>CM033425.1:12391654-14791654 GCA_019425775.1 Rafetus swinhoei | reverse complement strand
CCCATCGCCACTCCTGTGGTACAGAAGGGACAGAACTGGGCTCTCATGAACACCTGGGGAATTTCTTAGCAAGGCTAATTGACAGACAGACTGAGCCTGTGGTTTTCACTGGCTCTCCAGCTCCCCACGTAACAAAACTGGTACTGCCTAGTGTCACCACACAGTACAGCCCTGCGGCAATGGGTAGACCTGGATCACACTCAGTGCACTTTATGGCCCCTCTACAGGAGACACAGTGCGTTCAACTGCCAAAGCACTTGGCTGCATGGAGCAAGAGGTCTCCAGTCAGCCTGAGACTGATTTGTACAGAGGACACTACTAAGCCACTCCAGGTCAAACCAGCTCATCTTACCACCCCCTTCCTCCTAACTGGAAATGTGACCATCTCCCAGGACAGAGCTTGCTGGACAGGATAGTCTCTTAGCTCCCCAATTTACCACCCTTTTCTCCCTTCTGAATTCACTCACCCTGGCAAACTGCCCTGCACTTGACATCCCAGCTTCAGGGAACCCCCTCTGGTTTGTGCATCACACACCCAGTAAGTTCTCTCTTTGCCAGTGACACTAACCACTATAGCTGTTAGCCATACGGTGCCTTCCATATCTGCCTCCCTTCCCTTAGCATGTCAGCTTCTGGGAACACGCACTGGGCACCCCAAGTCTGACCCTGCCACTCAGTTTTATCAGCTAGCAGGCCCAAGTCCCAGACCTTTAGTAGCTCGTCCAGCCCAGAGGCCATACAAAGCACTCCTAGCATGCTTTGGCACTAGCCCCATTGCCATTGTCCGCCCCTCATCTTCACATGCCACTGCTGGAAGGCACAAGTCGATGCCTGTGGGCTCCCCATAAGCCGGCTTCCCATGAGCAGCGGATTCGCATCCCCACCTACACCCCTGTGCTGCTGCCTCTGACAGCTATCAGAAGCAGCAAGCACAGGGAAGAGGGGCAGGTGGATCCAGTGCTCTATTAGAGGTAGCAGCGCAGTATCCTTTGTCTGCACTGGGCCTAGGCTCACCACAGACAGAGGCTGCTAAGCAGCAGCAGCAGCCCCTGTCCACTAGGGGACCAAGCTCCACACAGACAGAGGCTGCTCCAGCATCCCAGAGAGCAGCCTCTCTGAGCTACAAGCCTGGGCCCTCCACAGACAGAGGCTACTCCCCGGCAGCAGCCTCTGTCTGGGGGGGTGGGTTCCAAGCTTCTCACGGACAGAAGCTGCTCCACGCTCGGACCCCAGGCGAACAGGGGCTGCTGCCATCCCACGCTGCTGCCTCTCTCTCAGAAAGGCAGCTGGTCTGCACGGGGAGATGGTTTTTAAACTGGCTCCCTTTGTAGACTGGTTCTCGCCTGCTACCCTGCATGGCTCCCTCTGATAGAGAGGCAGCAGAGTGGGATGTCGGGGGCTCCCCAGGAGCAGGGCCAGATTTCACTGACTGCCAGCCCCTCCCCAAGGACAACCAAATAGTTGTGTAACTGCTAAAATGTCATGCAGTTACATGACCATTCAATTACACACTATCTAACATCCCTACACGGCTGTTGCTTGCTGGGTGGAGAACTGGACCCAAGACCCTGAAGTGCTGGGGAGAGGAGAACGGGCAAGAAGGTGAAACAACTCCAGATGTCTGGGGGCTCAGGTCTTGATCAAACAAATAATTCAGGAACCCCCTTCCTTTGTGAAGAATTCAGTTGGAGGAGGAATTATGCTGGGGCTCCCTCCAAGCCATGGAATGCCCAGACTAGTCAACCCACAGCACTGTCATGATTTATCCCCCAAGCCATTGGTTTCACCAAACAATGGGGGGCACCCCCTAGGGAGGATGCAAAGGAATGTTTCAGGTATGGGAGCCATGCAGCCATGGGTCGAGCATGGGCCAGGTCCTATGGGGTGGGGAAGGGCGCACCATTCTTTCAGCCCTGCTCCACCCCAGCTCTGCACCACTTCCAAGCCCAGCTCCTCCCCGAAACCCAACTCCACTCTGTTCTTACTCTCTACACCCACAACCCAGCACTGCTACTAGCCCCAGCTTCCCCTCCATCCCCAGTTCCACCTTCAGTCCAAGATCCCCTGCTGAGGAAGCTATGACTGTGTAGTAATAGGCAGGGGGTGCAAACAGATTCCATTTCTGGAAAAGTCTGCACATCAATGCTAATCCCCACGCTGGGGCCAAGGAGTTCAATAATTCCCTGACAAAAGAAAGGGGCTGCTAGGACACAGCACGTGCCAGAGAGGAGAGCGGCCTTTTGAAAGGTGGGGCTAGTTTGGGACTCAAAGGGTGGAGCATGTTCTGCCCTGCTCCTCGCCCAACCTGCACTACCCAGCTCCCCTACATCCTTTTCTTGACTCCTCCCAGCACATGAACCAGCAGCAAGGAGATCAGCTGCATCAAGGGCCAAGGGAAAGTAACGTGGGAGACAACAGGCAGGGACTCTGAGGCCACGAACCCCTGAGAGAAGCAGGGTACCCCATGCATTGAGATGGGAAGCGTCTCCAAGTCAGGAGAGGAAGAGGAGTTGGACAGGCGGGGGTTAATTGGCCACTGCAAGGCAAAAAGAGTCAGAAGTGATTGCGTCCTGTCAGCCCAGAGAGTCTCAGCATGTTTCTGTCCTGCCCCGGAACTTAATTAATGGCTGCAGGAAAGGACTCCAATAACCCATTTCAGAGATGATGCTATCTGTTTCCACTGACTAGCAACTCACAGGCGACTGAGTCTGGAGAGCTGTTCTGAGAACAAGGGGGGCTAAACAAACAGTCACCTGGTTGGGCAGGAGATGGGTAAAGTCGCTCTGCCCAAAGGCATGGCCTGCCAGGATCAGGAGACAGTTTCCCACACACAGGATGAAAACACTGCAGGCATGACACACACAGGCCAGGGCTCTCAGATCTCTCTTGGCTGTACCCTTGCCCATGGCTGGGACCATGGGGTGCAGTGCACGTCAGTTCCCAACAAAAGTTGCAAGTCCCTGGCTGTGGAGTGAATCAATGACAGATATGCTAAGCACTGCGTCATCGGGGATGACTCTACAAGGCAGGCTAACACACTGCATTCAGGACACTTCCATATCATCTGCAGCTAAGAAGATGATACAAGAAGATACAAGAGAAACCAGTGCCTGCCACAGGGAAATCTTCCCTCTTGGAGATCCACTCGTCCTTTTCCTACCACCAGACACCACTCCCAAGTTTAAGGGTTACCTTTTAAAGAGTGCTCACAAACCAGGCTCTGAATTTGCACCTCTACCATTTTTGCACACCCAGCTTGGTGACACAGCAGTCTTTGCATGCCCTATGGCATGACTGTGCACGTGTAAACATTCCAAAGGGAATGAACAAAGCTGGCAGCTTGAGCACATATATGGTTGGGCCCCCCCATGCCAGCTGGGGCATGCACATTTAGAGGCTACAGCAAAAACGACAGGAAAAATGGAAGAAGTGTAAAACATCTAGCGAGGGGATTGGCTATTTGCGCCAAAATAACAGAAGATAACTACACCTCTGTATGTCATCTTGCTCAATATTAGGTTTCATAATGAAAAAGGAGTTGCTCAACTCTCTGCCGTTGAGTTTCGGCACCTACCCTTTTCCAGTGGGTCCCTGTTCCTCTTTCAGCACAATCAGATTGCTAAGACCTGAAGTGACCATTGCAAGCATCTAAGCCTGAACTCCTCAGCCCTCACATTTCCTCCAATGATTGTTGCCAGTGGGGGAATTATTCTTCACGTCCCAAAGCCTTCAGAGCTAGGAGTTCTATGAGGACATGGCCTGTGGATCGATTCTCTCCTCTTTGTCTGCCAATCTGCCCTTCCCTCTTCCATTCAGCTTCTGCAGCATCATGGGCTACCCAATGGAAACTACAGTGGATAGGAATTGCTTATGGATGGGAAAGATCTCAATTAATGATAAACAGCTAAAAATAGATAAATGGCCCAGGTTTAGAAAAGTGGAACTCATTAAAGTCAATTTATCCCCGAGGGGAGAGGAACACTTGAAAATTTCCAGTAGCAGCAAGAGGGGAATCTAATTCATGTGGGTGCTGAAGGTCTTTGAGTCACTCAGGCAGGAAATCCTCAGGGGACAGCTCCCTTGCTAAAAACAGACTACTGCCTGAAACACAAGCTGAGGAAGCCCAGCTTTGTGCCACAGTGCACAGTCTGGGATGAGTTGGGATGGATGGTAAAGGGAGATAGAACTGCATGCTAAGAAAACCTTCCAGCTTCGCTCTCAGCCAGTGCTGGGGGCTTGTTCTCTGCTGAACCCAATCTTCCTGGAGAAAACTGCAATTCAGTTCAAGAAACTGGGAAATGTGAATGTGCACATTGCAACCCTGACACTAACTAGGACTAGGTGAGAACGCTCAGTTCTCCGCTTCACCACAGCAATCAGATACCCAAAGAGGTCATCTGTCTGGTCCATTATTAAACATTCAGGATTGTTCCATGCTGTACAACTGCCTATACTCTGTCCAGTGAAGTGCAAAATCTCTCACATGGGGCCTAGGGATGTAATAGCGCAGCCGATTAATCGATTAACCAATAAGCAAAAGCTTATAGGTTAATGCTATAGACTACACACATTCTCTGCCCTCCTCCTCCTTCCCTTCCCCCTTCCCCCCGCACCACACACACACTTTGCCAGTACATTTTTTAGCAGGCTGGCCAACAGCCCGGCTCAGTCCTAGCTTGAGCCAGGTCCAGAACCTACCCCCCTCTGCAGCTCTGCATTTAAAGTGTATTAGGAGCTAGGCAGGCATGCACTCTGGCTCAGTTCCAGCTCACGCTGGATCTGGGAGCGCAGACCCTCCCTCCCGCCCCAGACAGGGGCTCCTGCCACCCTGTGCTGCTGCCTCTTTATGAGAGGCAGCAGCACAGGGTGCAAGGCAGCCAGTGTGTGAGGGGAGCTGGTTTTTAAACTAGCTCCCCTCATGGCTCAGCTCCCAGCTGGCACCCCATGCTGTTGCCACTGATACAGAGGCAGCAGTGTCAGGTGACAGGGGGCTCTTTGGGAGTGGGCTGGAGTGCACTGGCTGTTGGCCCCACCCCCGGGTCAAGTAACTGGTAAGAATTCATGAGGTTAATCGACTATTCAATTAACCGATATTTAACATCCCTAACGGGGGCCTCCACCATTACCCTTGGGCACAATCCAGCATTTCTTCCCACTCTCAGGAAGTTTCTTATATGCAGCCTAATATTTCTTCTTCAATGCACCTCATTCCTCCTAATTATACCGGGTTAACGCCTCAGCTCTTAAATCACTCAGTCACACTCTTGGATGGCTGTGTCCCTGCTTCCCTGTCAATTAGCCAAGCTATCCCCAATTTAGCTCTCCCCAAGAGTCCTCTGATTCTTTCTGCTCTTGCTGAGAAAAGTCCAGGTTTCTCCTCCGCTAGGGATGCTTCTGGTGAAAAGCCAGCAAAACCTGCAGCACCCTGGATGTGTGCTCAGGATGAACGCTGAACCATGTAGCCTCCCTCATTAACATGGATTTATGTTGGGAGTTCCTCCAGAGTGGCCTTCAAAACCTGTTTTGTGCTGCCCAGACCAGCCACAACAAGGGCTGGAGTGAACAGTAAGCTGATGGGAAGAGATGCTAGAGAAACAATCTCAAACTCATGACTCAGAGCAGCTCTATCTACCAGCACCAAAGGAGCTTTCTGAGACTTGTGTCCAAATCCAGACATAAGTCATGAGTGATGGGGAGTAGGGTGGGGTCATGCTCCTCCCGTGGAGACACCCAATTAGTAACAACAGCATGATTGGCAATGACTGGCTGCAGGTCAGCAGAGTGGTGCAATGGGGTTGTTAGAGCACGAGATTTCACACCTGTATTTTGTAACGACAACCCTTAGTGCTACTCCATCTGCTCAACTGCTCTCAGCTTCAGGGACATTTCCCAAGCCCGGGGCCCCCAGGGAGCTGATGAGGTCTTTTTCCGTGATCCCACCTGAAATCTGGTAACTGTCTGTTTGGCCCAGTCCCAGGCTTTTCTGAATTGGTGTGGGGAGGGGAGGGCAGGTGGACAGGCACAGAGAAGAAGCACATGCTGTATATGGCCAGCTCTGAATATCCCTCTTGAGGCCTGGATTTGACAAACTTGGCACTGACAGGCCTAGTGACAGAAAGGTTGGTAGGTTGCTGACATGTGGGACCATCGCAGGTGGCAGCAGCCCAGACACACGTCATTTGTTGGGCCTGACTGACACCAGCGGCACGCAGAGCTGTGGGTTCACTGGCTCCATTCTGGGACCCTGCTAGAGCTACGAGAGATGTGGCCACAGACGGGGCAGCACTGCTGAGACGGAGCCATGCTGGGCTGGCATGGTGCCCCAAGCTCCCTTCAGCACAGACCAGAACCTGCCTTCCCCCAACAACCCTCCTCCTCTTTCACCCACCAGCAAGTGCATCTCCGCCCTTCTGTTCCGCTGCCTTCCCTTGCCTTTGCACTCTGCTGAGTTTGGGCAGAGCCATGGATGGGAGGCGGGAAAGGGTGAGTAGAGATGTTAGAATTTAACTGAATAGCCGATAAGCTTATCAATTAAACTCTGTCCTGCTTCCTGCCACAGCAAAGCCTCCCCCAGAAGTGGGGTCAGCAGGGGCTGATGGCCCCGCTTCTAGGGGGCGGGAGGTTCGCTGCGAGCTCTGCAGTACAACGCTCATTTAAACTTTATATTGCAGAGCCTGCTGCGCATGTCACCACTAGGATTTTTAGTGGCTTACACGGATACCTTATGAAACAACTTTTAACATCCCTAGGGGAGAGCAGATCTAAGTGGGTTTCCCATCTGTCAATCCTTGCCCTTGCAATTGCTCCATTAAGGCCTCCCCACAGAGAACAAGGGGCGCTCTGTCTCCTAGCTACATCCACCCAAGGGCAAGAGTGCTGTTTCCCATGGGAGATGGTGAGGACAGGCTGAGCTGGACGGACAAAGGTTTTCTTGCTCAATCTTACAAACAGCTACCGCCTCCCTCACTGCTGCTGGGCGTTTATTTCCAAAGAGGAAACCAGATACCACAACGGATGGAGGCCAACAAGGAAGACCTACTGGAGAAGCTGCTATCTCAGTACCGACTTGACTACTGACTACTGGGGACATTAGTTCCAGAACAGCAGTGCAGATGCCCGGACTGGCTGCTTTATGAAGGACTCCGGTTTGAACTATATTTTAAAAGCAATGGCCCAGCACAGCCAGATGCCTTTCAAGACAGATTCTCTCAAGGCTCCACGCAGCACAGGCAGAAAAGCAGTTGGTGTCAGTCGTCCGTGGCCTGCGAGACAGAAGCTGGGTGCAGCTTAGACTGGAGTTAGGGTGGTTTGTTTTGTAAAATGACACAGCTGTGAGCACGTGACAGGCTGAGTCCCATGGACAGGATGGGAGCCTGGGATCAGCATGTGCTATACAATGCAGGCTGACACAGCACAAGCAAAGTCATTACTTTTCCTAGGAAAAGATGCTGAGGGAGACGGAAGGAAGAGCCCTTCATCATTTTGCATTTGCTCTACTGGGGGCAGCCAGTCAGAGCCAAGGGCCAGACCCCAGGCGATGCACAGCCCCAGGGCCCGGCAGCCAGGGAGAAATGCCAGGCAACATGTGGCCCCAGGGGCCCGGCAGCCAGGGAGAGATGCCAGGCGACAGGTGGCCCCAGCAGACAGAGCTGAGGGGAGATGTCACACACTAATATCCCAGTCGCCAGGGATGAAGAGGTGCCTTGAAGTGTATGGGGGGGGTCACCCTGAATTCAGGGACACACATTGCCCCAGATGGGACACTAGCAGACCGGCCCTGCTGCAGCAGGGAATGGGCAGCTCTGCATGCACAGCCACAGCCTGCCCTGCCTGCTGACTTGGAAGAGTAGAGCTCGGAGCGACCGTACATCCAGACACGGCCCCACCTCAGAGCTGGAGACAGATGAGGTCACTCCTTGTCTGAACTCACTTCCTTTCTCAAGCTGCTCAGAGACTTTGCCTCAGATTAAAACGAGAGGGGGGGGGAAATGACCCAAAGCCAACAGAACATGCTTCCCCTTAAAAGCTCAGCACTTCATTAATCCCAGCTCCCCCAGCAGGCTCCACCCAGGACTCCCACCCTCAGCAACGTGTGAGAACAAGCTCCGCAGGAGCTGCTGTGACCTAACAGAAGCTGGAATTACTGATTCACGGAGCATGAAGAGGACCCTGCTGGGCCCTCCTCTCTCTAACGTACAAGGCAGAGCAGGGAGCCAGACACCCAGACCCGAAGGGTTTGGTGCAGGGGACAGCCATGCATCCTGTGCCCAGCAGGGACGGATCTGCACAGAGGCACCTTCTCTCATTTGCTCTGATTCTGTGTGTGTGTGCGCGCTCAGTATTGGTGACAAGCACTGAGCTGGCCATGGTGGCTAGGGAAGCCTTCTACTGACACCTGAGCACCTAGCCCCACTGTGGCATCAATGAATTCACCCTGCAGCACACCCCAAAAGAGGTTTCTGTCCCCCAGGCAACTGCTGCGCCAGCACAGTGACTCAGAGGCACAAGTGGTGATCAGGATGGTTCTCCATCCCTGATCTGCTATCGGCGTTCAACCTGAGCTCCAGGGGCCAAGCTTCATGCAGTCTCCCCACCCACTGGGCTCTTGGCCACCCTGCTGAGAATTAGGGATGTAAAATCCTGGGTAATCAGTTAACCGGTTGAACATTAGGTTGACCTAATGTTTAACTAGTTAACCGACTAAGTGGGATCCGGGCAGGGCACCCCTCCAGCCCAGCTACAGCAGCCTGCGGGACTCCTGCTCCCAGCCCCGCACTGGGGCTGCTGCCAGCTCCTGGCTCCCAGCCCCTACCAGAGAGCCCCTGTCTCTGGCAGGCTGGGCTCCCTACAGAGATAGGTTGCTCCGTCAGGGCAGTCCCTGTGTGAGGGGCACCCGGGCCTGCCACAGGCAGGGACCAGAGCTTTGACCAGCCAAAACAACTCCATGGACAGTGATACCTGGTCAGCAATGGGTGCTGTGCATATGCCCCACACAGAAAAACACGTGTCTGCAATGCAAACAGTGCAGAAGGATGAAATGTGGCCTTATTTACCAAGAACTTGTTTCAGTCCGATGCAAGTTAGAACTCAGGGCTGTCTGCCACCCAACCAGCCTTCCATGCCACACAGCTTCCCTGCCACAGGAAGATTAACTGTGGGAGAATTAAAGCAAAGTGGCACACTGCTGCCATCTTTACCTCAGAAGTGTTTCATTCTGCAGTTTCATTTCAGTGTCCAAGACAGGGTGGCAGATGCTGCCAGCCATGTACAGAGGCAAATAAGTAACCCAGCCAGTGGCCCCTGGACTGCCCTGAACTGTCTGTCAGAGGTGCTGAGCACCTTCCAAGGGGATAGCAGCTGCTCAACACTTCTAAGTCATGGCCGAAAAAGGCTGTGCACATACACACTGTATGTTCTGTGCTTCTGTTTCGCCATCTATAAAGTGGTAATGGTAAGCATGGCTTAATTTATCCATGCTTGTAGAGTGTTTGGAGATTCTTGGTTGGAAAGGGCTCTCAAAGCACAAAGGCTGCGTCTAGACTGGCATGATTTTGTGGAAATGCTTTTAACGGAAAAGTTTTTCCGTTAAAAGTATTTCCGCAAAAGAGCGTCTAGATTGGCACGGGTGCCTTTGCGCAAAAAGGGCTTCTGCGCTAAAGCATCTGTGGCCAGTCTAGACGCGATTTTGTGCAAGAAAGCCCCGATCGCCATTTTGCGCATCAGGGCTTTCTTACGCAAAAAATTCCTTCCCTGTCTACACTGGCCCTCTTGCGCAAGTATTCTTGCGCAAGAGGGCTTATCCCTGAGTGGGAGCGTGAGTATTTGCACAAGAAGCACTGATTTTGTACATTACAAAGTCAGTGCTCTTGTGCAAATTCAAGCGCCAGTGTAGACAGCTGGCAAGTTTTTGTGCAAAAGCGGCTGCTTTTTCGCAAAATCTTGCCAGTCTAGACGCAGCCAAAGTGTGTTTGAAAGGGAGAGTGAAAAAGAGATATCCTCTGCTTTTTGGAGGTGTCTGACCTAGGGAACAAGTTATAGCTACCACTATATGCCTATATGCCTCATGCCCTGTCCAGCCCACTGCTGTTATTTGTACACACAGCTGAAAAGAGCCAGGCCTCTTTGATTTCCAGAACTTCCCACTTTCAGGTTTCTCAGCACACCCTCCCAGTACAAGAATCAGCAGCCATTTTGTTCTCAGACCAGTTGCAGCATGGAACAGAGGAGACACACACTGTTCTCAGATGGGGACTTGACTTATGCTCTTTCTTGTTGTTTTCCTACTAGAAAACATAACTCATAATGGAATTATATGTTTAGCCCATTGCCTGTGGAAACTTAACAAGAAACATACTGCATGTTACATAAACACACAATAAAGATGTATGTAAAGACATGCTCAAATCTGCATCTCATATTATCCAAGGCTAAAGGCTGCAAGGTCCAATCACTGATGTCCATTGTGTTTTTTGAACTGCAGCCTCTGAGGGACCTGGAATAGGTAAACTCAAACAGTTCTAAATGCAGCAGAAAGACATCAGCCTATTTCCAGAAAGTCTCTGCCTCTTTCCAGGCACAAATGGGTTTGTGAATTCCACAGACACTTGAAGAATGAGGACGTAGCACGCTGGCAGAGATAGGGATGATGAAAGTTTTATTTTCCTCATCAGAACTGATTATTACAAAATGTCTTGTTACAGATCATCATATATATAGTAGCCCAGTGTCTGAAACGCTGAAATGCTGGCTGTTCCCTCTGGGGGGCGCTGTTACCTGAAATGCTGGCTGTTCCTCTGGCGCCCATGCTGCATGGGTGGGGCCCAACGCGTCACAGGCGCGCTTGCTCCCCTGCAGCAGCCCGGCTGAGCGGCATAGAAGTCAACCGAGCGCCACGGCGGGAGGCGAAGGGGGGCGCGCGGTGACGTGCGGCGTGACAGCGGCTCCAGGCCCTGCCCCCTGGCCGTGAACATCACCGCCCGGCCCCCCTTCGCCTCCCGCTGTGGCGCTCGGCTGACTTCTGCGCCGCTCAGCTGGACCGCCGCGTGGGAGCAAGTGGCACAAGCGATCGTTTGGGCTCCACACCCCTCATGCAGCACGGGGAGTGCGGTGCCCAAACGGCCATTTGGGCTCCGCGGTCCCCCGAGTGAGAGGCAGGAGGGGGAGGAGAAGAGAAAGAGAGACAGGCAGGATGCGGAAGAGAGCTGAGAGAGAGAGAGGGGGAGGCAGTAGGAGGAGGAGGAGAGAAGACAGATGTGGAGGAGAGACCTGAAAATCCCGTCTTATGACGGGCTAATTGGCTAGTATTTCAATATTTACCCTGACGCCCAAAAGCCATGCTTAAAGGTGGAGCATCTACCTCACAGAAACGCTGGGGAAGCCATTCTATATCCAGCATCCTCCCCATTGGAAACAGCTGCTGAGCTCTGTAGAGTAGCTGTATTTCCTGCTGAACCTTTGCCTCATTATTCATTGTATTTCACTCCTACATCCAGCTACCCTACAGCAAACAATGAGATTAAACAGCAACACTACCTTCATGTTATCCGCAGCAAAAGGCAAGGGGGAGATTAAAGAAAGAGGTTTGTGCTGGCTTTGATGTCTGTTGAGTATGTTGAATACTTCAGGAGATGGGTAAGAGGACACAGAATCAGCTGGCTCGAGTTCTCAGTTCAAACCCAGCCTAGGCTAGGTCAGCAGTGACCCCAAAGCATTCCAGTCTGAATGGGGTCTCCAGCCAGAGATCAAGGCCCTGTTGTGTGAGGCACAGACGGGATCCCTGCCCCAATGAAATCATAATCTACATGTAAGACAAGAGCCAACGAAACACAAAAACGTGAGGAATGTGTCATAATGAGACAATGGGGATACGCAGGTATTGCAGTGGCCTAACACCTGTCAAGGATCTGTAGGCAGAGGGCAGTTTGAAGAAGGACAATGACATGAGCCTGAGGATTTTTTACCTAGAGCCCCTTTTATAGGAAAGGGGAGGCACAGGAAGAAGCACAAAGGTGCCTGCTTGGCAGGCAACATGAAACCACTTTCCAAACTCCCAGGAAAGAGGGGCCAGTTCACACAAACTGCCAGCACAAGTGGAGCTCTCAGTGGACACACAGGGAGACACGCATACCTCTGAAGATGGCCCCTCCAAGGGCTGGCTATGGTATTACTATTCTCCGAACATACACAGCCCCCTCAGAGTGTGATCCAGAATCTCTCACCAGCCCCAAATATAATTATTGGTTTAAATGTAAAAGAGATGAATAATACCCTTATACAACTGTGCTATTCTTTCTGCTTAGACAAGCTAAGCACCACCTCCCCAAGATGTATGGCTGGCTAGGTGCTAGCTCTCAGAGAAGTTCTTTCTGCCCATAAACCCTTGCTCCAGGAAGGAAACTTCCTATGGAAACATGAACAGGCTTGGGAGAAAAAAGACCACTAGAGCCATGCCAAATAAATGTGTTTTCCTGCTTCAGATGTACAAAAACTAAAGGGGGAGCAAGAGCCCTTTGAAGCCACTCACAGATCTGAATTTTACAGCCTGGGGATGAAAAGGCCATTCAGAGCAGCTCTGGGCTGCCCTCAGTATTTTCCTAACTTAAGTTCTCTTCCCCTTTTTAGATGCAGCCAAGCCTAACCCATGGGCCACAGCACATAAAAGCCAACTATGCTCCTGGCACCAGGTGTGTAAACTACTCAGTAGAGGCCCTATATGGGATGTATGCATTTTTTAAACAGACCATTTCATGTTGACTAGAATGCAGCTGTCACATGGCAGGGGAAGATAGGCAAGGTGCATAAGACATTATTCCAATATGGTACATGGAGTTGGTATTAGCGCAGACAATGATAGGGCTTGAGTAAACAGAAAATAGCCACATTCTGCAGTATTTCCAGAAGCACTGAACTCTCACAGTGGTGCTTCACATATCCAGGTCCCCAATTCCCACCCACAGTGTCAACTCCCTGGGAAGTATGGAAGAAGCTAGTTCTCTCATTATTTGGTAACATGATGTAGATCAGTGGTAGGCAACCTACAGCCCATCAGGGTTCTATACGTGATCTGCAAGACATTTTGTTTTCCTACCAGTATTACTAAAGTGATATGCATGTGAACTGAGATGCGTGCTAATTGCACACAGCTTTGACTGTGAGAGCCATGCACTCCCTCTGCATCCAATCACAGCGCTGCTACCCTATCCTGGGAAACCATCTTGCTTATGACACTCATGTGGCCCACTCACTAGCCTGGTTGCCCATCACTGAGGCAGACTGTTAGCTTTCTGGGACAGGGACTGTCTTGTCATTGTGTTTGTGCACCTTCTAGTACAATGGGGTTCTGGGACCACAACTGGGACACTGCCTCAAGATGGAGAAATAGTAATTAAAATCATCATACTATTGCTGGAATGCCCAGTGGCCCCATTATGCTTATGTTCAGGAAAGAGAACATGAGCAGAGGCATTTTGATCTTAACATAAAAACAGAGAGTCCCAAACTCAGTCCCGTAATTCTGGTAAATTTTATCACATGATAACAATTCCATACATAATAACCATATTGAGAGCTAATGATTAAAATCAACAGCCTAGAAAGCTTACGCAGGTGACGTCTACTCTGCAAAAAAACCACCAAAACAACTCTTAGAGTTCATGTCACATAACTCAGGCACATGGGGCTCAAAACAGCAGTATAGATATTCATACTTGGGCCAACCCCTAGATTGCGAAACCCAGGTTCCAGCCTGAGTCTGAATGACTACACTGTATTTTTAGCACCCCCAATGCAAGCTGAGTCAGTTGACCCAAGCTTTGAAATTGGTTGCCATGGGTTTGGGGGTTTTTTTCACCCCATTGTAGACATACCTGCAGGGTCAGATCCCCACCCCAAATAGTAATAAAACACCAAAACAGCATGAGATAATGGCTCAGGCTTTTAGTGCAATCGCTGTTCTCTAATATTTTTGTCTTTGGTCTTGCTGCTGTTTCATCCTTCTTTGCCACTCTACTTTAAAGCAGATTCAATCAGACTCATGAATATAATCCCCATTTGCCTGAGGGCAAAATTGTTAATGATGGGTCATTGATAAAACCTGACTTTGGAGGAACTGCTAATTATAAATCCTCTCTCCTTATTATTGTGCATATCTTTTTGCATTATTGTTGGTTTCACTGACTTTCGAAGGCAAAGTATGATCACTAGAAATTATAAAAAAAGCAAATCATTAGATGCTAAGGAAGCAGGCACAGTAGGGTTCATGCAAGTGCCACCTTTGAAATGATTACAGTGGATTTTCAGAAGTCCAAAGAAATGAAACTGTAATAAAAAAATATATTAAATAAGACAGGCAGTCATTTCAGTGTAAACGCTATGGTAGTTTGAAGCACAAGGCATGACAGAACTTATTGTTGGGGAGAATTTGGAAGAAATGTAGTGGAAAAATTGTGTTCACTAAACTGTTTTGCTAAGAGGCAACCCAAAAATAAATGGAAATGGCCATATCGCTAAAGGGACAGCCTTGTGAATTGGAGATGATGCTCATTAGAAAAATAGGTTCACTGAAAAAGCTCCACACATACCATGCAAAGGGAGAAATACACATACACACGGTAAATTAAAGTGACAGCACTAACAGACCACTGTTAAGCACAAGGAGTTAACCCATCACACATCGCCTCTTCAATGAGAATCAGGTACAACAGCAGTTTAGATCCCTTACCATGATATAAGCCAAAGTCAAACCAAAATGTTTCACAGGCATCTAGGGCTAAACGTTTCCAAGCAAACCTCAGGCACAGATATAGCATGTAACATGCCCAGACCCACAGGTATGTCAGAGTTTGTTTTGCCCTTGAAATACGGCTCCTGCTAAAGAGAATGGAAACTGCATCCTTATTTCATTTGTAAAGGCTACAGTAGTGCAATTGCACCATACTGCACTGTTTCTGGTGAAAGACTCTCCCATCGGCACAGAAACTCCCCTGACAACACAATGCTGTCCACATTGGCACTTTGGTCAATGGAACTTACATTGCATTCTCTGTAGGCAGCTTATTCACACCCTGAGCAACACGTTATACTGACATCAGTGGCAGTATGCACAAGCCCAAAGACAGCAGCACTTACACGCCCTAACCTAGAGAGCCACACTGCATGAGGCACTCTACACATAGCCTGCATAGATGAGATCCACAAACGTGTTGAAAGGGAAACTGAGGCAGAGAGCTGGGACAGGGCCTGCTCAAGGTCATGCAGCATAGTCTGGAATAGAAGGCTTTTCACAAATGGTATAAGGGGCTTTTAAAAATAATACAGTCTTAGAGCAATCAGGCCTCCTGCATCCACAGCCAGCATTCTAGCTGAAGAACCATAATTTTTGTCTGTGTTTTTGGATGAATTTTTAAAACAGAAAAATTCTCCTGAAAGGTATTTCCCTTTAACCTGCTATTCTGCCCCACTGCCACCCCCCATCCAGCCCTATCAGAGATTCTCTCCCCGACAGTTATACCCTGAATTACCTGGAATACACACAAAACCCCTGCAGCCAAGGAAGGTTTAATCAGAAAACCTTTCTACATGCATAGACTCTGCACTGGAAATGAGGAGGTTCCCCGACCTTGATAATTCTGGAGGTCAGTCAATCACTATGATCCCTTTGGACTCTATTGGCTGTAAGGGTCTCTGTAGCCTGAGACTCCCCCCCCCACACACACACACACACTAGGGACTGAGCAAATTCTACAGTCCAGAGAGATGTCAGGTGAAAAGACTGGGCCAGAATATGACCTCTGACCCATAACACAGGTATTTCTGACAAGCAGAGCAGAGAGAACTGGGTTGGGGAGAGGCCAGAACCACTCACTTGTTATTGTATGCATGACTATGCGTGTCAAACAATGACAAGTGTCTTGTTCTATAGCACAGAATAAATGAGAGAGGGAGAGAGAGGATATGAAACATACATGCACATACACACCTGCTCCTGACTAGTATTTCAGGTGATCCACCCATAGTAACACATCTCTCTTGCTCTCTTTTCTTTGGCACTGAGTGTTCCCATTACACATTATCCAATCAACAGGTCCAGGCTGCGCTCACAACCTGCATTTAGGGGACTTTTTTGCAGCACATTCCATCGAGGTATTTTTACCATAATTATAAAACTCATTTCTCCCTTCATATTCATTTGTAATGACTCAGGAGCACAAAGTTGAGATCTGTTTTTCTTCAAGGCCAACACACACTGGCTTATTCTTGTAGGGTTGCAGGTGAAATCTGGCTGCTGCTGTGGTTTCTTAAAGAAAATAAATGAGACAGAAAAAAGACTGCAGGATTTGTTTTAAAGGGGAAAAATGAAATCCCAACCAGGATGGCTCTGTGCTGTAAGCATCAGGTTTAATATACTGATAGGTGCCACCAATTCAAATCCTGATAGGGGAAAGAGCAGAGCTTACCCTTTCTGATGCTGACAAACCAAGAGCTGTGAAATGCAGAGGGTATATTCTACTGAGGAACTGAAAACAGAGATCCTGCCAGCAATTCCACACAGAAACTGACATTTCTTTGATACCAGTTATGAGTGCACAGGTTTGGCGTCCTTGGCTAAAACTTCCTTCCCCACCACTGCTGTTCGCAGGGTGCGTCTTACCCTCTAACCCACCAATTGCTGTAGTCCAGTGCCCCTGCATGGACACAATATATGCCCAAGAAGCCCTCTGGCATGGAAAATTCCACATATTTCATATGACAATAAAAAGTTACACGCACTTTGCAAACAGATCAGCTAGTTCAGATCAAATTTCAGGCCAACCAGTCTTCGGTACATTGCTGTGACAGGGGCTGTATGCTCCCATACAAGTTATCAATACCACTGGTCCATACAGCTCTCAGTCCTTTCCACACACCCACCAACATTTGTTTACCAGGAAAACAATTCCACTATTGACTGACATCTGCCCATGAGAGCATGGCCACGGGGGACCAGAACGATGCTCAGATGCCAGCAGTAATTCAAACTAAACAGCAAAGCTCCTGGCACTGGCTGGAGCCTAGGAGCAGCTGCCGAAGACTGGCCCATTACAACAAACAGGAGGGCTTTTCACAAATGGGATAAGGGGCTGCTAAAAATAATATGGTCACAGAGCAATCAGATGATATGTGGCCTTTCTATTCAGGTGCCAGAGACAGCACCACAGAACAGAGGAGACACTGAGGAAGCCTATGGATCCTTTCCCAGTTTGTTTTATCAAAATCATTATGAGAGGTCAGTTCCTGTGAACCTTGAAAGCACACAGAGTCGAGGAGCGCCTAGCCTGAGTTGCACCGGGCTGGGTTATTTACACTGGTCTGGAGAATGACTGAGGTGAAGTTAGGTGCACCTCAAATGCAGCTACTGGTACTAAAATGAATATCTGGGGAGCACAATAACCGAGAATGTTCTGAGAACAGGCTGTGACTCACCTTACCTCTTCAGGTTTTGACAGAACAGGGCCACCCTGTGAATCCTAGGCCAGCTGGCAAAGTAGCATACGAACAAGGCGATATAGAACACAGGGCACAGAGCTAGATCTGTCCCAAGCACCTGCCTCATTCTACAGCCCAGGACATAATATGCTAACCAGCACCAAGTGCCGTTCGATTACTTTTTCCCCCGAAAACCTGCCTGATCCTAGAGTGCTGAGCATCCTCCATTCCTACTGACTTCAGTGGGAGTTGGAGACTTGCCGCACTTTGTAGGATTGAACCCTTAGCATGTGTAAAAAAACTTCCAGTGGAAGGCACTAATGGAGTATTATTATTGGTGTATCTGGCCTATTTTCAAAACCGCTCCCTGGCATTTCCAGTCCTTGCAATCACTTGGCTAGTTAACACCACCCCTAAGGGACAGGCAGCAGAGTCCTTGACATTGTAACAGAGCATCATATAGGCACTAGCTAGAGACTAACAAAGATATTTATTAGAAAGGAAGGATAGTCCAGTGGGACTTGGGAGACCCAGGTTCACTTCCCTGCTTCAACTAAAACTTCCTGTCTGAGCCTGGGCAAGTCACCTCATCTCTCAGTGCCTCCGTTCCCCATCTGTAAAAGGAGAGAATAGCACTGCCTCACAGGGGTGTCATGAGACATAAGAGCAGGGGTGGGCAAAAGGGCCTCTGCGGGCCGGATCCAGCCTGCCAAGTGGGTTAATCCGGCCTGTGGAGGACCTGCCACTCCCCCCCCCGCACCCAGGCCAATTAGAGTCTGGGAGTGGGGGAAGCGCACAAAGTTTTCTCCACACTGCCAGGAGTACGTGGTGCTTCTAAGCGCCACGTGCTCCTGGCAGGGCGGAAGGAGACTTTGCATGCTCCACCGATCCCAAGCCCTTATTGGCCTGGGGGCAGAAAGGGAAATGTGCAAAGTCGCCTGGGGGAACCTCTGGGGCGGGGGGGAGGGGGCAAAGCTTCCCCACCCCCAGCTAAATCACGGTCTGTGGGTGGGGAAGCAAAGAAATATCCTGGCCCCGCCCTTCCACTCGAGGCCCCGCCCATTCTGAGGTGGCCTGGGGCCATTTCAAAAATTTCTGAAGTGGCCCCTGGTAAAAAAATTATTGCCCACCCCTGCATGCATTAGAGAGTGTAAGCACTCAGCTACTCCAATAACAGAGCCCATGTAAGTACCATATAGGTGGGCAGTATGTAGAGGTATCCAATTAAGTAGCACCTTGGATTGCATCTAACTATATAATTAGTCCTAAAATAAGAGATTATCAAATGCTGCATGAGAAAATGCCCTCTCCGCGTGTATATTCTGCACATGAGGTGAGAAGTATGAGTAGAAAAGTTCCCACACTGAGAATATAGCCAATGGGCAACACAAAAGTTTGAACAGTTGAAAGCAAAGTGACTCACATGGGAGATTTTAAAGAGAGCTGTGAGGCACAATTCAATAGGCAAACTACCGGATTGTTAGTGTTTTGTGCAAACACAAGAAAATAATCTCCTGTTTTGGGACCCCAAACAGCTAGAGCAATAAAAACAACAAATTAAATACCGCAACCGAAAGGCTCTGGACTAAACCATTCCTATTCTAGCATGGCTTTCCCCTTGCAGAAAGCAGAAGGGAGAGATTAAACCACAGAGCTTCTTGACCCAGAGTCCTGTTTTAGTGGATCATTTTTTCTCTCTTATTTATAAACCAAGAATGTCTGGCGGCCAGTGGGATGGGTTCACTGTTTGTGTCTAGTCTCCCACAGCTCACTCATGGGATCCTGTGTAGTTTATTTTCTCAAACTGTAGCTTCCATGGTTGATCCCCTGCCAGCAATAATTCTGGGAGAGCAGCACAAACTGCCCCAACTCAGGCAGAGGCAGGGCATTCCAACTCCACACCCACACAACCATATGTAGGCAATAAAAGCAAAAGCTTCATAAGTCACTCCCAACATTTCAGGAAATGGCGCAAAAATGGCCAGCTGAGCAGGACCCTGGCCCTTGGGCTTCTCAATTTGTTTCAGCCAAGTGCTTGGCAGCCAGAGGGGAAGGGCAACCATTAATGCGCTTTTGCACCCCCAATGGCTAGTGCAGGGTCAACACTACAGTGTCACTGCTCTCAGCTAGCAGCACTGGAGGTACCTAGATGATGCTTTGGAGATGGAAGGAGGGAAGAGGTTACTGCATAGGGACAGAAGACCAGCTTATAATGAAACAGGGAGTGAAAACCCCAACCTCACTGAATCAGAAATTAGAGATGAAAAGTTCTTATAGGTTCCCATAGTCTCTCTCTCAGCTAATGTGGGATTATTCCCTACAGAGTCCAACCCAGCTGAATTTTAAACATCCCAGCCCCCGCCCATGTCCCTACAGATACTGTTTCCACCTTGAGAAAACATCTGATATTTCAGACTGAAGTTTTCTTTATTTTCATGCCTAGCCAGTTGTACCAAACCCATTCATCCCCACCAGTCCCGGAAGAGGAGATCACTCCCTTTCATTTACGTGTGCAGGGTTTCACTTCCTTTCCACATTCCTCAGCCAAGCTTTCTTCAGTCAGCTAATCCTCCTATGTGGCTTAATTGTTGTTCTTCTTCTTCTCTGAACTCCCTCCAATTTGTTGGCATCACTCTGGTATTACAGTATCCAGAAATTCACAGTCTCATAGGTTGGCTTTTGGAGAGAGGGGCCCCACTTATCCCTGAAAAGGGACAAGATGGAATCTAGTTTTGAGTGACAGAAGATCAAACTAGAAGCAGTTCAGAGGCTGCCAACACAATCTTGCACACATTCCTAAGAAGCTGGAACGCAGGATCCTGAACCTTCCACCCCAAAAGCGCAGACCTTCCCCACTTGCATGGTGATAATAGTGGGATACGAAAGTGTAAATAGCTAACCAATAAACCTGTGCTCATTGGTTAACCTTCATGGTTACAAGCAGCTTCACCACCCCCTGCACTGCTGCCTCTGTTCAGGTGGGAACCGTAAGTGTGGGGAGCCAGCTTTGAAGCACCATGACACCACCTGCCCCCTCCCCCATCCTGCTATTCTGCTTCTGTATCAGGGCAGCAGTACGGGGGAGGGCAGGCGAAGCAGGCAGTTCCACAGGAGCCAGCTCCTAGGGAGCTGCCTCCCCCCATCCCCTGCATGTAAACACTGAAATTTTCAGCAGTTACACTTTACCTAAATAAACGCATTTTAGCATTCCCTAGTACGTCCTTTATTCTGCCTATGGCTTATCTACCAGACAAGGGATGGGAAACCATGAATAGTGGCTTTCAGAGCGCCATGTATCACCTGATTCGCACCCCATCCCTTTTGTGCTCCAAAAGTTCTGGAAGAGAGGGGGAGACATAGGAACTGTGGGGCTCGGGTGCCCCACTGCACCAGAGGAAGCCAGGGGATCTACAGGCTGCAAATGGAGCCCCAGTGGGACATATGCAGCCTGTGGCCCATAGGTTGCCCACTACTGTACTAGAGAGTTACACACAAATGCAATTTTTTCAATATAAGGTGCCATCCACTTTTGTTTGTTTAATATAAGCACATGGGGTAAAGCAGCCTTGGAACAACAGTAATGCATATACTAACAGGGAAGGTTCGTATGCTTTGGGACTCTAATCTCTAATGCAACCTTGCAGCATATCACACTCAGTCATAGATTTGCAGCACCCTCTGCATGAAGACAAACTGTGAGAACTGCTCTATGACCCATGGACATTGCACAACCCACCATACAAGAGGAATGTGTGAGAGAAACCAGACATCTTTTTTCCTACACTTCAAGGCTAACCACACTGCACACACACACACACACACACAAACCTGCCCACATGAGAATTATTCCATGTACGAAGAAACCCCCTGTCAACATGCACACATATACTTGGCAAATTTTTTCTATCGAGTATGTACTCAAAACGTCTCTTGTATTTGGTCTGTAAGTATTGAATAATTATCCTTTGTGATTTTCCTGTACACTATCTTTTGCTGCTGCTATAACATGAACACCAGGTCTAATAAAGCATACAGTTGAAGAGGATGCTGGCGTCTCCCCTTTAACCTGTTAGCACCAAGATGTAGAGTTGCCCTCTCTCAAAGGGCTGCAAGATAACACAGTGCTACAGAAATCTCAGCTGCTGTGCAAACTCCAGCTGCTGACCACGTGAGAAAGCCATTGGAGCCAATGTCTTTCCTATTTGCACACTGGAGCTCAGATGGGAACACAAAATTAACACTGGAGGGTCTGACATAAGCAGAAAGATAAGACTCCCATGGTACCACTCCAGGGCTTCAGTTTGGCTTGGCTAAGTGGGATCTACATTAGGAGCCATGAAAACTGCCTATAAAATGTAAGAAACATTAAAGACAGAGAGGAATTATGTAGGGTTTGAGTAAGCAAAGCACTAAGAACACGCATAAATGAACGAGCATAGTATAAGTGGAGTCGCGAGGTGTAACAGAATGAAAGCAAGTAAAGGAGAAAGTCGAATGAAAATAGTGAGCATACCCCCGGTAAAGCAGTGGAAGCCCTGCTGCTTGTGATATTTAAAATGAAACTGGGCAAAGCAGTAAGAAATACATGGTAAGGTAAAACCATGCCCTGCTGGAGGATGGGAGGGATGATTGTGCTTGTTGTCTCCCTGAATCATCAGAATTGCAATCCATCAGGCAACTGAAAAAGAAATTGGACCACAAAAACTATCGAGAACACAGTGAACTGATCTGTAAGCTTTTCTGTCTGGAACACATTCTCAGCCTTTTCAGCATGGCAATACCTTACACACAAAATGAAAAAACTGTGTGACCTCCTTACATTTACCATAGAAGTGCAGCAGAACGTCAGAATTACACACCTCAGGAATGGAGATTATTTATAACCAAAACATTCGTGACTCTGAAGAAAACATTCTGATTGTTCTTCCAAAAGTTTACAACTGAACATGGACTTCATACAGCTTTGAAACTTTATTAGGCAGAAGAAAAATGCTGTTTTCCCTTTATTTTTTAGTAGTTTGTTTAAATACAGTACTATACTTCACTCCTAGGCCACGCAGGAACCCGCCCCACCACCTTACCGTCAGGCCACCCCTTATAGCTCCTGCCCTGGGGCTGCCAGGCTTTTGGCCTTCCCGTCCCCATCCGACCCGGGGGAGGTGGAACTTGAACCCACGACCCTGTGCTCCCCCTGTTCTCTCTGCTGCTGCCTGATATCATGCATCCAGTTCCAAATGAGGTGTACAGTTGACTGGTCAGTTCATAACTCTGGTGTTTGTAACTCAGAGGCCCTACTATAAATAGAAGGATTGGTGACAATTTATTTGTGTGCACATTATGAGAGGTTGACAGAGAGCATGTGACTTGGAAGGGCAAACTTCCAAGTGGTGTGGAGAAAGCAAGATTTGCTTCAACACGTGCAATGCCTCGCAACCCCATACTTCCCTTTTGTGACCCACCTGTTCAGAAATACTGCTCTAGACCAGTGGTTCTTAACCTTACTACAGCCTGCACCCCTTTGGTTCTCAAAATATGTTCTCGCACCCCTTATTAAAAATCGTTGAAGTAGGTCAGTTCTTTAAACATAAGATATATCATAAAAATCTGGCATGTCTCGCACAGACAGAAAGGGCATCTCACACCCCAAGGGGGTGCATACATACCAGGTTAAGAACCACTGCTCTAGACCATCTGCAGGACATAAACAGTGCTCAATCTTCCTTTGTTGACTTTGGTGAGTGCAGGATCAGGCTCTAAATATGCCCTTCTGCACCTAGAAGTTTGGATAATGTGGCTGTAATCCTGCTCCACAGCATTTACAAGCCCCAGCAGCGTGCCCTGGAAGCCTCCCTCTACATATCCGCCACATGTGCAAGTGGCTGGGTGGTTTGTGGAAGCTGGGAAGAGAAAATCCACATCCAGAAAATTCTTACTTCTCCTTTTCATAAACTGGTAGGCTCTCTTTATAGGAGGCAACATGCCCCCCAAAGGGCTCAAGCCATACTCTGCCTGCCCGGCAGGCCACTTCTATCCACTTATACCACAAACAGCTGAGGAGCTGAAATAAGAATGGCAGCATCCTTCCATTTGCCAGCCTGGATTGGTACAATCAAGCTGCCTGCACATTGACCTCATTTTGCTACCCCACTCCAGAAGTCATGCAAGGAAATGTCAGATGCCACTAAGATAAGTCTTGCATGGGCCAGGTTTTCCCTGTCAAGAACAGACCATCTGTGCACGGCAGGGGGGCCACTGCAATAAAATAGTATGGACAGATGCATGACAGAAGGCAATCTAGCCAAGGGCTGAACCTCTTGACACACTATCGCCCTCACCCCAGCTCCTGACACAGCCGTGCTTAGCACTGAACTGTTGTCTGTTTTGGGAGGCTACTCAGCATGTGTATTTTTAGTTGGACCAAAGAAAATCAACAGCGTACTAACCACAGCTGACACATTTGGGAGGTGAAAAACTTCTACGCCTTTGCTATCTCTGGCCAAGATACACAGACAACAGAGAACCAATAAGCAAAGGGATGGTACTTTCAGACCATGTCCAGTGTTTACATCTCATTACAGCAGCTTGTTTTGGGAAGCCAAGGATGTGGAGCCAAGTGTGAGAATTAATAGGTTGGAACAAATGTCAATGGATTCAGATTGTAAATTAAGCAGCTGTGTAGCAGGGACAATCTAATCTACATGCTGACAAAAAACTGTACAACTCTGGAAAAAAAAAAGTAATACTCCAAACTGCAAATTAAACTCCCACCTTCAGAAAAAAAACTGAAGTGACAAACTGTAACACACTATGTGTTCGCACACAATCCAGTACTGACTATCCCAAGTGTTCAAGAAATTATAAGCAAGGCCCCACAATATTATGAAAATGTCTTAAAAATCAGGAGAGATTTAAAAAAAAGAGAGAGAGATTTGGCCAGTTTTTGTTTACCAGCCCTGCAGTTTCTGTACCACATCTCAGGTTGAAGCTTTCCTCTATTAACATTAGACACTTTTTTGGGAGGGGGAAAGTAAATGAAAGCTCAGAGTCTCACAAAATCATGTCATCCCCAGAGATGGGGCTCTCAAAAAAACACCAGGTTATCATGAGAGTTGACAACTCTAATAAAGATGCATGCACACAGATAGTTTGGACTTGGGTTTCAACAGGACTGTGCATGGGCACAAGGATCTACTCTCAAAAAGCTGTTTGCAGAATTGCTTCAGCATTTATAGTGCCCTGCTCACAAACATCAGCTAACCCATCTTCACAACACCCCAGTGAAGTGAATAGTTTTATCCCCATTATACAGCTAGGGACACTGATTTACCCTAGATAGTGAGGTAATCAGTGATAATGTCACCTGCTATCCTGATATCTGAGGGTTTTCTGTACACTGCAAATCCATTAAAAAAAAAAAAAAGTTTCCAACTTTCTTGATTTCAGATAATAGCTTGAAAGCCTACAGTTTCAAAACACCAGAAAGCAAATGAAAACGCAACCCAACAATGCTTTGTTTTATCAAACCTCAAGATATTCAAACCAATTATTATTTGGGGGAGAATTAAATTAATTTTTAACATCTGACGGAATTACATTGAAGTAAACAATTCCCAGTGCCCAGACCTCTTCACACTCACACACACACACACGCTATCTTTTGTACAGCATTCTCCATCCAAATTTTGCTCCAAACATACATTTTTAATTATCAGTACAGATCCACTTCCAAGATCTACCCTTTGACTGTGGCAATAAAAAGAAAGGAACAGAACTAGAGGTGAAGGCACAAACTGCACTTTCAAACACATTATGAGAACTGGATCCACCAGCTAACTCATCCTTCCACTCCCAAACAACTCAGCCATTTAATGTGGGTGAGACAGAAACTGTAATAGCAGGATCTCACTCTCCCACATTAAAAAAGGATACTGACCACATTAATAGACTTTTAAACACACCCCATCATTTCAAAAAGCACTAAACTACACAACAGCCTTGAGTCATATGGAGCCAACCTACAGGGACACAGCAAGGAACCACCCCAAACAAAGTCATACCAGCTTCATGAGCAGAAAGGCAGGTTAAGAGGGAGCCTGCCTGCTAGTCAGGCAAGTGCTCCGTTGGTTTCACCTGCACTCCACCCAGTGAAGCCTCAGGGTTTGGCAGATGCTCCATCAGCTGCACTTGTCCTTCTTGGCTCACTGATCAACACATTCTTTATACACATTGCTTCATTTCTCAGGGAGGACTGTTTACACCAGAGACCTTCCTTTCTCATTAGCTACCTGCTCTCCCTCGCAGTGAGTAGGCAACGCCTTCTATCTAGACACTCAATAGCTCATCCTTCATTATTGTTTTCCCCAACCCCGGTATTTATGGATTTATCTTTATGACGCCCCCTGCAGGAATGTCATGGGGTCTCCATTTCACACCAAAATGAAAACCAGGGAGATTAAATGACTTGATCAAAGTTACGGCAGAAAGTACAGCAGTGCTACAAACTGAATTCTGATCTCCTGGGTCCCACCCAGTCCACTGCCTTAACTTATCCTTCCTCTCAAAGGACTTGATCTTGTGCTCAACCTCCCCAATTTCAGTGGCACAGACTCAGACTTAAACTTATCAGTTAACAGACCGTTTCTTGAAAATCACTCACATCCTCTCCAAGAAAGGAAGTCTACTATGTTTCTGTATTAGTATCACCTAAAGACTCCATTCATAGTGCCAGATCCTAGCATTCTAAGCACTGTACAAACACAAATTACTTCCCTGACTTCTGTACTAAGGTAGAGTGGGTCATCCTAACCTAAACCATACATTTATCTGAAATCATTCTGCTTATCTCATAGAATCATATAACTGGAAGGGACCTCAAGAGGTCATCGAGTCCAGTCCCCTGCCCTCATGGCAGGCCCAAGCACTGTCTAGATCATCCCTGACAGGTGTCTGTCTAACCTGCTCTTAAATATCTCCAGTGATGTCTCTCACACTTAAATTTAATCAACTGTATGATTCCTGACATTGGCATTCAGATAACATTTTGTGTAAACGATTTAGTGAATTATACCATATTTGTAATGTGGTTTCTTATTGCATTCGCTGAAGACTACTGTTCTATGAGGATATTTATATAATTGGCTTTTGTATTACATTTGAGGAGCTGGTACAGTGGCATAAAAGAGCAGTCTTGGTAAATTTTTTGTTATCTGCTGGCATTTATTATTCTGTCAGGTCAGCACGGTAAAATGAAAACCTGCTCTGGAAGATTTAACCTGGTTAAATAAGGATATTATCTGACTGATACATAAATAGATATTTACCCTCATTTCAGCAGATTGCTTTGTTTTCACTATTTGGTTTCACTCTACTACTCATGAGTAATGCAGCTGGCACAAACTCATAATTAAGCGTGCTCTTCCATGCAAGGCTCATGCTATATTCTCCATATAAACACAGGGATGTATATGCAAGTATCTGTGTATTTATGAGGCTAGGCCAGCTTTTCTACTGTGGCAAACCACTCCCTGCTGCAGAGTGACATGTTGAAATATAAGACATGGTATAACAGATAAGGAACTAGCCTTGGAGTCAGGGAATCTATAGCCTATTATTGGCTCTGCTACTCACCTCCTGTGTAACACTGGTCACGTCACTTCACCTCTCCATCCTTTGTCTATTTTACCTATTTAGACTATAAGTTCTCTGGAGCATGGAATTTATCTAATTATTTTTATGCAGCACAAGAAGGGCTTCTACACCCTACAGTCATCCACATTAAATTATCATCCTGGTCTTAGTTCTTTCACAGGGAATGAGCAGACAAGAGGCTTACACAGAAATGTTCCTTTTTTAAAAAGGCTATGCACATTTTTATAATTGATTTCTCCGAACTAAGATTCATAATTCTCAGATTTACAGCTTAATCCGGCTTTACTACAATTGCAGAAGTTAGTTGTACATTTCAAGATAAGGGGAGGAAAAGAGAACAAGCTTCAAAATAAAACTGAAGGGGAAAATGTTAGTGATATACTTCAAATTTGGGGAAGCCACATTTACCATACTTCCATCACCACACTTATCACAGGATGTATATTTCCCTCCCCTCATTTCAAACTAAAAAGAAATGCACTAGAGCTGTTTAACAATGCTTGATGGTGCTGCATAAAAATTGTTCACTGCCATGACTACCTAACTCCTAGGTTGCCATGAAACAAGTTGTACTATTATGGAGCACAAGGCTGTGCAATGCTACAGGATCCCTCACCAGCAGGAAGCTATAGCAGGTATGGGTCTGACTAGTGAATTAGAATCCTGTTGGGACAGGGAGGACTAATCAAGAGGGAGCACCCCAAATGCAACTGGCAGGAGGATGAAGGGGTGGAACTAGGGGCAGGAGGATTGCTGACAGACTCTGTAGTAGCATCCCCATGTGTTCACTGTCTCCTGCTGCTGCTTACCCTGTCCCCATGAAATTTAGAGCAGCTCTATCCACTCAGCCCAGGGGCAGGGAGGCAAGCCCTGCATAAACCTCCCCCCCAAAGCTTGCCCATACTGGTGGGTGTCCAAGCACAAGGAAGGCCCCTGCCACTCGCTCCCTCCCCCAGGAATTCAAACTG
This sequence comes from Rafetus swinhoei, assembly GCA_019425775.1. Taxonomy (NCBI): domain Eukaryota; kingdom Metazoa; phylum Chordata; order Testudines; family Trionychidae; genus Rafetus; species Rafetus swinhoei. The sequence goes on along the minus strand of CM033425.1, from coordinate 14,763,575 downwards.
AGGGGAGAGGAAATGCTTCTTCCTGCAACACCACCCTCATCCGACCACAGACCCAAGAGAGAACCCCAAACCCGCTGATATCATCTGATTACATCACCCGCCGATCCCCGCACGTCTTGGGGGAGCGATGTGCTTTGCACATCCAGGCGGCCGTCCCAAGGTGCCCATTCCGCCGCCTGAGGTGCGGAGCCAGCAGAACAACAAGCGGGCGGGGGGATGCGCAGAGCGGGGCGGGGGAAGGGGTCTGACAGGGGGACGTGCGCCGAATACCGCAACGCCTGCTTCGGCTCCCGATCCCCCACCCCACCCCGACACACGCGCGCGCCCGGAGGCAGCGGCCCACGGGCCGACGAGGGAGACTAGCGGTCTATTGCACGGGATGCAGCCACATGAGAAACCACCGGAGGGAGCGGGGCTGCTTGGGCAGCGCCCCCGCCCGCTGCACGGGCGGCCAGAGCGGCGGCGGGGGAGGGGGCCATGGCAGATTTGCACCCCCCCCTCCCCGGCCGCGCCACAGGGTCCCTCCTGCCAGCGGCGGGTGCTCTGCGGGCGGGGCGAGGAGGACCCAGCCCCACCGCACCTACCTGTTTTTCTTCTGCAGGGCGATGCGTGTCCGCAGCGCAGCGGGTCGGCGGAGGCGCCCAGCGGGGAACCGGCAGCGGCGGCGGCAGAGGGGGAGAAGGCGAGAAGAGACAAGGTGAGCGAGCGAGGCTCAGCCCAGCCCGCAGCCCCAGCGCCCCTGCCCCGCGGCCCCGCTCACCTGGGTTGACCAGCTTGCTCTTGTACCGCAGGCCGGTGCTCATCCTGCGCGCCGGGGGGCTCCCTCCTGCGCCGGCTTGGCAGAGACACAGGCTCGCCGGGCGCCCGGCTGCCAGGAGCGTTCTCCGCGTGCGCGTGTCAGCCGGGGCTGCTCCCGCTGCTGCATTACTGAGCTGGGCCGGCCCCGGGGAGCGCTTGTGCAGCCCCGGCCCTGCCCACAGCGCTCAGCCAATCCGCGCCCCGCGCTCGGCCCTTCCGCCGCCAGCCGGCAGGGCCTGCCGCACGCCTTGGAAACGCAGCCAGCAGCATCCAACCAGCAAAGGGGGCTAGGAGGTCTCCCCTTCCCTCCGCAGGAGAGTGGCACCCACCGACGCAGGCCCCCTCCCAGTTGACAAGCAGCAAGGGGGATTTTCTAGGGTGTAGCGAATGGCTGCTCGTTGCGAAAGAAATTTAAAATCACCACCCACAATAGTAAAAGGGAGAGGCAAAAGGATTTTTTTTAAATCTTGGACCAGTCATCTAATCTTATTGGGAGCATCCCACTATTAGGGGTCGTGCAGCGATGTCCTCTCCCAGACACACCCCTGCAAGGACAGCCTGGGTTTTCACACTTGCTATCTGGTCACCCTACTTCTAGTAGGCCTGTTTTCATTTAACACTGGAAGGTTTGTTTAGTTACACCCCAACTTTCATGTAATAAACCCCCTCCACCCACTTTCCTGGGCACATGACATGACAATTACTTCTGGCACAGGGAAGGTTATTTTAGTTGACTGCACTGCTTGAGTTACTCATTACTTTAAAAAAGATTGATAGCTGAAATTATCAATGCTTGACAGCTCCCTGCAGGGGAACTATTAAAATGTAAAGGAGATTTGGACTCATTGGTAAAGTAAGAGAAATGGGCACCCACTATTTCCAATTTTTGTGAGTTTTCCCTGGCTGATTTAAAAAGCATCCAAAGACTGCACTTGGAATGTTTAAGTCTCCACAGTAACTTACTCTCATGGAAGACTTTTACTAGGTTTCTTGACATTGCCAAAACTGAATACAGTTAGGTCATTAGAGATTTCTACCACCCTTGCAGATGTTATAATTTAACAGTGTTTTACTGTGCAAGGGATACATATGAAAAGAACACATTGGGGAAGAAAGACCCATTAAATTACAAGACAGTAACCTCTTTGGGGCACACTATACTGATGATCACAGTGAAAGAATCAATTTAGAATAGAAAAACTATGCTTTTACCACACAAGGGTTTCCTGATTGCTTTATGACATCTTTAACATAGCTTATCTTTTCCTACAGATTCTACAACTGAGCAACCTTACAGAAAGATCTAACATGAGCCAAGGACTGGAGATGGAAGCTCGATAAATTCAGACTGGAAATAAAACATTTTTAACAGAGTATAATTAACTATTGAAACAACTTACCAGAGGTTATAGTGGATACTCTTATCACTGCCAATTTTTAAATCAGGACTGGATGTTTTTCTGAAAGGCATGCTCCAAGAATTAATTTGGGTAAACTTTCTAGCTTGTATTATGCAGATGTTTGGACTAGATAACCACAACAGGTGTTTCTGGCCATGGAACCTATGAAAGTATTGCCTTCATGAGGAATTTTTCCACATTTTATTTTTTTTTAAAAATGTACCCATTCATTTTGTAAATCTTTTCTATTATACAGAAGACCCCAGTCAAGTCAGAGTCCTGTTGAGCTACGCACTGTACAGACATGAGTAAAGAAAGTCCCTGCTCCAAAAACACCATTAAATTCATTAATTTAGCAAGGGAGGCTTAGAAAGCACATATGTACATACAGAGATGACTTTTCTAGTTATAGGAACCTTAACTTTTGCATTTTCTGACTGATTTTAACTGTGCTACCTTACCATTGTGTTAATGCAGCTTTGAAGTATGTTAAATGACTGGTAACAGAAGTGTTAGTATCATCGACATGAAAACTTTGTTCAATATCATTGATCCAGCAAACACTTACTCAGGCTTAACTTTAGGTACATGACAAGTCCTACTGAAGTCAGTTGGACCCATGTATGTAAAATTGTGTGTGTAATTATTTGCAGGATCAGAGCCTATGATATGCAGTTTGATTGTCAATGACCCATACAGTAATAATTAGCAGAACCATAGAAATATGAGGAAACCCTGTTGAGATGACTGTCTTTTTAGGAAACGTGTTCTCCAATTTAACATATTACTTCAAGATACAACGAGTCAAGCTTTCCCTCCCTACAAAAACACTGAGCAGAGAAGCAATATGCCATGTTTCCATTACCCCACTTTAAGAGTTGGTATTATGACTGAAAAGCTCTATCAACTGAAAGAGCATTTTAAAGGGAGACAGGATTGTCATATTGTGAGTCTAGATGAATTCAGAACCCTATCCAGGCAACTGGAACTAGACTAATTTAGGAACAATGCTAGAGAGTTAATATACAGCATATTAATGGTAAAAGGACACACGTGGGAGTCTTAAGGGACCTGGTTTTCAAGGAAGCAGTTGTCATTGACTTCCAACCCACAGTACCTGTGAAGGAAAAAATCAGTTCCCAACATATTTAATAGAAAGGGCTGTTACCTATGAAGAACTTTAAGATTACTAATTCCTTCCCAGAGCGAGTTCATAGCAGTTATTGATACACAGGCTGTGTATAGAAACAAGGTATGTTTATATACAGCTCAATTAGTTTTCCCTTTGTACCAGTCTAATTTTAGGTATGTGGCCTTCCTCGGTGTACTATAACACATGATAGAGAGAGAGTAAGGATTTGGGCTTATTTAGTCAAGAGAAGAGTAAGGGGGGATTTGATAGCAACTTTCAACTAAGAAGATGGACAGAGGCTGTTCTTGATAGCGACATGACAAAACAAGGAGCAATGGTCTCAAGTTGCAGTAGAAGAGGTCTAGGTTGGATATTAGGAAAAGCTATTCACTAAGCCCTGGTCTACACTAGCCCTTATTTCAAAACTGAGTGTCCACACTACCAAGCCCGTTATTTTGAAATAAGGTACTAGTTGTTTTGAAATAACACCTGCTTTCCACAAAGAATAAGGCTTATTTTGAAATAGCTTTAGTGTGGACACTCCACTGCTGCTGTTTCGAAATAACTACTCCCCAGAGTGATTCAAAGTAATTACTCCCCAGTGCTTCCTGGAGTTCTAAGTCAAAGTAGCACATCCACATAGAGGGAGCCTGCCTCAGACTGATTTTGAGGCTTCCCTGTAGTGTGGACATGCTATTTCAAAATAGCTATTTTGGGAGTTATTCAAAATAAGTTATTCAGAAATAAATTCCTAGTGTAGACATGCCCTAGTAGGGTGGTAAAGCAATGGAATGGGCCTTAAAAAGCCTCTAGGAATGGTTACCTAGGAAGGTGGTGGACTCCATTCTTAGAGTCTTAAGTCTCAGTTTAACAAAGGCCTCACTGGGATGATTTAGTTGGAACTGGTCCTGCTTTGGGCAGGGGGTTGGCCTCGATGACCTCCTGTGTTCTCTTCCAACCCTATGAGTCTTGGGCACAATACACAGAGTTTTGCACAGTGATATAGATGTATTTATAATTAAATAGTTTTTCCATATTTTGGACCCGAACTGGCATACATACTATAGCACTGGCTTTTTAAAATCCCGATGAAATTATCCCAAATTCATTTTTATTCCTTGATTCAACCATCAGAAAAATCTTTCAAAGTATTTGAACTTCTTTAATCCAGCAACCCTGGAAAATGGAGCATGCTGGTTTAAAGATTTTACTGGGTCACAGAAGGCGCTGCAGAGTCTGGGCATGAGGACCTGCTGTCCTGCTCCCAGGGACACACGCAGCTCCCTGCCGCTCCCAGTCACCATCACTATAGGTGTGACAGGTAAAAGCCACAGGGGAAGCAGCTCTGTGCACTGCAGTTCCCCAGCTGAGGGGAGGTGGCAGCGCATAGAGCCACTTCCTCCTCCACAAATGTTCCTGGATTAGGGACACCAAGAGCATGGAGGTTTAAGTGTAATTGTTTCCATATTTGCTCCTTTAGGGATGCTAGACAACCACAAGCCATTAGTCTTCACCACACAACAAAAGGCACCAACAATCCAATCATCAGCTTCATAAATTGTGTTATAGTCTGCCACAGAATTTTAAATGCTATGCAGATTGAACAGATTGTAACCACGCTCTCCCAGATCCTGCTCAAGATAGCCAGTACAACAGTCATATTTAGGCTTTTTATTCCACAATACTAGTAAGCTTCACATCTACCTTGATAACACTTGTGTGGGGTGCACAAAGGAAAACAGACCTGTTATTCACTGCTGGACATAAACCCTGCACTGCCAGGAGTGACGGCATAGTGGAAAGCAGGGTCAAAATATGCAGCTCAAGAGAATTACTCTGACAGGCATCTTGCAACAACAAAAATTGGTTTAATGATGTATGTTCCTCTTGATAAACTGTGAAGATTTGAATAAAAGAAAACTTCTACATGTAGTTGAAGAATCACTTTAGGTGTTGCCAGGGAAAAGAGAAATCATACTAAAATGAAAAAATACTTCAAAATACTTTGAATTGGAATATTGAAGGCATTCAGCTCAATATCATCAGGCCTGGGATAAACCATCATTGGACCCTTATTCAGGTGGATTCCCATTTATTAAAATGGAGTATCCCTAATAAGACTCCAAAAATTGTAAGAGTTAGCAGTATCACTCACTAATTATTTGCTTAATAAGCCTATTAAACTGGTGTCCCAACCCAAGAAGCACAGCTGTGACTGATTTTTTTGGATGCCTCAATTTTGCCCCAAATTGAAAGCATGAAAGAGGCCTGATTTTTCAGAAGAAGGGAGCTTGCCATTTTCTGGCAAATCAGTTCTGTTAAAAATGTATCTATTTAGGTACTCAAAAATCACGACATACTTTTAGAAAGCTGGCCTCCACCATTTGCTCTGACAGGTCATGACTACGTTACACAGAAGATTGATGTTGATACGGTTGATCTTCTGGTGTTCAATTTAGTGGGTATAGTATAGCCCCACTAGATCTAACTCAAAGTGAGCCCCTCTCGGTGCTGGTACTCATGGAGTAGGACGTGGACAGGGATTTAAAATGTGTCAACTCCAGCTATGTAATTTACATAGCTGGAGTTGTGTATCTTACTCTGACCTTCCCATGTAGTATAGACCAGACCACAGAGAGGCCTTTCATATGAATTCCAATTGCATGCAGCTATCCTTCGGTTAAAAGTGGGACAGCTGTATGACATACCATATTGCAATAACACTGTAGAAATATGACTAATACAAAGAATCCATAGATTTCACCTAGTTGAATGCTCATCCCCACAACTTGTCAGAGACAACCTTACAAGTAAAACCACACTGACTTGGGATCTCAGTAGACCAGTCTAAATTCCATGAGTCCTTAGAAAAATAAGGAGTACTGTATATGCATTTGGTTAATAAACTGCACCAGGATAACACACACAACTTTTTTCCATGTTCATTTAATTTATTACAAAACTTCAAGGGAATTTAGTGTCATGATATATAAAATGTTCAGTACATGCCATCATTCAGTTGGCTGTCAGATAAAAATGCTTTATCGAGAAATTCTTGCAAGCAATATTTGAGAACTGAAGACAGCTCTTCATAGGTATCCATGAAATATATTTGGCATGCAGGGTGGATACATGGTTTAAGGCACAATGATTTAGGAAAGTCAGTTTCTCTATCACCTCGATAGTACCATTAGCGTTTTGTACCCTTTTGTTTTTCATTATGCTATTACAACCTACCAGTGAAGATGTTACAAGCGTAAACAAAAGCACAGCCTAGAGAAATATGAGATCAGAGAAAAGAAAGTTTATATATAGATGAGAGAAAAGAAAGTTATGAATAAACTAGTGACAAGTTATATAATGGTTCCACTAAGACAAAGCAAATGAAAACTATGATGCTGTGCAAATACACACATTTGCTGTAACTGTTCACTAGATATTATAGTATTTATCACAAAATTGTCAAGAATAACCTAGCTGAAACGTGATACATCATGTTAAACCAACTCATAATGATTAGAACAAATAGCAATAGTGTACTAGTTTTTGTATAAAAAGATATAGGAAAGATAATAAAACCACATTATAAGCACAAAGACAATTACCAAGAGGCTCGAAAAAAGATGCATATAACATAATTAAGGTTGGATGTATAAAAAAAGTGTTTCGCAACATGATCTTCAAGACTTTTTCCCTCAACATCTTGCTTGATCTGCTGCATCCAGCACCGTATTTGAGTGTTGTTACTGGAGTTCAATAGCGTCATCAAACAGAATAAAGCACTGATCCATTTTTCAGAGAACTGTGTATCACTATGAATGAAAAATATAACAGTTTATTATGGAAAACAATAAGAATAATCCATCACTAACAAAGCTGTTTTGCTATTTTAAACCATTCATCACAATAAAAAGTTTATACAGTCTCCGGGACCAAAACAATGTGGACCTAAGTGGACCAAAGTCAGTGTGGACCTAAGTGAACAAAATTAACTCCCTGAAGTCAGTGGCTAGCATATCCACTTGCTCCTGGGATGATTCTATCTCAGATATCTAATGATTCAAGTATCTAATAAGAGCAGAGGAAGGAGACTATTTTTAGTAGTTGTATTGTGTCACATGCCCACTTTCTCTTCAGTCTGGGACAGGCAAAGGCCATGGTGTGGCTCAGCGGATTAGTGCTGAGGTAAGAAGGTGAAGGTAAGCAACCTGTGTCAGGCTGATGAGCAATTAGTCTTGTAAGCAGCAGTGTACAATTTTATTTTATTTCTACCAAGGAAAACATATGCAAAGATTCTATATAATGAAGGCTAAATTGAAATGAGCTTTGTGGAATCAAACCTTTCTCTTACAGGGGTGTTAAAATGTGTGTAATTGGCTAACCATGTAACTGATTAAATTTTCAGCGGTTACACACAGAGCGGCAGCTAATTCCTCAGAAGCCGCTGTTTGCCAGGAGCTGGTTTTTAAACCAGCTCCCAGCAAGCACTGGCTGCCACCTAGCGCTGCTGCTTCTGTATCAGAGGTAGCAGTGCAGGGTAGCAGCCAGCTCCCATGGGGCCAGTGCACACCAGAAGACAGCTTAAAAGCTAGCTCCCAACACACAGCAGCTCTTGCCTGCCACCCCACTTCCAGGGAGCCAGCTACTGCCCCACAGAGGCAGCAGCATAGGGCAGCAGGCAGCTCCTGTGTTAGCAGTATGGATAACTGATAAGCTCATGCTTATCAGTTACCAATTTAAATGGCTACATTCTTACATCCCTACTCTCTTATAATACTGCCTAAGCTTAGCAAGAAAATGGCTAGAATATTCTGAGAATTCACCTAAATGTGCTCACATAGTTGCATCAAATAATACCAGCCTACAATTTCAAAAAACAAGTGACTGAGTGTTTCCAATTTTGGATGACCCAACTTGTAATATACTGAAAGGGTCTGATTTTCAGAGGGTGGATATGCTCAGCACTTTCTGAAAATCCATCTCCTTTAAAATATCTCAAGCTCAATACTCAAAAACAGATGCATGCAATTTAGTAGGTCACTGGTCCACAGCAAGATGCAAGTTTGTTTTACCTGATCACTCACCTGAGCATATAATAAGGAATATTCTAGGAAACACTAGGGCAACCATCTCAAATAAAAACATACTGCACATGGTATAACTTAATTTATTCAGATTAGGATTCCCAGTGCCAATTAAACAGGAGGAAAAAGCAAGCCATCACTGAAGTCCAAGTACATGGGCAGCTGACTGTAAATACAGGCCATTATGCTACATTACTGTTCCAACTAGGAAATAAACTGTCAACTTCTTCAGCTGCGTGGTTTAAGAAAATTGCATCCACCAACAATCCCAGAAGGCAACAGTATTTGGGGTTGCAGATTGATGAAAAAAGCTGATGTTTCAAATAAAAAAATAGATCTGTTTATTTTGCACAATTATTTCCACTGAAATTGCCAATATTTATAGCAATCTGATTTTCATTGTTCATTGTACAAGTACACGCTTTTTAGAGAAAGTCAGAATTTGCCATGCTTTCTTTATATGGATTCACATCACCAGCATTTCATTCCTTCTTCCATGGAGAAACTACATTTTATTCTTGGGATCCATTATATCCTCACTGTTCTTTGTATAAATCTATATTTATAGTTTTTCTATGCTTATTAATAGTATCACCCACTTTTCCCTGAATTTGATCCTATAGTCCATAAATAACTTTCATATCTGTATCTGCTACACAAGTCCATGTCATCATTTAAATATAGTTACACAATATTTTTCCAGCTATATACCATTAAAAAAGCCTCTCTATTTCCTAGCAAATTTTAACTAGCAGATTGCTTGGTAACCTCTAGTGCACACCAATACACACACTTATGTACTGATTACCTTACCATTCCATAACTGGAATTTAGCTACCATACACAAGTCATACACAAGTTAGCACCCCTCATCTTTTCACAAAAGTTCCATGGGTTTTGTAATTACCAGGTTATAAATCTGATCTGAAATACGGCACACATCCAGCAACACAATGCCTCATAGCACCATAGAAGGACATTAACTAAATGGTTTTGAAATATAGATGGCCACTTTGGGAAGGAATTTGGGGATTCAGCAAATAATTTTTTTTTTCCCTTTTACGCTCCTAAAGTGAGAAGGGTTCTTTTATAAGCAAAGCTCCTTCCTTCTCAACACCCAAACTGACTTTTCTTCAAAGGTCATACATTTTATAATGTAAATACAACATTCATATCACTCTGCCATTAACGGCAGTACAGATACTTTTTTTAATTAGTATTTAATCATGCAGTGACTCTACTAAGATATTCTGAATTAGGAAAATTTTGCTACAATTCTGAAAAAGCTCTTACTTCCACAGTTCACATTTTACCAGTCAGTTTTGACTCATTCCTGCTCCTCCACACATACAGTTTGAGAGAGGTTCCTGTTATTTCAGACATTCTGAGTTTACTTCTGCTTAATATTAATTTTATCTTTTCTTCTGTTGATCAGCACATTTTTTTCCCCTTCTCCCTATTAAATTTCATTTGTCAGGTATAGGTCAAGTTACAAAACTGGTTCATATACCTTTAAACTTCTTCTCCCCAGTAAATTAACTTATTTATAGCTGGCCTACCCACTAAAGTCACATATGGAAACCAATGAGCTCTAGAACTACAATCTATGTGCCTCCAAAAAAGCTTATTTAATAAAAAAATGTTTAAAAGAATTAACCCATGATTTCTGCTCCAACTCCTAGCAGTCATTTTAAAAACTTGACATGCCTTCACAAATTATTTTCCAGGCTTATTTAATACTCATGCAATTTAGGTAATAATTGTTTTCTCTCTATTCTGCCATGCCCCATATATTTAACCAGCTGTGCTAAAAGCTGCACTGTTTACTGGAGGAAAAAGAAATACTGGAAGGTCCTTATTAGAACTGGAAGGGGCCTTGAGAGATCATCAAGTCCACTCCCCTGTCCTCACAATATGACCAAGTACCATCTAGATCATCTCTGATAAATGTTTATTTACCCTGCTCTTCAATATCTCCAGTGATAGAGATTCCACAATCTCCCTAGGCAATTTATTTCAGGGCTTAACTACCCTGACTGTTAGGAAGTTTCATCACAGGATAGTTGAACCTCTTATTTCAGAGGCAGTAGGGTAAACAGGAGGCATCATTCCACTTGCTAGCACAAGGAAAGAATGTGACCAACTCCTTTTAGAGATCTATTTCTGTGTGTATGTATAGTGGATAGCACAATGGAATTTTAATTACGACCGAGGACACTAAAAGTTACAAAAAATACAAATAAATATTTTTTCATGCTCCTAACATCATTCCTATTTTGCAAACAGCCATAGGAACTCTTAAAATTCCAAAATATATAATTTAGATAGAGCTTAATTGTGATAAAGCTTTTGTAATTCCAATCTATAATATTGCACATGCGTGCATACACCTACAAAACTGTCAAGATTTCCCAAAGGGAGCTATTAAAAAACCCAACCTAATATTTAAGATGATATAATCAGCCTTTGTAACATACAAAAATGATCTGATACAACCGTGGTCACTGACAAGAGGCAGAAAAAGGAGCAGCTGCCCCAGAGGCCTGGAGATTTAAAAGGCTATAGCTGTGGCAGAGCCTCAAGCCTTTTAAATTGCCACTGGAGCCCTGGGCAGTTCAGGTCAGGCAGCACGAAAGACTGTCTGGGGGGAAGTTAGCCTCAATCCCGCCTCTTCTGCTTGAGGCTATGCCCCTTTTGGGGGCTCAGAGAAGCCTCCCACACACACCAGGGGTCCAGCAATTCTGTCAGCAGCCCTGGATGCAATGTCTTTCTGCTGTGGGATCACTTAGTAAATCAAGCCAACTCTTATTTATTTGTTAACTGACAGAACAGCTGATGCCAAGATACAGAGTATCCTTATACAAAATGATTACATAGGAATGCATCTGCACTGTTGGATTTATCCCATCATTTTTCATTATCATTCCAGACATTTCACCCATCATACTGAGCTTATTTTCACTCAAAATTGGTCCAGCACTTCAAAACCTCCCGTCTTGCACTCTTGCATCTTAGATATTGTTTTAATGCCACCAACCAGCATGAAACCCTTTGGGTTAGCCTTCTAAAGTATTTCAAATAGTTAACTGAATCCTCTACTTTTTAAAAAATAAAACTGAAACATTTCATTAGGCAGATAACATTTAGGATTGTAATGTATTATGCTTTTCCATTTCCACCCCTATTGTTTACCCATAACACTGAAAAATAAGATTTGACCAGAATGGACTTTTAAAGAGTAAGGGATCCTAGAGCTGTAAAGCTCCTGATACAGGATGTGCAGGGAATGAATGGTAGAATGCCCTTTGCTGCCACAGAATTCCCCACTGAAGTGGGTCCTGAAGAAGCACTGAATTCCTGGGAACTCAGCATACAGCAAGAGTAGATTAAAAGCCAAATATAGTTCTACAGAATCTTAGGAAAGACATCAGTAAAAAGTGACTCTTTGCACTTAGTGAAGAATAATTTTTCGACACAGTTCTTTGAAAACCATCACCTTTACAAGGTATTGCATTACTCCTATGGAAAAACTGACAGCTAAGAGATTCAGCCAAGGTAATTAAGGGTAATGTCTACTTAGTAAAAAATGACCCATGGCTAGTTCATGCCAGCCAACTGGGGCTCACAGGGCTTGGTCTGTGGGGCTGTTTCATTGCTGTGTAGACTTCGGGGCTCAAGCTGAACCAGACTTTATGACTTTGGAAATACCAGAATTCTACACAGTACTGAAACATCCCCACAGCCCAGACCAGCTGAAGGTTTCTCTTTGCTGGGTACATATACCATAAAAGAGACTGGAAGATCCAGGATTAGAATAAATATATAAGTAGTGCTTCGATTATGTTTGATTTTGTTCACAATATTCAAGGAACAATCCACCAATACAGAACACTTTGAATTGATACCTGGTTATGGGACAATATCCCTATTTTGGCTGAACAGAGCACTATTTCAAGAGTTATAGAACTTTACATTCAGACTGCCTTTTCATGCAAGCAGTTTGTATAATGGTAAACATTTGCCTTAACAGTCTTGCCAGTAAGCATAGTGGAGAAAAACACAGAAGTTAAATGATTTGCCTAACGTCAGAGCGAGGCAATGACATTAAGTCCCCTCCTCCAATCCCGCACACCAACCTCCATACCCCTGGCTGAAATTTTTAAGATCACTGAGGAGACAGACCTTCCTATGCAAGTTAGCTGCAAGGTCTCGCCATTGTCTACAGTGCCTCTAAGAGAAATGTGAACCACTGGCTAAGATTTCAGTGTTTTGGAGTGACAGTTTTAAGCTTACTTATTAGGGGAGAACAGAAGTTGTAAGCTACAGCCTACCTTCTGAAAAAAGAAATGACAACACATTCAACAGAATCTGTGTACTGACAGGCTGACTTGACACTCAGAAGTTAGGAAAGCCAAAGAAATCTGAGAACAGTGAAGCCCATTTATTGTAGCTAGAAAAACATCCACAAGCTATGCCAGGTGGTTGTTTAAAAAACTAAAAATTTGCCTAAGCTTTACATTCCCTAAGCTTCACATTTCAGCTGCCAAACATTACAGCATGATACATTCTTCCTCAGATGACATTTCTCATCACATCAATTTGGCATTTGATAATACTACTTCACAAGGCTGGTTGCTATGGCAGTACAGAGCATTAAAAAAACAATGCATCATGTTCATCCATTATGAACTAGCTACTTATTTCCTTTCTTTTATACTATGCTTGTCAGGAATATCAATGGCATAAACACAAAATATGCAATTCAGTATGTGTTCCTGGAAATGGCTAGCTATGCTAAAAGAACTTTTCAACATGTTTTCAACATTTGGCATAGGAACAAGATGTCAGTCTTACAGAATAGATTTCCATCTAGATTTCCCGATTTTATTTTACAGTGTCTTTGTACCAAACCATCTTAAAGCTATCCAAGACAATGGAGTAAAAAGATAATGACAATCCAGATCCGTAGGAATGAGAAAGCAGGTACAGAGAGTTAAGTTCTCCACTTGGGGGGGGGGGGGGGGGGGGGGGAATTCCACCACCTACTGCAATAATTTCAGCTAAAAAGTCTCATTACCTTGTACCAGTTATTCATCTAAGAGAGGCAGACTAGAAGAAACTTTAGAAATACATACATTGTGCCTACTGACCTGCCTAAGAAAGGGAAGTGTGGCTTAGTTTCTGGTTATTCCAAATCATTCTAAATCCCTTGTTTAAATCCTTAAAACACAAGAATAAAACAGCTTTTGTACTTAAAGTGACAGCATATTTTTCAAGGAAAATTATTTTGTCTAAAAATATTTTATGTACTTCACATACAAACATCAGCTGTTAACAGAAACTGAGAAAATACTTTTCCAGTTAATATACTGTGTATATTTGCCTGTGCTTTAGGAGGGCAACTGTTTTGTTCACGGTTAGCTGCACTGGACTCATCCATTAACCTGACACTACCTTTTAGACTTAGTTAAGAGAGCAGGAAGGTGCTCACATACATATACTTCCCCTGGATCTGCAAGAAAGCATTTACTATAGCTGTAACAGCAAACCTGAAAGAGAAAAGGCAGCAGGCAGGCATGTGTACAAAGCAATCTATGCACATTTGGACACATTTGGTGGGGCTGCTCTCGCTAAGACCCTTATAATCATCATCTGAAGAGCGGAAAAAAAAAACCCCAAAAAACAGTCCCCACAAATTTGCATCAGATAATGAAATTTACACATAGGCTATGTCTATACTGCTCTGTTCTGCGCAAGAAATATGCAAATGAGGCACAGCATGGAATATCACCGTGCCTCCTTTGCATAATTAATGAGCAGCCGCTTTTTGCACAAGAGGCTTTTGTGCAAGAGCCGTTCTTCCTGAAAAAAATGAGGAAGAACAGATCTTGCACAAGAGGGGGTTTTGCACAAAAAGGAGCCATCTACACAGCTCCTTTTTGCGCAAAAGCCTCTCGTGCAAAAAGCATCCGCTCATTAATTATGCAAATGAGGCGTGGCAATATTCCACGCTTTGCCTCATTTGCATATTTCTTGTGCAAAACAGCACAGCATAGACGTGGCCATATTGATTATCACTGCCTTCAAGACCATCTTCTTCTTCCCTTGCTGATCATATCTCCATCACCAACCACCTGCTTTCCAGTCTTTTCACAGATTTCCACTCTTCCACATCAAGCTCACTCTACCCATCCTCTTTCAAAGATGTACACAGTTCATTCCTTCCTGTATATAATCTCCACCTATTCTGTGTTCCCCTCACTCCATGCTACCTCTTATATTTTTAAAAGTCTTCTCCTTACTGTTTATTAAGTGCCCTGCCCAACTCTGCAATAAAACTTCTAATCGCCCATGGATTCCAGAAGTTTTGCCAGCTACAAAGACCTGGTGCACACATGGTAATTCTGTGTAGTTACCATGTTTCATCTTGTACAGAGTTATGCTTTTTGGACTAGAAGGCCTTTAGCACTAGGGATGTAAAATACCATTTAAATATTATGTTTAACTGGTTAACGGTCCCAGTGTGCTCTGGCATTATGGGCAGGGGGCTGTTCCATTCAGGCGAGTGCCAGTTAACCTGGTAAGCATGCCAGCAAAGCAATGTTTATTAGGTAACCAGTTAACCCTTTATATCCCTATTTAGAGCAGGAACATGTTGTCATGTACATCTTCAGTACAAGTTCAACCTCTCAAATCCAGGACACTCTGGTCTGGCAACATCATCCAAAAAAGCCTGGCACCCAGCCAGTGGCCGCTAGGGATCCCAGGCCACACTAGCAGCAGACGAGCTGGCAGTCACCAGGGAAACCCCACCCCAGAGATCCCCAGACAGCTGGCAGCAGTGTTGCTGGGGGATTCTCAGCCAGCTGACAGCAGTGTGGCTGATAGAGGCCGCAGAGCCCAGCCGGGGGATCCCTGGCTGGGCTGGCAGCAGCGTGGTCAGTGGCGGTCAGAAAGCTCTGACTCTGGGTTGCCCTGGCCAGGCCAGCAGCAGTAAGGCCGGTGGCTGCTGCTGGCCCTGGATCCCCAGGGCTGGGGATCTCTGGCTACACTAGCAGCAGGCTGAGAGACCAGCGGCAGGGAACCTTCCCTAGTCCAGCAAAATCCCTCATTTGGGTCCGGTCAAGTCCTAAGGGTGTCGGACCAGGGAGGTCCAATATGTACTAAAGAAATACATACCCACAGAATTAAATAAGCTTCTTCCCTTAACATGAGTCCAAGAGCCAATGAGTGAATATTTCATATCTTTGAATGTTATTGTCATTTGACTCCTTTCTTAATGCTCCTCCAATCTACATAAGTATGCCATCTCTCTCCTCATAGTTCTGAGCACCTCTTGCAACCTCTTGTTAACAGAGAAGATAAAACTATTAATGGAATACAGAGTGGAATTAAATTATGCTACATCTACCACAAGGGTGGGGAACCTCAGGCTTGGGGTTTGGATGAAGCCCTGGGCTTGCCTGGATCTGGCCTCCAAGACTCAAGACCCCCTCCGCCCAGCAATGGGGAACCTATGCTGGTGCTCCAACCCCGCTGCTGCCCCTCTGGGGTCTGGAGCACACAAATTCTACTAGGCTGGCCCCCCCTAGGCTCTGATGTGTGAGGGGAATGTGGAGAGTGTCTTTCTCCTTCTCAGTCAGGGGCCACAGTGAGGGGTTTTCCCCTCCCCCCCCACTTCTCACTTGTGTGCAGCCCCCAACTGATTTTTCTGTGGGTCAGAGGCCCCCAACCCATAAAAGGTTCCCCTCCCCTGATCTATCCAGAAAATAAATAAGCTTATTTTGTTTAGTATTTAAGTAGTAAAAAAAAAACAAACAAAAAAAACCTCTCACTGGACAATGATTTAGCCGAAAATTATACATTTCCCAGCTTTGGTGAGGATAATCTACATAATGAGCAATTTAACTGTATTTTAATACTTGCCAAGGTCAATCAACTCATTCCTTAAGATTTTATTTGCATTGTTTAATTGAGTGCAGGAGAAAGAAAGCTGCTGCAAGACTCAGGTGACTGCCACTTCTCAGAATACTTTTTGTACAATATGTGATCTAAAAGAGTATTTGATTCTGCAGTTGTGCACATTCTTTAAATGAGCCTGTCTTTATAGCAACTTATTAGCTCAATAAAACCAGAGGAAAAAAACATGGCTAAGTTCAGAATGCAAGATCTTCCTAGAATACAAGAAGCTCTGTTCAACCAGAACGAAGCCTTAGACTTAGTTGCATCATTTTGTGGCTCCATCTTTGTTTCCAATTATTCTCTATCAATTCTGAATATGCTTCATTTCACTTACAGGTACACTGGGATGTTTTGGGGGTCATTGGTGCAAGTCCTCCTGAGAAGTAAATGAATGTCCAACCTCTGAGTAGAGGGACGGGCCTTAGCTCCCACTGCCCTCTCCAAAGTGATGCAGCATCCCAAGTTAGTGATCCGGTTTGGTCAGATATAGAGCTATGAGAATTTACACTAGCTGAGGATCGGTTTCAAATGAAAGGATAGTCTCCACATCTTGAAGGGAAAAACTGAGGAATCCTCAAAATTATCTTCAGGACATGTATGACCAATGGTCTGGTTTTGACAAGTCCTCTATCTAGACAGATACTTAGGAAATGGCGAGACCTATACATAACACACACTTCATAGCATCTCAGCCAAATCATTTCTCAAAATGGGTCCAATTCCAGTATTTGTGGCCTACAAGTGGTTTTCAAATAGTTTAGGCTAGACCTAGCATGTTTATTCAGATATTTCTTTAGAACTTGTCCTTTCCTATAAACTAATCTATTTTGCATGTTTTGCAGGGATGACATTCATGGAAGGAAATAGAACCGTCTAGTTCTCATAAGAACATAAGAATGGCCATACTGGGTCAGACCAAAGGTCCATCCAGCCCAGCACCCTGTCTGCCGACAGTGGCCAATGCCAGGTGTCCCAGAGGGAGTGAATCAAACAGGTAATGATCAAGCGATCTCTCTCCTGCCATCCATCTCCACTCTCTGACAAACAGAGGCTAGGGACACCATTCCTTACCCATACTGGCTAATAGCCACTTATGGACTTAACCGCCATGAATTTATCTAGTTCTCTTTTAAACCCTGTTATAGTTCTAGCCTTCACAACCTCCTCAGGCAAGGAGTTCCACAGATTGACTATGTGCTGTGTAAAGAAGAACTTCCTTTTATTTGTTTTAAACCTGCTGCCCATTAGTTTCATTTGGTGGCCCCTAGTTCTTATATTATGGGGACAAGTAAATAACTTTTCCTTATGCATTTTCTCCACACCACTCATGATTTTATATACCTCTATCATATCCCTCCTTAGTCTCCTCTTTTCCAAGCTGAAAAGTCCCAGTCTCCTTAATCTCGCCTCATATGGGACCCGTTCCAAACCCCTAATCATTTTCGTTGCCCTTTTCTGAACCTTTTCTAATGCCAGTATATCTTTTTTGTGATGAAGAGACCACATCCGTACACAGTATTCAAGATGTGGGCGTACCATGGATTTATATAAGGGCAATAAGATATTCTCCGTCTTATTCTCTATCCCTTTTTTAATGATTCCTAACATCCTGTTTTCTTTTTTGACTGCCACTGCACACTGTGCAGACGTCTTCAGAGAACTATCCATGATGACTCCAAGATCTCTTTCCTGATTAGTTGTAGCTAAATTAGCCCCCATCATATTATATGTATAGTTGGGGTTATTTTTTCCAATGTGCATTACTTTACATTATCCATTAAATTTCATTTGCCATTTTGTTCCCCAGTCACTTAGTTTGGTGAGATCTTTTTGAAGTTCTTCACAGTCTGCTTTGGTCTTAACTACCTTGAGCAGTTTAGTATCATCTGCAAACTTTGCCACCTCACTGTTTACCCCTTTCTCCAGATCATTTATGAATAAGTTGAATAGGATTGGTCCGAGAACTGACCCTTGGGGAACACCACTAGTTACCCCTCTCCATTCTGAAAATTTACCATTTATTCCTACCATTTGTTTCCCATCTTTTAACCAGTTCTCAGTCCATGAAAGGATCTTCCCCTCTTATCCCATGACAACTTAATTTTCGTAAGAGCCTTTGATGAGGGGACCTTGTCAAAGGCTTTCTGGAAATCTAAGTACACTATATCTACTGGATCCCTCTTGCCCACATGTTCGTTGACCCCTTCAAAGAACTCTAATCGATTAGTAAGACATGATTTCCCTTTACAGAAACTATGTTGACTTTTGCCCAACAAAATATGTTCTTCTATGTGTCTGACAATTTTATTCTTTACTATTGTTTCAACTAATTTGCCCGGTACTGACGTTAGACTTATCGGTCTGTAATTGCCGGGATTGCCTCTAGAGCCCTTTTAAAATATTGGCGTTACATTAGCTATCTTCCAGTCGTTGGGTACAGAAGCTGATTTAAAGGATAGGTTACAAACCAGAGTTAATAGTTTCACAAATTCACATCTGAGTTCTTTCAGAATTCTTGGGTGAATGCCATCTGGTCCCGGTGACTTGTTACTGTTAAGTTTATCAATTAATTCCAAAACCTCCTCTAATGACACTTCAATCTGTGACAAGTCCTCAGATTTGTTACCTACAAAGGACCGGTCAGGTTTGGGAATCTCCCTAACATCCTCAGCCGCGAAGACTGAAGCAAAGAATTCATTTAGTTTCTCCGCAATGACTTTATCGTCTTTAAGTACTCTTTTTGTATCTCGATCGTCATAGGGTCCCACTGGTTGTTCAGCAAGCTTCCTGCTTCTGATGTACTTAAAAAACATTTTGTTATTACCTTTTGAGTTTTTGGCTAGCTGTTCTTCAAACTCCTTTTTGGCTTTTCTGATTACATTTTTACACTTAATTTGGCAGTGTTTATGCTCCTTTCTATTTACCTCACTAGGATCTGACTTCCACTTTTTAAAAGATGTCTTTTTCTCTCTCACTGCTTCTTTTACATGGTTGTTAAGCCACGGTGGGTCTTTTTTAGTTCTTCTACTATGTTTTTTAATTTGGGGTATACATTTAAGTTGGGCCTCTATTATGGTGTCTTTGAAAAGTGTCCATGCAGCTTGCAGGGATTTTACTTTAGTCACTCTACCTTTTAATTTCTGTTTAACTAACCTCCTCATTTTTGCACAGTTCCCCTTTTTGAAATTAAATGCCCAGTGTTGGGCTGCTGAAGTGTTCTTCCCACCACAGGAATGTTAAATGTTATTATATTATGGTCACTATTTCCAAGCAGTCCTGTTAAAGTTACCTCTTGGACCAGATTCTGAGTGTCATTCAGGACTAAATCGAGAATTGCCTCTTCCTCGTGGGTTCCTGTACCAGCTGCTCCAAGAAGCAGTTGTGTAAGGTATCAAGAAATTTTGTCTCTGCAACCCGTCCTGAGGTGACATGTACCCAGTCAATATGGGGATAGTTGAAATCCCCCACTATTATTGAGTTCTTTATTTTGATAGCCTCTCTAATCTCCTTTAGCATTTCATAGTCAATATTGATGTCCTGGTCAGGTGGTCGATAATAGATCCCTACTGTTATATTCTTATTAGAGCAGAAAATTATTATCCATTGCGATTCTATGGAACATGTTGATTTATTTAAGTTTTTTACTTCATTTGATTCTAAATTTTCTTTCACATATAGTGCCACTCCCCCACCCGCACGACCTGTTCTGTCCTTCCGATATATTTTGTACCCAGGAATGATTGTATCCCACTGATTGTCCTGACTCCACCAGGTTTCTGTGATGCCTATTATATCAGTATCCTCCTTTAACACAAGGCTCTCTAGTTCACTCCTCTCATGTTTTTATTCTGCATCAAAATGAAAATGATGTGATGAGAGTTCCCAGCTTTAGTCCTTTGGTCTATAAGTTGGTCAGAGAATTAGTAAGTTCGATAGGTAGTTTCTATTTCAGTTAGAGATGTAAAATCCAGTTTAATTGGTTAACCCATTAAACATATTATTTGACGGGTTAACCGATTAAAGGGAGGGATTGGAACAGCCTCTGTTCAGGGTGGAGCAGCCCCCTGCCCATAATAGGGGATCTGTTCCAGCCCCCACTGGTTACCAGTTAAACATTTCCATCCCTAATTTTAATGAGTAATGCAAAGCACCCACAAGACAACTGTGTATGCAGACACTCGACAGCATTAGGGATGTTAAATTTAGGCTATTTTAGTAATTGAGTAGTCAATAGAAACGTATCGACTACTTGATAGGGGAAGGCAGCCCTGTTCAGTCCGGATCAAACCCCGCTGTGGCTCTGCAATTTAAAAGGGAGTAGGAGCTAGACAGCTGCGCCCCAGCCACTACTGTGTTTTAAAATGCAGAGCTGCAGCAGGGTTTGGTCCTTGACCCGGCATGAGCAGGAACAGAACTGGGCTGCCTGCCCAGCCGTTACTACCCCCTGTCCGCAGGGGTCCCAGTGGGAAGTTGGGACCCTCCCACAAACCAGGGCTGCTATCCACAAAGCAGACCCTGTCCGCAGGAGGTCCCAATTTCCCACTGGGACTCCACACGACTGGGGGTTGCTGCTGGAGCAGCCTCCTCTGCCTCCCCACTGCTGCCTCCAATAGAGGGAGCGGAGCCAGTGCTTGGGGAGGGAGGGAGGAAATCGGCTTTTAAGCCGGCTCCCCCCAGGACCAGCTCTTGCTTCCCTCCCCCCCTAGGGTGGGAGGGAGAGAAATGCAAGTAGTCGATTAGACTAATCAACTAATCTCTTACATCCCTAATCAGCACGTTCAGACCTTTGTTTGCCCATGTAGCCATGGTTACAAACATGATCTAGAATAAACCCTGCTCCAATTTTTAAAAATCTATTATGACAGAGGTGAATATGGGATTTCTGAAGCAGAGAGAACTCGGTCCCATTATTAAACAACCAGGGCTCAGAGTATTGCATTTTTCCAGCTCTCAACTACTGAATTTCATAACTAGGCCAATATCTGAGCACTGTGATCAAAGTAAAATGTTTAAATATTCTTGTGTGCACAGTGTTCAGGAGTATTTTACAGGCAACAATTAGGAAAAAGATTTGCTAGATTTCAGGTGTGATTTTATGCAGTGATATTTTACAGGGGACTGCGTAAATGTGGCATTTGCAATTACAAACAAGAGTTGGGCTCTTTTGCAAAAAAGAGAACGGGGTACTTTTAAAACACATCCTTTGAAAACAGCAGTCTCAAAAAATCAAAGGGTTTGGACATATCAAAATAGAGCTATCATTAATTTCTCAAAACCTCAAGGCATCTCTGATTCAAACTACTGTACATTTAAAAAAAAAACAACCTGAGTGTTACCAGCTACTGTCTATGTAACCAGAAGACTAATAGTGAGTCATTGCTACTGTGTACACAGTATGGTCAGACACAAGACATTTCCCTTTTAGTCTTTCAATTCTGGGGCTATGTATTTTAACACAGTCTGTTCTCTATTGTCAAGTTTTTCTATTTGTGAGGAATTTGGAATTGCAACATAGGGTGAAAAAGACCAGAGTTTGTTTATGGTTTTTTGTTTGTTTGTTTCTGTGGAGAGAAAACTATATATACACACACACCAGTAGAACTTTGTCTTTTTTAACAGTGACCCAGTGCACATGTTTACTCCTTTAGGAGGCTTAATTTTTAAAATTCTAGGGATTTTTTAATGTAAACAGGAAATGTGAAGATTCAAATAAAGGCAACAAAAATCTCCTTACTTTAGCCCTGGAATGTTGGCAACTGTCACAAGGGATAATATAATCCATTTTATTCAGGCTTGACATTCCAGCAGCCCAGCAAATGAAAACTGGAGCATTTGATACTTCAGTTCAATAACAGGAACAAAATTCTTCATATGATCCTTTTTTATTCATGTATTTAAGGAAATAAGAAATATGCTTTTTGCAGCCTAAAGCAAACATGAGGATTTACTCTAAACACTGATTCCGCAGGAGCATTGCACGTTTTAATGCTGGCCCCAGGAATTAATACACCATATGTAGATTTTGACCTCAAGAAAGCAGGACTGCAATAAACAAGTATGATTTGTCCACTATTTTTTCCTTTAACACTTTGCAAAAACTGTTAGTTTATTAAGCAGGCTGCTTATATAGGATGATTGCTACTCTCGCTTATCTATATAAGCAGGTTACCAGTTATTAGCTTTAATGGTTACAGAAAGCATTAAAGTTTCAGCCAGTAACATTCTTGAAAGGTAACATGCGCTCATACTGATAAGTGTCTGCCATCCTGACTTAGATCAAAGTCTTGCATTATAATATTTGAGAGCAAGGTAGGTGAGGTACTATCTTTATTGGACCAGCTTCTGGGCCAACCAAAAAATATTACTTCACCTAGTTTGTGTCGCTTATATCTTGACACCAATATGGCTATAAGATTGCAAACAATTATAATATTTGAGACACACAAGCAGGGGGAAAACACCATAGAAAACTAGAGCCATCTGAATGGAGAGCAAACTGAAGCCAAATCAGCTCTCCTGCTCAAGACAGATATATGCCACCAGAACAGAGCAGGGATCTGGAAACAATATGTGGCCCTCTGAGGTTTTATCTGATTGCAGAGAACAGGAGTCAACATGAGGGCTAAGTCTACAAGGCCCCCTCTTGTGCAAAAAAATATGCAAATGAGGCGAAGCATGGAATATCACTGCCTCATTTGCATATTTAATGAGGCTCCGTTTTTGCGCAAGAGGCTTTTTGCACAAAAACGAGCCATCTACACAGCTCCTTTTTGCACAAAAAACCCCTCTTGTGCAAAAATGGAGCCTAATTAATTATGCAAATGAGGCACGGCGATATTCCACGCTTTGCCTCATTTGCATTTTTTTTGCACAAGAGGAGGCAGTGAAGACATAGCCTAGATCAGTGGTCTCCAACCTTTTTATACCCAAGATCACTTTTTAAATCTCAGAACAAGTCAAGATCCTTCCCCCAAGACCCCACCTTTTCCTTGAAGCCCCGCCCCCTCTATTCTCCTCCTCTCCATCACTTGCTATCCCCAACCCTTATACTGCTGCTTTTTTTCCCCAATTCTTCTGTAGGAAGAGGTTTTTCCAACATTTGGCCTGTCTAGACTGGACCAAATGTTAGAAAAACCCCTTCTTTTGGAAGCCCCCTTATTCCTCGTGGAAAGAGGAATATAAGGGTTACTGAATATAGGGGTTACCGAAAGAGCATGTTTGCTCTTCCACTAAAAAAAGCGGAAGAACAAACGCATCCCTGGATATCTCTGGAATCCTGAAAAACTCCTGCAGTCTAGCCGTACCCTCACTGGGTTGAGACAGGATGTATACGCTCTGGGGTTGGAATGAGGGATTTGGGTGTGGGAAGGGGTGAGGTGTGCAAGCTCTGGGAGGAAACCTGGATGCAGGAAGAGGTAGAGATGGGGACGCTGGCTCAGGGAGGAGGCTCCAGGCCGGGCAGTGTTTGGGTCAGATGAGGAGTTGTGGTACTAAGCAAGCCACAGGCTTGTGGATGTGTGGGTGCAGAAATTTGGGTTGCAGTATGTGAGGGGCTCAGGGCAGGGGTTCCAGTGTATGATAGGCTCAGACCTAGGGTCGGGGGGGGGGGGGGGGGTGCAGGAGTGTTATGATGCTGTGGCCAGATGGGGACTTTCCCTCAATTGGGGGTTTGTTGGCCAGGCTTCATTTTTAAATAAAATACTGTCACAAACACAAAAAGTTTCTGCATTGTCTTTATTTCTGAGAAGGGCAGGGAACCTGTTTTGAGTCAGGGGTCACTGACCCACTGAAAAGTCAGTTGGGGCCCCACAAGTGAGATGCAAAAAAAAAAAAAAACACAAAAACCTCCTCCAAACCCCCAAGCCTCACTAATGTGGCCCCAACTGTGCTGGTGGGAGCAGGGGACATGGTACTGGGGAAGGCTGCTAGTGGGTGCTGGGGCAGGGGACAGGGTGCCAGTGGGAGCAGGATTCTGCGGCAGGGGACAGGGTGCCAGTGGGGACAGAGTTCTGTGGGAGGGGACAGGGTACCAGTGGGGGCAGAGAGTCCCCTGCACCCGCCTCCTCCCAGGACTCCCCACCCCACCCCCGGCAGAGGAGGAAAGCCCTGTCGCACGCCTCCTCCGGGGCCGGTGCGCGCCTCCCACAAAGCAGGGAAGCCCCCGTCGCGCGCCCCCTCCGGGCCTGACTCCCCCCTCCTGCAGAGCAGGGAAGCCCGCGCACGTGCCCCCTCCAGGGCCAATGTCCCCCTCCCGTCCACGGAGGAAGAAATCCTGTTGCGCACCTCCCCTGGGGCCGGCGTGAGCTTCCCGCGGAGCAGGGAAGCCCCTGTCGCATGCCCCCTCCGGGCCCAACTCCCCACTCCCACAGAGAAGGGAAGTCCTAGTGCGCGCCTCTGGGGACTCCCCCGGTAAGTTCCCAGAATGCCACAGACCTGGGGCAAGGAAGCAGCCAGCACATTTCCGGAACCCCCAGAAGTGACACGCAGCTGCAGGACTTCCGTCCACCCTGCGGGAAGCAGCCACTACCTCCATTGTCACTGGAGGTAGGTAGTGGGGCTTCTTGGGGTGGGGGAAAATGGGGGGCCCGGAATGCCTCGCATTGAGGCCTCACAATCGACCAGTCCATCACGATCGATGGGTTGGTGACCCCAGGCCTAGATGTTACTGCTATAGGGTGAAGAAAAGCTTTTCTATAGGCTATTATGAATACCAGCAGGCACTGCAATAAAAAGATGTAACAGGTGAAGGGATGAGGTCAACC
The DNA here is from genome assembly GCA_019425775.1 of Rafetus swinhoei. Taxonomy (NCBI): domain Eukaryota; kingdom Metazoa; phylum Chordata; order Testudines; family Trionychidae; genus Rafetus; species Rafetus swinhoei. The sequence goes on along the minus strand of CM033425.1, from coordinate 14,738,437 downwards.
ATAAAGCAAATCTAATTCACATACCTGCCTTCTAGAACAAGCAGCAATTTCTCAGAGATAAAATGAGATACTGGGTAGGTTGTGTATTCTCTGCTGTGATTGCTAAATGGTATACAGAAACCACCCATCAAACTGAAAGATGAATCTCATATTGATACACAAACTTTTCTTCGTTTGCTGACACTGAAAAGATTATTTAATTTTATTTTTGATTGGAAGGCAGTCAGCACAATATATATGCAGACTGCTGAAAGGACCATTGGCTATTCAGAGGCCGTACTATCAGAATCAGAAAACACCATCTGAGAGGAGAGGAGCCCCAGAAAAATTTGTCTAAGTGGATTCCACTAAATGACTTACTCTGTCCAGAGGACCAATATAACAGACATCACTCACTCTTCATAGTGAAACATGAAAAAAGGGGCTCTATACAATTTAGTTACTTATAGGTAATAAACCAGAACAAGAAGTTAAATGATCTAGACAAACAATAGTAGCTGGACAACCAGCAAATTAGTCATATCAGCACTAACTGCCTGTTCTGCCTCTTCTTCAGTTTGGTAACTAAAGCTTCCTTGGTTATTTATTTATTTCTAACACCACTCATGATGTGCCAGCAACCATACAAACAAGCTCCTTGTAAAGGCAAATTCAAAGCCCAGAGTTTACCAAAATAGTTTAGAAAGTAACCAAAAATTTCACTTTCTTGCAGATCAATCAATCAAGCATGGTATAGGATATGAATGAAAAGGATAATAGGTACATACAACAACAACAAAAGTACCTTGGGTGGCCAAATGTTCAGCATCTCATTCATCCCCAGGCTTCATCCTCATCTGAGCTTGCATCTGAGCAATCATTTCCTGCATGCGACGCAGCTGTGAAGAAAGAAAACACCATCTTTTAAACACAAACTTTGGACAGCTCAGACTCATTCTCTCCCTGAATCCAATGGGGGAAAAAAATCCAGATATACAGGAAGTTGTGAATACTTTTCTTCCTTGGCACAGAAAGGGAGCCAGTTTCTTTCCCACCCTATATTTAAAATTTAGTGTTTAATCACATGGTCCGTTTCATACTGATGTGTCCTTGTCAAAGATCCTTTTGGTACAGAGTGTTGTCAGGCTTATAGCAGACACACAGTTCAAGTCAGTAAGGTACACAAGAATCTTCACCATGAGTGTATGGAAGCTAAAATCATTCAGAAGCACATTCATAAGACTTGCAAATTAGCAAAGACATTACAGAATAGAGGAACACATCTTCCTCCTCCTTTCCTTTTTGTGCATAGAGGACCATTTCTTGTAAACCATCTTTGTTTATTACAACACAAATACTTAATCCAAAATGCCAGAAAGTCATTGGTGATTTTGAAATTGCTGTTTTGTTTGATTAACTGTATAATGCCCCTCAAATTTTGGAACAGACTGTTTCAAGAGCAAAATGTTCAATGAAATCCAGAGAACAAAAAAAAAAAAAACTAGGCATATTAGCCACCATTGTTTTAATTTTGAGTGTTCAAGGTTTCTTTAGGAATAACCATAGTTAGTTTTAAGTGTTTTAATCTTTTTAAAGATAGTGACATGTATAAATGCTATCCCACAAGAAAACAAGTTGGCAATTATGTAAGATAATTTCTTTTTATATCATATTTTTCTTTTGAACATGAAATTCAATAAAAGGTTAGAGAACAGAAAAGTATGTGCCTGATTTTCAAAAATGTGCACACAATTACAACTATACTCACAGATCTATTATATGAACTCACAAATGGCCAGTTGCATATTTGCATATGCAGTCATGAAAACTGCACATACAAAGGGAGTGCACATTTTATACACATGTTGTGCTCGTACAATTTTGAAAAAAAAAAAATCAGACCTACAATTTTCATTAAGTTGTACATAGATATATTTTAAATTTGCAGTCACACAGTGCTTATAAACCAAACAAATTAGGTTTTAGTTTAGTAATATTATTTGTTGCTATGACAGGCAGAACACCAATGTTCCATTAAATAATGGCAAAAATTATAATTTAAGAACACTAGTCTGACAATAAGGGTTTAAATTTATATTGTGAGAAAGGAAATAAAGTTATATTTAAACCCTCAAGGGCAGTCATGCTTTTGTGTTCTTTATTGATTACTTTGTAGGAATGTTATAGTAACAAAATTAAGGGATAATGTTAAAAAAATTGCATTGTTATTAATCATATTTTAGTTTAAAATCATGTAACGCAGTCTGGCAAAAATTAAACATTAAAATATGTCTAGCATGAACACAAAAGCGAAACATGAACTACTGAGAACAGTTATTTTACATGAATGAGTGACTCATACATAAGAAGTCCTATACTACCCACTTGAGCCTCAGCATTTGGGTCTGAGCAATAACTGATTCTATTTGTCTAGAAAAAGCAGGTAACCAGATCAAAAAAGTGTTACAGTTCCAGAGGCACATATTACTTTATTTTGCCTGATCCTGGGGGCGGGCGCTGAGTGTTTGTAGGGTTGCCAGGTGCCCGGCATTTTCACCTCTTGGCTGGGGAAAAATTTAGAAAATACCGGACATTTTAGGTGTCCGGTATTCTCTGAATTTTTTTTACTGGACAGGAGCTGAAAATACCAGACTGTTTGGGTGAATACCGGATACCTGGCAACCCTAGCTGACAAGGTCATTTTAATCCACGAATTTAGCAATGAGAGCACACGTGATTCAGAGATAATGATCAGATCTATAATATACACAAAGTGGTGCTCCGCCTCCTACACCGTTTAGCTTTATGAGTGAGAATATATGAAATGCTGCAGTTTTTAGTGGATTTACTTTCTGCTCCCCACAAGAAAAAATGAACAGCTAGTGTATACAAACACACACTCTTCCACCTGTTGCTTCAAGGTGAGAGCACTTAAGACACCACAGTTTAAACACACATCTAGTCTGTTCCTCCCTGTCTTGGCAGAGACTGGAAGCATCATGGAGGCATTCTGATTTCATCTGACTCTGGAGCAAACCTCTTGCTGACGTAGAAGCAGCACTGACATGATAAGCAAGAAGCACCCATTAACCCCAAGAAAAGAATGGTTGCTATAACACTAAACATCAAAGAGACGGGGCAAATAATGGCAAAAGGGGGGGAGGGGCAAGAAACATGTTTAGAAATCCTCTAGAAACACAATATCCATAAAGCAGAAGTCAAAAGGTGAAATTTAACCCTACTTATATACTCCAACTTACTTTATTGGAGACAGAGCTACTCATACTAGGGCTGAATTTAACTGTCACATTATTCTTGATAGCAATGCAACAAAAACCGGCATTTCACATGAGAGTTAAGAGAATACAGACATTGATACAACTTCATATTACATGCTTGATTATTCCCATTACTGCATGTTTTGACTAGAACACAAAACCAGCCAGAACCCTGCATACTGCAGAAACACAATTGAGTAATGCTTAGGCAACGGTCCCTCAGATAGAAGAAAAAAAAGGAGTAGCAAGAACTCAACAATGTTATCCTTCAAGACAGACTGTTCATTTTTCAAACAAATGAAATAATGAGCAGAAATAGCTGGGTTATGCTTAATAATACAATTCAGACTAGAAGGAGCCTGTAGGAAGAAAACATGAAGAAACAGAAAAAGCTGTAGACCTTCAGAGTAACTTCAAGATGTTCCCACGATATTCGCTGCATTTGTTAAAAATACCTTCAATACCAAAGAGTGCAACTAATCCTGTTAAGCATGGCCAAGAAAAATATGCTCCAATCAAATGATTATATTGAAGAAAAAAAAGGATTTCCATCAAGAGAAATGTTTTACTTTATGGGCCACTCTGGTATTATAAATACTTCATTTATAAAATAAGACAAGTGACTATGTTCACAGTCACTGCACTTCATGGGCAGTATCATTTGTTATTTGGAACTATGACTGAAGATTGCACCCATGTGTTAAACTGGTTTAAACAAGTAATTTTTTAAAAGGCAACATATATTTTTCCAAGATGATCTCAACATCATCATTCTACTCTCTATAGGACTGGGACTGCTAATTAGGATTTTTCTTTCCCCCTGATAGTTTTCTTTTTATCCTATTCTCCAAGGATAAAAGTTATTTCACTCCACAGAGGGAAGTGTAAGACTGAATTTAGTACTTACCACTGCAGAAGTACAGTAGCTTACCAAAGAAATGGGCTTCACATTTTTTTTAGGGCTTCATCAACTGTGATGTGATCATTTCATGAAAACATTAAATACTTTCAAGTACTTGCATCTTACTGAATGTATAAATACAGTAAAATGTATTTACATGGTGTTATCACACACTGGGATGTCTGTCAGAATTGGGCCAAGCAAACGGAGAACACTGCCTCTGGTATATTTCTCACACTGTAACCTTATTATCTTATGAGACACTGGGAGATCAAGGAATAGAGACAAATCAAAATGCAAGGCAAGAACAACAGGGGAAACCAAAGAAGAACTAATCCAATTGTGACTGTTAAGTATTATAGCTAGCTGGAAGGCCAGCATGACTTAAAATAAGTAATTTACAATACCACCTTTCAATTAAGGATTTCAAAAAAGTCTTTGGAAAAAAACAGTGCACCTTTTGACAGGTGGAAAAGCTAAGGCAGAGAGAAGCAAAGTGAACAGGTGATTTAGCAGAATTAGGCTTAGAATCAATGCACCTATGCCTCAGTGAACAGGGCCTGAAGTGCTATTTTAAAAAGAGCCTCAGATTAAGTTAGCAAGAGAAGTATTTCAGAATGTGACATAAGGTAAGTTGCTCTGAGTCAGTGGTGGGCAGCCTGCAGCATAAGGGGCCAAATGTGGCTTATCAGTGTTCTGTGTGTGGCCCATGAAACATTTTATTTACTAAAAGAACAACAACAACAAATGGTCTGGTAGCACTTTATAGACTAATGAAACATGTAGATGGTATCATGAGCTTTCGTGGGCACAGCCCACTTCTTCAGATGACCGGAGTTGTTTTTTCCTGTACAGACTAACTCGGCTACCCCCTGAAGCTTCGTTTTATTTACCATCTATCTATTTACTTTGATCTGCTTAGGTTCAAGTACCCATTCTCCAGATTCTTAATGATGCCCTGTCTCACACTCCCTTCCTTTTTCCTTTTTTTCTTTTTCTCCCCCCTCCTTCCCTTCTGCTATTTATTTCAAGTTGTCATATCCCCTACTCATAACTCCGGTCATCTGAAGAAGAGGGCTGTGCTCACGAAAGCTCATGATACCATCTACATGTTTGTTAGTCTATAAAGTGCTACCATAGCATTTGTTGTTTTTTTCTGTAACGACTAACTCGGCTATCCCCTGAAGCTCATTTTATTTACTGTTAGCCATGTGCTCAGTTGCCAAATTCTGCTAGTTTCTGTCCATGTTGGGGGGTTTTCCTACCGGTTTTACTAAAGTTACATATAAAGAGCAAAGGCATGTGAAGTGAGGTGTGCACTGACTACACAAAACACTAACTATGAGAGCCGTGTGCTTCCTCTGCATCCAATCAAAGCACAGCTAAGGTTCAACTGGCATACCCTGCAAATTCTAGGTATGCAAGTGCAGTTAGCAAAACTACTTTATCGGAGGAGACTATGTTGGTTACAACAATCTTGTGTCCTACTTAGACTACTTAGACCACTCATGCAGCCCACTCATTAGCATAGGTTGCCCCTGCCCCAAGTAGTGGCCACCACACTTTTACTGGAAAAGCTACTGAGGCTGTTAATAGTAAAAAGTCACAACAAATAATTTGTACTGAAATATATTTACAAGAAGAAAAATAAAACACCAGTACTTTCTTTTCTCCACTCCCTTGGTTCATAAAACCAGGTTATTTTACACTTGGAGTCTGACAGGAAAAAACAACTCAATTGTCTGCAGAAAGGCAAAAATAAATTTATACATCTCCAAAATAGTCTTGTAATTTGGCTGAAGAATCTATGTTTGAGATTAATGACTCCAACTGGCTGCAGAACATGTCTTCTAAATCATAATCCTTTATAATATATCAGCAGAAGTCATGCCTTGATAAAGATGATCCTGGCACATCCCCAAACCTTCATTTTCTGTAGGGTTATGTAAATTTTGCAGAACTGCAAACAGAACTTCAAGCACAGTTACTCGTTGGAATGCAAAACAGAAGGGAAAATGGCTGTCTTCTCAGCAAATGCTGAGGAATGCAAATCCATTTCCTCTGCACCACTTGCCCCCAAAGTCCTCCCTAACCTGAACCTCAGACTATTTTGGCAATGAGGACATTTCTTACCAGCTTATCTACAGAAGACTTAGCAAAGCCTCTTGATTTTATAAGGGACAGCAGACAATAGATGTTCAAATCTATTTATTTTTTCAAATTTCCATCTAATCCTTCACAATCTTATCAGTAGTTATGTAGATCTTATTAATCCCACTGAGAATTTAAAAGTTTTTGGAGGAGAATTTCTAAAAGCCATGTTTTTGGCCACATATATACATAAAAACAAACTGAAATTATATGACTGGAAGAGACCTCAAGAGGTCATCAAGTCCAGTCCTGTGCACTCATGGCAGAACCAAGCACCATAAACCATCCCTGACAAGTGTCTATATACTAGGGATGTTAAATTTAGATTAACTGGCTAATCAAATAGTTGATGCAACTTGCATTGACTATTCAATTAGTCGATAAGGGAGCCTCTGCCTTTGAAGTGTAATAACACCCAGGCAGCCACTGGGGAGCCAACATCTGTTTTCCCAGGGATGGAGCAGCCTCTGGTATTAGGAAGGCAAGATAAGGGATGTCCTGAGGGTAGGGAGGTGGGATGGGTTTTGGAGTGCCAATCACAGAATCATAGAATACTAGGGCTGGAAGGGACCTCAAGAGGTCATCGAGTCCAGTCCCCTGCCCTCATGGCAGGACCAAATACTGTCTAGACCATCCCTGATAGACATTTATTTAATCTACTCTTAAATATCTCCACAGATGGAGATTCCACAACCTCCTTGGGCAATTTATTCCAGTGTCTGACTACCCTGACATTTAGGAACTTTTTCCTAATGTCCAACCTAAACCTCCCTTGCTGCAGTTTAAGCCCATTGCTTCTTGTTCTATCCTCAGAGGCCAAGATGAACAAGTTTTCTCCCTCCTTCTTATGACACCCTTTTAGATACCTGAAAACTGCTATCATGTCCCCCCTCAATCTTCTCTTTTCTAAACTAAACAAACCCAATTCTTTCAGCCTTCCTTCGTAGGTCATGTTCTCTAGACCTTTAATCATTCTTGTTGCTCTTCTCTGGACCCTCTCCAATTTCTCCACATCTTTCTTGAAATGCGGTGCCCAGAACTGGACACAATACTTCAACTGAGGCCTAACTAGAGCAGAGTAGAGCGGAAGAATGACTTCTCATGTCTTGCTCACAACACACCTGTTAATGCATCCCAGAATCATGTTTGCTTTTTTTTGCAACAGCATCACACTGCTGACTCATATTCAGCTTGCGGCCCACTATAACCCCTAGATCCCTTTCTGCCATACTCCTTCCTAGACAGTCGCTTCCCATTCTGTATGTATGAAACTGATTGTTCCTTCCTAAGTGGAGCACTTTGCATTTGTCTTTAATAAACTTCATCCTGTTTACCTCAGTCCATTTCTCCAATTTGTCCAGATCATTTTGAATTATGACCCTATCCTCCAGAGCAGTCGCAACCCCTCCCAGCTTGGTATCATCTGCAAACTTAATAAGCGTACTTTCTATGCCAATATCTAAATCGTTGATGAAGATATTGAACAGAGCCGGTCCCAAAACAGACCCCTGTGAAACCCCACTTGTTATACCTTTCCAGCAGGATTGTGAACCATTAATAACTACTCTCTGAGTACGGTTATCCAGCCAGTTATGCACCCACCTTAGAGTAGCTCCATCTAAGTTGTATTTGCCTAGTTTATTGATAGGAATATCATGAGAGACCGTATCAAACGCCTTACTAAAGTCTAGGTATACCAGATCCACTGCTTCTCCCTTATCCACAAGACTCGTTATCCTATCAAAGAAAGCTATCAGATTGGTTTGACATGATTTGTTCTTTACAAATCCATGCTGGCTGTTCCCTATCACCTTGCCACCTTCGAAGTGTTTACAGATGATTTCCTTAATTACTTGCTCCATTATCTTCCTGGCACAGAAGTTAAACTAACTGGTCCGTAGTTTCCTGGGTTGTTCTTATTTCTCTTTTTATAAATGGGCACTATATTTGCCCTTTTCCAGTCTTCTGGAATCTCTCCTGTCTCCCATGATTTTCCAAAGATGATAGCTAGAGGCTCAGATACCTCCTCTATCAGCTCCTTGAGTATTCTAGGATGCATTTCATCAGGCCCTGGTGACTTTCGAGGTGATTTTTAACTTGTTCTTTTTTTATTTTATCTTCTAAATCTACCTCCTTCCCACTAGCATTCACTATGTTAGGCATTCCTTCAGACTTCTCGGTGAAGACTGAAACAAAGAAGTCATTAAGCATCTCTGCCATTTCCAAGTTTCCTGTTACTGTTTCTCCCTCCTTACTGACCAGTGGGCCTACCCTGTCCTTGGTCTTCCTCTTGCTTCTAATGTATTTATAAAAAGTCTTCTTGTTTCCCTTTATTCCCGTAGCTAGTTTGAGCTCATTTTGTGCCTTTGCCTTTCTAATCTTGCCCCTGCATTCCTGTGTTGTTTGCCTATATTCATCCTTTGTAATTTGTCCTACTTTCCATTTTTTATACGACTCCTTTTTTATTTTTAGATCATGCAAGATCTTGTGGATAAGAGATAAGGCATTTGGATAAGGCATTTGCCTGGGGAGCACAGGGTGCTGGGTTTGAGTTCCGTCCCCTCCTCTGCCCACCCAGGCAGCCACTGGGGGGCCAACACCAGCTTCCCCCAAAAGGTGGTTGCTACACTTCAAAGGCAAAAGCGCTGTGGGGAGCATGGGGCCAGCAGGGGATTCAAGCAGTCCCCCACTGGCCCTGTGCTCCACATGGCGTTGAGAAGCGGCAGTGCCACATGGAGCACAGGGTCAGCGGGGGAATCCCTAGCTGGCCCCAAGCTGCACGCAGCGTTTCAAAGTGGCAGCCCCCTGGCTCCACGCAGCACTGCCACTTTGAAACTCCGCATGCAGCCCAAGTTAGCTGGGGACGCTCCAGGCAGCTGGGGGCTGCATGCAGTATTTCAAAGCGGCAGCACCATGTGGAAAACAGGGTGTGGCCCTGGGCTCCACACGGTACTGCCACCTTGAAGCGGCCCCTCCATCCCTACCCCCCTTGCTGCCTCTTTCTGATTAGAGGCAGCGGGGGAAGGAGGGAAGCAACTAGTTGACTAGTGTGTCGACTATCCGATAAACATTTGCTAATCAGATAGTCGACTAGTCGTTCACATCTCTACTATGTAACCTGCTCTTAAAAATCTCCAATGATGGAGATTCCACAACCTCCCTAGGCAATTTATTCTACTGTTTAGCCACCCTGACAATACAGAAGTTTCTCCTAATGTCCAAACCTCCCTTGCGGCAATTTAAGCCCAGTGCTTCTTAATCTCTGAGGACAGGACAAGGAGAATATTTTTTCCTCCCTCCTCCTTGTAATACCCTTTAGGTACAGGATGTTCCTCCAAAAACTGACACTCTGGTCTGGCAACAACCCTCATCTGGCAGGACCAGAGCTTGGGAGCCTAAGGGCAGGAGGCACAGCTGGACAACAGGGTCAGCTGCCTGGCAGGGGGCAGCACAGGACTGGGGCCAGAGTCCCGCAGCAGCCCGCTAATGCACAGGGCCGCGTGGCTGCCTCCAGATGTGTGGGGCTGGAACCCCATGGCAGGAGATGGAGCCTGTGCTGCTCAGGGGAGCCAGCAGTAGCTGGGCGAACAGCCAAGGGCAGGAGACCATCCCTGATCTGGCAAATTCTCTTGTTCAGGACCAGTCAAGTCCCAACAGTGGCAGACCAGGGAGGTCCGACCAGTACTTGAAAACCATTATGTCCCCCCTCAGTCTCTTTCCCCCCTCCCCAGACTAAACAAAGCCAATTCTTTCAACCTTCCCTAAAATACCATGTTTTCTTGGCACTCAATCATTTTTGTTGCTCTCCTTTTGATTTTTTCCAATTTGTCCGCATCTCCCCTGAAATGTGGTGCCCAGAACTGGACACAATATACCCCAGCTGTGGCCTTCTTTCTTTCTTTCTTTCTTTCTTTCTTACAATACTCCTACTACTAGTCACTTAACAGCAAAAACACTGCCAAATTATGTTCTTGACACTTTCAAAGTAGTTATCAGTGTTAGCCTACAGTTTCTTAGTCTGGGTAAATGGATTCAATTAATTTATGCACAGTGTTCTTGGCGAAATTTCATGATCACCAATGCAGCTTCATCACTGACAGAACACAGGCTTATACTGAAGTTTTTACCACCATGCTGAAACAACATGATGAAAAAAAGTACTTCTATCCTATCTACAGCAGTGTTCCCACTACCAGTGCCAGCCCCTTATTGGTAGTGGAATCATAGGGAATTTCTCCAGAAACCAAGCTTTTTAAGCAGCTGGGGATGATAGCAAGTCAGGTAACAAGATTCAGTCTCAACAGAGTCTGAAATATTGGCATTTCATGGACTTCGGGCTAAATGAGGAAGTCCTGAGACTGACTTTGTTCACACAAATATGTATTAGGGATGTAAATGAGTAGTCGAATAGTCAACTACCCAGTAAACCTAGGTCAAACAGGTAGTTGAGTCAACTACTCACATTTTCCTCCTCCTTGCTGCCTCTATATCAGAGGCAACGTGAGGGGTGGGGAGAGAAGAGGCCGGGGAACAGGAGCCAGTGCTACGGGTCATGCAAGTGGATTGTTCCCATCAACTGAGTTTGCAAGTCAGAGTTCATGGCAAGAGGAGGATGAAAATCCCAAATGAAAGGAACTTGCTTTCTATATGCTGCCTGAGCTTCAAGGAGGACAAAGTACCCTGTGGGGCATAAGCAAGAGCTCCCCTGCTGCTTTGCTTAGATAAACCCTGAAGGACATAACCCTGAAGGACATAAAAGCTTTTATTATCCATAAACCCAATCTCACCATGTGGATTTAAAATTTATTTCATTTGCATACTAACATTTACCTACTTTAACCCTGCAAATAAATCTCCCATTTCCCTTTCCTATTTAATAAATCTTTGTATAGTTTGTTGTAGAGCTGGCCACAAGAGCTACCTTTGGTCTGAGATCTAATGTGCAATTGATCTGGGACAAAAGACTGGTCCTTTGGGACCGGGAGTAACCTAGAAGGAGCCAGAATATTGCTGTATTCCATGGTATAAGGAATCACAATGGCAAGATAGACTGGAGTACCCACGGAGATTGAGAGACTCCATGTCTACAGACAAAAAGTAGGTGAAGAAATGTACTGGACCAACTTCTGCTGGTGTGAGAGACAAGCTTTCAAGCTTGAAGAGCTCTGTTAAAGCTCATTTCTCTTACAAACAGAAACTGGTTCAATAAAACATGTTACCTCACCCACCTCATCTCTCATATGACCTGGGACTAACATAGCTACAACAACATTGTATATATCCCATGTTTAGGTTATTATAATGATTGAGGAGCTTACCTTAATAATTGGTAATAAAACCTAACTACAGAATTTATGGCCCATCTGGGGTTGTGCCAAGGTTCCTAACATTCTGCCCCGAGGGCACTACTCATGCTCTCAAGTCACTGCAGTCAGCATTACAGAAAATACAATGGATGCATTTATTTTAAACTAGAAGATTTACCTAGTATTACTTGGATCTTTAACTCAAATAAGTTGTGTTTTTATTCACTTACGTCTTTGTTCTGGAATGGAATTGAAGATGAGGGGGTCAGTATGCAGGCTGCCCAGGAAAGAGAAGACAACCCCAGCCCTCTGTCACCGCAGCAGCTTGAGGCCAGGTGAGAAGTGCCAGTCCATGGCCACTGCAGCTGCAGTGGGCACAGCCAGGAGAAGGGTGCATGTCCCCCAGCTGGGGGATAGATAGGTACACAAACAAAGTCTCTGAACTATAGAGTGGATAGCTGTCAACTTCATGGCTGTCCTGGTCCCCATCTCTGACCGCTTGCTGCCACTTTTGGTCATTCTGCAGTGTAACTGTCCCTCCTGCCAGATCTCTCCCTTTCCTTTTTATGAGAATCAGTCTAATTCCAGGCACATCCCATTGTCCAGGCACAACCAAACCCTGACCTTGCTTTAAGTTATAAGAGGAAGCAGCATACCAAATTTGGTGGTTCTAGCCCTTACCCTTTAGGAGGAGTTCTTGAATAAACAGACTCACAGAGGGACAGACAGACAGACGCACATTTCTAAAATATATAGTAAGATGTGTTTGTACAGACCATGTACCCTAGGATAACATGAAATATGCATCTCATTTAAAATAGCAGTCTTAACTGTAAACTTCCTATTCCAAGGTGTTACTACAAGTAAATTAGTCTGAGTGTTTAACCAAAAAGCACACGTCATATTTTAAGAATATAAACACTTCCATTGCAAATGCAAGATATGCGTCTTCAAGAAAATAATTGTGTACACAGCACAAACAATATTCAAGTAAATTTGCAAAATGCAATTAATTCACATGTATAATTTAGATCTTCATTCTTCAAAACTGAACTCATAACATCTTTTGCCACTAAGTGACCTGAAGTGCAGAAATCAGGAGATAAAACTATTCTGCAATCAGTCTAAATATTCAATGTCACTTCGTTTTACTACATACTGAAAGTCCTACACACATACTAATTTTTCCTACAGTAGGAAAGAAAAGATTCATTGTGAGATCTCTACTAACATATCTCATAGAAATGAAAATGTGTCATGTAATTACAGGTTCTGTAATGAATCAGAAAAGAGAAATTTGTTACAATGCATCCTTACCTCAGCTTCTTTCTGCTGGAGGATCCTATCCTTGTCTACAACTTCTTCTTCAACAGGCCTACCGGACACAAACACACATTGTACAGTGCAGGCATGGAAAAGTACAAGACAGACATGGAAGATGAAAAAGTACACACAGCTTCAGAGAATAAATTCAACGTTCATACTTTGGGCCATACAGAGAGACCAAGATTGCTAGCATGTTTTCTTACAAGGGACAAATGAGAAAGACTTGTTACTTAGTACAGTTTCTTAAAGCAACACAGTATACTGTACTGTCCAGCTCCTTCAAATTTCATCTCCACTAGGCTTCTCATTCCCATCTTCTCTTTCTCCTACTAATTCATATAAATGTTTTCTGCTCTCTCAAGACTTGTTCTTTCATTTATTGCAATTGAAACATTTTCTTTGCCATCCCTCCATGGTGCCACTGCAGTAACAAAACATAGCTATGGCTATATATGTGGGCAACAAAATGGCAAATGAAATTTAATGTGGATAAGTGTAAAGTAATGCACATCGGGAAAAATAACCCCAACTATACGTACAGTATGATGGGGGCTAATTTAGCTACTGACAAATCAGGAAAGAGATCTTGGAGTTATCGTGGACAGTTCTCTGAAAACTTCCACAAAGTGTGCAGCGGGTCAAAAAGGCAAATAGGATGCTAGGAATTATTAAGAAAGGGATAGAAAATAAGACCCAGAATATTTTACTGCCCCTGTATAAAACTATGGTATGCCCACATCTTGAATACTGTGTACAGATGTGGTCTCTCACCTCAAAAAGATATTTTGGCCTTGGAAAGGAGTTCAGAAAGGCAACTAAAATGATTAGGGGTTTGGAACGGGTCCCATATGAGGAGAGGTTAAGCGACTGGGACTTTTCAGTTTAGAAAGAGGAGACTGAGGGGATATGATAGAAGTATATAAAATCACGAGTGGTGTGGAGAGGGCGATAAAGAAAAGTTATTTATTAGTTCCTAAATAGAAGAACTAGAGGACACCAAATGAAATTAATGGGTAGCAGGTTTAAAACTAATAAAAAAAAGTTCTTCTTCACACAGCGTGTAGTCAGCCTGTGGAACTCCTTGCCAGAGGAGGCTGTGAAGGCTAGGACTATAATAGAGTTTAAAGAGAAGCTAGATAATTTCATGGAGGTTAGGTCCATAAAAGGCTATTAGCCAGGGGATAAAATGGTGTCCTTGGCCTCTGTTTGTCAGAGGCTGGAGAGGGATGGCAGGAGACAAATCGCTTGATCATTGTCTCGGTCCACCCTCTCTGGGGCACCTGGTGCTGACCACCGTCGGCAGACAGGCTACTGGGCTAGATGGACCTTTGGTCTGACCCAGTATGGCCATTCTTATGTTCTTATGTCTATTTTCTTTCTTTCTTTCAGAAAATAAATATTTGGGCAATTAATAGGCATTTCTAAGTAAAGCAGTAAGAGATGAAGGAAGATGCAACAGCGACAGATGTGTTCCTCATACTAGAAAGAAGCAAGGCTTATGAAGGGCACAAAAATTTACAAAGAATAAAGAAAATTCTTAAATTAAATAGGGCTAGTTATAGAATGATAATGAAACACACTAAACTGAAATAAGGAAACATGGAAAGGAAATCTGTTCAAACTAAGCGTGTCAGTCTAGCTGTGTATCCAATTATTACTGAACAAGTCAAACAGAAAGCTAAATAGAAAATATATTACTAAAAACCCTTGGCTAATGTGTCAATCCTCCACTTGAAACACTCTTAATCCTAACATTCACAGGCGGGGAATCAGTTTAACATCCCAGTTCCTTAAAGCTAATTTTTCTAGGAGCTATTAAAGGGTGGGGAAGGGGGAGAGGAACCTCACAATATTACAATCCAAAACTTCTCTAGGTATTTTAAGATTAAAAAATGAGGGCAGGAGGAAAGATAAAGGGTATGCAAATGGGACCAAACAAGCCAATAATTCATAGTCGTGGTATTTACCAAGCTAGTATTCTTTATTAAACAATCCCCATTAAAGTTATTTCCAGAAATTCTCTCATGGCGTATTTCAATGCTACATCTCAGAGATGAAACAGTGAGTGAAAGGGAGACGATGGCAGGGAAAAGAGAATCTCTCCCATGGCATAAGTGAAAAATGACACAATCAACTGAAGCAAAGCCCAAAGGCACGCCTACTCACTTGCCAGTGTGTTTTAATCTCTCTGATCGGAAGTTCTCATAGTGCAAATCTTGGGTCACTTCCTGCAGGTCCTGCATGTGCGTTCTAGAAGACAAAGGATTAATATTTTACATTCTTTGCCAAAACATTAATCATCCATTTCAATGCGTGGTTTCTAATACAACACTCACATTTACTTGGGACTAAATCCTACGTGGAAACAAAGACAGTGTCCTCCACCCACAGAGCTAACTGGAATATTAATACTCAGAGCATACATTTTTTTAAAATGGAGCTTAAATTTCTCTCTGCCTGAAAATTACCTTAAAAAACAAGTAAAATTCTGCTGTTCATCATTGTCCAATACTTCAGAGGAGTTGTTTGCAGCAATCTCCAAACTGTAGTAGTCCTTGCCTTTGTATTTCTAAAATATCTCTTGAATATTAAATGTAACTATGTCCTAAAATACATTTGATACCTTCAGGCTACAGGGAGCTCCAAAGCCAGTATTTCAACTTTTCAGTATCCAAGAACTTTCAACTCTCATAAGTACATATATCAAAGCTGACCACCAGAGGGTGATCTTTGACTAGCAGAAGGGCTCTACTCATTATGCCAGAAATCAGCACTGAAACTGAATTTCCAGTAACAAAGTTAAACAACAATCTTTTATTTAAAAAAAACTTACATAACTAAATTATACTTGCAAAGTACATTCATAAATTGGGGCTATTATATGTAAGTGGCATTTTCTAGATTGTCAAGGCGTAAGAATTAGTCTATCCTAACCTGTATCTTTCACATATTTAAAAAATACAAACCAATGAGAAAAATTTAGTCCTTCTACTGCAACACTCCACTTAAATGAAACCTTCAAACTTGTAAGTTATACTCTAACCAACCAGTGCATGAGGGATAAAAAAATAGTAGATCAGTATAAATACCATGTGAATCATAGCAAACAAGGGTGGATTTTATTTAGGGGCATGGAAGAAACGAGCACAGCAGTACAGAACAGTGAACTGGAAAATAGGTGAGACTGATACTCCATGAGTACAGTCCTAAGGTAAATTCAATCACACAAGACGGTGTAACAGGTTAATTTTAAAGCACACTGCCATCATTTGTCACAAATTTGTAACAATACAGCTGTCAGTCTACTGTGACTTCAGTTGTAGACAACACTCTCAATGAAGACAATAGGAATGTTAAATTTAGATTAATTACCTAATTGAATAGTCAATGGGATTTCTATCAACTATTCAATTAGTCTATAAGGGCACCTCCACCTTTGAACTGTAGCAAGAGCTCAGCACAGAGTGCGGGACTTCCTTTTATAATGTACAAGAGCCCCAGTGGGGAAGGAAGCCCCGCAGACACTGCGGGGCCAGGCCAGTCAGGAAGTCCCCTGCTGGGGCTCTTGTACATTTCAAAAGCAGAACCTCAGCAGAAGCAGTGCAAGCGGAGACTGCTTTAGTCCCTGCTCGTGCCATTTACACTGTGCCTCTACCTCCTCTGCCACACGCGAAGACGGTGCTGGGGGAAACTGGATTTTAAGCCAGCTTCCCCAGCAACAGCTCCTGCTTCCCCCTTCTCCCCTTTCTGCCTCTCTCTGACAGAGACAGCAAGGGGGGAAGTGAATAGTCGCATCACTAGTCAACTATCTGATAAGCTTATGTTTATCGGATATAGTCAACTAGCCTCGTACATCCATAGAATGCAATAAAAACACTTAAAAACTTTTTGACCAAATTTAGCACTGAAGGCAAGGGAAGAATAACACTGACTGCAAACATGTCCAGGACAGTCAATGTGCAATCTCCCCCTTTCATGCTGCTACGTCAAGGTAATTAATCCATACCTTTAATACCCCTGCGCTATTCCATTATTGGGGATAATGGAATATCCTCTGAGCAGAGGCTGCTAGTTATGCCCAGTATGAGTCCGGAGTGACCTTAGCCCCATAAGTGGACATTTAAGATGGTTACAACATGATCAAAGAAGGGTGAGTCTCTCATGCCAAGAATCTCTGTGAAAAAGCATTTGGTGACCTATCATTCATGGAATGAGGGGAGGAGATTGTTATAATAGGATGCTACCTGAATTAAACAGATGCAACAATTCCTTTATAAAATGACAATTTTAATAATAAACACTGTCTTGGGCTGTGATTAGTATTTGTAATTTGTACTGAGGTAAAGTGCAGACCCAGAGGTCCTTAAGCCTCAATCCCGCTAGCTCTGCATGGGTGGACACCTGAACACCCACTCTGCTATAGGCATATTATAAAGATTCCAATGAACATCAGAAAACATCATTAAACTACACTGCATGGAAAGAAGCAAAAAGTAAAATGTCAGTCTATGTAGACAAACACCATGGTACACTATAAGCCTTCTTGACCTGAGAAAAATTTTCTTTACTTGCATTACTAGTAGCTTAGTTAGGCCCAAGCAAGGATGCTACAGATAACTGATCAATTCTTAAAGTTAAGTTTTTAAAAAATGGTGTTTGTATTAACACAGGTAAGTGGCAAAGAGGTTATTACACATGTATTTTAAATAACCACATAGTTAGACATACAGACTGCCTCTCTGTACATAATTTTTCCTTGCTATGAGCAAATGAGTACAAAAATAGAGAAAGCAAAAGTAACATGGCTAGGCAGAAATGACATCTGTGTACCTAAATGAAAAAAGAATCAGTCAAGGTCACCTCTTGGTCCAACAGACATATAATGCCAAAGATTAAATAAATGCCTTCACTTACACCAGCATTGTGCGCAATTTAAGGAAGTCATTGTGCTCTGGATTCTCAACCTCAACCACTCCCCAAGGGTAAAGGCGACCTCGGATTTTTTTTCCTTTCACCTCAATAAGTTGGTTGGACCCAATAACAGCAAAGGGAACACTAGCCTAGATGAGACAACCAAGCAAAAGCAATGTAAGTCCTAGAGAAGCATAGAAATATGTTATAGCACTGAGGTTACCAAACCAATGGGATGAAAACCCTTAATATCAGAGAACAGAACAATGCCTAATCCTATTCCCTATGCTGTACATAGCAATTCCTCATTATTAAAAATTGTAACCTTATTGTGATCAGTTTGTCTTAACACCTATGGAAAGGAAAATTATTTACTGGGGTTTTTTGGTTTTTTTCAGTTAGGACTCTTATTGTTTTAGGAGCTTTTTGCTTTTGTTGAAGCATGGTTCATATGTGCCTATCATCTGACATAAATGGCCCATAGAAACTTGTCAATTATACTTGAAAAACAGGAAGAGATAGTTAGGACGACAGATAACAGACAGCTACAGACACTCACAGTTTAAAGCACGCTATAAAGTTTTTATGCAATGATATCTGTAGAACAGACATGAGTAACAGAAATAAATTAAGATCTTCATTACTGATTTAATTTTGTGAGGCAAGGTAAATATAGCAACCAGTCAGATATCTTTGCCTTTCTCTACCTCTGATCTTACCTCAAATTCTGTCAGAAATTTCAAATTAAGTAAAAGAGAATTATCTCATTCTAGCTTAAAGTGGGCATCTGATTACATTTTGAAAAATTAACCATCTAGCACAGCTGGACTTTAGAGAATCCAAGACTGGAATCAAAGGGAGTACTTGCAAAGTCAGATTGAAGCGTTTTATTACAGCTGCATGAAAGCAGTATGTGTTATACTTGTTTCTAAGGACTATCATCACTCAGTTATATGAGCGTGGTCACAAAAGTTTTCAACAATTACATAACTGAATATATCATCTGTAAGAATCTATACCTTTATAAAACTAGACAAACTAAAATCATCAGTCTTTTCAAATATCAAGGAAAGAGCTCACCTTCAGAACCCTGGTCTGTTCTTTGAACTCTTCATCTTCATCAGAGTCTGCATCAGGCAACTGATAAATCCTAATGCCATGCTCACCAATTTCATCCAGAACCTGAAGGGTTGCAGGGGGAGGGAGGTGCAGAAGTTGGAAAGAGAGAGGTAACAATCAAGTTCCTATCTGACTAGAGATCCTCGGTTTTAAGTCTATGTATACAAGGTATAGGTCTGCCATCCTAATCCTTTTATCACCACAACTGGAAACTTAGAGAATGTGTCCTTCAGTTAAATGGCTTCACCAAGGAATGAAGTCAGTCATGAGAACAATTTACATTTCATCTTTGGTTTTCTATGCTTGCCCACCTGGAGGTTACCTGAAACTGCTTTTGCTTCATTGGGAATTTGCCTCTACTTTAAAACGTCCATTGTAGGTGTGCTGGTCCAGGGATACTAAAGAGACTTAATATCCTCACCCACTTTGTCTCTACCTTAAAACTTGGCTTTCACATTTTATCTCTTGTCACTAAAAGGAGGCTGCCCGGGCCTTCAGTCCACAAACAAAAGAATGGCACAAAACAAGTAAGTGTCCACTTAGTAGGTTTAAGGTATAGGAAACTAGTAACTGAAAAATAATTACAAGATCTTGAGAAGGCTGAAGGAAACCCATATTAAGGTTCTGTAGGACACTCTCATGCAAATTTCATTTCAACCTGATGAAATTACATCTCCATACCTGAAAGCATTGCAGAACTTTGTTAATGTATACTATTTTAAAAGGAGAGGTACCAATCATGCCATCTTTCAGAGAACATTTCTGAAGACTTGAGAAGTTTCTAGGGAGAGGCAGGCCCCCAGCCCACCCCTCTCTGCTGAGGCCCCACCCCCACTATGGGGAAGGGAGGAGGAGGAACAGCGTGCAAAGCACATGTCCTCCACCACAACCACCAGAGGGAGAGAAAGAGAGCGTGTGCGCCCCAGCATCCTCGGAGCAGCGGGGAAGGAAGAGGAAGAGCCCGAGCCTCCCCACCCTTGGGAGCAGCAGGGAGGAAGGGAAAAGGCCCCACATGGCTCAACCTGGCCCAAACCTCCCCAGGAGCAGTGAGGAGAAAGGAGACCATGTAGCTCCAGCCTCCCCAGCCCCAGAGCAGCCGGCAGGGAGGTAGCCACTCAGACCAACCTAGCCCAAGCCTCCCTGCCCCCGGGAACAGTGGTGAGGGAGAAAGCCACCTGTACATCTATCGTCACAATGGGACAGGTAATGCTAGTTAATATAGATTCTCTTTTTCAGCAGGATAGGGATGTTAGCATATAGTTGTGTAAACGATTAACCAATAAGCCTGGACTTATTAGTTAATTCTATCAACTGCATGCACTCCCCTCTCTAACAGAGGCAGTATGAGGGGAGGGGAGGAGAAGCAAGAGAGATGGGAGATGGTGCCTGTGGAGAGTCGGCTTTTAAGCTGGCTCTCCACGAACACCCAATCCCACAGAGCTGCCTGCCCCCCTCACCCTTGTCACTGCTGCCTCTGCGGAACCACCTGCCTCCCCCTTGCTGCCTCCCACAGGTGGGCAAGCACTAGCTTTGTGGATTCATGGATAAGTAGAGCTGTTCAAAAAATGCTGAAAATTTCAGTAGGGAAAAATCCTACTTATAAAAAAAAATGTTGAATTTTTTTTGTTCATTTTTGTTTGCTTTTTGGAAAATAAACATTTTTCATAGAAAAGGTTTGTTTTGCCTAAGGCCCAGTTTTCCTTCAAAAACTGACAACCAGTCGTGATACAGTTCAGTTTTTAATCAGTATGGTGGGGCACAAGCTCTGTTATACATTTCCCCATCTCCTGTCTTGCCACCTCACTGGAAACAAAAGTTTGCATCACAATGCCTGCTTTCAGCTTTTTTAAAAATTGTATTTGTAGTCCTCACAGTTGCAGAGGAAAGCCAGAAAAATGTGAAGCAGGTGCGCCCTAAAGGCTCAGATGCCAGGCGGCAAATTAATTTTTCTTTGTTTGAGTAATGAATTTTATGTCGTCATTGTAAGACTAAGGCAGCTAGAGCTGAGGCTGTTCCTGGGGCTGGGGCTGCAGTGTGTCTGTCCCAGTTGGGAAAGTCATACCGCGGCCCTGACCCCAGGAGCAGCCGCATCACAGACCTCGCTCCAGCCTTGGGACACAGGGCAGCTGCCCACCCCAGGAGCAGCAGGGCAGCCACCACCCAGCCCTGGCCCCCCACTCTCCCACCAAGCCCAGCACCACCAGCTTCCTTCCACAGCCAAGGAAGGTGAGCGCTGCTACATGGCTCTGCTAAGGAAGTGAGTGGGACTCAAATTATTTGTGTATACCTGCACAGGTACACACCCTAGAGGGAACTTAGCTGATTGACCTTTCACATCCCTATTATATTCTCTCACACATATTTAGAGAGATTTAAAAAAGAGGCCCTAGAGAGATAAATATGGGTTTTAAAGACTGTTACTTGTGTGTTGTCTGCTTCTGCTTTCCAGACAGAGGCAGGGAAGTAAATATAAATTCTAACTATGTTAATGATTTGCTTGTTCCATAGTTAATATTATTTTAATCCCTTGCTATCTCTTCAAAACCACTATTCTCTGTTGATCTTTAAGTCTATTATGACTTTTTTTTAGGCCCTAAATTTTTTGTAGGCTCTAGGCATTGCGCCTGTTGGATAATCCAGCTCTGGTGTGAACCTGTAAACTACACACACAAAAATCCTGAAATGAGAATTTCCTCCTATAACATTGAGATTTTGTTCGGATAAAAGAAAATACAGCTGTTCTTAGCATCACTGAAAAACATGAATCTCTCTGATGGAAAGTAAGCATTCTATCTTCACAGTTATCCTGGATGCTCTTAACACCCCAGGAACTGTAACTCTAGAAGCTACTCAACTGGTATTCTCATGGCTGCATTTACATTAGCAAGTCACCATCTATTTACAACATCAGTGCAACTGAAACTATCATAGCCCGAGCGTAGACCTCCATAATGTCATGAAAGCAAGTTTTCACACAGCAGTAGTAAAGATACTCAAATGTGGGCCACATAAATGTTTACAGTGTAATTATCACAGATGTTGAAACAGGTATTAAATTAGCTACTACAGTACAGACAGTACAGCTTCTTGGTCCACAAGAGACCTTGCTCTGGAACCTGAATTAATATAATTTGATCCCACAAGTTTTGTGAAAATGCTCTCTGATTCTACAGTTTGTATTCTCAAAATTAAATGATTTCTGCACCTTTTATTAATCCAGGGTGGGAGACTAAGGTAACACTTGAGAGTCCTAAAATCTTTTCTTGCTGTGCAGAGTGTAAATAATCATTTTTAAGGTAAAATATAATGAATTTGAAGACACAACAGCTCTGTTGTACTTACATGGAAGTCTCCATACCTTCAACCTTCTAAACTTTTAGAAAAAAATACGCTAAGTTATCTACATGCCACAATTTAATAATAGAATATGAATATCTAAGGGGTTATGTCTTGGGTTTCAAATTTGGAAGTAATGTTAGTTTAAAAAGTTGAAGTACAGCTTTCATTTATTTTATTTTTTATTAGAAAGATGGATTTTATGTAAATTTCATTTTAAAAATCAAAACTAACTCAAGTTCACAAAAGCGCAG
This sequence comes from Rafetus swinhoei, assembly GCA_019425775.1. Lineage (NCBI taxonomy): Eukaryota > Metazoa > Chordata > Testudines > Trionychidae > Rafetus > Rafetus swinhoei. The sequence continues at coordinate 14,715,876 of CM033425.1, read as the reverse complement.
CGACTAGTCAAGGTAAAAATTTTGATAGGGGAAATATTAACCCCATTTCAACTGAAGACAAAACATAGAACAAAGGATATTAGCTTGGAACCACATTAATACAGATTCTAGTACTATTCTGCAGAATGCAGCACAATTATTGGCATTTACACTGACATCTAATGATGAGACCTGCATAAGTGGTATAGGTGAAGCAATACTTCAGTTTGTTGCTTCTATGTAGATGCATGGAACAAGAAAGCACACTTAACCTGACTGAGATTTTAGAGATAAAAATGCAGCTGAAACAATAGAGGGAAAGCCAACAACAAGGGATGCTAGAATATATTACAGCTGTTAAACCTAGTGCTTTCCTGCGAGGAAAAAGAATTGCAATAAAAACAAACTGTATTTTATGATTTCAACAATGAAACAGCATTTTGCTTCTTGAAATCGTACTTTTATTGGTCTCGGGGGGTTCTGTGTTCCAACAGATTAGCCTTCCCATGGGAAATTAAAGAAGTCAAAATATTAGTTCCCCTCTCATGAAGTCATTCTTTTGAGCAGGTTTCCTTAGTGGCTTTGCATGGCACAGCTTGTGAAACCGCCTTGCAGTTCTTCCCACTCAAGAGTTTCTTTAAAAAACAAAAAACCCTCTGAATTCCAGCAAGACAAAACAGGAATTACTCCAAGCTGGGTTTCCTTCACGAGCACCACCACTGATCTTTTTGCTTAGTTCAAAGAAACAAAACAAAAACACTATCTTAGATTAATCGCCAAATGGCAGAGACATCTAAAAAAATATCAAAGCTGTTCCAGTAAAGGCAGATTTTGATTCTTATTCTTGATTAGAAATGTTGTAACTGAGATGCTGTTAGTTAGAATAATATACAGTAGCTAGACTTTCAAAGCTTTGGAACCACATTACACATTTTGCTGAGTTAAACCATTTATACTGATCTCTAGCAGTAGACCAAAAATAATTAAAACTAAGTTGACTTTCTGCTTCTTAACGACACCATTGCAAACAACAGTTTAGGAGCCACTTATATTTTTATGGGGAAGCAACACATTGCTGTAACAACAACATCCTTCAATATAAGTTTAAGATTTGTTTATTAAAAATGTGATGCTACAAACTGTGAAGGCTGGATTAAATATGGACTGATGTGAAAAATATAATCAAGTAAGGTTTCATTAATTCTCATCCATTCATTATAGGACAGTGTTAGGATTTGCTAATATTGCATAAACTATATATTTACCACAAAACCTTAATCTAATGTCTCTTATGCTATGTAATCCAATTTAAGGATGTTTAGAGAATAGGTTTGCTTGCTATCTGTATTTCACTGAACTGCTGCTGGTTATACCCTCTGTCATTACTCACAGTGGAACACCACATAACATGCATGTTTGACTCTAAAGGAAGCTCACTAAATAGCAGGAGAAAGGAGTGTTAAACAGAGGATGTTCAATCCAGGATACTGAGCAATGACTGAATGACAGTCCCAGCAACTACTGAAACCTGGTTGGCACACATCCTGTGATGTTTAACAATAGAGCTGTTGCATTTGGAGAAAAGGGCATGCATGATATAAACTTTTATATCAGTTTATGTTTCAGTTGAAATAATTATTTTAGCATTGAATCATACTTTGTAATTACAAGGACTACTGCTTAAGTACCCAGCCTGCTGCCAAAGGCAGAACTAGGAACTTTAGCTCAGGCGACCTTGCTGAAAATTGATCTGCACAGCTCACTGAATAATCCAGAATAAACATGCTGAAAGATCAAATATAATTTATGTATATAAAAAGGTAGCTCCCAAAGGAATATGTTAAACAGATATAACTCCTCTCACTCATCAGCCACCACTACCGCACACAAGAAGGTCTCACACTAGTGTAAGTTGTGCAATCAGACACAGCCTAGAGGGTTGGGTTTTTTCCATGCAAAACTACAACACTTAAAAGTCCAAAAGCTAAGACTAGACTTCTCCCAACAGGGTTTAAAAGTTTCATTTTTAATTTAATTAAAAGAAAATCTGATTACCTAGATGTATGGAATTTTATAGAATCAGTTAATAAAATAAATAAAAATAAAATAAATTAGCAACAATTCAATTTTCTCATTCATTATGGAAACTAAGTTTTATGTGGTAAAATTTAAAAGGCAGTAAATAACAAGAATAAAGATGTCCACAGCCATAAAAAAATTATAACATCACTGTGAACCCACCCTGGCAGAATATTGGCTGGAAAAGTCCACTCTTAGAAAGGTTTGGAAACAAGAATTAAATAAAGCATGTAAATCTTTCAGAACCGAAATATTTATCAGCTCTGTCTGGAAAACATCCTCCTTAAGTACATCCTGATAGTCATGCAAACAAATAATTGTCCTATTAAAAACTGATGCAGGGAGACATGCTTCTTTTAATAGCAATGAGCTTACAGAAAACATCTTGACAACACACTTAAAAATCACAGAGAAGAGCTTCTATAATCTTTTGGGACACACACACTTCCCCTTGATCATTTCTACACTTAGATGTCAGATGTATTGCTGTAGTTTAGAGAAGTGCCAGTGACTTCAATGGAGTTACACTGATTTACACTAGGTGATGGTCTGGTCCTATATCTGAAATGCTCTGTCACTCAGCTAACAGTGTTAAACCCCTTTCAACTTGGGTTATTTTTATGTGGCTACAGTCATTTGCTGGACCCCATTTTCCTGTTATATTTACCCTTCTCTTCAGCCTCTCTCTCTCCTTCAGTGTTAAAGTGTCAGCCTTCGCAATCACAGGGACAATGTTGACTTTTCCATGAAGAGCTTTCATGAACTCTACATCTAAAGGCTTCAGCCTACAAGTAGGAAGAAAAAAAACAAAAACAAATTAAACCTAAGGGACTACTAAACATACATATAAGAAGTATACAGATAACTGCCCTTGTTCTAACAATATACACAATTAGCTTTTAATTCAAGGTAAACAATCTGTCCCGTAAATTGAAATGATTTGAACACTTTTCTACTGAGCCAGTCATATAAGGATTCAATTGTAATTAAAGTTTCCATCTCCATAGTATAAATATTACCAGCTTTTAGGTTTCTGAGAATATTAACTCCTCCATATTAAATTCCTACTAGAATAGAGACAAAGCAAAAGGTCATTAAACCCAAAGTCTGTTTTAATTGAGTTGGCTAACTAACAATTTGGGCAGTAACTCTATTAATATTAAGCTTAGTCTCCAAGGCAGGGAAATTACCAAACTCATATTAAGGATAAAACACCATAAAATACAAGCATTAGTTTTCTTACCCATGTCCAAAGGGGGATATGAAGTAAAAACAGCAGTGGACTCTGTTGTCTATAATGTGGCGTCTGTTCAGACCACTCTCATCATGAAGGTATCTTTCAAACTGATTGTCAATATATTGGATGATTGTTTTGAAGCTGTGGTAGGAAGAAAAAAAAAGAGGCATCTTTATAAATATTTAATTATTTGTGCAGGGAAGAGAGGAGCAAAGAAGGAATGTGTACTCTGATTAACCCCTCAGAATAGAAGAACTCAGTTTACTAATATTGTCTCTTGTAAAGCACTTTGAGGATGAATTAAAAAAAAAAAAAAACAATTCAGCATGTGAAACACAACAGGTTCACTCACACTCCTTCTCCCAATAACTAATCATCTCTGGAGAAACTTTAAGTTCATTTCTTTTGGATAAAAAGGTTAACTACAAGTTCAGAGACCCACTCAATGGTGAGACAAGACAAAGCCAGGAACACTCTGGATGTTTTGTTTGTTTTAAACCAGCTGACAAATGGCATAGCCAGGATATCCTCTTGATTTGCAGTTTGACAACCTTAACCTTAGAACTGGTTTCTATAGTTACCTATAAAAATTCTGGCATTTTAGTTTGCTTGAACTGAGTCTAAATATATTTGAAAGTCATGTGCTCAAACATCACATGATTTATTAAGCTATTTTTGTCACCCTCCAAAAACCTCTTCTGTTGGTAAATTCTTATTTAGCTCAAGGCAATTTAAAATGTACATTGAAAGGAAGTAATGGAATGTCACCTTAGGTCTGATATATCGCAAAACAATGGCTGTTAAATGTGAAAAATAAAAATAAGGCTTTTGAAAACAAAACATGTACTAGAAGATTTGTTGTCTTCTGAGCATTCCAAGGTGTACTAGACGCCTCAAAAGAAATATAAAAAGATATATCCCTTATTCAGAAGTGTTAATTTAAGTAAGTTGAGTGCGACAGCAATGAACAGTGAAGGGCGTAGAGAGAGGTAAACACAAACATAAGATTAAAGCAGATATTTTGTGTCATGGATACATTTTAAAATGTACCATTCACTTTTCCTCCAATTAGATAAACTTTAAATGTAAATTTTCTGTTGTTGGGGAGAGGGGAAAGGTTGAGGAAAGGAAAGGAAGTCCCAGCTCCAGCCCAGCATACCCAGCCATCAGCCTGGAAGGGAATTCCCTGGGAACCCTATCAGGTGGGGCTAAATAAAAGCTGGGGGAGTGGCAATGTGCAGCAGCTCAGAAGAGAGGGGTTTGCAGCCCACCACCTGTCCGTGGACCAGCAATTGGGAACTGCTGCTGCAGTACTAACTTCATTCAGATCATCCATAAGAATATGTCTACAGCAGAGGTGGGCAAAAGGGCCACTGCGGGCCAGACCTGGCCCAAGCAAGCTGATCTGGTCCGCGGAGGCCCTGCCACTCCCCCCACCACCAGGCCAATTAGGACCTGGGGGCAGGGAGAGCATATGAAGTCTCCTCCCACCCTGCGAAGGGCGGGACACTTCTAAGCACTACATGCTCCTTGCAGGACAGGGGCAGGATAGGAGGAGACTTTGCAGACTCCCTCCACCTGCAGCCCAATCAGGGCTTGGGAGCGGGGAGAGTGCATGAAGTCTCCTCCCATCCTGCAAGGGGCTCAGCAGTTAAAGTCAACCGCCAGCTGCTGCTTAGCTGGAGGTTGACTAAGCACAGCACTCCCTGGTATAGCAGGGAGCAAGAGATTTCACGTGCTTCCCCCTCACCGGGCTCTGACTGACCTGGGGGCAGCAGGGAAAGCACACAAAGTCTCCTCCCACTGCAAGGGGCACAGGTGCCTAAAGGGAACCATCAGCTGTTCAGAACAGTTCGTAGTTCTCTCTGGAGGAGCAAAGGCTTTGTGCACTCCCCCACCCGCAGACCAATCAGGTCGGTGGGTGGGGAAGCACTGAAGTGTCCTGACCATGCCCCTTCTGCCTGAGGCCCCGCTTTCTTCCAGGGTGGCCCCGGACCACTTCAAAAATTTCTGAAGTGGCCCCCGTTCAAAAATTATTGCCCACCCCGGCCTAGGGCATATCCCCTTTCACTGCTGGCTGCATCCCCACGTGGAGCTTTAGCTCTGACTTAGGAGAAAGGGACAGAATGATACTGTGAAGGTGGTACCCTCCTCAAATATCATAACATTTTTATTCCCTTCTTCTCACAGAAGTAAACCAAGACAATCTCTCTCTCATGTCTTAAATATAGCAAGCACAAACAATATAATTAACAGCCACAAAAGAAGTTTGAGAGAGAAACACATCTACCTTTATGTCTGAAAATATCATGATAACAAACTGAGCCTGGATCCTGAAAGTAACCAGGGCCAGGACAGACTTCGTGTTGAGGACAGCTTCTCTCTTGCAACTCAGTCATGTTTTCATACACACAGAAATAAAATTATTAGCAAGTTTTAAGCTTTTTGATTTACTGGTTAACTCTCATATATATCTGTTTACTTGGCATCTGATGGGCATTTCTTCCATGCCTCATTTATTATCTGTATGACTGTAAAACATAGGTTACAACAGGCGTTTAGAAGACACCCCTTTTACACACCGTGGTAAGCAGGAGAACTGACAGGATTGCCAGGACCTTGGGAAATGTGGGGAATCATGGCTGTGTGCTCCTGAAAAAGGAGGGGCTGCGGGCAGAAGAGGCCAGGTTGGGTCAGCCAGCCCCCAATGCCAATGGATGGCATGATGCCCCCCCACTGGCCGGCGCTCACAGCAAGGGGCCCCAGCAGCAATTCTAAAGTGCCTGAGGCTCTGGCCACACCACTGCTGCCGTTTGTTCCCTTTGCCCCTTTTTCCCCTCCACCAGGCAAGCCTGGTGGTAAACCTTCAAAAGGAAAACTACAGCAACCTGGGAATACATGGAAGATGTAGGTGTCTCCTTTGTGGTACCCATTTGTAAACTGATAGAATTAACAAGCATATTTCTATTTTGTGTCTCAGGTGTACTTTGCTAGTTATACATTTTGCTAGAGAGAAAGTACAGAACAGGGGAATGTGTTTTACTTTACTCATTTTTAAGCCCTAGCACTTGTAGTACCCAGTTATGTCAAAAAGAGGACAATGCATTTTTGTTGTTGTTATTGTTGTTGATCTTTTAAACAGAACTCCCTTTAGCTGGTGAAAGATAATGAGATTGAAGACACATGAATATTAAAACAAAAACCAAATACAAACAATGGGAAAACACCCCTGGTTACAAGTTTCTCTGGCAACGTTATACATTTACATGCAGTTTTATAGTCCTAACTGCTATAATTTTTCCTATAAAAGTGGCATTAGTGTGTGGTACCTTGATTTCCGGGAAACACCTGGCTTTGCACCACTATGCTTTCATTATTTAGAAGACAGCATATCCTGTACTACCTACCATAATGGCAAACAAGGCAATCACTACATAGTTCATTGGAGAAACATGAAAAATAAACCTGAGCTGCCAAAAAACATAAATTCAACCTCACACAAGCCAGGAACAACAGAACTGATAACTATCAGCAAACCGGTGACCTGCCACACTGGAACAAAGATGAAACACAGAAAATATACTGAACACCTATATCTAACAAGTGAGTGTGGGAGCTGTGTTGTTGTCAGCAGTCTCTTTGATGACTGCCGAGGCCAAACCTGAACTGAGGAAGACTGCATGCAATGCAATACACTGCAAAGGCAGTGGTTAATTATTTTTGGAACTAAAGCAACTCTTGTTTTATCAGCAGGGCTTGCCAAACCGCGGCGAGCCCCGCTCGCCAGCTGCGCTGTCCGGCGATCTGCGCATGCGCAGATCGCCCAAACCCAGCTCTTCCGGGTTACAATCTACTCGCCATGGGCGAGTAGATTGTATTATTTGTCGAGCCCTGTTTATCAGGATACTGAAATAATTCCTCCATCACTCTTCATAAGCACGTATTTGTAAACTAGAAGATTATTGTGGTGTTGAGCAAGTCCTTAACTCAATTTTTGTTTTTCTTCATTTAAATCATTGTTCTGAGGTAGGGCTGGGGATGAGGGGTTCAGTATGCAGGCTTTCCTGGGAAGACTACTACTGGCCCTCTCTCACCACAGCAGCTTGGGGCCACGTGAGAAGCCCTTCCCCATGGCCACTTGAGCCCCAGTGGGCATTGCTAGGAGAAGGGTGCATGTACCCCAGCTGGGGCAAGTCCACATTAATCTCCCCCTGCAGTCCCTAGCCAGAGTGAGGAATGGCACAAACTGTACTCTTTCCTCTGGCTCCCTGACAAAGGGAAACAGCCTGCAATGTTCCCATAAGTATGTGGGGGAGCTGGAGTCCACCACCACCACCCCTAAAGGGCAGCTGGGACAGGAAGGCTCAGGGATGCACAGCCCTAGACCCAGACTAGGGGGGAGGCATCCCTAGCTAGCCTCTTTCACCTGCCTGGTGATTCTGTTTCTCTTTTGTATGGTTTTATGCAACTCCTATATATGCAGGGGAGCTTCAGGCACTCTTCCCCTTCCCCCACATACAACCAAACCCTTATCTTGCTTTAAGTTATGATAAGAGGAAGCTGCATACCAAATGTGGTGGTCCTAGCTCTTACTGTTTAAGAGGAGTGCTTGAACAAAGAGATGGACAGACAGACTAGGTCAGAGGAAATTATGATATCACTGAGAAGAGGTAGTCATGCAGAGACTCAAGTCAAGACTTAGGCTTGTATTCAGGGCTAACAGTGCAGTGCTAAATAGGGGTGTGAATGGTTAATCAGTAAACATCACCAGTACCAGGTGATGCTTACCAGATACAGTTAACAGGTGAGCTGGAGCAGCCTTCTGTCTGTGTGCACTGCAGGCAGGGGCACTCCAGCCTGACCACAGCAGCCTTCATCCACAGTGGGACAGCCTGGCTGGCGCAGATCCCACCCGTGGCGGGGGGAGGTACCCTTCCTTGCCCATCCTTGTTTAATCCATTAACTAGTAAAACATAACATTTAACTGGTGAGCTGATCAACCAGGATTTTATACCCCTAGTGCTGAATGGAAGGTACTATCTTCAGTGCCATCCTCTGGCTGAGAAGTGTGAGACAGTCTACACTACGAGTATAGGTCGAGCTAATGAGTCTACACCATATGGGCTGTTCCAAAATTGATTGTAAAGCCTGCTTTTTACAAGAAGTAACAATAAATTCGACCTTACACGCTCGACTTCAAGGTAATGCAGACAGAGCGCTATGAAAGTCGACATTCTTGGCCTCCGGGAGGCGTCCCACAGTGCCCCACTGTGACAGCTCTGGTTAGGACTTTCAACTCTGTTCCTCTCCAGTTGCACAAGAAAAGTCCCAGGAAAATCTGAATTTCATTTCCTGTGTGGCCAGCATGGCAAGCAGACAGCAGACCTGATCGTGAATGCCCAGCGTCATAACTGAGCACCAGCATAAAGTATGCAGGAGATCCTGGACTAGAGATGTAATAGTGTAGTCGATTAATTGATAAGCAAAAGCTTATTGGTTAATGCTATAGACTACACGCATTTCCTAAGTCAGTAAATTTTTTAGCAGGCTGGCCAGCAGCCTAGCTCAGTCCTGACGCATATCAGGTCTGAGACTTACCCCAGCTGTAGCTCTGCATTTAAAATGTATTAGGTTCCAGGCATGGAGGCAGCCTGGTTCAGTTCTGGCTCACACCAGGTGTGGGAGCTCAGACCCTCTTTTCCCCCCCAGAGAGTGGCTACTGCCACCCTGCTCTGTTGCCTGTGTATCAGAGGCAACAGTGCAGGGCAACAGGCAGCCGGTCCGTGAGGGGAGCTGGTTTTAAAACTGTCTCTTCTCACAGACCAGCTCCCACCTGGCACCCCATGGTGCTCCATCTGATACAGAGGTAGCAGCGTGGACGCGCGCGCGCGCGCGCGCGCGCGCGCGCGCGCGCGCGGCGCGCGCGCGCGCGCGCGCGCGCGCGCGCGCGCGCGCGCTTGCGCGCGCGCGCGCGCGCGCGCGCGCGCGGGGTCGTGGAGTGGGGCCAGAGCACACTGGCTGCCCGTCCCAGCTGCAGGGACTATAGAGTAGTTGGCTAACCTATAAGAATTCATGAGGTTAATCGACTATTCAATTAAGTAACATTTAACATCCCTAGCCTGGACCTCATTGCTGCGTGGGGAAAGGAATTTGTTCAGGAAGAGCTACAAAATAGGAAAAAAAAGGCAGATATCTATGCCAAGAACGCACATGGGATGGTGGGAAAAGAATATGCCAGGCACACCCAGCAATGCCATGTTAAAATAAAGGAACGCAGGAAGGCATACCAGAAGACAAAAGAGGCAAACAGACGGTCTAGGTCAGTGCTGCAATCATGCCGCTTCTATGAGAGGCTGCATGGAATTTTTGGAGGGGACCCTGCCAGTTTCCCTAGCCAATCTTTGGAGTCCTCCCAAGAGACTTCTCAGGCACGAGTGTGGAGCACAGTGAGGAAGAAGGAGAATAATGGTCAGCTGGTGAATGGAACATCAAATCTCACAGACAGCCAGGACCTTTTTATAGCTTTGGAGACAACCCCCTTCCTCTAGGGATTTCTCGCTGACGGTTTCTGAAGGTGGGGAAGGCACATCTGGTGAGTTCCTATTTTTAATCATGCTGCAAGTGGATTAAGACAATTGTGTGTGAAACATAGTGGCCACTCTGCCTACACAGGGGGGCTCCCCCAAACAGTTTAATGTGTCTGGAGACGGAGCGGAAATCTTCTCTGAACATCTCCATAAAGCTCTTACACAGGTATGTTTTCATTCTTCTCACAAGGTTTCTGGAGAGGCCTGCCTCATTCTGTCCTAAATGGTAGGACACCTTACCACACCAAGCCAGCTGTAAGTGGTCTGGTGTTTTTGAGGCATAAAGCATGAATCACAAGATTCAGGTTTCTGGCCACATTAAGTCAGCATCTTCTCCTTACCATTCTGTGAGATTCAGAGAAGACTGACATCTCTCACATGGCAACCTTGATGAAACAGGGGAAGTTATGTAACTGATACCATAGCAGTACACTTGGGTTTGCTCATCCTCAACTAAGAATGGCTTGAGCCCCTGCCATGCTGCCACAATCTGGCCACACTTCCTCCCCACAGGCTCCTGCAGGAAGGGAAAGTTTCACTCTCCCAGCAAACAGGAAATGCCAGACACACAGTCACAATGTGAGCCCCTGCCCTGCCATGCCTCCATAGGCCACCTCTGCAAATGCAGACGCTTGCCTAACTGTGGAGCTGCTATTTGCAAGCACTGTGTCACACATGCTTTCAAAGCAAAAGCACAAGAGCAAGCTCTGACTTGTCCCTTACCAAGCCTGTCACCAAACTGAGTCCAGCTGCTCTCAGATCTTTGTGGTGTACCTGGTTCTGCACTCCACAATGCAGCTCCTGTAAAGTCTGCCCTTTACTTTTTGTTTCCAACAGTGAGCCTCTGCACACTTCCCCCAGTATGGCTCCTCCAGCTGCCTGTTTTCGCCTTCAGATCTGTGCTAGACATAGTAGGGATGACATGTTCAGTGAGCAAATGCAATCTGCCCACTTGGACAGGGAGCAATAAGTAAGTGGAGGAAAATGCTGCTGCAGGAGACTAGAGTGGAGCACAGACAGAAAAGCCTCCTCTCCCAGGGGCCCCAGAACACATTGTGTGGGGCAGTCAAGGGCAGCTTCACACTCAACCCCCAGGAACGCATTCCAGAACAAAAGGCTATCATTCTCATACCTGTGGGATTGCCCAACAAAGAGACTGTAATACACCGTGTTCCCTACTCTCCCCCCACCAGCTCCTTTCTGCCCCTTCTTCATGTTTACTAAATCAAAAAAACACGATTCCTCAACAACAGACTCTCTATTACTTGTATTCCATGGGGAGGGGGGGAGGAGGTTACTGGCAAGCACACAATGCAGAGGCATCTCGTTAAGAACAACATGCATAACTGTCATATCGCTGTCTGGCCATTCACAAAGCTGATATTCAAAGCTTCTTGGATTTGCAGTACCCCTCGCTGTGCTCTTCTTATTGCCTTGGTGTCTGGTTGCTCATAATTAGTGGGAGGCACTCTGATTCGAGTACACAGCAGACTCACAATAATGAGAATGTTACCTTCACTGAGATCTAACCTAGTCAATAAACTGTGAAACCTTCCCTTTAAACATCCAAAAGCACATTCTACTGCCATTCTGCATTTGCTCAGCCTGTAGTTGAACTGTTCCTTACTGCAGTCCGGGCTGTCTCTGTACAGCTTCATGAGCCACAAGAGCAAAGAGTAGGATCGGTCCCCAAGGATCATTTCAAACACCTCCAATGTTAATTTCCAGGTCTGGGAAGAAAGTTCCTGCTTGCAGTTTTCTGAGCAGACTGGAGTTCCTAAAAATGTCCACATCATGCACCTTTCCTGACCAACCCACTTTGATGTCAGTGCAATGGCACTTGTGATCCACCAGCCCATGCAGCTCTATAGCAAAGTACCCCTTGTGGTTTATGTATCTTTGACTAGGTGGCCAGGTGCCAAGATAGATGGAATACATATCTCTATCACTCCAACACAGTTAAGTAACCCCATCATGGCAAAGCCATCCACTAGGTTCTGCACATTTTGTAGCATAAGGATATTGATTGCTTTGGCTACTTGGATCACAACAGCCCCCTTTGTAGATTTCCCCACTCCAAATTGATTCCCAACTGACCAGTAGCTGTCGGGTGTTGCAAGCTTCCACTGGACTATTGCCACTCACTTCAGAACTGTCACAGCAAGTCTCACTCCAATACTGCTGCACATCAGGCCAGGGGAAAGCCATTTGTAAGATTCCATGAAAGTGGCCTTATGCATGCACAACTGATCAGCCTATAGCTGCATAACCACGCGTTCCTACCAGTCTGTGCTCGTCTCACGGCATCAGAACTGATGTTCCACTGTGTCAAGAGGATCGAATGTCACCAGCATCTGCCAATCACTTATCTGAAGTCCATCACAGAAGAGTATGTTCACGACCTTCTGAGATTCTTCCTCATTTTGGCAGGCTCTAGATAGGCTCTGGACATACTGCAGCATACAGCGCAAGATGTTTGCTATGATTGCCATAGAACTTTGTTGCTGAATAGGTTCCATACTGGGTTACATGATTACTCTGCTATGGCATCTGCACAGATAACCAGGGGGGAAAAGTGTATAAGAAGATTATTTGCCATTGCTTTCAAGTGGGGAGGGGAGAGAAGATGAGTGCATTATGGGACTCTGACAACATGCACCTGGAACAACCCGCTGCACTGCTTTGGTTCCATCGGGCACTGGGAGCATAACCCAGAATGCCAAAGGGCAGCAGGAATTGTGGGATAGCTAGGCACAGTGTCTTGCTGTCAAAGTCGACAATAACCACCCTACTAGGGATGCACTATATCAAATTCTTGCATACAGTGGGGACATGCACCTTTGACTTTACAAAACTGGGTGCTAAAAAAAATTGACCTTAATAAATTCAACCTCTCTCAGTGTAAAAAAGGCCTAATTTAGCTCCCCTTCCTGTCTCTATGGCTGCCCCAGTGAATACTTTCTGAAAAGACCAAAGGATATGCTGTGTGCTCTGACTACCATTCCTTTTTTATCACAATGAAACAAGTTTTAATGGCCAAAAGTAGTTGGTGAGCTATTTCTACAAAAGACACTGTTTCTTTGCATTAATAAAGTTTCAATACTTACATAGAACACAGAATTTTTTAAATTTACTATGGAGGAATGGAGAAAAATTTAGGTGTAAGAATTCATTATATAAATCTTCGAAAAGAGACACTGGTACTGTTTTGCAGGAAAATTGTTTCTGTAATATACTCTGAAGTCACTGCTTGTGTTCTGAGAACTTACACTGAAAACCTAATACAGAATTTTACAGTAAGTTATTCAGATGTGATTGACACACTATGGAACTATCTTGATTGGAAAGCTTGTACAGAGAAAAGGGGATGGGAAGGAATCTGAACATGCAAGTCTAAGAAACTTCTTAAGAGAACAAACAAAGGGCATTTGAACACAATCAACAGGAAAGTCTCATTGTAACACAATACACTATCTTAACAGCTCTTAATTCCAGCGGAAGGAAACTCAAGTTAATATTATTGACAATGAGAAAGAATGCACTGCAGTCTAGAAATATACTATACAATTATTCAGAAGTTTCTGTTTTGATTAGTTTAACACTGACTGAGGGCAAGGAAACTGATGTTAAAATTGCCACCATGATTCCACTTTTGACCCTTCATTCAGTGCATTTCAAGCACATGTAAGAAAACATGGTAAAAAGTTAAACACTCCCACTTCAGAGCTGTCTTCTTGCAAAGCAGTCGATAGACAGGAAAAAATACTCTCATTTGCCAATTATATTTTTCATCATTTTCTTAAATTTTATCAGATGTGTACCACCACAAGATTTTGAAATGTGGTTTTTGATGATGGAAGTTGTATCAGCTGTTTGCCTCCTCTGCAAAAACTTGATTTTATCACTATTTACAGTGGCATTATATGTAATAAGTCACCTGCTTATTTAACATTTCTTTTCTTTGTTCAGTATTTCTTCGCTACAATAAAAATGAATAGCCAAGAGAAACGTATTTCACTAGGGGTTCTTAGCCTCCAATTGTATTGGATGTATAAATAATCTAGACTTCCTAGTAGGCATGCCTCTCGCCAAAGCTAGTAGATTGTATTTTCATTTAAAAAGTAACTACCACTGGGGTAGTTTTCCTCCTTTAAAAATAGGATGGAATTCTTCTTCTTTTCTTAATCCAAATGCATTAAGCACAAATTAATAAATGTACAGAGCCAAAAAGACTCAAACCTCTATAAGTGATTGTAATGACATCCCAGAGACAAATTCCAACCAACTTCATTAGGAGTTACATCAGGGAAGAATGTGGTCCATAATTCAGAGATTTTTTAAAAATATATTATGGGATGTTTTCTTAATCTACTATGGGACTTATTCTGCACTGATTAGGCCTCAGTTGGAGTACTGTGTCCAGTGCTGGGCACCACATTTCAAGAAAGATGTGTAGAAATTGGAGAGAGTCCAGGGAAGAGCAACAAAAATGATTAAAAGTCTAGAAGACGTGACCTATGAGGGAAGACTGAAAGAACTGGGTTTATTTAGTTTAGAAAAGAGAAGAATGACAGGGGACATGATAGTAGTTTTCAAGTACCTCAAAGGATGTTACAAGGAGGAGGGAGAAAAATTGTTCTCCTTGACCTTCGATGATAAACAAGAAACAATGGGCTTAAATTGCAGCAAGGAAGGTTTAGGCTGCACATTAGGAAAAACTTCTTAACTGTCAGGGTGGCTAAAACACTGGAATAAACTTCCTAGGGAGTTTGCAGAATTTCCAACACTGGAGATATTTAAGAGCAAGTTATATAGACATCTATCAGGGATGATCACGGTGCTTGGTCCTGCCGAGAGAGCAGGGGACTGGACCTGATGACCTCTCGAGGTCCCTTCCAGTTCTAGTACTCTATGATTTTGTACTGGAAAGGCAGGAAATAGATGATTAAGGACATGATAAATAGTCTCCTCAAACTTGTATAAGAATCCAGTGGTTTTGCAGTTATTTGGCTAAAGAAGAATCCAAAACTGAGTTTTGTTTCATCAACATTCTTATTTACACCACATGGTCACAGCTCCCTTCTAGCACCCCTCTCAATGCACAGACACCCTTTCTCCCCCCCTTCTACAACTCCCACATTTGTCACCTTTCCCTGCCCACCATTCTTTAGCACCTTTTCTCTGTCCTTATATTCCCACACTATTCCGATTCTGCATTTGCTATACAGAAGTAAAACTATTTGGAAGAAGATTACTATGAAAAAGAACAAAGTATGAGAACTTTAGGGCCTATTTTTTTTAAGTGTTTTCTTTCCAAATTAATATGGGCAAGGGTAGGAAGACACTCAACTGTGATCCCAAGATAAGAATATATTGCTATTAAAAAAATAACAATGAAGTGGCTGTTTCCCCTATACATGTCACAAAATACAAGAACAATACACACTGTTCTCCAAAGACCAGTCCCATCCGCTGCATCACCAAGGTATATATAAAAAGGAGAGAACAAAACACTAGGAGTAACGTATACATATAACATTGTCAGCAGATAAATTTAAAGATTCTTCCTGATGGCTAAAACAGACATACCAGTCCTGGCTGTTAATGGCATCTCCATATCCTGGTGTGTCAACTACTGTTAAACGGAGTTTCACCCCTCGCTCCTCAATCTCTACTGTAGAAGCTTCAATTTGGACTGTTCTTTCTATTTTCTCTATAATAAAATAATGTTTTAAAACATTAGTATTTCTCTTGTCCAACCCCCCAGGTTCCCATGTACCACACTGGTTACAACTCGTTTAAGTTACACTTCCACAATCATATAACGCAGAATCCTTCAGAAAAACATGCCAAATAAACCAATACAAGTATAAGTATAGATATGATTAACTGAAATACCCAGAATATAATGAATGGAGTAACAGTTGTATACCACATGTAACAATGCTGTGATGATAATTTTTAACACGTTTTTACAACTTTCACAAATGTGCTTGATTCTTTGCAGACAGGGAGTTCCTTGCCCTGAAGGGTTTATAGTCTAGATTTTAGATATGACTACTACAAGGTAACAAAACAGGAGGAAGTGGGAATTATAGTAAAACCACATGGTCAATTTAGACAGAGATCTCTTATGGAGTTTAGAGAGGAGGGTTATACTCATGGCACAATCAGCAGAAGTGAATTTGTAGGAGGGAGACACCAAACCTTAAAGTTATGAGAATGGAGTAGCTTAACCAACAGCAATTGGGAGGGCTGTTCGATGTATCAGTGGTGTGGAAGAAAAATGAAGGAGGCTTCATGGCTGAAGTCAGTATCAGAATGTATGAAAAGTGAAGGGAAGGATGTGTAGGAAATAAGGTTGGAGGTGTGTGCTTGGACTAAGTGATATATGGCCTTAACCAAGAATACAGTCAAATTTACCTGCAGCTCCAGGAATGTAACGTTCTGGATAAAGGTCAGTCAGGAATAAACTGTTAATTAAGGTGGATTTTCCCAAACCAGATTCACCTGCAAACAAAAGCATTCCAAGTAATTAAATACTTTTATCTTCCTCAACAGCCTTCCGCTAATCCCACAAACCTATGTAGAGGAGTAAAAATAATTTGTTCAGCTAGCATCTACCCTGTATTTTAAGATAAATGCATCAAAAGCTCAGATAAGCAATACAAAAGAAAAGAGAAAAGCACAAATCTTTGGTGTTTTCTTACATATATGAATGCATGAAAATTCTAAATGGAATCTATTAGATTTAACAGTGCAAGCAAAAAGGCCACACAAGTAATGACTGAATGTATACCTTACTCCACAACACTTTCAAGTCTTGAATTAAAAGAAGCTGCAAAGAAACTCAAAGTATTCAAACCTTCTCTAACTTATGAAATCAGAAGCCATAATATTCGAATTCATGTTTTTATAAGCAAATCAGAACTTTATTTTTTTTAACTGCAGTAGCACTTCAATCTAGACACTACGCTGTGCTGATGGGAGTGATTCTCACTGTAGCTAATCCTAGCACTGTCTATAAGGATTAGGGTCACTTAATTACACTACTCAGGAGAGAATATGGGATTTTTCAAACCTTTGAGCCACGTAGGTAAACCTAACTTTTTGGTGTGTGCAATGCCTGGGTTAAGCACAAATGGCAACTAAGTTTTAGCGTCCTTACTTTCAGGCTACATATATCTTACATATCAAGAACTGAAGAAGTCATAGAGTATCTCTTAATCTTCATTTGGAAAGTTTTATAATTCTAAAAGTTTATAATCGTTTTAACTTACCTGAACCTCTCAAACAAGCATGTGGGGTTTACAAGTTCATCTTTGCTACATAAATTGTTTCAGGAAGCTATTTTTACAACTCTTGATGTTGCTAAGCTAGTTTTAGATAGGCAAATCTTGTATTTGTCATTAACAACTATAAGACATAAGAAGTTCTACAGTGATCAACAACCACAAGTAGGAAACAATTTCTGTAAATAATTTCTTGTACAATCTTTGGTCAATGCTTTAACTGTCAGCACACAGGCTGTTTAAGTGGTTACATATGGTTCCTCCTGATAAAAATGTAATTTCCTTTCTCCTACATCCTTCTCAATAATATATAATATTAAACAAGTATCTCAAAAAACTTCTTGACAAAGGAAAGTAATTTGAGTTTTACAAAAGCAACTGTATGGGTTTTGCTTAACTAAAAGGTAAAAATACCAATGTAACTCAATAAGCCACTTTTAAATTACTTTGCACTTAGTGTTCCTTTCAATTAGACAATACCATTTTCATATGGGGAAATTCAGTCATAGACATCACCCTTAACGTCACACACTGAGTCGCGGTGGAAGCAGCAGAAGAGCTAGGAATAGATTTCTCATTTCAACAGCAAGTTGCCACTATGCACGTACATCCCCATTTTCAGATGGGGAAACCGGTCTAAGAGAAGTTAAGTGACTAATGTCAAATAATGAGTTGGGGTAAAAACACTAGAAGAGGCAGGAATAGAAATCTGAATCATTGGCCCTTAGCCATGCTTCAACACAGGGGTGGGCAAGATTCAGGCTGCATCGAGCTCACCAAGCCTTTTGATCCAACGTGTCCATCTATGTGGCAGGGAGCAGAGCCAATCAAAGTGGCTAGCTGCTTCCTGTGGCTCTCTGAGTTGCAGGGAAAAGAAGGGCGGGGGGAGAGGCTTCAGCACTCTGCCGCTGCCCCCAGCAAAATCTCTTAGCTCCTATTGCCCAGTTGCTAAGAGATTTTGCTGAGTGTGGGGGCAGGGCAGCACAATTTCTCAAGTCCCATTGGCCCGTTTCTGGCCAATAGGAGCTGAGAGATTTTGCAAGGTGCGAGGGCAGTGTGAAGATTCTCCCTACTGCCTCACAGCACAGAGAGCTACACGCACAGCCAGTCAGCGGTCTAGGGCTGCTTCTCTTGGGAGGTAGGCAGGCATAAGCCACCTTCTATTGGTGGTAAGAGGTCCCGCCACCTCGGTATCTTGGCAAGACACGAGGGTGGGGAAGTGAAGAGTGTGAAGCACAAATGTGTACAGATGACTTTTGGTGCAGCCAGCTTGGGTGATGAGGGGAAAGGGGGTGGGAAGGGTCGCAGGGCCAAGGGCTAGGGCTGCCTTCCTGAGAGCTCTGCTGGCCAGGAGCTGCTTAAATAACCACCTCCCAGCCAAAGCATGCCTCTAGTACCCCACCCCGCCCATACCCCAACTCCCACCCAGCTCTGTGTCTGGACCAGTGGTACTTCAGGGTGGGAGGAGGCATGACTGTGGAACCAGCAGGGCTTCCCTCCCTCCTGATCTGGCGCTGGGACCAAGGGCTGGGGGAAGGGATTTGGGGCAGAGGAGCCACTTACCTGGACTATGCTAAATTCTTCCCCTAGAAAGAACACTTCTCCTGCACTCATACCCCCTTCCTAAGACCCTACATGCCAATCCTCTGCCCCAGGTCACAACCCAAACCCTATGAACCCTCCTCCCCCCACTTCCAGGTAACAACTCCCCTCTCAACCCCAAGCTTCTACGCGCCTCCCCCAAGCCAAATCCTCTCTTGCACCTATACCCCCTACCAGCCTACACCCCAATCCTCTGCCCCAGGTCACAATTCCCTCGTTCACCCAAACTCTCTCTCAGACCCCACACCCTTTCCTGCACCCAAGTCCCCTAACCCGAGCTTCCTTCTGCACCCAACCTCTGTCCCAGATCTCACAGCCCCTCCATAGAAAAGTGTGGCCCTTGATCACTTATCAAAATCTTGGCACGGTTCCCCATCAAAAAGTATTACCCACCCCTGCTTTAATAGATAGAAAATGCTCCCTCCCATAAAACTTCACAAAATAACAGGATTTAATTTGGTAAGAATACAATAGTGTAAGTCTTTGTTCTTCAACACATCAAATCAGGGATGTTTAATAGGTAAAATGCTAGTGCTTAGCCATTTAACTGTTTTAAATTAGGGTCTACTGACTGGCCCCACTGTGGCTGCAGCCATGGGGTCCCACTGCAGCCATGAGTCCTGCCCCAGCTCTGAGGTCCCGCTGTGGCCATGGGATCCCACAGCACAGCTCATTGCTCCCTCCACAGTGGGGGCTGCTCCAGCCTGGCGTGGGTGGCCACCGCCAAAGTTCACCTGCAAGGGCCAGTTAACCAGTAAGTCTCATGCTTATTGGTCAAATGTTTAATATTCCTACAACAAATAGAATAGATAATTAAAAACAGGTGCATACTTAGTTCTTGTCTAAATGAACATTTAGTGCATACAAGCTGAGGTATATATCTACCACACACTATTTTGTGGACCCCGCTCACTTGCATAGCAGTTCCTTAGTGTGTTTTGATCTACCCCACATTTAAATAGGCATAAATCAAAGCACACCAAGAAACTGTTAGTATGAGTCAGCAGGGTCCACATGGCCACTTGAGTGACATGCTATTGTGAGGTGGATTTTACTCCTCAGCTTGCTGTAAACTAGATGTTTCTGTAGACTAACCTCTAATGTGCAAGACAAAATATTTTAATACTTAAGCAATTAAAGAAAACTACTTACCAACCACCATTAGAGTGAATTCAAATCCCTTTTTTACAGACTTCCTATGGACTTGGTTGGGCAGATTAGCAAACCCCACATAGCCTGCTGAGTCAGAAAACTGGAAAGAAAAACAAAATTGAATACAAGTCAAGAAACAAAACAGCTGAAATTAAGTTCATGTGATTCTATGTCAAACAGAGCACATTTGCATGTAAACTGCACAAAGAATCAACAAGTTCCTTGGCATTGTAGCAAGACTAACCTTAGAAACACCCTTTCCCAAAACTTCCTTCTCCTAGCAGTCTTTGAGAGAATGAAAGATTCTATAGGAGCTCTGGAACATACAGTACTGGAGCAAAAGGCTGCCCTCAGACAACACTGACCATACGTTTGCAAGCAACACTGTGTCATTAACTCAAGACCATAGTAAGAGACAAGTAGCCCTGTTTATGACTGCAAACAGTCAAGTGTGCCTCTATCACCCCTTTATTGCCACGCCTGGCTCTACGACCTGCTTCAGTATTCTCTTCACTTTAAGCACCTTTAAAACTGACAGTGCCCAGCTATTCAATACATTCCCTTTCTAGGGTCCAGTGTATTAGATCCTGAACGAAGTCAATCAAAATAGACTGCAAATCTACAAAATGTTCATCCCAGTTTCAGCTGGACCCACACCTTCTTCCTGAAAGTTGGTCTTCCATTTGAAGTTCATTTTTTTTCACCCCAAGCTCCAGGTGGGCACAGCGTTTCCTATCTAAGGTCTGTCTTCCTGTTCTTCCAGCACCTCTTCCCTGGAGTTTGTTTTTTCCATAGGCCCTCCCCCTGCTGAATCAGTGCCTGTCAGGAGCCTTCTAATTCCCCACAATGCCTGAAAGCATCTGCCAAATCCATCGACAGCTGTCTTGCCCTGTATTAGGCTCAGATACTTGTGCTTAAGCCCAATATGCCAGGAGGCAACCAATCCAAGTACACCAGAGCGGACTTCTGTTATGTTTTGGGGTTGGTTGGTTTGTTTCTTTGTTTGTTGAGATGGGGGGATTGGGAGGTTTGCAAGGGCAGTCCTGTGTGAGACAGTGTTAAAGTGGACTTTGAGGTATGTTAAAAATGTAATAAAGATTTAAATCACAATCAATCATAATATCACTGACACTTTTAATCTGAAAAGATAGTGGAAATAGGTTAATCTGATACAGGTGAAAAATTTCACTACCTAAGAATGCCTATGTACACATGCAGAAGAAAAACACATCCGTAAATATATGTAGAAATACAAGCATGCATGGTAGTAATGCACTGAGTATGAGTTTACCATCACCTCACAAGATGCACCTATAGGTCACATAAGTGAACAGTTAGTAGTATAGGTTAACATAAAACTAAAGTAAGGATGTAAGCAACTAGTCAATTACCCAATAAGCCTAGGCATTTCAGGTAGTCCAGTCACTACTTCACTAGTCGCTTCCCATCCCTTGCTGTCCCATCAATGAGAGGAAGCGGGAAGCGGGGGATGATGCTCAGGGGAACCAGCTTAAAAGCCGGTTCCCCCCCGCACCGTCTCCGCAAGAGGGCAGGGGAGACAAAGGCGCAGCAGGGGAAATAGCACAAGTGGGGACTGAAGCAGTCCCCGCTCATGGCAGGCCCCGCTTTGAGCGGAGCAGCCCAATGTGCCACAGACAGGGGCCATCCAAATATGCCAGAGCAGCCTGCACCCACAGTGGGGGAGCTGCTCCAGCCCAGTGGGCCCCCTGCCTACTCCCTTTAAGCAATTAATTGGTTAAAAACATCATTTAACTGGTTAACTGATTAAACAGGATTTTACTCCCTGACATCAATCCTGTACATAAATACAAGTAATTTTTTAGTAAAAGTCCTGTTTAAGAAATATATTTGAGGTAATATATTTAGTCAGAATGTTTAACTTTTTCAGTGAAATTATGAGTATTTTGAAAAGTTCAACAAAAGTATATACATTTGTATTTTAAAAGCAGCTCTTTACCTTTACTTTTTCACCTGACTGAGACATGTTCTGACCTCTTCACGTTTCAGAACCTAGAAAACAAGACCTCTGTTAGTAGTACACTATGGATTAGATTCATCATAAGTTTAAGCACATGATCAAGAGTGGATACACATCTTATAATACGCTAAAGAGAAATAAAAATGGTTTTCCTCAACATACAGGGAATAAGCACTTTAGTCAGCAATATATTTGGTAGATTTAGTCACTTATTAGCTGCAATAACAATACTACGCAGTTTACCAAGCTATTCAAACAACAGGATTAAAATAATCTAATAGATATGACTAAGCACTTGTAAATCAAGATTGTACTAACTTTTAAACCTAGCTTTAGAACTCTGTCTCCTTGCATTACTTTTTGCTTCTTTAAGTAGGTGCCAGATGCTTCTTACTGAATCTGATGATGTTCAGTGCTGCTGATGTAATTTTTTTTAATTTGTTTTAGTTCAGCCATTTGCCAATACCCTAATTCTCCCATGCACTTTCCCTTCTTATCCTGCCATGCATTATTTCCTCCTCTTTTTCTTCCCTCTTTTTTTAGAGCTAAAAATACTTTTCCCCTTCCCCTCCCCACCTCAGGGGAAATGTACATATAACCAGGTGGATTTTAATGAACCTTTCATTAAAAAATTCCTAAACTTCTCATCAGAAAGCAAAAATGAGAAGATTTTCCAGAAAACCAAAATACCCACAGACTTTTGAGGGTGATAGATGTGACAAAAATAATATTCTCAATGTAAATGGCATCTCTAAACCCTAACTATCAATACAACACTGAATGTGGGAATAGCCTGGCATTCAGCCAATACCCAGTAGAAATGAAAATTAACCATGCTGTTAATGCATATGTCCAAAGTATCTGTATTTCAATAACAACTAGCTACCCAGAAGAGCTATATATTTTGGTAGGCTCACAAGACTCCATATCTGAAAAATGCTAGTTGTGTTATATAGACTAAGAGTCCATTATATTCAGAGCAGCTACATAACACTGAAAGGAAATAGAGAGGGGGGAAGAATAATTCACAGCTTGACTTGTTGACAATACAGCTCTTGGCTGAGAAAGGAGGGAAGTGACCTATACAGACACCTGTGCACTCAGAAAACAGATGCTTCCCTGTTGCTCAGTAGTAGCTACTCTAGCCAGCAGGATGTGGCACAAGTCATTAAATGCAGCTGCTCATCCGAATCCTAGTATAAAAACTTGATCATTTAACTCTGCAGATACAAAGTAGGAAAGCCCACATTTAACAAAAAGTTTCAAATTCCCTGCTGGCTGTATAGACTATAGCTGTAAGCAAGGTCAACTCAGCATCTTCCCTCCTCCACCAGCCTCCTTATATATTATCTAGTTCCTCTGTCTAGAGCAGCTATTGGTTAAGAAATACCAGTCTTGTTTCTAGGACTCTGAGTGTCTCTAACCAGGCATCCTCCAGATGATGATTCGCAGACTATTTTAAGTATGATTTCATAGCAATTAGGGATGAGATAGTGTACACGGTTAAATGGTGAACAGATGAGCCTGGGCATATTGGTTAACCTTCATAGCTACATGCAAGCCTCACCCTCTCTGTTGTCCCTGTATCACAGGCAGCAGGAGGCTGTGAGTGGAAGGGAAGAGCAGGAGGGAGCTGGTGCTCACGGGAAGCCGGCTTTTAAGCAGGCTCCCCACAAGCACTGGCTCACAGGGAGTCACCTACTCTCCCGAACTGCTAGCTCTGTATCAGAGGCAACAGTATGGGCAGAAAGGGGACATGGAACTGCCTCCCACACATGTAAACATGTAACCGCTGAAAATTTCAGCGGCTACATGTTTACCAAAAAAAAAAAAAGCTTTTTAATATCCCTAGAAGCAGTCGAGTTTGGTTTTATGACCCAACACAGTAGGAGTTAGGTTTCCAACCAGCCAAAATTATGGATTTGCAAAGATGACGTAAATCAAGATTTAATTCCCTAGTTACTACTTAAACTACAGATGCAGATCACTGCTTGCTCAAGTTTTGTTCCATATTTGGAAATGTCGTCACCTTTCCCTAAGAACTAACAAGATAAACCATAATTGAAGAGCACTAGAACACTGCTATTGTTACAAGTGACATTTCAGTACTAGCCAAAATAACTAATTTGGAAAACAGAAGAGCTAAAATTATTAAGTTCCACTGTGCATGTACATCTGGCTCACAGAAACTAGCTTCTCACAGAACAAGGCTTACAATAAACATTAATCTTCCTAACAAAGAAAATATATTGGCATTTTTCTTCTTCTGCCTTTCCCTGGTCCTCTGAAATTTTCTCTTTCAACAGGCAGTCTGGATGTCTTCAGGGACTGGTAACAGGACAGTGAGCATTTTACCTCTTGGTTTTCAGTTCATACCCAATCTAACTTTATAGTGACTGAAAAGGCCCAGAAAGAATGACACTACAGTAGAACCTCAGAGTTATGAGCTGACCAGTCAACCACACAGCTCATTTGGAACTAAAAGCACGCAAACAAGGAAACAGTAGAAACAAAAAACAAACAAAAATAGCGGCAGACTATACACTACTGTGTTAAATGAAAATTACTAGAAAAAAGGAAAAGTTAAGGAATAGGGATGTTAAAAAATCCTGTTACACGGTTACACATGCTGCAGGCTCTGTAGTATGAAGTTTAGCTTTATACTGCAGAGCCCACAGCGAAGCCGCCCCAAAAGCAGTGCTGCCAGCCCATCAGCCCAGCTTCTGGGGAGGTGGCTTTGCTGCTGCAGTGAGGCCCCTTCCCCAGAAGCAAAGCCAGCAGCTCTTGCCTAGGCTCACTGGTTAACCTCCCCAGTAGACTGAGTGTAACCAACGCCATTAACGGAAATCCCCTCGCTCCTGCAGCCTCTCTCCCAGAACCTCCTGCATGCCACAAAACAGCTAAGTGCAGTGAGAACATAGATATTGGAATTAGGGGAGTGGGGGCTGCTGCTGCACCCCCTGACTTGAAGTTGTTTCCATCACATGCAAAGTTTATAGTTTGGTTCAATGGCTCTCAGCATTCTCACTATACAAACTGTTCCGGTATCCCTAGGCAAGAGGCAGAGAGAAAAGGAGAGGCACTGATCAGAGGAGCTGTCAACAGGTCAGAGAAGGAGCTGATCAGGGGCCACTGCCATATTATTGTGGCTCTTTGACAATGCACACTGGTAAATTACGGCTTCTAATGCATAATTCCAATCTCATGGGAGTCCCATCTTAAACAGCTATCTGTTTATGGACCAGCAAATACCAATGTAAGTTACCGCCTGTACGTGTGCAAACAGGCACAACATGCAGGTCACCCAACCCTACCATCTTCTGCCATGAAAAAACCATCCCGTGAGGCAGAGAGGAAGGAAAACAGGTCATTTCCTTTGTTCCTTTCAGGATGTAAGAAGTATTAGCAATAGACAGTATGGGATTTTCCTAATGGTAATGAGAAAAAAAATGTTATGGAAATTTACAAGAAAAGCTACTTTACATAATTTTAAATTCTATTTTAAATAAATTATATTTTTAAAACAGCAATAACCAATTCAGATCAAGGAGACCATGCAAGGATTTCTCTTTTCTGAAATCAATACTTAAAAATATTTGATGTCCTTATGGTAATTTAAAAAAACAATCCAAGAAGTGAAAACTATAGTACAGGAGTGTGTGCTAGAATTGGTTTTATCAACACAATGTGATCACACATGCTCCCAGATTTCAAAAGTGTAAACCATCAGTAAGTCACCAAGAACATTTGAACTAAATACCAGTGGAATCTCTGAAATCGGGTACACTCTGATCCGGAAACATCTGTAATCCCTGGACATTGCTGGATCAGAGAGTCCTGGCACCAGGGGAGTGAGAACTGGCTGGGAACCCATCCCCAGGGAGCCAAGTACAGCAGGACTGGCGAGTCCCGTCCCCAGGGAGTCCTGGTTGGGTGGGACAGCAGAGGGACCAGCAAGCCCCGTTCGGGGAGCCCTGGCTGGGTGGGGCAGTAGTGGGGCAGCCAGCAAGCCCTGTCCCCGGGGATCCCTGGCAAAGCACAGCAGAAGCGGGGCAGCTGGCAACCCCGTTTCTGAGGATTCCTGGTCGGGCAGGGAAAAGAGAGGCCATTGTGGCTGGGGAGTTCTGCCAGGGAGGGGGAGCGTCCTGGAAGGCTGGTGGCAGGGGACCTCTCCCGATCTGGCAAATTCCCTCATTCGGGATGGGTCAGGTCCCAAGGGTGATGGACAAGGGAGGTCCAACCTGTACTTCAGAATATCTCCGTTATTATAATGGCCTGTGACAGAAGAAGTCCAATCCAGCTACGGAAGCACGTCAGAAACAATACTGGAAACTATTTAGAAAACCTCTTGCCTACCAAGAAATATGGGAGTTCAGTGGAAAAGGATTTTACGCTTTTCCAGATAATGTTCATTCCAGGCCATTCCTAGTGAAGGGAGGCTCCCTCCATATCAAAAGGCTGGCAACACTGCTCATTTCTTCAGAACGGAACCAGCTGTCACAGATTGAACAATGGATGTGTAAAACAACATTTTTCAGAGTAATGCAGAAGTGCATTAACTTCCTTCTTTTAGAAAACTATACAACTTATTTCCCTGAAACTAGAATATAGGGATTTAACTCCTATTTCCAACCTCAAATTTGCTACTGCTACAGCATTGGCAGGCAGGCCAAGACAAAATAATCCCACATCTAAGTACCTTGTATGTAGCATTATCAAGCAATTGGGTGTAACTATGTGGCTTCTATTACAAATTAAGGACATTGCATTTCTTTTGTTAAATGATAAAAAGTCTTGTGTGCACACACATTTTAGATGAAGACCAGTTTACATAAAAATATCATTTAATTCAAGATCTTAGAGGTACTATCTATATACTTTAGAAATGTACATCTGTGTGTTAATCAGTTTGTTCAAGAACTCCTCCAAAACAGTAAGAGCTAGGGCCACCAAATTTTGTATAAAACTTTCTCTTCTCCTAACTAAAAGTAAGGTCAGGATTTGGTTGTGCCCAGAAAACAGAAAGTGTATTCCAGAACATGGAAAGGGAGGGGTTGTTCAGAAGGACACTATAGTCACAGTGACCACTGGGGTAGGGATGTTAAATGGCGTTTAATCAATTAATCAACTAGGAGCTAACCCTGCTGCGGCTCTACCCCACTATAGCTCTCCCAGCAGGCTCTTAATACACATAAAAGGCTGAAGTGCAGTGGGTGGGGTAGACCAGGCACAAGCCAAGACAGATGATTCCCTGCTCACACCTGATTCCCCTTGCTGCACTTCTGCCAGCTCTTAATACGTTTAAAAAAACAGAGGCACAGCACCTAGGACTGGGTACAAGCTGGCAATTAGCTGATTCCTGGCTCATGCCTGGTCACCTGCTAAGCCTCTGCTTCTCCAACTCCCAACGGAGATGGTGCGGGGGGGACCCAGCTTTTAAGCTGGCTCCCCGAGCACCGGCACATGCTCCACCTCCCCCCCCCCCCATTGTTGCCTCTGATGGGGGGAGGGGGGGAGAAGGATAGAGGAAGCTGGTATGTGTGGGAAGCCAGATTTTAAGCCAGCTCCCCACGAGCACCAACTCCCACCTGCTCTTCCCCTCCTCCTCCATGCAAAGCTGCTACTGTTCTAGAGTCCATGCGTGTAACCATGAAGGTTAAATGATGAGTCCAGTCTCATCAGTTAATGTTTCAAATATACACTATTACATCCCTAACACATAATTCAATATATAATGCTTCACTGTTGCTCTGTTCCCTTATTTTTTGTGCTTATCACCCTCATTATTGAAAAAATTGGTAATGTAAACAGTTCTGTTTATATTCAATACAAATTAAGTGACTAAAAGGTTTTATGTCTTTCATCTTTAAACAAGAGGACTTGGAAAAGTTAATAAAAAAGCTTATCTGGTTTTTGATTATTCAACTTGCAGATATATAAGAACAGCCATACTGGGTGAGACCAAAGATCCATCCAGCCCAGTATCCTGTCTTCCAATAGTGGCCAATGCCAGATGTCCCAGAGGGTGTTAACAAAACAGGTAATCATCACATGATCCCTCTCCTGTCATTCATTTCCAGCCCCTCACAAACAGGCTAGGGACACCATTCCTAACCATGCTGGCTAATACCCATTGATGGACCTAACCCTAATGGATTTATCTAGTTCTTTTTTGAATCCTGGTCCTCGCAACACCTCTGGCAAGGAGTTCCGCAGGCTGACTGTGTTCTGAATGAACAAAAATTTCCTTTTGTTTTAAACCTGCTGCCTATTAATTTCATTTGGTGACCCCCTAGTTCTTAGGTTTTCCTTACTGACTTTTTCCACACCAGTGATGATTTTATAGACCTCTATCATATCCCCCCTTAGTCTCCTCTTTTCTAAGATGAAAAGTCCAAGTTTTTTTAATCTCTCTTCACATGGGACCCATTCCAAACCCTTAATCATTTTTGTTGCCCTTCTCTGAACCTTTTCCAATGCCAATATATCTTTTTTCAGATGAGGCAACCACATCTGTACACAGTATTCAAGATGTGGGCGTACCATGGTTTTCTATAGAGAAAATAAGATATTCTCTGTCTTATTGTCTATCCCTTTTTTAATTATTTTGCTTTTTTGACTGCCGCTGCACATTGTCTGGATGTTTTCAGAGAACTATCCAACATGACTCCAAGATCTCTCTCAAGTAGTTATAGCTAAATTAGTCACCATCATATTGTATGCAGACTTGGGATTATTTTTCCAATGTGCATTACTTTACATTTATCAACATTAAATTTCATTTGCCATTTTGTTGCCCAGTCACTTAGTTTGGTGAGAACTTTTTGAAGCTCTTCAGTCTGGTGTGGTCTTAAGTATCTTGAGCAGTTTGGTATCATCCACAAATTTTTCCACCTCATCGTTTACCCCTTTCTCCAGATCATTAATAAGCAGGTTGAATAGGACTCGTCCCAGTAGGAAACTTGGGGGACACTACTAGTTATCTCCATTCTGAAAACTGACCATTTATTCCTACCCTTTGTTTCCTGTCTTTTAACCAGTTATCAATCTGTGAAAGGACATGACAACTTACTTTACTTAAGAGCCTTTGGTGAGCGACCCTATCAAAGGCTTCCTGGAAATCTAAGTACACTATATCCACTGGATCCCCCTCCTCCATGTTTGTTGACCCCCCTCAAAGAACTCTAGCAGATTAGTAAGGCATGATTTCCCTTTACAGAAGCCATGTTGACTTTTCCCCAACAAATTATGTTCATCTATGTGTCTGACAATTTTATTCTTTACTATAGTTTATTCTATACTATAGTTTCAACTGATTTGCCTGGTACTGACTTATTAGACTTGCTGGTCTATATTTGCCAGGATCACCTCTAGAGATCTTTTTAAATACTGGCATCACGTTAGCTATCTTCCAGTAATTAGGTACAGAAGCTGATTTAAAGGATAGGTTACAAACCACCGTTAATAGTTCTGCAATTTCACATTTGAGTTCTTTCAGAACTCTTGTGTGAATGCCATCTAATCCCAGTGACTTTTTACTGTTAAGTTTATCAATTTGTTCCAAAATCTCCTCTAATGACACCTTAATATGGGACAATTCCTCAGATTTGTCACCTAAAAAAAACTGCTCAGGGTTGGGAATCTCCCTACCATCCTCAGCCATGAAGACCAAAGCAAAGAATTCATTTAGTTTCTCCACAATTACTTTATCATCTTTGAGTGCTTGTTTATCATCTAGATCATTCAGGGGGCCCACTGGTTGTTTAGCAGGCTTCCTGCTTCTGATGTACTTTAAAAAAAACATTTTGCTATTACTTTTTTAATTTTTTGGCTAGCTGCTCTTCAAATTCCTTTTTGGCTTATTCTTCTTATATTTTTACACTTAATTTACAGAGTTTACGTTCCTTTTTATTTTCCTCACTAGGATTTAACTGCCACTTTTTAAACAATGCCTTTTTATCTCACTGCTTCTTTTACTTGGTTGTTAAGCCACAGTGGCACTTTTTGGTTCTCTTACTGTGTTTTTTAATTTGTGGTATACATTTAAGTTGGGCCTCTATTATGGCGTCTTTGAAAAGTTTCCATGCAGCTTTCAGGAATTTTACTTTTGTACCTTTTAATTTTTTTACTAACCTCATTTTTGTGTAGTTTCCCTTTCTGAAATTAAATGCCACAGTGTTCGGCTACTGAGGTATTTTTCCCACCACAGGGATGTTAAATTTTATTACAATATGGTCACTATTTCCAAGTGGTCCAGTTATATTTAATCTCTTGGGCCAGATACAGCACTCCAGTTAGGACTAAATCAAGAACTGCCTCTCCCCTTGTGAAGAGGCAATCTTAGAAAGTGGCTGTTTCTTTCAACATATCTGACCAACTTATTTTTAGTTAGGAACTAAGTTTCCCTTCTCTCTCACACAATCTAAAAGACAGAGCATCGTAAACTGCCTGGCTTCATTTAGGCATAAATCACACCACACACTGTAGCAATGTTGCAATTCTGGTGTTACATTACAAAACATAGATAGAAATTTGTCACAGGTCTGGCATCTTTCCAAAGTGCTTAAGTTCTCTTTTCTCCTTTGTGCAAGTATGAATTCCATTATATCATATAATGAAATATATTGCACTCACTGTGTGAAGATCCATCTCCAAGTTGAAGCTGAGCAGTTTTACATCCAACTAATATTTTTTAATAACTGATTTCAATGAAGGACATGAAGCTTGCCTTAAAAATATAACTCTAAATTACAATCACATTGGATAAAAAAAACAGAGTTTAAAATTAGCAGAAAATTGAAGTTTTAACAGAGTACTGTTACTGTAACATATAAATTCATTATGCATACCAAAAATTCTTGCCGGGCTCCAACAGAACAGAATGGGTCCAATCTTGTCAATACTAACTTGCCAGACCACTTGTACAAATAGCTATTTCACCAAAGCCAACAATATGATTTGCTGTAGTAAGTACTACACCTGATCATAGGCATTAGCACTGCCAGGATCCATTTATTTGCATATTCAGCACTGTCTCCATGAAGTTTTAAGACTAATAATTCCATTATATTAAACATTTAAAACTCTGATTTTTAGAATGTCATGTATAAATGTATAAACAAATCTAAAGTTCTCTGACCCTAATCACATTTTTATTGTAAATTGAACATTATCTGCTCCTAATATTATTTGCACAGCACCAAAAGTACTCTAGACACTTTCTTGCCATCACTTCAACACACAGTCATAGAGAAATAAGTCTAATAGAGCTGGTTATTTAACTCAAAGATATAGTGCATATTAGTCATTAAATGTAGCAATCACGGTGTTTTTTTCCTAAGCAAGCAGCTACTGGTAACATTTTTTAAGAGTTATTGTATTAAGAAAACACCATAAAATGGTCTTAAAGAACTTTGATAACCTCTTGCCAAAGACAAATAATTGTTGATGGAAAAAACTAAATATATTTTATTCATCATAAATCATAATACTGTGCAGGTGGCCAGTACTGGGCTTTTGAAGGTTAGTGACAATTCTGTAAGATAGTTTTAAAAGTATGGAAAGAAAAGGCAAAAGACTATGCTGTGTTGCTCCATACAAGAGAGCCTATCTAAGGTATGACTTGAAATTTAAAAAAAAAAAAAAAAAAAGTGCCATATGATCAGAAAAGGTCTGGAAAAATATACAGCCACTCCCCAACTTACGAACACACCAACTTACGATCATCCATACTGACGACCAACCTCCCATTAACCCCATTATAATATTTTCAAGTTGAGAACCATGTACATCAAGTTTTTCAAACAGCGCGGGCAGCACTTTTAAGGATATTTCCAACTTACGACCAAACTGAGTTAGGACCAGATGTTCAGAATGTAACCCGTTCATAAGTTGGGGACTGCCTGTATATTTAATTACCATGATAGGGTTTATTTTTCAGCACGTAGGAGAGAAATTAATCTAAGATGTATAAAGTAACTTAATGCATGTATCATCAGCTATCAAAATCAAGTACTGGGTCTTCTTGTCCTGCTGTGCAATTTACATTTCAACTTCCACTTTCTCATTTTCCCTTGTTTATAACCTCAAATTATACTTGATGCTGTTATTTTGAAAACATTTTTGGAATGCCAAAACGTCTTGGTTCCATCAACATTCAACACGGCTGATTGAACTATGAAGCCCACAGCCCAAGAGCAATGACCAAGGCCTTAGTCCACATCTAAAAAGAGCTACACGTCCTTGGTTTGTTCGCTTTTTTAATTCATAATTATGCATCTGTGGTCTTCCATAGACAGCCTACCAAAGAAGCTCTGCCCTTTGAAATCGTCTATTGTAGGCTCCCCCTGGAGCCTTAAGAATTCAATCCTAGCTGCCGCGCGCAGCTGGAGTCCAAGACCCTGGCCCAGAAGGGCCGGGTGCGCGCTGCAGGAGCGGGAGGCAGAGAGGCAGAAGAGCAATGGCTACTGGGGAGCTTTCACCAGCTTCCGACTCGCCCCCACCGGAGCTCGGAGGGGAAAGGAGGCGGGCGGTCACCACAGGCGGAGATGCAGCCCCCGAGCCAGGCACAACAGGAACGGGGCTCCTGGCGCAGAGCCAGCCCGCCCCAGGGACCTGCCCGGCCTCCTAGTCACGGACGGGAGGGGCAGTCCAGGCCCGGAGAGGGTGAACAGGGCTCTCCGGCGGCAGAGACCCCCCTCCGCCGGCAGCACGCGGCTCCCCTCCTCCCTGCGCCGTGCCTACCTGGGCCAACCCCCGAGAGCCTTCACCCCGCCGCGGCGCCCAGCTGCCAGGCCGCAATCCAGACCGGAACCGCCCCCTCCCTACTCCGCCGGAATCCCACAGGGCACCGCGGCCGCGCGCGTCTCTACTGCTCGTCCACTCACGCGACGAGGCGAGACGGAGGCTAGAGTGTCTCTCTCGCCTCGCTCCGCCAGCGTGGGGGCGGGGCCAGGGGGGTTTGAGGCGGAGATGACGGCAGCTCTGGGGGGCGGGGTTGTGCCCGTCGGAGCAGAGACGTGGGCCACGCCACCGGCCAGAGTGACGCAGAGTGGCGTGACGCGCTATCCTGGGGGGGGGCAGGAGAGAATCGTCGTCGTCCCCCATGGTGACGCCGCGTGATGTCATCACTCGCAGTGGTGACGCCACGGGGGAAGAGGGAGCGCATCCCACCCGGGGGTGGTTCTGGAGCCCCCTGGCGGCGGGGAAGGGCTGGCTCCTTCCTGGCCTTTGTGGGGCTGTTGCCCCGGAGCAGCCGCACCAGGCTGGGGCTGTACAAACATGGGGGCTACGTCTACACTGGCAGCTTCTTGTGCAAGAACTCTTTTGTGGAGGAGTTCTTGTGCAAAAACTCTTCCATGTGCTTTTCACCAGAGCTCCCATGGCAGTGTGGATGCTCTCTTCTGCAAGAAAGCTCTGATGGCCATTTTAGCCATAGGGGCTTCTTGCACAAGAAATTCATGTTGCCTGTCTTCACTGCTCTCTTCTGGAAGAGCTCTTGCGCAAGAGGGCTTATTCCGCGTGGGGAGAGGAATAACTCTTCCGGAAGAAGCCCTATTTTCCAGCGCAATATTGTAAATTTACTTCTGGAAGAACGCTCGTGCAGTGTAGACAGCCGGCAAGTTTTTGCGAAAGAACGAGTGTTCTTCCGCAAAAAGCTGCCAGTGTAGACGTGTAGCCACAGAGGCTATGTCTAGACTTTGGAAAGAGGGATGTATTTTAGACGTTCCTGAGGCTCCCTGCCCCACAGAGCGTACAGCACAGCCCTGAGCACAACCAGTGAGCGTGCCTGTGGGAAATGCAAAGCAACAGCTCTCATTTCCCATTCAGGTGGACAAGCCAGATAAGTGCGTCTAGGCAAGGGAAGGCCTGAGGGATATTAGAGGTTAACCCAGGGGTTCTCAAACTTGGTGATACCACAACCCCTCTCTAAGTTGCTTGCGACCCCCCGGGGAGGAGGTTGGGTCCCAGTTTGAGAAACGCGGGGTTAACCAATAAGCATATGCCTTCCTGGCATGCTTACCAGCTAACCAGTTACCCCCAGTAGCCCAGCTGGCAGGACCCCAGCTGTGATGGGTGGCTGGGTTGGAGTGGCCCCAGCTGTCCACATGGCTGGGGTGGAGCAACTGCTGCCAGCTGCTGCTGTGGGAGGCAGCAGCAGGGGAGGGGAGGAGGTGGTTTGACAGAAGCCCATATGTGTGGAGACCCAGCTTAAAGCTGGCTTCCCATGTGTAATGGCTCCTGCCTGCCACCTCCACCCTCCAGGCTGCGGCCTCTCAGAGGCAGTGGGGGAGTCAGGAGCAGGCAACACTGGGGATCTGGCTTAAAAACTGGCTCCTTGTGGGCACCAGCTCCCCAAGGGAGGTGCATGTAGTTATGAGTAATTGATAACCCCAAGTTTATTAGTTATATAGATGACTACACCCTAAAATCCCTAATCTCCACCCCATCCTTAGAGTACTTTTGTTTCCAAGTGTTTCAGTGTATCCTCTCAGGGTAAGAAGCAATCTGTGAAGCCAGTTGAAGACAATCATTGTTTGCTTCCCATTCCTTACATAGAATTTCCCCAGGGCACGGAGTATTTGTCCCATTCCCACCATTGCGGTGGAAAAATACAAAATTAAAGATGGATTCCAGCACCAGGTGGCATGGTCACATGTCTTTATCGGACTAAGCACAGCTTAGGTTTATAGGAAAAACTAGACTATTCACAGATCTTTATCTTGAGCACCACTCAAGTTCCAGGCCCAGTAAGTTCCACTAATGGCTTTCACTAGAAGACCTAGATTAATAGGTTTACACTTTATATTTTTAACTTTATATTTTAAAAAAGTACATACACACAAATAAAATATACACATTCAAGAGCTAACAAGCTCTTGAATGATAGGATACTTACCCCATTTTGCATAAAGCATATTCAACTTATGCATATTCATATTCAAAATCACATTTCCATAAAAAATATGGGAGTGAAGTGTCACATTGAGGAACCCTGCTTCAGCAGACCCAGGAATGGTCACTAGGCTGTTGTTCCAGGGGCTGCTGTTCAATTAGCCCTGGGTTTCACCTCTGGATGCTGCTCCTGCAGGGCTAGCCACCAGCTGCTGTTCCTGTGACCCAGGGACTAGCCACCAGCTGCTGTTCCTGTGACCCAGGGACTGCTGCTTCAGTAGTACCAAAGCTGGCTACCAATATCTGCTCCATCTCTATTGCTACTCCTGCAGCAGGTGCTGACTGCCACTGCTCCAGCCCAAGAGTGCTGACCCAACCCAGCTACTGCTCCAATGGTCAGGGAAGGGGTGATGACAGCTGCTCCAGGCCTGCCCTGGAAGAAGTCATGTAGGTCCCAGAAAATCATGGAATCTATGACTTCTGTGACCTCCATCACAGAACTGTATCATTAGCTATAACTGATCAATGAAATATTTCAAGAATAGATTTTGATTTAAAAAAGTGCATGGCAAAAATTTTACCAAAATAAAATGAAAATTACTGCAAAATGTCTGATTTTTCCATGTTTTTAACCAGCTCTATTTTGCAGTGTTGGGATTGTAAAACATAATGCTTTCATGTTTTACAATGAAGTTTCCAGCCCTTCTGGTTGCAGAGATAACCTTCAAAATGTAAACTTCTGCGGTATTGTCCTTTGCTGTCTGCATGCAGCCAGACTACTGAAACAATAGCTTGAAAAGAAGTATGAATGTCCCCTATTCATGAGTTGTTTACTCTTCAGCCTAATTTAATTTACCAGTTAAACACTAACATTCAGAGCATTTATTGTATGGATGACATTCAATTTATTAGAAAATACAAATAAGTCTTCAATTTTTGACCAAAAAATATTTGCCAGATTATTATTTTTTATTATTAGCTAATACATGTTTCTATCGGAGTTGGTAAAATGGAGCTTTTGTACATCCAATACTCCACCATACAGTACTTACAATGTGCTTTAATGTTGCCAATTTGGTTCACAATTTATACAGGATCAGGATCAGTATAAAGTCCAAATTATATTGCAATCTTAAATCCATGTTTGCCAGATGATTCCCCTGACATCAATCCATTGAGTCAGTACAGTGGATACGTGGGCCTCAGTGGCAGAACTAGATTGTTCTGGGAAGAGATAAACCCAGTCTCTGATAGAAGAAGAGTGACTGAAACTCCAGGAGAAAATCTTCCTCTAATTTTCATTCCCTCTTAGCCTTCTCTTCTCCTGTGTATTTTATGGGAACAGTCTGGTCCTATATTACCAATGTAATAAAAATAATTCAGTGGATATGGAACATTAGTTTTACTCTCTATGGCCCCAATCCTGCAAAGACATATCCATGAGCATGGGTAGAAAAGGCAATACTACTCCTTTTCAGAGAAGCAGTAATATGTGTGTGTTCCCAACTGCCCTGTGCATTCATGTCCCAAAATGACCATGGGGGACACTCCCTCTAACTAGTAGTCAGCTCCTCCTCCCTTGCACAGCTTAAAACAATAAGGGCAGGATTTTATCCTGACTTTGCAACCTTCCCAAACATAACTTGGTGGAGAAAATTTAATTTCCAACTTTATGGTCCAACTATACAGTTCTACCCTGCAGGATGTGAGTAACTCACCTTAAATTTAAATATTATTATTCATATTTAATGGGAGGAGAATTGGGTGTGCTCCTGAAGCATAATGAAAACATTATGAGCTAAAAAGGTGGATATTACTAGCACTTCTAAAAACTTAAACCCCATAATTCCAAAGGAAAAATATGTAGTTACCAGACTCTCTATTAGAGCTGGATCCACCATTGCCTGGGTCTCTTTTTGGTCTCTGATTAATAGAACTCATATTCCATTTGCAGCTCACATTCATGCTTCCTTTTTCTGTTCAAAGAACAGCTTTATTTTTGTTTACAAGTTTTATGAACCTCTGTCATTGTTGGTGTTGATATATCATTTGTTTGTTTTAAACTTTCCCATTATGCAGGGTGGAAGTTTTTTGTGGAGAGTGTAAACTTTGCTATGGAAAAGTCTGAATTAATGCATACTTTCAAAACAGTGATGTCAAAAGGAAAATTAGCAGTTTTGCTAGCTGTCCTGCAGGTTGGCAAAGTGACTAAGCACACAAACCACAGTGATCATGTCTTTTTTTGTAGGAGAACTTTATATCTCAGTCATAGGACAAGACTTAATAAAAGATCAGAAATGGAACAAATAAGAAACCCAAACTCAAGCTATACCCCTTCATTCAGGCCCCTGCTTTCTCCCAGCCTGCCCTCTAGTATCTAGCACAGCTGCCTTTGTGGTTCTTGCAGCACGTGTGTGAATCTGCATTATTAACTCTTTACTCGTCGGCACCAGATAGTGCCTTTGCTGCTTGTCACTATAATTTTTCTTCTTGGGACAGCTTCACAACAATTCTGGAAAATGCTAAAAATACTGATGCAAACTTCATTTGAGCCTCCAACATCATAGGTGAACTACCATATCCTTTTTTGCCAGCGGCCCTCTCTGAAAATTGAACATCCTAAACTTCCATTGAGTACAATGGAAACAAAGTGTGCTCAGTACCAGGAAGAAATACCTATACCAGGATCCAAGTCCCCAAAACACCCCTCACAGTGACAAAGTGGGTGAGATAATAGCTTTTCCTGGACCAACTTCCCTTGGTGAGAGAGACAAGTTTTTGAGCTTGTTAGGGGGGAGCCTGGACAGCCCTACCTTGACAATAAATGGTAATGTCTGTCTTGACAACAGTGCGGATCTCTAAAAAGCCAAACCCAGGTCTGTCTCAAGTCTGGTGCACATAAGCATGCAGGCAAGGCCCAGGGGAAGCTTTGAGAGGCAGGAATGTTTGCATAATAATGCAGATTAAACATGGTACGTGAGACCACATCAAGAACACATGACAAGCAACCTTGTACTGGTACTTCTGTTTCTGATAAGCAAAAATTACAGATGCAGCCATAAAACTGTCAATTACGCACCTAGTTTTTGCAACATCCTGAGTAGCAGAATGTACCCCAGATAGGGCACTGGATATTTTAGGCATCTTACACAATACATAATCAATTGGTAAATATTATTAGAATGACCACATCTTGCTTTGTTATAAAATGAGCTTAATAAGAAGAATCAATAGGAGGGAGGGAGCAGGATTCACCCACAGGTCCTGCTCGTTGTGACTAGAAGAAATAAGCCTTTCACACTGTCTACGATAGGGCATGGAGTTCTGACAGGTGGGAATCAAAGGAACCACGACCTCCTGCCTGGTACTGTAGGTAGAATATGAATGAAGTGTATGTGAACTAGGATTTATTATTGTATTATAATAGACCTTCTATTAATTGCTTTTAAATTTAAGGTTTAAATTGCATAGTAATTGTTTTTAAGGCTTGTAAAATTTAAACATCTATATTAATTGCTTAAAGCGTGTTAAATAAGAAAGTGATTAAGTCTCTCTGGAGAGTCCTGGTTTCCTTTGGATCTAAAATAAATTGAACCACACGACAAAGCTCCACAGGGCTCTTATTCTGTGGCTACCTAGATCCCATTGAAAAGAAGTGACAGCCAGTCTTAGATTGAGTAACTCTTCAGATAATATGCATATCGCTTTGCTCCACTGACTTTATATTCTGCAAGGCTAGCAATTTGGTTCTCACTTGTACAAACAGTCTAGCTGTGTATCTGCACACACAAGCTAATCTTGAATAATGCCGGGCAGGCTTAGCTCATTCTGCTTCAGATATCCCCTTACCAGATTGTTTGAGTTGTATTTCTTATTCGAATACCTTGGAGATTTCAGATTGCCCAAATTTAAAGAGGCTTCAGCCCTAGGCACTGCAAAAGCTTTCACCAGGACCACTAGCACTAAGTACTCAGTTTCCATTTTTATCATCAACCTTTTCCATTTTTAGTATATTACTTTTTAAAAAAAGAAAGCAAGCACTGAGCCATATTTTGCACACTCCTGTGCAACATGCATCTCATGGTCTGACATCAGCATGCATCAGGGTAGAAGTTACCCCATTGTGTTGATGAAAGATGCCATATATATGACAGTGGAAAATGAAATTAATTTAGCCACCCTGATGGAGAGCAACACAAGACACAAGTTGTAATGCAAGCTACCTCAACCCTCATTTATCAGTGTGCCTGCACCAGATGATCTGATTTGAGATGGATCTATTACCTCTAAGGGATGAAAGGTTAGGTCACTCTTTATGACCAAATCATTTCCTAGGACACTGTGTCTGGCCTGTCAACCAGAATTTCAGTGCATGCTAACAGGGATGGCAATATCTTTGAACCATATTGGGACAGGCCATTAACTCCTTTGAAAGAACCCAACACAGTCATCAGATGGTAACAGTCCAGGCTGGCTTTACTCTAGTGACCTAGGGAGAAAGGCTCATTGGCCACATAACCTTTGAGAAGCCACCCCCAGAATAAGCTAATCTCATGCTGATCATGCTCCTGCTCAGGCATCACTCCAACAGAAATCCTGGGTGAGTAGAATGTGTCTACACTTCTCGCCTTACAACACTGTTGCCACCTCAACTCTTTATGGCCAGAGGTGTGCTTTCCCAGTGATCAGGAAAAGCACACCCCAAATAAACAGTGGTAGCTCCTGGTGATAAAGCACTGTCTATGCTGGTACTTTTCTGTGCTAAAACTTTTGGGGTGCATCTAAATAGCACCCTAAAGACAAAATAAGATATGCAATTTGTGCTATGCAAATTGCATATCTTATTTCGATTGAATTTCAAAACAGCATATTTCAAAATTTGGTGCATCTACACAGCACTAAATTTTGAAATAACACACTTTTTTGAGACATCCCTTAACCCTTGTGGAACAAGGGCTACAAGGATGCCGAAATAGGTCTCGAAATGGTGGATGCACTATCTAGAAATAGTGGACCCGTTCAAAAGACACAGGGTAGCTATTTTGGGATATTTCCGGTATCCTGAAATAGCCCCACTGTGTAGATGTACCCTTGCTGCTCATCAGGGTGTTTTTTCACACCCCGAGCCACTAATGTTTTATTGCTGAAAGTGGTAGTGTAGACACAGTCTTAGGAATGCAAGAAAAGACCCTTTTTGCAGACTCTTCCCACACCCCCATACGCATGCTTTAGACTATTTTTATATTCAACTTGTTACATTTGCATATCTGTCAGTTATGTCTATGAGACGGTCTGCTGACATGAGATTATGAACAGTCTGAAGCAGATAACTTGTTTTGTTTAGGATAAAGTCCTCCCCTCTCATCTGTGAAGTGAAAATCCTTTTGAAGCATAAAACATGTCCCCTCAGGACTTGACTATGTTTTTTCTTGGATTACAGGCATTCATCCACAATATACCTAGGTGATGGGGAAACGATGTAGGCTCATTTTGGAAGCAAACAGCGGTAAACTATTTATCTCATCCTATAACTGCCTTCTGGTTAAGGTAATCAACTGTCAACTGTAAAAGATTATAAATAAAATTCAAATTAGTTACAAGATCAGTTTTTACTGACAAAAGCAAGGGAGTGCAGAGTTAAGTCTGTCACATCCTTTTAAATGTGCTTTTTTATTTCATACTATAGCAGTCTAGGGCATGTAATGCAATATATATCACCAACATGTCAGAATACTTTAGTGCAATATCAGAGTGGGTCAAATTCTGTTCAGGGGCACTGATTCAGGAAAGTGTGCGTTAAGCAAGGTCTTAAGTTCTTACCTATTCAGAACAAAACTTCCACACATACTTAAGCCTGTGATCATGTTTCATTCATGTCTAAAGGACTGGAGCATGTATTAAGGATTGGAGCATGTCCCATCCTGAATTGGGACCAGAGGTATAGCAAGGATGTTATGCACCCGGAGGCAAAGGCAAAATTTGTGTCCCCCCACCACCGCAGCACAGTGGAGCCCCGAACCTGGCACACGGCTGAGCCTGACCCTGGGAGGGGGAGCATATACCACGTCTTCCCCCGTCCCCTCCAGTTTGAGACCAGGCCCCTTCATGCACTAACCCGCCGGCGGAGATGGAGGAGAGGTCAGGCTGGGGACAGAGAGGAAGGGCAAAGGCTCCAGCCACCACCAGTGGGCAGAGGAGGAGCAGGCAAGCTGAGGGATGACAGGAGGAGTGGAGGGGAACTAAATTGGTGCCCCACTAGCGTGGCGCCCGGGGGCAACCGCCCCTCCCCCCTGATCGCCCCTCCCCCCAGTCGCCCCTCGCTAGGCCACTGATTGGGACTTGAACTAGGTCCTCTATTTCAGAACATCCCAAGTGTAAACAAAAGCTTGCTGTGGTGAATGGCAGCTTTACTTACTTCTGAATCACACATTATCAGTATGTTGATTTTTTAGTGAATGTTGATTCTATTCTTCCATGAAAGTACTCCTAATCTGTCTCTATATTTTAGAGAGTGTTTCTGTCTGCCAGCCCATCTGTCTGTATGCCTGTTTGTTCAAGATCTCCACCTAAATTGTAAGAGCTAGGACCACCACATTTGATATGCAGCTTCCAGTAGGCACGGGGAGGGGATTGCTGGAGAAAGGGGGGCCTATCACCTTCCACAGCCTGCAAGCCACAGGGGGGTCACTGGAGGTCAGAGGCAACCCCCAGAGTCTAGCTCCCCCAGAGAGCCTGCAGGCTGCAGGGAGCCCTGAAGGCCAGGGACAGCCAGTGGAACCTGGCCAGCCCCCTGGAGCACCCCCTAAAAAGGCTGTAGGATGAGGGGAGGGGGCACTTCCCCAAGCAAGGTTCCTTTTGGAGCAGTCTAGCCCAGGTGGGCAGGACTCTGTCTCCCCAAGACAGGCTGAGGTTGCGGGGTCAGCAGGCCAGGGACTGCCCCCCGACAGGCTACGTGCTGCAGAGCACAGTAGAACTGGAGACTGGGGCTTGCCCGCAGAATCCCAACCTCTATCCAATAGCATGCAGAGCCAGATCCTCTGCTCCCAGGAGGAGCTGCCCTCCAAAGCGTATAGCCCTGGCTCCCTGGGAGGAGCTGCTGGCTAGGGAGTACTGCCATGTCCCCTGGGAAAAGCCACCGCCAGAGCAGCACCATCCTCGCTGTCACAGGTGGCCCCATTATCTCCCCCATCTCCTAGCCCGCTGTCCTGAGCCCTCTGTCCTGATTCCTGCATCTCCCACCTGCCTTGATTTCTGCACCCCCAGGTTCTTCCTCCTGCCCTCAGGTCTCCACCCCTACCTTGAGCCCCCCACACCTCCCAACCCTCTGTACTAAGCCACCCACCCCTTCCCCCTGAATGCTCACTCCAGCCTTCATTTTCTTTCATTTTTAAAAAATACAGCCATTAAAATAAAGCAGGTACATTTTTTCATTTGTTCCCCCTCCCCCCAAACCCCCCCCAAAAAACCAAAAATACCCCTTCAGTTAAAGACCTGAGCAACGTGGCTAGTGCCTTTTATAAAAGGTACCAGCAGACCTAAGCTTTCATTGTCTAAAATATAATTAGAGCTTGTTCTGTCATTCCAATCTTGCATTGTGTCTGGAGTCACGTCTTGTCAAGTTGGAAGCATTTTGTGTGTCCAGAAACCACTTTGTATAGTTTGTTGTTGTTTTCCGTGAGAAGCAAACAATATTAAAATGGATTTTAAAGAAATAAATTAAAATGGTTTTAAATAAATACTTTTTAACAGAAACATATTTTGAGAATTTGTAGCTAAATCAATCTTATATTGCATAGCATCCTTTCCATTAAATTAATACAGTACTGAATATATGGTCAGAACACCAGCTGTGTTACACAAATGTATGTGATGAAACAAAGCTTTTTTCTGTTCAATTATTGGGAACCTGTTTAGCTTGCTTTCCTGTTGGGCTGTAAAGCTGTGGGGTATGAGATTAAGCAAAGATTAATGTATCATTTCTGTAGTGGCTGAATTAGCAGCAGCTGTCCTGTGTTACAGGTGACAAGAGAAACTGGCCCAATATTGCAAGATGCTGAGAGCATCATAAAGACCCACTGAAATGAATGGGAGAGGAGAGTACTATGACTATACTGAGACCGGAGATTGTACTAAGTACAAACAAAGTATTTGAGCTTCTGCTTGAATCCCATTCACTTCAGTGAGAATTAAACGTGCTTAAAATTAAGAATGTGTTTAAGTGCTTTGCTGAATCATAATCTAAGGCTGCAGGAACAAGTCCTTCAGCAGCAGGAGTTATACAGAATATACAGGAGTTCCATTCTGTGTACTGCATCCTCCATTAAGGGATTGGGGGTAAGTCCTCTGCATGGGACAATAACAACATGAAAAGCATTTAAATTAAATTAGATGCATTGGACATTTTCTGGGCATTTGAATGAAGTGATGCTTCATTGATAAATATGTCACATGGGCCTTCTCTTTCCATCCATTCTCTCCCATTATTTACTAAGATAATGATTTGACCACAGTGAATTGTTACTGTGAAA
Organism: Rafetus swinhoei; assembly: GCA_019425775.1. Classification (NCBI taxonomy): domain Eukaryota; kingdom Metazoa; phylum Chordata; order Testudines; family Trionychidae; genus Rafetus; species Rafetus swinhoei. Next base: position 14,672,527 of record CM033425.1, on the reverse strand, counting down.
TTTATTTGTGAAATCTCTACTGGAGGAAAGCCACACAAAGATCTCTAAAATTCAGTTGTTACAATGTGTTCCTTTCAGGCCACTGGTTTGTAAATCAAGCACCCCAGCACTGCAGGAAATTGGTCAATTGAACAAATCTCTATACTACTAGAACTCTGCTAATATAAGAGCATTAAATCAGCACCTGTAAACGTACTTGGATTTATTGCCACAGGCTACTACAATATAAACATTTATTTAACAACCTATAGGGAAAAAACAAGTAATAAACATATTCCCTAGCTGGCTGGCTAGAAGAAGAGAAATGTTTATATTTTTCAGTGATGCACACAAACTCCCAGATTTCATGTACTGTATATCAGAGCAGTATTATATAGCTTGTTACTTTTAAAACACCAGCACACACAAAAATGCCTTTTGAAAGCACTGATTATGGCAATGTAGAGGAACCAGCTGATTTCCTATACCTACAAAATGTCTGAGAGAGGGGATTTATTTTGTACTCCTTTTCCAGGAATAGCAATGTTTTGCATTGTAATAAAAAATCGCTAAGGGAACCGGCTTTCATTTCTTACTGAGTACTTTCACCTTTGCTCATTTATATTTGTTTGTGTGGTCACAGATATGTTTTCCCTTTATAATGGCCCCAAAAAGAAGCCATTGCTGCACGCTGATTTTTATTGAGGTCATATTTCTGAGTAAAAAGGGCAATTTTCTTTCCCCTACTCTTTCAAACAACCTCACTTTCAGGGAGAAGAATTAAGATTTACTTACAAAACCCATATCTGTCAGTCTTTATGAACCTCTTTGTACTGTGTTGATCCTGCTAACAATAGAGAGAACATTGCTGAGAATTAGTCAGTGTCACAGCCAGCACAGGAATTTCAAACCTCTAGCTTTTTGTAAAGAAATTTGTCTTTGAGTCATGATGAATGCAAGTGACTGCTCCCTTCCTAGCCTCCAGCAGGATCCACAATTAACTTTGTGGCTACATCCTTTCCTTAGTTGTTCTAATGTCTGCAATCTTGTGTTCTCATTAAGAGTATTAATTACAAATGATATTTGAGGTGACTTTTGAAATCTGAAGTAGGAAAGAGGTCAAAGAGAATAATAATATGCAACAACCTAGAGCAAGAGACTGACTTTCAGAGGGTACATCTACACTGCACATTTATTTTGGAATAAGCTATTCTGGAAGAGATCTTCTGAAATAGCTTATTTTGAAATAGCACATCTACACACAAAATTCTCATTGAAGTAGCGCTGAGCTATTTCAAAATAGTGCGTCTACACTGATTGGATGCTGAAATCGCATGTAAGGCCACCCAGAACCAGTTCAGGCAGGGCATCAGGTCAGTAGTTACTTTGTGTGGCTGCTGCTTGAGGCTATCTGAGGCTCGTGCTTAAAGGGACCTCCCCTATACAGCAGTGTTTCAGGCTTTTTGTCTTTGCCTACCTCCTTGAGCGACAGCAAAGTCTTTTCTTCTGCCTGCTGTGCTTGTCCTTTTGGACACGTCAGCTTGCAAGATATGAAGCCGGAGCTGCCTCTGGGCAGTCGACAGCTATTGCAGCTTGTGCTGCAAGCTATGCAACAGTTTCTGCAGGCTGCCTCCCAAGCTCTGCAGGAACCCAACCCCCAGCTCCTCTGGGAGACCCTCCTCGGATCTCTGCAGGTGTGGCTCGTGCAGCTGGATCACCCCACCTTCCCCTGGACACTGTGCTCCGCTGCTTCTGGCGTCTGGACACCAGTGCTAACTGGTGGGACCGGCTCATCATGGAGCAGTGGGGAGACCAGCAGAACTTCAGGATGAGGAAGGACACATTTATGAAGCTGTGTGAGTGTCTTGCTCCTGCCCTCAGGTGACAGGACTCTCACATGAGATACTCCATCCCCCTCCAGAAGCATGTTGCCATTGCCCTCTGGAAGCTCTCCATGCCAGATAGCTACTGATCCATGGGGAACCAGTTCGGTGTGGGGAGATCAACCGTCGGGGCCCTGGTCATGCAGGTATGGCATTCTCTGGCTATTGTCCCAGGAGGGGGGTGGATTGAAGGAATGGGCTTCCCAAGGGAAAGGAAGGGGGTTGCAAGCCCCCTCCCCAAGAGGTTTTTTCAGTCCCGCCTCACAAAGCCTTGCCAGGAATTGGGGTGAGTGGGGGGAAGGGAAAATGCGGGGGATGGGCTGGGGGAACTCCCAAGTGCCCTGGCACCCTTGTGATTCTCTGTTTGTTCATCTCCTCCTGCAGGTCAGAGCAATCAACACCATCCTGCTGCAGAGGGTCATCTGCATTGGCAACGTGGACACCATCATCACCAGTTTTGCCGACATGGGCTTCCCCAACTGCGGGAGGTGGGGTGGAGCTATTGAGGGCACACACATCCCTATCCAGACCCCTGACCACTGGGCATCTCTCTATATCAACTGGAAGGGATACTTTTTAGTGGGCCTGCAAGCCGTGACGGACCACTGGGGCTAGTTCACCAACATCTGTGTCGGGTGGTCGGGAAAAATCACGTGACTTTTGGAATGCTAGTGTGTTCCAGAAGATGCATGATGGAATTTTTTTCCCCAACTGCACCATCAGGGTGGGGGACATGGATATGCCCATCTGCCTGGTGGGGGGGATGCAGCCTACCCCCTCCTGCCTTGGCTCATGAAGCCCTACACCGGCAACCTCAACCCCGCTCAAGAACGGTACAATGCCAGCCTCAGCAGGGCCCGCATGGTCATTGAGGGTGCCTTCAGCCATTTGAAGGCACCAGCTGGACTTCAGGGAGCAAGGCATTCCTGCCAGGGTGGGGGCTGGAGGCTGATCACATTGGCAGATCTTTCGTACAGTTGCGCACTGTTGCTATCTGGCAGGCTCATCAGGGGCCGTGCATATCTGGGAGGCTCTGAGAGAGAGTTTCTCCCCAGGGTCCCAGTGACACCCTCCCTGAGCAGCCCCAGTAGGGGCTTCTGCTTTGCCTCCCACTACCTTCCCTCCAACAACCTCTTCCTTCCCCCTTCCCTGCTAGCAAAATAAACCAAACTTAAAAAAAACCCCTACAAAGTCTATACTTTTTTTTTTGGGGGTCAAAGAAACTGGGGAAAGAACCTGGGAGAGGGAAGGAGAGAGGGGGGAGAGGAGATGAGAACATTGGAGGGGAAGAAGGGAGCTGGCAGGAGGAGGAAGGGTGAGGAGAGGCTCAGGGCTGAGGCTGGGAGTGACACCTGGCTCTGCTGATCCCACCGCCACGGGTGCGGGGGCCTCGGCATCCATGGGAGGAGGGTGTTGAGGGAGAAGGGGGAGGGGGAGTGGGAGTTGGAGGAGCTACAGCAACAGCAGGAGTGGGAGCAGAGGCAGGAGCAGGAGCAGGCATCATGCTGACAATGAAGGAATGCACAGCTGTGCACAGGGAGCGGCCCTGATCCAGCAGCTCCCGCCTGGTGTCTCACCACAGCAGGATGTCCTCCTGGAGCCTGCAGTTGATGGTCTGCCCCAGGGATCGATGTGCCGCAAGATGCTCCCTCTGGAACTCATCCATGACTCTCTGGTGCCTGCATATGCTTTGGGACCGGGAGGCTTTTCTGGGTGGTGTCAACCTCCCCCATCTCTCAGCTGGTCCAGCTGTGGAGAATAAAGAGAGATGGTCAGTCATCCCAGGGAACACTGTGCCTGGAGCCTCGCCTTCATCTGTGAGCCGAGAGTGACAGTTCTCTGCTCATTTGAAGTCGACGGGCTTGGAGCAAGGCCACGTCCGCCCTGACCAATGGGTGCTGCCCGGAGAGTGTGGGCATGCCTGTGAGCCATGTGCGGAACTGCTGAGTGTGTGTGTCAATGTCCCCAGCCTCCTTCTAGAGGTGGCTTGTGGAGGGAGTCCCACCTGTCCCACCCCGGAGTCATGAGCATGACAGGCCTCTCCAGACACCCTGTGGCTAATAGTACAAGGGTCCTCTGTGCAGCCTCCTGGGGCTGTGTGGCCAGGAGCAGAGTGACACATGCTCCCACGTGCACGGGCTGCTGCGCGAGCCCTGGGCTGCAAAGGCCTAGTGAGGAGCACTCAGCCACTCCTCGCCGCCCACCCCCTACACCAGGGGGATGTGATGCAGGGAGTATGATGGCACTCACATGAAGTTCCTTCCCTGGCCTCAGACAATGCCTGGTACATGTCCACGGGGAGGGGTTCTGGCTCAAGGGTCAGGAGGGTGCTGATGCCGGCCTCAACTGGCTCCTCCTCCTACACCTCTTCTTCCTCATTGTCTCTCCCCCCTGCAAGGGTGATGACGGGCATCTCAAGCCCGGAGTCCCCCTCCTCCCTCCCAGGGAGAGGTGACAGAAGGCACTGCCTGGTCCCCCAGGATGTGGTCCAGCTCCTTAAAATAAGGGCAGGTGTGAGGTTCTGCCCCAGAGCAGGAACTGTCCTCTCCAGTCCTGGCATATTCCTGGCAGAGCTCTTTGACTGTTATCTGCACCTGCTCCTGTGTGCGGATGTGCCCCTTGTTGGCCAGGCTCTCGGCCATCGGCCATAGACATTGGCATTCCTGTGTCTGGTGCAGAGATCCTGGAGGTTGGTCTCATCCCCCCAATCTCAGTAAGGTCCAGGATCAGATCAGGAAGATGTGAGTCCTTCTCAGCCCCTGGCAGGCCCCTGGGAGCTAGTTGTCTGCTCCCTGGGAGCAGTGGAGCGCTGGGTGGGAGCAGCAGACTGGTTCATTTTGGGGGGAAAAGTGAGACAGGGCAGCTGCAGGGTGGCTCAGGACTGTTAAAGCCGTTTCAGCTGAGGCTGCAGCTTTAAGGGCTCTGGGGAGCGGGGGCATTGAGTTTGGCTCAGTGTGGACAGAGTGGCCAGCAGGGCACCTGGTAAGGGCTGGAGGCCCCTTATTTTTAAATAATAGCTGTTGTCCTGCCTACACAGCCCCTATTCTGAAATAACTGTTTGGGAATAAGTGCTATTCTTCATAGAATGAGGTTTACAGAAGTTGAAATAAGCCATCCGCTATTTCAAAATTATTTTGAAATAACAGAATTGCTGTGTAGACACTCGCATAGTTATTTCGGAATAATGGCTGTTATTCCGAAATAACTTTGCTGTGTAGACGCACCCATATAGTGCAGAACTGAAACAGGGCTGGAAGGGACCTCTCAACAGGCTGCTATGTGTAGGGGAGGCTCCCTGGAAAACCAAATACAACCTGAGGGCCATATTATCCTTTGTCCGTATTCCCTACAGAGCTTGAGAGGAACAGTATGCCTCCCCAGACTGCACTCCCTCCCTATGTGCAGAATCTGTACCTTGTTGTGGGCTCTCTTCAGAATTCATAGAAAGGGGTGAAAGTGTCCAGGAGACAGTAGAACTATCTGCCCCATGGCAGGATCCATGAAACCCTTGGTATGTAGGATATCAGGCGATAACTGAGCACTTCTGGATTTGCCCCACAGAAAACAGATTGTAAACTCTTTGGGGCACCTTCCACAGATCTGTGTTTTGCCTCCACTGCCTCTGATTCCTTAGCTATGTTTAAACCAGCCACAGAAGGCAACTGTAGCCTCTACATATCTCTTTGTCTCCTCTCTCTGGGCCTGTCCAGCACAATCCTTCATTCTCAGTCCCAAGGAGAAGCAAGCATTGGCGGGGACCCCAGTTTGAAGAACTGAGCAGAGGGTGCAAGAACAACAGTTCAGGGGCTGATGTGGAGTCAGTGTAACAATGTTTTCAAAGGAGGGAGGGACAAAAATGAGGGGGGTGAGTATGAAGTGGGCTGAGGATCAGATCTGAAGTCCCTCTACAACATCTCCTCTGCATAGCTCTGACCCCTTTCCTCCCTGCTCTCTCCTGAACTGCTCAGAAATCCCCTTCTCCCTGCAAGCACCAGCACAGAACAGAAAAGGAAAACCTGATGACCCTTCTTGCACTTGGAGATTGGTCAGTTATTGACGTGATAAAAAGAAGAACATGAAGTAATTAGGGCCTAATTAGGAAACATTTCAAAATCTTGAGAGTATCTCATGCATTTTGGAAAGCTGAAAGATGACGTGAAAGAGGAAATGACACAGCTCTTGGTGCAAACTCACTCAACCCTGTTCCACACAGAGATAATTCTGGGCTGAATCCTGTGATAAAAAACAGCTTTCAATCCATTTTGTAATGACCGCTTGCTTGTTCTCTTGCATTAATCTCCTTGAAGGTTGTGTTGCATTGAAAACATGACTATACACAGTAGTGTGGTCAAAGGTGAACACAGGTAAACACATTTTATCCACGTCTCATGCAATGAACATGGAGCTAAGATTATTTTATCCACTTCTTTTTTCATCGCCACACTAATGTCTGCACTGATTATACAGGATTCACAAAGGTGGTGCCTTATGAACAGGGTCCATCAGATCCCATTGTCATATATTCAAGCCAAAATAGGGTCCCATTAAAATTCTGCTCCTGGAAAACATGATGCCTCAAAAGAAGTGATTCTGACTGAGAAGCATCAGGATCTTTAAATAAAGAGTAGCTCTTAGTTCATTTGCGAGTGTTCCTAATGAACTCCTCATGAGGTGCTAATTAGAAGAAAATGCACAAAATCCATCTCAAATGGATGCTAAATGTATTGCCCCTTGCTTTTTTAGCCTCTGCTCCAAAACCCACTGAAGTCAAAGGAAAGTCTCCCATTGAGTATCAATGGCCTCTAGTTTCCAGTGTCTGCTATTCATGGCCATTATATTGGTACTTCAAATATAAACTTTATACTTGACATTTTATTCCTGTCTTCAAAAGCTCAAGAGTGCAGTGGGTGGGAGGAAACAGATGTGGTTAAGCATGTGAAATTCAGAAAATATTAAATGCAGTGTGAGCCCCAAGTTATATTTTCCTCTGTCCAAAAGGCAAATCTATCTAAACCTGGCTAGTGAGGTACTCTTTCTGCTTGTTGCAAGAAAAGAGTACACAATCATTTCTAATCCCTGAGCTGCTCTCCATTGAGCATGACTTCTGGGTCATTGTTTTCAGCTTGAATGCTACATCTGCCCACAGTTCACAGGTTGCAAAGCTCCTTACAGATTCCCTTTAGGATGATTTATTGGGTGCATAGCGGTAGCAGCAAGAGCAGCCATGGCACTGATGATCATTTGTTAATGAATCATTGAACTACACGAACATCATGAGTTTTAACAAAAAGGAACTTAGATACTTGCCAGCAACAACATAGTTTATAAATAGTCATTTTATTACTTAACATCTCAAATGAAACATCAACTTGATCTGTGCATCCTTTTGGGCAATCACAGCCCTTTCTCCCTCTGTTGAAATTAATTCTGTTCTGTATGCAACAGCTTTAGCATGAGATCGAAGGTATAGGGCATGCACAACAGATCTCCAAACTTTACAGCAACTGTGCCATTTTATTTTCCTAAAACTTCAAGACCCTCCAGAGCCCACCACTTTCTATTCACCTGTATATACTCAAACCTGCAGGAAAATTGTGTAGCTTCTCCCAGCTTTGGAGTGGAGGACTGGAGGAGCCAAAGATCTTTTGAGGGTTAGAGCACATGCAACTGTTTAGGAGGCAAGCAACAAGGATATTTCAGGGCCCAGTACACAGATTCAGCCAGATAGGGAGAGGAAGCCTAATATACTAGTCACAAAACCCTGAAGTACCAGTACTAATATGCAATACCAATGGCCAGGAATCTCTCTGTAACACAGCAGCTGTGCTAACCTTGCCACGGATTCTCATCAAATTATAACCAGAGATTTTGTTTGATACTGTGCTGATTAAGCATACCTTTCCTACAAACCTTCAATTGTCTGGGATAGGGCAATTAGGGTGCGTCTAGACTACACGGCTCCATCGACGGAGCCATGTAAAGTAGTTTACTCAGCATAGTCAAAGAAGCGGGGATTTAAATAATCCCCGCTTCATTAAAATAAAAATGGCTGCTACGCTGTGCCAGCAATCAGCTGATCCGGCACAGCGCGGCAGTCTAGATGCGGCGTGGTCAACAAGGGAAGCCTTTGTCGACCGCTCCGGTATGCCTCGTGCTTTTTTGACTATGCCGAGTAAACTACTTTACATGGTTCCATCGACGGAGTCATGTAGTCTAGACGCACTCTTCGTGGGAATAAGCTGGTAAGGAACAAGCGGACAACATGAGATGAGAGGGTGGGTGCAGTGGTGTCCCAGACATACAGTGACCTTCTTTTCTTTGCAAAGGAAACCTCAGAGGTTGCATGTGTTACCCATGTGTCTGTGTGCCTAGTTCAGTTATTTATCTGGGGAAATTAGAAGTTCCATGCTTTCCATCAAGTGGCAAGGGTGGTGGCCTTCCTGTGCTTACAGTCTGAGGTCGCTGGCTTTCCTTCCCCCTTTATTTTATTGTTCTGGAGGTGGGATTTTTTTTTAAATCAATAGAAATACTATTCAATTCCACCTCATGTTCTTGGTTTCTTCCTGTTCACTCAGTGCTCGCACCTTTGGCCGGGTTTATTCTCATTCACTTCTCTCCCTAATACCTGGGAACTTTCTGATTAAGATCAGAGGTCTAACTCGACAGGCTGAAGCAGCATGCAGAGCCAGATTTCATTATTTGAATAATGGGTTTTACTTCAGAAAATAATGTAATAAACTATGTATTCAAAAATGGCTGGGCAGAAGTGGCTAGCTCCTCTCAACTGGCTCTCCCAGGCAGTCTCTGTTAGGAAGACACTTTTCATGGCAGAAATGTTTACAGCTGCTGAGAGAGAGAGAGAGAGAGAGAGAGAGAATCAATCTGAGGCTGCAGCTACCCTAAGTTAGCATGGCTAGATTATATATGTTGAAAGTGAGCATAGAGATATGGGCCTTTACAAACTGCAAACTAGAAGAGACCATGTACTCAGTCTCCCAGAAGTGAAGATGAGAGGAAGAATATAGTGAAAATGTGTGCTGGCCACTGTTTCATCCGCCAGGATTGTAATGGGATCATTTCAGTTGTTAAGTATCTAACTTGATCTCCTACTGGCTTGGCCAGTACCTAGTATAAAAAGGCCCACTCCTTAGCTGGTCTGTTAGCACTATGTAACAAACATGAGGAATAGCTGTATGTCACAAAACTCAACTCACCATCACGGCACCTCTTGTGGATCATGCTGGAAATCAGCTCTATTGCCCCCCAAGTGCACGCTCTACTAGCTGTGCCTTGCCACCATCACTTCTAGTCCTCTCCCTGTCCGGAACCACATCTGTCCCAATCCACAGTGTCCACCTTGGGGCACAGCCCTCTGGCTGAGCCCCAGCTTTACTGCCTCTCCCTGCTCTCAAGGGAGCAACAGACCACCATCTTATCACTCACCTCAGGAGCCTATTGCAGGTCTTAGTCTAGCCTCTTACTCCAGAGGGAAACTGCAGTCTGTCCTGACCACCTTCATCACTGGCAAGTGTGGGGGGAGTTGGGAAGAGGCCAGGCCCCCTTGCTACTAGGGGCTCTGACTCAGGGACCCTCAAGTGACAGCTTTTCACTGCCCTTCCTCTAAATCTACCACCACCTGCTTCTCTGTGCCATTTCCCCACAGCCCCATCACCTTCAGCTCCCACTCAAGCCTGCCAGACTAAGCAAGGCCATTCCTGGTGCTAGCTATGCAACCCTTGAAGAAGCCAGCTTTCCCTCTCCCTCTGGTCTGTGACTTCCCTTTTAGGTCAGCTGTCTCCTATTTATCTGCTATGACTGCCTGCCACTCAGCCTGTAAGGCCAATGAGAGGCAGATACACTGTCATACTGCACAACAATGGGACATGCTAATATAGCCAAAAGGAGGACCAAGAGTGTAGCAGGGCTACTGAAGCCATATGACACCTAGCTCCTCAAAGGTATTTTTGGCTTCTAATTTCCATTGATTCCTAAGTACTGTTACGGATCTGGGCCTAAGTGACCATGATGGATTGCACGCTATGACCTGATTGGATCAAAGGCAATGACTGTAGGCAGGGACCCTATGGTCTCCTCTATACAAAAAAGTTACACCCATTTAACTTAAATCAAATTTTAAATCAATTGAGATAAGTGTTCACTCTGGGGTTTGCACCATTTATTTTGGTTTAGTTGAATCCAATTTCTAATTGATTTAAACTAAACCAAAACAATCCTGATTTGAACCAAAATAGAAGTCTTTACATGGCCTTTAGCCCACTGCCATGTGTACAATGGAACTTGGCTGTGCTATAGCTGCCTTCAAATATTTATAGCAGCTGCTGGCATTTGCTACATCTGAATTCCTCTCCAAGGAATTTAACAACCAGCTTTACAGAGAATGTGTTAAGGAGCTAAAAAATTTATTAAAATAGTAACTGTGTAACTGAAAAAATTATATAGGTTTTGGATTCCTGGCTGCTCCAGACCCCCAGAGCTGCTAGCTGCCCTTGACCCTACAGGGTTACTCCCAGTCCCATGGGGCTGCTGGCTCCTGGCTGCCAGCCCCACAGGGCTCCCAGCTGCTGGCACCATGGACTGCTGGCAGCCTCGTGGAGTTTAACCATTAACAGGAATTGATATGTATCAGTTTATTGGTTAATGGGTTAACCGGTTAAACTCTTACAGCCCAATAATGTATGGGCCAATAAACACACTGACTACAGGGATTATATAGGAGAATTTCTTTGCAAGAATCATAGTCTTGATAGTCAAGGAGTTCAACATCTGTTTTAGTCTCATACATTATGATTCAGGTAGTCAAAAGACACATAATCCAATTCTTTAAAGACATTGCTCTCACCTGCAGCTCAGCCACTTTGATTCCATTTCTATCCCTAACAATTTAATCACACCAATATTCCATGTCCATGGAAGCTTATTCAAGGACCCAGTTCTGCAACAAGTTTTCCCCCAAATAATTCTTAAATTAGAATATTGCAAAATTCATAAGATAAATCTTCCCAAGCATGTAGGTGTTTTGATGTTAGGTTCCATGTAATGTCATATAAATCAACAGCAAATCATTTAGGTTACATGATTTCATGGTTTCCTTCCAATCAGTTAACTGTTCTCTTAACATATAAACCAAGGCTTGATGAATGAATGAGGGCTTATATAAATTATTTCACTCAATACATTAGAACTAAAACACAACATCCTTGTCCATTTGATTAATGCTTACAGAGCTGGTAAATCTCCTGTGAATAGCCCTGGTTGAACCCAGTCAAACACTTCTTCTGCACTGAGCTCACTGTTGACACTCATGTAATATAAAAATAATCAAGTGAGTAATCAGTCAAATGTCTCCTTCAATATATAGGTCACCAATGGATAATGTGCATCTGTTTGCTGTTGCCTTCCAGTATAAAATGGGTTTTTCTTCATGACTGGAGAAGTATCTTCATCATATTTTAGCTAGAATCTTGAAGCCATCATTTGGTAAATAAACAGGATGAGACGATTCCAGGTATAACCTATCAAATGGGTAGTCTGTCTCCTCAAAAAACAATAAGGAATCCCATGGCACTTTAAAAACTAACAGATTTATTTGGGCATAAGCTTTCATGGATAAAAACTTAGTTGTTTTTGAGGTGTAACCTAAGAGTTCATTGTTCTGGGAGAAACTTTCCCAGAACTTCATGTTGGCATGGAATTTGTATATAGCACTAGATAAGCAATACATATCTGATTTTATGCCTTGTTTAGCAAATAGGTTTAGTTCTTTAACTAAGGAAATGAACAATTCTGCTCTGCAAGTCAAGTTGCATAGGCTATTGTGTGACTGCCCAGCTAGATCTCAAGGCACTCTCTGAACCAGCTGCAATAGACTTTGTCAATAAAAAAAACCTCCCATCCCCTCATTATTTCTCAAGTCTTCTTCATAATTCTTTCTGTTTCTGGCAACCTCACACTCTTCTGAATTAACAGTCTGTCCTAGAGCTTGTTAAGGTTATCATTCTGTTGAACCACTACTGCCTTTGGTTTTAGGAAGGCCTAAGGTTTTCAGGAGGGAATAGAAAGATCCCCACCAGAATGACATTTCCTCCAAAGACTTGAAGAGGAGCTCTGCCTAAGCTCCTCTCTCTCACTAGCAGAAGTTGGGCCAACAAGATACTGCCTCACCTCCTTGATCTCTACTCTCCTGGAAGCCAGTGGCTACAGCAGCACTGTCGCCAACAGCTGTGACAGCAGTTCTATGCTTTGTGGACCATGGAGCTGAGATAACAGCTCTTTAAACAACAGTCCTTCCAGAAAGGGAGATTTGCCCATACAGTAGTTCATGGCTGACTCCCAGCCAAACCAAAAGACACAGGGATAACCCAGTGTCCTTCTGCCACACAAACACCTTGCAGCAGGGCTAGTACAGAACATTGACCCAGGCTCATAATGCGGCGGGTGAAGTCCACGCTTGCAGGCCAGGGGGATGGGAGGGCAGGTCCCCCCTCCTCAAGCCAGCAAAGCACGGAAGTGGTAAGTTAAGTGACTTCACTCTCCCTTGTGGCCCATGCTGTCCCCATCATGTATATGTGTCACTCGATTGCAATGCAAGAGCTGGTGTACTCTGCCCACGCTCCCACCCAGTCATAGCAAGAGTCCCACCCTCCACCCTTAACCACGCACCCCCCTCTCCCCTCGGAAGGACAAAGCTGCAGCTTCTGTAATTGGCTCCTTTCCCGCGTCTTTTCCTACCACCCCCCCCCCCCAACTCCTTCCAAGCGTTAGTCATTCGCACGCGCTCCTGCTTCCTTCCGCAGCCCCTCACTGCCTGTGACTCCCCCCCCCACACACACGAGGGCAGGGGCGGCGCTGGGAGGCGCCCGCCCTGCAGCCTCAAATAGGGCCCCGCGGCGCCCAGGCTCCATCGCAACCCAGAGCGGCAGGCGAGGAAGCGCGAAGTTCCCGGCAGCGGAGTCCCGAGCAGCTCGTGAGTCCAGAGAAGCAGAATGGCATCGGCGGCGCTGGAGATCCTGGGCCTGGGTCTGTGCGTGCTGGGCTGGGTGGGCGTCATCCTGGCCTGCGGGCTGCCCATGTGGCAGGTGTCCGCCTTCATCGACAGCCACATCGTGGTGGCGCAGACCACCTGGGAGGGGCTGTGGATGAACTGCGTGGTGCAGAGCACCGGGCAGATGCAGTGCAAGGTCTACGACTCCATCCTGGCGCTGAGCCCCGAGGTGCAGGCGGGCCGGGCGCTCACCGTCCTGGTGGCGCTGCTGGGGCTGGTGGCGCTGATGGTGACGGTGGTCGGAGCCCAGTGCACCAACTGTGTCCGGGCCGGCAAGGTCAAGTCGTGGGTCGTGATAGCCGGCGGGACCCTCTACATCCTCTGCGGGATCCTGGTCCTCATCCCGGTCTGCTGGTTCGCCAACATCATCATCAGCGGCTTCTACGACCCCAACGTGCCTAGCTCCAAGAAGAGGGAGATGGGGGCCGCGCTCTACATTGGCTGGGCGGCCACGGCGTTGCTGATCTTCGGGGGCAGCCTGATTTGCTGCTGCTCCTGCTCCCGGGGGGACGAGAACGCCTTCCCCGTCAAGTACTCAGCCTCCTCCCGGCGGCCCACCTCCAACGGGGAGTACGACAAGAAGAACTACGTCTGAGGGACTCGGGGGAGCTCACCGGGCGGCAGCTCCCAGCCGGACCCGCAGTAGCCAGGCTCAGCCGTTCCCCAGCCCCCCGCCCAGCGGGAAACCTTGAAATGACTCGCGCAGACTCCCGCTGATTTGGGAAGCGCCCTCCCCTCCCCTCCCCCTCCCCCTCCAGCCTCGCTGCGTCTGTGTCGGAGGCGAGCAATGAGCTGGACTGTGAGCCGGTACAGCTACGTGGAACAAGACACCCAGCTGTGCTCCTCCACGCGCGCTTCGCCGCCCGTTTGCGCCTCTCCATAGGACTGCGGCGTGAATTCTGTCTCTTCTGACTCTCCTTTTCCCCCCCGGAATTCGTGGTAACTCTGCCAGTGGCTGGCACTAGAAATGGGTTGGTTGGTTGGTTGGTTTTCACATGTATGCTGAATACCCAAAGCGCACACTGGGTAACAGTGTATTACAGGAATATGCTCAACGTCGCAGGTGCTCAGGCTTTTTAAAACTGCTTTGTGACTAATTGCAAGCCCACACTTGCTGATGTGATAATGATTATTATTATCGCTGCCCCCAAACTACTTGTTACTTGTTTATTTAATATTAAGATAAAGTTTGCATTCTCCGTTTGATTGTGAAGAAATAAGAACTCCATCAAACATCTTAAGCAGAGAATTTATCTCTCGATCTGTAGCAGCAGATCTGGATGAAATATCCTTCCCCTTACTTTATTTTATTTTATTTTTAAAAAGCTTTAATTCTGGCTGTTGTAAATGTTGCCGCTGTACAGAGCCCAGGGAACACATGGCTAATGAAGTTAACTAACCTGCGCTCTGCTGGGCATCAGTCTGAGCAGTTAGGGCGATTCTGGTACAGGAATTTACAGAACTATTTCAGAACTTAACTCTTTAATTGTTAACCCTGTTTTAAAAACCCAAGATCGTCTATATTTTATATGTCTATTTTTATATTATAAAGATGTCTGAACTATTTGCTCGGGGAGAAAAGCATTTTATAAGTGTGTTCCTTCCTAGCCTGAATTTGTAAGTTTTCTTGTTGCTTTTTCAAGCGGTGCTTGCCGTCTGTGCCCTGTTTTGGATTGCTGCAACCTGTTTTGGATTGCTGCAACCGCATTATTTTCACTTCCACAAACAAGTCAATTTTTCTGTGCTTATTTTTATAATAATCCATAGTTTGCTCTCCCGGCCTCTCCCTCCCCACCCCCTACACCCCAGTTTGCTTTTATGCAAAGGGGGCTGGAATAGAGGACAGCCCAGCACTCGAATTTGGTAACCAAGCCACAAACTTTGGAAAGAAGTGAGGCATTTTGTGTCAATGGGAACAACACCCTGAAATAGGAATTTATAATGTATCTGCATTAAAAATGAAAGCGGAGTTTACATCTCTAATGCACCACATGACTTGTGCTCTCAGACCTCTCTTCCTAGGGATGGATGCCTTGAGCATTCCTCCAGTAGGACTTTGTCAACTCCTCCATCAAATCTGAATCTTCAGGGGTGCAGTTTGGCCTTTTAAAATGGATTCTTAAAAGACTTCAAATTTTTATATTTCTTATAATTTGCTCAGATCTCCCTGTGATGATGAATTGTGTCACTGTTATACAAACTGTAATCATAAAACTTTAATGATTTTCAGTCATTTCACATTTTCTTAAAAAAGACTCTTTTGATTGAAACATCTCTTATTTATTGTAAAAAAGCAACCTGCATCTGGTTTATTTCTTTGTTAAAAAATGGCATCTGGTTTATTGTAAAATTGTTTTCATTATTTAATTTTTTTTTCATTTTTTGAGCTTGGATAAATAAAACTTAGGTTCTTTTTAAAACTTCAAACTAACGTTGGTCTTAATTCTTCAGTTTACACTATTAACCTCTGCCCTGCTATGTGAGACGAAAACTGGTTTAGAAAAAGTCATGAACTGGGATCTTTGACTTTCTACTAATTGAGACAGTCCTTGAGATATAGGCACTAATCATGTGTACCTGAAACACTGTACATTCAAATACAATGGAGGATGGTTACAATGGATCAGCTGAGGCTTAAAAAGATGTTTTAACCTTGACTGCTTTGTACTCTCAGGTTAGCCAACCATCTCTTCTCCTTAATCAATTCCTATTCTATGTACTTAACTATGAAATCATTACAGCACACAGTGAGCACTTTCTCTGGCACATGCTTTACATGCACAGTTTGAAATTGGAAGCATTCATGCTGAATTATTTGGTTGGACAAGTAGGCTCCTTCTAATATTATTTTTTAAGTAATGGAATGGATTCAGCAAGGACTCTTCCTTGCCATGTTGCTGACAATATCAAATTTTGTGTGTTCCATAGGGGCACAATTTAATATGAATATGCATTTGTTTGATTGTGCAATGCAATTAAATTCACTAACACCATTTTTTATTTAAAAAACAAACAAGGAAATGCAAAAAATGCTTAAATTGATATTATGGCTTAGACTTTACACGTAATATTTAAGAAGTTCAAGGTTATGACTTCCATAGCCAACATAACTTTTGTCGCAAGAGTAGGAAGGATGACTCATTTTTGCTCTGTGAATGCACAGCTTGGGATTTCCTGACTTTGACGTGTGTGAAACCAGCTTCTTTTAAAAAGGATTAGGGAGTAAGTTTTTAACATGACAGTTCCTGCAAACCCTAAAAGAAATAAAAAAGTTCTAGGTCAAGCAACAGTACTCTTATGCCAGACAAGCACACTTCTACCGACCCTGATGGACTCCATAAGGAACTTCCATCAGCCTCCAATTAATAAGGAAACATTCTACACAACACATTAGTCTCCCTCACACTATAACACTAAACCTTACTTACAGCCTCATGGTTCCCTCACAAATATATAATACTCTGCACACCTAACATAAACATGTATCTGTCAACTCTGAATATTGGCCATTGTTGCTGAGATTTGTGATTTAAATGGGTTTGTAGTTTTGCAATAGGGCTTTATCCATATAGTTCTTGCTTTGCTTATTAAATATCACAAAGAGGTGGTGTCAATACATAAAAGCTTGAACAACTAGGACCTTGATCCTGCAAACACTTATGTATGTGGGTAACATTGAGCATATGAAAAAACTTAAAAAACAACAAATAGACTAGTAGCACCTTAAAGACTAACAAAACATGTGGATGGTATCACGAGCTTTTGTGGGTACAACCCACTTGATACCATGCACATGTTTTGCTAGTCTTTAAGGAGCTACTAGCCTATCTGTTGTTTTTTAAGTTTTTCCTGTTACAGACTAACTCGGCTACCCCTCTGAAGCTATTGAGCAGATGATTAATCCCATTGGAGAAAAAACTTTAGGCTTAAACACAGGCATGTGTGCAGGATATGAACCTATATATTTGAGCATATTCTATATGTGCAGAGCTCTTTTTTCAGTAAAGAGGTGCAGTTCTCAATAATGTCTTAAATGAGAACTACAATACTGCTATTGTAACGTATGTTATTTTTGGTACAAAAGTGAAATATTCTGTATTTCATCTTTGCAACTTTTGTTTGTAAACATTGTAACCTTATAAACTGTAAACACATTTAAATGTGTACATTTTGTAAGAAATCTACCAAAGCTGGCCTGTAATTTGTGTGATGCCTTGTTTGTGTGTCTTTGTTTTAAACCAAGAATATGAATCCCTGTACTGACTCCAGAAAAGTCAATGGGGATAAATTTGGTCCTGTCTTTTCTTATCATTTCCCCTCCCATTGCATGTCATTCTAATTAATCTAACTACTCTTGATCCACCCTGGGTAAAGAAAGGACTCAACAAACCTGCAGACCTTACTCACTCTTTCCTCAGGCAAAACCTTAGGGTGTGTCTAGACTACAGGGTTTTTCCGGAAGAAGTGGCCTTTTTTAAAAAAAAACTTCCCCTGTGTCTAGACTGCTGCCACATTCTTTCGAAAGTAAATCGAAAGAACACGGCAGTTTTTTCAACCGCGGAAAATCTTGTTTTACGAGGAAGAACGCCTTTTTTTGAAAGTGCTCTTTCGAAAAAAGGCGCTATATAATGCAAACTGTGCTTTTTCGAAAGAGAGCATCCAGACTGCCTGGGTGCTCTCTTTCAAAAAAGCAGCTTGCTTTTTCGAAAGTACTGGTTGTAATCTAGACGCTCTTTTTCGAAAGAGGCTTTTTCGAAAGTATCTTTCAAAAAAGCCTCTTTCAAAAGACATTTGCAGTCTAGACGTAGCCTTACTGACTTCAAAGGGAATGTTACCTGAGCCAGAAATAAAGCCCCCATTCCACAAACACATACGTAACTGTATCATGTGAGTAGTCCCAATAAAGGAGGGTAAAGCTGTGTGCATATGAAAGTGTTTTTGGGACTGAAGCATAAATAAACAAAACACAGTTTGGGCTCTGACCAGCAATATTTTGAATAACAAGCACATTTTTTATACTGGCATAAAGTGTCAAATAATCTGTGTTTTCCCCTTGAATGAATCTTATAATAATCAACACCTTCCAGGGAAACTTAATTTAACAAAGCAACTTTTTAGATGTATGGCTGTATATCACGGCAGGGCTGCCTCCACTTAAAAGCAACATCTGAAACAATTACTGTAGCCAGACCTCTTGTGTGGAAAAAAGCCTTATTTTTATGCATGTCTCTCGCTAATAGCATCATTCTGCCAATAATGGGTCACATTCTCTGCTTATGTGAGTGGACAACATTATCTTGAAGGACTGGAACTGAGTGCTTTTTCACTAACAAAGAAAAAAAAAAAAACCTAGCCCACTTCTTCTGAAAGTTTCTTTATTCTGAATCTCATGGCTCTATGTGCTTTTCAGATGCCAGCCTTTGTAAAATAACCTCCGAGAACACGAACAGTAACATCACTGAAGCTGAGTCAGGGTGAATGCCTGAGGTTTCCCTGTAGCGTCACAAGCAAAATAAAAATTGTAACTGAGTACTGGAGAAATAACAAGACATTAGAAAGATCTGTTTTCATCAGAATGAGGTTTGGGCCTGCTCCTGCTGGGGGATCAGCACTTCCAAATTTTAGGGCTGGGGCCTTAGTTTTTTGGGGGAAATCAGATTAGTTTTGTGTCTCTAACAAGCCCTCACCTATTTGTCTTCAAAGAATAGATATGACAGGGGAAAACAGCAATGCAAAATGTGTTTGTATTATACCTCCATGGCTGAGGCGGATGGATCACCCCTAGCAAGTAAGTGGGCAGTTCATTCTCTATGGACCATTCAGTTCTTAGCCTCATTGCTGGGATTGCTAACAAAAGCGTCAGTAATACTGGTAGATTTTGTTACAGAAGTACATTAGGAAATGGATCAGGAACCACTAAGACTTTTTATATAGTCTCTGAATAGCCATCAGGTTGTAACAACTTTGGATCCCTCCCAATCCGGGCTAATGGACCTGATCCAAAATCTATAAAGCCTATGGAAAGATTCCAGTTGACTTCAATTCAGGCTGAGGATGAGGTGGTATTTTAAGAGTGGGACACTATTATCAATCCTCTTTGCTGCTCAGTTTCCACTAAGTAAGGTTAAGCTATAAAAAGGACATTTCACAAATGCTGTCAATACAAACATATAAAATAAATGAATATTAAATAAAACTCTAAATTCTCATGACTAACAGGGATCTGGAGCAGATGATAGTATTGTGAGGGAGCTCATTCAATACTTTACAGATTTCCTCAATAAACCCATTGTTTGGCAGACTGTTATTTAAAAAAGAAAACATCTCCAAAGACTGCGTTTTGCAGCCTTCATGCTAGTTATGTTGAGATTAACAAAAGCTTCTCAGCACCTGCCCAGTGATGGGCTGGAGAAAAGGTGTCTGCTTGGCCTTTGCTGAATGAACCATTAGAATTACAAATCTGAATGTCAGCTATAGTTCATACCCTGCAAATGTAGATAGATCCCATCTGTGCAAAGAGGGGAAATGCAGCAGGCAGGAGGAAAAGGAAATTCAGCCAGTCACGTTTGCAATAGGATGTTTAAGGAAATATTTCCCTTTCCTACACCAAGATATATTTGTCATGCATCTGCTCTTTAGGATAAACTGAATGAAGCCTTTTACACTCCAAGGGAGGAATTAGTCCATGACCAAGGTTTTCTTTATACATCTGTTAAAACCTGACCAAGAACATTACATAATTTGTCCTTTTTTTTTGTTCATCTCTAAAGTCTTAGCAAGTAAATTGTGCACTGTATTTTATTTTCCAGTCTGATATGTCTTTCAAAGCCACCTTGCTCTAAACAAGCTGAGGCCCATAACATCATCTTCTCTGTTAAATCAATCTCCGCTCTATTAGAATCTGTACTTGGGAAATACTGGATGCAATATTCGGTATTCGATTGGACCCACAATGCATCGCTAAAGTTAAATGAAGAGTCTGATTCTTTAACTTCATATGCAAATCATCACTAATAGGTACATCTCTTGGGTGTCTGGATTTGCTGTTGTAACTCTGCTTGGTGAGATGTAGCAAATACTTCTGTCAAATTAAACAAATCAGGAAACAGCAAGTACTCCTGTCTCCAGGTCAAGAATTACATTCAACGTACTTGTAGTCTGGCTGTGGTTAAGGCAAATCCTTTCAAAGACAGGGCCTCAAAAGAACTCAGATTTATGTTTTGAAAGTGACTGGATTTTGTCAGTCCCATTTTGATCAGATCTTTGTGTGAATGAGACTTAATTCCAGTCTGTTCCTTGCTGAGTCCTGGCAGGAGGGGGCTGCCTGTCTAGAAAGCCCCATTTTCTTCTTACTGAAGCCTTCAATTACAAAAAAAAGAACAATTTCAGCCATTGCGTCATTGATAAAGCTTCCCATGGCAACTGTGGCAGGCTTTGAGGTTGCTTGGCTACACAAGTCTTGCTTTACCTTTTCTTTTTCTTAAACACAGATTGAGAGAGTCTGCCATGAATCACTTTAACAGCTTGCTTTGTCTTTGGCATTTTAGAAGTTTGTTTACAACACTGACGTTTTTTCCCCCCTCTCCCATAATCCTTTGTGCATGTTACACAGCTTCAAACCAAAGTTCTGGCAGGAAAAGGTCACAAGTGCTGTGAATTAACCTAAACAGTTGGAAACATACATATTATGTCAAAGGCATACTGATGAATTCCACCCAGAGCTCCTAACCAATCTCCACATTACATGGGATTCCTGCTTTTCCTTAGCCCACCATGAGCTGTTCTGGGATGCTGTGTTTGTCACACTGAAAAGTATCTTCAACTGAATTCAGATTTTAGGTTGCAAAAAAAACTGCCTTCGTCAGTTCAAGCCACTGTTTGTGATTTAGAAATTGCAAAAGAATTGTCACAGATCTGTTTATAGGATCCATGGTTTCTCCTGCTTCAGTATCATAGTTTTGTACAGTTGTACACATGTACACATTATATATTATAAAGAACGGAGATGCTGCACATACACTGATTTTTGGGACGGTGTGGGGGGGGGGGAAGAGTTGTTGGATACTGAATTCCTTTTTAAAATATCTGAAAAATAAAATAGAAAAAGATTTGCCTTTACCTTGCACCTTGCATAGTTATTTACAGCTCTGCAAAATAAGTAAGTTGGCCACATTTTTCATTCACTTCCACAGGGGGTAAAATAAATATATAAGGTGCAAGACAGTGGAGAATTGGGCCTCAGAATTTCATACATTTAGGACATCACAAAGACCTAGGGGAAATATGTATTAATGAAAGGCAGGCTTAAAAGTATATTTGAAATATACACTACTATTCATAGGCCTGGGTAACATGCAGTCTAAGAAATTAATTAAATGTACTGAATTCCTAAGGTTTTTTTTTCTTCAGGTCAGAGAACTACAGACATTTACAGGGTAGAGAAAATCAAACATGGTACTACACTTTATACATTGAAAGAAGAGTGATCTTAGTAATTATCCAGTAATTCTCACTTCAAACCACAGTCAAATAATGGGACAATTATAAAGAGAGGGGGAAAAATCAGAAAACAGCTAGATGATAATAGAACAATAAGTCACATGTTCGGAATTGCAAAACCCAGCCAGGATAGAATATATAAAGTGATCTAGATTGACTGGAAAACTCTGCATAAATAGATGCATCATGCCATCTGGCCCTTCTTAAACTATCTCTAAAGGACATGACACTTAAAATCATGGCAGCAGCCAGTATCCTGCCTACAGCAGGACTCCCAGAGGTACTAAAGGTACATCTAGACTACCCTCGGAAGCTCTGCCACGTCCAAAGAACATGTCTGTTTTTCTGAAAAAATTTCGGAAAAGCACATGCGTTTTTCAGCATCCCTGTAAACCTCATTTTATGAGGAAGAAGGGATGTTCTGAAAGAGGGATTTCCTGACATTTGGCCCCATGTAGATGTCAGAAAAGCCTCTTTCGGAAGAAAATCAGAAAAAGATATGCAAATTGTGTTCTTTTTCTGACTTTTCTTTGCAGTGTAGACATAGCCTAACACTGCTGCAGTGGAACTGGTATTGGGAACGTAGAAATGTTTTGAATAGTCTCCATTTTAAACAAGGCCTATATCAGTGGTCCCCAACGCGGTGCCCGCAGGTGCCATGGCACCCGCCGGGGCATTTATGTGCGCCCGCCGAAACATCTGGGCTGGCCCCACCCCCGGCATGTGGCACATGCGTGGTGCCGGCCCCAGGCGCGTGGCACATGGGCGGCCCCTGCCCCGGGCGCGCGACACATGCACGGTGCCGGCCCCGGGCACAGGGCGCGTGGGCGGCCCCTGCCCCAGGCGCGCGGCACGTGCGCGGTGCCGGCCCCGGGTGCTGGGCGCGTGGGCAGCCCCTGCCCTGGGTGCGCAGCACATGTGCGGTGCAGGGCTCATGGATGGCCTCTGCCCCAGGTGCGCGGCGCATGCGTGGCCCCGCCCCCAGACGCGTGGCGCGTGAGCGGCCCCGCCCCCAGGTGCCTGGCAGCCACGAAAGGTTGGGGACCACTGGCCTATATGAACCTCATAAGTGTGTGCACTTGGATTACTACAGTCGGTTCTGAATACCTAAATAGACTGTAGCAATGGCTGTGGAGCCATTCTTTACTCTGCCCACAGCTTGGAGTCAGGGAGGATTCTCTCCCTTTTAATGCCTATGGGGTCCTCCATGCACTACATGTTTATTCTGGGATTGCAAAGCACAGATGTTGCCGCTGTTTATACACATCACTACTGAAACACAGACAGTACTTGAATGGGGATGGTGGATGGTAGCAAATCAACAAATGGCCATCTGTATAACACATCAGGGAGAGGAAATGGCTAAGGACACTAGAGCAATGTCCACAGACAGCAGAAAAAAAAATCCAACAATCTGGGTTTGACATCTTATCTGAAAGACCCATTTATCTTAAACTGCCAAGAATTCACTGAAACTAGCTCAGAAGAATGATGGGTGAAGCTAAACCTGATAGGATATGAACAGATGGGGCCGGGGTATTTAAATATTTTAGACTTTTACTTAGATCATTAAGATTTAATTACAAAGAAAAGAGAACTAGATATTTCTGATTTTTCACCATGTCAAACATCTGCATTAATTGCTTCTGGACAGCTGGGAGACTGGGGGGATACATAGCATTTATGGAAGAGGCCAGTCTAAAATGAATGGACCCCAGATTACAAGAAACAACAAGATCTGCTGCCCTGGCGTTAATAAACAGAGATAAGCTTCTAAAGGATTATTTTATAAGCCTGTTAGTGAATGACTAATTTAATTGAAAGACAGAAGAATATAACCTGATAAATATATTAATCATTCTGATTTAAACAGATTTTAGGGTGCAACGAGGGAAGAGATTTTACATGTAATTTATGTGGTCAATAAAACATCTTCCATATTTATTGCCACTTTTCAGCTGGTACATAGGATAAAGTGGGGATTTTCTTTCTTATTTTGTTTGTGAATCTCACTGGTTTGCATGACTTCTGTCTGTGCCTTGGTTTCCCTAACCCTAACCCGAGATGGTGGGAATAAGGGTGTGTGACTTTTGCAGGGACTGCTCCAGCTGCCTGCACATATGCTACGCCTGGTCCCTTCGTAATCTGAGACCCAGAAAGGGGATACAACCAGAAGGGGGATGTAATCAGGTGGTTCCAGCTGGAGAAGGAGCAATGGGCTTGTGGGTGGCAGGGGAGGGCTGAACAGGCAGCACTGGGTTCCTCTTTCCCCTAGGCGAACTTGACAGAATGCTCTTTTTTTCGGTGCTCACAAGATCTCTTCTACGCTCTGTCCCTGTCGACTAATAAACTTTCTGTTTTGCAGTGTGGGTAGAGTTGCTGCTGATTGCCAAGTTAAGGTGCAGGACCATCTGGCTTTCCCAGGATCCCCGCCTGGGTGGGACTGCTTCTCAGAAAACCATTCAGAAAAAGACAGTATCTCCAGGCAGGTGAAAGAGGCTGGTTGGGGACAGGACCCACCCCACATCTGGTACTGTCCCTGTCCCAATGCCTCCATCCCCAGGCATCCTTTAGGGAGGGCATCATTGGGCTGACGCTCCCTCCCCTCCCTCTGATTCATAGGGGAACATTGCATGCTGTTCCCTTTTATCAGGAGAAAGTATACTGTTTGCTGAATTTCTCACTCTGGCTGGGGAGCACAGGAGGCAGACAAACCTAAACATACCCCAGCCAGAGGACATACATCCCTCTCCTGGTTGTGCCTGTTGGAGCTCCAGCAGCCTTGGAGAGGCGCTTCTCTCCTGACCCCCAAGCTGCTGTGGTGAGAGAGGGCTGGGGTAGTCCTCCCTCCCCGAGGCAGCCTGCATACTAAACCCCTCATCCCTAGCCCCATCCCAGAGCAATGATTCAAATGAATCATGGACATATTCACTTTATTTTCCAAAAAACAAAAATTAGTTAAAGACTCAAGCAACACCAGGTACATCTTCTAGTGGATTTATGTTGTGGCATTATGACATTTTCTGTCTTATTATCAATTTCTCTCCTAAGGGTTCCTAACATTCTGTTTGCTTTTTTGACTGTTGCTGCACATGAAGCAGTTGTTTTCAGAGAACCCTCCAGGATGACTCCAAAATCTCTTTCTTGAGTGGCAATTTAGTCTCCCATTCTTTTGTGTATGTAAGAAGGATTATGTTTTCCAATGTGCACTGTTTTGCAGTTATCAACATTGAATTTCATCTACCATTTTGTTGCCCATTCACCCAGTTCTGCCTGACTCTTTGGCAGCTCTTTGTAGTCAGCTTAACTATCTTAAGTAATTTTGTACTGTGTACAGCAGAGGTGGAAAACCTCTAGCCTTTGGGCTGCACGCAGTTCATCAGGGTTAGCCACTGGCAGGCCACGATATGGTTTGTTGCAGCTCCCAGTGACTGCAGTTCACTGTTTCTGGCAAATGGGAGCTGCAGAAAGTGGCACATGGCCCACGCCACCAATGAGAGCTGTGGGGTTCCATGCCTGTGAAGGCTTAGATAACTAAAGCTTCTGGGAGCCTGCTAATACCTAACTCTATCAAACTGTGTGCAGCTGGTACACTAGAGGTTATCCATCCCTGGTCTATAGACTTAACCTCCTCACTGTTTACCTATTTTATGAATATGTTCAATAGTACTGGTCCCAGTGCAAATCCCTGGGGACCCTGCTATTTACCTCTTGCCACTGTGAGATGGCTATTTATTCCTACCCTTTATTTCTTATCTTTCAACCAGTTATTGATCCATGAGAGGACCTTCCTTCTTATCCCATGACTACTTAGTTTGCTTAAGAGCTGTTGGTCAAAGGTTTTCTGAAAGTACAAGTACACTGTATCAACTAGATCACACTTGCCTAAGTATTTGCTGACACTCAAAGAATTCTAATAGATTAGTGAAGCCTTTAAAAAAGCTGTGTTGACTCTTCCCCAACATTGTATGTTCATTTATGTGTCTAGCTGTTCTGTTCTTTAATATAATTTCAACAAATTTGCCTGGTACTGAAGTTAGGTTAACCAGCTAACAGAAGTACATAAGTACCCTTATTCTTAGAGCCCTGTTGACTAGAAAATGTGTATCTGCAGATACAAATTGATATCTGTGGATCTGCAGGGCTCTACCAGGAACCACAGTAGGGAAAGCAGCAGCATATCAGACTGCCCCTGCCAGAAGCCATCACACTGCTTAGGCAGCTCCTCTGGCGTGGCTGTACTGCTCTCAGCCATGCACTCTGGGGCAGGCCCCAGGCAGATGGGCAGCAATCGCTGGCAATGCTTGTGTATGCAAGTAGCTTGCACGCTCCTGGACAGGAGATGCAGACGGCTGTGTGAAAGGGACTCTCGCCACCAGTGTGAGAGCTGTTAGCACACATTAGCACAACCAGGCACACCTACTGGTGTGTGGATGGGGTGTGTGGATGGGGCAGAACAGCCAGGCCAGAAGAGTTGCTAGTATGGGGGGCTGGCTCCTGTGGGCAGAGGCCCAACATGCTGCTATTTTCCCCACTGCAGTTCCCAGTAGAGCCTTGCTGCTCTACAGATACCAATTTATATCCACAGATATAAATCTTGTATCCACACATGACTCTACTCATTCTTTATGTTCTTGTGAATCGGCAGTGTATTTTATTCAGTTTCAGCCAATCAACGTTAGTAAGAATGTAACTTAAAAAAAATGAGTGGACATCAGAATGGTTAGCTGACTGATCTCTGACTGGTATTTCTCTTGAACTCTTTCCAACTGCTTTGTCAGTTAATCTCCCTCTGTGTAGGTACCTGGGGATTCTACCCTAGCTTTCACACACACTCAACAAGGTCTATTCTTCCCTGATGGGTAAACACATAACTCATTAACATTAATGGAGGTTTATAATGTGCACACATCAGGGGGGAAATAGGTCTCAATGAATGCAGGCTGGGGCACAAAATAATCCAACTGAACAGGAAAAATAAAGTACTCCATGATGGGAGCAAACCTGAAAACTCAACACTATCTTCAGGCAGCTTCACAAGAAAACCTTGCTACATGTGAAGGAATGAAAACAAAAACACTGGAAAAATCTCAGTATTTTTATCAGCTCCAGCAAAATACCCAATAGTGAAAAATTCTTGTTTTATGGTTATTTTATGCTACATGTTCCAGAAATTACATGTTCTATATTCACTGTGTCTCTTTTGTTAGAATTAGGATATCAGCTGCAATAACCACTATAACCTTTACCCTTAGCTGCATGGCTATAACTGTTTCCAATTATAAGAGCAATCTTTTATTTTATAATACAAATAAACCAAATTGTTATCTCAGCACAGAAGACTAAAATTAATAAGCAAAGACTGTTGAGTGATTTCATCGTTTTTTTCCTCCATAATTTCCTGCTATTATTTCTGTGGAAGCTACTGCCAAGAATCAAAGCAACATAATTCTTTGTTGTACATACTGCTGGGTTTGTTTACAACTTCATTTGTTTGTTACAGTATTTATTTTTAATTTTTAAATGCAAACAGTGGAACTTACACATCGACATGTTTGTTTTTGAGCCCCAGTATCATTTACCAGCAGCATAACCTTTTCTTTATTATCCAGGTGGGAAAGAGATTAATTCCCCTCATTAACATCCCCTCCCTCTGGTCTGAGCTCTCACCTTTTTCAGAAGCAATGCCAGAGAAATGGGGTGGGAGGGAGGGCTCTAGAGCTAGCATGGAAGCTCACAGCCTCAGTATTAGATGTCTCTGACTCCTGCAGATCCCCAGAGTTTTGCTAGATTTAGAACATAGCTATAGCTCACTGTGTACGTAGAGAGGGGGGTCACAAGACAAACTTCCCTAAAATCATTCCAGAAGGGTGAACTCTGCAAAAACATTCTCATGGACGTTCTTCCACTTAGGTCCTTTCCTTAGGTATTTTCACAAGGGGAGAGTGACTCAGCATCTCATTATTATTTCATCTCCAACATAAATCATATGTTACTGAGAGATAGCCAGGTTAGTCTGCTTCAGCAAAAACAAAGAGTCTGATGACACACCTTAAAGATTAACAATTTATTATAGTATAAGTTTTTGTGGGCAGGCCCTTTTCTCCCATCAGTAGAGCTCTGCAAATCCACAGATATCCACTTTATATTCACAGGTATCCATTAGGGGTATAAATGAGTAGTCGACTTCTTGGATTTCCCCTCCTCCCCATTGCTGCCTCTGTATCAGAGACAGCGGGGGGAGGGGAGGGAAACAGCTTAAAAGCCAGTTTCCCCCAGCACCAGCTCTGTGGTGCCGCCTGCCCCCGCCGCCTCTATCGGAGGCAGCAGCATGAGGGAGAGGGGGAGGAGGCCCAGGGGAGGCTGCCTTGAAGTAGCTTGTGCCTGCGGTGGGCTCAGGCTTCACGGCAGCCTCCCCTAACCCTCTCTGGAGCAGCCTCTGTACATCTATCAGAGGCAGCAGTGTGGGGTGGCAGACAGCCAGTCTGTGCAGAGAGATGGTTTTTAAACTGGCTCCCATCATGGATCAGTTCCACCTGGCACCCCATGCTGCAGCAGCATGGGATGGCAGGGGGCAGGGCCGGCCTTAAGCCGATTCGGCCGATTCGGCCGAATTGGGACCCGTGCCTAAGGGGGCCCTGCGCCCTGCACCCAGAAGTCGGCTCCCTCGGCTCGGCCAGCTGGGCTCCCCACCCTTACCTGCACACGCTGCCGGCTGCTGCTGCCGCCATGCAGGTGAGCGGGGAGATGCCCGGGCATGAGATGATGTCATGCCCGGGATTTTGAAACTGAAATGGCGGCGACAGCAGCGCACGCGGTTTGGAATCCGGCCCCAAAGAAGGCAGAAGGTAGGGGAGGGGAAAAACTAGGGAGGGGGTGGGAGAGGAAGAGGCTTGTGCGGAGGGGGAAGAAAGGGGAAGGTACCAAGAGACAGGGGTGCAGGAGAGACAAATGCCAGGGGCCAAGTGCAGACAATGAGGGAAAGGGGGGGAGGTGTCAGTGGGAGGGGCACAGGGTGATGCTGGGAGAGGAGAGGGGAAGGGCATTGGGGGCTGGAGGGGGAGGTGCTGGGAGAAGGCTTGAAAGAAGGGGTGGGCATGAGGAAGGTGGGGATGGAGCAAGGCATGTGTGAGGGCACAGAGGCATGAGGGGAATGGGGACAGAGAGTGGTGAGGGGATGGGCATCAGGGAAAAAGGAGGCAGGGGCAGTGAGGGAAGGGGGAGGCACGAGGAGGGTGCAGGGCTAAGGGAAGGTGCAGGTGCCAGGGGACTCTGGGGTGAAGCAGAAGGGCAGACACCTGCAGGGGAGGGACCAGCACCAGAGGAGAGAGGCAGGGCAGGTGCGTAGAGGGAGGTGTTAGAAGAGTAGCTCACATGATCAGAGTGGGGCTACTGGAGGAGTGGGCACAGGGGGAAGAGAAGGGCTGGTGGGGGGGCAGGTCGCAGGAGAGCTGAGGGCAGTGAGAAGGGCAGGAGTCAGGACAGCAGAGGAGGGTGAGGAGTTGGGGGGCAGCAGGCACCAGGGGAGATGATGGAGCAAGGAGAGGAGACATGGCAGCAGAGAGAAAAGGTAAAGGTATATAAAACATTTATTAATAACTTGGTATGCTGCCCACGGCCAGTTTGTTTGCACCCCGCGGTGCAGTTTGGGTTTATGTGGGGATCAACACGTGGCGGGCGAGTGGGAGCCAAAACAAAAAAGTAGTCAGTGTAATGATCTTCTGTTGATATGTGTTTTAGTAGTTAAATTCTTGGACTGTCATTGCTCATGAAAAATGCTGTCACATGGGTAGAAATCGGGTAAATGTTGCATTTTATTAATATCAGCAGAACTGACTTAAATGGGGCCTGTGTGTTGTGTAGTCTTGCCTTAATCTTTGTATTCATGCCTGTCAGTGTGAGAGAAGCTATTTGTATATATTTGCTTGCATATGCAACCACACTTAAGTTGAGGCCCTCAGCATGTTCTGTAAGTATCAGTGTGGCCCCTGGGGCTTCCAAAGTTGAGTTGCCCTAGCTCCTCCCTGACAGGTGTCTGTCTAACCTGGTCTTAAATATCTGCAATTTAAGCCCATTGCTTCTCATCCTAACCTCAGAGGCCAAGCAGAACAATTTTTCTTCCTCCTCCTTATGATACTCTTTTAGATACTTGAAAGCTGCTCTCATGTCCCTTTTTGGTCTTCTCTTTTCCAAGGTAAATAAGGCCAAATTCTTCAGCCTTGCCTCATATCTCATGTTCTCTAGACCTTTCATCATTTGTGTCGATCTTCTCTGGACTTTCTCCAGTTTCTCCATGTTTCCTGAAATGTGGCGCCCAGAACTGGACATGATACTCCAGCTGGGGCCTAATGTAGATGGCTCATTCCCTTCCTAGGGGACGTGAGACTGGGCGGGTTAATTTCCAATCCTCCTGTTTATTCTTTTCCTAAACAAGGAGGGCACAGTAGTTCTGATGGCGGTTGGAGAGGGGATGGAAGCCAGATCCAAGATCAATGAGCCCTGGGAAGTGGGCCCATTGAAAGGAGACTGGACCTGTGGATGCCTTGGGGGTCAGCAGGAAGGGCCTGCTTTGGGAAGCCCCCTCTTTGGAGGTGAATGTGGCAGCATTGAGACA
The DNA here is from genome assembly GCA_019425775.1 of Rafetus swinhoei. NCBI lineage: Eukaryota > Metazoa > Chordata > Testudines > Trionychidae > Rafetus > Rafetus swinhoei. The sequence continues at coordinate 14,642,490 of CM033425.1, read as the reverse complement.
CCACCCAGAAGCAGGCGCCACAGACACTAACTGCAGATTCATGGGAGGGCTCTCACAGATCTTGCACATGCATAAGAGGATAGATCTGCAGGAGGGGGGGCAGTGGCGTAGTGAGGGAGCTGGAGGGGTCAGTTGCCCCTGGGAGAAAAATAATATAAAATTTAGTTAAAAATAGATGTCACACGTTTTTAAAAGGAATACCATATCTCCTGCCTTTTGTCTATTTTTGTCTCTTTAGGCCTCCAGTTAAAATTTTCAAAAACACTTGAGTGACTAAAGTCATTTTTGAAAATAGTTTTTTTTTTAATTTATACTGTGGGCAAAGCATGGGCTCACAAGAATTCCTCCATTGTTTTACCATGAGTCTCAAAACATTTGGTGTTTTTCTAAAGGCCTGGAGTCAATTGATTATGTAGGAATCTCAGCTTTCATTTAAAAAAGTTCTCTATACTTCTGGGCCTTACAGCTAAGGAGGAAAGCTTTAAAACATGAACCCTAAATACTCAAGAAACATAAGGCCAATAAAAATCCAATATGTTTTATTTTAAAAAAATCTTATGATTTGTAGACCATTCTCATAACTTTGTGTAGGCGTTCCTTGTGATTTTTGGGTTGGCAATACTGCTCTTTGATTGGTGAATTTAGAGAGGTCTCTCCCTTCAGTTTCCCTTTCCACCCTCCTTTTTTGTCTCAGGTCATTAGAGAATCATAGAGACAATGGAGAGTAGGGTGAGTCCATGACTATGGTTAATGTCTGCTCAGGGTGACTAACTATTATCAGCCAGTGGTCTGAATGAGCTATCCACTGCCATCTGTTAATCAACTGTAGGAAAAGGCTTCACGAGCAGACCTTATTTATATAGACAACCTACTTTGCCACAGAGATCAGTAGACACACATGCTGTGTCAAGGTGATCAATTTTGGCTCTTTTGGGTTGAAATTCACTTAAGTCTTGGAGCTGGGAGAATGAAATGTTGTTATCCATATTGTATGATTAAAAGGTTAAAGACCTGAACTTAATATGACCTGGCTTAGGGTCTACCATAACTTGAACACTAAGCAGAGGATAGTGAGTCACATCTAACTGAAAGTCACAGAAGATGGAAACAGGTTTTATTTCTGGTGGTGTAGAGTCTATTTGGGAGTCCTCAATTATATCTGACACTTTACATCCGTGGTCACCAACAGGTCCTGTCCGCCCTGCCCCCATTTCCCTCCCGCCCCCGAGAAGCCCCACTACCTACCTCAAGTTAAAATGGAGGTAGTGTCGGCTTCCCGGGGATGGACAAAAGTCCCGCAGCTTAGCGCCACTTCCGGCGATTCCGGAAGTGCGCTAGCTGCTCTGCCGGGTGTACTGCGGGAGGGAGCATCAGCTCCCTGCACCGCACAGGAGGGGTGAGTCAGCCCCAGGGGAGGCGCGAGCGGGATTTCCCGGCGCACGCGGGGGGAGGGGTCGGCCCCGGGGCAGGCCCCCCCGGGGCAGGGGGGTTGGCACCGGGGCAAGCACGCGCAGGGCTTCCCTGCGTGGGGGTGGGGAGTCGGCCCCGGGGCAGGCGTGCACAGTTTCCCTGGGGGGGGGGAGAATCCTGGGAGGAGGCAGATGCAGGGGACTTTCTGCCTCCACTGGCACCCCACTCCCCACTCCCCTGTCCCCAGCTACAGAATGCTGTCCCCACTCCCCTGTTCCCAGCTACAGAACTCTGTCCCTAATCCCGTCCCCACTCCCCGAACTCTGTCCCTATTCCCGTCCCAACTCCCCGAACTCTGTCCCCACTGGCACCCTGTCCCCAGCTGCAGAAACCTGTCCCCACTGGCACTCTGTCCCCTGCTGCAGAACCCTGTCCTCTGCCCTCCCAGCACCCTGTTCCCTCTCCCCTGCCCCCAGCAGCAGAATTCTGTCTCCATAAAATGTATAATTATAAATATTTCATTTTAGATTTAAATAGCATGAATAAAAACCAGACCATTTATTTCATAACTATAAACACGTGATTTTAATTTTATATATCGCATAATTTAAAAATAAACTGTTTATCAGAGTGTGTAAGTAAGGGCTGGGGATAGCAAGTGATGGACAGGAGGAGAATAGAAAGGGCAGGGCTTCAAGGAAGGGGCGGGGCTTCAAGGAAGGGGCGGGGTGGTAGATCTTCACCTGTTCTGAGATTTAAAAAGTGATCTTGGGTGTAAAAAGGTTAGAGACCACTGCTTTACATCCAGTGTTTAAAGGCAGAGCTGACTAGAATCAATTGAGAGTCCTTGTCTTGTCTCAGTGATCGCTTGAGCAAAAATCATTGATAAAATCTTGTGTAGACTGACCTTGGACTCAACATGCAGGCAGTGTGTTGAAGGGCAGTGTAAAGGAGGCAATGGTGGTGAGGTACCATATTACCTAGTGAAATTGTTGGTGCTGAAATCACTAAGGACTGGAATTTGACCACAGAACTGACACTTTCTTAACAAAGACTCCATTTTTGCTATTTAAAAAGTAAATCAATGTCACAGAAAACTGCAACGCTCTCTGGTAATTTTTTAAAAATCAAACTTTAAACTTTATTGAAAAAATTGGATAGTTTGCAATTGAAAATATTTGATCTACACTTAAGGCAACTGATTTAATTTTGTGTAAAATTTTGCATAATAAAGGATGGCATTTTTTTTTGAAAATGTTCAACTATATTGATATACATTTTGATCAGATCTACTTCTGTTGTGATATTTGTGTGTGGTTCTGGTTTGTTGTGTGTGTGTGTGTGTGTTTTTTTTTTCCTCAACAAAAATCCTGGGTGGGGGGGTGGGGGGGGCTGCCAAAACGGTTCAAATTGGGCCTCGCACTTCCTAAAGCCGGCCCTGGCAGGGGGCTCCCCGGAAGTGGGGCCAGAGCACACTGGCTGCGGGCCCCACCCCTGAGGACTAATAACTGATAAGAATTCATGCAATTAGTCAGCTATTCTATTACCCACTAACATCCCTAGTATCCATATCCATGGATATGGATATGGATATCTGCAGCTCATTTTTGTGGATAGATACACATTTTGTATCCTTGCACGGCTTTGGCAATCGGTATGTATAGCTCTGTGACATTCATTAGTGCTCTGTTTACATGGTCTTTTACTTTGTCAATTGTTCCATGTACTTGCAAATGTAATCAGGGTCTGAATCAATGCTTCCATTACAGCCAGCTGGAATGGGAAAGGAATCCTGGGTGTGGTTATGTTCACACTGTTGCTTAGACCTGCTACATATTCAGCTGTTGTTATGTAAATACAGTTCATGCTGGAATGGGAAAGAAATCCTGGGTGTGGTTATGTAAATAGAGTTCACTCAGTTGCTTAGGCTGGCTAGATATTCAATGGTTAGAATGGTATTGGCTATTGTAGGGTAACAAACCATGTTAACCCTAAATGTAGTAATTGTAAAATATGACCACCAATGCTTGCAGTTATTGGGAATGCAGAGAAGCAGACTGTGTTTAATTCAGTTCAAAGGAGAGACGCAGTCAAGGCTTTCTCTTCCAAACTCTGTGAAGTCAACTGGGGGAAGGGCAGAGCTCTGAACCAACAGGCTACATCCTCTAGGCATGGGCTATAACACTGTTCTAATGATAGAACTAAAACAGACTCCATAAGGAGTGTCTTTATTATTTTAAAATGTTATTCCAGTGGGTACTGGAATCTTTTGGCTGGACTGTGCTGAGGGCCAACAGCTGAAATCACAGAGAGATGCAATCACTAGGTTTAGCCTATAGCAGGGGTGGTTAATAATTTTTGATGGGGGGTCACTCCAAGAATTTGGAAAGTGGTTGAGGGCTGCACTCTTCCATTATATTAATGAAGGAGCACTCCTCCATGATAGTAATGGAGGAGGTGTGGTGTCTGGGATGGAGGTTAAGTGCAGAAGGGAGCTTGAGGTAAGGGAGGGAATTTGAGTGAAGGAGGCAGTTATAACCTAGGGCACAGGACTAGAGTGCAGGCAGGGCCGGCTTTAGGCTGATTCGGCTGATTCCCCGGAATGGGGCCCCGGGCCTAAGGGGGCCCCGCTCCCGGGTGCGCGATGCACGTGCAGTGCCGCCCCAGGTACGCGACGCCCCGGGTGCACAACACATGCACGGGGCCCCGGGCGCGCGGCACATGCGCAGTGCCATCTGGGACGCACGATGCAAGCGCGGGGCCCCAGGTGCGTGACGTACATGCAGTGCTGTCCCGGGTACGTGACGCCCCAGGTGCATGGCACATGCACAATGCTGTCCCAGACATGCGACGCATGTGCAGTGCCCCGGGTGCACAATGCATGCACAGTGCCCCGGGCGCACAACGCATGCGCGGGGCCCCCTGGGCGCACGCGTAGTGCCACCCGGGGCGCCGCGCATGTGTGGCCCCGCCCCCGGAATCGGGCCCCGCACTTGCTAAAGCTGGCCCTGAGTGCAGGAGTCTGGATTGTGACCTAGGGCAGGGAGTTGGGGTACAGGAGGAGGTGCAGTGGTTTGGGTTGTGAGCTAAGGCAGGAAGGGACCGTGATCTGGGTCAGGAGATTGGGGTGCCAGATATGGGAGGGAGTATGGGTGGAGAAGGGGGGCAGAGGATCTGAGTATGTGGAGTAGGGAGGCAGAAGTGGAAGGCAGAAGGTTGGGGAAGGGAGGGACTGGGGTACCAGAGGCAGGGTCTGGCCAGGAGACTTACCAGCCAGCAATCCGTTCCTGAATCAGCCTCCCTGTCTACTCTGCCCCTGCACAGGCTGCAGGCATGTGCTCTATGAATATCTATGAGCCCCTTGTGCTTCGTGGCTGTCTGTTATTGAAACAGGCAGCTCCCACTGGCCAGAAGCTGGCCAATGGGATTTTGCTGGGGGCGGAAGCAGCTTCTAAATCTTTCCCCCACTACCCTCCAGGCTCAGTTCTTAAAGTGAAACCACCCCACAGCTGTGTTCCAGAGCAGCATGCGGGTGGGGTGAGGCAAGTGGAGAGCCTGTCTGGGGTTCCCCGCAGCATCCATGGGCTGGATTGGTGGCTTGGTAGGCTGGATCTGACCTGCGAGCCATATTTTGCCCAGGCCTAGCTTAGAGCCAAATCCATCACAAGGGCAGCCGACAGGAGCAGCAGCTGGTGGGAACAGCAATGAGCAGCCAATGGGGTAGCAGGTGGGTAGCCGGCAGGTTGGAGCAGAGGCAGGCAGCCAGTAGGTGGGTAGCTGGCAGGTGAGAGCAATGGCAGGCAGCCAGCATGTAGGTGGCATTGCCACATGCTCAATGAATGAGACATTATGATGATGTACCTATGAACTCTGGGTTTGCACTGACTGAACAGAGCCATGAGTGGGATGTTTGAAGTAGGGGGAAACCACTGGGTGTTGGACTAAAGATCTTTAAGCAAAATACTCTGCCCTTATCTTGCTTACGTGTTTTCTTTGTTTATGTTATGGGTTTTCTTTGTTTATGTTTGTTCCTACAGGTTGATGATTGATTACTGTTATTAAACAGATTGATTCTATCTCAGTGTTTGTAAGAGGGGAAGAATTGCCTCTAAAGGCACCCCGTCGGTAGGTTGGAATTTTTCCAGTTTACTGGGTGGGGGCTTGAGCCAGTTTGGTTACTTTGTTGAAAGAACCTCTCTAGATACTGAATCTGGCCCTTCTGGCTTCCAACTGCTACTGGCAGGAAGATTACACAAACATTATGAATAGCTTTGAACAGATACCATAAAAATGAATTGCCAATTACATTCCTTTCTGTGTTAGAGGCATGAGTGAAAGATATTGCTCAGCTTACAAATATCCACGTCTCTTTTGCATATTCATTAATATAATAGTATGCCTACTTCATGGAGTGAGAGAAAATGCTTCAACAGAGGTTTGGTCTGAATTAACCGTCAGCTCTGAAGGCCTAATTTTGACTTCTTGACCCAAAAGCATAATAGAGTATGCCTTTGTCAGAGTACGGGAATTAGTATTAAGTGTGGATAGGGGTTCAGAGGTGTCTGGGAACTGTACCTACAGGATAGGACCCAACGACTGATATGAACAAGGCTCTGATTCAGCAAGGTACTTAAGCATGTGCCTGACTTTAAGCACCAACAGTTCCAGTAAGGTGTAAGGAATTACTCATCTGCTTACATATCTTGGAGAGTTGAGGCCTAAATGCTAAATGGAACAAATGCTTTTGATGCAAATGTTCTAAATCTGGGGGTTATAATTGTAATTTTAAAATGTGAGTCATCTTGGTGTTTATATGAGAGTGTGGATGGCAACAATGCAGTACCATTACTAGGAGAGTGCACCCCTTGCAGAAGAGTGACATGCCTCCTGAAAGGAAAGATTTGAAGTTCTAACCAAAAACTTCATCAGGTCCTCCCTTCTTAGGGTTTAAAAAAGCTGTACAAGAAAAAGCTTAGATGCTAAAAAAAGACTTAAAGTATAAAGTCCTGTCCACACTGTGATCAGCAATATGATAGCTACAACCAGGTTTAAACTTATTGGTTGCTAGCAAAGATCCAGCAACTTTGTAAAGAAGAATCCTTTTTTACTTGTAGCTATGTTATAGAACCATGCTAAATACTCTCTCATGGAAACAAACAGGCAAACGTGAAGCAAAGGCTTTTTGGATATTTACTGAACCAAACTATAAGTGACGAAGGGAGTGATGCAGTTCGACACAAACTCAAAGCCAGTTCAGGACAAGTAACCTAAAAGTATTAATAAAAACATAGCAGTAATTCAATGACCATAATAAAAAAATCACATCTGTACATCTAACCAAGAAACGGTGCAGAAACAATGCCTACTTCATGGAGCAAGAGAACATGAATGTGTCAGAGGTCAGTATGTATATAAATATACTCATATATAGTAAAAGCTAAAAACTCTTGACATTTATTTTTATGAATTAAAAACTGGTATTCTCAGACTTCTTATTAGAAAAATCAACAAAACTGCACTAAAGTTTCATATTTCTAAAACATCTTTTTATAAAATTGCTACAGCTTTATTAGTACATGAGTATCAAATAATTAAAACTAAACAGTTATAAAAAGAAATTATTCAAGTCCATTTTGTGCTGCTCCAGTTTGGGTGGTTGTTGTGTGTTCACTTACTTGCTAATTCACAATATTCACTAATGTGCAATGGGTCTGCCCATCATTTTTAATCAGAGAAGCTCTTCTTACATATTCCCTGCACAAGAGTCATGGTGAGAGCAGGAAGAAATAAAAACAGTTTAAGATTTAATGAAAAAAGGACCACAAAAATGTGCTGGAAAACAAAAAAGTGAGTAGATCATCACACTTTTTCTAGATGCTGGAATAAAGAAGGAGGAGGTGGAGGAGGAGCAATCCTTAGCTATGAGACACAAGTTTTCTGAGAGAAGAGCAATGCTATGCTCTTGGGGACATTACTGCTAGCTTTCAAGAGATTTCTACAAAGTACTCTTGATAGTAAAGAAAGATTAGTTATTAGGGTAGGGTGAAAATGATGAGTGATGAGAAAAACACAACTAGTCTGCATGCAAGATTTGCCAGCAATAAGGAAAAAAGGACAATTACAAATTCAGTGACTAAAAAAGGATTCAGAGGGGTAGCCATGTTAGTCTGTAACTTAAAAAAACAAGTAGTCCTGTAGCATCTCAGTCTATGTCTATGCTGGGAAATTATTTTGAAATAAACACACACTACAAGGCACCATTGATATGCCAAATTATTTCAAAATAGTGCGTTCACACTGATTGCAGCCTGCATTTAAAGCCCTCTGGAAGCACTTCGGGGAGGGCATCAGGAGAACAGTCACTTCCTGTAGCTGCTTCCTGAGGCTAGTTGAGACTCATGCTTAAAGGGACTCCTCTCTACAGCCATGTCTCACACTCCTCTCCTCCTCTCCCTTTGTGGGACACCAAACTTGCCACGTGCTCTGGTTACCCTTGTGGACACCAAAGCACTCTCATCATGGAACCAGAGTGGCTGCAAAGCAGTGTCAGGCTCTTGGGCCTTGTGCTACACGTCATGGCGCAGTTCATGCAGACTGCCCACATGGTGCTGCAGGAGCATGACAACCAGTATGGACTGGGAGACCTCTTGACCCAGGGCCTGGGATGCCTCATGCACCAATTCCCCTCCATCTTCCTCTTCACACTGTGGAACACTGCTTCTGACAAAAGGAAACCAGTTCCAACAGGTGGGATAGCATCATCATGCAGTGATGGGATGACCAGCAATGGTTCCAGAACTTCTGCATGTGGAAGGCCATGTTCCTAGAGCTCTGCAAGTGGATCACCCCTGTCCTCAGGTGACAAGACACCCGGATAAGACCTGCCATCCTCCTGCAGAAGTGTGCCGCCATCACACTAGATAAGCTATCTTATGCTTATAAGAAGCATATGGCATCTTTTTCAGAGGAAAAGGCAATACACAGCGTTTATTGAAAATACAAAATGAAAAGAGCATATGCATTCATACACACACACAGGTCCTGCAGATGGTATATAGTTACCAATCTGTCGTGGTTCAAGTGAGTCTTGCTGGCCAGGCAAGGCTGACTGAGTGAGGAGTCGGGGTTCCTCTGAGGCTCCTCTGAGGCTTGGCTTTGCAGAACCAAACTCTGAGCTTAATGGCCAGAGTTCCTCTTCTTATACATGTAAGTTCCCATTGGCATCTATGGGTATCAGTGTCATGCTGCAATCATTCATCCTTAAATGGTGTTAACCTCAGGTTTTTCCACAATTATCCTTTGATGGTTATTGTCAGGTTTCCCATCATTGTCTCTTGTTTGTGTTTCACTCTTGGAAATGTCTGCCTGTTTCCAGGGTTCATCAATGCTGCTAATTTAATTCAGCCTCAGACAAAACTAATGTTTCCTGATTATCTTCAAGGTTTCCACTTCTTCTTGAGCACCTGGGCATTTGTGATGGCTTTCACACTTACACACATCCTCCACTCATACCAAACAGTTTTGCAGTTTCAGACAAGATTAATAGTTGCTAAAGGAACAGCAAAAAAGAAAGGAATCTTGCACAGCTTAGTTTGTGATTGACAAGAGGTACAACTTAATTTGTAGAGACAGGGTAAAATATAGAACTTATAAGCAAGTCATTATATATCAAATTGTACATCATACTTATATTCTTATACCCAGGGCTCGCCGAGCGGCGGCAAGCCCCACTCGCCAGCCGTGCAGTTCTGTGCTCTGCGCATGCGCAGATTGTTCTGCACATGCGCAGATCGCTCTGTGCCGGCTCTTCCGGGGTGTAATCTACTCGCTACGGGCGAGTAGATCACATTGTTTGTAGAGCCCTGCTTATACCAATACTAAAATATTACATTTTGACTACCACTTGCCACGCTGGACAGCTACTGTTCTCTCGGGAACCAGTTTGGTGTGAGGAGATCCATGGTTGGGGCCATGCTCATGCCAGTTTGACTCTTTGACTAGGAGGGTGGTGAAGCATTGGAATAGGTTACCTAGAGAGGTCATGGAATCTCTATCCCTAGCCTAGAGGTTTTTCAGTCCCAGCTTGAAAAAGCCCTAGTTGGGATGGTTTGCTTGGGATTGGTCCTACTTTAGGAAGTGGGTTGGACTTGTTGACCTCCCAAGAGCTCTTGCAACCCTATTACGTTTTTATGATTCTATAGTTGATCAAGGCCATCAATGCCATCCTGATGTGGAGGATATCATCCTGGGCAACGTTGACCCCTTCATTGCTGGCTTTGCTGCCATGGGCTTTCCCAACTGCAGGGGGCCACTGATGGCACCCACATCCCCATTCTGGATGTGCCTCTGATTATATACATAGAAAAGAATACTTTTCAATGATGGTGCAGGCCCTCATGGGCCACACAGACTGGTTCAGACATTTACATCAGGTGATCGAAGAAGGCACATGATGCCCATGTCTTCTGGAACTCGAGCCACTCGATGCATGCTGGCACTTTTCCCCCTAATGGTACCACGTTGGGGACATAAACATGCCCATGTGCAGCCTACCTCTTGTTTCCCTGGCTGATGAAGCCCTACACGGGCAGCCTGGACCCCCACCAAAGAACACCTTCAACACCAGGCTCAGCAGGTGCTTCAAGGGGAGGTTCCAGTCTCTCCTCGCTCCCCAAGACCTTGGCAATCAGAATATCTCCCTGGTGGTGGCAGCCTGCTGTGTACTCCACAACATATGCAAAGGGAGACTTTCCTGCCAGGGTGGGGGACAGAGGGTGAGTGGCTGGCCAGGGCTTTTGAGCAGCCTGGCACTGCTGCCATTCGGCGAGCACATCATGGGCCCATGCTCATCTGGGAGGCCTTGAGGGGAGAATTTCAGTCAAGACCTGTTGTGAGACTCTCTCCTGGGCCTCCGGACAAGGGGCCTCTGCATTGCCCTATGAGCCTTTCCTCCTCCACCTCCCCCTTCTTCTGTCCCCCCTCATGACCAAATTTAAAAAAGCCTTTTTTGTTTGGAAAACAACTCTGTTATTTTCATTTGGGGAATATATAACAGGGAAGAGACCAGAAAAAGAACCTGGGAGGGGGAAGAAGGAGGCAGAGGGGGTATGTGATGGACACTTCCCCCATCCTTTATGAAATGGACATGGATTTACGTAATGCAAAGGTGCTTTCAGCAAATTATTTCATGTAACCCATCAATCTTCATGTCACAATCCGCTGGTTCTGTTTATCTTACTTTGATGTGTGTATAATTTTTGGGTGTAAAATTAGACATATGGAGTGGGAAATACTTTGTGGGGTTCAAATGTGTGAATAAGGGACATGGAGGGTGTTACCCTCATGATGAGCAACTGTTAAACAATTTCTTATGTCCTTAAGTCTGAGCAGTGGTTGGTAAGGAGTGGCCACAATTCTTTAATAAAAAGAATAGGAAAAAAGAGGCCTTGGTCTTTTGGCTGGGCTGCACCTGAAGGAAGGAGCCGAAGACCCCAAGGTGGGGGAGACAGCCCTGATTTGGAGAAGCAGCTGGAAAAGAGGTTTTAGGGTGAGTTTGAAGAATTTGTACGGAGGTTTCAGTGTAGAATTAGCCAAGCGTTTTTGTTTCTTTTGATTTGTAACCTACTTTGCTCTGCCTGTTCTCACTTATTACTAATTAAATCCTACTGCTTCCACTTAATAAAATCATTTTTATTTTCTATTAAATCCAGTGTAGGAATTGCTAGTTGGGGGGCAACCAGTGTGCACATTCCCCCTTTCATTGTTAAAGGTGGCTTACCTAATTCTTTGGGGTTCTGATCCTATTTGGGAAGCGATATCCCAGGAAGCTGGGCCCTAAACTACACTCTCCTTGGATCTGAAGAGGTTCAGTGTCTGTGCTGCTTCTCAGTGGGGGCAAGGTTCTCAGCTTGGGGTCCTGGCTGGAGGAGACGTGGCTGGCCCCGTGGGACTGGGCAGTGAGGAGCCCCAGAGAGCGGGAAGGCAAGTGGCAGTGGCCATGTCAGCATCCCAGGAGGCACCCTCGAGGGGTCGTCTGTAACCTCACCCCGTCTGTCACAGGGTAGAGGAGCTCAGGGACAGGACTGGGACCGGCCCCTGCCTCAGGTACCTTGTGAGGCTTCAGCTGCCCAAGAGGTTCCACCACCATGTATTCACTGACCCCAGAGGCCCCTGGGGGTGCTAGGAGGAGAATCATAGAATCCTAGAACTGGACGGGACCATGAGAGGTCATCGAGTCCAGTCCCCTGCCCTCACGGCAGAAACAAGCACTGTCTAGATCAGGGGTGACCAACCTGCAGCTCTTCAAAGGAAAAATTGCGGCTCCCACACCCACAACTCTTCTCATGGTCCCCTGTTCTAAACTTTTTTTCCTTGTCTGGGCAGGGCGTCACTTGGCGCAGGAGATCTGACGCTGCAGCTGATGGAAGCCTTCTTGGGCCACATGCAGCTCTGAAAGGGGGGCAGTGCTTTTTTTTTTTTCTCAACAACTTCTTTCCCTCGGCCCTTTGCACTGTATCCATCATTATTTTGGCTCTTTGTCTGCAACAGGTTGGCCATCCCTAGATTGTCCGAAAGATGGCTATCCAACCTGCTCTTAAATAGCTCCAGTGATGGAGATTCCACAACCTCCCTAGGCAATTTATTCCAGTGTTTCACCACCCTGACAGTTAGGAAGTTTTTCCTAATGTCCAACCTAAACCTCCCTTGCTGCAATTTAAGCCCATTGCTTCTTGTCCTATCATCAGAGGCCAAGGATAACAATTTTTCTCCCTCCTCCTTGATACCTTTTTAGATACTTGAAAACTGCTATCATGTCCCCTCGCCATCTTCTCTTTTCTAAACTAAACAAGCTCAGTTCTTTCAGTCTTCCCTCATATGTCACGTTTTCTAGACCTTTAATCATTTTTGTTGCTCTTTTCTGGAATGTCTTCAATTTCTCCACATCTTTCTTGAAATGTGGTGCCCAGAACTGGACACAATACTCCAATGGGGCCTAATCAGTGCAAAGTAGAGCGGAAGAATGACTTACTATTCTTGCTCACAACAATCCTGTTAATGCAGCCCAGAATCAGGCTTGCTTTTTTTGCAATGGTATCACACTATTGACTCATGCAAAAGCGACGAGGAGTCCTGTGGCACCTTATAGACTAACTGATTTATTGGAGCATAAGCTTTTGTGGGCAAAAACCCACTTTGTCAAGTCTTTGCCCATGAAAGCTTATGCTCCAATAAATCTGTTAGTCTATAAGGTGCCACAGGACTCCTCATCGCTTTTGCAGATTCAGACTAACACGGCTACCCCTCTGATACTTAACACTATTGACTCATGTTTCACTTGTGGTCTGCAATGACCTCTAGATCCCTTTCTGCAATACACCTTCCTAGACAGACACTTCCAATTCTGTATGTGTGAAACTGTTCCTTCATAAGTGGAGTATTTTGCATTTGTCCTTATTAAACTTCAACCTGCTTAACCCAGATCATTTCTCTAGTTTGTCCAGGTCATTTTGAATTTTGACCCAGATCATTTTGAATTTTGAGGCAGGGGATGCAGGCAGGTACAGAGAGTTTGGGAGGGAAGAGAGTTGGGCAGGGAGTTAGGAGGGAGGAAGGCGGTGGCTGGTGGACAGCTCCATACATGTGACCATGTGCTCCATGACAGATGTTATTGAGGAGCACATGGCCTCATGCTGGTGCAACAGCTCCTCTCATATCATCCTCTCCAGCTCCTGGTCAGCCAATCTTTCCTGGCACTCCTCCTTGAAGCTCTGCTGAGGGAACAGAGGCAGTATAGATGTTCCTGCACCACATCCTCATGGGTTCACCTTCATCTGTGGGTCTTGCGGGGTCAGGAAGATGGTGTTGGAGGTGATGGACACACTATGCTTGTAACTGTTCTAGATGTGAAGAAAAGTGACAAGGGCAGTCATCCCAGGAGACACTGTGTATGAAATCTAGCCCTAATCTCTGAGGTGATACTTAAAGTCTCAGTTCAAACAAGGCAATCTATTACCTAGACAGCAAACACTTTCCTGTAGGAGTATGGATGTCCCAGGGAAGTCTCACTACTTCCACATCCTGAGGACAAGGGGGCATTGGACTATGCCAGACAAGCCAAGAGCCTGCAGGCAGGGAGAGGGGACAGGGCAGCGCAGCTTCCTTCCATGTCCTGCACATGCAAGGTCCAGCAGTGGCAGCGTCTAGAGGAGAAAGTTCTATTCCTGCTTCCTGGAGAAGGTGGGTGGCTGTTGGGTGTGTGTGTGTGTGTGTGAGTGAGAGAGAGCAGCAGACACTGCTTTCTGGAGAGAGTGGTAGTGGGGTATCCTCCTCTTTCTCCCCCGGCACGTTCCCATGCATGGGATTGATGTCTTCCACACTTGACCAGGAGCGGATACTACCCGAGTGTGGGCATGAGCCTGTGCTGTGTGTGGCACTGCTGTTTCCCCATGACCCTAGTCTGCTTAGTGGTGGCTTGTCGTGGGAGCTTTGCAAACAGGGGAAGCTAACAGGTAGTTTCAAGAGGAAGTTCTCCAGGTGAAGGAGCGAATACAGGACCCTTGAGATAAGTGGCTGTCTGTAGTGTGTTTGTGGGTTACTTGCTAGTTGCCTGAAAGAAACTGTGTGCTGAATTTGTGTTTGTCTGTCTGTTTGGAGATTCAAGTGCTGAGCTGTTTGTTTGAAGGACCGTGTGCTGGGGCCAGCAGTTGGAAGCTCTGAGCTTCTTAACGAGGATTTGAAATCTAGAACCCTCTGTACCTCCCTTAACTGGGACTCTATGGACCGGTAGCTGCCAGGCCACAGATGTTCCTGGACCACACAGCCCAGGTATAGGGAGGTCTGGCCGCAGGACAGGAGCACAGCAGAAAAGGCCGGTGACTCAGCTGGGAGCCCTATGGTAGGGGGCAAGGGAAAGAGGGAGGTTGGCAGCATAGGGGGGAGTTTTGGCCCCAACGATTGGGCAGTAGCAAGGGGCTGGCAGTAGCCATGGAGCTCTGGCCCCAGCGCTCTGGCCCCAACAGTGGCCAGGGAGCTCCAGCCCTGGCAGCAGCAGGGCCAGCAGCAGCTAGAGAGCCCTAGCCGGGGGGGAGCAATCAGCACTGGCCATGAAGGGAGGGATCTCCCGTGGCCTAGCAACTCCTCTCATTAAGGACTAGTCAGGTCACAAGGGTGCAGGACCAGAGAGTTCCAAACTATACATTATTCTCCAAGTCACTGAGTCCCATCTCAGCGATCACATATAAGCAGTATATACATGGGCAAAGGACTTTTTCTTGGAAGGTAGTGAGTATGGTTCAGTTTGTCACAGCTAAACATTTTATAAATGGCAAGGTGAGCAATCTTAACTCGATGATATGAAACCAAAGAAAATATTAAGAAGTCATTCAAGCAGCATTCTTGAGAGTACCAATTCATTACCACAAAGAATCTTAAAACTGAATTAAATCCCTCCTTTCTCTCTGTTGGCCCCGATTGACTTAACTCCTTTCCAGGCATACGTAGTCCAAATACACTGTAGTAGCATTTTCATATCTCATTAAAATAATTAAAGAAAAATTTAATTTATTGGCAGTCCTCTTGCAAACATCAGCTCACTAATGCTGCTGCAGAAACATTACTACTCTACGGTGATAGGCTATGATTTATTTTTTTCTGATGCTTTTTTTCCTTGCTCCTGCTTTACTGTCTGGTTGCTACTGCAGTTTCCTTGTATAGATGAGATGAACAGGGTGAGCACAGATGAATACTGTAAAGTTGAGGAACTGGAGCAGTGGGTGCATGGTATGGTATTGCCCCTCTACTACTGTGTAGCTGTCTGTAGAGCTGGACCCTTAGTCAGCAGTAAGTGTGGCATGTTATAGTATTGCCATTTTACTGCATTGGTTCTCAAAGTGTGCTGCCTTCAGAGCTAGGTTCCAGCCAACAGTTGCTGTTCTTGGACCATCCAGCTCTGAAAGCAGTGCAGAAGTAAGGGTGGCAAAGCCATGGTCTCTTCTAAAATAGGCTTGTGACCCTCTGCAACTCCATTTAGGGTTAGGACCCCCAATCTGAAAAACTGTGGTCTCCCGCCTACAGATTTCACGTAGTGGGAGACCAGATTTCACAGTACATAATGTTTTCTTCATAGCTGTGAATTTGGTAGGGCTCTAACTATACATATTTTAAAATTCAATGATTTTCAAACAGCAATATTTTTATAATTCTCTTTGTGTGTGTTTGATTGACTCAAGCTCTCTCTCTCTCTCTTTAAACGGGGTGAAAAAGCCCTAATTAAACTACTTACATTTATAACTCAAATATTTCTTATGGACTACTCCTCTTTGAAGTATCCTGACTAGTGAGCATTCTTTCATTCTTCTGAAGTTAGGAGTTTTTCCTAAAACATTTTGCATAGATTTTTTTCTTAGCTAAGATGGTATATATATATGACGGCAGAGCCACAGTCACGGGGCAGTTGGTAGTCAAATCCAATGCTACCAGGATGTATTTTTTTTTCCCCCATCTAGGTCACCTGGCCAACAGGCCCCACTGTATCTATTGCTGCCTTCCCAAACGGCTCCTCTATGATGGGCAGGGGCCTCAATGCAGCTTTCCTCCCATCCTGGGCCTTCCCCACCCTCTGGCAGGAGTTGCAGGACCAGCAGTACCGCTGCACGGCCGCAAATATCCCCGGCCAGTAGAAGTTTTGGAGCAGCCTCAGCTGGGTGTGCTGGATACCCCAGTGCCCCGCCAATGGGACAGCATGGGCCAGATATAGCAGCTTGTAGTGATACTTTTGGGGAACTACCAGCTGCCTCTGGAGCCCCCATACTCCTATCTTCCTTGGGGGAAGTTATTCCTGGTACAGGAATCCCCGCTCTCACAGGAACCTCTCCTGGCAACCTCCTCCAGGGGCTGAGCTTTGCCCAGATCAGCCCGGTCCCTCAGGGTCCGCAAGGAGGGATCCGCCTGCACTACAGCCTGGAATTCAGCAGCTGGGGCAGGGATCGGGACTTGTTCCGCCCCACTGCCTGGGGCTGGAGTCCCAGTCCGTCTGGGCCCTGTGTCTACTGGGCTGGGGCCCTGGGCCCCCTGCTGGGAGCCCTCCCCTGGGTCAGTGTCGCCAGCCCCTCGCTGGCTCTGGCTACGCGTGGTGACTAGAGCCATGTGGCATCCATCTGGCAACTCCTCTAGGTCTCCACCCCCATCAGCACCTCTGTGGGTAAATGCCGGTGCACCCCCACTTCCTTGGGGCCCTCCTTGGCCCCCCCATTTCAAATGCACCTGGGCTTTAGGCACCTTAAACGGGGTCCCCTCTATGCCCCTCAGGGTCAGCTGAGTGTTGGGTAGCATACAGGCTGGGTCTACTACCTCAGGCCGGGCCAGCATCACCTCCGCACCCATGTCCCAGAAACCTGTCACCTTCCTGCCATCCACCTCCAGAGGTACGAGACACTTGCTCTGCAGGGGCCGCCCTGCCCCCACCCAGTCCAGCAAGAAATCTGCCTCCAGACAGTCAGATCTCCTAGGGGAGTTGGCCTGAGCAGTCTTCCCCCCACTCTGATCGGAAGTTTGCCTGCCAGCCCTTGCCTCTGGGGCGGCCTGCTCTTCCCCCAGCCCCAGCCAGTTAACCCTGGAAAGTCTCGGGTTGTGGGATCTGTCCTGGTGGCTGGGGCACTGAGCCCTCTTGTGGCCTCTTTGCCCACAGCGATGGCAGGTTAGTTCCGGCAGGACTCTTCGGGCTGTCTCTATCCGGGCCCTGGCTGTCTCTCTGGAGGGTGGCTGACCTGGGTTCGCCCCGTAGGTGATTCTCTCCATTGCTCAGCTGAGAACCGGTCTCGGCGCGATTCCCTTTCTCTCCGGGACTCCCGTTCATACCCGGACCGGCAGTCCATGAACTCATCCGCTAGCTTCCCGGCTTCCTGGGGGTTCTCTGGCCTCTGGTCCTTGAGCCACAGCCTCAGGATGGGCGGGCACACTTCATAAAACTGTTCCAGCATCATCAGCTCAAGCAGGTCGCCTGCGGTCTGGGCTCCGACCCCGCCCACCCATTTGCGGCAGTATTGCTCCAGGTGGGAGGCCATATCTACATAGATCTCCCTTGGCTCCTTCTGCACCCCCAGGAACTTCTTCCTGTACGGCTCAGGGGGTTAGCCTGAACTTATGTAGCAGGGCCTCTTTGACCTGTTCGTAATCACCTGGCTGCAGATTCTCCAGCTGGTTGAACACCCCTGCGGCCTCCTGATCCAACAAGGGGGTGAGCTATTGGAGCCAGTCTTCTGGGGGAATCTGGTTTAGTTCAAAGGAGCTAAGGAACCCATCCATGTCCCCCACGTTCTTACGTTGGGACAACACGAGCTTTTCAAAGCATCTAGCCACCCCGGGTCCCCTGGGATCCTCCCCACACACTGCAACCAGGACCCCTCAGCTTCTCCGCTCTGCCATGGACAAGGTCATTCTGCCGCTGCTTCTCTCGGTCCTGTACCTCCAATTCCTTCATCCGCAGCTCGATTTCCAGCCGTCGCAGCTCTGCTGGGATGGACCCCGCCTTGGATAAACTGCTGCTGGCAGCAGAGCGTGGCCTGGTGGACACCACATCTGTCTGGCGGACTCCAGCTCTCCATCTGGTCTGAGGGCCTGAGAGGCTCTCAGGAGGTATCTGGCTGCTCCCTGCTGGGACAGGATCCAGGCTCCTGGACTGGTCATTCTCTTCCAGCCGGGTAATCAGCTGGGCCTTGGTTGCTTTACCTATGGTCAGGCCCCTCCCTCTGCACAGTCCCACAAAGTTTGCCTTCAGGAGTCAGGCGTAGGCCATCTCCCTGCTGATCCCCAGGGTGTAGACTCACTGACCGAGTGCTGCAGCGCCTCCCAGCTCCCAGGAATCGCTGTGCTCTGCCTCCAGCATGTCTGGCTTCTGCAAGCCTCTTCCTTCTACTGCTCCTTGTCACTCGCTGCTGGAAGCTCCATCTGCGGGGTGCAGTGCATCCCACCCCTGACACCACTGTGACGGCACGTCGGGGTTCCCCCCGATCCTGCACCCCAGTAGCAGCCAGAACAGACTCCACCAGCCAGTAGAATAGAGAGAGTTTATTGCTTCTCCAGGAGACAGCATAGCACAGTCATGATGTGGTTACAGGAGTCAGGGCCAGGGTGCCTCAGACCCCTTGGGTTAGGGGATCCATTGCCCCTTCAACCCTCAAATGAGTCTGTTCCCTTCTGGCTGGGAAACATGAAACTGCCTTGCTCCCAGACCCTGCCTCCCAGCCAGGTGGCCGTCTCCACCTCCCTTTCTTTGTCTCTCTCTCTGGGAAGAGACTTGTTATCTGCTCAAGCTGGGACTAGGTGTCTGGGCCAATATACATGTGGGTGAGTCAGTGGGAATCACACATCACAGCACAGGAGAACCCCGGGTTACAGAACAGACAGCACCCCCACTACATCACAATATACAAAATGTGTCCCATGTTCTTTGATGAGACAAATCTTGTGGCTTATTTACCTTTTCCCCAGATTGTTGATTTTGCAACCTGTCATTTGAATTACATTCACAACTTGCAATTAAAGACTTCTCAAATATTCTATTAACAGCAACATTATAACATTTATATTGTCATGAATCATGGGTAGTGTGAATGGTTGGCATGAGTGAATTAGCAGTAAGTGAGCTGAAGAGAGGCCATATTACGGTTCAAGCCAGTGCCCCGGAGGATTATGGACTTATTTACAACTTCGAGAGAAGGAACTGTGTGAAAGAAAGACTGTGTGCTGAGGAGATAAAAACTGTAAAGGAGGAGGCTGCGTTTCCAATGCTTCCAGACAGGAAAAAGTAACAAGGGAGAAACCCAATCAAGGACAGATCGTTGTTTATCACTGATGGCGAGGCAAGCACAATTGGGTGATGCAAAAACCGGGTGCTTCTGGACTGGCCGTAAACACACCAGTAAGAGGAGCGAGGTGTCACTAACAGACATCATCCCACCTGGACTGTGTGCAACCAGTGGATGGTGTCCCATGTGACTGGCCCCCGCCAAGGGGCTATATATCACACCATTTTGCCCCACGAGTTGGAGTCCATTGATTCAGCATATTGGGGTGATGTGCATGTCGGACTTCCGCCTCAACCAAATTTATCAACATTACCTGGGGTTTGGCCAGCTCCAGAGCGTGAGTGGTAATTGTGAGTGTGTTTGTGAGTGTGTGTGCTACAACTGGGTTAAGAATTAGGTTGCTAAATCGGGGTAAGAATTAGACTGTTAATTATTCCATTTAAGCATTACTTTTAACCTGCTTTTAATGCTTCTTTAATTGCTTACTATATATATCTCCATCCTGAATTACTGGTAATAAAACTTGTTAAGGGTATAGAATAGTGATAGAGATGCAGCCGTGTTAGTCTGGTCTAGCTGAAACAAAAAAGACAGAACTATGTAGCACTTTAAAGACTAACAAGATGGTTTATTAGGTGATGAGCTTTCGTGGGCCAGACTCACTTCCTCAGATCAATATGTGGAAGAAAATCGGCACACCTATATATACCAAAGTGATACAATCAAAAAAAATGAACGCATGTGAAATTGCCAAATCAAATTTTAGAACAGAGTACGGGAAAGGGGGGAAGGTTAGTGTCTGTGAGGTAATGACAATAGGGGTGATAATTGGGGAAGCTATCTTTGTAATGGGTGAGATAATTAGAGTCTTTGTTTAAACCCATACATAAAGTGTCAAATTTAAGCATGAATGACAATTCTGAAGCTTCTCGTTGAAGTCTGGAGTTAAAGTCTCTTTGAAGCAATATGCATGTTTTAAGGTCATTGAGGGAATGGTCAGTCTGGCTGAAATGGCAAGCAACAGCTTTCTCTCTGTGAGAGAGTCTTATGTCTGTTTTGTGTGCATTGATTCTTTGGCGAAGTGTCTGAGAAGTTTGTCCAATGTACATAGCAGACAGACACTTTAGGCACATGATGGCATAAATTATATTTCTGGATGAACAGGAATATGTGTTCTTGATCTTGTAACTGGCATGGTTAGGTCCAATAATGGTGTCAGCAGAGTAAATATGTGGACAAAGCTGGCACCGGGGTTTGTTGCAAGGGAAAGTTCCAGGGTTGGTATTAGTGTGGTATGTCCTGTGGTTGTTGGTAAGAATCCTCCTGAGGTTAAGTGGTTGTCTATAGGAGACTATGGGTCTGTCTCCCAGAGCCTCTCGGAGTGTAGTATCCTGTTCCAGTATAGGTTGTAGTTTATTGATAATGCGTTGGACGGGTTTAAGTTGGGGGCTATAGGTGATGACAAGTGGTGTTCTATTGTTGGTTTTCCTGGGTCTGTCTTGAAGTAGATGGTTTCTGGGTATTCGTCTGGCTCTTTCAATTTGTTTTTTTTTATTTCTCCGGGTGGGTAATTGAGGTTTAAAAATGCTTGGTAGAGATCCTGAAGTTTCTGGTCTCTGTCAGTGGGATTAGAGCAGATGCGATTGTATCTAAGGGCTTGGCTATAGACGATGGATTGTATGGTGTGTCCTGGATGGGAGCTGGAGGCATGTAGGTAACTGTAGGAGTCAGTGGGTTTTCTGTAGAGAGTGGTGTCTAATTTACCATTGGTGATTTGTACTGTGGTGTCCAGGAAATGGATCTCTCATGTAGAATGGTCCAGGCTGAGATTGATGGTGGGGTGTAGGTTGTTAAAGTCTCTGTGGAATGTATCCAGTGTTTCTTGGCCATGGGTCCAGATCGTAAAGATGTCATCGATGTAGTATAAGTAGAGAAGGAGTAAAAAGGGGACGGGATCTGAGGAAACGTTGCTCTAAGTCAGCCATAAAGATGTTAGCATACTGTGGGGCCATGCGGGTACCCATGGCTGTGCCGCTGATCTGGAGGTATAAGTTGCCCCCAAATTGGAAATAATTGTGGGTGAGAACAAAGTTACACAGGTCTGCTACCAGATTGGCAGTGGTATCCTCTGGGATAGTGTTTCTAATTGCTTGTAATCCGTGTTCATGTGGGATGTTGGTGTAGAGAGCTTCTATACATCCATGGTAGCAAGGATGGCATTATCAGGAAGGTTATCGATGTTTTGTAGTTTTATCAGGAAGTCAGTAGTATCTTGGCGATAGCTGGGAGTGTTGGTTGCGTAGGGTTTGAGAAGAGAGTCTACATAGCTGGATAATCCAGTAGTGAGCGTGCCGATACCTGAGATGAGGGGGCATCCGGGGTGTCCAGGTTTATGGATTTTTGGGAAGCAGACAGAACAATCCTGGTCGGGGTTCAGAAGGTGTGTCTGTGTGGATTTGGTCCCGAGTAGAGGTAGGGAGTTTAAGGAGACAGCGTAGTTTCTTTTGGTATTCTGAAGTAGGATCAGAGGAGAGAGGTTTGTAAAATGTGGTGTTGGAGAGTTGTCTAGTTGCCTCCTGGTCATAGTCGGATTTATTCATAATGACCACAGCATCCCGTTTGTCAGCTGGTTTGATTATAATGTCCGGGTTGTTTTTGAGACTCTGGATGGCATAGTGTTCAGAGCGGCTGAGATTGTATGTCGCTTGTTGTTTGTAAATAATGTCAGTCTGTGCATTGTTGCTGAAGCATTGTATATAGAAATCCAGATTGTAATTCCGACCATCGGGGGAGTCCATATAGAATTGTTTTTCTTTTGGTGTTGATAGGGGGATCTGGTTGGTCAGACTGATGTTCATCAGTAGTTTGGAAATATTCTCGTAGGTGGAGGTGGCGAAAGAAAGCCTCAAGGTCACCACAAAATTGAATCAAGTTAGTGGGGGAAGTGGGGCAGAAAGAAAGC
Organism: Rafetus swinhoei; assembly: GCA_019425775.1. Taxonomy (NCBI): domain Eukaryota; kingdom Metazoa; phylum Chordata; order Testudines; family Trionychidae; genus Rafetus; species Rafetus swinhoei. The sequence goes on along the minus strand of CM033425.1, from coordinate 14,620,314 downwards.
CCCTGGGATAAGACAGACTCTTCTGCTTGGTTGAGTTTGTAGCTAGAGAGGTTAACAATATTATCCGGTGGGTTGAGGTAGTTGCTGTTGTAGCCTGTGCTATGGAACAGTTTAGAAAGTTTGTCGTCTTTTCTTTTTTGTAGGGAATAGAAGTGTGTATAGTAGATTTCTCATCTGGTGGAACAAAAGTCTTATGAAGTGTTAGTCGGTGTGGAGGTTTGTCTTGAGATGAGATTCTCTAGGTTAGAGATGTCATTCTTGATGTTTTTCTGTTTCTTGTATAAGATGGTAATCAGGTGGTTCCTTAATTTTTTGGATAGTGTGAAGCAGAGTATAAGGGTATAGTTTGTCTACTGTGGGTCTCTTGTTCTGTGAGCTGGTTATAATATACCGTCAGGAGCCCTGCTTGCACCCCATGCAGCAGCAGCGCCCTCTTGTGACAATGTCCACCTTTCAAAACAGAATATAAAAAGAAAATAGTATAAAAAGTTAAAGCTGTAGGAATTATAAATGCAAGAGGATGCTGGATAATCAATGGGTGTTATCTCTAGTAACACTTGAGGATACTCATGTTGACAAAAAGCAGAATTCCTCCAAGAAACTACCTTAAATCTTTCATAAAATTAAACAATTAGAGATAAGTACCTATCTTACAGTCATCAAGCATATTGTATATTGAACTAATTGAAAATATTTATTAATATACAGCAAAGGTGCTGAATAAATTTGTGCAAACCTAACAGATAAATTATTACAATTATAATTTTTGCATACATGTTGAGGTTTATCCCCCATAATTAAGATTAGTTGGGCCCCACTGTGAATCATTGGTACCCACTGTAAGCCAGGAGGATGGACTTACGGATATTCATACCTGTTTGGTTCCTGGCTCTCAACCTGTCTTAAGCCTGGAGAGATGGAATAATGGATGGCAAACATTACCATCCTGCACATGAGGCAGTGTATGTATGTGTCAGTCTCCTCAGATCTGGTTAGGAAAAAAATATCCTTTCCTCTTTGGGATAAGGAAGTATAAGGAGTAGAAGCTTCTTTTCTGCATTCTCATGTTACCTCTTTTATTACTCTCCTAGTAAGCAACAAGTCCACTTCTGTTTGTAACAGGCTTTTGTGAAAAGGTTCCTGGAAAAGAATGAGAAAAGGGGAGGAGAAGGTAGTGGATAGCGAATGGGACCATGTAGTGTAGCTAAGGACAATGATGTCTACTAACCGTTTGTCGAGTGTGATTGTCACCAAGGCCTAATGGAATGGGGCAAGACGGTTCTTGAAAACGAGACTATAGATGGGTTCCTTTTGGCTCTTGATGCTTCCATCATACATGATGCGTTTGAGAGGGAAATACATTATTTGAGGCGATAGAAGAGAATATCCCTTGGAATACTTAGGTTTCTTCAACTATCTGATATTGTGGCTATTTGTCCTGGGAATAAGAAGATATCATTTGCCTTTATTGGGGTTGATATTTGCAAGGTTATTGAATCCTTGAGGGAATGGAGAACTTCATCTGTCCTATGGCAGAAGAGCTCAAAAGGCAAGGTTATCTACTATGGCCTGAAATTCACATGGCTTGCCCGATGCCTGGAGCCAATATGCATGTTTCAGAATGATGGTCCTATCAAAGCCACAGTTACATTCTCATGATTATTTGCCCCTCCTTCAACATGTATTTCAATTCCTTTCTGTCATCCCGCAGGATTTTTCTTTTAAAGGAAGAAGAGGATGACTCCCTACCACATTAAATAATTCTGTTCGGTGAACAGTGCTTAGTAGTTCACCACCAAGAGAGGCAATGAGTCTGGTAAATAAGCCTTTTGCCAGGCAGGTCTAACTTTTAAGAGTTCTGGTCCTTAGGAGAGCCTTCAATAGACTTCAATTTTTCTTGTGTTGCAAGCAACAAAGTTAGATCATGGACAACACAGAAACACACAAACAGAAGCAAAACTGAAACCCATTAAAATTACATGGAAAGCATTTAAATCTGCAAATGACTGTCGAAGATGGAAAGCAGCAGTGAAGGCATTATATTCCACATGAACTATAGAGGCAGGAGCACAAGCAAGCAAGCAGAAATCAGCAAGGACCCTGGGTACATCAGAGCATAAAAGTGCTCAAAACATTTTGTCGGTACTTAATACTTATCTCCACACACTTGGAAGTGGGAAGAAGAGAGGATGGAGGATGTCATAGGTCATTGGCTGATTGCAGGGGTCCTTCATTAATAGGGAGAAAGATTTTGGCATGTGCCATCACACTCAGGACATCAAATAGCTTATGAGACTTTACCTGTACAAACAATCTCACTTGACTAGCTTCTCCATAATTAGGGACAGGAAGTCCTGGAAAGCTTTAACATCATCTGTTGCTGGGATGGGTACTGGTGTTATTGCCATGTCCAGTAATGGATAGGATTTCTTGGAGGGATACCAGGATTGCTGACAACCACCATTATCTCCTGTTCCTGTGGTCCCACATCCAGTGATGGGGTGGGAGGCATAGTCAGTGAAGCCATCATGAAGTTTGATGTCTTCCTTTTTAAAAAAGGCATTTAAGGCCATATGGTAAGATAGCTGTCCTTACTGACAACCAAGGTGGCTTTCTGTACAGGTATTGGCCAGGTTGGAGCTGGCTGGCGCAGTGCAACTCACACTTGTGCTCTGAACAAGTGCACTGATATTCTCTTTGGTATCCTTCTCCAATGACACAGGAGAGGAAGCTCTGTTAGTAATATCTGTATACTATTCTGAATGTACTTTTGACAAGTTTCCACATGCTCTTCCTTTTTTTCCTACTCCCTTTTTGAGTGAGTTGGCTATAGCATCATGGAATTCCCTCCTACCTTTCCTGTCCTGTCCTTTCCAGCACCCACCAGAATCCTTTTTGAACATTCACATTTTTGGTGTCATCTGTCATTAAAAAAATTAGATTTTTTTCAAAACATCTCTCTACTTATTGAAAGTATTAACGATAATTCATACATTTTATGTCTGTTCCTTTTTAAGAGGGAAATATGACTTTATGCAGTTTGTATAAATATTTAAGATTTGTTTAGAATTGTACAAAATATTAATGACAGAGAAATAAAGAAGTGTTGATATACACTTATGCATCTTCCTCATGAACATGAATATTAGATTTACCAAATTTTTTTTTTTTTTTTTTTTTACAAAATTTTAGTTTAATAATTAAAATAGTTTCTTTTTAAAATAGTTCTGGACTAGGAATAACATTTCCTTTTCTATCTAATTCCTTCACTATTTGGCTTTAAAAAGCTGTAAACACATTCTAATAGAATTACATGCCAAACCTGTATTGCAATTTCCCTTATTCCGTTGATTTAAAGTATAGGTAATGTGTTTCTTCATAACTTTTTATATTTACTGGAAGGCAGTTCCTGTTAGCTTAGACCAGGGCTACTCAACGTACAGCCCGTGGGCCACATGTGGCCCGCCGCCCATTTGTTTGTGGCCCGCTGTGCAGTTTGGGTTTACATGGGGCTCAACACGCAGCCCATGGGTGGGAGCCATAACAAAAAAGTAGTCAATAGAATGGTCTTCTGTTGCTATGCATTTTAGTAGTTAAATTCCTGGACTGTCATTGCTCATTAAAAGTGCTGTCAAATGGGTGGAAATTGGGTAAATATTGCATTTTATTAATATCAGCAGAACTGACTTAAATGGGGCCTGTGTGTTGTGTAGTCTTGTCTTCATCTTTGTATTCATGCCCATCAGTGTGAAAGAAGCTATTTGCATATATATTTGCATGTATATGCAACCCCACTTAAGTTGCGGCGCTCGGCATGTGCTGTGAATGTCATTGTGGGCCCCGGGGCTTCCAAAGTTGAGTAGCCTTGGCTTAGACTATATGAAAGACCTCTTAATTTCAGTAACATGTTTGAAAGAAAACAATTAAAAATATTTTAGGAAAAAATGCACTATACACACGCACATCCACTTCTCCGTCCCAAAACAATAAAGCATACATTCACCCACACAAAAGGCGCGCAGCTGACTGCTATCAAATGAAAACAGAAAAATGCTATTTAAACTGTCCCAAAAACCTAAGAAAAGGGCCTACAGGGAAAAGCTATTTTCCCCTGAAATCTTCAGGGCAGCTTCAGCATCTATGGCACTAGATAACAGAGTTACTTAAATTGTGTAAAATAGAAAAAGAATTAATAACTTTCTGAAGGACAGACAGCAAAGCAATACATATAAGTCTTGTAGGATTAAATTCCTGTCTGCACCACATCCACCCATTTTCCCAAAGGAAAACGGTATGTTATTCTATAAAGCACCTTAAAAATACAAATAAACTAACTTTGAATTATGTTATAGATACATTTATCTCCTCACACATATACATTCATACACGTATCTGCTCATTATTTTATATGAAATACATAAAGCCTAACTTGACTGCAAAATTGCTTAATACACCCACGTATGAGGGAAAATTCACACAATTTAAATTAGTCTGTACAAATCTCTTTTTACTTGATTTTAAGGAATACCTGTAACTCTTGCAGAATTTAAGGTATCCATATGGAATGTAGATTTATTAATATGATTTAACTGGAATTTAACAAACAAAATAAAAACAGCAATGGCGTTTTATGGAAACCTATATTTTAGTATTTGTGAGACAGCAGATACAAAATGTTTTCCTTGAGAGTAAACATAGCTTACATGTTAAATACATTGGCACTGGAGGGAAGGAATTTCTTTTGTCATTGAACAGTGATGACAGAAGATAGTACAGGGCCAGTAACAGCAACCCTGTTTGGTACTGGGAACATCTCCAAGTGTGATAGAGATGCCTCTGCACAACATATCTGAGGTCTTCATTTGGTTCCCTCACAGTTATAGTACTGGGATTAGTGTTGGGGTCCTCCTTGATGGGAATCAGTCCTTAACAAGGACAGGCACTATTTGAACCTGAGGGCCTAGAGGCAACTATGAGGTTTCAGTTAGCATGAATTGGCTCACTCTGCTGTAATGGAGAGGAGAGTTTGAGACTGGAGTGCACAGGAGAAATCAATGGTTTCCCCCACCTCTTTTTTTTTTTAAATCTAAAAAAACCCTCCATTAGAGATTTTTTTCCCCCCGAAAATTAGCAATGGTAGATATTATGCATCACTGTTTTAAAAATAACTGATGCTTGCTCTACATAAGAACTTAAGAGCGGCCATACAGGGTCAGACCAAAGGTCCATCTAGCCCAGTATCCTGTCTGCCAACAGTGGCCAATACCAGATGCCCCAGAGGGAGGGATCACAACAGGCAATCCTCACATGATCCCTCCCCTGTCACCCACTTCCAGAGAAACTGAGGCTAGGGATATCATTCCTACCCATCTTGGCTAATAGCTATTGATGGATCTAACCTCCATGAATCTATCTAGCTCTTTTTTGAACCCTGTTAAAGTTTTAGCTTTCACTGCATCCTCTGGCAAGGAGTTCCATAGGTTGACTGTGCACTGAGTAAAGAAAAACTTCCTTTTGTTTTAAACCTGCTGCTTATTAATTTCATTTGGTGACTACTGTTTTTATATTGTGGGAATAAGTAAATAACTTTTCCTTATTCACTTTTTCCATACCAGTCATGATTTTATAGACCTCTGTCATATTCCCCCTTAGTCTCTTTTCTAAACTGAAAAGTCCAAGTCTTTTTAATCTCTCTTCATATGGGACCCTTTCCAAACTCCTAATCACTTTTGTTGCCCTTTTCATAGAATCATAGGGCTGGAAGAGACCTCAGGAGGTCATCAAGTACAGCCCCCTGCCCAAAGCAGGACCAATCCCAACTAAATCAACCCAGGTAGGGCTTTGTCAAGCTGAGACTTAAAAACCTGTAGGGATGGAGATTCCACCACCTCCCTAGGTAACCCATTCCAGTACTTCACCATCCTCCTAATATCCAGCCTAGATCTCCCCCACTGTAACTTGAGACCATTGTTCCTTGTTGACATCCATCACTACTGAGAACAGCCTCTCTCCATCCTCTTTGGAACCTCCCTTCAGCAAGGTGAAGGCTGCTATCAAATCCCCTCTCACTCTTCTCTTCTGCAGACTAAAACCCAAATCCCTCAGCCTCACCTCATGGGTCATGTGCTCCAGCCCCCTAATAACCTCGGTTGCCCTACACTGGACCCTCTCCAGTGTGTCCACATCCTTTCTATAGTGGGGGCCCAGAACTGGATGCAATACTCCAGATGTTGCCTCACCAGAGCTGAATAAAGGGTGATAATCACTTCTCTAGATCTGCTGGCAATGCTCCTCCTAATGCAACCTAATATTCCATTCACCTTCTTGGCTACGAGGGCACACTGTTAACTCATATCCAGTTTCTCATCCACTGTTATCCCCAGATCCTTTCCTGCCAAACTGCTACTTAGCCATTTGGTCCCCACCCTGTAACAATGCTTGGGATTCTTCTGTCCCAAGTGCAAGACTCTACACTTGTCCTTGTCGAACCTCATCGGATTTCTTTTGGCTTAATCCTCCAATCTGTCTAGATCACTGTGGAACCTATCCCTGCCCTCCAGCGTATCTACCTCTCCACTTTGTTTATTTTTTGGAACCTTTTCCAATGCCAATATATTAGGGCTGTCAATTGATGTGCGTTAATGTCTGTGATTAACACAATACAGGATTACCGTGTTAAAAAAATTAACACATTAATCGCAGGCGTTAATACTGCACTGCCCCTTTGACGTGCCACCCTGCACTTCAAAGGGGCAGCGCTGCACGGAGCCCAGGGTCAGCTGCGGACTCCAGCTGCTCCCAGGTTCCTAATGTGCTGCCCCTTTGAAGCGCCAGGGCGGCACTTCAAAGGGGCAGGGCAATGCGGAGCCAGGGATCAACTGGGCGCTCCAGCTGATCCCAGGCTCCCACAGTGCTGCCCCTTTAGAGGTGCCGCGGCAGCGTTTCCATGGGGCAGCACAACGCAGAGCCCAGGATCAGCTGGAGTGCCCTTTGAAGTGCCGGGGTAGTGTTTCAAAGGGGCTGCATGGAGCCTGCAGTCATCTGGGGACTCCAGCTGATCCCAGGCTCCTAATGCGCTGCACTGAGGCTCCCGCAGTGCTGCCCCTTGGAAACGCTGGGGAGGCCTTTCAAAGGGGCAGTGCTGCACCGAGCTGGGGTCAGCTGGGGACTCCAGCTGACCCTGGGCTCCAGCAGTGCTGCCCCTTTGAAACGACGCTGGAGTGTTTCAAAGGGGCACCACACACGATTAATCATGATTAATTTCTTTAATCACTGACAGCCCTACAATATATCTTTTTGAGGTGAGGCAACCCCATCTGTACCCAGTATTCAAGATGTGGGCGTACCATGGTTTTATATAGAGGCAATAAGATATTTTCTGTCTTATTCTCTATCCCTTGTTTAATTACTCCTAACATTCTATTTGCTTTTTGACTGCTGCTGCACACTCAGTGGATGTGTTCAGAGAACTATTCACAATGACTCCAAGATCTCTCTTGAGTAGTTGTGGCCAAATTAGTCCCCACCATATTGTATATATAGTTCGGATATTTTTTTCAATGTGCATTACTTTACATTTATCAACATTAAATTTCATTTGCCATTTTGCTGCCCAATCACTTAGTTTGGTGAGATCTTTTTGAAGCGTTTTACAGTCTGCTTTGGTCTTTGCTATCTTGAGCAGTTTGGTATCATCTTGCAAATTTTGCCACCTCACTGTTTACCCCTTTCTCCAGATCATTTATAAATAAATTGAATAGGATTTGCCATTGCTAGTGCTGAATTAGACCTGGGCGCCAGTCTAGTCGTCGTAGCACCCACTGATGCCAATTCCCTTGGTAGGGCTGGACTCGAAGCTGATGTACTCTAGTTCTCTTTCTGTTTGTTGTGTTGGTGGATAGGAGCCATGCCCAAAGTGCCCGGTTTATCCCCTGTACTAACCCACGTTGGAGGCAAGGAGTGGGATGGGAAGGGCCTCTTTTTTGTCTGTGCAGGCTTTGATGAAGCAGCTCGGCATCGGTCGGCTCCAAGGGATTCCGTGGGCTGGGAAGAATCGGTCTAAGCTGGCTGTAACACCTAGTCAAACAGAAGCATTTTCAGCCTCATCTCCCTATCTCGTCTAGCTCGTGCCGTGAGCTTCAAACAGTGAGGGCATTTCTGAGGGATATGCCCCTCACCTATGCAGCGAATACAATGGGAATGTCCGTCAGAAGCGGGCATGGGCTCACGGCATGTGCCACACTTCCTGAAACCGGGTGATCATTGCATACTTTAGTTAGAGCTGTAGCTCCTCGTTTCTCTCTGCTTTTCTTCTTTTTTTTTTTAAATGAAGCCAATGGAATCACTAGTAAACTGAACTATAACTACTAAAACTATCTAAGTAATTACTAACTATGAACAATCTTTGTCTTTAATTCCTATCAAATAGACAAGAGGGAGCTCATTCTGTCTGCAACCGAGGACTGTTAGGAGGAACTGGAGGGAGCTGGACCACGCATTCAGAAACAGTGCGAACGACATGAGGCACACAACGTGCATACGCAGTCCGGCGGACCACTGCTGAAAAATCTCTGATCTGTGGCTCCGGGACAAGCCTGACACCGACACCTACAGTAGAGCACCCATGGGGACACTACTCGAAGAAGAACTTACTTTACTTGAGAGCCTTTGGTGACGGACCTTGTGAAAGGCTATCTAAATATTCTATATCCACTGGATCCACATGTTTGTTGACCTCCCCTTAAAGAACTCTAGTAGATTAGTAAGGCATGATTTCCCTTCAAATAAATCTTGTTGACTTTCCCCCAACAAATTATGTTAATCTATGTGTCTGACAATTTTATTCTTTACTCATTTAAACTAATTTGCCTGGTACTGATGTTAGAATTGCCAGGATCACCACTAGAGCCCTTTTTAAATATTGGTGACCACATCTGCATGCAGTATTCAAGATGTGAGTGTACCATGGATTTATAAAGAGGCAATAAGATATTCTCTGTCTCTATCCCTTTTAAAATTATTCCTAACATTCTGTTTGCTTTTTTGACTACTGCTGCACATTGAGTGACTCCAAGATCTTTCTCTTGAGTGGTCACAGCTAATTCAGTTTCCTTCATTTTATACATATAGCTGGGATTATGTTTTACAATATTACTTAGCATTACTTAGCATTTATCAACATTAAAATTCATCTGCCCTTTTGTTGCCCAGTCACAATTTTGTGATGTTTGTGAGTATTTTGCAACCTAATTATTAATTATACTTGAACTTTATAAAAATACTAGGAAAATCACATAAACATTTTAATAAAAGTTATTTTGTTTCCCTTATATACTTTAAATGCTAGTGATCTGGCTAGGTTTTTAAAGCACATGCAAGAGAAGTATGCCAGTGAAAGTTATTTCTGCAGCTCTTTGTTGGCTTTTTCAGCAAATGAAAAACATACCAGAAGCCGAATGTTCCTGTGAATTCTTTCCAACCTAATGACAGGTGTCTCCAATTTTCCACTGACATGCTGCAAATGGCTGATTAAATGAAAGTAAATTCCATCAAGTTAAACACTGGAAACAAATATTAAAACCATGGGGACTGTGAAAACATACAAGTTCTACTAGCTAGAAAGGAAGAGTCTAAATGAATTGGTCCCTAACTAAGTAAAAAATAAAATAAAAGCAGCACACAGAAAGTGGAATAGGAATATCACTGAAACGAAAACTGGTAATAATACAAAAATCAGCAGGTAAGAATATTAGAAATTTTCTTTTAAATGGATTGCTTAGCTAACACAATTAAACACCACAGGGCAATATTCTGCAATTCTTAACCAGATTAAACATCCGCTGATTTCAATGGAAGTTTTTCCTCAATTGAGGAACACAGAATTTGCACCTTAAAGGACTTTCACACAGGAAAAACTTAGGCCTTGAACCTGAAAAAATAGCCCTAAATCACATGCTTAAAGTTAATAACATTCTTAAGTCCTCTTTTAGATTTGGACTTTAAAGATTTTCTTGTTTTATAATTTGACACACAGAGATAAGGTCTTACCTTCATGATGGTTGCTGCACCCATATGATCTTAACCATACAAACTTCAATACAGCACAAACTGAAATCCCCAAAATAAATCCACTTTCCCCACACACATTCAGATTTTTTCCAGATAGCTGGGTTTTCTAGTACTCAAAAAAAATCAAGATGCAGTCACAGAAGTCTAATGGCATAAATACGTAAGTATAACTTCCCCACAGAATTTTATGCAAGTGTAGCTTATGAAAGAAGAGAGCCTTCACACACAAATATAATCAATAGCAGCAAAGAAACCTGGAAAAAGGCACATGTCTTTTATGTGAGCATTCTCCTTTCAGAAGTGCTTCAGATGAAAAATGCTAGTTTAATGGAAATATTTTAGATAGCCATGGTTTGAGAGGGTTGTGGTTTGATTTCTCAGATCAAAGAGCTATTACATTTAGACAGAACGTAGCTATGAATATAGCAGACCTTTATCAATCCAAACTAGAGTTTAGTTTAGTCAATCTGGTCTACCTATAAGCAAAATTAAGAACAGTTAAATATTTTATCCATCTGAATATGCTCACTGCAGGATTGTTAGGCAATTAAAAATGCTTACTTCTCTATCAATGTAAAGGTTGTAAAATAGTAAAAAATATTATAATTAAACATATCACCTTTACAGCCCTTTAATTCAGACTTAATTCTGGCTACTGGTTTAGGATGTTCTGTTTTTCATCCACATAACATTAGCGATAAGGAAGCTGATATTCTTTGCTCTCTGTGGGAGACAGAAACTATAAACAGTTGTGTATGGTTGAGTAGAAAGCATTCAGGGAAATTAATCCAGCTGCTATATTTGATGCGTCACTTCTTCTACTGCCAAATTATGAAAAATTTGACTGGGGTTTTTTAATCCACATTGTCTTTTTATACTGAATGTTTCTTAATGTTTCCTGCTTTAGAAACTGTTTATTTTCAAAACCTTAGTGTTTTAAGGTGGCACTGTGCTTTACGACTCCACCCTGGAGAACATTTTTGTTAGTCCTTGAATTTAGTCCAACTAGAACTTTCTGTACCACCTTGAAATGAACAAATGATAAACAATTACTAATGGGAATTCTTCCACTTTTCCATTTAGTGGAAATAAACATCTTGTTATTGTTTTCCCCTATTCAGCCATACGGAGACTTATTGGAGTCTGGCAAGAATGGTTTCAGAGCTCTTTTCAGTTTAGCAAGATTTGAGGTTGGGAGTGCAGGCTGTCTATAATAGTGATGATAGCAGCAGAATTCCATTTAGAAAAATAAAGAACAGTTACTTAACTCGTAACTGTGATTCTTCAAAATGTGTTGCTCATGTCCATTCCAATACAGGTGTGCACGCGCAGCATGCACACACAGTCGGAGACTTTTCCCTCAGTAGTACCCTTAGGGCCAGCAGGGAGCCCCCTGGAGTGGCACCGATATATTGGCCCATATATACCCCTGCTGGCCCTCTCATCCACTCTGTTCCTTCTTACCGGCATATTCTGGATAAAGGGCGGTGGGCAGGGATTTGGAATGGACATGAGCAACATCTCGAAGAATCACAGTTATGAGGTAAGTAACTGTTCTTTCTTCGACTGATTGCTCATGTTCATTCCAATATAGGTGACTCCAAAGCAGAACCCAACTAGGTGGAGGGCCAGATGTTGAAACCAAGGAGGAGTTAAGGACCGCCCTACCTAGGGCAGCATCCTCTCTGGCCTGATGGGACAGCGCATAATGGTTGGCAAACACGTGGACCGAGGACTATATGGCACCCCTACAGATGTCCAGGATGGCAACCTGTGCTGCGAAAGCGGTGGAAGCTGCCACAGCTCTCATGGAGTATGCTCTAAGGGTCAGGGCTGAAATGCCCGCTATGGAGTAGCACTCCCTGATACAGGCGGTTATCCATGAGGCCATCTGCTGAGTGGATACAGGTTGGCCTCTCATGCGTTCCGCGATGGCTACAAAAAGTTGTGGTGATTTTCAGAACGGTTTGGTCCTGTAGGGGTAAACTGAGGCAGTCCATGGTATCTTGCTGAGAACTCAAATCCTAATTATTAAGGCCAGGCCTGAGAAGCACACAGACAGTAGCTACCGTGACCCTGGTTCCCCTGGCAACCACATTCCAAAGGGGCCTCACTCTGATAAGGCCTGGCTGATACCAGCCAGGCTGCGCGGTTTCTCTGTCTCCTGTAACTTCAGGTAAATCAGCTTGAATCCCAAAGACTGTGCCAACGCAAGGAAGTAGTCATCTCGCAGTAGACATATCACAATCACAACAAAACAAGTTCCCATCAACATATCTGTTTTGTTTATGTTGGCTTATTTAGCTTGTTAGGAATAACTACCTGTATTATTGATAAGATGTTTAATTGGGCAGAGATATCGTGTAACCTTCATAGTTCATTGGCTTATGTGCTCATCTAATTTCTACCGCTAGACCTATCAAATCACTTCCACTCCACCCATCTGCTGCCTATATAATCTAAATGTATGTTTTGGTTAAGTTAGTGCTCACCCAGTTAACCCCTGGTGAGTACTCCACCAGCTGTGTGAACCAATAAATCCTCTGCTTGTTTTCACCTGCACCCACTGTATCCGGAATTATTCCCTACAGTCCTGTCTAAATAAAAGGCTAGTGCCCTACGGACGTCTAATGTGTGTAAAGCTTGCTCTTTCCCCAATGCATGCGGTTTCGGGTAAAAAACTGGTAGAAAAATATCCTGGAAATGTGGAATGCAGAAACGACCTTCGGCAGAAAGGCTGGGTGAGGGCGGAGCTGAACCTTGTCCTTAAAAAATACTGTGTAGGGGGGGATCTGACATCAGCGCCCTAAGTTCGGACACCCACCTCGCAGATGTGATTGCCACTAGGAGGGACACCTTATATGATAAGTGAAAGAGGGAGCACATGGCTAGCGGTTCAAACAGGGGCCCCATAAGTTTGGACAGTACCAGGTTTAGGTCCCACTGGGGAACGGGTTGCCGGACATGCAGAAAGAGTCTGTCCATTCCTTTTAGGAACCTGTTGACCATAGGGTTGGCAAATAGCATTTTCCCGCCTTCCCCTCGCCGAAATGGCCGCTAGGTGGACCTTAATAGAAGAGGAAGAGAGATGCTGGAGCCTAAGGTCCAACAGGTAATCCAGGATCAAGGGGACTGGTACCCACCTCAGGTGTATCCCCTTCTGAAAAGCCCAACAGCAAAACCGCTTCCACTTAGCGAGGTACATAGTTCCAGTGGAAGGTTTTCTGCTACCCAGAAGGACTTCTTGGACTCATTGAGAGCACTGGAGCTCCTCTGCCGTTAACCATGGAGCTTCCATGCTGTCAAGTGGAGGGACCATAGGTCTGGGTGGTGAAGCCTGCCCGAGTCCTAGGATATCAGGCCTGGGACTAGTGGGAGGGTTAAAGGCCTCTCGCATGAGAGGTCGAGGAGGGTCGAAAACCAATGCTGTCTGGCCTATGCTGGGGTGATTAGAATTAATGATGCCCTGAACTCCCGCACTTTCAACAGGACCCTGTGGACCAGTGGGAAGGGCGGGAAGGCGTACAGCAGAACTTGCAGCCAGCGGAGGAGGAGAGTGTCTCCTAGGGACTCCTGTCCCTGTCCCATGAGGAAGCAGCAGTGGGGGCACTTTGTGTTTTGCCCTGTGGCAAACAGATCCAAATGGGGAAACCCCCACACGTGGAAGATGGATTGGGCAACGTCCCAACGCAGGGACCACTCGTGGCTTGCAAACGATCTGCTCAATCTGTCCACTAGGACATTCTGTGAGCCCGGGAGATACGAGGTCATCGGGTGGATATCTGCCCCGATGCAGAGTTCCCATAGGCTGATCACCTCTGAGCACAGGCGAGGTGAACGAGCCCCGCCCTGCTTGTTTATATAGGCCACCGCTGTCGTGTTGTCTGACAGGATGAGGACAGTCTTGCCCCTCAGGTGGGGAAGGAAACCCGTACAAGCCAGTCGGACCGCCCTGAGTTCCCTGACATTGATATGCAGGGAGGTTTCGCGGGGGGACCACATACCTTGAGTGTGCAGCTCTCCTAGGTGGGCTCCCCAACCCGTGACCGACGTGTCTGTGACCAGTCGGATGGACGGGACTGGCCGGGAGAAAGGGACCCCTGCGAAGACTTCCGCTTGATGGGTCCACCACTCCAGCGCAAGGATAGGGGCGGGGATGGTTAACACTCTGTCCCAGGAGTGGACGGCTGGGTTGTGGACTCGTGATAGCCACATCTGAAGCGGGCGCATGCACAGTCTGGCGTGTTGCACTACATAAGTGCAGGAGGCCATGAAGCCCCGTAGATGCATGCAAGCCTGGGCTGTGGTCACTGGAAAGTTCTGGAGCGACCTGACCGCCGACTGTAGCGTGAGAAAGCAGGAGCTGGGTAGAGAGGCTCTGAGGCCGTGTTATCTGCTTAAACGAAGCACACGAGATCTTTTATAGGGGAAAAGGCAGTATGCCGCATTAATTGAGAATACAACAGTTGCATATGCTTTTCAATCACTCACACAAACAAACACCATGCATACACAGTCCCACCACGATGTTATAGTTACCAGTCCAGAGTCTGTATCAATCTAGTGGCCAGCCAGATTGATCACAGAGGGGGAGCCGGGTTCTGTTGGTCGATCGATCTGATGCTCCTGGAATTAGTGGAAAGACGAACCCAAAGTTCCATAGCAAAGCACCCTGCTTTTATAACCCTTTTCTCTGTTGAAATCCATGGATTCCACTCTGTCAGCTTGTGATCAGAACGTTATCTTTTTGATGTCAGTGTTCCCAAAACAATTTTCCAAGGCTCATCCTGTAATCAATCGTCTTTCCAGGATGCTAACTTCGCTTTAAGGCCGTCAAGCTGCCAATATCCAATCATCTTATGAGTAGGGGTACGTATCGATGGTTATAGAGGGCTTCTCTGCCGCCAGGTCATCTAGTCTTCACCCACGCTTGCTCACCCTCCTTCTTTGGCCATCTGGTTCTGAGCAATATAACTTTTGCATCTTCTCGACACATTCATACTCCTCTCACACACATAAACAATGTTACAAGCCTCTCAAGGTTACACAGATCTGCATCGGGCAAAGCAAAGAGGCATTATAAATCAAGCAATTAAGGCCTCTCAGCCTTCAACATTCTTCTAATCTCATTAACACAGACACAATGATAGAATCATAGAATCCTAGGACTGGAAGGGACCTCGAGAGGTCATCGAGTCCAGTCCCCTGCCCTCATGGCAGGACCAAATACTGTCTAGACCATCCCTGAGAGACATTTATCTAACCTACTCTTAAATATCTCCAGAGATGGAGATTCTACAACCTCCCTGGGCAATTTATTCCAGTGTCTGACTACCCTGACAGGAACTTTTTCCTAATGTCCAACCTGAACCTCCCTTGCTGCAGTTTAAGCCCATTGCTTCTTGTTCTATCCTCAGAGGCCAAGATGAACAGGTTTTCTCCCTCCTCCTTATGACACCCTTTTAGATATCTAAAAACTGCTATCATGTCCCCCCTCAATCTTCTCTTTTCTAAACTAAACAAACCCAATTCCTTCAGTCTTCCCTCACAGGTCATGTTCTCTAGACCTTTAATCATTCTCATTGCTCTTCTCTGGACCCTCTCCAATTTCTCCACATCTTTCTTGAAATGCGGTGCCCAGAACTGGACACAATACTCCAACTGAGGCCTAACCAGCGCAGAGTAGAGCGGAAGAATGACTTCTCATGTCTTGCTCACAACACACCTGTTAATGCATCCCAGAATCATGTTCGCTTTCTTTGCAACAGCATCACACTGCTGACTCATATTCAACTTGTGGTCCACTATAACCCCTAGATCCCTTTCTGCCATACTCCTTCCCAGACAGTCGCTCCCATTCTGTATGTATGAAACTGATTGTTCCTTCCTAAGTGGAGCACTTTGCATTTGTCTTTATTGAACTTCATCCTGTTTACCTCAGACCATTTCTCCAATTTTTCCAGGTCATTTTGAATTATTACCCTATCCTCCAGATTAGTCGCAACCCCTCCCAGCTTGGTATCATCTGCAAACTTAATAAGTGTACTTTCTATACCAATATCTAAATCGTTGATGAAGATATTGAACAGAGCCGGTCCCAAAACAGACTCCTGCAGAACCCCACTTGTTATGCCTTTCCAGCAGGATTGTGAACCATTAATAACTACTCTCTGAGTACGGTTATCCAGCCAGTTATGCACCCACCTTATAGTAGCCCCATCTAAGTTGTATTTGCCTAGTTTATTGATAAGAATATCATGCGAGACCGTATCAAACGCCTTACTAAAGTCTAGGTATACCACATCCACTGCTTCTCCTTATCCACAAGACTCGTTATCCTATTAAAGAAAGCTATCAGATTGGTTTGACATGATTTGTTCTTTACAAATCCATGCTGGCTGTTCCCTATCACCTTGCCATCCAAGTGTTTACAGATGATTTCTTAATTACTTGCTCCATTATCTTCCTGGCACAGAAGTTAAACTAACTGGTCTGTAGTTTCCTGGGTTGTTCTTATTTCCTTTTATAAATGGGCACTATATTTGCCCTTTTCCAGTCTTCTGGAATCTCTCCAGTCTCCCATGATTTTCCAAAGATGATAGCTAGAGGCTCAGATCCTCCTCTATCAGCTCCTTGAGTATTCTAGGATGCATTTCATCAGGCCCTGGTGACTTGCAGGCATCTAACTTTTCTAGGTGATTTTTGACTTGTTCTTTTTTATTTTACCTTCTAAAACTACCCCCTTCCCACTAGCATTCACTATGTTAGGCATTCCTACAGACTTCTCGGTGAAGACCGAAACAAAGAAGTCAATGAGCATCTTGCCATTTCCAAGTTTCCTGTTACTGTTTCTCCTCCTCACTGACCAGTGGGCCTACCCTCTCCTTGGTCTTCCTCTTGCTTCTAATGTATTTATAAAAAGTCTTCTTGTTTCCCTTTATTCCTGTAGCTAGTTTGAGCTCATTCTGTGCCTTTGCCTTTCTAATCTTGCCCTTGCATTCCTGTGCTGTTTGCCTATTCATCCTTTGTAATTTGTCCTACTTTCCATTTTTTATATGACTCCTTTTTATTTTTAGATCACGCAAGATCTCGTGGTTAAGCCAAGGCGGTCTTTTGCCGTATTTTCTATCTTTCCGACACATCGGAATAGCTTGCTTTGGGCCCTTAACAATGTCCCTTTGAAGAACTGCCAACTCTCCTCAGTTGTTTTTCCCTCAGTCTCGATTCCCATGGGACCTTACCTATCAGCTCTCTGAGCTTACCAAAATCCGCCTTCCTGAAATCCATTGTCTCTATTTTGCTGTTCTCCTTCTACCCTTCCTTAGAATTGTGAACTCTATGATTTCATGATCACTTTCACCCAAGCTGCCTTCCACTTTCAAATTCTCAACCAGTTCCTCCCTATTTGTTAGGATCAAATCTAGAACAGCTTCCCCTGGTAGCTTTTTCAACCTTCTGAAATAAAAGTTATCTCCAATGCAGTCCAAGAACTTATTGGATAGTCTGTGCCCTGCAGTGTTATTTTCCCAACATATATCTGGATAGTTGAAGTCCCCATCACCACCAAATCTTGGGCTTTGGATGATTTTGTTAGTTGTTTGAAAAAGCCTCATCCACTTCTTCCACCTGGGTAGGTGGCCTGTAGTAGACTCCTAGCATGACATCACCTTTGTTTTTAATCCCTTTAGCCTAACCCAGAGACTCTCAACACTTCCGTCTCCTATGTCCATCTCCACCTCACTCCATGTGTGTTCATTTTTAATGTATAAGGCAACACCTCCTCCCTTTTTTCCCTGTCTATCCTTCCTGAGCAAGCTGTACTCTTCCATACAAACATTCCAATCATGTGTATTATCCCACCAAGTTTCTGTGATGCCAACAATGTCATAATTGTACTTATTTATTAGCACTTCCAGTTCTTCCTGCTTATTTCCCATACTTCTCGCATTTGTATATAGGCATCTAAGATCCTGATTTGACCTTGCCTCCCAGACAATACCCAGAACTATCTTTCCATTTAGGCCCATTTACTAAACTCACTAAACTTTTAGGACAAAACAATAAACATTTAACTAAAAGAACTTAATTTAATGAAATATTAAATGTGTATTAACATACACCTTATATTGCTATATTATTGCTACATCATTAAACTACATTTCTATATTACCAAACCTAAATAAAAGAAAAATAAAAAAAACTTTCAGTTTCAACAACCGGGAATCCAGGGTTGCACCCACAAATTCTATTGTCTGGGTAGGAGTTAAGGTGGATTTGTCCAGGTTTAATAGAAGACCCAGTTCTTGAAAAAGTTCGCGGACTATGGCGACGTGGTCTCTCACCTGGGTTTCCGACTGCCCTTGGAGGAGCCAATCGTCCAAATAAGGGAACACTTGGACTCCCCTTTTTCTGAGCTTGGCAGCCACCACTGCCATACATTTGGTGAAGACCTGGGGGGCCGTAGAAATACCAAAGGGAAGGGTCGTGAATTGGTAGTGGTCCTGGCCTACAGTAAATGGCAGAAACCTTCGGTGGAAGGGGTAATTGAAACATGAAAATAAGCGTCTTTTAAGTCGAGGGCAGCGTACCAGTCTCCAAGGGCTAGGGAAAGAATGATGGAAGCCAGAGTCACTATTTTGAATTTTGTCTTGACGATGAAAAGGTTTAGAGCTCTGAGGTCCAGGATTGGGCAAAGGCCCCCTTTTGCTTTTGGAACCAGAAAGTAGCAGGAATAAAAACCCGTTTTGAAATTTGAGGGGAACTCGTTCCACCGCCCCCAAGTTGAGAAGGGTCCCTGAAAAGGGACGGGGTAGGGGGTTGGGAAGGAGGGGGCGAGTGGAAAGGGATTACATAACCTGTTTCCACTATCTACAGAATCCATCAGTCCTATGTAACAGACCGCCAGGCCCAGAGGAAATGGGATAAACGGTCCCGAAAGGGAAACAGGGAGACTGGTAAGGAGCCCTCGGGGGTCCCGTCAAAACCCCTGTTGGGATCCGGGGGCTTATTGGGGGCCCCTGGTTAGAATCTGGGGCTGGGCGAGGGTGGCGCCTATTATTCCTGCCATTATTACCCTTGCCCCTACGTCGGGTAAAGTCAGGACGTGGGCCCTGTGGAGGCAGTCTAGGAACGTTCCTGTTGGTCTATGACCACCGCTGGGTGGCAAGTGTGTGTAGGCCCAAGGACTTTAATGTGGCTCTCGTGTCGTTCAGGCCATGCAGCCGCTGGTCAGTTTGCTCAGAGAAGAGCGACGTGTCTTCGAAAGGAAGGTCCCATAAAGTGTTTTGGACTTCTGGCAGTACTCCGGAGCCCTGGAGCCATGAACTGCGACGCAGGACCACTCCGGTGGCCATGACTCATGAAGCCGCATCAGCCACATCGAGTGCTGCTTGTAATGCCGTTCGGGAAATTACTCTTCCCCTCTTCTTAAAGGGCCTTATACGCCGCACAGGAGTCTCTGGGGAGCAAGTCCATAAACTTGTCCATTGACGCTCAGGTGTTGTAGGCGTATCTGGACAGAAGGACTTGTTGGTTGGCAATTTGGTATTGGATGCCCCTGGATGCATAGACCTTTCTGCCCAGTAAGTCGGTCTTTTTAGCCTCCCTGTTCTTAGGGGTGGCCACAGGCTGTCCCTGCCTCTCCCTCTGGTTCACCGCCCAAACTACTAAAGAACCTGGGCGAGGGTGGGAGAAGGGGTGTTCATTACCCTCCTGAAGGACAAAATACCTCCATTCTGCACGTTTATTGTGGGTGGGATGGACGCTGGGGTTTGCCACAAGGCTGCTGAGATCTTGGCTACCATCTTGTTGATCGGCAATGCCACTCTGGAGGGAGTGTCTGCGTGCAAGATGTTGACGGTTGGGTCCGAGTCCTCAGAGACCTTGTCCGCCTGGACTCCTAGACTTTGGGCTAGATGGCGGAGGAGGTCTTGGTGGGCCCTGGCATCCATAGAGGGCATGGAGGGCGCAGAGTCAGCCAGAGCCTCATCCGGGGAGGAGGACGATGACCCCTTAGCCATATCACCCACAGGGGCATCTGTACGGCCTGGATCGTCCGAAGTGGCCACGGAGGAAGGGAGGGGAAGAAGTTCGCTCACCGGAGCAGCGCTCTCCCCTGGGCCTGGTGACAACTGGCCCGGAGGTAGCAAGTGGGCCGACGTGGGGAACCGGACCAAAGGAGTCGCCGATGGAGGGACTTGTGGACCTGACATGACAGAAACCGATCTAGGAAGGTTCACACCCTGGCCCTGATGGTAGGCCCAGGGGATCCAAAAAGGCCACTGCCTGGGTGGCTGGGGCGGCCACATCTGCTGGACCATCGGTATGGGGATCGTCTGAGCCCTCTGTTGTTGGTACTGATGTGGGGAAGTACGGTGCCGGGACCGGTGTCGTAAACAGGATCAAGAGCCCTGTGAAGAACGTGCAGACTCCGCGTCAGAATTGGAGGAGTACTCCGAGGTGGACCATAGCGGTGCCGATGCCAATGTTGATTGTCCTGCAGCGTGCCAAGACATGGCTTCCGACTTGCCGCAGTGCCGGGGTGGAGGAGGAGGTATGGCCAAGATGGGGTCCCTGACGGTAGGTGCCATGGTGCTGGGGGTCGGAAGCGGTGCTGGGCGGGTAACCCGCGTCGCATCTGGTGCTGGATTCGTTGCTGGTGCCAACGGCACTGGCGTGACAGTAGCCGGTGCCGGGGGAGGTGCCGCGTGTGCCACATGGCTCTGCTGCACCTCATGCACGGTTTCGCCAGGCACCCTAGGAGGGGAGCGATATCGGACATCCCCGTGCCGTCTTGAGAGTGCTGGAGTTGGCAGAGGGGAGGGAGAGGAGTCTATAAGGACCCTTGCTGCCTCCAAAGCCTCTGGGGTGGACGGGTCCGGGAAATCCTCTGAAGGACTCTCATCCCTCCTGTGGGAAGAGTAGTCACCCGACCTAGAAGGCCCGGGCTCTGGACTGGCTGGTGCCGTGTGCCGCACTGCAGAGCACACGGAGGGTGCATGCCTGGGCGGGGACCGACCCCATTAGGCCTCCTCTTCAGTATCGGTACCGGCGACTGGGAGCGACATCTGGCCCTGTGCTGTATCGGGGAGGCACGGTGTGCAGAGCTGTCACGCACCGAGGCCAGTGCGCTGTTGGAGCTCGGTGCAGAGTCCTGTGCTGGTGCCAAAGCCGGCCAGAGTGCCACCTCCATCAGGAGCGCCTTGAGCCACGACTCACGCTCTTGTTTGGTTCTGGGCTTAAATGCCTTACAAATCTTGCACGCATCTGTAATGTGCGATTCTCCAAGGCACTTTAAACACAATGAGTGTGGGTCACCACATGGCATAGACTTGTTGCACTTCTTGCAGGGCTTAAAGCCTTGAGGGCCGGGTATGCCCTGCTGTGGGCGCACGGTGAGCTGCGATGGGGTAAAAAGAAAACTACAAATGAAAGTCTTTAACTAAATTAACAGGTACTTAACAGATGATTGCTAACGAAGGAGAAGAACAGTGAAGAGAATGACTCGAAGACAAGCTGAGGGTTGTTCCAACGACCATCACAGCGGTAAGAAGGAACTGAGTGGGTGAGGGGGCCAGCAGGGGTATATATGGGCTGATATATTGGCGCCACTCCAGGGGGCTCCCTGCTGGCCCTAACGGTACTGCTGAGGGAAAAGTCTCCGACGGTGCGTGCACGCTGCGCGCACACACCTATATTGGAATGCACATGAGCAATCACTTGAAGAAGAATCCAACATTCTCCAAAACTAACTGCATACCTAATGCAGGGAAACCAAGCCTATTACAACAGATGCATGCTTGAATAAAAGGGTAATACTGACTACAGAAAGGACAGACTTGGTGCTTTCACCCTCCTCTTCCTGTTCAGTTGCCATTTTTCTTTTACTTTACCTCCTTTCTGTATGGCTAGTCTACTGGCACTCTTTTCTGAAATTATATCATTCTCTGAGCTTGACTATGCCCTTTTCATCTCTCCACTCACCCAAGATGACATCTTCATAGCATAAATTCCATAGCTAGGAAACGGATTTTAAGTA
Organism: Rafetus swinhoei; assembly: GCA_019425775.1. Classification (NCBI taxonomy): domain Eukaryota; kingdom Metazoa; phylum Chordata; order Testudines; family Trionychidae; genus Rafetus; species Rafetus swinhoei. The sequence continues at coordinate 14,598,209 of CM033425.1, read as the reverse complement.
CGCTCTTCCTTGCCATCAAAAACCAGCATAATACAAACCAATGTTAACAGATACAAATTTCATCTCCTTCCTAGAAAGAAGCACTTTCCACTATTTGTGGCTATCTGAGGACAGGGGAAAATAAATCCTGAAAGTATCCCAGAGCCAGTGTCTCTTTTTCACCTTAAGATAACAAGCTATCTATTCAGATAAGGATAGATAAAAAGCTAAAAAGATCTTGGACAGGCAAGATTTATACACAGGGCTCGACAAATTAGTCAATCTACTTGCCCGAGGCAAGTAGATTTTAAGCCAGCACGGCGCCACAGTGCAATCAGCGCATGCGCAGCCTGCCAAACCACGCGGCTGGCAAGCGGGGCTCGCCGCCGCTTGTCAAGCCCTGTTTATACAGATTCTGAAAACCAAATGTTTATATTTGTTTAAAGTGGGGTTTTGTTTGTTTTTTGGTAATTTACTTAATTTTAGAGTAAGCCTCGTACCTACAGAAAAAAAAGGAATAAAGATATGTCATCTAACCAAATCTAAGTAAATAAACTTCAGAAAGCAACAAACTTCCAAGCATATTCTTTGAATCCACTTCACAGTACTGTGTTCACATTCACAAACTACATGACTGGATGCAATTTAGGACAACCTCAAGTGTTCGAACCAGCATCTTTGTTAGGCTTCAAGACTTCTGCATTTACTGTCCAGGAGCCTGTAAAATCCCTTTTGCTTTACAGGAATTCTCCAATGTTAATTCTACTGAACAGTACTGAGTTCGTGTTATTGAACAAATGACAACTCCCTGCAAGAGTTGGAATTTTAAGGACTGAAGACTGTATTGCCTATCACAGTAGTATTTAAACACTGCAGTATAACAAAGACTGAGATTAGATAAGAGACACCAGGAATTGTTACCATCCTTTATAATAAGGGTTTACAGAAACTAATAACAGTTTCTAAATATTGGCACAAACCCCCTACAACACTGTGTAAGGCTTTTGCTTTCACTCAGAGGGATAAATAATCAGCAATCTTCCCATCCTAATCCATGAGTTATCTTTTGCAACATTTATTTTACCCTTAGATATTTCTAATTTTTAGCCATCACCATAATCCCCATCTATTTCATAGTCCCTCAAAAGAACCAAGATTTTTTTCTCACTTTTCCCTCCCCCCATCAGTTTTTCAGTTCCTCTGGAATTAATACCAGTATTGTGTGTTTTATTAAAAATAAGCATTGGGCAAGCACAGAGCCAACTGACATAGATCTTTCATTTTCATTCTTATGAGAACATTTTAATATATTTCAGGACTTAGCAAGACAAGGGCAGCAAAAGTCAGACTTATTCCTCAAAAAAAATGAGGTTTACAGGGTTCTTTCAAAATGGTTTTTTGGCGCAGAAACCTCCCGTTTAGACTGCTTTTTTTTTTTTCCCTGAAAAAACCCCACATCTCCTCTGAAAAAGAGATCGGAAGAAGATATGCAAATTTGCACCATATTTGCATGTCTTCTTTCAGGCCAAGGGTAGTCTAGACGTTCCCTCAGCACCTTTTCTCAGGCTGATACCACACAGTACCCACACAGCAGTATATAGGTCTTTTCAATTATTGCGATCCTTCTGGGCTATCAAGTAACTTCAGTTTTGTTACAATTACATGCAATTTTGCCCATCCAGCATAAGAGTAGGTGCAGGAAATAGGATTTCTTTGCAGTTTTGTCAGCTTGCTTTGCCAGCCAAAATTTCTTTATTACTTAATAACTTCCACTGTATTTTTTCTGCTTAAGAAAAATGTGAATCCTCTTTAAGGATTTTTTGCTCTCCTCTACTCTTAAATAATTGTTCTCTGAAATGAAAAGCAAGAAAACAAACAAACTGTTTTGTCACAGTGATATTACAATAAATGAGTGCACGGGAGTACAGGGGGAGTAGTTGCTGCAGCTCAGATATAATCCTTAGGGAATGTTTCTATTTGCTTTCAGACCCTGCTAAAATGGAATGTCACCATACATAAATAGGGTAAGCGGATTAGTGCTTTAACCATTGTATTTTAAAATAACTAACTCTTGTAGCCAACATTTCTGTTTGGTCAAATAAGCCTAAAGCATATTAATCTCTTAACAAAGGGAAGTCAAGAGTTCTTGGCACGCCTCCTGTATCCAGAATTCACTAGTAAGAGGTTAAGTCTGCAAAATCATGGTGGTTCTTAACATTTTTTATTGAACTACACAGCAGATGATTTCACATTAGTGGCTGCTACACATCATGGCACTAATTTGCTGCCATTTAGAGTTTATGTTTTATGTAGACTCACTAGAGGGCTACATAGTTTTACTGCCTTTCTTACTCTTGTGCTCTGGAGCAAGCAACTGACTTGGTTAACTCCTCAGTCTACAAGTTCAACAGCAGTGTGACTCATTGTCAGAAGAATTTCTATTATGGTTCCACATTACCACTACATTAATTTCAGTAGAAAAAAATATCAGAAGCTTGTTAAACATGTCTAAATCTTTCTTGAAAAGTAGCTCTTGGCTTAAATTTCTCATGCTTGTTCTCTGTGCAAAATTGAGTTTCTAGAAAGTTCAATGAAAACCCACCCATATGGTTGTTTCTGCTATGAGGGATGAATCACTTTTTAAAATGCTTCCATTTGTACTCTCTTCACCTTCTCTTAACCCTCCATCCTGGATGGAAGAATGTAGAAACTGAAGGGAATTTTGCACTCTCCGGCGCTCTATATGGTTATTACTGCGTAGTGATGTTTTGACACTATATTATTTCCCTCAACCATAACCAAACATTCTATGAACTATAAAACGTCAGATATAGGCAAGTGGTTTTAGTATAATAACGTTATTTGACCCAACCCCAGCAACAGCAGTTTCTCCCCCGTGGCCCAGCCCCCCAGGGTGTGAAGCGGGAGCTGGAGTAGCTCATGCTCAGAGTCAACAGCGCCAAGGCTAGTCGACAGCGCCAAAGCAAGTGGCTAAGGACGGAGGTGGAGGTGTCATGACGATGCACATGACGTGGTCATTCTGTCGTCCCGCAGGAAAAAGTTACACACACAGAGAGAGAGAGCGCAAGCAAAAATTACATTAATGTACTAAGTTCAAATCTTAAGCAAACAAGTCAGGAAATCTAGTTAATGTTCCCAAAGTTTTTTGTAACTGTGTTGGGTACTGTGCATATATAGTAAGGCATTAAAATTAACCCCAGCTTCCATAATACAACACACTCCCTGTGCCTCAGTATCTCCATTCAAATGGGGATAATATGGACCTCCTTTGTAAGTTGTTTTGAGATCTTCAAATGAAAAAGTGCTATAAGAGCTTGATAATGTATATCTAAGACCAGAATTACAATTGCTGAATTACAAGTACAGTGAAAATAATTTCAACTTTTGTTAATAAATTCTCAAATATAACAGTTTTTCGTTATGATAAACACTCAGTTGAAGGAGCATTCCAGGACAATAAGGCCATTGAAGACAAATGAAATGAATTATTTGCATCAGTCATCATGGCTGAGGATGAGAGGAAAATTCCCAAATCTGAACCAATTCTTTTTAGGGGACAAATCTGAGGAACTGTCTCAGCTCGAGATGCCATTAGACAAGAGTTCAGAACAAACTGATACAGTAAACAGTAATACCAGGACCAGATGGATTTCACCAAAGAGTTTTAAAAACTCAAATGAGAAACTGCAGCACTACTAACTGTAGTTTGTAACCTATCATTTAAATAAGCTTCTTTACCAAATGACATATGGCCAGTTAAGGAGATGCCAAGATTTTTAAATGACTCCAGAGGTGATCCTAGCAATTACACGCTGGCAAGCCTGACCTCAATACCAGGCAGACTGCAACTACAGTAAAGAACAAAATTGCCAGACATGTATATGAATATAATCTGTTGGGGAAGAGTCAACATAATTTTTGTTAAGAGAAATCTTGTCTCAAACTACTAAAATTTTTTGAGGGGATCCACAAGCATGAGGACAAGGGGGATCCAATGGATATAGTGTACAGTAGACTTCCGATAATCTGGCACCTTGGGACTTAGGTGGTACCAGATTATTGGATATGCCGGAGTATCGGGAGGTACTCCGGCGGGGGGGCTGTGACGGGTCTGCCGGGACCCGCACTGCGGCCGGCTGGAGGGTAGGCGGGGAACGGCACAGCAAGGGGCGGACCCTCCGCCCTTTTGCAGGAAGGCAGGGGAAGCCCCACCACACTGCCGGGAGTTTCTGGGAGGGGAGCGGGCTCCCAACCCCCCAGACTGCAGTAGTTATCGCTGAGCAGGGGGGTGAGGGGCGGCGCTGAGGGACCAACCCGGTAGCACCCCAGCTGCTCTGCTCCGCTTCCCCAAGTCCGCCGCTGCTGAAACTGACGAGCAGCGGACTTGGGGAAGCTGCAGAGCAGAGCAGCTGGGGTGCTGCTAGGTTGGTCCTGCAGAGCCGCCCCTCACCCCCCTGCTCGGTGCCCGGCAGCACCCCAGCTGCTCTGCTCCACAGCTTCCCCAAGTCCGTCAGTTTCAGCAGCGGCAGCAGCACGGAGCAGAGCAGCTGGGGTGCTGCCAGGCACCAAGCAGGAGGGTGGGGGTTGGCGCTGCAGGACCAACCCAGCAGCACCCCAGCTGCTCTGCTCCTCGCCACTTCCCCAAATCCGCCGCTGCCGCGGCTGAAACTGATAAGCGGCGGACTTGGGGAAGCTAAAGAGCAGAGCAGCTGGGATACTGCCGGGTTGGTCCCACACCACTGCCCCTCACGCCCCTGCTTGGCAATAACTACTGCAATCTGGGGGGTGGGGAGCCCGCTCCCCTCCCGGAAACTCTCCGTGGTGGCACGGGGCTTTCCCCGCCTTCCTGCAAAACGGCGGAGGGTTCGCCCCTCGCCACGCCATTCCCCGCCCACCCCCTGGCCGGTTGCAGTGCGGGTCCCGGCAGACCTGTCACAGGGGTATAATCCCCTTCCCCTCTTCTCCGCTTCCCTTCCCCAGCCGTGAGCGCCCATGGGGCTGGCTGGAGCACTTCCAGGTTCCAGTTGGTACTGGACTATCGGGAGTGCCGGACCACTGGATACCGGACAATTGGTGTTTTACTGTACTTAGATTTCCAGAAAGCCTTTAACAAGGTCCTTCACCAACGGCTCTTAAGCAAAGTAAATGGTCATAGGAGAATCCTCTCATAGCTTGGTAACTGCTTAGGAAGATAGAAAACAAAGGGCAGGGTTTTTTTTTCCCCCCCAGAATGCAGAGAGATAAATAGTGAAGTCCGTCAGGAGTTGTACTGGGATCAGTTTATTCAACATATTCATAAAATGACCTGGAAAAGGGGGTAAACTTTGTGGTGCCAAAATTTGTAGACGATACAAAACTGTTCAAGACAGTTAAATCCCAAGCAGACTGTGAAGAGCAACAAAAGGATCACACAAAACTGGGTGACTGGGCAACAAAATGGCAAACAAAATTCAATGTTGATAAATACAAAGTAATGGACATTGGAAAATATAATCCCAAATATACATATATAATGATGGAGTCTAAACTAACTTAACACTCAGGAAGGAGATCTTGAAGTCATTGCAGATAATGCTCTAAAAACACACACTTAGGGGGTAGTAACAGTGAAAAAAAACCTAACAGAATGCTGGGAGTCATTAAGAAAAGGGATAGATAAGATGACAGAAAATACCATACCTGTATGTAAATCCAGGCCCCATGTACGCCACATCTTGCATACTACATTCAGTTACAGTTATCGCATCTCAAAAAAGATGTACTGGAATTTGAAAAAGTTCAAAAAGGACAACAAAATGATTAAGGGTATAGAACAGCTCCCATGTAAACAGGGCCCAACCAAATCCTCACCCATGAAAAAACACGTCACAGACTGTCTTTGCTGTGCTTTTCCCTTATATTACATAGATTTCACAGGGAAGACCAGTGTTTTTTAACTGGAGAGTCCTGACCTAAAAGTAAGTTGTAGGGAGGTCACAAAGTTATTTTAGGGAGGTTGTGGTACTGCCACCCTTAATTCTCTGCTGCCTTCAGAGCTAGGTGACCAGAGAGGGCAGCTGTTGGCTGGGCACTCAGCTCAGAAAGCAGCACTGCAGAAGCAATGCAGCAATATCATACCTTCTTCGCACAATACATAGTTAACCTGTGGAACAGTCCTTGCCAGAGGATGTTGTAAAGACCAAAACTGTAACAAGGTTCAAAAAAGAGCTAGACAATTTCAAGGAGGACAGGTGTATCAATGACTATTAGCCAGGAAGGGCAGGAATGGTGTCCCTAGCCTCTGTTTGACAGAAGCTAGGGATGGGCGACAGGGGATGTATCAATTGATTATTCCCCGTTCTGTTCATTCCTTTTGGGGTACCTGATATTGGCCACTATTGAAAGATGAACATGATGTTGGTACTGCACTAGATGGACCTTTGTTCTGACCCAATATGGTCATTTTTATGTCCTTAGTGCCCTTCATCTTCAAAATGCATTCTAAATATCAAGAAATACAATCCAGTGCCTAAGCATGACGCTAGGATCCAAAAATTCAACGTTCTAATCCTGGCTCCAATAATGATTTATACAACAGTTCGCAACCTCTGTGAGTTTCAGTTTCCACATGCTTAAAGTGAGGATATCTACACTTCATTATTAACCAGTTAATTTTCACAGCACCTCTGAAGTCACTGTATACTTTTAAACACTGCATTACACCTTAGGCATCAACTGAAATATGTTGGGACCAGGAGAAGTGAGGTGAGGGGAAGGAAGAGAAACACCACACTCATGGCACAGTGTAACCTCTTAAATATGGGAAAAAAGGTGCATTTGATGTTATGCAGTCAAGTGCTCTAGCTGTTAAAATTTGGCACATGGATAATATTTTCCAAACAAGACTACATAAGAGTTATTTTATTTAAGTAGAAATATACAATAAAAATTTTGCAATGGCTACATTTAAAATCCCATTATCTTAAAATTCATCTATATAAAATCTATACAATATATGGTAAAATGCATGTACCAAAACATTTACACAGTCAACATAGTACATAGAGACCAATAAAAATCACATGTGTAAGGAATCCAGGCAGTCACTGAAAAAGGGGAAAAACCCACTCTTTTAAAATTTAAAATAACCTGCACAACATATCTAATAAAGTAATACTTATTGTAATACAAGAGTTTGGAGTTTTATTCGGGGTTGTATCAGATGATCTGAATATATGTGACATCACAAGACACTGCTCGTATCTTCACAATTCATTCCCTACTTGAGAATTGTTGAGGACTGCAAAGGGGGAATTTAGATGGTTTGACCACTATTTTAGGTGACTTTATTAAGAAGTACAGCATCAGTTCTATATGAGAACTGAAACTTTCCCTATTTGAAGAACCATATCCTGCCCTAACAATGAGCTGGGTTTTATTTAACTTGTCCATATCTAAAATACTATCATCTATGCAGAATAGCAGTGTCACTGGTAGTGTCTTCCAAAAGCCATTTTGCATGTGATACTGCAGTCTCAAAGTGACTGGCTAACGACATGATGGTGATACAGGAATTGCCTCTTTGGGAGATGGTATTAATAAGAAAGCTGTCAAAGAACAATTGTTTTATATTGCTTGTATAGGTTCTATTTTAGCATTGTGGTTGATCAGTATTTGAATTTTAAGAGACTTACAATATTAGATGCATGCCTCACAGAACACCTATTTTTAGAAGTTGAAAATATACAGAGCTACTCCTGGTGATACTAGGAGTTGATTTCAGAGCAGTACATAAGAAACTTAAAGGGAGTTTTCCTCATGCCTGCAAGTGAAATTTCTGCAATAAAGTATTCAACAATCTTGGACCAACAGATTTTACTTTGCTACTCAAACTTGCTAGGCAGAGACAACTACCTGGATGCAATTTTTTTTCTCCACAAACTGAACTCCATCTATATATATTTTATTCTGACGAATTCTTCTTTGTGCTTTAAAAAGGCACTTAGGAAAAAAAGGTCAATCCAATAACAACACTTTTGTAGAGTGTAACTTTTCAGAAATACTTCAACTTATTATCTGTATCAACATAGAAAGAAATAGGGGAGTTCCAGATTGCCATTTGAGTCAGAGCATAAAGACTACCTGTGAACTGCATTTCTATGACCAAGCATTTGACAATCTGGACCACTGAGGTCCAACTGGTTCTTAGATCAGGATGGTCTTTACAAGGAGAGCTCAGTATCCATGTGCCAAGAGTAACATCCTTCTGTTTGCCTATGAAAGAAAGAAGATTTAAATTCAGGCCTGTTGTAATCTGTCATGAAGGACATGAAGAGGAATCATCATAATTGCAACACCAAGAAAGACGACAACATTTGGGACTTCAATGATATTTTTTGCCAGTCTGAAAAGTGCAGCAGGGCAGAGAAAGCAGAGTGACCATCTACTGACCTAAGAGGTCCCATCAGTAGCTGGTCCAAAGTTTTGAATTAATCTAAATTAGTGCTTCTGGTATTCAGTAAAGGAACACAGTATGACAGATATGTGAATAAAACCTAAAAGTCCTTCTTCTTACTGACACCTTGGGCAAATCTTAACTCTGTGTTTCAGTTTCCACATCTATTAAACAAAGATAATGCTTGGTTACTTCACAGCTGTGTAATAAGGATAAATTCTGTGTGTTTGTTTTCCAATATCCCTTTGAGACTTTTAGATATTCAACCTTCCACATACTTCCAAATGTGTATTCCAAAAACCACTTAGCACACCTAATAAAATTTCTCACAAAGTGTAGGCACACACAAATACGAAAAGCCCAACAGGTAGTGATAAATGGTTCAATATCTAGTTGGCAGCTGCTATTAGGCACGTAAAGGGGCAATCAGTTAACTGGTTACCTGGTAAGTACTATCTTAACAGCATACTTACTGGGGTAACCAGTTAACCAGCACCTAGTCTGGCCAAAGCGGCCCGAGGGCTGCTGTGGCTGGGCCCACCATGCTCTGCATATGGGGCACTCCAGCCCAGCTGGAGCAGCCCCCTGCCTGCAGTGCAGTGCAAAAGGCCCTACCTGGCCTGAGCAGCCCCCTGCCTGTGCCGTGGGGCAAGGAGCTATTCCAGCCTGGCCAGGCCCACTGTGCTGCAGCATTGCTCCAGTGGCCATAGCCAGCATCAAGTGGAGTGCCCCAGGGGTTGGCCCTAGAGCCAGTTTTGTTCAACATGTTCATTAATAATCTGGATAATGGGATGGATTGCTCCCTCAGCAAGTTCATGGAGGACACTAAGATGGGGGGGGGAAGGTAGGTAAGATGGAGAGTAGGGATAGGGTCCAGAGTTGGAAGACTGGGCCAAAAGAAATCTGATGAGGTTCAACAAGGACAAGTGCTAAGTCCTGCACTTTAGGATGGAAGAATCCCATGCACTGCTATTGGCTGTAAACTGACTGTCTAAAGTAGCAGTTCTGCAGAAAAGGACCTGGGGATTACAGTAGACAAGAGGCTGAATATGAGTCAACAGTATGCCTTTGTTGCCAAGAAAGCTGTTGGCATATTGGGCTTCATAAGCAGTTGCATCGCCAGCAGGTCAAGGGAAGTGATTATTCCCCACTATTTGGCACTGGTGAGGCCACATGAGGAATTACTGCATTCAGTTTTTAGCCCCCTGCTACAGAAAGGATGTGGACAAACTGGAGAGAGTCCAGTGGAGAGCCAATGATTAGAGTGTTGGGCGCACAACTTATGAGAAGAAGCTGAGGGAACTGGGCTTATTTTGTCCCCCAAAAAGAAGAATGAGGGAATAGTCTTCAACTACCGGAAGTGGGGTTTCTAAGAGGATGAAGGTAGGCTGATCTTAGTGGGGCAGATGACAGAACAAAGAGCAATGGCCTTAAGTTGCAGTGGTGGAGGTTTAGATTGGATATTCAGAAAAAACTACTTCACTGGGAGGGTAGTAAAGCAATGGAATGGGTTGCCTAGAGAGGCGGTGGAATCTCCTTCCTTAAGGTTTTTAAGTCCAGCGTGACAAAGGCCTTTTTGGAATAATTTAGTTAGGATTCGTCCTGCTTTGAGCAGAGAGTTAATATTAGATGACTTCTGGAGATCTCTTCCAACCCAAATCTATGATTTTATGAAAGCTACACACAAAACACTTACAAAGTAAAAGGGATTTAGAATATTGAGGAATTGTGGCTGTTCAAAAATCAGGTGGCGGCAACAATCTACTATTAAATATGGCCTGCATTGAAACAATTCAACAGATTTTCAATTATTTTGTGGCTAACACTGTTGCTCTGTCCAATGGAGGCTAATATGGATTGGGAGAAAATTTCCCCTCTCCCCCAAAAAAAGATTACAAGGGAGAACAAAGGTTTAGATTTGCCTCAGCCATGCCAGCCTTCACAGCGTTACCCAGAACGGTGAAATGTAAGTTACTGAACGCTGGATTCAGGAGACAAAAAATTTAACAGTATATGGCAGGCCTTAATTGAAATTTAAAATAAATATTAGCATATTAACTAAAACAAAAACAACAATGGAATGAAATACAGATTGCTACAGCAAAGAGAACTACAGTGCAGACTTCTCAGTTGATTATTTAAAAATATGAATTGAATATTTTGTTTATTTACAAGTACCTGTCTCTTTTTGGAATATTAACAAGATTGCTAGAGTATTAAAAATCCCAACTTTGTTTCAGACAACAACCTAACTGTCATGAATGCAAGCTATAATAAATTCATACTTTGTTTCAATAACATTAAAGTTATCATAATTTTTCAGAGACAGGAAGTGCATTGTTAAGGTCAACATTCTGTCAAACTCAAAACTGCTGTAATGATTAAAGAGAATTTTTAAGTCAAGGACATCGTATTAACCTTCATTCTGAATATCCTGGCTTCTGTCAGTGTTTCAAAACTTAAACAGTCTTTTCACTTTCCTAGTTGAAAAAATAAAGAAAATCCACAAAATGAACCAATGAAAGATAAAATGCTATTTAACAGATGGGGAAAACTCAAGTTAGTAGCAATTTTCCCCCAAAAGACTATGTACAAAAACCACATGCAGCTTGTGTGTTCCAAGTGAATTAAAACAGATCTGTTAATGGTTTTAGAAAGCATATTTTTAACTGATAGGTAAACCTATTGTGTAGGGTTTTAAGCAGTTTATATACATGTGATAAAGAAGTTAACTATATTAAGTATAATATAAATTTAAAATAACAGGTCTAAACTAAAATCATCCATTCATTTGGACTTGTATAATGTAAGCACAACTAAATAATTTTAAGAAGTTCTATTTCTGACCCTTGCATTCCATGACAAGTTTCAACTGGTAGTACCTTTTTATGGATAGACAGGCACCAGACTCAAAAGGGATATAAGTTGGCTTTGTTTGAAACTGTAGTTTATCTACACTTTATACTTTCTAAAATTTGCTGCATCTTCTGAGACCAGCCTACCAAGTAAACCATGTTCAATAATTCTTCTCACGCACACTTACCATTAGGACAAGAGAGAAATAAGTGCATCTAGAAATTTGCTCCGGTCTTCCATTTTCAGTTCAATTACTAAAACAATGAAAGAATTATTAGTTTAGAGGACAACTGCATATATGCCAAAGCCTCAAACTCTGGGATTATGTATTTTAATCAAATTATTTTTCCAGGTTTTTGTTGTTTGTTTTTGTTAAGTCTGGCTAATATAGAAGCATGTAGTTTATTGTGTTGTTAAAAGAGATCTGAGCAAACTCAGCATTCCAGATTATCACTCTTTAAATATGGTCTCTATTATTAATTCAGTGGACTTGTATATCTAGAATCTATCAACAGCTGTCGCAGAGCACATGTTCACTTAATTTTCAGAGTTTAAACTTGGTCTTCTTCCCAAAAACACACAAATCTTTCCAGAATACAACTCCTTTTTGTGTTAGCTAAAAATGGAGGTATAAATTGTCTTTGAGCGGATGACTTTTCCAAATGTATTTCAAAACAAATGTTAATGCAGATAAGCCTACATCATAATTAACACACAACTAACTGTTTATGGTTACATTTGAGAGCGCCAAGTCAATACAGATATAAATTGTTATTCTAAGCAAAATATATTTCAGCTTCTCAATCATAATTAAACGCTTTGCACACTTATTGCTATAGCAGTTTTTACTTTCAGTACACCCAGATGCCAATTCATGAAGTGCCATAGTACTAAAATGAAGATTATGTGTCATATTGCAAACTGCTTGTGAAGCATGCCACATCGATGATGAGCATCTATGTTTATATTAAAATTACAAGAACTGTCATTTTCGAGAATGGGTGAGATCTTTTAAAGAGTCTCTTATTTAAAACAGTTGACGTACTGACCTCTAAAGGATTTGCTGGTCAAATGCAACATATGGATGTGAATTCAGGATGTAAAGGGTTAACCGGATATTCAATAAATATTCACCTTATTGGCATGTTTACCAGGGCAAGGATTGGCCTTACTAGCATGTTTACCAGGGCAACTGGTAAAGTGGTGCCCAGCTGCCTGGAGCAGGCCTCACTTGGGGTGCGGTGGGCCCACCTAGCTAGAGCAGCCTATGGTGGAGCAGGTCTAGCTGGAATGGAGCAGCCCCATTTTGTGGCGACGTATGCCATACCACAGACTGCTCCTGCCAGACAGGCCAAGCCTGCCACACCACAGGACTGCTACAGCCCAGTTGGGCCCACTGGACCGGTTAACTATATACTTTAACCCGGGTTGGGGAACCTTTTTTGGGTCAGGAGTTGCTGCCCACAGAAAAATCAGTTGGGGGCTGCACACAAGTGAGAAGCAGTAGCCCCCCAACAGAGGAGAAAGACACTCCCCACATTCCCCTCCTACACCAGTGCCTGGGAACACCCAACTTAGTAGACTGTGTGTGCTCCAGATCTGCACTGGGACAACAGAAGGGCTGGAGCAGTAGTGTGAGCTCCCCAATGCTGGGGGAGGCCCTGAGCCTCAGGGGCCAGATCCAGGCAAGCTGGGAGCCACATCTGGCTCCTGGGCCTGAGGTGCCCAACCCCTGCACTGGTTAACATTTTAAACAGGATTTTACATCCCTAATATAAATTAAGGATGTCAGAGTTTATTGGATTAAATTGTTAACTGATGAAGTGATGCTTATCAGTTGAATTCTGAAGCCACATCCCTTAGAGAAGAACTGACACCAGTATCAACCTGGCTCCCAGGGAAGCTTTGAGCTTTATATTGCAGAGCCTGCAGTGCGTGTAATGGTAAGATTTTCAACCATTATTTAGTTAACCATTTTAATCAACTTTTTACATCCCTAATGTGAATGTTAAAAAGTTACTTACTAGACATGTCAAAGTGGTTGTGTAAAATCCTAGAATTGGTGCTCTCTGCAGCTTTTTCAAATGCTCTCCCAAAAAAGCTGTAAAAAGAAAACCAACCCCTACACATTAGGAATATCACCTCATTAAATTAACAGCACAAATTAGTTTTTCCTAACACTCCAAATATTAGAGATAAAGACAAAATAGCTATCCCTTTCTACCCTAGCCTACCTGGACCAGCACATTATAGCCTACAAGCACTCAGCCACAACATTCCAGAACGTGTGGGCTCTAATTAGTCACCGTGGCTAAAAACCCACTTGATCCCCCAGGAAGCAGATGACTACTATAGAAGTTAAGATTAAAACTCCTGCTGTATAAATACAATAAATTTTCCCATGGAAACCCTGAGCTTTATCAGGATTTAATTCTATTGTCTGTGACAACAATTTAAAAAAAAAAAAGTTTCCACAAATGACCCAGTGACTGAGCAGCCTCGGAATGGTTGGAAGCTACACTGACACTGTGGAAGAATTTCTTGTGTGTGTGGCAGGAGTCATTTGGCAAGATTTTCCCTGCCATTGCCAGGAGGGAGATGCCACAATAGTTTCTACAGTCCAATTTGTCGCCCTTCTTGAAGAGACTGACGATCAGTGTGTCTCTGAACTCTCGCGGTATCTGCTCCCTATTCTAGATCTTGAGAATCAGGAAATGGAATTGTTTGTGGAGCTCTGGTCTGCCTTCTTTGAAAGCTTTGGCAGGGATTCCGTCACCATGTGGCTCTTCATTGCTTTGATGGCAGCTTGAATCTCTTTCAGGGTAGGAAGTATTGCAAGATTGTCCATAGGCGGCTGCTGAGAGATTCAGTCAAGGGATCCTGGGACTACGGAGGAGGGGTGGTTCAGGAGCTTGTAAAAATGCTCCCTCCAGCAAGAAGCAATGGCTTCATTGTCTTTCAAGACTTGGGTACCATCCTTTGATCTCAGGGGATTAATTCCATGGTTTCTCTGTCCATAAACAGCTTTGGTGGCATTGAAGAAACCTCTCGTATCATTGATATCTACGAGATGTTGCAGCTCTCGTGCCTTCTCAGTCCACGATTGATTTTTCAGAGTCCTTGTTTTGCACAGGACTTCTGCCTTGGCCTTGGCCTGTGCTTCTTTCTTCGTTGTACAGTTGATGTTGCTTTGCCAGGCCCTGAAGGCATTCCTTTTTACCTCAATCAGATGTTCAACTTCCACATCATTCTCATCAAACCGGTCCTGATGCTTCCTGGACTGGTAGACAATGGTTTCTCCACAAGCTCCAATGATGGCATTTTTCAGTTAACACCAGTGTTCTTTCACGCCTTCAGGGTGTACTTCCTTTAGAGCGCTATCTGGAAGTGACTGTCTGGTGGGGTCCTTCAAGCCTTGTATGTTGATCTTTTGTCGAATCAGTTTCTTCTGAGTTCTCTGTTGGGTGACAATCCTAATTGCCATAGTGGATCAAACAAGGTGGTGATCAGTCCAGCAGTCATCAGCGCTACTCACTGCACACGTGAGAAGAACATCATGCCGATCCTGAGAGTGGACGATGACATAGTCTATAAGGTGCCAGTGCTTCGATCGAGAATATTGCCATGAGGTCATCTGGGCAAATAGTCATTAATAAACCTACCCTTAATGAATTTACCTAGTTCTTTTTTGAACCTGGTTACTACAGAGTTTTGAACCCTGTTGCAAAGAGCTCCACAGGTTGACTGTGCATTGTGTGAAAAAATACTTCCTTTTGTTTTAAACCTACTGCATATTCATTTAATTTGGTAACCCCCTAGTTTTTGTGTTATTTTGTTCACACCAGGCGTAATTTGTATAGATCTCTATTGTATCTCCCTTCATCAACTCTTTTCCAAGCTGAAAATTCCCAGTTTTATTAATCTCTCCTCGTATAGAAGTTGGTCCATAACCCTAATCATTTTTGTTGCCATTTTCTATACCTTTTCCAATTCCAAAATCTTTTTTGTGATGGGGCAACCATATCTGCCTACTTTATTCAAAATGTGTACGTATCATGGATTTACAAAGATGCAATATATTTTGTCTTATTATCTATTCCTTTCTTAATGATATCCAATATTCTGTTCACTTTTTTGACTGCCGCTGCACACTGAGTGGATGTTTTCAAAGAACTACTCTCAATGACTAATATGTCTTTCTTGAGCGGTAACAATGGATTTAGACCTCATCATTTTATATGAATAGTTAGAATTATTACATTTAAAAACATTACTGAACAGATATTTAATTGTTCAAAGGTAAATGAACAAACAAATCAGAAAAAAAGAAGAACTGGGGAAATGTTTGCCTATATTACATTACCCAGACCAAGAGATAAGGATAATGAAGTAATATCTTTTATTGGACCATCTTCTGTTGGTTTTAGGAGACAAGCTTTTGAGATACAGAGAGCTCTGCCTGAGGTCTGTGATAGGTACTTCACTCTCATAGCTAAATACCCAAAGCAAGATTCTTAAATTATGTACAATTTATCATTAAAGCTAAGATTGGCATCAATGCATTTGTCAGTAAAAATATATCTGGGATACATTTATCAGTAAAGAGGCTAAACTAATTGATGCCATTTAGAAAGGATACTAAACAAAGAATACCCTCACTTCTTTTTGTCGGAGCTTTCTGTCTCTGGAGGAATCCCCACCATGATCACTGTACCCTGTTCAACATCCAGTGGTGCTGCTACTATCAGTGGCAGAAGCTTACAGCGCTTGTTTTTTGTCTGGAAGACAAAAAGTCCTTCAGTTAGACAAAAAGCTCAGAGATGATACAATCAAGCTTCAGATCTGCATGTGGGGTATTACTAAAGATATTGACAAAGTCAACTCTACTCCAGACCAACTGAGAAAGGTTTCTTTATTTGATCTCCTGTGACAAATCTAGTCAATTTAAGCATAGCAGTAAATGACCGAAAAGGGGGAAATAAATCCTCTCTCTGTAACCCTGTGCAACATTCAGTGGTGCTGCTACTATTCGTGGCAGAAGCTTACAGTACTTGTTCATTCAATTTCAGCGTACATTCAATTTGACACAGACCAGATACGAAGCTATGGATATCATTTCCAGTAAGGAAGAACACTGCCTTTTCTCATTAAAAGCATGCATTGTCACCTTCGTACATAAAATGTGTGCAAAATTTTTCACTTAGGGTATGTCTACACTTGCTGCCTATTTCAGAATAGGGCTGCAAATGTAGGCATTCGGAATTGCAAATCAAGCCCGGGATTTAAATATCCCGCGCTGATTTGCATCTTCAACCGGGCGCCATTTTGAAATTTACAAGCCGAATAACTGCCTGTTTACACACGGCAGTGAATGGCGTTGAAATAAAGCCCTATTTCAAACTACCTGTTATTCCTCCTGCAATAAGGTTTAATAGGTAGTTTGAAATAGGGCTTTATTTCGAACGCCCGTTTCACTGCCGTGTGTAGACGCGGGCAGTTATTCCGGGCTTGTAAATTTCAAAAAATTGGCGCCCGGCCGGGAAGATGCAAATCAAGCACGGGATATTTAAATCCCAGGCTTGATTTGCAATTCCAAATGCCTACATTTGCACCCCTATTCCGAAATAGGCTGCAAGTGTAGACATACCCTTACACACAGCACAACATTCATTTTCTCTAAAACACAAAAGAAACTAAGCTTGAAAAGTGTGACTCCTCTAAACCCCCATCCTCATTATTCCCTCACCCTTCCACAGTTCTGCAATAGTGGAGAGCTCCTGGGAAAATTATCTGATCTGTATTTATCAGAGATAAAATTGTCCCTATTATCAGGTTAGTACTTTGATAACCTTATCCTCTTTAATCTTCAAAATCAGTTGGTGATTTAAGAATGTTAGCTTTATTTTTAGGAATGTCTAGTCTAGTAAGTCAAATGTTCAGCATGGCATAAATCCCTAGATATAATTCTTTTACAGCTAGCATTGAGATGGCTATCCTGTAGCATAGGGGTGGGGAACCTTTTTTGGGTCAGGGGCTGCCTACCCACAGAAAAATCAATTGGGGGCAACACACAAGTGAGAATTAAAAGACCAAAACCAAACTCTCACTGAAGTGGTCCCTAACTGAGAAGCAGAAAGACACTCCCCACATTCCCCTCACATACCAGAGCCTAGAGGAGCCCAACCCAGTAGATTTTGTGTGCTCCATCCCCACTGTGGAGTGACAGGGGGGCTGGAGCATCAGTGTAGGCTCCCCAATGCCAGAGGAGCCATGAAATTCAGAGGCTGGATCCAGGCAAGCAGGGGGCCAAATGCAGTCCCCAAGCCTGAGGTTCACCACCCCTGCTGTAGCACAACTGCTGTGATATGAGGTGGATCCTAGTATGTGTGATAATCCTGGGCATTAACAGTCTCCTTGGTTGAGAGCTGGGAACCTAAAGAAATTAGGAAGACAATCCCTTAGGAAAAGAGCTTTGATTATAGCTCTAGTGCAGCAACTAGCCCCCTAGAGGAATCAATACATATGGAACTCATTGAGGGTAGATGTCTTAGCCTAAAATTTTCAGGAAAAAAAAGTAATATGAATAGAGTGAGGATTGTACACAATAATATTATTTGTAAAGTATGGCAATGCTCTTTCATTGGGTGGCATGTTAGAACACAGGATTTAAAATTAGACTATGTATAGTTTAAATGAGGACTATTTGAGCAAATACTGCTTAAAATTCAGTGTGGTTTGTTATGAATAAAGGTTTGCTCTTTTAAATACTTATTTACAGGAATAAATAAAAATGTTCCAGGTGTTTAGATAACTTAACCAATCCTGCATTTTCTATTGTTTTCAGTGTTACACTTAAGCTAATTTCTCTGTCATGATAAGTTATTAAAAGAGATAACCATTTTAGATAGAATTACTATGATCTCCCTATATTATGAGATGTCAGCTCCCTCCAGTGGGATGAAAGATCTCTCCAGAGTTACGCAGGCCTACAAACTAGAATCTTCCATGCAGCATAATTTGTATATTGGTGCCCTATTACCTAACTATTCAGTCTGATTAATATTTTATCCAGTGATCCATTTCTTACATAATCCACAGAAGCAATTATAAACTATGTAGTTGAGCACAAATTAGCTAGTTGTATGTCTTTGATTTACTTACAGAGCAAACAAATGACTTGAGTAAATATTTACTGAGCAGGCACAGAGATACAGGTTTGGAAAACAGTTTTACATCTGGAGTGCCCTGGGAAAAGAAAAGTTAACTCAATTATACCTAAGGTAATAACATCCTTAGTGCATATTTAGGATTAACGACAGTTTAAAATAAAACACACACTTCATGCAACTCAAGAAATACTAACAAAAAGTGTTTCCCGTTAAAGTCATTTTCAGTTGCATATAAAAAACCCTAAGGACCTTGCCTTAATTATTACAAGAGACAACTGTAGAAGGATTGATCACCTTGCAGAATTGAATGTCAAGCCTAATACTATATCAAGGCTGATTCCTAACTTAAAATAGAAACAGAGTTAAAAAGTAGTGCTGCCAAAAGGGCTGCTGAGTTTTCAGGGTGAGAGGTGTATAAAAACTCTAAAGCAGGGGGTGGGCAAACTATAGTCTGCAGGCTGCATCTGGCCCATCAAGATTTTTAATCCAGCCCATAGAGTACCAGTCTGGTGGCGCAGTGGGGGTTAAGGCAGGTTTCCTGCCTGACGTGGCCCTGTGCTGCTCTCAGAAGTGACCAATACATCTCCTGCATCCCCTAGAAGGCCCCAGGGGTCGGGAAGAGGGCTTTGCACACTGCCCTCATTGGCAGGTGCAATCTTCACAGCTTCCATTGGCCAGGAATGCAGAACTGCGGTCAAAGGAAGGTGCAGGAGCAGTGCCTGCAGCTGAGGGCAGTGCGCAGAGCTGCCTGCCCTCTCACCCCAAGGAGCCGCTGCCAGATGTGCCAGTTGCTACTAGAAGAGGCATAGGGCTAACATGGGGAGAGGAGGATAGGGAGCCTGCCTTAGCCCTGCTTCACCAGGAGCTGTCCGAGGTAAGCGGCATCCAGCTAGAGCCCACATACACCCATTCTGTACCTCAACCCCAAGGTCTGAACCCGCTGCTTCAAGTCCTCTCCTGTACCCCAAACTCCTACATTCATGGACCACCATACAATTTGCTTACCCAAATGTGGCCCTTGGGCCAAAAAGTTTGCCCATCTCTAGTTTTAAGGACCATCCATAAAGAAAACAAACAAATAATTAGCAAGCACTTTTACCCCCCCTACTCCAATAAGGCTATGTCTACACTACGAACTTTTTGTGGAAGAGGCAATGCAAATGAAGCACTCATTAGTATTTTCTTGTGCTTCATTTGCATAATCTCTTCTGATCCTTTTGTGCAAGAGGTTTTTGTGCAAAAACAAGCAGTATGGACGTGTCCATTTTGCGCAAAAACTGACACGTCCACACTGTTTTTGTGCAAAAACCTCTTGCGCAAAATGAATCGGAAGAGATTATGCAAATGAAGCACGAGAAAATGCTAATAAGCACTTCATTTGCATTGCCTCTTCCACAAAAAAAGTAGTGTAGACATAGCCTAACTGTATTAAATATGTTGAGGAAGGGGGGGGATCTTTGTCAATATAAGATGATTAGAAATCAGAGTAATACAGAAGCTAAGGCTCTTTCGGGCTTTCTGGTCAAACTTTCCTATCTACTTGACATACCAATGGTGACAGTTACAGTATAAGAAGCCAAACAAGGAGGAATAAGTACATAATTCTGACCTCCATTAGATAGCAATAGAGAAAAGGCCCCTGAGACATTACGAGATTGGTGCAAATACAGCTGGCTACAGTTTGCTGAATGGCACGCAGTTGTTTCTTGGCTAGTTCCAGCCCGTGATGCAATTTGTCCAGGTTACTCCTGTAACAGAACAGGGAAAAGAGAAATACTTTTACTTGATTTTTTTGTTGTTGTTAAATGGAGTTATTTCTAAAATACTACTCATAAGTAGGGTTGTAAACTGTCATTTAATAAGTTCACTGGTTAAACACAATGTTTAACCGGTTAATTGTGGAGCAGTGGGCTGCTCCAGCTCAGCCTGACTGCTGTGCTTACCAGTAACTAGTTATCCTTTTGATTAAGGCTACAAAGGGGTATTTGCTTTGAATCCTCTGTAAGAAACATTTTAACTAACTTAAACCTTCAGTTATGAAAACCAAAGTTAAGAAAATAAATTGTGAGAAAGACATCATGTGCACAATACCTTGAAAGACTATCCAAAGCCTTGATAAAATTATCAGTTCCAGGTTCATCTTTCTCTATATTCTCCATTAGAGAAGCTGTTGCATAAACTACATCACTTGCTAAAAACTTGTTCTTAAAACCAAAGTGAATGCTGAAGGTCTGTACCCTTAAGTTCTTCATTCTGTAAAAGCAGACAAAAATCAATGGAGAAGAATGACAAACTTCTTATAATCGATGTGAGGCTATTAACATTGATTGTCATCCCATTAAGAAGTTTGGAATTAGAAGCACAATGGCAAATCTCACATTAACTTTTCTGACTAGTCTTATTCCTATCTAGCAATATTGTGTTTTCTCCGCCCCCCCCACATCCATCCTATATATATATATATATATATATATATATATATATATATATATAAAATAATTTCCTGTGGGACAAAGTGACATCACGATCACCCTCCTGCAGCCCCTCCCTCCACAGCAGCATGACCTCTGCTCTCCCCATGCTCCAGGGACTCATGGGAGCTGTGAGCCAGGCAGCCTCCCATCTTCCCAGTGCTCCAGGGAGCTGCAAGTCATGCAGCCTCTTTCCTTGCCCCTCTCCTGTGCTTGGGGGAGGAGAGCTGCACTGTGTCTGGCTGAGCCCAGCCCTGTCCATCCCACCCCCCGGGGCTGGGGCAGGGGAGAGCAGAGCCCAGTGTGACTTGAGCCTGGCTCCTCCCAGAGGCTTGAGGGAAACTGGGCCTGGCTCCTCTGGGTGGCTGGGGGAGAGCCGAGCCCAGCATGGCTTCAGCCCAGCCCCTCCTGATGGCTGGGGAAGAGCTGGGGCTAGGTGGGGGACCAAGAGCCAGGGCCAGCCAAGGCAGCCTCAGGACAGGGCCCTTGCCGGTGGTGGTGGTGGTGGGGGGGGGGAGAAAGAGCTGAAGCTGGGGCTGCCACGGACCCTTTCCGATGTTGGGGGGCAGCTGGAATCGAGTGGTCTTGGCCCTGGGCCCTGACTGGCCAAGAGGGGGGTTGGTGAGCACAGCAAGCAGGGGGCACAGTCCTCTAGTGTCTTTTAACCAAACTATGATATCCTCTTTAATGCTAAGAAAGAGAGCACAGTAGTAGAGCACAATGCTAGGAGTGAGATGATTTTGAGAGATGATGAGTTTCTACAATTGGTCAAACAAAATAAGGGCTCTAACTATCTTGTAAAGTCACATCCTTAGCTTCTGTACTTCAGGTTACCAATCTGTACAATTGTAATATAGTCAACTATATAGGGTGTTGTGAAGCTTTTTAATATTTCTAACACATTATAGTAGTTGTTAGAAATTTAATTAAACAGAAATAGGGTTTTACCCAAACTTGCTGGCAGATTCTTCAATCATTTCATGCAGGTTCTCCTTTAATGAAATGTCCATGGAATTAAACTTTTGTTTCACCTGCTTCAAAGGCAAACTACAAAATGGGGAAAAGTCATTTTTTAAACATGCATTTAAAACATATCTTCATCTAAAGGAAAGAAGATTGTCCTGTAAGTAGAATTCATAACAGGGCAGCTCTAATTTACAGCTCTTCATATTCATCAACCTGAAACACTGATGAGCGGATGTGGAAGAGAGCAGGTCATTTTATATAGCTAAAGATCAATAAAAAAAAAACACATATCTTAAAACAATGAGTACAGTAGTGTCAGCAGAGCAGAAGTAATGAAGAACTAGGTCAATACTCTATACGCCGGTAACAGCATTTCCATATTTAATATTAAGTTAATTCTAATTTTTACTATTTGTTATATCCTGAATATTTTTCATATGCTTCCTTATTAAAAAGTACAATGTAGTGCTCCCTTTTCCCAATGAATCTTTATAACTCACCCCATGTCAGCAAAAAACTCCTGAAGTCTCTTGTGCCCTTGTACTGACCAAAGTTTGAAACTGGCAGAAGTGTAACAAGTGTTACAGACACTTTCATATAGGGACCAATGTTGATAAAGAGCCAGGCGCAGACTGAGAACATTAACAGGAATTAGGGAAAAATAGTCATTTAGAGCATACATATTTGTTTACAAATTAGTAATAAACTTAGCAATTACTATTACTCTTCCCTACCCTCCCAGACATACCATTTTAATCTACATTAACTAGACTCCACTAGAATAAAGATTTCCAAATGTGAATAAGAACATTACTGCAGCAAAGACTAACTCATGTAGATGTCACTTCCCCCTCTTCTATTTTTCCTGGGTTTGTATTTGTATTCCAGTTCTATAGTTCTGGAAGGTTGGATTGTGCTACTAGAGTCATGCTCAAATATTGGAAGAGGGATTCATCTGCAATAAGTCAGTCAAGTATCTGTTTCTTCCAGTTCAATTCCTAGCTTGTACGCAACCTTAATAAGCTTCCTTTTCCTAGATTAGGGCTTTAGTTTATCAAATCAGGGTTTTTTGGTTTTTTTGAACCCTTCAATATTTATTAGTCAGATATAAGGATACTCATATTCAAATGCTATTCTCATGCAATCAATAGAAAGGGAGTTCTCGTCATCTTCATTGCGGTGATTATGCCGGGACACATGACGCTGTAAAGTTCCAATATCAGTCACATACTTCATTCTTTAAAAGAAAAAAAATTAAGTCATTTTCTTCCCCCTTGGTACTTATATTCTTGTTGGCTACAAAACTCTTTCCTAAGGCTCCTCCCCCCCGGGGGGGGGGAGGGGAGAAGGTGTCTGGCCAGGGGAAAGGAGGCAGGAGCAGGCTGGGGATGCGGGGTCTTGGTGGAAGAGGTAAGTGAGAGGGCTGGAGGTGTGAGGTCTCACGAGGGAGGTGAGTGAGGGGGCTAGGAGTGCAGGGTTTCGGCCGAGGGTGTGAGAGACAGAGCTAGGAGTGCGGGGAGGGTGCGCAGCTTGCGGCTCTCTGGGAAAGGCACACAGCTCCAGCCCTGCGGCATTGGTTGGGGGCTCAGAAGGGAGGTGGCAGGTCGGCTGACGACAGAGGGACACAGAGTGATGTGTTGAAATTTGGCACCACCTAGTGATGCCACTTTGAGGTATACAAAGTCAAAAAAAATTAGTATCTTTATTGCCAGGGCTCGCCAGCCGCTCTGTCCGGTGATCTGCGCATGCGCAGATCGCCCGAACTCGGCTCTTCCAAACCCGGCTCTTCATAATTTGTCGAGCCCTGTTTATTGCAACTGTAGCACATACTAAAATGAACATAGTTTCAGAATTTATTCTCATCCTCACAAAAGAGAGATTCATGCAGGTAGATTTAGGAAGAGCAGAATACATAAACTGAAATCTACCATATCAGAAGTATGGACAATGCAAGATACAGAAATTAATGGGGCTACTGGGAGATAAATCTATGTCTAAAAAGTAGGAAAAAAATGATGAATTAGAGAAAAATGTTTTAAGCTTTGAGTTTTTCCTTTAATGAAACTATTGTAACACAGACATCTTTCAATTAACCACAATTAAGCTATGTGAGTACCCTACAGAGTATTAGCAGAGGTCATTTTATAAAATGAGTAATGTGGAATAGAATAAAGTTAATTAAAAATCTTTTCTATTGTTGAAAGGTTTCTCTCATTTAAAAATACAATTTGTTTGAATAATACGTACACCATATTCATTCGCTAATACAGGCTGCCCCCGACTTGCAACGCGATCGGTTCTGGAGATAGCGTCGCAAGTCAGGGCGGGGGGAAGCGCGTCGTAACTTGAGCCTGCATTTATGACAGGCGTCGTATGCCATCGTAAATGCGGGGCCAAGGACATAAGTCGGGGGATTTCGGCCCCTTCCATACTTACAGAAAAGGTCATAAGTGGGGAAGGGAGGGAAGAACACAGTGGGTTCGTAAATCGTGCCGTCGCAAAGTGGAGGCCTCCTGTACAATAACCTGACTAATGTGGTTGCATACTAGGGATGTTAGCATGTAGACATTTAAATGATTAAGAGGCAGCAAGGGTGGGGTGGGGGGAGAAGGCAGAAGCCAGCTTCCTGCAGAGCAGCCTGCCCCCCCTCCAATACCTCCCATAGAGGGCAGGCGGGAGCTGGTGCTGAAGGGGAGGAGACTTCCCATGAGCACTGGATCCCATGGAATTGCCTGCTGCCTCTGATACAGAGGCAGCAGCATGGAAAGTGGAGGGGGAGAGGCAGTCGGGAGCTATACATGCGGAAAACCAGCTTTCAAGCTGGCTCTTCATGTGTATCTGCTCCTACAAAGCCACCTGCCCCCTCCCTTGCTGCCTTCCACGGAGCCAGTGTTCAGTGGGAGCCAGCTCTCCACACCCACCATATCCTGCAGACTCGCCTGCTCCAAGCACAGAGGGTGAAGGGGGTAGGCGGGAGCTGGTACACACAGGAAGCCAGTTCCCCCTGCAGCTGCCTGCTCCTCCCTTACTGCTTCCCACAGAGGCAGTAGGAGGGAATAGGCAGAAGCCAGCTCCTCCTGAACACTGGCTCAAAAGCTGGCTCCCCATGGGCACCAACTCCAGAGAGCCACCTTCTCCCCATGTTGCTGCCTCTGTCTCAGAGGCAGCAACACAGGAGCTGGAAGGGCAGGAAGGATGCCGGAGCAGTCTCTGTCCATGGGGAACTCAGGCATCGTGCTGCTGCCTCTGTGTCAGACATAGCAGTGTGGAATTGCAGAGGACTCCCTGGGAGTGGAGCTGGGAGCACACTGGCTGCCAGCCCTACCTTGGGGAGCATTTTAGTAACTGTGTAACTGCTGAAAATTATTGCAGCTACATGCTTACTAAAATAACCATATCTAACATGCTGCGTACATTAACATACAGACTTCCTGATGCATATTAGCTGTTAAATAAAAATAGGTGAACAACTTGCTTACTGTGTGATTTTATCTTGAACCCACTGGTCGGTAAGTCCAACAATAGCCCACCTAAAAATGGGTAAGAAAAATTCAGGTAAGAAAAGAATCTAGTTCAATGTGGAAAGGTTAAGCCTATAGATCAGTGATGGGTAACCTAGGCTAGTAAGTGGGCCGCATGAATGGCCCTCCATCTCAATGGGCCGCAAGATTGTTATAACCAAGATAGCAAAACTACCCTATCCCAGGAGACTAACTGCACTTGCATATCTAGAATTTGCAGGATGTGCTGACTGAACTTTAGTAGGGCTTTGATCAGATGCAGAGGGAGCACATGGCTCTCAGTGTCAATTTGGGTGAAATCAGCACAAACCTCAATTCCCGTGGGTGTCACTATAGTAATACCAATAGGAAAAAACTAGAAGGACAGAAACCAACAGAGTCTGACAACCTTAGGCAGTAAATAAAACATCTCGTGGGCCACACATAGAACCCTGATAGGCAGCATGCGGCCCTCAGACCACAGGTTGCCCGCTACTGCTGTGGATAAGAACATAAGAATGGCCGTTACTGGGTCAGACCAAAGGTCCATCTAGCCCAGAAGCCTGTCTGCCGACAGTGGCCAGCACCAGGTGCCCCAGAAGGGGTGGACCGAAGACAATGATCAAGTGATTTGTCTCCTGCCATCCTTCTCCAGCCTCTGACACCATTTCTATCCCCTGGCTAATAGCCTTTTATGGACCTAACCTCCATGAAATTATCTAGCTTCTCTTTAAACTCTGTTATAGTCCTAGCCTTCACAGCCTCCTCTGGCAAGGAGTTCCACAGGTTGACTACACACTGTGTGAAGAAGAAAAGATGCCTGTTCTTTTATAAAATTTAGAAGAGGAAACATAGACACCTTAACTAAATTAATCACAGAGCATGTTCACATGGGAAAGCTGTTATATTTTTACTTGACAAGATACTTTACAAACACAGCCACAGAAATAATTTCAGTGGCCCAAATAGTATATTTCTGAAACACAACAGCTGAGTTTTTAGTGGAAATACATTTCCCCAAGCTTAAAACAATTTTTTTCCAACATAAAATTAAAAAGGTGTCTCACATGTTGGCTACAAATACTTTTGATGAATTTCGTCCATTTTGCTACGGAATCAGCTGGTACTATTACTATAAATAATGAACGTTGACACCATAAATGGACTACGTACCACAACATGTCATTCAAGTCTTTAGACATTATCCATGCCAAGTCAAACATCACCATGGCAGACTACAAGAAGAAGAAAAAAAAAGGAACGACGAATTACTTAAAATTAGTAATTTTACTAATTTACTGACAATTAGTAAAATAAATAGCAGAACCCTTTTGCAAAAAAAATTCATGTATCCATTTAATTGAGCAGACAGGTTCAAAACTGAATTCTAATCTCTTACTTCCTAAACTGAGAAGAGGGGCAAAAAGTGCCTTTTGTGATTCAATTATCCTTCTACGTTTACATATAAATTACATTTCACAAGATAACATGGTAGTTATGAGATGGAACAATTCAGTAGTTTAAACTTTGGAATTGAAATACCTACTTTCCTTGAAAATAAAGGCATAAATCTAAGCAAGCTTATCTGAACCCTCATTTATTTCCTTTTCTGAAAAATAAACTGAATTCTGTGAAAGTGTGGGTATTTCAGGATATACCTTTAAAAATTAAAAAGGGGTGGCCTTGCCTTTTTTTATGAACATTAAATATCCCATACAATGACAAGCCTAATATTAGGGGTTCTTTGCCCTGTTGTCAGCCAGAATTTCCCCTTCCCTTTTGTGCAACTGGGTTGCTGGCTCCCAATGCAAAAGTGGCTGCCGTTCACTGCTGTACCGATAATTCATGCAGCACATTGGGGTGCAACTTTTATATTTTAACATTAAGATTGTTATGCAGTACAAAGACCCACTCATGGAAACCCACTATTGGCATGTAGTGGCACTGATGGCTATGCCACAGAATTTCAGGTTTACATTTATGAATGCCAAAGGCTATACTTCAGCAATTCCAGAAATCAAAACTGTTTAATAAAGATATAGGTTGGAAAATGTATCAGAGCAGGGGTGGGCAAACCATGGCCTATGGGCCGCATCTGGCCCATCAAGTCTTTTAATTCGGCCGAACTGTAGGGCTAAGGCAGGTTCCTGTCTTCCCTGACCTAACAATGTTCCTGGAAGTGGCCAGCAAATTCCTGCAGCCATGAATCTCCTCCTGCATTCTACCTTTTGCCCCAGACCTATACTCATGACCCACCATACAATTTCCCTACCCAGATGTGGCCCCTCAGGCCAAGAAGTTTGCCCACCCCTGCCATAAAAGCTATTTGTTACACCTAGCAATAAAGTCAAAGAACTTTGTATGATATATTGAATATGCTCCTATTACAGGAGGACATTTGCTTTCTGGTAATTTAGCTTTTGTGGTAAGTAGCACCTGATACTCACCGAGGTCCCATGGTATTCATATTGCTCATAATCAAAGAGAATTTCTTGTCTAAAAGGGAGGAAAAAAAAGTATTTGCTTAAGCAGCAAATTGGCCACTTGCTTAAGTTCCTTACATTAGCAAGAAAAAAAAATTAAGTATGTTTACATTGATTTCATATTTGCAATATACAAATTTTAAAACAAACTCAGAGGCTAAACTAATGAGGCTTTTTTCATTAAAGGTGTTATCCTTTAGTAACATTGAAATTTACAAAACTGCAATGTAGTTTATATTTTAAAGCAATCTTATCAAATGCAATTGAATATCAACCTATACAATCCCATTGACCCTAACAGGATCGCACAGGAAGCTAATCGGGGCAGCATTTTATCCTGATAGATATAACGAGTTAGTGGCCAGCCATTGCACCTAATGGTGGGAAAGTTTACGAATTATTAAATTTTTAATAAAATAAACTTACAGCTATGCTACAAAATAGCAGGAATACTTGCTAGATATGACTTTAATAACTTTAACTCTCCAATTCGGAATTAAATTAGAGGTGTAGCAGTATTGCACAGTAAAGAATAGACTTTTCTAGTCTCAATGTGAAGATTGCTATCAAAAAGGGGAGGGAAAGGAGAAGAAAGGGTTAAATAACAAAGAACACCAAAACATACCTACGTGCCTCCCATTCTCTCCTCTGTCTTCTTTTCATTGTTCTCTCCACAATATCCTGCAGACAGGTTTATGTAACGAAACATAAGATAATCAAAGAATTTCATAAGATGATCAAAGAAAGAATTTCTCAAAAGTTAAGTGACATTCTAGTCAGTTTAAGCCCACAATCTAGGCTTAGTTAAAATAAACATTCAGTAAAGTCAGTATGATAAGTAGTGTATTCAAAATATTTCCCCAGAAACAAAATTAAAGAAATGGCGCCCTACTATGTTATTTATAATTTGTAAAT
This sequence comes from Rafetus swinhoei, assembly GCA_019425775.1. Taxonomy (NCBI): domain Eukaryota; kingdom Metazoa; phylum Chordata; order Testudines; family Trionychidae; genus Rafetus; species Rafetus swinhoei. The sequence goes on along the minus strand of CM033425.1, from coordinate 14,569,415 downwards.
CATCAAGGTTTTAAAAGATATCTTGATAATTGGCTGGCATTTGGAATTATATGATGTGGTCCTGCAAGGTGCCAAGTGCTCTCATCTTCTCCCATGGCCTGGCCCTATAAAGGTGCCTTAGTTATATTTTCTGATCAAGAGTCTAAAGATGATGCTAAAGATGATCAAAGACAGAACACCTACTGTACAACTAAGAATTAAGAATTTGAATTGTTTTGAGTTCACTATAAGAATTTAAAAACAAAAGAACCCTCTCCCACACAAAGGGATGAAGTAGTCTCATCAAGATTTTTTTTGTTTATCTGTTGTTTTTTTAACTAGGGCATAGTTATACAAGCAAAATTATGAATAAGTTAGCCAATTTATGAATTTCTATATATTTAAATGTTTGAATTCTTGAGAGTTTAACTCTTAATTAAACAGAAAATTATTTTTGTTTAACTGAATTTTCTGCAAAGATTTTTGCCCTTAAATTATTAATGAATAATCTCATCCTAAACTTCACATTGAAGTTTTTGGTGTGGAAATATGCTAAAGTTTCTGTTCTACATTTTTTAAACTTATGTGCAGGCCTTTTGATCTTCTAATACAGCAATGACTTTTGTTTAGACTTTTTATTTGCCTGAAACTCAAATGGTATTCTCATACTTGCTGAATTACAGCAGAATATGCACATGATTTCCCCCGTTTCACAACAAAGCTGCAAGAAAAACACCTCTTCAAATCGTTGGCGCTTTCCCAAAGGCTCAGATCCATCACTTTCATTCCCAGAGTCATCTTCGTCTTCATCTCTGAAGATATCATCATACGCAGGAATTTCAAGGTCATCATCTTGCTTAACTAACAGCTTAATCTAACAAAAAAAAAGTGTATTTTAAATAAAATAGCTCATTTTAGCAACTGACATAATTGTTCAACCCACAAATGTACATCACTTGTTTTCTTTTAATTTAACAGATTAACCAAGTCACTCCTGCTTTGATCTACTCATACGAGAGCATCAAAATGTTACTCTATTACAATTAGGCGATTAATCCATTTGTTCAGGCTAGAACAACGGCATTGTATCCACATGACTTAAGATAAATATGCTGACTCTTCTGTGTAGCACTACAAAACAAATTGGAATTATAAATGATAAATACAGTACTGCAGTACAGGTTGCACCTCCCTAAACTGGGATTCTTATCTGGCAACATCTGTGGTCCAGCAGGACCACGGATATTGCTGAACAAGCCCTGGGGCAGGAGGGCCAGCTGCTGAGAGCCCCATGCACAGTGAGGCTGGTGGTAGCAGGGCGAGGGCCTCAGCAGCCTGGTAACCCGGCTGGGGCTGGGGCAGCAGGGTTGTGCTGTGGTAGGCCAAGAGAGGCTGTGTGCTGGCCCAGCAGTGGGGAGAGCTGCGGCAGTCCAGTAGAGGAAGTCCATCTGCGGCCACAGCAGTGGAGTCCAGGCTGTGGCAACCCGGCTGCAGCAGGTGAACAGCCTGATTGAGGCTGCTTGCAAGCCAGCAGTGGGGCTGCAGCTGCATTCTGCCATGCCAACAGTGGGGCTGGAGCAGAAGCTATTGCAGTGGAGCCATATCACCTGGCTGGCAGTGGGACCGAAGCAGCTAGTGCTGGCGGCAGGGAGGGGCAACAGGCTGAGGGGGCTGGTGGCAGGGAACCTTCCCTAGTCCAGCAAATTCCCTCATCCAGAACCGCTCAAGTCCGAAGGGTGCTGGACCAGTGAGGTCCAACCTATAGAACAGCGTTTCCCAAACTATGGGCCGTGGCCTGGTACCAGGCCGCGGGAAAAAAATACCGGGCCTCAGCATGCCTGGCGGCTGCCGGCACAACCAGCCTTAGGCCAATTCGGGCCCCGCACCCCTGAACCCGGAAGTGCCGGCAAGATACAGAGCCGGGGGCCCTGCTCCACCAATATGTGGAACTGGCTCTCTCCCCCAGCTCTGCCTGGTGCGGGCCCGGCCTCTGGCCCCCCCGCACGTCCTCCCACCCTGCCCCCAGAGCGTCCCCGCCGTGCGCGGCTCCTCCTCACCGCCTGCTGCCGCCCATGTGCGGCATTGCACGTGGGAGGGGAGGACACCTGAGCGAGACGTGATGTCACGGCCCGGGGTTTTTAAACTCTTCGGAGGCACGTGGCGGGGCCATGCTGGCTCTGGGTTCGGCCTCCGGGGCCTGAGCGCGGCCTCCGGCCCCACAATGTGGAAGGCAGAAGGTAGGGAACGGGCTTGGGCGGGGCGGAGAGGCGGCGAGGGGGTTGGGCGGAAGGTGAGGGGTGGAAGGAGAAGGGGCTTGGGCGGGGGGAGGGGAAGGCACCAAGGGACAGGGTGCAGGAGAAAGAGACAAATGCCAGGGGCTCAAGTGCAGACAATGAGGGAAAGGGCAGGAGGGGAGGTGTCAGTGGGAGGGGACAGGGTGATGCTGGGAGAGGAGAGGAGAGGGGAAGGGCATTGGGGGCTGGAGAAGGAGGTACTGGGAGAAGGCTTGAAAGAAGGGGTGGGCATGAGGAAGGCTAGGATGGAGCAAGTAATGTGTGAGGGCACAGAGGGGCAGGAGGGAATGGGGCAGAGAGCGGTGAGGGGTGGGTATTAGGGAAAAAGGGGGCAAAGGGGCAGTAAGGGAAGGGGAGGCACCAGGAGGGTGCAGGGCTAAGGAAGGTGCAGGTGCCAGGGGATTCTGGGGTGAGGAGGAGGGAGAGCTGGCCACGGAAGCAGCACTGGACGGGGAATCGGGGCAGGCTGAGGAGATTGGGGGCCGGTGGAAGCAGGGCTGCCGGGGGTGCGAGGTTGGGGCAGGGAGCTGGCCGAGGAAGATGTGTGTGTGTGGGGAGCGGGGAGAAGAAGCGGCCGCGGAAGGAGGGCTGGGCGCGACAGCGGGGGGCTGGGAGATTGGGAGGAGAAGCAGGAGAACTGGCTGCCCGGGAGGGTTGGGGAAGTGGGGCTGGCCAGAGGCGCAGCGGGGAACAGGGGAGGAATGAATCAGCCTGCGGGAGTGGGACTGACCCAGCCATATGTAGATCTTGGGGCACTGCCCCGTTCCCCCATAAAGCACAAAGCATGAGTTAGTCTGGCCTGGGGATTCTATTGTCCCCACACACACACACCCCTCGAGTAGTTGCGAACTGTCTGGCTGGTAGACACACTCATGCAGCCTGAGCACATTTACCAGCCAGGCAGTTCGAAACTACAAACTGATACATCTAGTAATAATACAACTTACCTAATGAGAAAATACCATTTTCTCAGTTTGTTTTTTATGTGTTTATATTTTTGGGCTGCAAAAAGCAGTACTGAAAAAAAAGGGTTCCAACTAAAGTAAAATGTTTGGGAAACCCTGGTCTAACCATCTTTCTGTCTGTCTTACAGTCCATTTATCCAATCCATATTCCTTAACTTGCTGGCAAGAATATTGTGGGGGACCATATCAAAAGCTTTGCTAAAGCTGACACTGGGGGTTTTGGGAGGACCAGAAACAACTTATTTGAATATTCATCATTTGATTAATGAATATGCAAATATGCAAATGAACATTACCGGTTCTCCAAAAGTTCGTGAATGGATTTACTGGTCCCCATGTCAAAAAGTTTGGGAACTCCTGCTATAGACTATAAACAAAACACATTTTATCTGTTGAAGACCATTCTGAAATAGTTTTAGGCTATAAAACAAAGTGTTGGCATTCTTCATTTAAGGTGTTATCACTAATTACTAGGATAATAAATTATATATCCTAAAAGAGGTCAGTAAAATAGTATGTTCTCTTCAACGGTACAGAACTTACAATCAAATCTGTGAATCTCAGGTAGAGTCACTACAGGCACCCATGGTATAACTTTTTACTGAGGGAAAGCTTATTTCCCCCCTTTTGACCATCTAAACTGCTAGTGCAAGTTATTATTCATGTGCTTTCTGTTTGTTATTAGCATTGTTGAAGTTGGATATGTTGAAAGAAATGGAAGGTGGGTAGGTCATCTAGCTTGGGACAGGATACTGGGTACTCCTTTTAAGAGCTTGATTTACCTGCGTCTCATTGTAAACATTCACTACATTGATGGGCCTATGGGTGTCACAGATAAAGAAAAAGGCCTCTTCCTCAGGCTGCAGGATCTCCAGAAGGTCAATGTTGGCACCACAATTTATAAGAACAAAATATTGGAACTGAAAAGGAAAAACAATGTATTGTACCTAAATTAGCAGATTGTTTTCCATACTAACAAAAAAAACCCACCAACAAATAAAATTCAGTAAAGTGTTCTGTCTACAAAGCATTTACCCTTGTACCCATTTACATTAGACCCCTAATCTACCACACCTCTGAGGAAACAGAAACAAGTTTTGCATTCAAGGATAATGTTCTGAGTTTTGGGGGTATGGAGACTGCTAAGAGCTAATACTGTAATCTAAACTTTCACAGCTGAAGATGGGTTCAAATTTAATTTATATAGATCAAAAGTTAAATCAGTTTACTTGTGCTATCTTGGCCCATTTAAAAAACCCACTACACTATCTAGTGCATTTGGCAGTTCTCTTTAGAAGTGATCCATATAAATAGAAGTATTTGTTAAACCAGCATTATGGCACATTATCAGAAAAAAGTGGGTATATGCCGAACATTTGTCCCTTTTCCATCTAATTTTATCCAATATTTTTTGGGTAGCCACTGAAAATCCAAAACTTAGCACTGAAGTGGAGGAAAAAGTGTGCTTAACAATTGCAACTTTATGGTAGGATCATATAGAAAGCGCCCACTATTTTTTTTACCTGATCTTTATGTTCAAGAAATGCAGTTTCAAGTTCTTGCCATCCAGATACGGGAACTAATGTATATTGTACATGATCACATTGAAACAAAGCCTAGAAAGAAAGCACAACATTAACAGATGAGAAAGAACAGCAGGAGAAACTGTAACTCCAACTCATAGAAGCCCTCCTGTTCCTCTTTAAAGAGACATAAAAGTAACCCAACTATATTTCAATATATTTAGGTATGAATTATAAAGCCTCAGTATCATATTTGCTAATTTTTTTTTAACAACAAGTTAGGAAAATGAAAAAAATTAAAACATTTACAACTGAACTAATTTTATAAAAATTTCTCTTTCACTTTTCTTTCTACATATTCCTGTGTAAATCTTTTAACTGTGATTCCCCCTCCTTTTGTTGTGGTACATAAATTAAAATGATCAGAACCTTACTTGGAGTATTTTACAGGCACATAATGCATCCACATCTGCAGCAACAAAAAGAAGAACACGCTGAAAATAATGGAAAACAATATTAATTAGTGCATATGGCTTGCTACTGTAAAAAAATGCAGACATATTAGGTTATTTGCACAATAATCACTTTCCACCAGTAAAATTTAAAATGTTTCAATGCAACAAGCAGTACAAAAGAAATAAAGTAAAATGAGTCATACTGTCATTCGTTACACAAGGTAATCGATTACACAAGAGAACAGAAATTTTTAAAAGAAGGATCCACCAATCATCTTCCTACTCTGATAATTATTTCACGATACACATATATTAAAATATCTCCAAAGACAGATTTCTTTCTGCTTAAATTCAGCATGTTAGCGTAGCCTAAGTTTGCTCTTCCTACTACAATTAACATCTAAGACCAATTGCAGCAGTGACGACATTTCCCAGAATCCTTAGTTTTCTTGTATTTAACCAGTTTCTTCAATTCCCAGAATAGGTCTTAAAACAGGCTCTGTCAGAAAAATGACTGCTTAAAATTAATTTTTAGTATTTCAACCTGATACTGTGTCTCAGTTTCAGAGCAACACAAAAAGGTTTAAGTAGTCCATCTCACAGTAAGATAAAAGCTGAACACACAGATTTTGTCTCTGCTCTGTGATTATCATATCCTGAACTTATGTCCAGGATTTCTTCCATTAACCATTTCAGGAAACATCATTATACTGGCCTATGTGGTTAGGGCATAATTTTTGAAAATTCCAAATTATTCAATCCTAGAACAGTTTTTTAAAATAACCTGAACAAGTGTTCAATAAGATCTTGTCTAGCGTGTCAGCACTTTGGAAAATTGTAGCATAAGTAGGCTACAATAAGCAAGATGACTAGAGTTCTCTTCTTTTTAAGTGCTGCTGGACACAATATAATTTTTCTTAAGTTCTTCCAACATCAGACAGTCACCAGCACAGCATCACTAGTAGGAGAATTAATATAGGCTACCCAAAAAATCTTACCACTTTATATCTATACATACACTGATCACAGTTTAATAAACTGATGCTAAAAATCCTGGAAGCTCATCTACATTAACCCTGGTATCATGGAAGGTTGATTACAAAATGAAGGCCCATCAAGAGGGAATACAGTGATTTTCCAAAAAAGTTATAGCAATATCATGTTTTTGCAACATGTTTTTCCAATAAAGATTTAACAAGAAGCTCTAAATAACTCATAAGAAAATGATTTCTTCTGTGAAAAGGCATGCCAGTTTCCAATTGGGATCCTTCTGTTATCAAGCAGTAGCTTTGACATCTGATGTCTTGACCCTTTGACGAAGTTCAATAAATCTGTTCTTCCTTATCTTAAAATCTGTATTTCAAAATATAAAGGGTAAAATGCCAACATTTTCAGCATTAATATGTCTGAAATTATGTTAAGCACTTATCAAAAGCTGGCAATCGTATAACTATTGTAAATTAATTTTATTACAGGATTTTTCTTTAAAAATTTTGCAATCAAATAAGTAGTCTCTAATTCTAATTTTATACAACCCTATATTCTGAAACCAAAAGAACAACCCTTGACAGTGCTTGGTATATATTAATTAGTGTCATTTTATAGTTTTTGGCCATGTCTACACAACAAAATTAGGTTACCATACAGCCAATTGCAGTTTTAAAATTGCTTGTTGATGCATACACTAGGGATGTTACTGGCCAGCCGGACAACCGTTCACTTGTTAAATGACTGCTTACTGGTTAACAGTCCCAGTTAACCTCAACAAATCTCACCCCACTCCATGCTCTGCCTTTAAAACTCAGAATGGCAAGCTGGCTCAGTCCCAGCCCACCAGTCCAAGTTTTAAATGAAGAGCATGCAGGGGAGCTGCCCGCCACCCTGTGCTGCTGCCTCTATATCAAAGGCAGGAGCAGCCCCTTTCCACTGTGGGCCCAAGCTCCCCCCACACAGGGGCTGCTGCCATGGAAGCAGCAGTGGAGAGACAGGCTATATGAGAAGCCACAGTGCAGGGCGGCAGGCAGTCTGTGCAGGGAGCTCATTTTTAAACCGGCTCCCCTGGCGGACCAACTCCCACCAATCACGCCACACTGCTGTCTCTGAATCAGACACAGCAGCATAGAGTGGCAGGTGGGAGTTGGATCATGAGAACAGCTGATTAAAAATTGGAGGCAGCAGCTGCAAGGTGGCAGGGGACTTCCCAGGAGTGGGGCCAGATTGCACTGACTGCCAGCCCTTTCTCTGGGGGCATCAAATAATCATGTAACGGCTAAGAATTGTTGCAGTTACCCAATTAGTAAAATAAAGGATTTCTAACATCCCTAGCACACACCTAGCTCTTTGTATCAGTGGTGGGCATCATTGCCTGGAGAACTTGTATATCAATGATCAATGTGGGGCATCACTGGACAGCTCCTGAAAGCCATTAGTTGCTGTGTGCAATGCAGTGACACTGTGTTGATTTAATTACATCAACAGTGACGGAGGTGGTACTACAAAATAAGCATAGAGAAGCATTTATATGGCCAATGCTGGAAGCCAAATTTAAATAAAGATCTACAGCAAGACTGATGCAAGCAGCTTATGTCAAGATAACCCTGTAATTAATTTTTACATCAAGACAGCTAGCTTGATGTAAAATGCAATATAAAATCCTAGCGGACACAAGGTACTAGTAGCTTTTACTTCCACATAGAAATCCCAGGTGGGGAGCTCTCAACTAGCTACACCCGGATAGAAGTCACCGCTCCTTGTCCTCACCAAAATGCTCTGTCCATATCACAACTCAAAACATTCCAAAACCTTGTTGCTGATTCTGAGACATTTAGAGTCTCAGCTCTGAGTGCACTGCAAGGAATCCAGGCAATAAAGCAAAGCACACTCTGAACTGTGATGTTCCCAGGTGAGGACTCCACTTGACCACCACGGGCAACCGAGCCAGAACTTGAATGCAAACCCTCCCTGCTCAGTCGAGTTCGATTTGAAACCAGCATCTGGCACCAGCAGCAGGTGGGGGAGAGAGGAGCAGGGTGCAGGGCTCTGGAGGGGGAGGGGAACCCAGCGCCTACCATATGTGGGGCCATGAAGCTGAAAGCAAGGCAATGCTTAGGCCCCGGCTCGGTATGGCGGCTCCCTGAGTGACACGGTCCCGCCCTATCAGGACCATGCGGAGCGCGGATCCAGCCCGACCCACGGGGCGTTGCGCGGAGAAAGGCGAAAGACCCTCCACAGTCTAGCTAGGCGCCCTCCCTTCGCGAGCGACCCCTCTACCTCAAAGCACCTCCTGGCGGGGAGCGAGGAGAGAGACAGGAGCTGGAGCACGGCAGCCCGGCGGTTGCTGGAACCCGCTCCCTCACGGGGCCAGGAGTTAGTAGGCCCCGTTCAAGATTCGCGTTCGCTCCCCCTCGGCTTGTCTCCGCTCCGGTTCGGGCTTCATACTCCCGGACGCCGCTTACCTGAGTCACTATCACCTCGTAGAACTCCTTTCGGAAGTCGGAGAGGAACATTGCCGAGACCGGGCCGCTACCGCCGCACTGCAAGGCGCTGAGAACGGAGGCGGGAGAGCGGCGACTGCTGGTGTTGCTCCCTCCGTTCGGATCCCTTCAGTCTCAGTCAAAGCAGGCGCCAAATCGCGCCAATTCCCATTGGTCTCAGCGTCCCGGCCGCTACCCAATAAAATTCCAGTACTTTGTATCTCTACAGCGCTGATTGGACTATCAATCCGATCGTCTCAGCCCTCCACCAACCACATTGCGATTGTGGTGATCGAGGAGCCGAGCGATTGGCCAATCGCCACGAAGCGCTCCTGAAACCGCCATTTTGTTTGTCAGTCTACATCGCCCATCATCGTCGCCATTTTTGACATGGGCAAGATTCCTCACCAGCCCCTATATTATATATAAATAAGCCATAAGCTCTAAAATATAACTGTTTCAGGAGTGAATAGGAAAAATCGTTTGTTTAACAAAAAAATTATGTTGACGCCTGTGAAGCGACTTCCGCCTTTTCTCAAAAGGGCTGCACCGGAAGTCTCTTGGCTTTCTCAATAAGGGGCTATTGACAACCCGTTGCATTCTGGGAAATGTAGTTTAGTGGGAACAGTGGACCAAACTCCCAAATGTTTTTCGCGCTTTTGAGAGCTATGAGAGCGTTCCGTTTCTGCTGACCGCGTTCACCGCAGTTAGGATAGCCCGACGCCTGTCGAAACTGAAAGTCACTCTGAGAGCAAAGGGGCAGGGCCCAGTGATTTCCTCCTCCCTGCCTCCCTTTCCCTCAGCAGAGGATTTCCTGTGGGGGGAGGAGCAGCCGTCGCTGCATTGATCCTGCCCAGAACTGAAGGCGGTTCTCTGGGTTCCCCTGCCGAGAGCTGTATAAGCAAGAGGGACGGCGCGACAGCCGACAGGATGGTAAATGCCTTTCAGGGGGTTTGTGGGGGTGCCTAAGAACGGGGGGCGCAGGGGGACGGGACGGAGAAAGCTGCAGAGTCATCGCGCGTGCATTGTGCCCAGGCAGGGGAGGCGCTAGGGGAGCATGTCCAGCAACAAGCACGTCACTGCTCTGCGAGGGGGTCGGAATTTGTCCCTTTGGGCCCAACGCATTGAGGGAGACGCCTCAGGGGGGCCTGTCGGGACATAAGTAAACAACCCTCCTCTTCTCCCATCCCTTCCCCCTGGCCCCCGCCGCCTTTCCTTTCACAAGGAGCCAACTGGAACAGGAGAGGTTTTTAAAGCCCCCTCTGGAAACCTCTCCAGCAAAGTCTTTGCTCCCAAGAGCAGAGGATAGCTAAGAAAGCAACCCCAATTTAGCCTGCCCACTCATTGATGGTTACAGGGTGGCTTTTTTGTGTAGTTATATATGGAGACAAGTCTCAGAGCCATGTTCGTCTGCATCTGCAAAAATAAGAGTCCTGTGAATCAGATGCATGCATCTTTGTCATCCATCTGACAAAGTGGTTTTTACGCACAATAGTTTATGCCCAAACACATCTATAAGGTGCCACAGCACTCCTTATTATATATGGAGTAATCTTAAAAAGTTTACAGCCGTGGTGCCCAACACACTAGTCACTAGCCACATTTGGCTGTTTGGCCAGTTGATTGTGGCTAATTCGCTATAGCTTCAGTACTGGTTGGACACCACAGGTTTAGTCTGAGTCGCCTCCTTTCCCCTTGATTCTGAATATTTCCTGAGAAATTCGGAGTATTTTCCCCTTCTTTTGTTTTACTACCTCACTGTATTCCTATGCATGATTTGCTTTCAGCAATGATGAAGACTTAAGACTGTGCTTATCCCTATACTATATGCACTGTCATCTCTTTTATCATTAAAATAAAAGTGTAATTGTACAAAAATATCGTTCTGCCATACCGAAGTTGAATATCTCTTGCCTGTGCTGAAGAAGTAAATACAGTAAAACTCCAATAGTCCAGCATCCAATTGTACGGCACTCCCGATAGTCTGGCATCAAAATGGCAAGAGCCTAGTGAGTGAGCTTTGGCAAAAAACGAGTCACAAGGCAGCAGCGGCAGCAGCTGAACCGAGTGAAACCGGACGGAACCAAGTCAGTCTGCCACTGGCATTGTGTGACGCTGGACAGTGCTTGTGCTATAATAAAAATGGTTAAAAACAGTTTATATACAGTATATACTCTGTGTGTGTATATATATATATATATATATATATATATATATATCCATTTTATAGTACCTCCTGATAATCCAGCATATCCGATAATCCGGCACCACCTAGGTCCCAAAGGTTCCGGATTATCAGAACTCTACTGTAAATGACAATCACTTGTGTTCTTCATTGAATTTAAATAATCTCTTTTGTAAAAATCTTAAATCTGCTGGTGTCTTTGCAAAGTGGATCAATGTCTTTTCTTTCCTCCCACAGTTTTCTTTTAATATGTTTGATCATCCAATCCCCCGAGTTTTCCAGAACCGCTTCTCAACCCAGTATCGTTGCTTCTCAGTATCTATGCTTGCAGGACCTAATGACAGATCAGACGTGGAGAAAGGCGGGAAGAGTATGTGCATGTTTTAGTTTGAATAATACACTGCTGAATGTTACATATAAATATTCAGTAGTATTGTATATGGCAGGTGGTTGTGGAAACAGGATGAGGCCAAAAACATAATAAAGCATGGAAACTTATTGATGGCTTTGTGATTTCAGTTAAAGGGGAACTCACAGATTAAATAATCTTTTCTTACATTAATATAGTTTAATTGATGTTGATGTTCCTGATTTATCTGTGTGTAAATTAGAAGTCACATGATTTAAAAAGAAAACAAGTGCCTTTACTTGTCATTTAATATATAAATCATTTAAGTGAATAAGATTTAAAAATCTGTTGTTTTTACCATATATGTTGTTTTAACTTCCTCTTTATGTTTCAGTCAGTTTGAACAAGGAGAATAGATTTGTCAGCTCTGTTTTCTGGCTCCCATATTTAAATCCAATGCTGTGTTGTTGAGTTGTCAGCATTTTGGTTGTTTAATTATAACCAAATAAAATGACTTTGGGAAAATATGCTAATAATGTTTTTAAAATATTAGGTTTTGTAAAACTTTCTAAATTCTCCCACTTGCCCCACTCAAAATTTATATTTTGAGTTAAAACTACTAGATGTTTTTGTCTAGACCAGGGTGGACAATAATTTTTGGTGGGGGGCCACTCAAAGATTTTGGTAAGTGGTCAAGGGCCTCAATTTTCTGTGGAGGATCTAGGGTGGAGATTGGGTGCAGAATGGCTCATGGAGTAAGGGACTGAGGTGCAGGAGATGGCGTGAGGTCTTAGAGGGTGTTTGGATTGAGGAGGGAGTTGTGACCTGTGTATGGGGATTGGAGTGTAGGGTCAGGATGGGAGTGTGAGTGCAGGAGAGGATTCTGTCCTGGGGGAGGGATGTAACAGGTGGTACAGAGTCTGGGAGGGAGTTGTCACCTAGGGCAGGAGGTGCAGATGGTGATCTGGGGGGAATGAGTTGGGGTGCCAGAGGCAGGTGCTGGATGGGAGGAGTTTACCTAATTCTCTCCTGGCCGGCAGCTCCAGCCCACTTAAAAATAAAAGCTGCTTCCTCCACTGGCTCTCTAGTCTGGCTGCCCCAGTCGCTCAGACCAATATCTCAGCTCCAATTGGCTGGCTGTTTCCAGCCAATTGGAGCTGGGAGATTGGCTGAGGTCAGTTCTTATTGGCTGATTGTTTCTGGCCAATAGGAGCTAAGGATTGGGTGGGGGGCGGGGAGATTGCATGAAGCCTCCCTCTCCCTGCAGAGTAGAGAAATGCAGGGACAGCTTGCATGTGCCTGAGGGTCCCGGCAGGGTGCCCCATGGGACAGATCCTGTGGCTTGGTGGGATGGACCTAGCCCCCCAGGCTGTATTTTGCACAGCCCTGGTCTAGACTGATTCTGATAGCATTTGTAGCTCAGAAATTCAGAAGCCTGGTACAACGCTGCCTGCCAAGAAGGAATGATCAAACTGTACAATTTTTTTGTGGCTTTCCATAGCCATGCTGTTCCTATTCTTATTTTAACTTTTTGATTAATTTCTGCAGTAATTATGCCACCATCTGCTTTGGATCAACTCAGTAAGTAATTTTCATTCTATAGTAAGAACACTAGAAATTTAGTGCTGTGTGTATTTGTAGGCAAACACCAGAAAATGCTTTATATATTCATTAAAATGTGATTTAAAAAAAGATATACTGGAAAAATCCATACTTTGAGGATTTTTTTACATAGTTTCTAAAAGGGTTTCATTTTATCTGCACATAGTTCAAATGCAAAGCAGACAGTTTTAAGCTTTCTAGCAGCTGCCTGACACTAGTATCAATTCTTACATTAATGAAATTATCATCCTTTATCAATAATTGCAAATAATTGTATGAGTTTGCCACCTTGGTTCTGTTGTCTTGGCCTCCACTGACTGAAGTGAATTCACAAAGTTTATTTTATAAGTAGAAGAAGAATGGAGGTTCTAGAAACTAAGCTGGGTTTCTTCCATTTATGCAGGTCTGCTAGAAGTCAGTAGTTTTAGTGTACCAATGATATCAAACAGTCTTTCCTCCTTTTACTAGCTAAGGTGTCTTCTGTCTGATCTTTATCTCCTTTAATAAGTTGTTTGTTGGAGGTGGGGTACTTGGAAGGACTCTCACTTCTCTAGGATATTGTCTATTTATCCTGCTAATATTCAGTCTCTGCAACCTTTATAAATCTACCATGAGCTTTATAACATATTGTATCTTTTTCCCCCCTCTACCAGGTCGTCTTAACATTACATACCCAATGTTATTTAAGCTGACCAATAAAAATTCAGATCGAATGACACATTGTGGTGTGCTAGAATTTGTGGCTGATGAAGGCATTTGTTACCTTCCACATTGGGTAAGTGGTTTTACACCAAAATGTCAAAATTTAAAGTTCAGGATTAGTGGGGTGGTGCTGAAGTAGAATATTTGCTGAAATTGTATTTCAGTTGCAGAGTCAGCACTCGTTAGTGTTTCAGTTACAGCTAACGCTTTCTTCTGAGTTAATCAGTGTAGGTTGTTGCATGTATGAGGTTGTATATTCACAAGGGAAATTCCATCTGAAAGTTATCTGTTTCTGTTGCATAGATACTTATACAGTGTCCTGTCTTTGTCTCCAATATTTCTTTGTAGATGATGCAGAACTTGCTTCTGGAGGAAGGAGGCCTGGTGCAGGTAGAGAGTGTTAACCTTCAAGTGGCTACGTATTCAAAGTTTCAACCACAAAGTCCAGACTTCCTTGACATCACCAATCCCAAAGCTGTGTATCCTTTCACTTCATTCCGGAAAAGGAACAGAAAGGGCTTTGGCACTAGTTTACCCTAAACAGGAGAGAAAAGGTTGGGCAGCTTTTCAGCATTGTTTGTATACTTCTGTTAGCATTTTACTGTTACTAGTGCCACCTCTGAAAGCTTAGGGGTATGAGAATGAAATCTGATAAGAGCCAGAGAGTGATGTGAATTCCCTGTGGGAAAAAAGGCATTCTTCTAAATGAGAGCTTAAGGAAGTGGAAACAAATCCTGTTGTCCTTGCTCAGGCAAACATTCTTTGCACCAAAGAATAAAAGCCTAAAGTAGTGAATAAAGGATTTTTCCTTAAAATGAATCAATGAGAACTGCTAGGTAGTTGGCATATCTATAAGTAGGCCATTAGTTCAGAAGCTTAACTGAAGTAATTTTTTAAAAAATTCTGGGCCTTTATTTTCCAGACAGTCTGAATAGGTAAGAAATTGTGGTGTGAAGCACAATGCCTTGTTTTACTATTTGGAGGACTTTATTCTGTTTCCCTAAGAACATCTATAAGGGATGCTGAATTTCTAATACTTACTAAACTGTCGATGGTACTCATATTTTAAGTCACATGTAAGAGAGCTGGAACATTTGTTGATGTATAACTTGAATATTACACTGAAAACAATCATACAGTTCTTAACATGATCCAAAGACTAGAAAACGCTTTGAGAAACTTTGCTTGTCTAACGACTGGGGATGTTATTGCCATCAACTACAATGAGAAGGTATGGTATCTAGTGTAAATAACATTATCTATCTAAACCTGCATGCAATCCTAGGAAACACAAATTATGTCTCTGCGTATGTATAGCATGGAACCCTAAAAATACATTTATAGGATCACATAATTTGCAGATACTCACATTGAGTGTCAATAGTAGCTGAACAGGAGACACACACAGTATGTTGTTCAGCTTAAACTACCATCCTAGTTCACCCATTTTTCTGCACAAATTTGTGAATGGACACTGTGTGAGCTACATGTCAGAAGCAAATAGACCCAATGAAGAAAGATGTAATAGCTCTGAAAACAGCCTCTCAGGGACTTTGGACATCTCAAGGAAGCAGGCGGGACCTTCCCCAGGGCTAGGTATCCCATGGCTAATGGGACCCAGATTTTCAGTAGCTACAAATGCAAAAATCGATGGTAGCTTCACCTGTACTTTTCTTTTTAAAAGAGGTCTTTTTTGAATTCTGAGAATGAGAAATGCAGTCAGTTCTTTAATATCTGATCTCTGACACTTTGAATTACTGAACTATTTTAAATTCAAATGAATTTTGCTTCTGGAGAAAGTACTTATTTGCCAGGCTTCAGCTCAGCTTAGATAACTTATGGTTAAATTATAAACCATTTCAGATAAATGATTATTAGGAGCAAAATAGACTCTTAGCAATGGTAAAACTTTAGAGGACCATTTTATCATACATTTATACATATATTCTGCCTCACCCTAACTTGTAGCTGGTTTTTGGAAACTGGAAGTAAGGAGATTCGGAATCAGATAACTGGCTTCTGACCAAATAAATCCCTCTAGTTGTATTGAGAGGTGACAAAACATTCAGTGTAGTCCTCCATTTTGAAATATGGTCATGGTGGTGACACCCAGAGGTCCTTATCTGATTGAACCCTATGTTGTGGTACATGTTGTATAAACAGAGATAGACACAGTCCCTAATCTGAAGAGCTTACTGTCTATTGAAACAAATGGTCTCTGATGTGAGAATTTTGCCCAAGTTTCTTTATCAATTTACACACCAAGAGGAATGGCTTTATATTATTCATTCTCCTGTTTCAGATCTATGAGCTCCGGGTAATGGAGACCAAACCTGATAAAGCTGTGTCCATCATAGAGTGTGATATGAATGTAAGTTGAAATTTTTGTGGCAGGATTTTTACTTTCACTTATTCTTTTGAGAAGGGGCATTTGATCATGACATTTGTCTATAATGCGACATTATCTATGTTGTAGGAAAGGTGCGCATTCAGTAATACAACACTCGTAATTATAGGTGAGCTGCAAGATGAAGGCCACAGATAATATGCCTTTTGGTGATTGAACTGCATGTAATTCCTGTAGAGCTTTAGTTTGCAGACTATTTTCCTGGTCACTTTGTTTTATGTCCTTACTAGAAGATTTACCTTGTGTTGCTTGGGCCCTTAACTCAAATAAGTTTTGGTTTTCTTCATTTAAATCATTGTTCTGGGGTGGGGCTAGAATTGAGGGGCTCACTATGCAGGCTGCTCTGAGGAGAGAGGATAACCCCAGTTCTCTCTTACTGCAGCAACTTCGAGCCAGGTGAGAAGCACCTGTCCGTGGCCACTACATAGCTGCTGCAGGGATGCATGTCTACCAGCTGGGGAAGAGACAGACATACAAACAGACAAACTCTTTGAAATATATAGTAGATAGTTGTTCCTTTCTCCACTCCTGCCCCCTGCTAGCCTTATGGGGTAGCTGTCCTGGTCTCCATCTCTTGCCCTTTGCTGCTCCCCATGGTCATTCTGCAGTAAAACTGTGTCTCCTGCCAGATGCCTCCCTTTTCATTTCATGAGAAACAATCCCATTCCAGGCACAACTCCTTGTCCTGGCATAACCAAGCCCTTACCTTGTTTTAAGTTATGATAAGAGGGAGCTGCATACCAAATTTGGTGGTACTATCTCTTACCATTTGGGAGAAGTTCATGAACAAATAGACTCATGGACAGACATTTCTAAAATATATAGTATAAAAGATGGTAGTCAGTTTGACTGCCTGGAAAATGAAGAGTTAGAATAGTTGCACCTTCAGAGACAAGTCTTCCACATTCCAATTGTAACATTTTTATTAACTACACTTTTTAAAAGATCTGTTCCCATTAGTACAAAATAGAAGGATAGAGCTTGTTGAGACTGTAGGGGGTGGCAAATGATGATATTTTTTTTAAAAGTGTATCTGTAAAAAGCAAACACTGACATTTCTCTTGCTACAAAAACAGGTGGATTTTGATGCACCTTTGGGGTACAAAGAACCAGAAAGACACACACAACACGAGGAGAGTACAGTAAGTTAAGTTAATTCTTGTTCTGTAAGTGCATTCTCTTTAGCTGCCTTCTCTTTTTACTCTGGCCGTAAAGAATGCTAATGGAAGCCTCTTTATGAAAAGGTGTTGAGCTCAAACAACTTAGCTATAAATTTTATTTCCCAGATGCTCTTGCCTACATTTATTTTCTTTGATTTCTTTTCCCTGCAGAGATTGTTCATGTAGAACAGCTTATTTCCAGGGCAAAAACTTTGTCCAATAATTGATACTCTGTGAACTTTATAAATTACTTGTAAAAGTTCATTGTGTAGAGAGTTATGTTTATAAAATTTGTAGATGATACTAAGATGGGAGGGGTTCCAAGTGCTTTGGAGGATAGGATTATAATTCAAAATGACCTGGACAAACTGGAGGAATGATCTGAGATAAATAGGATGAAATTCAATAAGGATGAATGCAAAGTACTCCATTTAGGGAGGAATAATTAGTTTCACATATTGAAAATGTCTAGAAAGGAGCACTACAGAAAGGAATCTAAGGGCCATAGGGGACCATAAGCTAAATATGAGTCAACAGCGTGACACTGTTTTAAAAAATTAAACATCGTTCTGGGAAATACTTAACAGGAATGTTGTAAGCAAGATACGAGAAGTAATTCTTCTGCTCTACTCAGTGTTGATTAGGCCTCAGTTGGAGTACTGAGTCTAGTTCTGGGGAATACATTTCAGGAAAGATGTAGAAAAACTTGTGAAGGTCCGAAAAGAGCAACAAAAATGATTAAAGGTCTAGAAAACATGACCTATAAGGGAAGACTGAAAGAACTCAGTTTGTTTAGTTTGGAAAAGAAAAGATTGAGAGGGGACATTAACAGCATTCAAGTGCCTAAAAGGGTGTTATAAGGAGGCGGGAGAAAAAATATTCTCCTTAGCATCTGATGATAGGACAAGAAGCAATGGGCTTAAATTGTAGCATGGGAGATTGAAGATGGATATTAGGAAGAACTTCCTAACTGTCAGACTGGCTAAACCCTGGAATAAATTTCCCAAGGAGGTTGTGGAATTTCCGTCCCTTGAGATTTTTAAGAATAGGTTAGATAAAAATCTGTAAGGGATGATCTAGATGGTGCTTGGTCCTGCCATAAATGCCAGGAAAGGACTTGATGATCTCTTGAGGTCCCTTCTAGTTCTAGGATTCTCTGAAGTCCATGAAATATTTGTTAATTTTGATTAACAAAGCATGAATATAATTAAACAGATTGTTTCTCCTTTCTTTCCTAGGATGTTGAAACAGATCACAGTGGCTATATGAGTGACCTAGGATTTCGTGTGAGTATCTTCTATCTGGTAGTGTTGAGCACTCTGAGCCTATTCTTTTACTCAGAGCTTTTCTTTTACTTAGAAACCAATCTGAAAAACAACTCAAGTCTCACCACTTCACAGGGGCTTGTCTTTTAGTTCTCATCTCTGGGCTTTTCTGGCTTTTCCAGCTGAGGCTTCCCTCAGTCACCTCCTGCTTGGTATAGGTGTTTTCTTCTCAGGCCTTCCAAGCATGAAGGGCCTTTACTGCCCTTGGGTCCCCCTTTTCTGTGTCTAAGCTGCCTCTGTTTGCAGCAGATGCTGCTTTTAGCATGTAATTACACAACAGCTTGACCTGAAAGGCCAGACTTGGAGCAAGGTGCTGAGACCTGCACATGCAACCCAGGACTGGGTCCGGCTCCCTGTACCAGGTATTGCAACTTGGTGCATGAGGTCACAGTGCCACTCAGATTGGGCACAGCCACACTTCCATTATTACAGGGGCAGTAGGGTGCTGTTTGTTACACATTTGAATGAGTGGTGTTGTGGCCTGGTATGTAGGATTGCAGTGCTGCACAGATTTGGTCCGTCTGCTCCTCTATCATCATATCCCCAGAGTGGGGAGCCGGGCCCAGCCCATGGGATGGAAGCCACTGCTGCAGGGTGATTGAGGTGGCCTCTCTTCACACTGTTTTCAACCCCCATGTCTCTACTTCAGAGCCTTTTAGCTCCTGAAGGGGGAGAATGTGAAGTTCTTCCCTCCCCCATCATGGATAAAATGAAATAATAGAAAAAAGAAAAAGCTGGAAAGTTATTTTAAAAAAAAAAGGCTTTCATGGATCTCTAACAATCATCTTGCTGCATGCCCTAAAAGATATGTGTAAGAGTCTGTGTAATAGGTTCTCACTGCAACGCATTTGTCAGGAATTTCTGAGATACAAATAGAGCAGTAACATGAATTCTGAATTCATAGTAAATATTACCACTTAAGACTCTGATGGGTTGTATGTAATGGAAGTAACCCTTAAGTATCTAACAGTACCTAAAGAAAGTAAAAAAAATTTGATAAAATGTTATTGGGAGCACAAACTAGGCATTGCCTCTGGACGGTTTCATAGCATTGGCACTACTATATCAACATACTTGGTAAGTAAGATGTAGGCTCTAGAGTAAAAGTTCCTGCCATTATAAATGTCATAAAATGATGGACTCACCTTAAAACAATCATGCTTTTACAGTATTCATGTGCTTAGCTGTTCTGAGATTCAGCCACAAACACCTTTAAGCCAGTCTGACATGCCATCCAGTAATGTGCAGGGATTTGTGCAGTGTAGAACAGACACCCATATGTACTTTTACAGATGTACTCTTGCAAATTACATGCAGTTGATGGTGTGGGAATAGTTCTAGTGCTCTAAACTAGAGCACAAATTACAACCTTATGAAAAATCACTGCTGTTACAGCCCAGTTGCCTAGGCCCTGTTCTGTAGTCACTATCCTTTCAGTCAGGGAAGACAAGACATGATTTTTTTTTTCCAACAGTGGCAACTTAAGATAGACATTAGGAAAAACTTCCAGTCAGGATAGTTGAGTGCTGGAATAAGTTGTCTAGGAAGGGAGTGGAATCTCTGTCGTTGGACATTTTTAAGAGCAGCTTAGGCAAACACCTATCAGGAATGGTCTAGATAATTCTTAGTCATACCTTACATGCAGGGAACTGGACTTGAAGAACTCTTGAGGTCAAAGCTATTTCATCAGCCAAAGAGGTGCTGGCCAACAGTGGTGAATGCTCTCAACTATTCTTGACTGTGGATGTTAAATTTAGATTAATTGGCTAATTGAATAATCAATGTACTTTGCATCTACTATTTTATTAGTTGATAAGGACACCTCTGCCTTTGAAGTGTATCAACATTTCAAAGGCAAAAGCACTGCAGGAAGCACGGGGCCAGCGGGGGACTCAAGTACTCAGGCTCCATGTGGTATTTCACAGCAGGGGAGTCCCCAGTTGACTCTGGGCACCACGTAGCACTGCCACTTTGAAATGCCCTGTGCACGGCCAGCTGGGAACTGGTCCTGGGCTGCATGTGGCATTTCAAAGTGGCAGACCCCGGGCTGCATGCAGCGTTTCAAAGCGGCAGTGTCACATGGAGTCCATGGTTTGGCCCCGGGCTCTACGCAGTGCTGCCACTTTGAAGCACCCCATTTTCTTCCCGCTTCCCTTGCTGCCTCTTTGTGATAGAGGCAGAGGCAGCAAGGGGGAGGAGGGAGCCACTAGTCGTTCACATCCCTATTCCTGATGAACCAAGAGACGGGAACTGAAATAACATTCTAGTCTCTTGCATGACACAGGACTCAGGACTAGACTCTAGAGTAAAAATTCTTTGCATTATAAATGTCAGATCCTGTGCTCACTTTAGCATTTTTAATAAAACATGCTTGCAGTGCTCACGAAACTTGAGGTGTTAATTTAACAATTAGGTGAAACGTGTGGAAATGACTTTTTGCTTTATACCTGTAGGCATTCTCCGGCTCTGGGAATAGGCTAGATGGCAAGAAGAAAGGTGTTGAGCCTAGTCCCTCACCAATTAAACCAGGAGACATTCGAAGGTTAGCCCATTTCATTCAGAATTCTACAGTTGGAAAGTCAATGTTTGAACATAATGAATTATTCTTGATTTATCTGCTTCTGAAATGTCAGTAATATCTTGATTTCCACAAATGTATTTGACCAAGTTAAAAATGTAATATATGGTGCTTTGAGAGTGATCAGGTTAATCACATGGCTCCATATCTGTAGAAGTATGAAAGTGTTGCCTCTCTCAGCCTTGTAACAAATGCCTAACTGTTTTAGTGCCTAAAGACATTTTCAAAAGGCATTTAGGCCCTTGAGTCTAAATCCCATTGACTATCAGTGTATGTACTTTTACAAAACTGGGCCATGGTCTTGTTTTGTTTCCTCACAGGATAAATGCACAAGCATTTCTCAACAGGGCAGACTGATTTAACTCAACACAATTTAAATCACCAATTTTAATCATGATTTACATCTGTAATCAGGAAACCTTGACTTAAATCATCAATTCTGATTGTTTTGTGTAGCTGTATTTTTAGTTTTTTTCTAAAGAAAAATTGATTCTCACAAATTGATAACCATTAAAACATGTTGAGTTGCAAATAAATATAGCCTTTACACTACATTAGGTGGTTCTTGCTAACAAGGAGGCTATAGCTTATCTTACATTTATTCAGATTCTTAATCTTTCCTTTTTCTTTATTTTAGAAAATTGTGAATTTCTTTTTTACCAGATTATGAGTTTTTTCTCCTGTGTTTTGTATCAATTTCTAGCTGAAGAGAAATTCAAACTCAATTAAAAATGTGCAGAAATAGCATTTTAATGTTGTAAAATCCAACTACCTTAAAAATGATCGATACATAAGAAAAAAAGCTTATCAAAAGATTTATCAAAATATTTTGTAGTTAAAACTAATACATTTATTAAACATAAAAGTATTATGTGTAGTTAAGGAATTGACCTGATTCTCTTTGGTCATATGGATTCGAACAGGAAAACAAGTTTTCTTGGTTTTTCAACCTCCGGTTGGTCTTTCAACTTTGAATGAGCTAATCATGTGATTTAATTAGTTAAACAAACTGAAATTAAGAAAATATTTTCTCTCTGCACTTGCAAAAGAGGCTATTACAGTCAAAAGCTGATTTAACACATCAACTAACTCCAGATCCTTAGCCAGTGATTTCCACCAATTCAGAAGTTAGACTTTCTTTAAAACTTGGCAGCAAATGTGCTATTTAATATTAATTTTTTTGTATTCAATGTAAATTATTTTAATAGATTATAGTTAAATTAGGCTTTAATCTATTATCAATTTCTATTTTAAATAGATTTAAAGTGTATTTCTTTTAAATAAAAAATATTGAACTGAAATTTAAAAAAAAATGCAATTAAAAATCAATTTTCATCCACTCTGCTTCTGAATTAAGACTCACTGTAGTAATGGTCCTATCAGTAGAATTTGAGCTCTTTTGGAAAGTGCAGGCATGATCCATACATATGGCTGTAGACAACTAAAGTGACTCATCACAGGTATTTCTTTGTAAAATTTCTGTAGCTCTAGTAAATAAATCTCTGGTCTGAGTCTGATGTACTAGCAAAATAAACCTAATGAGAGCTCTTGAAAAGGAATGGTTAAGATGACACTCAAAAAACCAAACAGTCACAACAAACATTGTAGAAAATAGTCCTTGCTATTGTTTGTCCCATTTATTCCCATTACAAGACTCTTAAGGCCTGATCTGCACTACATGGGAAGGTCGAAATAAGACATGCAACTCCAGCTGCCGTAAATTACGTAGCTGGGGTAGATGTATCTTAAATTCCTGTCCACAAAGTGTGAGGTTGACAGGAACAAACGCTCCCATCGGCTTCCATTACTCCTCACGAGCAGGAGTACCAGTACTGACGAGGGCGCCGTTTGAGTTCGATCTAGCAGGTCTATACTACACCTGCTAAATCAAACCCTGGAAGATTGACCACAGCAGCATTGATCTTCCATGTAGTGTAGCCTTAAACATTTATTCCGTACATTAATATCTCAATCTTTCTTTCCCAGAGGAATACCTAATTATGACTTCAAAATCGGTAGGATCACATTCATTAGAAATTCCCGACCACTAGTCAAGAAAGTTGAAGAGGTAAGTAAACCTCTGCACCTTGTCATATTTGTAGAGAACGTAATGCAGTGGAACTAACAGTCATTAAAGGGGTCTGCATTAGGAATGTCAACGTCAACAACATGAAATCAACTACATGAGTAACTGATAAACCTGGCTTATCGGTTAATCCTATCAACTACATGCACTCTTCCCCTTCCCTCCCCCACAGTTGCCCCTGTGTCAGAGGCAGCAAGGGGGGTAGGCAGGAGCTGACACGCACAGGGAGCCAGCTTTTAAGCCAACCCTCTGCATATGCTGGCTTCCATGGAGCTGCTTCCCCCACTCTGCCTACCAGAGAGGCTGCTGGGGTGGGGCAGACGGGAGCTGATGCTCTGGGGGGAGGTGCTGGTTTAAAAGCTGTCTCCTTGCGAGCACTGGCTCCTGCCTGCCCCCCTTCCCGTGATAAATGTGTAACCGCTAAAATTTCAAGCTATTACACATTTACACGAATACCCAATAGTTAACATTCCTAGTCTGCATTGCTTATTGGTCCAACTCCAGCAAACCTGCCCGCATGTTTTGTTTGTTGACTCTGATGCTGCAGACCCATCTGAGGTCAAAACAATAAAGAAAAAATACGGTAACTGTAAATTATATAAATTACTGAAATCTAGTTAAAATAATGTTTTAATGACATGAGCAAGGTTCCCTTTATGGAAGACTTTTAAGGGAGTATTGTGGTACGTGGCTGCAGTTCAGCATATGAATCCATAATCTCCTACATCCTTAAACAGTGGAAACTATTGTTAACTGCTGGGTCCTTTTCTTCCACCATAATTCCTATTCATAAACTCCTGTTACATAAATCTGTTAGTCTCTAAGGACTCATCTAGACTATGCTAAAGTTTCGAAAGGGGATATGCAAATTCCGCGGGAATTTGCATATCTTTTTCTGATCTCACTTTCGAAAGCAGAGCTCTGCTTTCGAAAGTGAGATCAGAAGAAGATATGCAAATTCCCACAGAATTTGCATATCCCCTTTCGACACTTTAGTATAGTCTAGATGAACCCAAAGGTGCCACAGGATTCTTCATTGTTAAAGGAAAGGGAATTATTTGTCACCTGTGGGGAAAATTGGGCCCCTGCTTATAGCACAGTAAATTGGTAGTATTTTAGCATAATGGGTCTTAATCTCTTGTATCACTGAAATAGTGTGGGGGGATTTACTGCCAGTAAATCCCCAAGAGCTTCTTATTGAGCATGATCAGATCTACTTTCTAAGCTCTCTGGCTTTGCTAATTCAAAGTCTGTGATTGCTCAGGGAGAACTTAGATTTTAAAACAACTCACTGATATTTAATATTATCAACAAGACAAAAAGCTCATATGTTGTAGGGTAAACTGAGGCAGTCCATGGTATGTCCATATATTCTCATGTTAGTTAACTTAAAAATTTTGCCTTGCATAAGCCTGGAAGAGGAAATAAAAAATGGTAGGCATGCACGGGGAATTTGAGTGCTGCTTTTAAATCTATGAAAGGTTACTGCAACAATAACAATTTTTGGGGAAGGAAACAGTTTTCTTTGTAAATTATGGATGTGAAATCTCAATAGCCAGTGCATTAGTGCTTTTATGACGGAATGTTGTCTGAAGCAGGTCTTCAGCTTTTTTATTACTGATCAAAGAGAATCTTTGTTCTAAACAACTTTCTCTTTTCCCTTCTACATTCAGGATGAATCTGGTAGCCGGTTCATTGCATTTTCAGGAGAAGGCCAGTCCCTGCGCAAGAAAGGAAGAAAACCATAAATTATGGAACCTTTGGCCAGTTGGGGAGAATAAAATAACATTGCAGTGTCTTGGTTCCTAGTTACTGGGTTTGAAAAGAGGGAGGCTATTTGTCATATGTAACATGCAGACACTTCGGTGTTGATACTACTTTAAAATGGAGTTGGTGATGTAGGAATTCTTTTTTTTTTTTTTTTTTTTTTTTTCAATTGAAAATTAAGCTCCAGGAGCTTGTAGTGGTTATTTTTTATGCTAGAAAGAGGAGAAGTTGTGAGAGAAACGCGAGAAATAAAACCACCAAGCTGTACCTTATTGAAAGGTCAGTTTCTTTCTGCTGGCTTAGTTTGGAAGACTGTGCATCACTTTCTTTGATATTCCCCAATAATGATGGTATCAAGTTGTTCTGAGCTTGTTAGTTTTCCTTGTAAATTTGTTACTGTGCTTTCAAACAACCTTTCCAATCCCAGGGTGTATAGAATCCATGGCATGTGTTTAGGGAGCATAGGCCTCAGTGGGAACACTTTGATCTGATTATGTTTTCTTAGCTGTTAAGTAAGAAACTAACTTGAGAGAGTCCGAAACTCTGACAGAGAACCAAAACCTTGCCTTTTAAGTTCTCATTGCAGACAGGGCTTCATATATTCTAATAATTAGGATACAGTAAGTTAGTTTAATATCCAGCAGTTACGAGTGAAACAGCAGAATGTATATGGATGGTAAAGACATGGCTTTGAGTTGTGCTGGGTAAGTGAGTACAAATGTCTTGTTCTCTCTTCTTCTAAAACAGTGGTATGTTTCCCACATCGGACACACAGGATCTTTAATTTTCTCTTCCTCTTCCGTTACACTGACATGATCCTGTTTATTCAGTCTCCTTAAAAAATGAGATATGCCCCTTTCTCAAGCCTGACTTTACACAGGGGACAGAGGCTGGCCAGGTTTTGACTACCCTCATATAAAGCAACAGCATTTTTTTTAAATGTCTGTATCAAACAAATCCACAGTATTCTATTCTTCTCAAAAGCCAAAGCATTATTTCTCCACACTGTGACCTATAGCAAAAAAGGTTCATAGAAAAAAAGTTTCCTTGAAATTGCATGTGGTTTTTTTTTTTTTAGATTTAAAAAAAATGTCCACATCTGCTGGCCTCTGGGAGATGGGCTCCTGGCTTTATCACTCCAGAAGTGAATTATAACTAGAATGGCATAATTATCTACCAGAACTGGCAATCTTATATAATAGACAAGAGAGAGTGATCACTCATAGCTGCCTACAATAACTTCCTTAATCGCATAATAGAAATTGGATATTATATAAAAAATGAAGCAACATTTATCTCCTCACAGTGACTCTCACTTGGTGAGTAACAGTATTGGTGTCACTGCCAATAGCAATGGATCTATTTACATAGTTCAGGTTCGAAGTACTCTGGAGAGCTAGAGTTGGAGAGGTTGTTTTGGGCTTATCTCTGTTAGGCTGTTGCATGATAAAACTTCTTAAATCTCCTTGCTAAGACATTTTACTCTTACCAAAGGTGATCAATACAAAGGTTTTCAGCTAGTGTGTGGTTCATGAAAAACTTTGTTTTAATTATAGTTTTTGCTAATAAATAATTTATAATTAAGTATAGATAATAAACATTGTAACCAAGTTATTTTGTTTCAGCTATACAGTAATTCCTCATTTAACACTATAGATATGTTTCAGAAAATGATTGTGTTAAGTGAAAACGTGTTATGCAGGGTCAATTTTCCCATTGAAAATAATGGAAAAGGTGGGGGTTGCATTTCAAGCGGTGGTGTCTGTTGGGACCGGGACATAAGGTTGGGGGAGGAAGGGGACTGGGTTATAGCAGGGAGGAGAGGTATTTGGTTCTGGGGAAGGGAAGGGGAGGGGAATTGGGTTGGGAGTATGCCCCTGTGACGGGTCTGCTGGGACCCGCACTGCATCCGGCGACGGGGGGTCGCCAGGGTACAGCGCGGCGAGCGGCAAACCCTCCGCCGCTTTGCAGGGAGGCAGGGGAAGCCCTGCGCAGCCCGGGCCGGTAGGGGAAACCCAGCCACTGGCCTGCAAGCAGAGGCAAAGGAGAGGGGGCAAGGTGTCCGGTGAGGGGGAGTCAGCGGGGAACGGCACAGCGAGCGGCAAACCCTCCGCCGCTTTGCAGGGAGGTGGGGGAAGCCCCGCGCAGCTGCCGGCAACGGGCCGGCTGGAGAAATCGTGTTATTCTGGGGATGGTCATGTAATTTTAAAAAAAAATCGTGCTAGCGTGAAAACGTGTTAAGCGGGCACGTGTTAAATGAGGAATTACTGTAATTGTTTGGTAGTATGATTTTTCTTGCAAGGTGAATGTAACATCCTCTAGCAGTGGATATTAAATGTGTGCACAGTGGGGAAACAGGTATCTGAGGGGCTGTGTGGCAGGGGAGAAGGTAACAGGATTTTTTCCTACTGTATAAAATCTGAAGTTACTTGTCAAAAAGAGCAATAGTGCAAAGTGCTTTATAGCATTTTGCATAATTCTCCCTGGTGTGAACACAGCTGTTGGGCTATGCAGTCATGTGGGCTCTTCTAATTCTAGGGCTACTGTCCCTCACTAATTTTCCAGCCAAATCATTATCCGCTATTGCTTAGTCTGTTGGAGATGTATTTCCTATTTGGCAATACTGTTTCTGAAGAGGAGTTACTGGTGGTGATACAGCTATACAGAAAAGGTAGAGGATAAATGCTTGTTTGAAGGTGCAGCGGGAGCTAGATGACTCTTTGCATGTGTTACTTTGGAGAAGCAAGACCTTGCAACATTTAGGGCTAGATCTAGGTGGGAATAGGTCAGTATTTTTCCTCACCATACAGATGGGAAATATAGGCACAGCGCTTAAAAGTTACTCTGACGAGATCATACATCATTCCTAACTCCTCAGATCTCTCTCCCTCTGTATGTATGTGTGTATGTATAAAAACCTCTAACTCCCCACTTTGAACATCCCTGTTCTTGGATCAGATACTTCTGCTGTGCACGGAAAAAGCAGGAGCAGCTGTAATAAATGTCTGAACCTTATAACAACTGTGTGCAGCTGGAGAACTATTTTTATAATGTTTACATATCCTATTGTAGCTTTGTGAATGTGTATTGCAATACATTGAATGTGTTTATAATAGTCAACAAACCAACATTCAAATGATATTGTTCAGCTTTAGACCCTTTTGAGGGTAAGGTCCTGCTGATTAATCCCAGGGGAAGATGACTGCTTTTACCCTTGTCTCCCCCCTTTCCTCTTGTTAGATTTTTCAGGACTGAGTGCAAGATCTTTGCCAAAGGTATTCACTACCATGCTGTTCTGACAGCACCCATACATAGGCTACGTCTAGACTACAGGCTTCTTTCAGAAGAAGCTTTTTTTGGAAGAGATCTTCTGAAAAAACTTCTTCTGAAAGAGAGTGTCCACAGTGCAAAAGTGCATCGAAAAAGCAATGTGCTTTTTCAAAAGAGAGCAGCCAGACTGAATGGGTGCTCTCTCAAATTGTAAGCTGTGATTGCTATGGATGGAATGGCCACCAGGGCACCTGTGTTTTTTCCTCTTCTTTCCAAAGAACTCCCTCTTCTCTGTCCACACACACCTTTTTGCAAAAGAACTCTTTTGCAAAAAGGCTTCTTCCTTATAGAATGAGGATTACCAGTGTCAGAAAAACACCTCTGTTCTTTTGATTTTCTTGCAGAAGAATGCAATTGCGTGGACGTTCCTCAAGTTTTGTCGGAAAAACTGCCGTTTTTCTGACTATGTAGTGTAGACATACCCAGAGAGACCTGCAAGGTATACCTTATTACTTCTCAGAGCTTAAATTGAGCACCAAAGCAGGCTTGCACTCTAAGTATACATTGCTTGGCCGTGGGCAGGTGCCAGTTTATGTTCACATTGACGTTAGTGGTTGTTAGGACTCAGAGGCCATGACACTAGATGCTGCATAAAAAATACACAAGCATCCAAACTTCTGTACAACCAGGGTTCCCCTGACATGGTATGTAGAAGGCTACTTGTGAGATTGTGCTACTTAGGGAGAATTCAGCATGCCCAGTAGTTCTGTTGATGCCACTGCCCTTCACCCTGCCCCCTCTAAAGTTTTTGCTTACTTCTTTGTAAAAGGCGTAATGAGAAAGTGCTACCGCTAGCACATTCCTACAAGGTAGCAGCTCGCTACATACCACCTGTGCCTGGTCACGGGGTACTCTTCATCCCCGCAGACAGTGTTTTCCTTGCTTTGGCATCTGCACATCTTCCCTCCTCTCTGCTGTTCCCGCACCACACGTGGGAGTGTCTCGCGCTGGGAGCAGCACACGCCGCGCACCATTCTGCCTCTCCCCGAGGCTGCCCCAGCTTTTGTTCGTTCCGCGCCAGAGGCAGAAAGATGCTGAGACGCCGCTCAGTTCAGTTCTTGTCTCTTCATTGGCCTTCCCCAGCCAAGGGCGGAGCTTAAGTAGCCGTGGCAACAGTTTTCTCCCCCTTTGGCCTTCTGGCCGGCCCAGCTCATGCGGTCGGACCCGTATTTTTACACATTCCATGGCGATTGGCTGGAAGTGAGCTGTCAGTCATACGCGCCCTTCTGTCCGATTGGCTCGATGAGCTCAATGGGGCTAGGCTCAAGTTCCTGTGCCACAGTCCCAGCCAGCAGCATGGCTGACGGCGGGGCGTGGAGGGTGAGTTCTGGGCTGGGAGCGGGGCCGGCCGCACGGGACCGCCTAGTGGTTCATGAGGGAGGAGGGGTGTCTTCCCTTCCTGGGCCACTGTGGCTGTTTGGGAGCCTTCCTCTCTGCCCGTTAACGGCCCCGCTGTGCGCGGGGGCCCGCAGCTGGGGGCCGGGTTGTGGTTGGAGAGTCCATGTGATGTGACCTTTTAATTCCTGGAGGGCTGGCAACGCTAGTCCCAGGGACTTCTGCTAATATCAACCCAGGGCAGCTGGGCTCTTACAGGATTGCTGCCACACCATCCCTTCCTCCTGTGCAGCGAGGCCAGGCCCATTACTCGGGTGCAGTGGGGGTTGTAAAATGCATCTGACCCTCCTGGGACGAGGAGTGGGCCTAGGGTCCTACAGCGAGTCGGTGGCAAAGACTGAGAACAGAGATACTGGCTCAGGTGCTCTGAGCAGTAAAGAAACTATATGTTTCAGGATGAAACTGATAATGTAGACGAATATTAGTATCCAAATTATATCCCTTAAAATTAATATTATCTTCAGATGTGCAGAGAGAGTCTGCAACTGGATTATGTATTAGCATTGCAACACTTCCCAGGGCCCACCCTCACCAGAGAAGATTTCTTTGTCTCAGCTCTTTGGATTAATGTAACAAAGACAGTCAGACTTTTGGTTCCAGTTAGAGGAGCAAAAACATAACAATAGCACAGTGCTGAATTTCAAAACACAGTACACTTTTGGGAGATAGCATTTGGGAAAATTCCCACATCAAGATAACTGAAATTAATGGGAAAGGTTCAATTTCCCCCCATTACAATACAGATTGGGCATTTTAATCCCAGAAACATTTTGTACCTTACTCCTGAGGCCAAATACAGTATCAGGATTCTTCTCCTGCAGGTATATTCTTAACATAATTTTTGCTATTTTATCAGCCTCCACGAACATGTGAAGATTATTGGTCCGAATGGAAACACTGCAAGGGCATCCGTAATTTCTTCCACAACTATTATACATATGGGGAAGCACCCTCCTGTGAACAGTGGAAAATAGACTACAGCAATTGCAGAAAGTGGGAAAAGAGCAAAAGTCCAGATGCTAAGGTACAATAAATGCCAAATTGAAAACAGTATTAAGAATGGTATAAAAATAAACTCTGTATCAGGCTTGCAACATGGTCATCAGAATTAATCTACCCTACAAAAAAATCTACTCATCCTCCCATATCACAGTAAAGAAAAACAAATCTATTATGTATTTGAGAGAGTCTGTCTGCCTGCCTGTTTAAGAATTCCTCCTAAACAGTAAGAGCTAGGACCATCAATTTTTGTTTACAGCTTCTTATCATAATTTAAAACAAGGTAAGGGTTTGGTTGTGCCAGGACAATGCAATGTGCCTGGAATGGGATTATATCTCATAACACAGAAAAGGAGGGAAGTTATATTGTAGAATGACAACACGGGGCCGGGGGAGGGAAGCAAGGTGCCAGAGGTGGGAATTGGGACAGCTATAATCCCTTGGGGCAGTGGTGGAGAAAGGGAAGGCTATCTACAGAGAGTTTGTGCCTGTGTTTGGAATGGGAATGCTTCTCATAAAGCCATATAGAAAAGCAACATAATGACCAGGTGGATGAAAAAGGGTGGCTGGAAGTGCCCCCCCACCTCATCCAGCACTGCCATGGCCCCAAGCCTCCCACTCCCCGGTGCTCTTTAGGGAGGGTGGGAGAGAGCTGAAGCTTTTCCCCCTCCTCCCAGATTTGTACAGGGATGTATAAAACCATACAAAACAGAAACAGTATCACCAGGCAGGTGAAAGGGACAGCAGACACAAAAAATAAAGTTGACCCCTCCCATCTGGGACTCCTGGAGCCTTCCACTCCAGGTGCTCTTTTGGGAGGGTGGCGGGGAGGGTTGAAGCTCCTCTCTCCACCCCTCCCTTTGATTCATTGGTATGCGAACATTGCTAGCTGTTCCCCTTAGTCAGAGAGCAAGGGTAAAGTGCACAATTCCTCACTCAGGCTGGGGAGCAGAGGAGGAAGATGAATCTGGACCTGTCCCTGCTGGGGGACATGCATCCCTCCCCCAACTGCCCATTGCAGCTGCAGCAGCCATGGAGAGGTTCTTACCTGGCCCCAGGCTGTTGCAGTGAAAGAGAACTAGGAGGCTTCTGTCCCTGGGCAACCTGCATACTGAACCCCTCCCCAGCAGTGATTCAAATGAAGTATGTATATACATTTTCATTTTATTTTCCAAAAGAGTTAAGGACCCAAACAACACCAGGTAAATCTTCTAGTATTTTGATAAATGAGAAAAACTGAAAGTACTTCCACAGTTGAGTGGACAAGAAAGTTACAAGACTGGTTTAATAGATATAGAAAAATAGTTATGTTAGACCTTTTCTGTGTTTGTGAGGCACTATGTAGATGTTGGATAATTTTCCAATACATGTAGATCTTTGGTGTGCTTTGTTTCTGGGAGAGGGGACTAACAAATCCTTTAAAAATAACTAAATATTGAACTTACACTGCCTTCCACTGTCTTTTTCAATCCACAACCTTTTCTTCAAAATTAGAGGGAAAAAATGTCTTGCTAATTCATACAAATGTTGCCAATAAAATCTTATCTCCTTCCTATTATTTTGACTGTATTATCTTTTCTTCAGTTCTCTCCATTAGTTCCCCATTATATTATTTCAAAGTTAAAACTTTGTTATTGCTTTTAAGAGCCAACATCCATCATTCATCTCAGTATACAGCTCTGACTTTACCTCCTTTCATGTTCTCCACCTTCTCTCTTCCACTCTCTTAACGTCAGCCTTAAGTTTCCCATTTCCATCTCCAGTGCCTGCCTTTTATATGCTATTGCCTAGACTCACAACCTCACCATACCAATTCTCTATATTCCTTCCCTCACTCAAAACTCTCCCAGAAATCTCAATTGTGCTGTCTTGCTAATGAAGAGAGAAATTGAAAAAACAAACCCTAACTTAATAAACTGCCATTGAGGCATACAGAAATAAATACTCATAGAGGTATTAGTGCTACTATTATTTGAAGCTCAGTTTGTCAGGATTATTAAGATTTATTAATCAGATTTTAATATAGCATTTAAGACATTAGAGGGGAAACTTTAAGAGGATGATGGATGCCCAGCACTGTCTGAAAACAAGGTCTTTTGAAAGCATTTCAACACTGAATGCCCCAAAATTGAGACATTTAAAACCAATAGCTACTTTTGAAAATGTAAGTCTTAAGGTTTGGGGTTTTTTCTCTAAAAAATAATGATCTTTTGAAAATAATTATTTGTACTGGAGCTTTGGCCTTTTGCTCTCTGTATATGCTTTAAAAAATTATAATAAACTATATGTCAAACATTTTCTGCTATGAATTTTCCTTTTGTTGCCATTACAAGCTGCTGTCATTTTGTATAGCAAATTAAAATTTATTTTTTCCTTGAACGTGATCACTGATAAGAAATAACTTGAATTGTGAGAGTAGTTAATGTATATAATGTGCTTTGAAAATGCAGCAGACTAAGTATTGAGTATTATATTGTCATGCATTGCAGGAATCTCTATGCAAGAGTGAAAGAGCCCGAATTCTGGAAAAACAAAAGTATGATCCTGTGTGGAAGCTGAGGAAAACCCCCCCAAGGGACTGGTACCTTCCTCTTGGTCAAGACAAATCAAAGTA
Source organism: Rafetus swinhoei (assembly GCA_019425775.1). NCBI lineage: Eukaryota > Metazoa > Chordata > Testudines > Trionychidae > Rafetus > Rafetus swinhoei. The sequence continues at coordinate 14,536,227 of CM033425.1, read as the reverse complement.
ATAAGATTACATAGATTTGGCTCTCATACACTAGAAGTGGGGCCAATGCTATTTTTCTCCATGTGATTCTGAAGTAAGATTCTAGCCTCTAAAAGAGACAGACTTCTAAGCATATACTTCAGCTCACAGCAGTCACCCACCTCATCAGTGCCTCTTTTGGAATACATTTAATAATGTTTAAGAAATATCTTATTGTGATGTAAATATTTTAAAAGGATAGTTCAGGAGCTGAAGCTAATTCTCATCTGCTACAGTCTTCTGCCTTTCACATTTCCTTTCCCATTCACCCAGACAAGGACAACGCCTACTGCTTTGGCTCAGAATACATTCATGCAGCCCTGCTGCTATTGGTATTAGAGCCTCCCCTTCCTTTCCATGCTGTCATTAAGGTGTGCACAGTATCAGGCTGTCCACAAGAGGAAATAAAAAAACTAGCCCTGGCCATTGACAATATAGATTAGTCATCTGGATATCTCAAGCAGCTGGTATTTGAAAGAAAATTTGTACAGATGCAGTATTGTGATCCTTAATATAATAAGCTGCGGGCAGCAGACACAGAAAATAAAGTTGATCTGCCAGCTATTTGCCTCTGTAAAATTATTTTCAGGCATTTTTTGTTCTTAAATAAGTACCACAAAAACATTACTGGCTTTTTGAAGATGTCTTATAACTTTAAGCAAAGTAGTAAAAAATAGCATCTCTTATCACATTAGCCATGCAGTATAAAAAAATCTGTATATTTTGCCTTGTCATATTTATCATATCGGTTTTCTTGTTAATTTGCATAGACACTTCAACAAAATCTAAATTAGAGCTAAAGGAAAAACTGACTTGTCTTCCCACTACAAGTAGACTGACATATGATTGCCTTAACAATTTTCTTCATGGGATAACTGTGCTCTCAGGAATTACGATTTTTCCAAAATGAGGAGTTATTACACTAACGGGGGAAATATTCTGTAAGTGAAAAAATAATGTACATTATACACAGTACCCTGCAGGGAACCCTGCTTCAGTTGGTGGCACATATAGTACAGCATAGGGAGGTTAAAATGCATTTATTTTTGTAAATGTGACGGCTAAAAATTTCAGAGGTTACACGTTTACACACCGGGCAGGCAGGACCTAGTGCCCTCCTGTTCCCTCCCCTCCCGCTGCTGTTTCTATATCAGAGGCAGCAGTGTGAGGGGGCAGGCTGTTCTGTGGGAGCCTGTGCTTGTGGTGTGTCAGCTTTCAGGCTGGCTCCCTCTGAGCACTAGGTCCCGCCTGTGCCCCTGCCTCTGGCAGGTAGCAGGATGGGTTGAGGCATCTCCAGAGGAGCCAGCACATGCAGGGAACCTATCATGTACTGGGTCCCAACTGTCTCCCCCTGGAGCCCTGCCTGCATTGCTACCTCTGGTACAGCCAGTTTAAAAGCCAGCTCCCATTGCGCCTTGCCTTCCGCCTGCTCCCTGTTGCCTCTGATGCAGGGGGAACAGTGGGAGGGGAGTGTAACAGTATACCCATTAACATCCTTAGTACAGTAGAACCCTGTTTCTGGTGTAATTAGAACCAGGGCCAGATTATATAATCAAAACTCTGGCTAAACCAGCTTCTGGCCCTGGCATCAGAGTTATTTGGTAAATGCAGAGAGCCTTTAAGGAGTCAGATGAACAGGGTTCAATGTATTTTGCTTTTATTGGAGTTTTTACTGGCAAGATGGACAGTTATAAAAAGAAACACAAGAACAAGATGGTGTTTTTATTTTCTTTTGACAGCCATGTGCATAGGGATATTAGAAAAAGCAGACAGAATAGTTTAATCTTATCCCATTGTGTTGTCCTTTAAATGCACTGAGTATCTCCTGACAGCTGTGTGGCAGAGTTTTCTGATCTCACTGTGTGTACACTTTGGTAACGTCAATGCATCTCCCTTCGGGAGCCTCATAGCCAGGAATCTGTGGTGTGTAACTAGGCCCCTCTTTCTCATAGGGAAACAGGTCATCATCTCGTTTTATTGCTGCTTGGTAAAGTTCTTCTGATTCAAGACGCAATTCATTTAGTGCCTCCTCCTGAGCTGCCATAAGAGACTTCAGTGTTTCCATCTCTGCCTCATGCTCTGTCTTCTTGTACAGGGCCCACTTCTTCAGGAGTAGGGCTCGCCTTTCACTTTCTTCAAAGGACAGTGGAGAGATCTCACGCACTCTGGCAAAAATGAAAGAACAGAACTTTCACACAAGCTGCTCACATCTCAAGGAGCAAGCATCCAGCAAAAACTACAGTGACACACACAAAGGCAAGTTGGCCCAAACACATGATGCTTTGTATTGTCTTTATGTAGGGTCTTATCATAGAATACTAGGACTGGAAGGGACCTCAAGAGGTCATCGAGTCCAGTCCCCTGCCCTCACAGCAGGACCAAGTACTGTCTAGACCATCCCTGACAGACATTTATCTAACCTACTCTTAAATATCTCTACAGATGGAGATTCCACAATCTCCCTGGGCAGTTTATTCCAGTGTTTAACCACCCTGACAGGAACGTTTTTCCTAACATCCAACCTAAACCTCCCTTGCTGCAGTTTAAGCCCATTGCTTCTTGTTCTATCCTCAGAGGCCAAGATGAACAAGTTTTCTCCCTCCTCCTTATGACACCCTTTTAGATACCTGAAAACTGCTATCATGTCCCCCCTCAATCTTCTCTTTTCTAAACTAAACAAACCCAATTCTTTCAGCCTTCCTTCGTAGGTCATGTTCTCTAGACCTTTAATCATTCTTGTTGCTCTTCTCTGGACCCTCTCCAGTTTCTGCACATCTTTCTTGAAATGCGGTACCCAAAACTGGACACAATACTCCAACTGAGGCCTAACCAGCGCAGAGTAGAGTGGAAGAATGACTTCTCATGTCTTGCTCACAACACACCTGTTAATGCATCCCAGAATGATGACTGCTTTTTTTGCAACAGCATCATACTGTTGACTCATATTTAGCTTGTGGTCCACTATAACCCCTACATCCCTTTCTGCCATACTCCTTCCTAGACAGTCGCTTCCCATTCTGTATGTGTGAAACTGATTGTTCCTTCCTAAGTGGAGCACTTTGCATTTGTCTTTATTAAACTTCATCCTGTTTACCTCAGACCATTTCTCCAATTTGTCCAGAACATTTTGAATTATGACCCTATCCTCCAAAGCAGTTGCAACCCGTCCCAGCTTGGTATCATCTGCAAACTTAATAAGCATACTTTCAATGCCAATATCTTAATCGTCGATGAAGATATTGAAGAGAGACGGTCCCAAAACAGACCCCTGCGGAACCCCACTTGTTATGCCTTTCCAGCAGGATTGTGAACCATTAATAACTACTCTCTGAGTACGGTTATCCAGCCAGTTATGCACCCACCTTATAGTAGCCCCATCTAAGTTGTATTTGCCTAGTTTATTGATAAGAATATCATGTGAGACCGTATCAAATGCCTTACTAAAGTCTAGGTATACCACATCACCGCTTCTCCCTTATCCACAAGACTCGTTATCCTATCAAAGAAAGCTATCAGATTGGTTTGACATGATTTGTTTTTTACAAGGAGGCTACGAAGAGGAGGCTGTGAAGGCTAGGACTATAACAGAGTTTAAAGAGAAGCTAGATCGTTTCATGGAGGTTAGGTCCATAAAAGGCTATTAGCCAGGGGATAGAAATGGCGTCCCTGGCCTCTGTTTGTCAGAGGCTGGAGAAGGATGGCAGGAGACAAATCGCTTGATCATTGTCTTCGGTCCACCCCCTCCGGGGCACCTGGTGCTGGCCACTATCGGCAGACAGGCTACGGGGCTAGATGGACCTTTGGTCTGACCCAGTACGGTCATTCTTATGTTCTAAATCCATGCTGGCTGTTCCCTATCAACTTACCACCTTCCAAGTGTTTGCAGATGATTTCCTTAATTACTTGCTCCATTATCTTCCCTGGCACAGAAGTTAAACTAATTGGCGTGTAGTTTCCTGGGTTGTTCTTATTTCCCTTTTTATAGATGGGCACTATATTTGCCCTTTTCCAGTCTTCTGGAATCTCTCCTGTCTCCCATGATTTTCCAAAGATGATAGCTAGAGGCTCAGATACCTCCTCTATTAGCTCCTTGAGTATTCTAGGATGCATTTCATCAGGCTCTGGTGACTTGCAGGCATCTAACTTTTCTACGTGATTTTTAACTTGTTCTTTTTTTTATTTTATCTTCTAAACCTACTTCCTTCCCACTAGCATTCACTATGTTAGGCATTCCTTCATCAGTATATTTTTTTGGAATATACTATGGTACTATCTAACACAGCAGTGGGCAATAGTTTTTGATGGAGGGGGGGCACTCTAAGAATTTGGTAAGTGCTCATGGCTATACTTTTCTATGATACTGAGCAGGTGCTCAGTCTGGGATGGAGGTTGAATGCAGAAGGGAGCTTGAGGTAGGGGATTGGGATGCAGGCTCTTGAATAGGGTTTGGGTGCAAAAGGAGGTTATGACCTGGGGCAGCAAGCTGCAGTCTGAGAGGGGGTGGAGAGCCAGGTTTAGGCTTTGGCCAGGAGGCTCTTATCACAGGCAGCTCTCAGCCAGCGGCCCGCAGGACCCTTGGGTAGACTCCCTGGCTGCCACGGCCCCGCAAGCCACGCAAAGCAACCAGCTACTGGGGCCAACGTGTGGATTTCTGTGTGGTGCACCTCTTTGGAAGGGAAAGGAGTCTCTACTGCTATGCCCACCAGCACTGCCCTTGAAGTTACCCTGGCCTGGTTTCTGGCCAATGGGAACTGCGAGGATTGTGTTAGAGCCTCTCCTCAATGGGTACATCATGCAGGGACATAATCTGGCGCCAGCAGCCAAGCACTCTGAGCAGCATATAGGACAGGCGGGGGGTGCTGTCAGAAGGTCCCACTGGGCCAGCATCCAAATGTTTGGTGATCCACATCCAGCCCGTGGGCCATATTTTGCCCATCCCTGATCTAACAGGAAATTCCACATGTCCATTCACCTGTTTCTAAGTGTGCAAGTAAAATAGCATTCATGTTCTCTCTAATGCCATCAAAGAAAGAGAGTGGGTGAGATTTTGTACCTAAGCTGATACATTTTTGTGGCAATTTTGCAAGATTCCTTTATAAACATTCCTCAATACACATGAGGTAAAACAAAAGACAGGACTATGCAGCACTTTAAAGACTAACAAGATGGTTTATTAGGTGATGAGCTTTCGTGGGCCAGACCCACTTCCTCAGATCAAATTATGGAAAAAATTGGCTTGACCATATATACCAAAGGGATACAATCAAAAAAAGTGAACACATATAAAAAGGACAAATCAAATTTCAGAACAGAGGGGGGTGAGGGGAGGAGGTTAATGTCTGTGAGCTAATGATATTAGAGGTGATAATTGGGGAAGCTATCTTTGTAATGGGTAAGATCATTAGCATCTTTGTTAAGGCCCAGTAGTAAAGTGTCAAATTTAAGCATGAATGACGGTTCAGAGGTTTCTCTTTGAAGTCTTGTTTTAAAATATCTTTGAAGCAGGATGCAGGTAGTCAAGTCATTGAGACAATGCCCTTTCTGGCTGAAATGGCAAGAAACTGTTTTTTCTTTGTGAAACTGTTTGATATCTGTTTTGTGTGCATTGATTCTTTGGCGAAATGTCTGAGATGTTTGTCCAATGTACATAGCAGACGGACACTGTCAGCACATGATGGCATAAATTATATTTCTGGATGAGCAGGAATATGTGTTCTTGATCTTATGACTGAATTGGTTAGGTCCAATGATGGTGTCAGCAGAGTAAATATGTTGACAAAGCTGGCAACGGGGTTTGTTGCAAGGGAAAGTTCCAGGGTTGGTGTCAATGGGGTATGTCCTGTGGTTGTTGGTAAGAATCATCCTGAGGTTAGGTGGCTGTCTGTAGGAGATTATGGGTCTGTCTCCCAGAGGCACTGTCCCCCACTTTATGACTTGGCCTTAACAAAGATGCTAATTATCTTACCCATTACAAAGATAGCTTCCCCTAATTATCATCTCTAATATCATTAGCTCACAGACATTAACCCTCCTCCCCTCATCCCCCCTCTGTTCTGAAATTTGATTTGTCCTTTTTATATGCGTTCACTTTTTTTTGATTGTATCCCTTTGGTATATATGGTCATGCCAATTTTCTTCCACAATTTGATCTGAGGAAGTGGGTCTGGCCCACGAAAGCTCATCACATAATAAACCATCTTGTTAGTCTTTAAAGTGCTGCATAGTCCTGTCTTTTGTTTCAGCTAGACCAGACTAACACGGCTACATCTCTATTACTATTACACATGAGGTAGTTACCTTCTTTTAAAAGTAAGAAAACAGAAGGTTAAAGACTTGCCCAAAATAATTAGAGAGACCAGGTGGTGAGGTAATAGCTTTTGCTGAACCAATTTCTGTTGTGGAGAGACAAGCCTTTGAGCCACACCTCAGTTTTCTTCAGATCTGGGAACAGAACTCCCAGCTCACCACAAAATGTAAGGTGGAACACACTGCTCAGCACAAATGGTTAGCATATAATGTAAGGGAGCTTAAATTCATTACTTTGCTAAATGACAAATGGACACTGGATTTCTAGTGTCTGTAAACAAAATACAAAGTGTTTAGCATCAGTAGTTAGCATATATTGTTAAGGGACCATTCAACAGAGTGTGGTCCATTAACACTTCTGAAGTCCTAAAACAAGAAGGTGGGGTTAGTGTAGTGGTTTTCAAACTGAGACACAGAAACAAGTCAAAATCAGTAAACTACATGCTTGTGGCCTCTTCTGGAAAAATTCACATGCTACCCAGCTAATTAGCAGAATGCCCACAGCTAGGTTTTTGTGTCTAATGAGATGTACATTGACACATGCCTTGATACACATAGAAGAAGTTATCCCAAACATGGATGGAAAAGATTAGAGGGAACACTGGTCACAATCCAATTTTAATGGGATCAGAAGGGCTGATTTAAGATTTCCTGGATTGTGGGGCTCAGGTTATAGGCCCTCCTGGCTAAGGCTGAACTCCTTGGGCTTTGGTTTCCTGCCTGGGACTTGAGAGAGCTCAGGTTTCAGCTTCTGCCCCATGAGGTCATGTAGTAATTTTTGTTGTCAGAAGAAGTTTTCAATGCAATGAAGTTTGAGAACCACAAGGTTAGTGTAATATTGTGAAACTGGGAATTCCCTTCCCAGACCTGAAGAACAGCTCTGTTTGTCTCAAAAGCTTGTCTCTCATGAGCAGAAGATGATCCAACAAAAGATAATACCTCACCATGTGGTCTCTCTAATTACCTTGGAGTGACACAGCCACAACTACTACATTGCCCAAAGTCAGTGGCAGAGGGAGGAGTAGAACTTAGGACTTACAATTAAAACTATGATTTAATCATAGGTATTTTTAGTAAAAGTTGTGGACATGTGAGGGGCCATGAATTTTTGTTCATTGCCCATGAGCTATCCTATCTGATACTAAAAATACTTGTGATTTAAAATAGGGAGATGGAGGAGCAGGTGGAGGCACTCAAGGCCAGCAGCACCAGCTACCTAGGGCCATAGCATACTCCCAGCTTTCCCGTAACCACTGCCCAGGAGCCACCAGAACAGTGGTTGTTATGGCAGCCAGCTGCTTCAGTAGTATGGGATCAGCCACATTAATTTCCACAGGAATCATGCAGGTCACAGAATCTATAATTTCCTTGACATTCAAGGAGCTCTATGTATAATTCTCAAATTTTTGCTCCAACCATTAAACAAAAGGTGCCAGAACAGGGATATCAATTAACCTACAATGGGAACAAAAGTTGCACCAGAGAAGTTACACTGATATATTTTGCATGTGTCAAACAGAACATTCCAAAACCAGAGAGAAAGATCTGTGTCCCTCCTTTCATGATAGACTGTTAGGCCCTCCAGAAAGTCCCACAAAGTCCATTTCTGCACTTGGACTTAGAGACAGGATTAGTCTGAGACTTGATCTGGTTATCAAAAGTTTGTGGTTTTTTTAAAAATAATTTTGTATGCCATAGCCCAGAATTAATTTTTTCCCATTAGAAACACAAAACTTGTTATCTAAAGCAGTTTGCAAAAGGAGAAAAAAATTCAAAAATAATTCTAGCACTGCAGAATTTCTTGATATTTTAGCTGTTTATCTCAAAACCGACTCCCTTATATCCAATAAAAGACAGCTCATGGACAAAAGAATAGTGCCAGTAGATAAAGGATATTTCACTGTTATTTTCACCTCTCCAGTTCATTATCAACCCCAGAAAAAGCTGACTGTTCTCCATACCTTGAAGCATCCAAAAATTTGGTTGGTGTTACAAAATCTTCAATCGGAATCATTTCCTGTGAAGCTTTTTCCAGTTTTTTTATCTTCTTTTTCATACGGTCCTTTTGTACTTGTGCTCTCTTTGGATCCACCTTCTTCTTCTTCTTTGGTTCTGCTCTAATAGAGGAAATTAATTTTTTATCTGTGTGCATATACATGTAATAATTAATACTTTCATTTCTATAGTAATAGGGAATATTTATACATGTCAGCAATTTGGAAAGCATTCTTTTAGCAATTCAATATAAAATGTAATGCTGTACATTTTCTGATCAGTCTGTACATAAAAATAATACCGAGCATTTTTCAAACATTAATTAGTCTTCATAGCACTACTGTGAAATACCCATTTTGGGTCCATTACTTGCATAATGCTACAAAGTCAATAGCAGCCAGGTTTAAAACTCTGGTGTCCTTGGTTGGCCTTCAGTCCACCATCCCATGCTGCTTTCTTATACTATACACACAATAGGCAGACAGGTTTTATATTTGGATGTTGGCTTGAAACAGAATTCATACAGTATTTTAGCTACTAAGTCATAAGGACGTTAAATATCAGTTAATTGAATAGTCAGGTAATCTCATGAATTCTGATTGGTGATTTGACTATTTCATAGTCCCCGGAGGCAGAGCCGACAGCCAGTGTACTCCAGCCCCAATCCCGAGGAGCCCTCTGCCACTCCGTGCTGCTGCCTTTGTATCAGAGGCAGCAGCTCAAGGTGCCAGGCAGGAGCTGGTCCACGAGGGGAGCCAGTTTGAAAAACAGCTCCCCTTGTGGACTGGCTGCCTGTCACCCTGTGCTGCTGCCTCTGATGAAGAGGCAGCAGTCTGTCTAGGCAGGGGATCTGAGCTCCCGGACCCGGTGTGAGCCAGGACAGAGCTGGGCTAGCTGCCCACCCAGCTGCTAATACACTTTAAATGCAGAGCTGCAGTGGGAGTAGGTCCTGGACCCAGCGTGAGCCAGGACTGAGCCAGGCTGCCTGCCTTCCCTGCCCCTAATACATGTTAAATGCAGAGCTATAGCAGGGGTAGGACCCGGAACTGTAGCAAACCATGACTGAGCCAGGCTGTTGACCATCCTGTTAAAAAATTTACTGGCAAGTGGAGGGAAGGGAAATGCATGTAGTCTATAGTTTTAACCTATAAGCTTTTGCTTATCGGTTAATCAGCTACACCGATGGATGGGATAGCTCATCGGTTAATCAGCTACACCAGTGGTCCCCAACACGGTGCCCGCAGGCGCCATGGCGCCCGCGGGGGCATTTGTGTGCACCCGCCAAGTGCTCGGGGCTGTCCCCGCCCCGGGCGCGTGGCACATGCGCGGTGCTGGAGCCGGCCCCGGGCGCATAGCGCACGAGGAGCGCCAGCCCCGGGAGCTCGGCGAATTGGCCGCCCGTGCCCCGGGTGCGCGGCTGTGGGCGGCGCCGGCCCCGGGTGCGCGGCTGTGGGGCGCCGGCCCCGAGCGGCTGTGGGGGCGCCGGCCCGGGAGCGCGGCTGTGGGGCGCCGGCCCCGGAGCGCGGCTGTGGGGGGCGCCGGCCCCGGGAGCGCGGCAAATTGGCGGCCCACTCCCTGGGTGCGCAGCGCATGGGGAGCGCCGGCCCTGGGCGCACGGCGAATTGGCCGCCCCAGCCCCTGGACGCGCAGCTATGGGGGGCGCCGGCCTCGGGAGCATGGCAAATTGGCCTCCCGGCCCCCGGGCGCACGGCTACGCGGGGGTGCCGGCCCTGGGCGCGCGGCTCTGAAGGACGCTGGCCCCAGGCTTGCAAATGGGCGGCCCCGCCCGTGGCTACGCGGCACATAGGGTTGCTGGCCCCAGGCACGTGGCTCATGGGGGTGTGGGGTATGCGCGGCCCGGCCCCCGGGTGCGCGAGTGTCCCCGCCCTCTGGCGCCAGGCAGGCGAATGGCCACGCCCCCTTGCGCACGGCAGCTTCAAATGGTTGGGGACCACTGAGCTCCACCAAGGGATGGGGGAAGGGATAGCTCAGTGGTTTGAGCATTGGCCTGCTAAACCCAGGGTTGTGAATTCAATCCTTGTGGAGGCCATTTAGGGATTTGAGGCAAAAATTTGTCAGGAATGGTACTTGGTCCTGCTGTGAAGGCAGAGGACTGGACTCAAGGTCCTTTCCAGTTCGAGGAGATAGGCAATCTCATCTCATTTAATTTAATTTAATTTACACTATTACATCACTACTGAGTCATTTTAACCAACTTGTATTAATAAAAGGTAGTATCTAAATTGAAACTATACATGTATACAAGAATACATGGAAGTACTATAATCGCCATACTCTGGGTTTCCCTAATTTCGGAACATCTGTAGTATGGATCCTGGCAGGCAGAAGCAGCTTTGTAAGCTGCAGCTCCACCTGCCCCCGAGCTGGGGGAATGGCAGCATAGTGATGTGCTCTGCCTGAGGCTTTTCCCTGATTATCCCACAGTGGCAGCGGGAAAGTGCTTGGAAGCAGCAGGGGACATGGAGCACCCAGTAAGCACTGTACTCCCATCCCTCTCACTCTCTGGTCTGGCAAAATCTTTAATCTGGCAAATCCTGTTTCCCAGCGTTGCCAGATTAGAGAAATTCAAGTGTATTTTTAGTGCAGTTAGTGCTACATTTCAACTACTGTTCAAACGAAAACCTGGAACACTGTTTAAACTAAAAGTTGTTTAAACATGTAACCATGAAACTGCTAACAATCCTAGTGGTTACACGACTCCAGAGTCCGCAGCAAAACCAGCTCTCCAGGAGCGGCAAGGGCTGCTGTCTCTGCTTCCACGGAAGTTTTGCTGCAGGCTCTGCTGTAGAAGCCTCACCAGGAGTAGGCCTCTCCCAAAGAATCATTAACCTTCTGCAGGGGAGAGGTGAGGAGGGGAAGGGGAGCCCGCCATGGACAGGAGCTGCTCCAGCCAACCAGAGCAGCCTCTGTCTGTGGTGGGCCCCCAGGGCTGGAGCAGTTATGATCTAATCTAATCTCCAAACATACACTTATATTACATGTCTTCATAACTGGGGAATTAAGAGTAAATACAACTAAAATGTATTTAAAGCACTACCTACATACTGCATTTTTCGGGAATTAAACATTACCCTACAGCATAATAATTCTATCTTCATTTACATCTATGCCTCAAAGTAGAATTATATGATCACGTTCATTTGAATAATTTAAACTTTCCTAACTTCCTGTAAGCAGGATGTGACTATCTGAAAAATATTATACATATACGCTTCCTTTTCTATGGGAGCTTCTGACTTTTTACTGGGAGGATCCTTTATACAGCAGTCTAGGCCTAGAGACTATAACTCCCATGAGCCCTTGGGAAAAAGGAGGGAAAAACTCTTGCTCTTTCAGGCAGAGGGAGAGTGAATTAGGGGAAGCTCCGTTTTGGAGAGAGGAGTCAGATTTCTGGGTGTGGCGCCTTTTCCAGGCCAGGAGCTGTTGTACTGGAGCTAGAGTCTTTTACTGCAAGCCTGCTGGGGCTTGGATCTAGCAGTCTGCTTCAAGAACTGTTGGTGGTTGACCCTGGAGGGGACAGCCACAGGCATAGCCAGGGTCAGAGAAGGGCCTGCGTAACCCTGCACAGATGGTAACTGTGTGTAACTGTGACTCTTTGGGAAAATGCTGCCTGGGATAGAGCACAGAAGACAAATTGACTCTGGGTCCAAAGAGAGCCAGAGGGATCTGCCCAGTAAACCACAGCTGCTGGCATTTGGTGGGGCCTGCTCCAGTGGCAGAGGGATTTTGCAGCTGGCTGCCTGCCTGCCTGGACTAACGCACACGACCTACACAGCTGCAGACCTCCAAGCGCAGCCACACAAGCAAGTGAATCCAAAAGAGTGCACACTTTGAAATGGGATAAATGCTGGCAATATAAATGCCAGTTACCTACATTTTCCTTATGTCTGCATACTTTGCTAATTGATTTTATTTACTTTTAATCTGTTAAACCCTGTTTCTTTAAGTTGTTAAGTAAAAGTGTGTTAATTCTAATTTAATCAATTAGATTTATATTATTTATAATTGTTGTTTTGGAGTTTGATCCAAATTATTACTGGAATATGTTTATTCCTGGAGACTCCCAAGGCACATCATTAAGTGTGTACAGGGCCAGCCTGGTGGATGCACCACCATTGTATATTCCTTTAGGAGTAAGGGACTGCAGCAAGGGAGTATAGGGACTCCCCAACTATACAATGTCACCACTGTGGTACTCAGGAACCCCTTTAGTGTTAAAACCATCAGGCACCCAGGTGAGTGTGGCCTGCTCCCAGTAACCCAGGAAGGAAAGAGGGGGTTACATATTAAATACATAAGCTGTATTTTACCTCATGGGGAGGGATGCCTGAAATGCCAGCATAGACGTCTGCCAGTGATTTCCCCGATACTGAATGGTCCAGGACAGCTGAGAACTAAGGAAAAAAGGAATACAAAGCAAATTCAACTATGTTACTATTTAATTTTTAGACTGCCTTTTATAGTAATTCCACTTGCAGATGTACATTATAATGAGTAATCTTCAATCCATCCTCAACTGTTTGAGCTTGTGGTGAGGCTGTGCTGATTCAACTGTACCAAAAATTAACTCAGCCAAATAGCAGTTCGTGTTTTGCACTGTTTGAAAGCATGCACCCACAAGAGAAAATTACTTTTAAAAATCACTACACTGTCATGGGTGGTGGAGAGAGAGTTCAGTGGTTTGAACATTGGCCTGCTAAACCCAGGGTTGTGAGTTCAGTCCTTGAGGGGACCATTTAGGGATCTGGGGCAAATCTGTCAGGGATGGTACTTGGTCCTGCTGTGAGGGCAGGAGTGTGGACTCAATGACCTCTTCAAGGTCCTCTTCCAGCTCTATGAGATGGTATATCTCCATACATTATGTCTCACAGTCCAATTACAGTGTATTCAAGGTGTGAAAATAACCAATATTGTGGGCTACAGAGTATTTTGAGCTTCACTTTTAGACCCTGAGAAACTGCATCACTCAATTCCTACAAGTCTGCTAGGAAGGATGAAATACAAAGTCTGCACCACAAAGAGTACAGTTTAAGCTCTTCTGCTTGAGCACAAACTAAGTCTGCAACTACCCCTGTGTTAGGACTCCATCTCAATCTAAGCAAGCATCCAACTTTTTTGCAAATCTGCATCCTTCTGACAAGGAACATGTCTCTCAGCCCAGGATGTGCTGCTTCTAGAAAGGCAACCCCCACAACTGGCAATGAAGGTAACCAGGCAGATCAAAGGTAGCACAACACATGAAAGGCTAGACATTGCAACAAGGATCAGGCTTATGGAAGGCACCACTGATGAACTACCTCAAGGCTTGGCACGTGGGCCTACCATCCCCAGAGGGGACAGGCAACGTGAGGCTGGCTGCAGCTGGGCTTGGACCAGAGCACGGCGTGCAGAGGCCCAGTGACCACTCCACCTTTTGCATTATTCCTGCGCGTGTCCACTCCGCGCGCGGCCAGTCCCACGTACGCCTGAGGCAGGCGCTGCCCTGCGGCTCGGCGCCCGCAGCGTGAGCACAGCCCGTGCAGCTAGGGGGCGCTGCCAGGGGGCCTCGCGCCGGGCAGGCGGTGGGGACGGCCAGCGGTGCGGGCAGGAGCTGGGGGGTGCCCGTGGCCCTACCTGAGCAGGGAGCTCCCCGCTCCGCCCCGAACTCCGGAGAGCAGGCGCGCCGCCCCGCAGGCTGCCGCCAGCATAGCTCTCGCGGGGCCCGGGTCGCTTCAGCAGCAATGACTCCTCTAGTCCGCGCCAGTGTTGTGCACCAGCAACAGCGGCCCGCGGCAAACCGGCTCCCCCCCACCTCTAGTTCCGCCGCGCCGAGAACCCGGCCGTGGTGGCGCGGAGCAGCGTGGGAGAGGAGGCTGGTGCAGAGGTCGACGCTTGCGCCTGACTCACCGCTTGAAGCCGGCGGGCGGGTGGCTTAAAGATGGAGAAAGAGGCTCTTTGCACAGACAGCAGGTCAGCTAAGCTGCAGGACTCACATGGGACGGAAGGGGGAGCTCGGGCAGAGACTGTGAGCGAGTCTGGTGCTGAACTCTGGCTCCTGAAAACGTAGAAGCCTCTCAACTTCTCTGATCCCTGAGCCAACTGCATCTCTTCAGCCCTAAACATACAGAATCCTAGAGCCCAGTCCCTGCAGTCTGTGAATCCGGAAAACCTCTTAAACCTAATCCCTTTGAACCCCGCTGCTTTGGAATAATCACTGAAATCTTGGCTCCCTAAAACTCCCGAAGCGAGTAGCTGTCCTTGATTGATAGCATGATTGTAGTTTGTCTTTCTCTTGCACTCTCAGGGTGTCCCCAAACACAGCTATTAACACCTGAAATAAAACACAAATTAGTGGCAAGTACTAAGGGTGTGTGTGTGGAGGAGGAATCAGACGACAATCTCCAAAGTGCAGAAAGATTTGAGGGAGGAAGGAGTTTTCAAAATGTCTAGAGGATTAATACATTTGCATGGAGAAACTCTTAATTATCTGATTATGAAAGATTCTTAGACTCCCAAGGATGAAGTCTGGCCCCATTCAAGTAAATGGGAGTTTTACCTGTAATGTAAATAGGTCCACTCTTTCAGTGTAAGTATCAAAAGAACATTTTCTTTCAACTGCTCTTTCAATCTATTTCAACAATTCAGGTTCTCCCTTGATGGCCTTTCTGAAATAGTTAGCAATTTTCAAAATGGCTTTCTGAAATTAAGCCACTGAAGGGATCAAATTTGAGCTACTGGTTAAAACATGTAGGACCTGACTCCACAATAATTCAAGTGTATACTATCTAGAGGCTGTGTCTAGACTGGCCAGTTTTTCCGGAAAATCAGCCTCTTTTCTGGAAAAACTGGCCAGCTGTCTACACTGGCGCTGAATTTCATAAAGCACTGACTTCCTACTGTAAGAAATCAGTGCTTTTTGCGAAATACTATGCTGCTCCGTTCAGGCAAAAGTCCCTTTGCGCAAAACTTTTGTGCAAAAGGGCCAGTGTAGACAGCTAAGATTTGTTTTCCATAAAAAAGCCCGATCGTGAAAATGGCAATCGGGGCTTTTTTATGAAAGCGTCCTAGATTAGCCACGGACGCTTTTCCGCAAAAAGTGCTTTTGCGGAAAAGCGTCCATGCCAATCTAGACACTCTTTTCCGCAAATGCTTTTAACGGAAAACTTTTCCGTTAAAAGCATTTGCAGAAAATCATGCCAGTCTAGACACAGCCCCAGTGTTTAGAGAATTGAAGGCTGCATTGTGTCATATAATTCTCTATTCCCTTTAACTTGACTGGCATACAAATTCTTAAACCTTGCAGCTGGATCAACACTGAGGTATAAGTATTCAAAGTATAGGTTAGATAAATGTCTGTCAGGGATGGTCTAGAGTACTGGGTCCTGCCATGAGGGCAGGGAACTGGACTCAATGACCTCTCGAGGTCCCGTCCAGTCCTAGTATTCTATGATTCTATGATCCTATGAAAGTCAGCTTCCCTTCCCCCTCCATGCAAGGCTTTCTGCTGTAATGCTATCTTCTTTTTTAAATATAAAAATGGAAGAATTCAGAATACTTAATGGAAACATGCACAGGATTCTTCAGCTGAAATGGTAATAACTGAAAATAAAGAATTAGGCACATAAGTTTAAATAGAGTTTCTCTATGTTCCTTATGTTATTAAACAAAAATCAGCTATTCATTTTGATGATGGTTGAGTAGTCTAGGTCTAAATGTATTTGACATGGCTGAAATAATAGACATTCTTTCTGTAAATGACTGCTTGAATCAATGAAGGGCCAGGTGAGCTGACTTCAGGCTGCCACCAGACCTCTTTAAAAAGCTTCCCAGTAGGGGCGGGTGGGGAGAGTGGAGAAGGAGTTTGGAGAGTAACTAACTATTGATAAGGAGAATCAGAGGAGCCAAGCAGAGCAACATCGGCACTGCCAACGACTGCAGGGGGGAGGTGAGGGGCTCTGACAGAGAGTGTTTGGAGGCTCCCTTTCCCCCAGATGGCCAGTGATTTCAGCCAGTGGCTGAAGAGGACTGTTTACTCAGCCCCAACTGGCCAGGGGCATTGGTACCAACACCCCCCACCCCCTCCTTTTTTTTTTTTTTTTCTTGGCCAAGGGATAGAAGCCCAAACACTGAGAAAAGGCCAGTTGGACTTGTACCGTGGCTCCTAAACTGTGGGATCGTGGGTGGAACAGGGGTCTGGGACCCAGGAGTGGGACTGATCCTGCCAGAATATACATACTTTGACATACCTATGGAATTGTGTATTCATGTAAAATTTGTGGAAAGAAAAAAGTTAAGAATGGAATTCCTATTATAAGCATACATGCTTTGGAGCATATGTCAGACAATAACTGGTAATGCTAAGGGAAGAACTTGGCCTATAGTGAGGTCATCCTATTATCTGCTAAATGGTTTCTGGCTTCTTTTGATGAAGCATCTGGTACAGGCCACTGTGAGAGTTCACAGACTAAACTAAATGGACCACTGGTTTGGTATGTCTTTGACTCCTGGACTTAAATCATTGTGTAAATCAGTGTGAGTTATGCCACAGTGGAGCTAGGATTTCACCCCTGAATTTTAATACCAGAACCTCGCACTGGATAGTCACCAATAAACAGGGCATAAATACCTATTCAGACAGGACTTCAATGGAGATAAAACTTTAGTCTTTTCATCTGATGATTTTTGTACAATTCCAAAGCTTTTATTATGCAAAACAGGATAATACATTAATGGAAATATGCTACAAGCATAACAGTGAGTGTGATAAATATTCTGCTTAGGTCACTCATGGAAAAAGTAAAAAAAAAATCAGATTCCTTCAACCTCAAACATTGCATATTATTAATAGGTGAAGAGAGAGGCAAGCCCAGGAAGGTAGATTAGATGATCTATTGGGTGTTTTCATCTCTGATTTCAATGATTTTCTGATGCTTAAAACTATGAAAAATGTATGGACAATCAAAAAGTTCCTCTAAAGAAAGTAAAAATTCCCTAGTGTTGATAAAAAGAATGTAAAGTATAGTTATTCACCTAAAAACCCAAACATTTTTGTTTATGAAATAACTATAGAGAAAATGATATTGTAGTAAAATCAATTATATGAGCATCAACTACAAAGGTAATTAAATATATCTTGTGTCTAGACATAGTTACAGTTTGTATTGGCAAGTTTATCTCTTCATACAATTATATAATGATGTATGTAGTAGCATAAAGTTTCACATTGGGTACTGAATATCCCATTATAGGGATATTTACCTAGTGCTGGTAATTTTGACCTATTCAGAGACCCATATGGTTTTATATGATTAAAAATGCAAGGTATACTTCATCTGTTGCCCTGATCCTGCAAACACTTGCACATATATGGTTCCAGTGAACTGAAGGACTACAGTGTTTGCAGAATTGGAGTCCATGTTGTTGAAAATTATTTCCCTTTTCTTATCTAAATGTTCTTTCCCATTACCGTTGTTGGTTTACTGTCTGCATTTCTCTCAACTTGGCCAGTGAAAATAGACTAGTCAGTTTCACTTGCAGGTTGTCACTAACAGTCATCCCCACAATGCAACTGCTACTCAATCCAGACCCTCCCCCAACTCTATAGAGAGAATCGTTCAACACAGACCTCCTCGCAACCCATCTCTGCCCAGGGGTAGGTCACTCAGCCCGGATCTCTCATCTCTGCCGTGGATGTGTGTGACAACCCCTTCACACCTCCCATCTTTGCAGGGGAGGAGGGATGTCAGCCCAGGGGGGTGTATGGGAGCTCTGCTTGGGGAGGAGGTGTCACTCAACGCAATCAGACCTGCCTCCATCTGTGGTGCGTGGGGGTCCCTCAACTCGGACCCGCCCCATCTCCGCTCGGGAGAGACTGGGAGGGGGGGCATTCGACTGGGGTCGCTCAGCCCAGACCGATCCCTGTCCCGACGGGGCAGCGGCGGTTGGGGTCGCTGGTTTCTCCTACCCTCTCCAGACGAGGGCAGTCGGGCTCGGTGCGGCTGTTTCCCGCCGGGCCGGCTAGGTGGTTGCTCGGCATTCACTTCCGGCGTTGCCGGGGAGCCGAGCGGGGGATGCGGCCGGGAGGAGGTGGCCGGGACCGCGGCCGGGGGATGGAGCAGCGCTGAGGCGGCTCCGGCCGGGGCAGGGGCCGGGCAGCGCGGAGAGCACAAGCGGAGCGAGCCCATGGCTGCCGGCTGCCGCTGAGCCGAACCGCCGCCTCTCGGAGCAGCCCGGAG
The DNA here is from genome assembly GCA_019425775.1 of Rafetus swinhoei. Classification (NCBI taxonomy): domain Eukaryota; kingdom Metazoa; phylum Chordata; order Testudines; family Trionychidae; genus Rafetus; species Rafetus swinhoei. The sequence continues at coordinate 14,517,673 of CM033425.1, read as the reverse complement.
CCCGCCCGGGGGTCCCGGGGGCACGGGCCGGCGGGGTCCCCCGGTCGGGGGACAATGAAGCTCCTGAAGCCGACCTGGGTCAATCACAATGGTGAGTGCGGGGCGCGGCCGACGCGCGGCAGCAGAGTCCCGGGGCCAGGGCTAGGTGCATGGCGGGGCGGAGCCGAGGTGCTGCAAGGTACCGGCGTCCGGTGAGTGTGTACCCAGGGGTGGGGGCTCGCTGCGGACGGGCCGCCGTGGGCACCGGGTCCGGGAGGGCTCTGCGCGCGTAAGCACTGAACTTGGTAAAAGTATCCACCCCTCGGTGTTCCAGAGCAACGCCCCTCGCTGCTGCCCGACTCCAGCCCCACTGTCTTCCGCCCGAGGGGGAGTCACTCATCGCAGGCTGAGACGCTGTGGGGAAAGCTGTTGTGATGGGAACTTGGTGTTTTAGGGGCAAGCCGGACCTTCCTCGCATGGGTGTATGCGTGCAAAGACGAATGCACCGGGCAGATTTGAAAAGAGGAAAATTGTTGACTTTGAAACTATTTAGTTACTCCTACATAAAGTTAAACGTTTACAAGCCTTTTGCACCTTAACAGCCCAGCTGGTTTGTGATTTTGCTTTTTCTCTTAAGGCTGATGAAATGTAGCTGTTACTGAGAGTAAACTAATCCCTGAACACGTCTGGTTTGAGTAACTGCAACACTGTAGCAGATATGAAAAGATGTGGTATAATTTTCCAAATAACAACATAAGGTTACATTCTTGAGCACTCCAAACGAGTCTGGAAATCTACTATGAGCCAAAAAAAGCAGATTTTTATTTGTTTGGAAGGCTAAGAGAAATACCTTGCAGGTTGTTTGCTAAAGTAAGGGAAATGAAAATAAAATGAAACTATGGTAGAGAAACATAGTTTCTAAAAGACATACTGTGACTTGCAACTCTTCTTTGCAAACATGTCTGCCAGGAGATCTGTAAATTGTCCTGTAAAGGCCTGAATGGTGTGTGAAAAGTACCATTTGACAAATGGTGTCTCATATGCACTTAGGACACACCTCTATTTTGTTTCACAATCATAGTTGCAGTTTTCTTTTAGGAAGCGTTTGGTATAATGAAAAGAATGTAAAGATGCCTAATTGTGGGTTTCTTGGCTTTCACTCTTATAGTGAAATGGTGGCCTTCAATAGCTGTTTTGTAAGAAGTTAGAGCTGCTTATAACAAACTATTCAATACAAATATTAGCTAAATTAGTGTTTATGAACGCAAAAAGTAGTAGCTTGAACAAAGTGTATTTTGAATTAGCATGCAAGAGGTGCAGATTTCCACATACCTGTATTCCATTCTGGGCCTTGTGCTGGAATTTACGGAAGTTCTGCACAAATAGGTTTTAACCTGAAACCACCAAAATTAGATTTGTTTTAATCTGTTATTTTGTTTGTTTATGTCTCCAGATGTCTCCAGCTTTTCTATTATACTTCCTGTAATTCAGCACCATAATACATAGCTGTAGAATATTATCCTGATATATTATTCCACACATTATATATTTTTCAGAATGCATATGCACATGACCAGCATCATCAGATGCCATACTAAGATTAAGAGGTCACTGCTTTTATACTGTTTTATGTCACTTCTGTAATTACAGATCCTAGTGGTTTGCAAGTTTTGATATAGATCTTCAAGAATGACGTGTTCTTAGTGAGATATGTTAATGTACATATTTGCAGGGGGATATTTTAATTTCTTATTAACGTTTTTTAAATGCAGAGTATTGAGTCACTATTTTAAAAAATCCTACAATGAGTAGCAAATAAACAATTTGGTGTCTAAATTGTCACTGATGTAATTGTGAGTGCAATAAGAATTGGTCATGTAAATAGTTAATTTTGCATGTTCAAACTCTGCACATGTGCAGATACTTTTTCATAACTTGTTCTGCATATACCTTTCTGCAATTTACACCATACTATAAACTTTTAGACACTTGAATTCATTTCTTCCAGATTACAAGAATCTAGAGTGAATTGATAATTGTTCAGATTGGACAATCTGGAAGTTTATTTTATGGCTTATTAGCGAAGCCAGTTAGGGTGAGGTAGTATCTTTTATTGGGCGAACTTACATGTTTTATTAGTCTTTAAGCTGCAACTAGACTATTTGTTGTTTACGTTTTTTTCTATTGGTGAGAAAGACAAGGTTTTGAGCTACAAGGTTCTTTGTATCTTTTAGCATAAAACTATAGTTAGATTGTAGGTTTTCTGATTAATTTTGATTTAGCTTCTGCAAGCACTTTCACGCATGCTTAACATGGGTGGATTTCTGTGCTTGAATAATATAAATATAGCAGTAGGAATTAGGAATGTAAAATACAGGTTAAACAGTTAACCAGCTAAACTTTAGGTTAACTCACTAAACCGGGGTCCCAGGCTGGAAGCTGCACTAGCACAGCTGGAACAGCCCCCACTCCGCAGTGAGCCCCCTGCAGGGCTGGAGCAGTCCCCTGCCAACATCAGGCGAGGAGCTGTTCCAAACTAGGGATTTTAAATATTGTTTAATTGAATAGTCAAGTAACCTCATGAAATTTTATTGGTTAGTCGACTATTCAGTAGTCCCCGGAGCTGGGGCTGGCAGCCACTCTATCAGAGGCAGCAGCCCGATGTGCCAGATGGGAGCTGGTCCCCTTGCTGACTGGCTGCCTGTCACCTTGTGCTGCTGCTTCTGAGAAAGAGGCAGCAGCACCGGATGGCAGCAGTCCCTGTGTAGGGGGGGGTCTGAGTTCCTGGACCCAGCACAAGCCAGAATGGAGCTGGGCTGCCTGCCTGGTCCGCTCCTAATACACATTAAATGCAGAGCCAGCAAGGGCAGGTCCCACATGGTTGCAAGCCAGGACTGAGCCAGGCTGCTGACCAGCCTGCTGAAAATTTACTGGCAGGGAGAGGGAAATGCATGTAGTCTGTAGCATTAACCTATCAGCTTTTGCTTATCGGTTAGTCGACTACACTATTACATCCCTATTTCATACCCCTTCAGTTGCGGGTTAACCAGGTAACTGGATAACCTTTCACATCCCTAGTAGCAATATACTACTGGCCACCTTGTTAGGATGGTGACAGTGACTGTGAAGTGCCCGGGGAGATGGGAGAGGCTATAAAAACAGAAACCCCAATAATAGGGATTTCAACTAGGGATGTTAAAATACATTTATTTGTGCAAACATTTGTTTACACATGGAGAGGGGAGGCTCAAGGGCTGGCTCCCTGTGAGCACAGGTTCCCATTTCTCTCCCCCCACCCACTGCCTCTATATCAGATGCGGGAGGTGGGGGAGCAGTCGGCTTGGCGGGATCAGAGGCAGGCTATGTATCAGAAGCTGGAGGGCAGTCGACTCCTACCTGCCACGCCACCTCCATGCTGTTGCCTCTGATTCAGAGATGGCAGTGTGGGGAGGGGGCAAGGCAGGTCCCCAGGAAAGCCGGCTCCCTGTCAGCACTGGCTCCCCATGCCCCACTGCTGCTAGGGTTGCCAGATACTTTCACAAAAAATACTGAACGTGTCAGGAAAAAAATTGGTTGAGGAAAAAAAAAGGGGGGGAGGAGGGGAACCAAAGTTGTGGAGGGAAAAAAAAAAAAAACTACAGGGGACCGAACTTGTTTAGCAAAAAAAAAAAACCCCAAACAACAGCACACACACAAAAAAGATATGCTGCGCCCTTTAAATCTCCCTACCAGACACGGCAGGGGAAGATTTTCCCAAGCGGCCTTCTGTCCGAGAAAAACAGAAAACACCAGTATTTTCTGGTTTTTATTACCGGACAGAGGCCACAAATACTGGACTGTCTGGGCCAATACTGGAAAACTGGCAACTCTAGCTGCTTCTGAATCAGAGGCAACAGTACAGGCTGGGAGTAAGCGGCTCGGCATACATGGGGAGCCTTGGTTCTTGCCTGCCCCCCCCGTGCTGCTGCCTCTGATTCAGAGGCAGTAGGAGGGGTGGAGTTGGCTAGGTGGGAGACAGTACAGCTCCCACCTGCCTGCCCTCCCCTGCGCTGTTGCCTCTATATGAGAGGCAGCAGTGCAGGAAGGGACATGTGGCTCCATGAGAGCTGGAACGTTTACACAGTCTCCCTGTGAGCACCAGCTTCCATCCCCCTGCTGTCCCTGTGGGAAGCAGCAGGGAGGGGCGATCAGGTGGCTATGTGGGAGCTGATATGCATGGAGAACTGGCTCCCAATGTGCACTGGCTCCCACCTCTCCCTGCTGCCTCTGATTCAGAGGTAGCGGGGATAGGGGAGGCTGCATGTAACTGAGAAGTTTAACTGATAAGCTATGGCTTATCAGATAATGGTGATCTTGACTACACAGTCACATCCCTAATTTCAGATAACCCTGTATTTACTGGGAACATGTCATCTTACAATGGGATGCATAGGTAATTTCTAGATACCATTAGTGACTGCTTTTTGGAGCAGCTAATCCTGGATCCTACACAGGGAAAGGCAATTTTTTTTACTTAGTCCTAAGTGGTGCATGGGATCTGGTCCAAGAGATCAGTGTAACTGAACCATTTTTTAGTAGCAATCATAATATGATTAATTTAACATCATACGGTAGCAGGTATGATGAATACCAAAGAAACATACCACAGTAGTGTTGAACTACAAAAAGGGGAACTTCACAAAAATGAGGCCAGTTAAACAGAAACTAAAAGGAACAATCAAAAAAGTAAAATGCCTGTAAGAGGCATGGAAACTTAAAAAAATCACATAACAGAGGCTCAGATTATATGTATAGTCCAAATAGAAAGGGAAAAAAAGCCACCATGGCTAAAAAACAGAGTAAAAGTGGTGTTTATAGACAAAAAGACATCTACAAAGTCAAGTTTAAAAATAAAACATTATTAGTGTTTGTCTCTTGTTTTGTCCTGTCTAATTTTAAAGCATTTCATAAGGAGGAAGGCTGCCAAACAATCAGTAGTTCCACTGGATGATCAAGGTGTTAAAGGAGCACTCCAGGAAGACTAGGCCATTATAGAGAAGCTAAATTAATTCTTTGAATTGGTCTTCACTGCAGAGAGGAGGTGAGGGAGGTTTCCACAGGTGAGCCATTCTTTTTAGGTGACACATCTGAGGAACTGTCCCAGATTGAGGTATCAATAGAGGAGATTTGGAAACAAACTAAACTAGGTATGGGCAATAAATTTTGGTGGGGGATGTTTCTGAGCAGCTTGTGGGGTTGAGTCAGGCAGGGAGCCTCCCTGAGGCTCCCGCTGCACAGGTGGACCGGAGCCATTGGTTTGGTAGGCCAGATGTAGCCCACAGGTCATGTTTTGTCCAGCCCTGAATTAAACAGTAGTAAGCAATGTTCCCTCTAATATTTTCCACCCATGTGCAAATATTTTCCACTCATGTGTGGAATCATTTTTACGTGTGCCAAGGCATGTGCAGATGTGCCCCTCCACTAGAAATACAAAATTTTGCTGTGGGCACTCTGCTGATCAGCTGGTTGGCTTTGAAATTTCTCCTGAGCAGCAGCACAAGTGCACAGCTTACAACAGACACTGGTAGTAAGTACCCAAGATGGTACTCACTGGGGATGTTAAAATGCATTTATTTGTGTAAATGTGTAACCACTGAAATTTTCAGTGCAGGGGTCAAGGGCTGTGTGTAACCATGAGGGTTAACCAGTGAGCCATGGAATTCAGATTCGAAATTTCAGAATTAATAATTGTCATATGTAACCTACTGCTTAAATTAGCCTCTGAACCAGATGACTGGCAAATAGCTAATGTAATGCTGATTTTTAAAAATGGCTCCAGAGGTGACCCTGGTAATTACAGGCCAATAAGCCTGACTTCTGTACCAGGCAATTTGGTTGAAACCATTGTAAAGGTGAACATTATTGGACATGTAGATTAACAAAATACTTTGGGGAAGAGTCAACACTGTTTTTATAAAGGTAAATCATGAGTCACTAATGTATTAGAATTCTTTGTGCAGAACAAGAAAGATATGAAAAAGAGTGTTCTAGTGGCCCTAGTGTATTTGACTTCCAGAAGGCCTTCATAAGGCTCGTAACCAAAAGCTGTTAAGCAAAAGTGGCAGTCATTGGAAAAGAGTGGAAGTCCTCTCAGTAACTTGTTAAAAGACTGGACACTAAGGCTACATCTATACTGCATGAATGAATCACGGAGTAGAATATTGCCGAGCTTCATTTGCATAATTAATTAACAATCGTTTTTGCACAAGAGGCTTTTGCGCACAGCTCCTTTTTGCACAAAAGCCCCCTCTTGCACAAGAGCCGTTCTTCCTCATTTTTTCAGCCTAAGCGTTAGAATAAATGGTCAGTTTTCACAATAGAGAGAGGTAAACTGTGGAGTCCCACAAAAATCTATGAGGACCAAGGCAGTTCAACACGAGTGAAGTGGTGTAGTTTTCGGATGATATGAGATACAGAATTACTCAAGATAAGTCAAAAGCAGGCTGCAAAGAATTACAAACGGATCTCACAAAATTGGGTTGCTGTTCAACAAAATAGAAAATGAAGTCCACTGTTGACAAATGCAAAATAAGGCACATTAGAAAACATAATCCTAACTATACGTACACAATAATGGGATCTAAACTAGTTACCACTACTCAATAAAGCAATATTGAAGTCATCATGGATAGCTCTCTGAAAACATTTGTTCAGTGTGCAATGTGAACGTTAGGAATCATTAAGAAAGGAATAAATAGTTAATCAGAAAATATCATAAATGCCACTATATAGAATCATAGGACTGGAAGGGACCTTGAGAGGTCATGAAGTCCAGTCCCCTACACTCTCAAGGCAAGACTGAGTAGTATACCATGCCTGACAGGTGTTTGTCTATCCTGCTCTTAAAAATTTCCAATGATGGAGATTCCACAACCTCTTTAGGCAGTTTATTTCAGTGCTTAACCACCCTGATAGGAAGTTTTTCCTAATGTTCAACCTAAATCTCCCTTGCTTCAATTTAAGCCCATTTTTTGGTCCTATCCTCTGAAGTTAAGAACATAAATAAATCCATTGTATGTCCACACTTTGAATACTGCATGCTGTATTGGTCACCCCTCTGGAAGAAGTATTGCAAAGGGCAACAAAAATGAGTAGCAGTATGAAATAGCTTTCATATGAGGAGAAATTAAGATAGGGACTGTTCAGCTTGGAAAGGAGATGACTAAAGGGGAATATGATAAAGGTGTATAAAAACATAAGTAGCGGAGGAAGTATTTATTAGGGATGTGAATGGATAACTGGTTAATAGGATCTCACTTCATCATTTAAGGTTAACTGCTAAACCAGGATTTTACATCCTTATTATTTATTCCTTCACATTACACAAGAATTAAGTGTCAATCTGAAATTTATAGTCAATAGGTTTGAAGCTAACAAAATGAAGTCACCCTGTGAAACTCAGTGCTGAAGGAAGTTGTGAGGGCCAAATTGAGTTTAAAATAGATATTTTCATGGGGGGATAGATCTATGAATGGCTATTACCCAAGATGGTCAGGGATGCAGCCCCGTTCTCTGAAATCTCTAAACCTATGACTGCTAGAAGCTGGGAATGGAGAACAAGAGATGGATTACTTGATAATTGCCCCTTTCTGTTCATTCCCTCTTTAGCATCTGGTTCTGGAAGACAGGATATTGGGCATGGTGGACCATTACTCTGATTCAGTATGGCCATTATTTAAGAGTGGTCCATTGAAGTAATGGAAATGGTAATTAAATTAAGCATCTATGTAAGTGTTCGCATGAGTGTTGTTTAAGGATGTTAAGAGGTGGGTAATAGGGTAATCGTATAGTCCAAGGGCCAGCAACCTTTCCGAAAGTGGCATGCCAAGTTTTAACCTCCTGCCCTGGGCTGTGCCGCTCTCCCGGAAGGGGCTTTCTCTATCGCGTGCCCTGTGGACCACTTGGGTCAATGCAAACCTTTCCATGGACTACCAGTTGCTAATGGAAACTCACTGTTAATTACATATTTATGCCTGAACCATGTTGCGAGTGCTGCAGCTGGGGACAATGGTTTAATTTAAATAATTAAACATTAAGCATTTTAACTCTCACATTTATAAAAAAAAACCCAAATAGTCTAGCAGCACCTTAAAGACTAACAAAACATGTAGATGGTATCATGAGCTTTTGTGGGTACAACCCACTTCTTCATGTTTTGTTAGTCCTTAAGGTGCTGCTAGACTATTGGTTGTTCTTTAAGTTTTCCCAGTTACAGACTAACTCATCTACCCCCTCTGAAGCGTATGTTTATCAAACATCATGTTAAATAAAGTAAAATATTATGTCCAAGACAAAAGGTTTCAATGTTTTCTTTATGTCAGGGGCGGGGAACCTTTTCTTGGTTGGAGGTCACTGACCCACAGAAAAATCAGATGGGGACAACACAACTGAGAAGCAAAAAAACTCCTCCAAAACCCCGTAACCCTCACTAATGTGGCCCCCAGCCGAGACACCTCAGTCCTCTGGCTCCATGGGGTAAGGGGGAAAGGACAGAGAGAACTGAGGTTCAGGGCAGATTTACTTTTCTGGGGTTCCGGAGTTAGTGGCTTTTGTGGACCTCTGGGGGTGGGAACAAAAATGGGTTCAATGTGCGGGACAGAGCTGCTTCAGCCTCTCTTCCCTCAGCCCCGTGATATCCCTGCAGCCTGATCCCCTGCATCGCCACATGCCCCTCAGTGCAACCCCGACCCCCACATCCTCCTGCCCCCACATCACTGTGCCCCTAGCGCACACACTGGGAGGGCAGCAGCGCTGTGGGGGGAAACAGGATCTCTTCCCTGCCTGGACCAGCCCTTTGCCTGCAGGCTGTGGCTCTGGGGCAGGCAGAGCCTGGGGCTGCCCAGGGCTGGCTTTGGGCAGAGGGAAGCTGGGGAAGGAGCTCCCCGACCTGGTACACAGCCCTGTGGGGAGCAGCGCAGCGTGCCACATGTGCCAGCTGCTCAGCCCTGGCTCTATGGAGCAGGTCTAGTCCCACCCCCTCTCAGAGCAGGAGGCAGAGCCTGTAGCTGGGAGGTAGGGGGGTTTAACCCTTTAGTTCCCAGGAGCTACATGCTTAGCCGGGGCAGGGGCAGCTGCAGGGATGTGCACACGCATACATCTCCCAGCCCAGCAGGAAGCCAGAGCTGTTGCTCCAGCCTACAGGAGTGCGACTGAGGCTGGAGCCGCAGCAGGAGCTCCTTGTTGCACAGGGTGGAGGGACGGGGCTGAGCTTCTACTCCATGTGCCATGGCAAATTGGCTCGTGTGCCGCTTGTGGCATGCATGCCCGGGGTTGCCAACCCCTGATGTAGTTGATACAGTTTGTATCGACTACACAATTAGTTGATAAGGGAAGACACTCAGAAGAAGCTACCCCTACTGTGGCTCTGCAGTTTACATGTAGTAAGAACTGGGTGCGCAGGCAGCATGGCTCCTATTACATTTAAACTGCAGAGCTGCAGTGGGGGTAGCTTCTGGACCTGCGCGTGAGTCAGGACTGAGTTGGGCTTGCTCAGCTGGGTCCAGCCACCTCTGTTCATGGAGTGTCCCAGCAAGGAGCTGGGACCCTCCCATAGACCGGGGCTGTTGTGGAGCAGCCTATGTTTGTGGCCAGCCCCAGCTGATAGCAGCAGCACATGGGGGGGGGCAGGCGGCACTATGGAGACAGTGCTGGGGGGGACCAGCTTTTAAGCCAGCTCCCCCCTGCACCAGCTGCTGCTTCTCTGCCCATCTTAGGCAGCAAGGGGAAGGGGAGGAATGCAAGTACTCTTTTACCTCCCTAGTGTTGTTAGCAGATTTGCCTGCTGCTTGCTTGTGTGTGTGATAATTCTATCTGTGGCACTTGTGTTACTTGTGTTCTTATTAGGGATGTGATAGTGTAATGTTCAAATGGTTAACTAATAAGCCTGTGCTCATTGGTTAATGTGCATGGTTACATGCCAGAGGCAGCAGTATGTGGAGGGAGGTGAGAGCTGGTGCTCGCACGCAGGGAGCCATTTTAAAGGCTTCTATGGAGCCACTTTCCGCTGTGTGTAAAAGTGTAACTGCTAAAAAATGCAGAGGTTACACGTTTACCAAAATAAACACATTTTAACATCCCTATTTCTCATATGAAGCTCTATTTCTCTTTTGCTAATTCCCCTCCCAATGGAGCTCTTGTGCAGAATCTATGTTCCCCAGGATTAGGTTCTTCCCATTCTAGAATCAGACAAACATACGCATACTCATCCCTGCTACCAGAGAATGTCTGAGAGACTGGTTATTCAGCACTCACAAGCTGACCCCTTATGTCCCTGGACTCAGTAGGCTGGATTGCAAAGCAATGCCAAGCTGTGACCCTCATGTTCCCTTGGCCTCAATGGGCTGGGATAAACAGCACTTGAAAGTGCCACCCTCCTATGCCCCCAGGTTCAACATCCCCTTATTCCCACTTTTATGCCACAACTGTTCTGCTAGTAAAGCCACAGGGCTTTTGGGCAATACCGGGATCTTTAGCTTAGGTACAAGGAGTGTTTCTGCAGAGTGAATGGGAGAGCCAAAACAACACCCAGGGGAGGGAGGGAGAAAGCGGGGGAGAGAAAGAGGAAAAGAGAGAAAAATGAACAACGGAAGTTATTTATTTCTAGGCAGTAACCATACAAGGGGAGTCAAACAAAAGAGTTGCAACATTAAATCTATCTTAAACATGATTATAAACATTAGGGCTAGCGAACTATAACTGACCACATGAGACAAGGCCAAGAGGCTATAACTAGAGAGATGGATGGAGGGGTTGGAAGAGAGAGCGCGAAAGAAATGTCACCACTCCATGAAGCTTGAACTGATTGGGGTTCTCTAGGTGGTGATGATAGCTGGGGGTCCTGTGTGTTGAAGATAGGCAGAGTAGAGTCCCTAGCATAGTCAATATGGAGAAGATGAAGTCCTAATGGAACTGATGCAGAATTTAGATTTAGGTATCAGAACGCTTTACTTGGGTAGGGTTTGTTGTAGGGACACAACAATGTCTCAAGGGGGATACCAAGTTTGTTTATGGGTAAATGGATGGTTCAAGGGAGTATTCTGAAGTTGTTTTGTTTAGGCTAGACAATAAAAACTGACCATTCCTGGCTATGGGAGGTGTTCCTTAGAGCAGGGTTGGGGAACCTTTTTTGGGTTGGGGGCTGTTGAGAAGCAAAAAAGAAAAACCAAACCCTCACTGACAAGGCCTCTGACTGAGAAGGAGAAAGACACTTTCCACATTCTCTTCACACACTGGAGCTTAGGAAGGATCTAGGCCAGTAGTGGTTGTGTGCTCCAGCCCCACAGTGGGGCGGCTGGAGTGCCAGTGCAGGCTCACCATTGTTTGGGGGAGCGCAGAGCCTCAGGGGCTGGCATAGAGTCAGAAGCAGATGCATCTCAGAATTCCATACCTACAGTGTATTGAGCATGCACACTGGAACTGAGCATGCTCAGTAAGAGCTGCTATTGCTGTTGGCCTTACTCTGCCTGTACATGGATTCAGATGCTGCTCATGGCTCTTTGCAAGCATTAAAAAGGGATTCCGGAGGCAAATCACAGGGGGACGGAAGGGGATAGGCAGGGTATGAGGGGACGGGCAGAAATTAACTGGTGTGGGGGCAGTGTTCCTTCTAAGCTGTGGGGCAGCACAGCTTCACAGGTGATTAATCAGCTCCGCCCAGTCAGCTCCATGCATGGAGCCTTAAGTCTCTGACTGGGCGGGGCTGATTAATCACCTGTGAAGCTGTGCTGCTGTATGGCTTAGACTGAGGGAACATTGTCTGGGGTGGGGGTCAGTTAACTTTAGGGTGAGGCAGAACAGGGGGTGGAAGGGAAAAATCAGGTGAGAGGTAATTGGAGCTGGGAGACACTACCAGCCTTTGTGTGGAGGTTTTGCCTCCACACAGAGAGGGGCAAAGGGGGAAACAGTTACCCAGAGGGGTGAGCCACCTGCCAAGTGTGCAAAGGCAGGGGTGGGAGTCAGAGTGGGGTTTTTATTCCACTGTCAGGGTGAAAGTACTAGCTTGGGAGCACAGGACAGCTTCCTGACTTTACTCTTAAAGATATAGCTTCCCTAATGCATTGTCTCTCCTTGCATAGGAGACAGAATGCTGAAAATATCCCACATAGCATGTGACGGAGCGTGTAACACATTTTCAGGATTTAAAAGTCTCATATGAGTTTGTACATGAAGTTCCATAACAGTTCACAAATTTGTCTTATCTTTTGCTGCAATTCCCTAAGTTTTATTTCCATACTTGTAACCCATTTTAATGGTAGTTTTGCTCCTTTACAAATGTAATTTCTATTACTCTTACTGGGGGTGTGCCCCCTGCTTGCTACTCTTGTCAAACCTCCTCTGTCTGTGGTAGGTGTCTGGCCGGGGGAAGGGAGCTGGAGCAGGCGAGGAGTAGATGTCTGGCCAGGGGAAGGGGGCAGGAGCGGGTTGGGGTGTGGGGTCTCAGCAGAAGTGATGAAGGGGCTGGAGATGCGGGGTGTCCGTTTGGGGGGTAAGAGTGAGAGGGCTGGAGATGCAGGGTCTTGGCAGTGGGGGTGAGTGAGTAGGGTGGGGGTGGGTGGTCTTGGCAGGGCAGTGAGTGACGGGGCTGGCACCCTCTACCGGTGCTTTCTAAAATGTAGCTCATTTGTTTTGCATTAATCATTTGCGTTAACTACAGTTAACTGAGACCCTTAATTTTCATGCCATTCTATAAGTAGAGAGTTTGCCCTCACCAGCAGGTTCCGGGCCCGCTGATCTGACAGAGGCGGATTTATAAGGTGCATTCTTCGGCACCCTCGGGCTGGTGTCAAAGATGCCCATGCTGAACTAGTCGATGCCGTGATGCTAGTACCATGGTCGTTGGCATGTGCGTGACCGGAGCCATGGTCGTTGGTACGTTTGTTGACAGTTCCGATGCGGAAGGTGCCGATGTTGTCGGTACTGTTGTAGATGGTGCCATCACCAGCGATGCCGAATGGCGGACTGTTATGACTGTTGACTGCACTGTTCCTGATTTTTGTTGTGATTTTGGCTCTGACAATGACTCATGTTTGGGCGCCACTGATCCTGACATGGTGGGCTTATCACCAACACTGACTCACACTGAAGGCAAAGACTGAGCTGGCAAGGCTCTCTTTCGAGCTAGAGCAGCCTGTGGCAAAACGGCCTTTCTTTTCTCCGCTCTAGAGATTGCGGAGTGGAGACTGTATGAGTGCTTTGTCAAAAAAAAAAATTTTTAGTCTCATCTCCCTGTCCTTACATGCCCTAACGGTCAGCCTGGCACAGTGGATGCATTTTTGAGGTATATGGGCCTCACCGAGACACTTAATACACTCTGCATGACCATCCAAAGCTGGCATAGCGTCACGGCATGTGGCACACTTCTTAAAGCCAGGGGAGCCCGGCATGGCTAGTTACAAGATGTACTAGCCAACTAAGTCTTCTTGTTCTTCTTTTTTTTTTTTAATAATAAAATGAACTATAAACGAACTATAACAACTGTAACTCTAACTACAAAAATAAACAACTCTGAGGAGAGGAGGCTGGCTCCGTCCACAACTGCGGGCGGCAAAGAAGGAACTGGCGGAAGCCGGACCACGCAAGAGATCAAAAGAGTGAGAATGGAACAAAGTGCGTGTCCAGCTCAAGAAAACTATGATCTGAGGTGTTGGGACAACCCAACACCTACAATGGAGCACCCATGGGGACACCACTCGAAGAAGAACTCCAAATTACAAATTAAAGTACAAAACCATATCGAGTGCTATAACAGAAACATAGATGGAATTGCTAAAACCAGTAACTACTATGTACTTAAATGTTTTTAAGCATTTGCTGTTAAAATAAAAATAGTGCCATGACATGCATTGCACAATGATAATAAAGATAAACGATGAAGTGTGCTGAGTAATATCTCTCCCTATATAAAAAAAATAATTCCTGACGGATGACAGAATGACGTCATCACATCATCAGTGTCCACATGCCGCTTGCTGCGACCAGCCTCGGCGCCATCCCCTCCAGGCATGGGCTGCTCCAGCCCAGCTCTCATGTCACACCACCAGGGAGGAGCTGCTGGGGCCGGGTCCCCTCTGTCATCCAAGTCCTCAATGTGTACCCGCTTATTCATTGGTATGTGTAACTTTGGCATGACCCAGGGGGCTGTCTTCTGGCAGCATGATGCAGTCCCAATCTGTTCAGTCTCTCTTCACATACCCTTTCTGGGTCTCTAATCATTTTAACTGCCTAGCTTGCAAATCTTTCCATGTCTGCTACATCTTTTTGGAGGTAGGGTGACCAAAAATGAACACAGTCAGTACTGCAGGTGATCCCCATAGATGACACCATCATGGAGGCTGCCGATGAGATATGGCAGACACGAGCTTCGACAACCCCAACTAACAAAAGAGCTGACAAATTATATTTTGTCCCTCCAAAGAGAGCTGATTTCTTATTCTCCCACCCTCAACCGAATTTGTTAGTTTTTGATGCTGCCCAACACAGAGCCAAACTATCACAATATAAAAACATGACGGATAAAGATAATAAACGTATGGACCTGTTTGGGGGAGAGCTTTATTCTTCAGCCACCTTACTCCTGCATATAGCAAATTATACAGTGCTACTCTCCAACCACAACTTTGGTAACTACATGAAGTTGACCTCTAAAAGACCCATATTTAAAATTCATAGTTCAGGAGGGCTATGCCTCCTTCAGAACATCACTCCAAATAGTGCTAGATGTAGCTAACACAGCAGCCAGAGCTACTGCTACAGCAGTAGTTATTAGGAGAGCCTCCTGGTTACAATCTGCAGGGGTCCCTGGTGAGCTCCAGTCAAAAGTGGAAGATCTTCCTTTTGACAAGCAAAAGTTATTTGCGGAGAAGACAGATGACATGCTGCATTCCAGCAAAGACTCTAGAACAACATTGCACACATTCAGGATGTATACTTCCCCATTCCGCCGTCAGTGCTACACTCCATATCAAAAGCAGCGGGAGTTCTACTACTCCAGATATCAACAACGCTCTTTTGATCAATCAAAAAGCAGGCAGCGCCCACAAAGGAAATGTCCACAGGGCGCTCGTAATACTGGCAACCAGGTGAGCAAGCAGCAGGTTTGACCTGTTGGTTGAGGGCAGGTGTGGCCATTTTTTGGCCCCGGCTCTTCGCGCTGGATCCAGCTGGATCTTGGCTCTTTGTCTGGAATGGGTTGGTCACCCCTGGTCAAGGGTCTGCAAAATCTCCCCATATCGCACGAAACATCACACGCTGCTCTGGTCTTCCACCACCATCTGAGGCCTTTTCGTCATTGTTGGGCAGCCATCAAATTGGACCGCTGGGTCCTTGCGATCATAAGATCAAGGTACATCATCCCCTTTATTTTGCTACCCCCCAACTCCCCACCCTCCCTGTTCCTCTTTGGGGACCCCTCTCACAAAGACCTGCTAAGACAGGAGGTAAAATGACTGCTCAGTCTAGGAGAGGTGGAAGTATAGTACCAGAGGACTTCAGAAGCAAGGGATTCTATTCCCATTACTTTCTCACCCCGGAAAAGACGGGAGGATGGCAGCCTATTTTGGATCTCCGCAAATTGAATCAGTATCTTCAAAAGCAACAATTCAAAATGGTTACCAGCATTAGAGAAGGGAGATTGGTTTGCAGCCCTCAACCTGCAGGGTGCCTATTTTCAGATAACTATTTGTCCCACGCACAGACGGTTCCTTCGTTTCGTGGTGGGGCAGATCACTATCAATATTGAGTACTTCTGTTCGGCCTTTCATCCGAAAGTGTTTTCAAAGTCGTTAGCCGTTGTAACAGCCTACCTTTGCAGGCAAGCCGTGATTATTTTTCCTTACCTCAATGATTGTTTGGTAAAAGGTCCATCAGAAAGGGAGACACAGCAAAAGGTGGCAACAACCAGGCAAACATTCGATCTCTTGGGTCTTATACTTAATGCACAAAAGTCAACGCTACAGCCTACATGAACTCCAGAATTCTTAGGTGCCAAGCTAGATTCCGTATCTGCAAGAGCATACCTCCCTATGCAAAGATTCCAAGCAATCCAAGAACTGGTTACTACTGTTACTTTTAGACCTACAGTTCCCATACACACCTGTCTCAACTTATGGGTCACATGGCTGCTACAACCTATGTGGTCGACCACGCTTGTTTACATCTTCGATGTCTTCAACACTGGCTTGCGACAGTATATGCCCATCACAACAGGCAAGTCTTCCCTCCAATTCATGTCTTAAACTCTCTTACATGGTGGACCAATCCCTGCAATCTTTTAGCAGGCATACCATTTCATCGGGACCAACCATCGATTCATGTAACTACTGACGCATCCCTCATAGATTGGGGAGCCCACATGAGTGCCATGTCAGTACAAGGACAATGGACCACACAGGAGACAACTTTTCATATCAATTTATTGGAATTCAGAGCTGTGTTCAATGCGTGCAAGCATTTCGTTATGCACATTCGAGGCAAAAACATCAGAATACTGACCGACAACATATCAACGATGTACTACATAAATCACCAGGGAGGTGCCCGTTCTCATGCTTTATGCACAGAGGAGGTCCGATTATGGAACTGGTGCATACAGAACAAGATTACCCTTGTAGCTTCATATTTACCAGGAATAAACAATATCACAGCAGACAACCTTAGCAGACACTTTGCTCTGGATCACTAATGGGAACTCCACCCTCAGGTCCTCTGTTCGATCTTCTAGCGATGGGGCACACCAGAAATCAACTTGTTTGTTTTCTACATAAACAAAAAGTGTTGCCTTTATTGCTCCCGACCAGGCATCTGGCTGGGGTCTCTAGGAGACACCTTCCTTCTCAATTGGAAGGACCCCCTTTTATATGCGTTTCTCCCTATTCCACTCATTCCCAAAGTGTTGGAGAAAATCGCCAGAGACAGAGCGACAGTTATTCTCGTAGCACCGTTTTGGGCAGGACAGATATGATTTCCTTGTCTGTATCTGCCAAAAGATTGATGCTGCCAAAAGTCATTGTAAGTTTTGTCGTCGACTTCATTGAGAGCAGAACAAAGCCCAAAATGTTACATCTGTTTAATTTTTATTTTATATTAAAATTAAACTATGTTTTAATATAACACAAAACCAAACAGATATATCATGACTTAAAGCTTTGTATAGCTTTTAAGCCCAGAAGAGGAGATTCTCTTTCCCTCCCCCCCCATAGATTTAGGGCCCTATGAAAAATTGGGTTTATACTGGAACTGTACACACAACCTTAGGTAGAATGTCACAAAGATTTTGTAAAAGAAAATGTCAAATAGCATTCTTTAAATATCTTAGATTTATTTCAGACTTAATTTCAATGTTTTGAATATAACTTAAAAAAACCCTAACAATCTTTAATTATTCACAGCTTCAAATGCATGTCATATTGATTGCATTGTCCATTTATTACTTCTCTTCAGAGTAAATCAGTATAGTCCAGAAATAGTTAATTGACCAGGTTCCGTTCTGGAGGCTATTAAGAATTTAGGGGGAAATTGTATTAGTTTCATAGTTGTAGTCCAATTTTTGCTGCAACACAGAGAAGATGCAACTAAAAAATGGCCTGTGAAATAAATGTATTTCATCATACATGCCTATTTAATACCTAACTCATAGTATTTAAAAATTGAATTACTGTATAACCGGGGCTGACAACAACTGGAGGGGAGGAGAAGGGAAGGGCAACTGCCCCAGGGCCCAGTGATTTAAAAGAGCCCTGGATGGCAAAGGATGGACAGTGCTGAAGGGCTGGCTGGGGCCCTCAATCCCAGCTGAAGGGCCCTCAACCTCACCCCTTCTGCTCAAAGCACTGGGCTAGTGATTGGTGCACAGGTAGCAAAGTCTGACCAAGTGAACCCCCATCTGTCTGGATTTGCTACCCTTGGACCAGAGGATGTGAAAGGCCCTTCTGGCCATTGAGATGTGCGTGGGTAGCAGAAACTGAGAGAAGCCAAAACTGACATACTAGTATGTTAGTAACTGTGACCAGGAGCGGATTTGGAGAGTCACAACTTCTGACTACACCGGATCCAGGCAAGATGTGGTCCCCAGGCCTTAGGTTCCTCACCTCTGCCTTAGAGGAAGCTTCTAATGCATTTAGGCAGTTTCAGTATTTTGGATACCAGTAGAAGATTTATTACTAAAATTGGCCTGAAATTACTTCTCTGGATGTGAGCAAGCATGGGCTCATTAGCATCTGGAGCAGAGATTGTCAACCAGGCAGTGCTTTCCTATTTTCTGTATCCTCCGCCTTCAGTTAAGTGTAGTTCTTGCATTGGACGTGCTGTTCTTCATTTGAGGCTAGGGGTGTTTCCTTAACCCCCTTGTCTGGAGGGTTTTAGATGTTTTCCTCTGCCTTTTCATTACTTCAGCTTTGCTTTAAGCAGAGGCCAGGTGGAGGGTGTGCGTGTGTGTGTCTTCCAGGAGTACTGTGCTCTGGTTCTCCAAGAATACAGAGCAGGTAGGTAACAGTGTAGCCTTAATATAAAAAGAACTTCTCATCAGTGTATGTTAAAAATGTTTATTTTGATCTTGAAACAGACTGAGCAAACATATCCTCTAAATGAAAGGTCACACTGATCAGAAAGAAAGTGAAAGTATTATTTGAGATACTTGCCTTGATTTCCTTTTAAAAATTATGCTAGATTTTGGTATTTACAAATGTAGCTTTTACATCCTACATTTAATCTTAAAGCACTGATTCTCTAAACATTGAGGTATGTGAGTAATCCCAATGAATTTAATGGGACTACTCATATGCCAATGTATGCAGAATAGAGGCATAATTGTTTCTTCTGCATACATCAGTAACCTGAGGTGACTATTTTTACCATTCCCCTCTTTGCCATCAGAAAGCCCCTTCTACAGCAGTTGCTGGGGAAGCAAGAGACCAGGAATCTCCTCATCTTCCCTATAATTAATCCTTCAGCATGTGCTTAGGAGAAAGCTCCTCCTCCCCCTGCTCCAACCTACCAAGGGTTCTACAGAGCTCTGTCCTGAATCTCCTTTTGTTCCCTTTACATCTGGGGTCTGAACATTTATGGCTTGCAGTTCTACAATCTGACCTGAATACAACTGCTGGCATGTGAGTCCTTGTGGCCCTGGGGGGTTGTCCATACCTTCCCTACTCCTTTGAGTCCAGTCCCTGTTCTGTCCTTACCCCACCTCTTCCCTTCCCTCTATTGTCTTCTCTCCCCTCATCACAATTATTTGCTCAAGTCCCGTCCCTCAAGGTTGTGGCCTCAGGTATTACTGAGGGGCCTAGCACATGGCAGTTGCAGGGGTCAGGCCCTCCTGCAATCACTGCAGTGGTGGGAGCTGCAGGGAACCAGAGGGGACACATCAGCCTCTGCTCTGCTACTATCTTCCAAGCCAGCCTGTGGCAGCAGAAAGTGGAGCACCCCAACCCCAGCATGTGCTTGCTTGGCAGATGGTGGCAGAGCCTGCGGCTTTGTAGCTCTACTTCCCCACAACTCCTGCCACTGTGGTTAGTGCCAAGGGCTTGACCCCTGCTGCCAGCCCCAGCCCGCAGGCTGAGTATGGGGGACCATCCCATCTTTAACATGTTTGAAGCAGCTGCCATGCCAAACAGTCCTATGGATGGAATGACTCTGCACACATCTCTCCTGTATGACAGAGATGTGCAAGTAATGGCATGGAGCTAGTAGCTGGAAGAGGCTCTTGCCTCACTGACTACTGGTGGTGGCACTGGGGGCCATATGAGGGGGTTTTAATCATCCAGAGTGGCAGGTGGGGTTAGAGAATGTTCAGAGACCCCACCCACTCCCCCAGAGCCCTGCCAGAAGGGCATGCCTGCTGGCCCATTATGAGAATTTGAGGACTGGGTTACTGGCTCTAAGATAAATTGAGTTTGAGACCCGTTTCACATATTCAATTATCATCTCTATGCTGACCACTCTCAGATCTATTCCTCTACTTCAGACCTGCCATCTTTTGTCCAAACTAAAATCTCAGGCTGTCTCTCTAAAATCTCCTTGTGGATGTCTAACTGTGAGCTCAAATTCAACATGCTTAAAACAGAGTTCATAATCCTCCTCCTCCTCCTCCTCCAATCCCTCCCTGTTACCTCCTTTCTCAATTACTGACAGCACCACCATTCTGGCCTGTTGTGCATCTTCAACTAAAACTTTTCTGTAGGGAGTCCTCACATCTAGAAACATCCAAATCTTGTGGAGTCTTTTTGCTTAGGAGTGTTTCTAAGATACAACCTTTTTGATCCATCCACACTAATAAAATTCTTGTCCAAGGTCTCCTCATCTCGATTACTGCAACATCTTTCTCAGTCCTTGATACATGAAATTTTGCCTTGCTTGTTTGCATTCAGAATGTTGCTGGAAAGATAATTTTCCTGACCTGTCACTTTGCCCATGCCACTTCTATCTTTGAATCTCTCAGATTCTATGTTGAATCAAACTTAATCTATTTGTCTTCACTTCCAAGGCCTATTCCAACCTTATCTATCATCCCTCATTCACTGTTGAGATACTGTCGTCTCTGATTGGCCTGTGATGCCTGCCTCAATTGACTTTGATTTTCAGACAAGCACATTTATGCTTCCACTGATGCTACCCTCACACTTGGCAGGAGCTCTCCATAACCATCCACAAAGCTGGCCTCCTTTAAATCTTTCTTCAAAACTCTTCTTTTCCATGATACTGGTTAAACCTCTAAAATCCAGGACTCTCTGGTCCGGCAACATCCGTTGTCCAGCAGGACCACAGATATTGCTGGACCAGAGTGCCTTGGCTAGACTGGCAGTGGGGAATGCATCCCCAGCAGTAGCGGGGCTGGCGTGGTGGGGAGCATGGCCCTGGCTGGGGCTGAGTGCAGGGGGGCCAATGGCAGGGGATAGAACCGATAGCTAGGTGGGGAGCCATGACCTCCTATGGTCCAACAAACTCTGTGGTTTGGACCATTCAGGTTCCGAGGGTGCCGGACCAGGGAGGACCCACGTGTACCTACAAAAAACTTGACAATCATTATAGGGATGTAAAATTTAGATTTAATTGACTAATTGAATAGTCGATGCAATTTGAATCAACTATTTGATTAGTCGATAAGGGCACCTCCGCCTTTGAAGTGTAGCAATAGCCCAAGGGTTGTTGCTACACTTCAAAGGCAAAAGTACTACGGGGAACACGGGGCCAGCTGAGGACTCAAGCAGTCCCCCGCTAGCCCTATGCTTCCTGTGGCGTTTCAAAGCGGCAGCGCCACAGGGAGTATGGGGTCAGCTGGGAACTCTGATTCTCCAGCTAAACCCGGGCTCCCTAAGGTGCTGCCACTTTGAAACGCTGCCTGGAGCCTGGGGTCAGTGTGAGAGTTCCCAGCTGGCCCCGGGCTGCACGTGGCATTTCAAAGCTGCAGCACCATGTGGAGCCCACGGTCTGGCCCTAGGCTCCATGCAGTGCTGCTGCTTTGAAGCACCCCTCCACCTCTTCTCCCCCCTTGTTGCCTGTTTTTGATAGAGGCAGCAAGGGATGGAGGGAAGCGACTAGTTGACTAGCCTGCCGACTATCCAATAAGTATTTGCATTTGCTTATTGCATAGTCAACGAGTCATTCATATGCCTAAATCATTAAGCTGCTGGATGCAGAGACACTTTCTCATGTTGACCAATGTTGTCTCACTGTTTCCTTGTAAACCCCATCTATATGTTTGTCTTCTTCTGCTGTTCCTTCTGTTGTACTTAGACTGTGAGCTCTTTGGGGCAGGGAGGATCTTTTAGTTCTGTTTTATATGCCTAGCACAGTGGTGATATGGCCTACAGCTAGAGATCCTAGGTGCTAAGGTAATAGAAATAAAAGGAATCAAACTAAGGTGTTCAGGTGGCACTGCTAAGCTCTGCCACTGTATTTTTTTCTACATCAGAGTTTTGCTTTATTGAACTAACTAGAGCTAAAAGTTAATGCATTTATGATTCCTGTAGAAATGCATTAGATTTCCTCAGTGAGATGTATTAGTCTGATTTCTAACATATCCATGAGTGCCACGGTATTCATCTGAGATACTATACATTTATTCTAAACGTATATAGCTAAACACAACAGGATTTCACTTTACTAAGCTACTTTATGTTACCTTTTCTCAGTACTTATTGTAGAAATATGGTATATTTTTTCCTTAACTCCATTTTCTTTCAGCATTCTTGATGTGAATTGAATATAGTTTTCATGCCTGATTCTGTTATTCTTTAGTCATGTTCTCCTCTTCACTTTGGAGAGCTGGGAAGAAAATCTAATGGTACAGTTAAATATACAACTCTCAGTGGGGCCTAGGCCATTCGTTCTTGTTCTTCATTTATTATTTAATTCAGCATCCAAGAGCTAAGAAGTATGAAAAATATTCAAATAGTATTTCACAGTTTCCTATGGTCCTGATCCTGCAAGATGACCCATACAAATTTTTGGTGGCCATAAAGAGTCCAATTTACTTCAGCAAGGCTCCCTACAAGGCACAGGTGTCTGCCCATATAGAGTATCTTGCAGAACTGGAGCCTACGTTTGTTCAGTTTAGGCATACAATTGATTACCTGTTCACACCACAACACTGAACATAAATATTTGAACGGAGGCTTATTGGATATTATATTTTAAGAGCTGGAAGCAAAATTAAGGGAAATTCACCCAAAATGTAATAGAAATTCTCACATAGGATGTTGACAACTTTGAATTTCACTATGCCTCAACCTAAACATTAACATAAGAACGGCCGTACTGGGTCAGACCAAAGGTCCATCTAGCCCAGTAGCCTGTCTGCCGACAGTGGCCAGCACCAGGTGCCCCAGAGAGGGTGGACCGAAGACAATGATCAAACGATTTGTCTCCTGCCATCCTTCTCCAGCCTCTGACAAACAGAGGCCAGGGACATCATTTCTATCCCCTGGCTAATAGCCTTTTATGGACCTAACCTCCATGAAATTATCTAGCTTCACTTTAAACTCTGTTATAGTCCTAGCCTTCACAGCCTCCTCTGGCAAGGAGTTCCACAGGTTGACTACGCTGTGTGAAGAAGAACTTTCTTTATTAGTTTTAAACCTGCTACCCATTAACTTCATTTGGTGTCCTTTAGTTCTTCTATTATGGGAACTAATAAATAACTTTTCTTTATTCACCCTCTCCACACCACTCATGATTTTATATACCTCTATCATATCCCCCCTCAGTCTCCTCTTTTCTAAACTGAAAAATCCCAGTCGTTTTAACCTCTCTTCATATGGGACCCGTTCCAAACCTCTAATCATTTTAGTTGCCCTTTTCTGAACCCTTTCCAAGGCCAAAATATCTTTTTTGAGGTGCGGAGACCACATCTATACACAGTATTCAAGATGTGGGCATACCATATTTTTATACAGGGGCAGTAAGATATTCTGTGTCTTATTTTCTATCCCTTTCTTAATAATTCCTAGCATCCTATTTGCCTTTTTGACCGCCGCTGCACACTGTGTGGAAGTTTTCAGGGAACTATCCACGATAACTCCAAGATCTCTTTCCTGATTTGTCATAGCCAAATTAGCCCCCATCATACTGTATGTATAGTTGGGGTTATTTTTCCCGATGTGCATTACTTTACACTTATCCACATTACATTTCATTTGCCATTTTGTTGCCCAATCACTCAGTTTAGTGAGATCTTTTTGGAGTCCTTCACAGTCTGCTTCTGTCTTGACTATCCTAAACAGTTTGGTATCATCCGCAAACTTTACCACCTCACTAAACATTAAACAAATAAAAAAAAAGTCAATTTAAGAAACACATATGATTGCAAATAATTTACTGTGTGTTTTTTTTAATCTGGTGGATATAACTTAAATTCTATTAGGGTTCAGGGCAAGGCAAATTCTATTTGTCTGAGAGGGGTATATGTGTTAGTCTGTAACTTTAAAGTAGTTCTGTGGCACCTTAGAGATTAACAAAAATATATAGTTAGTATCATGAGCTTTCCTGGGAAAAACCCACTTATTCAGATCAAGATACTATCTATATATTTTTGTTAGTCTTTAAGGGTGCGTGTACAAAGCAGGGCGAAAGTTGGAATAAGCTACCCAACTTGAGCTACGTCAGTTGAGTAGTATAAGTCAAAATAACTTAACATGGCTTTTGGCGCAGTCTACCCAGCAGGAAGTGGAAGAACACTCTTCCTTCAACTTCCCTTACTCCTCATAAAATGAGGGTTACCAGGAGTCAGAATAAGAAGTCCTCCAGCTCACCATTAGTTTGAAATAATGGTTTGTGGTATAGACACACTCTTCATTATTTCGGAATGTCAGTTGGGCCTCCTTGATGAGGGATTTTGCCAGGGGAGGTCGTTTCTGGTGCCCCCTGCTGCTGGCCGTCTGGCTTCTCCCAGCTGGCCCCTCACCTCCTGCTGGCCTGCTGATCTGCTTATCCCACTGGGATCAGAGACCTGCTGGGCAGCTATACACACTGCGCTGGGGATCATAGACCCACAGGGAAGCCGCACACCACTCTGGAGATTGGGGACCCACTGGGCAGCCGTGTGCCACGGATCCCTGCCCCACTAAGCTACCACAGCTCCCAGCCCCACCAGGCAGCTATGCACATGTCTCCCAATCCCACTGGGCAGACCAGCTGCCACATGCTGATTGTGGGCTCGCTGCAGGCAGCCCACTGCCCTACTAGCCCTGACAGGATCCTTGCCACTGGCTCTCCACCAGGACTCTCTGGTCCTGCAACATCCGTGCTGGACCACAGATGTTACCGGACCAGAGAATCCCAGTTAAGAGTGTTTCTACCTGTACAAATTATATTTGATAAGATTTTCCAAGCTCCTTTTGACTCTTGAAGTTTCTGAGCTGTATTGTGATTTGAAAATCCTTACAAAAGATTTTTTAGTTACATGAAATTTGGCTCTTAACACCATGAGATTTTGGGACTTCTGATAGTTTAAGCTGTTAAGAGATCATTGTGACTGTATAAAAATATCCTGGAACTTAATCTATCAAACGTAAATGTTCCCCTGTGTTAATATGTCACCTGTGTTTTTGTTTGTTCCTTAAATAATGGAGTAGTCCTGATTTTCCCATCAGTTACTTGAGTTTCTGGCAAGAGGAAAAGGACCACTTGCAAACAGGAACACTTTACCTTTTGGTTCATTACAACAGTATATAACAAAGTAATTCAGAGAGAATTCAGGAAGACAGACATTTCAAATCTAATATTGCCTCTTTTGTTCGTAACTATGATAAAATGTGAATTAGTACCCATGGTTTGTAAACTGTTCAAATATAGTGTAGCAGTTCTTAAATGCTTTAATTTTTAGTGGTGCCCACTGAAATGAGTATTAACTTTAATAGACAATTTAAAAAAAAGTATGGTGATGGTAACAACTTTGTCTCGCTGAGTTTCCTTCCTCCACTACATCTATATATTTTTCTGTTTTTAAAACATTTTACATGTGTAACTACATAATACTGGAAGCAGATGTAATTCTTGGGAAAAATAGAAAACTCTGATTGTTGTAGAATAAAGAATAACACAGTAACCTTCCGGTTCCATACAGAAGCAATTCTGAGCATGCAGTGTGCTTCTGAACTGTGCTACTGAGTTGATAAGGAATATCTGTCATGTGCTTCAGAAATACAGCGCCTGCTACTGCTGATCCAGAACCTCTACTTTCGGAATTTGAAGGGGCATGTCAGTTTTGTGAAACTGAACTTGTGTATACGACTGTCCAACTAAAATCTCATAATTTCATACCGTGTTTGTACAAATCTGGAATTGATTATAAATTTGATCTATTAAGATGTTTACAACTCTTTTCTATGTAAAAATATGTCAGAACATCATTACAACAGTGAGCTTTTGTTTAATGATGCATTATATAGGAGTATAGTAATCAGATCTCTTGGTAACCTGTTACCATATTACAGAGTGAACAACATTACAACACCAGAGGCATGTGGTATATAATGATTTCATTAAATTTCATATTTAACACATCTGGCATGTCAATTACATGTTAATGTTCAAAAAACTGTGCAGGTGTGGGTTTTTTTGGCCAGTCTTGAATGAAAAAGGGAACCAAATGTGTAAGTATCTGTTTGTCCTTGTAACTGGGTGTGTTAATTTTTCTGTATCCACTACTTTCCACTTTTAAAATAATTTATTTACAGTAAAGTCAACCATTTTATTAGAGATTATTTTGAGAAAAAAATGGAATAGCTTTTTCAAGTTAAAAGAAATATATTTCCACCATATCTCACTTGCCTAACTCAGAGTTGAATTAATTCTTCTGAAATATTCCAAAAAATTCATGTCTGGTCTGAGTCCAAGTATTTATTGTTTCAGTTCAAATAAGTGAAAAGGGAGATTTGGAATGCAAGTGGATTTGCAGCCACTGTATAATTCTCACTGTTGCAGAGTCTGTATGTCATTCATATCTGACTCCCTATTTAATACTCTTCAGTGACGAAATATTGGGCAGTTTGTCAAGGCAATGTCAGGTGTCTAAACAACTCTGTGGACCTCTGATGTGATCAGTGCTATGAGAAGCATTCACTGAAATACAGAAAACTTATATTTCAGCAAGAATGTTCCTCACTGATGCTTTGTGATAGGAGCTGCTTAGTCCCTTATGCCACTTTAGAATCCACAGTAAGTGCTTATGTGAATTTTTAAAGGGGCAGCTAGGACTGCCTGGCAAAGAAAAAAAAAGTTGTATCCAGACTTCATGGACATTTATACATTTTTCATGTGTGTGATGCATTCCTGATAAGCTGTCATAAATTTGTGTGTGAGTAGGAGAAACTATGTTTTTTGGATCTAAAAATAGTGAGCTTCTATTGTTTGAGCTAAAACACTATGCACATTAGCATGGAGGTAGCAGAGGACTTAGAAACCTTTATATGTGGTCTAGACTAGCAAGGGACAAAGACCCATTACGTTAACATGAATTAAATAGCACATAATTTGGCCCTTCCCTACAAAAGTTAGCATGACAAAATTGATGACACTGGGTCTATCATGTTAGAGAAGTGGGTTTTATTTCCAGTTTTACCTACATTGGCCTTATTCAACTTCTTACTTATCTCACTTGTAAAATGGGTGAATAATAGCAAACTCCCCAAAGTAGGTGACTAAGGCCTTGGTTAATGAAGTGCAGAGAGATATTGAGAGCAGTCCATGGAAGAACTGGAATTAGAACCCCTGGACTCCTGGCTTGCAGCTTAGTGCACCTTCCCTTACTCTGTGGGGCAGTTTATGAGGGAAGGACACACAGCATCTACCAGTCCAGAAATTGTTTCCTGCAGATCTTTGTCAAAATGCAGAAATGATGTTTCAATGGCAACTGTTCTTAATCAGTTAATAGAACCTGCCCCCATGTTTCTTTTCCATGCTGATGGAACATTGAGAAGAACAAACAAAGCTGAAATAGGGCATCAGTGGGAAGCTCAAGCTAAAAGAATCTCTGAGCTAAGTGCCTGCCACAAAGATGTCATGGCTGTCATAAAATAATAGCTGGAAATAAATTCCATACTTTCAGAGAATTGGCTGCTGAGTACTTGAGACAGGTCCTAAAAGGATTTGATGAAGCTAATTCTATAAACCAAGTCTTTGACACAGATATGGCAACAGTAGCTCTGTGAAAACTACAGAAAACCAGCACAAGACAGAATCTGGATGGAAGAAACACCAGGGGCTACGTCTACACTGGCATGATTTTCCGGAAATGCTTAAAACGGAACAGTTTTCTGTTATAAGTATTTCCGGAAAAAGAGCGTCTACATTGGCAGGATGCTTTTCCGGAAAAGCCCTTTTTCGGAAAAGCGTCTGTATTATAGACGCGCTTTCTGGAAAAAGCCCGATCACCATTTTTCGCGATCGGGGCTTTTTTGCGAAAAGACTACTGGGCTGTCTACACTGGCCCTTTTCCGGAACAGTTTTCGGAAAAAGGACATTTGCCGAGCGGGAGCAGCATAGTTTTTCGGAGAAAAGCAGCTGATTTCTTACTGTAGATCGTCAGTGCTTTTCCGGAAATTCAAGGGGCCAGTGTAGACAGCTCGCAGCTTATTCCGGAAAAGCGGCTGATTTTCCGGAATAAGTAGCCCAGTGTAGACACAGCCCAGATGATTGGGGGATGTCCTGTTTCTCCATGGAAAAAGTTTCCAAATGTGACATCTAACAAACAGTCACTTGTAAAGTTCCTTTCTGAATATATGGTTAAAAACAAACCTGAGAGTGTATTAACACACTGCACACAAACTCTACTCTTCCAAAAGGATGCTTTTCCAAAGTTGAAGTAGCAAAATTCATCACCCTTAGAAATGTTGAAGAAACACTGTTGGTACAGTACTGAAGAGGAAGCAGACACAAGAAATCCATTTTCATGCCTTGAAATAATACATAGTCTTTACACTAACAGAAATGAGTGCTAATATTTCAAAGTGGTCATTTCAGCAGGTTAATGATGTCATTATTTATCCCCCTTTCTTTTTACCAGCACCAATTGCCAGCTGCACCTCATACCTCATCTTAAAATAGACATAAAATTTTAAATGGTGTATAATGTGTATTACTATGGAGAAGGTATGTAATGTCCATCAAATTGGTTGTGGTGTCTGCTGCTTACCTATCTGCCTGAATAAATTGCAAAAAGACTAGAATTTGATTTAAAAACTTACATTTCAGAAATCAATTCTGACTTTGGAAAGTGTGTTAGCACTTAAAGTCTGCAGAGGCATCCAGCTTCACAGACTTTTGCCAGTCTGAAGCCAGCTAATTCAATATGAATTAAAAGTTGTTCTCAACTAATGGATATTTAATTCCTATATGAGATTGATGGGTCTCCTTTCCATTTCTCACATTAGAAACTCATTGTCATCCTTTGCACTAATTGGCAGACTAACCAGAGAAGCCATCACTAAGTGGGTTATGGACACTAAACTACTCTTATTCATCACTGAGGCCATGTCTTCACTACCATGATTGACCTTCCAAAGTTTGATTTAATGGGTCTAGGAAACTCAGCAGGCACCCCCATCAGCAGCCATGCTCCTGCAAGGAGTAAATGAAGCAGATGGGAGCATTTGCTTCTATCAGCCTCCTGCTGTGGTGATGGCAGGGAAAGTAGAATCAAGGTACCTCAACTCCGGGTACATCATTTATGTAGCTGGAGTTGCATATTTTAATTCGACCTTCCCCTTTAGTGTAGACCTGGCCTGAGGAAGTTCTCCAAATTAGAGATGAGCCTGCTGTTACTTTATAGATAAACTGCTTCATAGGCCAAGGTTACTTTTCACTAACAATGTTAAATTGTGTTTAATCAGCTAATAGAGTAGTCGATGGAATTTCCATTGGCTACTTGATTAGTCGATAAGGTGGGAAACTGCACCCGCCATAGCGGGGTTAGCTCCCGGCCCCGGGAAGCTAATCCTGCTGTGACTCTGCCTTTTAAATATAGTAAGAGCTGCCCAGCTCTTACTATGTTTAAAAGGCAGAAGTGTACCGGGGGACCAGGAGTGAGCTTGGACTCAGTTGACCTGGCTCACACCCCGGTCCCAGATGCTATGCCTTTGATTTTTAAATATAGTAAGAGCTGGGTGGCTCTTACTACATTTTAAAAAGCAGAGGCACAACATTGGACCAGGCTTGAGGCGATGCTCAGCTGTCCCGGCTCACGCCTGGTCTCCCACTGCGCCTTTGGCTCCACTGCCACCCCGGCAGAGGCGGTGCTGTGGGGAACCCACTTTTAAGCCAGCTAATAGAGTCAGCAAGGTGGGGAGAAGTGGCTAGTTGAATAGTGACTTGACTACCCGATAAGCCTAGGCTCAACTACTCCCTTATATCCCTACCTTTCACCAAAAAGAAATTAACCTTTTTAAAAACACAGTTTAGATATATGTGGATAGTGCCATATATATAAAATAGGTCATTAAATAATTTGCATAAATATAGCACATGGAGCTGCACAGAACTTTACAGCAAAACTGTATCTGAACCAGTATACAGAAACTGATTGCTATTGCTTAAGAAACTCAGCTTCCAAGGATAAAGCAGTAATTGACAACATTAAGGTAGCTAAGTAGCAGCAAGAGGAACAAGAAAAGGAAAAAAGAGAATTGTTTTCTGTTGCCTCCGTTTTTTTAATAAAAGTGCTTAGTTCAAACTAATGTCCTTTGGGTTGGAAAAAAATTACCTTTTACAGGTAATAGAGTCTTCAGGCTGACGTTTCAAACTTTGTAGCCCACAATTGATCATTCTTAAAATCTGCAGGTCAATAGTTTTCTATGGTAAACCATTTCTCTACTCATGGATACTCGCAGAGGCTCATTGGTCGACTAAGTAATCAGTTATACTTTCACATTCCTAGTGTATGCACAATAAAGTTGCATCAATTTAACTTAATCAGCTTTTAAACTTGGATAGTTATACCAGTACAAACTACTTTGGCTGATTTCAGTTAATCAGAAACAAAAAATAAGTATTAGTGGCTTGTGCTAGGTTAAGTAACCTTTTATGTTAAACCTTTGCTACTTTCTTATGTGGACAAGGTCTAAATAGTTTAGTCTCCTAGTTTATTCTTAGAGCCTTGAAGATCCATTTTTGTTTAATTCTTACAGAAGTTTATTTGCTGTGTGTGCTTCCAAAAATACATTGGTTATCTCTGAAAGTTACACGCAGTTTGGCAGAGTAAAGTACAGACCCAGCAGAAGAAGAGCCACAGTTCTTACAGTACAGTTTGTGTGTTTTATGTGCTTTATAGGACTTGGATCTGGAAATAATGCAATTTGGTTGCCTTCCTACTGTACCTCAGCTTTTAGGTTTGCTGCCTGTAGGATGTTACTGGAATCACATGTTAGCATTTCAATAAGAATAAAATAAATAACTTTAAAAATGACCCTGAAACAAATATAATCATAAACAAAAATAAACAGAATTGTATTTACTCCAACAATAGAAATACCAGAAACTTAACAAAACTCATTATGGGCTTTGCTGTTTCTACCACTTCTATGTGAAAGGGACTCAAAAGTTATGGTGATGGGTGGCAGCATAAAAAATAAGATGGAAAAGTCCCTCTAGTTTTCCATTTTATATCTTTACAGGATACAGTATAGCCATTCCACCAGTGTGGGAAGCTGCTCAAATGCTAAATGTTATACTTTTGGTTAGCATTTACAGAGTTCTTATTACCTCATTGCCGTCCTTCCTATTGGGATGCTGATGATTTTGACATATGGCAGTATTTCTAGTTTTTTCAAGTTCAGATGTCTTTCAGTTGCTGCTTGAAGTTTTGTTGGACTATCTAAATCCTTTGTTACTCTTGTTTGTTTTTGTTGAATTTTGCTGTTTGAATTTCTACTGTGTTCACTTACTATTCAACTTCCTTCAACTAATCCTTACTGGCTTCATCGGCCTCAAGGGAGGCTGCAAGTTAATTTTTTTTCTCTGCAAAGATTATTATAACTGTTTGAGAGTGTGATGGGTTGAAGAGTGATCAGCAGGAATTCAGGCAGGGAGCCAAAGCTGTTTGTTTCCCAGGTTCTGTTTTCAGTGGTGCCAGTGATTTGGGTGACTTTGGGAGAGGATACAAAAACTATTGTTTTATTGTTTTTGAAAGGAGATGTGTTAGTCTTAAATAAAGTATTTATGATTTAATTGGTTAATTCTTAATCTTTTGTATTCCAGTGGTGTGCTTTGTTATTGTGGTGATAGAAGCCATATAAATAACTTGATAGATCTCTAGGTATTTTGTACTTGTATGTATTTAACAGTAAGATATAAAATTGAGCTAGATTATATTAACAATAATAATTGTTACACTATCTGAAGTAGGGAGAAATCCAAATCTCTTGCTTCAGGTCATCAATTTGATAGGGGTCAGAAAAAATTATATCCCAAGCTTTACATAATTGGCTAGGTCAATTATGAAGGTTATTTGCTTTGAAGCATTAGGCTGATGTAGAGGCAGAATATGACTTGTTCTGGTATGAGAGATCCTATACTCCTGTGAGGTTTTTAATCTGGGTAGCCTATAGTTTGTTAGTATGTTGTATGTTTTATACTTTCTAGTCAACTGTATTTCTTATATACTGATTACAACTTTTAGAAAATGAAAATTGCTACTTTACTCACCAGAACATTTGAGGTTCTGCTGGCATTTACTGCATTCTTAGGAATATAGGTCATCTCAATGTATGCTTTCTGTCGTCCCCCCCCTTTCTCTTTGTCCAGGAAAGCCAATATTTTCAGTTGATATTCACCCAGATGGGACCAAGTTTGCGACTGGAGGACAAGGTAAGTTTGCACACTAATGGAGGAAGGAATTCTGGGCTATAATAATATTCCTCCCCACCTTTTCCTCATTTTATCCATTTAAAAAAAAAACAAAAAACTTCTCGCTTAAGAAAATTATTCCCTGGAGATATACAATCTGAACATGTGACAAATAAAAATGCTGCAGTGTTCATGCTCATCTTTTCCATCATGTGAGGATTTTTTCCCATCAAAGTTTATAATAAATGTTTAATGTGCACCAAGGCTTGTGTGAATGTACACCACCAATAGAAAGACAAAACTTAGCTATGGGTGCTTTGTTAATGAGCTGGGTGGCATATGAATTTCTCCTGAGTGGCTACACAAGTGCACAGCATCACAGAGTGTGGGGAGTCACTAGGCCCTGCACCCCCTTTCACAGCCAGACGTGACTCTCAGCCAGCAAGTAGAACAGAAGGCTTATTGGTTCACAGGGATACAGCGTAGCTCAGACTTCTTGTTACAGGAACTAAGAGTTGCCAGTACAGTCCATCTTGGGGAAAGGGGGGGCCCAGATCCCCAGCTCTGGGGCCCTTCCCCAGCTAGCTAGGCTCCCTTCTCCCCCTGCCAGCCGAAAACTAACTCTCAGCCACTGCTCACTAGGGTTGCCAGGTGTCCGGTTTTGAACCAGACAGTCCAGTATTTGAGCTTTCTGTTCGGGAAACAAATTGAGAAAATAGAAATGAGAAAATATAAATGTCTGGTATTTTCTAAATAAGATGTAATGTAGATTGTGTTGTAATATCAAGTGTGTCCAGTATTTTTGTTGAAACCATCTGGCAACCCTACTGCACACAGCCCCTAGGCTGCCCTGCCTCCCGCTTTGTTCAGATTCCCTGGGGCAAAGTGTCCCCTTACTGAATCCTCCATCTAGCTCAGGTGTCAGGCCAACCTGGGCCATTGCGCACGCACGCGCGCACATACACGCACACACGCACACGCACACACACACACACTTTCTCTCTCTCTCTCTCTGAGTCACTGTAGAGCAGCATAGGATAGTAGGGATCACATAAAGCACAACAAAGGAACCAATGAATGCAAAACCAGAGTGAACATAGGACTACAAGAGTGGACAAAATCCCCATTCCGTCACACACAGTTTACAGGGAACACTGCTCACGGTGGCAAATTCATGCTTATGGACATGGTCATGTGCTTGTTCTCTTGGGCATCAATGAAAAATAGCAGTTGCAGTAGTCATATGTCTGCTGCTACCAATATTGTTATTTAATTTCACAGAATTATTTGCCAAAAATCTTCTTTAGGGATTTTGCAGTTTGGCTTTTTATATTGGTAGCCAGTGGAAATTGGAATTAAACATTTAAAAAAAAAATATATATATATATATATATATATTTGTAGACATTAGAAATATTTTGTACATTAATATACACAAATAGAATTTGGTAGTATTAAGATTTGGTTTCAATTATTGAGTCATGAAACATCAGATAACCAGGCTCAAATAGTTTATTAATCAAAGATAGATTAGCACAATACACAAAGGCAAGTTTTAATAAGTCTGGATAGAAGCTCCATAGTGTCTTCAAACCTTCTCTGAAATCATGGGCTGACTTTTGCTTTATTTATATTTTAGGTGGTTACAGGGATGTGAATGGGTAACCATTATGGGTGATGCTTACTGGGTAATGGTTAACCGTTATCTGGGAGCAGTTCCTCACCAGTGGCCCACTGGAAGCATCAGTGGGGAATCGGTAGCCTCATGTGAGCTGAAGTTGCAGCCCAGGGGGAAGCAGGAGCTGGCTGTTGCTTTCAGGCCCTGCATGATTCTCCCAACCCACGTGGGCTGGGAGCCGGCAGCCCAGCGCAGGGCCAAAAGCAGTCGGACTGGAGTAGCCCCTGCCTGCGGCCTGCCACCATTAAATGGGATTTTACTCACCTAATTAAACAGTATTTTACATCCCTAGATGGTTATGACTTTCCTAAGAGTTACATACCAGTTCTTACCAGCATAGTTTTCCAGAAGTCACCAAAACCTATAGGCATCTTATACTAGCTATACCTACAGGTTTGAATGCTGGGTAGGTATCAACAAAAATATCCATTTTATACTATCACTCTGATATATTTCCATATTATCCACGCTTAGTATTCTGTGACATAGCACATTGTGCAATTTAGCAAGCCATATCATAACATTCATGTTGTTCCTGACTGTACCTACATGCACCAAGAAGAGGGTTCATCTAGTTTACCTACTCATTTGGCTTGAGTACAAAAGATGATAGGAGTATGCATAATACATTTTCTCTTAGCATAATTATATACAGGATTTTGAGAGAAGATTCACATTAATACACTCCATAGTTGTTCATAGTTATGCAAAACACAAATACAGTATGTATAATGTTGTTGTGTATAACACTGATACCCATATATAATACTGGCTATCGATAGTTTACATGCCCCATTTCCTTAAACTTAAGTTTATTTTTCATATACATGATAAATTAGTCATATTACTGTTGTAAAAATTACAGGTGATCATCTTAATAGCTTTGTGATAAATGAAAGCAAAGCACTATTTGAGGACCAGCAAATTAATATGAACGTTAAAAGTCTATCCTTGTCTGTATTAAAGATTTTTAGTGCATCCATTGCTCCAGTATCAGAGAGCCAATAATTTTCTATGACATTAAAGTAAGTTCAGGCATTATTTTGTTTTCTATTACAATATTGATTTATTTATCTTTAGGACAGGATTCTGGGAAGGTGGTGATCTGGAGTATGGCTCCTGTCCTCAAAGAGGAAGATGAAAAGAATGAAAATATTCCCAAAATGCTTTGTCAGATGGACAATCACTTAGGTAATGTAAAAGAATTCTCTGTAGGCTTTGAGCCTTGGAGGAATTACCTGTTAGTAGATCTATTTTAATTAAAAATAAAAATCTCTGTTCAGCTTTAAAGAATCTGATATACTGCAGAAGGTGTCAGATCTCAACTATAGCCTCTTCCTGACTTACGAACCGGTTACGGACCAAGCAATTTGTCGTAACTCGGTTTGTTCGTAAGTCGGACCCCATAGAGTTACACGCGACCGCTCTGTTCGTAACCGCAGATCGCGTTCGTAACTTGGGGTCCACCATTTACGACAGTTTCGGTCGTAACTGCGAACGGTCGTAAGTCGACCGTTCGCAACTCGGGGTCCGGCTGTATGTGCCTTTTTTGTTATGTTCAGCAGAAAACCCTGTCAAGCTATAATTTTACACCTGATGATTCCTTGCATATGAATCTTTTCCACCTATTTAGTGAGACCAAAAATAACTTGTAAAACAAATTTTTGAGGGTAGTAGGATTACAGAGAAGGACGAGAAAAGGAATGAACAGAGGAGATTCCATATGAAATATATTTATTGTAGTCCTTAAGAGGCAGCGTACCATGCATGCAAAATGTTTGAAATTAGCTCATCTGAATTAGATGCTCCCTGTTTTTCTTGAAAGTGTATTGTTTACAGGCTTTACAATTAATAAATTGTGATTAATTCAATTTTATTTATCACCAACAACTTCCTTAGTCAGACAACTGTTACTTTTTCCCTTTTAAACTAGGGATCTAAGCAAGTAGTCGACTCAACTACTCTCAGTCCCGCCCTCCCCCCCTTGCCGCCTCTGTATCAGAGGCAGAAAAGGGGGTGGGGAGCTGGAGCTGGAGCTGGAGCTGGAGCTGGAGCTGGTGCTGGGAGGAGCTGGCTTAAAAAATCATCTTTGTGGTGCTGCCTTTCTCTCCTCCCCCCCCCCGCCCCCCCATTGCCTGGATTTGCACGAGCAGAGGCTGCTCTGGAAGCAGCCCCTGTCCCTGGGGGGGTCCCAGCTCCCCACTGGAACCCTCCACGGAAAGGGGTTGCTGTCTGCAGTGGCTTCTAATGCACTAGGAGCTGGGTGGGCAGGCCGCTCAGCTCAGTCCCTATATACCCCGGGTCCAGGACCAAACCCCGCTGCAGCTCTGCAATTTAAAATGCAGTAGGAGTTGGGGAGGGGAGTACTGCCCAGCTCCTACTGCCTTTTGTACTGCAGAGCTGCAGTGCAGTTTGGTCCCAGCGCGAGCCGGTACTGAGAAGGCTGCCTTCCCCTATCGGCCAATCAACTAGTCGATGACAACTCTATTGACTACTCAGTTAGTAAATTAACCTAATTTTAACATCCCTATTTTAAAACATATTTTTATAAATTTTTTGTAGACAGAAGAGCTTGTTGTTGAAAGTTAGATATGTTATTCAACTGGTATTGAAAGATAAGTGTCAATCCATTTATCTGAAGCAGACAGAGTAACTGCTTTGAACAGAGTGAGCATATTGAACAAATTCCAAGCATCTTTTGCCAAACTTTGCTCACTATGAAATCTGCTCTCATTATGAAATCATTTTTTTGCATTTCATCTTAAACTTTTTCTTCTTTTTCCAGCCTGTGTGAACTGTGTGCGGTGGTCAAATAATGGGGTTTATTTGGCATCAGGGGGTGATGACAAACTGATCATGGTGTGGAAACGAGCGGCGTAAGCATGTTTTCTTTTCAACTTGTATTTTAGCAGGTTCCTCTGTCTATTTTCACAAAAGTTCTCAGCTCCTTGCTTTCAGTATGCAGGGGAGAAAGTCATAGTTGCAGATCAATGACATTAGAAGTTTATTCTGATAACCTTTGTCTTGAACCGTAAGCATTCTTTCAAGGTCACTGATGTAGCAGGGTCAGGATTTACTGTCGTGATGTCCCGTCAGGTCTCTAGTTCTGTAAATGGTGATAACCAAAAGGGTACTTGTGTGTGTGTGTTCAGTGATGTGTGCCATGTTGACTTGTGCAATTAGTCACCACAGCAGACTCCAAGAGAGCCCCCAAAGACTACAAACCAGATAAGGATTGAAGGTGCCAGGCCAAGTTTGCTGTTAAGCAAAGTACAGTAATAGTTGTTAGTAGGCACTACCAAACCACTATGAATATGTATGCCGGAATAATGGACTGACTCATTCAGTGGGAAGTCCCACTGCCCCCAGGTCAGACAAAGGCTGTCCCTCCAAGACACCATTTTATATACAGGTACAATCAAGTTACACATCACTCCTGATATTATGAGGTTGCCGGCCTCTGACATTGTCAGGTTGCCACCCTCTGACGTTATTTAGATACCACCCATCACTCTATGCCTCATAGTTTGATTAGAATATCTCTATCTCTGTCAGTTTAGACCCTTTCCTGATCCTGGGTCGGTATCTGTGGGGAGTGTGTGTATCAAGGTCTTTTTTTTTATGAGCTGGTGGCACCATCCTTTTGGAATGTGCTTTCAACAGTTGGTACCAAGCACCAATGACTGTTCTACACCTGGGCCTACTACCAATTAGTGTTTTATACTGTCAGCCCTGTTCATGCCAAGTTGTGTGACCAGGGGCCTGCCTCTTGCTCACAGCTTAGCTTTGCTTTATATTAGCCAAGTGTTGTCCATTGTTAGCTAAGCCTCAGGCCTCAAACTAGACCTGTGCTACATGGACTTTTGTTTTAGGTCCTCATCTTACTACAAGCATGTTCTCTCTTCTATGTAGGAGGCAAGCCATTTTCTCCCTGGGTTTATGGACAGCTTCACTATTAGACTTTCAAAGGGAGGTTTATATATTAGCGTTATCAACCTATTTTAGGAAGTATAAGAGTAGAGAGTATATGTACGTAGCTTTTAAAAGGTATTATAAGTTTCACTTTTGTATAAAACCAGATTGCTATTTTTGTCTCACTCCTTATAATGGTAATATCTGAGCATAAAGTAGACTATACAGCTTTTACTATATTCTATAACAAACAGTTAATGAGTAACTTGTTGAGATGGTTTTTGTTAATAACTCTTCTGGTCCTGTTTTAACTAGGTACATTGGACCTAGTACTGTGTTTGGTTCGAGTAGTAAACTTGCTAATGTAGAACAGTGGAGATGTGTTTCAATTCTCAGAAGCCATTTAGGGGGTAAGTAAAAAGATGTAGAATAAATCTGAATAAAACATGTTGAAAAATATTTGTATTCACTAACATGATAGTTTTCTTGTTCACAGTCCATTTGTCATAAAACTCCTCACTACACAGCAAATCACTAATAATTAAAACTGGTTATGAAGTGGTAGCATGGAAAGTCAGGAGCTTTAAAGGGGGGGGAGAAAATGGTGGGTTTTAAGGGAGACAGTGTAATTAATGGCTAGAACAGCAAATTATTCCACTGCATAGGCAAGATAGAAAGTATGGCAGGAGACCACCTTGTATCAACCAAGAGATATCTTATATGATCTAAAAATAAAAAAGGAGTCATATAAAAAGTGGAAACTAGGACAAATTACAGAGGGTGAATATAAGCAACCAACACAGGTATGCAGGAACAAGATTAGAAAGGCAAAGGCACAAAATGAGTTAAATCTAGTTAAAGACATACAGGGTAACAAGGAGATGTTCTGTGAGTATATTAGAAGCAAGAGGAAGACCGAGGACATTGTAGGCCCATTGCTCAGTGAAGAAGGAGAAACAATAGCAGAAAACTTGAAAATGGCAGAGGTGCTTAATGACTTCTTTGTTTTGGTTTTTTTCAAGAAGATGGATGGTTACAGGATGGCTGCGATAGTAAATGCTAGTGGAAAAGGGGTGAGTTTAGAAGTTAAAATAAAGAACAAGTTAAAAATTACTTAGAAAAGTTAGATGTCTGCACGTCAGCAGGGCCTGATGAAATGTATCCTAGAATACTCGAGGAGCTGATAGAGGAGGTATCTGAGCCTTTAGTTATCATCTTTGAAAAATGATGGAAGTCAGGAGAGATTCCAGAAGACTGGAAAAGGGGCAAATATAGTGCCCATCTATAAAAAGGGAAATAAGAACAACCCAGGAAACTACAGACCAGATAGTTTAACTTCTGTGCCAGGGAAGACAGTGGAGCAAGTAATTTAAGGAATTCATCTGCAAATATCTGGAAGAAAATATGGTGATAGGTAACAGCCAGTATGGATTTGTAAAGAACAAATAATGTCAAACCAATCTGATAGCTTTCTTTGATAGGATAACAAGCCTTGTGGATAAAGGAGAAACGGTGGATTTGGTATATCTAGTAAGGCATTTGACATGGTCTTGCATGACCTTCTTATCAATAAAATAGGGAAATACAACCTAGATGGGGCTACTATAAGGTGGGTGCATAACTTGCTGGATAACCATTCTCAGCGAGTGATTATTAACAGTTCACAATCATGCTGGAAGGGCATAAAACGTGGGGTTTCGAAGGAGTCTGTTTTGGGACCGGTTCTGTTCAATATTTTCCTCAGTGATTTAGATGATGGCACAGAGAGCACAATTATTAAGTTTGGAGATGATACCAAACTGGGACGGGTTGCAAGTGATTTGGAGGACAGTGTTAAAATTCAAAATGACCTAGATAAACTAGAGAAATGGTCTGAGGTAAACAGGATGATGTTTAATAAGGACAAATGCAAAGTACTCCACTTAGGAAGGAACAATCAGTTTAACGCACACAAAATGGGAATTGATTGTCTTGGAAGGAGCACTGCTGAAAGGAATTTAGGGGTCATAGTGGACCACAAGTTAAACATGAGTCAACAGTGTGACACTGTTGCAAAAAAATTAAACATGATTCTGGGACGCATTAACAGGAGTGTTGTGAGCAAGACACGAGAAGTGAGTCTTCCACTCTACTTTGCAGTGATTAGGCCTCAGTTGGAGTATTGTGTCCAGTTCTGGGCACCACATTTCAAGACAGATGTGGAGAAATTGGAGAGTGTCCAGAGAAGAGCAACAAAAATGGTTAAAGGTCTAGAAAACATAACCTATTAGGGAAGGCTGAAAGAATTGGGCTAGTTTAGTTTAGAAAAGAGAAGACTGAGAGGGGACATGATGGCAGTTTAAGTACTGAAAAGGGCGTTACAAGGAGGAGGGAGAAAAATTGTTCTCCTTGGCCTCTCATGAAAGGACAAGAAGCAATGGGGTTAAAGTTGCAGCAATGGAGGTTTAGGTTAGACATTAAGAAAAACTTCCTAACTGTCAGGGTTGTGAAACACTGGAATAAATTGCCTAGGAAAGATGTGGAATCTCCATCACTGGAGATATTTAAGAGCAGGTTGGATAGACATAGATCAGGGATGATCTAGACCATGGGTTCCCAAACTGGGGGGCATGCAGAAATTCCAGGGGATGTGTGAGGTGACCCAGTCCCCCCCCCCCCCAAGTTTTGCTGCTGGTTTTGTTTTGTTTTGTTTTGTTTTGTTTTTTTGCTGCTATTGTTTTTTGGCTCCAGTCAGTTCCCTTTTTGTTGTTGTTGTTTTTTGGGGGGGTTTTTTGTTCAACAAGTTTTGCTGCTGTTTTGGGAGGGGGTGGGTGTGAGGGTTTCTCAACAATCAAAAAGGGGGCGTGATGCCGAAAAGTTTGGGAACCACTGATCTAGACAGTGCTTGGTCCTGCTGTGAGGGCAGAGGACTGAACTTGATGACCTCTTGAGGTCCCTTCCTGTTCTATGATTCTGTGAACAGGGTGTCAAGATTTTTTGATACTATTCCTGACTTTACCACTGATTTGCTCTGATGATCACCACACAATTTATCTTTTGCAAGTCAGTGTACTCAACTATAAAATGTTAATAATTTTTTATTGTTAGTATTATATTTAAATAGTGTATTCTGTTTATTTTCTGGTTTTAGTGGAATTATGTTATTTTGATGTGAGTTATAAAAAATTGGTTATAAAAATAACAAACATGCTACTTTTTGTAATATCTTGTGGAGCTGTATGATTTCCATCAGTGTTTCACAGTGGACTGGTAGTGAGACATTTTTTCCATCTGGTTTGAAATAATTTTTTGTTGTTATATCTCCTGCTGCTGCTTCACTAAATGCAAATCAACCCCCTTGGACAGAGGATATTTTGGTTCCTATAAACACCCTGCCCATCATGTTTCTGTATTTCTCTATCTTAGGTACTTATATGGCTCCCCATTAAGCCATGTAACTGCGAGTGCCTCCCAATCTTTAATGTATTGATCCTCACAACACCCTTGTGAGGTAGGGAAGTACTCTAATTTCCATTTTTTTTTTAATAGATGGGAAAGTGAGGCAGAGGGTATGTGAGTTGCCCAGGATCACTCAGGAAGTCTGTGGTGAGGCAGGGACTGGAACTCAGATCTCCCAAATCCTGGGCTAGTACCTGGACCACTAGACTATCCTTCCTGTCTGCATAAAAGCTTGGAAGTAGAAGCAAGTAATGAAAGTCTGTAATTAGTTGCCCTAAGATTTTATAGCATGGTGAGCACAAGCTGTCAAATAGAGCTCTTGATAACTAGTCCTGTGCCTTAACAATAGAACCATTCTTCTTCCCATTCAGTATATTGTGATCAATTTTGAAACAATAAAAATACAATGTAGTCTTTTGCTTAACTAAAGGATTGGGAGGCTTGAAATGAAATTGTGTGTGGGGGGGTGTGTGTGGAGATATTAGTGTTTCTAGGGTTAACAGCCTTTAGTGTCCTTGTGGAAATGCTGGCAGCCCAGCTGGGATATATTAACAGTATGTGAAAGATTCTCAGTATCCATGACACACAGCCTGGGTTGCAACCTGTCACAGTTTCTCAGATGGCAGTAAAGCTGCTTCTAAATCTCTCTTGCCTTTTGGGTCCCATATTAAAGTGACACAGAAATTAGAAGATACTGGGAAAATAGAATTTCAATAAAAAGAAAATCATCAGAATGGGAAATCTTATTATAGCTGAATTTATAATCTGATTCTATATTTACTGCTTTTGTCAAAAGCAAAATAAAAATGTATTAATTGCTAGATAGTAACAGAGCTATATATAACTTGATTGTGTTTATTTATATGATCTGTCTACTAGTTACAAATAAGACTTGAACAAAGAATGCCTTGAGGGGAATGGAACAATGGAAATATGATTTGCAGGTGAAATAGCTTATGGTTTTTATTAACCATCCTGTAATTCAATATTAAATGTGGAAATAATGTAAATGGTTTAATATGATAAGGGAATATTAGTCTGTGACTTAGTGCAGCTCTTTCTGAATGTGTCTCAATCAAAGGAAAGCTTCCTTTTTACTCCGTTTATTCATTTGCTTTATGTGGACCATAGTTTTACTTTGAATCTCAAATTAGATCATGTACATATAACATGTACAGTAAGATCATATCTGAAACAGGGGCAGCACTAGTTGCTTAAATCTACTTAGTCACTGATTTGTAGCTCCAGTGCAATATGTCTTATCGATAGAGGATCTTTTTTTAATAGATGTCATGGATGTTGCATGGTCTCCTCATGATGC
This sequence comes from Rafetus swinhoei, assembly GCA_019425775.1. Lineage (NCBI taxonomy): Eukaryota > Metazoa > Chordata > Testudines > Trionychidae > Rafetus > Rafetus swinhoei. The sequence goes on along the minus strand of CM033425.1, from coordinate 14,475,035 downwards.
CTGGTTGGCCTCCTGCAGTGTGGATAATACCGTTGTCATTTGGAATGCTGTCAAATTCCCAGGTGGGAACTCTCTTCATTCAGCTATTCATATACAAATATAATTCTCAGTGACAAAAATTGACTTTTGGAGCAGGCGTCCTGTCTTTACTGTAGTGATTAATACCTTGTAATCTGTTTAGTCATTGTCACAGACTTTGAAAATGAGAAATGGATCACAACACTACAATAAAGAGCTGTAATCTTCAGATTGTGCTGTTGATTTTGCATAAACATCACCAGGGCTCGCCAAGCGGTGGTGAGCCCCGCTTCGCCTACCGCGCGCTGCGCATACGCTGACCGCGCTGCGCATGTGCTGACCGTGCTGCGCGGCTGTGCTGGTCTAAAATCTACTCGCCACGGGCAAGTAGATTACGTTAATTGTCGAGTCCTGAACATCACAATTACTTGTATTATCTCTTTTTGGCTTGTTTTTTTAAGTATATTTTTCAAATCCTGAAGAAGTTCTAGGAATTCCTTATTTTCCTATTTTCTGCTTTTGTACTTGTTCCGCATCTGCTACTAGGGATGTAAAATGCCATTTAATTGGTTAACTAGTTAAATGCAGTGTTTAACTAGTTAACTGATTAAAGGTGGGTCAGGCTAGGGGGCTGGGCTGAAGTGGCCTCCCCTGCTGCAGGCAGGGACTGCTTCAGCCCCACATTGGTTAACTGGAAACCATAAACCAGTTAACCTTTCATATCCTAGAAGCTACCATCTTTGGTAGCCTGTTGAAGCTTCACTTTTAAATGGGTAGATGCATTACGGGGAATCATAAGACTACAAGGGGCTTCGAGAGGTTCTCTAGTCCAGTCCCCTTTAAATCTCCACTAGACTTTTTGCCTATAATTAAATAACGTTTTAAAGAGAAAGATAGCATCCGGGTGTTCTATTAATTTTTTGCCGTCCACAGAAATTCTTGCTACTCTGAAGGGACACTCTGGTCTGGTGAAGGGATTGACCTGGGATCCTGTTGGGAAATATATAGCCTCTCAGGCTGATGACCGAAGCTTGAAGGTGTGGCGGACCATGGACTGGCAGTTAGAAACCAGCATCACAAAACCATTTGATGAGGTATCTGTCATGTGTTAATGAATGCATATGAAACAAATGAAAAAAGTCACAATATTTCTGATTTTCAAAGCCATGCACAAACATTAACTAGTTAAACAGGTCTGACATTCTTGCAGTACGGTTTGTGCCTGGTCTTATCTCCCTTGAAGAGTTCCCAATTGTGCAAGCAGAGCTGGTGCTAGGCACAAGCAGACTGAGTAATTCCTTAGGATCCTAAACAGCTCAAGGGGCCCTTACTCACTTTTTATTTTGTGGTATGTGTGTGTGGGCAAAAATATTCCTGATTAGGGCCCACAAGGTGCAGATACGTCCTATGTGTAAAAGTTAGCTCTCTGCTTCCTCTGTGACCTTCTGTCCAGAAAGGGAGCTTCTGCTATTTGGGAGCATAAAATAACTGAGTACAGATCATATGATCTTATCTTTGTGAATAGCCCGTCTTTATCCATATAATTGCTTCTTCCTTCTTTTATCCTTTAAGCAGGCACATTATGCCATAGCTTCCCTCCAGATGTAAGGGCTGTGTAGAGCTGCCAATGGAGCACATCAATCCTGCTCCCATTTGCTAAGAGGTATCGTTCCCTCTGGAAGCTTAGAAGCTTACCTAAACCAATGTATTTGCTACAGTCCTAGCTTTGAAGAGGAATATTTGCATCTTACCAGCACTAAGGCTATGTCTACACTGCCACTTTACTATGCTGCAACTTTCTGGCTCAGGGTCCCAGTGCAGTTAGTTACTCCCCTAATGGAGGTCATTTACATAGAACACTGGAAGAGCTCTCTCCCAACACTTGTGCCATGGCCACACTTTCACTTTACAGCTGCATTTTAATTTTAGAAGTATAGACAAAGCCTAAGGTTTTTATCATATAGCTGCCATGGGCAGGGGTCGGCAACCTTTTCAAACTAAAGAGCCAAACTACATCAAAATTCTGAATATGTGGTCAACAAAGAGCCATAAAAGAATGCCCATTTGCATTACTGAAAATATACAACTTAATATTATTGATAAATGACATAATGATTAATAATAGTATAAATGAAACTTTGTGCTGACAGACTTTATTTAATGGGATTTCTGCTGCTGCACCTTTTTGTGCATTTATTTGAAGTTTACATCATAACTGGTCAAATCCAGCTTCATGCACACATTCAGGCTGTCTTCTGTCAGTCTTATGACAGGGGGTTGGAGATGTGGAGGTGAAGGAATCTGGGTTGGGATGTATGAAGGGCTCACAGCAGGGGATTTGGGTGTATGATGGGCTCAGAACACAAGGCTGAAGTGTGTGGGGGTGCAGGAATATTATGGCAGGGGACTGTGGATGTGAGGGTTCAGGAGTCTGGGTTGGGGTGTATAAGGGGCTCAGGCAGGGGGTTCGGGTGTATGATGGGCTCAGAGCACAAGGTTAAGGTGTGGGGGGTGCAGGAATGTTATGGTAGGGGACTGGGGATGTGGGAGTGCAGGAGAATGTGGGGGTATGAGAGGCTCAGGACGTGGGGTTGTCTCTAGACAATTAAGAGAAAGTAAACAATAGGTGGGGATGCTACTTCCCAGGCTTTTAATGCACTGATGCCTTTTTTTGTTATAATTTGAATAGGGTTCACATGCAAAATACTGTTTTAGCAAATATTTTTGAATATTAATCACAGACATGCTAAGTTTATCTATTGGCCTGTGAGTAGCATCCAAGTGTAGTGTATGGATTTTGACTAGACTTGCGTATCTGCTGTAAAAACATGAAAGTGAGTAATTGTGGGGTTTTTGTCCTTCCTCTCCTTTTTCTTTTCACTGCACCTAAATCTGTATTGTTCAGTTGTATAAACAACAAGAGGTACAGCACCTTATAGACTGACAGATTTATTGGAGCATAAGCTTTCATGGGCAAAGACCCACTTTGTCAGATGTATCGTCAGATGCCCACGAAAGCTGATGCTCCAATAAATCTGTTAGTCTGTAAGGTCCCACAGGACTTCTCGTTGTTAATGCAGATTCAGACTAACACAGGTACCCCTCTGATATTATTCAATTGGTTACTTTACTTTGGCTAGGAATGTAGTTAATCCTCTCTGGGGCAGATGTAGGTGCTAATGAGTAGAATGTTTTGAAGTAACTTTGTGAGGATGTGGCTAGCAGTGTTCTTCAGAGTCATTCATTTATGTTCAGCCATTTAGAGTCTGTGAGATAGTGTGTTTGCAAATTTGGGTTTGATAATTTGCAATTCATATGTTGGAGGGGATGGCACTAATTAGGATGGTGAATATTTGGTGTACATTATAGGGATGTTAGCAACTAGTTGACTATCCAATAAGTAAATACTTATTGGATAGTCGAGTAGCCACTCAACTAGTTGCTTCCCCCGCCCCTTGCTGCCTCTATCAGAGAGAGGCAGCAAGGGGGGCAGGAGCAGGAGGCAGTGCAGGGAGGGACCGGTAAAGTCGGTTCCCTCCAGCACAGTCTCTGTGGGGGGACAGGGGAGGTAGAGGCACAGCAGGAAAAGAGTGCAAGTGGGGACTGCTTCAGTCCCTGCTGGTGACCGTTCCCAGTGCCAGCACTTCTGCTTTTGAAATATAGAAGATGCAGCGGCTCTTACCACATTTAAAACGCAGAGCAGCAGCGTGGCTGGCTCTGGAGCCGACTCCTGGAGCTACCTCCGCTTTGGCTCTGCACAGCTGCTTATCGACTATACAATTGCCCAGATAATTGCATTTTAACATCCTTAGTACAGTATAGGAAGGTCAATGAGGAGTTGGCTAGATAATTAACCAATAAGCCTTTGCTTATCGGTTAATCTTGTCGACTACTTGCATTCCCTCCCTCCCTTGCTGCCTCTGTATCAGGGGCAGGAGCCAGTGGTGGGGGGACCTGGATGCCTATACCCCTCCCCCCCCACTGCTGTCTCTGAAAAGGCAGCATTATGGGGGGGCAGGAAAGGCTGTCGCAAAGCAGCCCCTGTCTGTGGGGGTCTCAGCTCCCCATGGACAGCGGCTGCTCTGCATCTCCCAGAGCAGCCTCTGTCTATGGGGAGTTTGGACCCCCCATGGACAGAAGCTGCTGCCATCCCTCGCTGCTGCCTCTGTATTGGAGGCAGCAGCACAGGGCATCAGACAGCCGGTCCATGAGGGGAGCTGGTTTTTAAACTGGCTTCCCTTGCGGATTGGCTCCCCCTGCTACCCTGTGCTGACACAGAGGCAGCAGTGAGGGGCAGCTGGGGGCTTCCAAGGAGTGGGGCCGAGAGCACACTGGCTGCCGGCTCCACCCTAGGGACTATCAAATAGTTATGTAACCACAAAGATTTCATGTGATTACACGATTATTCATTAACCTGATATCTAATATCCTTAGTACACTATTCTATAGAATTCTGCATTCTTGCAAGTAATAAAGAATGGTATGTTTAGGTGTTCTTTCATTTCAAAAATTGTCCTTGAGAGCCTCTTTTCAGTCTCCCCAGATGTTGACAATAACCAAACACTTCTATTCACTCTCTAGTAACTTGGTTACAGCCTGAGAACTCTGATTGGACCAATCAGATAGGGATGAAGCACTGAGAATTTAGTGTACTGAAATATTACTGCTGAAATGGTGTTATACTCATGAAAGAAACAAGAAATCACTCATTCATTTTGTAAAATCTTACTTTTCTTTTTCTAAATCTTCAAAAGTTGTCATAAATGCACTCTTAACCAATCAATTTAGACCTCTTTAAAGATATTATCTGTTTTTTCTCAGTGTGGAGGCACAACACATGTTCTGCGTCTGAGCTGGTCACCTGATGGACACTATCTGGTTTCTGCTCATGCCATGAATAATTCTGGACCTACTGCTCAGATCATTGAGCGTGATGGATGGAAAACCAACATGGATTTTGTAGGGCACCGCAAGGCAGTGACAGTGGTGGTTAGTAAATTTCCAGGGCCTCCTTAAAATATTTCTAAAAACTAATATGCTTTCTTGATATTGTATGGGCAATAGAGGGAAACATCTATTATAGGTAGATATAAATATGACAAAAAGTTAATATTTTATATATGGATGTTTAAAAATGTCAGTTTAAGGTATGTGTAGACTTTCACCTGTACAATTTTTTTGTTAGTGGAAAAAATGAGAGAGAAGGGAGGGGGCAGGATATAGAAGGAATGGATAATTAGGTACTCCTAGGTCACTCGTTCAATCCAGCCTGTTGCAGGAGTCACCAAAAGTAAAGTTTCTTCAGCAGTTTGTTTGAAATCAGTTTGAGTCCAAACAGACTGATGTTCACATCACAAAAAAACGCCAATAAAACTAATACAGTTTGGTATACTTGTTGGTGCACTTGTCAGAGATGCCAAAGATTGACTTGACTGTGGAGACAAAAATTCTGTGATCCATAAACAGTGTCCTTCTATAGTGTTAAGGCTGAGACACATTGAGTAGGCAGGGTAAATAAACCTACATTGCTTTTCTGTGTTCAGAAGCTGTGATGGGGACTTTGTTTGAAAGGGATATTAGCCTGGCATCCTTTGTAAGGATTAAATGAATTTAACTCCCTTTCCCAATCTTCTAAAACTATTTATTTTAATTATTTGGGTGGGATTTTTTGCCTTTTAGAAATTTAATCCAAAAATCTTCAAAAAGAAACAAAAGAATGGGAGCTCCACCAAGTCAAGCTGTCCCTACTGCTGCTGTGCTGTTGGCAGTAAGGATCGATCTCTGTCTGTCTGGGTAAGTTTTCTTAGTTGTATTTTTTGGCTGATGTTATCATTTGGACAAGTTTGGGTGGTTTGCACAGAGATCAGGTGTACTGAATTAGGATCTTCCATTTAGATACAGTTTTTATTGGTCACTCTGCCTCTCAGAGGACTGTAGAGAAACTCTGGAATAGAAGAAGTTTGTTTTTATTGTTAATTACTTTAGAAATAAGCACAGAAAAATTTAAAACTATATGAAAATTTGATTATGTCCTTAGCCACAGTTTCTAGTATATGCAGGTAAATCTTCCATTGATTTTTGCAATTTTGAAGTTTAAAGTGATTTATTCTACATCAAGTTTAGTGGACTAAGGTCTCTGTTGATGTTTGGGCCAGATGTTTGGGTAGGCAGTACAGTATCCCAGAAGAAACTAGGTTTTGGATGCTATCTAGGGTATCATTCTCTCTGTGAAACTAATTTAGGGAAGTAAACATCCCAGAGAATCCACTTCTAAGGCCTGATTGTACATGAGGGACTAGGAGAGTCATATGCTGCTGTTGTCAAAGAAGAGGAGCTCAGAAGGGGGGTATTCTGTTAGCCATGTCTGGGAAAAGGAATTGACTTGTTCTAACAAACCTAACCCAAAGCTCACTTTATCACAGGCTCTGACTTCTTGTAAAAGAACCAGTTCCTTTCTCCTGTCCTATATTCAGCATAGCCAACCAGGGAATCTGGCATTCTGTGAGGTACTCTGCATAATCCAAGGAACATAGTACAGCCTAGCTGTTGTTATATTGACTGGTCCTCTGCCTGCTTTGTCCTGGCCTCTGTCTCCAGCTCTTCCTTTCAGCCAACAAATAGAAACAGGATAGAGAGAATGTTTTTTTTTAATCTTCAAACATCTGGTTTGATTTTTATTGTAAAGCCTAAAGTAAAATTATATCTTCAAATTGTGGCCAAGAGCTAAAATGGTTATTCCTTTACTTGAATGCAAGATTGACTGGTTTGGAAGCTGTAACAGAACAGAGATTCAGCTTAAATAAAGTTTATGGCTTCACAATGAGGGATATATTCCATAATATGCAAGTTGCTACCTGCACTGTTGCCTTTCTGAGCAGCCTAAGTGTGATATTTATTCATCAGTCACTTAAGGGTATAACACTAAACCTTTCTTTTGCTATATAGAGAGAGTTATTTTGGTCAGAAACTTCTATTTCAAAAAGTGGGGCTTGAGTGTCTTATAAACTTTTCAGGAAATTAGTTGTGCTCTACAGAGAAATGCCTAACACCAGGTACACTCCAAACCTTACACCATTAAGCAGGCAGATAGCATTCCTGGTCAGGAGATGAGATTTGGTAAACATTATTAGATTTTGGAAGAGCATGAGATTATGTGGTTGTGCATAATAATTCTAAGTTTCAGTCTCCTTTATTTTTCCGTTTTAAGCTCACATGTCTGAAGAGACCTTTAGTTGTCATCCATGAACTGTTTGACAAGTCCATCATGGACATCTCATGGTAAGATGGCTTTCTCTTTTGTTCAGTGGAAGTTTTTATTCTAGTGTATTGCAACACTGATCACACTTTGAGCATAATTTGAATACCACATCTGTGCGACCTAAAGTTTTTGAAGTTGCAGCCATATCTTTGATAACTCCTTCAGGTTTTGACTCACCTCCAGTGTCTTTGTAACTAAAGGATATAAAAATCCTTATCAGTAAAAGAGATCTGTAGAATAAGTTCAGCTTGTAAGAATTTCCTCTTATGAGAAAGCTCCTACTATTTTATACAATTTAGTGAGCCTTGTGGATTTTACACATCTTTAACTGTACACAGTTATTCATTTACACTGAGGCAAGCAAGAAGATTCCAGTATGTCATCTCAGTCCCTCTTTTCCCCTCCCCAAAAAATCCACAATTGCTCCCATCTCCAAAATGTTTCCCTTTTTCTTTAACATAAAGTTCTAAAAGTGTCTACACTTGCTAATGTGTCTGGCCTGCCTGGTAATTTCTCATTCAGAAAATTAAACATTGCTGCTCTATTATTTAATAATTTAGTTATATCAAAGGTGTTGCTGTGGTATGTAAGAAGGCATACATTCCTTTGTGGCCAAATATAGGAGAAGGGTCATGTTAAAAGAACTTCAAATCATGTGGCCAGTGTTAAACAGAGAACTATGAAATTATGAAGTGCTTGCTATAACACTCCACTGCAATCACACCATAGAACTTAAGCAACCTTCCAAGCACCTGTGTTTTTCCAGATGGCATGTGGCCTAGTGTGGGTCTTTTCCAAAGTCCTGCATTGTGTGGGACATCATGTTTTTCAACTAACTTCCTCCTTAAATCCCACTTACTTGTCCTGCAGTCAGAAGCCTGCAGTGACTACTGCATGAGCATTGACTCCTCTTTTTTCTCCAGTGGTAGTATTGGCACTACAGAGCAGGACTGTCTATAGAATGTCTTGCTGTATGGTGGCAAAGCACTGGGGAGGAGAACACACTTAGCCCCCAACACAGTGCTGCCAGAGGTTATGTCTTGGGAATGACCTGTTTTCACCAGCTCTGTTCTGTATTCTGCAATAATTCATCCTGTCCACCGTGGGCTGCTGTGGTGCTCTAGCTGAGGTAGAGAGACATGCTGTCGTGCCCCCTATTAGACCTGAGCCAGCATCTAGCTGTCTGAGAGAGGTGAAGGTGGCTGCAGCCACAAGTTGACCAGCCCTGGCAGGTGCAGGCAGGCAGAGGTGTGTGTGGTGGTGGTGGGGATCTGAAGGGCTAAGAAGGGACAGGAGTGGAATGGAGGAGGCTACCCCAGGTTCCTTCACTCAGGTCTCCTCCAGTTTTGGACAACATTACAAGTCTCTAAGCTGCCAATGCACTCCAACTCAGCCCACTGCTTTGATCTTCTCCACCTTTTCTCTCCCCCTCCTTCCGACATCTTCCCCAGATGTTTTTGCCCATCATGCCAACACCTTGCAATCCCCCTTCACCCCAGCTCTCTTCTCTCCTTAACAAAACGCCCTTCTTGCTTCTGTCTCCCTCCTGTACTCTAATGGCTACCAGCTCTCCACAGTCATAGTTGTCTCCCCTGCTGAGGCCCAGGCAGCATGTAGGAAAAGGAAGAAGTAGCTTGATTCTAAAGCAAAGGTGTGAGGAACAGATGGGGTCAGGGATATACTGGAGGCGGCAGGCTGAGGTTATAGCAGAAGGGTGGGGGAATGGGATGGGGCAGATGTAGAGGGGAGGGGGGTGGATATATTGGGGGCAGGGGTAGAAGTGGTATATGCTGGAGAATCTGGGTCTGGTAACCATTAGATGGCATTCCTCCTAGAACCTGGAATTGAACCCAGACAAGTGTTGAGCTAAGAAATCCTTTAGCCAGCAGTATCTGTAGAACCCACTGGCAAAATGTACATCATTCTTCTCTTGTGACTGGCTGCTACAGCGAATAAGAGATTCTGCTACTAAAACTACCTCAGTAGCTAGGAAGACTGAATTTAATCATGGTTTTCTACATAGAAGTGCATTCTTGTTGGATATCATAACCTTAATACATATTCTAGATGTAGGTTTCATTTTTAGAATGTACACACTATTCATTTTTCAACAGTAATTATTTTGAAAACTTTTCAGATTAGTTTTATGACTGTATCAGAAAATAAATGATTGTTTGGTTATTTCATTTACCAAAGGCAATTGAAGCAGATAGCTCATGTACCAATTACTTCATAAGTATCTCCAATTCAACAGGTTAATAATTATGTGGAGGATTTCTTTTTTTTTTTTTTTTTTTTTTTTTTAAACAAAAATTAAATTGTCAGCTAGGTCAACACGAGAAACTTAAAATATTGTGTTCTATTCATTGAACTTTTTGAAATTTTGCACTTTTAGAGAGCGGTAAGGAATTGTCTCTGTGTACACAAATTTGCAGAGGGACAATAGGGTTGAGGGCTGTTATTTCTCACCTCTATCTGTCTCTGTCTATCTAAAAATGTTTTTGCTGTTAACAAGTGTTAGCTCTGGAGACACAAATTCATAGTATGAGAACTGCAAAACTAAGCATCTCTGATGATACCTTCTAGACTGAGCACTGAGTCCCATTAGGTAGATAGAAAGATTAAACTTATGTGCTATGACGCAATTTTTAATTACACGATCCCCTACTGTATTTTCCACAGGACCCCTTAGTCATATTGTTCACATGATGAATGCTGCTCTGGACATTGTATAGTGAATGAAATAGTTGTCTTTAAAATCCCTGTCTTGTTTATTGCAGAAATTGGAAAGTATGTGGTGAATGAGGCAAGAGAAAAGTTGGTTTCATGGTTGAAGCCTTAAGCAACTGGATTTTATCTCTGCCTCTGCCACAAAGTTCCTATGTGATGCTGGGCAAGTCACTTAAACAAAAACTTTCATAGATGCCCAGTATGTATGTTCCAGTTTCTGGGTGTCCAAATTGAAACGTGGTGAGCCTGATTTGCAAAAGCTGGGAACACTTGCTGTTGCACCTGAAGGCATGGGTGCTGTGCTTTGAACATATAGTGTTATAATAATGCCGTGCAAAGTAGTAGACTTTCATCTCTTTCATTTGTAAAATTGAAACTAATACTGGCTCACCCTAAGGATGTACACTGAAAATAAATCCACTAATGATTATGAACTACTCAGATGTTGTGGTGATGAGTGCCATAAAAATGAGGAAATTAATAATTTTTTTCTTCAGAGCAGGGTTTGTGTAGTAAGCAGTAAATAAGCATGGGACCACTCTTTGAACAATGAGAATAAAAAGGGATATTAAATCTGTGCACTGAATGAGGCAAGAGGGCCAACGGAGAAAAATAGTATGTGATCATGTAATTGTAGACTAACGCATATGAACAACAAGGCTGAATTAATGCTACGTCATGCATTTGACGAAGTGGGTCTTTGTCCATGAAAACTTATGCTCCAATAAATCTGTTAGTCTATAAGGTGCCACAGGACTTCTCGTCGTTGTTAAGGATGAATTAAGATTGTGCAGGCCACCTTAATACCATCACTTAGCTACTTCTGAGTGCTTGTCTTTACAACCTTAATGTTCTTTTAAAATAGTTTTTTAAATGTACTAGGGGCTGCACCGCTTGCTCACTGCGCTCGCCAGTCCCTCTCTCTCTAGGGATAGGTGTCTGGCCAGGTAGTAGGAGGCAGGCGTGTGTTGGGGGCAGGGTTTCTGGCCGGGGGAGGGGGCAGGAGTGGACTAGGGATAGGTGTCTGGCCAGGGGGAGGATGCAAAAGCAGGGGAGCGGGCAGAAGCAGGCTGGGGTAGGTGTCTGGCTGGAGGAGGAGGCAGGAGTGGGCTATTGGTGCGGGGTCTCAGCGGAAGGGGTGGGGGGGGCATCAGGCTTGGATGGTGGAAGGGACGCATGGCAGCTGGGGTTTTTGTGTGTCAGGCTTGGATGGTGTAGGGGATATGGGGAGGGGGGGCAATCAGGCTTGGATGGCGGAGGGGTTATGGGGCAGCCTGAGGGAGTATGGGAGGACTTTAGATGGCAGAGAGGGCCTGGTGCAGCCCGGGATGAGGGTCAGGCTCGGATGATGGAAGGAATGTGGGGTGGCCCAGAGGTTGGGTGGGTTCAAGTTCGGATGGTGGAGGGGACCCAGCGTGGCTGTAGGGGAGGGAAGGAGGTTGGGATGATGGAGGGACCTGGCATGGCCTGGGGGTGGAGTGTGGGGTGGGGGGATCAGGCTTGGATTGTGGAGGGACCTGGTGCAGCCTGAGGGTAGAGTGTGGAGGTTGGGCTCAGAAGGCAGAATGGGAAGGGGACCCGGTGCAGCCCAGGGTGTGTGTGTCTGGCTCAGATATTGAAGGGGACCTGGTGCGACTGGCAGGGGAGGGGTCAGGCTCGGATGGCAGAGGGTCCCTGGTGCAGCCTGGGGGTAGAGGGTTGGACTTGAATGGCGGAGGGGACCCAGTACTAGCAGTTCCTACCGAGCAGCACAGTCCCCCAGGATGTGAAGCAGGAGCCGGAGCTGGAGCAACCTATGCCCGAAGGGGACAGTGCCAAGGCTGGCCACAGCAAACAGTGGAGGGCAAAGGCAGGCAGTGGCACGTAGATGCTGATGACATGATGATATCATTCTGTTGTCCCACAGGAAAATTTGTTTTTTATATACACACACACACACACACACACAGAGACACACACACTCTCTCTCTCTCTCTCTCTCTCTCTCTCTCTCTCCGAGCAAACGCATCGACTTACGACCGTTTGTCCTTACAACCAACCTCCCATTAAGTGCATTACAGCCGGTCCCCGAGTTACGAACGCGATCCACGCTTACAAACAGTGCAGTCACATTTAAATGAATGGAGTCCAACTTACGAACAGATTGAGTTACAACCAAGTGTTTGGAACATAACTTGTTCGTAAGTCAGGGACTATCTGGAGAGAGAGAGAGAGAGAAACAGACAGACATTTTATACCTTGCAGTTCTATTGAGCCTTTCATTTGGGGATATCTAATATTAAGTTTCCCACCATCTGTTTCCTATCACCCCAGTAAAATATGAAGTAGTAATATTCCCATAATAGAGGATATAGAACTGAGGATTGTATACCTGTACCAATATATTTATATTAGATCTGAAAGCTGTTTACTCAGGCAGCAGAATATGTACAATTTGGTCTGGTGTCTGTATGCCTTATCCATGGATCTTACTATCAAATACAATCATATTTCCAATACTTTTGACAAATGACTTCAAAACATCTATATCTATATATATAAAAACATTTCCTGCAGGATGACAGAATGACGTCATTCATCATCTGCATCCACAGGCTCCGCCATTGCACGGGCTCCTGGATACTGTTCGGGGACCAGCAAAGCCACCTGGCAGCCCAGCCTGGGCAGATTACACCTCCCAAGGGTCCTGCCTGCTCAGCTCTGGCCACAGCCTTTTGGGTGGCTTATCTCCCAGTCCAGGGACTGATTGAGCTGGTGTGAGGCCCAGGGTACAGCCCACTTGTGCTGGGTACGGAGGTAGACTCCCACACCCCGGGGCACTACAACTTGCTCCAGGGCTGCTTGCTTGCACTGATGTTGTTCTTGGTGCTCACGGACTGCTGAGTCAGCAGGCTCAGGAGAAGCACCAGGCACAAGGCGAGGTGCTCTGCGCCCCCAGCTGCTCCACCCTCCACCACATCTCAAGTGACTAGGCCTGAACCCAGCACCGAGCCACTCTGTTGAGACCCAAACCCAGACTGGCTCCCTCCCACCCAGCCACTCGCAGGGCTGCAGTAGTGAGTAGTGCTTTTGCAAGGCAGGCGAGGTTGCCAGCAGTACTGACCTGAGTGGCCTGGGCCCCCTTTAACTGGAGCTGCAGCCTTGCCCTCTCTCCTCCCCCATACAGTTGGCTTCCTGCTGCTGGGGTGTGGGGTGGAGAGAAAGCCCCGAGCCTCGCTAAATGGGGAAGAAGCGCTCCCCCTCCTGGCTGGGGGAACAGCATCACACCAGTTCACTGTCTGGAGGCCTTCTCTGCACTCCCATTGCCCAGATTCCAGCTAATGGGAGCAGTGGGAGGCTGAGCCTGAGACCGGCATGGGGCCCAAAGAGAAGTAAATACCCCCCACCCTCTCATGCCCAACCCCTGCACTCCTAGCCCCCTTACTCATCTCCCCACTGAGACCCAGCATCCCCAGCTGCTCCAGCACCTTCCTCCCTGGTGACACCCCTGCCCCCAGCCCACTTCTGCCCCTTCCCGCCTGGCCAGACACCTAGCCCCCAGTCCACTCCTGCCCCCTTCCCCTGGCCAGACACTTTGCCCCAGCCTGATCCTGCTCCCTCCCACCTGGCTGGAAATGCTGCCCTACAGCCTGCTCCTGCCCTGCACCTCCAGCCCCCTCACTCTCTCCCTAGGCTGCTCCTGCCCTGCACCCCGGCTCCCTCACTCACCCCCCGCTGAGACTCCCCACCCCCAGTCCCCTGCTGTCCCTCCCCCCAGCCAGACACCCTGTCCCCAGCCCGCTCCTGCACCTTCCCTTGCTTCTGCCCCTTCCTCCGGCCAGACACACTGCCCCCTCCCTCCTGGCCAGATATTCTACCCACAGCCTGTTCCCCCACCGTCCCATGCTCTTGCACCCTGCCTCCCACTCAGACCTCGCACCCTCACTCCCACCTGCATTCTATCTCCTGCCCAGATCCTGCATCCCCATCCCTATCCCACTCATTGACAGCCCTCTCCCACACACTGAACCCCTGATTTTTGGCCCCACTCCAGAGGCTAGGGGCCCCACAAAATCCATGAACCCTGGAACCCCAGAAGTGTTAATCTGGCTTGAGGCCTTGAACCTCAATCCCCACCCCCATGGGGCCAGGGCACCAGGGGAGTGAGATGTTTCAGTTGGCGACCACATCAGTGAGGGCTGGGAGTTTTTGAGGGCTTTTTTCCCCCTCCTCACTTTTGTTGTCCCCAACTGATTTTTCAGTGGGTAAGTGGCCCCCGACTCAAAAAAGGTTCCCCACCCCTGCCATAAATAAAGACCATGTTGAAATCTTTTTGTGTTGGACATAATATTTTACTTTATTTAAAATGAATCCTAGCCAACAAGGTCTCAATCAGGGCCCAGCCCACATCTGGCCGTAATGTCCTATCCCTGGCCCTGATCCTGGGTTAGGCTCCACAGCTCAGCCCCCATCTGGCCACAGGAAGGGCTGGTGGCAACCCCCTCCTGATGTGGTACAGGTAGGAGGAGAGGCCATGATCCAGCTGCGGCAGACAGGGGGATTGGCAAGCGTAGTGAGTAGGGTTGCCAGGTGTCTGGTTTTGAACCAGACAGTCCAGTATTTGAGCTTTCTGTCCGGGAAATAAATTGAGAAAATACCAGACATATAAATGTCCAGTATTTTCTAATTAAGTTAGTTTTATTATTATAATAAGTATCAGTATGTAGTTGTGTACTGCCTGACTGGTAGACATGCTCATACTGCGTGAGCATGTCTACCAGCCAGGCAGTATGCAGCTATGTAGTAGAGGAAGGGGAGGGAGTGGGGCTAGGGTGGGATGGAATCCCCGGGGCCGGACTCACTCGTGCGCCCTGCCGGGACCTTGCGTGGGATGGGCAGCACCCTGGGATCTGCATGCGCCCAGGCCAGTCCCGCTCCCCCCGAACCCCTCCCAGCGAGCCCTGCTTCCCGCCGGCTGGTTCTCCCCCCCCGTCCCCCTCCCATCTCTCCCGGCCAGCCCTGCTCCCCGCCAGCTGGTTCCCCCCTGGCCAGCCCCGCTCCTCCCAACCCCCTCTTGGCCAGCCTCGCTCTCCTCCTGGCTGGTCCCCCCCGCCCCTGATCTGAGATCAAGTGTGTCCAGTATTTTTTTCAAACCATCTGGTAACCTTAGTAAATGCATGAAAGCTTGCCCTGCTTTTTTAGTGCTGTAATACAGCCGCTCCCCGAGTTACAACCACCTCCACTTACGACCATCTGCACTTACGACCAAAGTGGTCGTAAATGCAGATCCGAGTTACGAACTGCGATCCGCCCTTATGAACAGCGCGGTCGCCATGTAACTCTATGGGATCCGAGTTATGAACACTTCGAGTTACGGAGCAAGTGTTGGTCCGTAACTTGTTCGTAACTCGGGGAGCGGCTGTATAGAAGCTTTGTTTGTTTCAAAGACTATTCAAAGAAAAGCCAGTCTCATCTGCAAGTTAGACCTTTTAGTAGTATAAAGGAGGGCTGTCAAATGATTAAAAATTAATTCTGATTAATTGCATTATTAAAAAACTAAGTGTGACTAAAAATGTAGATTAAAATTAATCATTAAAATGAGTTACATGATTAAAAGGTAATAAAATACCATTTATTTAATAATGTTTGGATCTTTTCTACATTTTTAAACTATATTGATTTAAATTACAAGACAATATAAGTTGTACAGTGCTCTGTTTATATTTATTTTTGTTTACAATAGAGATGTTGAAATGCATGTATTCAGATAAACTTGTAACTGCTCAAAAATTCAGTTGTTGTACATTTACATGGGGCGGGAGGCAGCTCCCTGTTTGTACCAGTTCTCACAAAGCTGTGTCAGAGGCAGCAGCATGGCAAGGGAAGGGAGGTAGAAGCATGGAAGGGGGCAGCTGCTCTGCAGGAGCGGGTGCCTGTGGGGAACCAGCTTAAAAGCTGGCTCTCTGTGAGCATCAGCTCTTGCCTGGCCCCCCTGGCCTCCTGAGGCAGTAGTGTGTGGGAGAGTGGGGACAAGGTGAGGCCTGCATGTAACGATGAAGTTTAATCGATGAGCTCAGGCTCATTTGTTAACCATTTATACAGGTACACTATCACATTCCTACTTTACAAATATTTACACTGGTAAAAACAATAGGATTTTTCAGTTCCCCCATGACAAGTACTGTAGTGCAGTCTCTTTATCTGAAAATTGAACCAAATGTAGAATTATGTACTAAAATTCCTGCATTCAAAAATAAGACAATGTAAAACTTTAGCACCTACAAGTCTACTCAGTCCTATTTCTTGTTCAGCCAATTGCTCAGAAAAACAAGTTAGCAGGAGATAATGCTGCCTGCTTCTTGGTTACAATGTCACCTGAAAGTGAGAAAAGGCATTCACATGGCACAGTTGTAGCCAGGGCTGCAAGATATTTATGTGCCAGATGTGCTAACGATTCATGTGTCCCTTCATGCTTCAGCCACCATGCCAGAGAACATACATCTATGCTGATGATGGGTCCTGCTCAATAAAGATCCAAAGCAGTGCAGATGAATGTATATTTATTTCCCATATCTGAGTCTGATGCTGCCAACAGAAGGTTGATTTTCTTTATGGTGGTTCAGTTCTATAGTTTCTGCATTGCAGTGTTGCTCTCTGAAAACATCTGAAAGTATGCTCCACATCTTGTGTCTCTCACATTTTGGACAGTGCTTCAGATTCTTAAATCTTGAGTTGTGTGTACCCTGGTCTAAATCAGACTGACTTGGATCAAAGAAATATGAAACTGCACATAATGCCAGAAATGTCTGGGCTTTATTGGTTTTAGAGTTGTAAATTTATACCGGTCACTCTAAATATCTGAGCACCATTATATTTTGTCTAGTAAGGAGTACGGCAGAAAGGGATCTAGGGGTTATAGTGGACCACAAGCTAAATGAGTCAGCAGTGTGATGCTGTTGCAAAAAAAGCAAACATGATTCTGGGATGCATTAACAGGTGTGTTGTGAGCAAGATACGAGTAGTCATTCTTCCGCTCTACTCTGCACTAATTAGGCCTCAGTTGGAGTATTGTGTCCATTTCTGGGCACCGCATTTCAAGAAAGATGTGGAGAAATTGGAGAGGTTCCAGAGAAGAGCAACAAGAATGATTAAAGGTCTAGAGAACATGACCTACAAAGGAAGGCTGAAAGTATTGGGTTTGTTTAGTTTAGAAAAGAGAAGATTGAGGGGGGACATGATAGCCATTTTCAGGTATCTAAAAGGGTGTCATAAGGAGGAGGGAGAAAACTTGTTCATCTTGGCCTCTGAGGATAGAACAAGAAGCAATGGGGTTAAACTGCAGCGAGGAGGTTTAGGTTGGACATTAGGAAAAGTTCCTAACTGTCAGGGTAGTCAAACACTGGAATAAATTGCCCAGGGAGGTTGTGGAATCCCCATCTGTGGAGATATTTAAGAGTAGGTTAGATAAATGTCTTATCAGGGATGGTCTAGACAGTATTTGGTCCTGCCATGAGGACAGGGGACCAGACTCGATGACCTCTCCAGTCCTAATATTCTATGATTCTATGATTTTCAATGCTCTTTTCCAAAAAGGGAGATAAGACATTGGTCTGTATTATTTTATTGTGGAAGCACCTAAGAGCCCCAGTTACGCACCCCAGTTTGCTAGGTGCTGTACAAAAAGAGACATTGTCAAAGTCTAATGATGGATCCTTGAATATAGCTTTACTGGGGCCTTCCTGATGTTCATCTGGCATTGTATCTTCAGACAGACTGTCTCCATCATCAGTGGATATCTCCATGATTTATCTAAATCTGAATTTTTGTCTGTTGAATAGGCTAGGACTTACTAGGAGAAACCAGATCACTTTTCGTTTGGGATATCTAAGTATTGTCTGGGACAATTTGAGAGCGTATAGCACTGTAGATCCTATGGTAAAGACAAAGAACCCTTTGTTTGTGTCTAAAGCAGCCTTGACATGTTTTTAAAAAAATGTTTGTAATTGGGCTGACTCTGTGGGACTTGTCATCAATTCTCTGCATGTCTTCTTTAATTTCATCTGTGATACAGCCTCTGCAAATTAGGAGCTAATGGATCAGTGGTCAAGGCCTCTCCTAGCAAATAACCCCTTAGTCTGTGAATAATGGACCACATTTGAAAGGCTATTGCCTTATAAGGGCCAGGAGGGCTTTTTAAAACAAAGCTTATTTTACAGATATTGTGGAGACCACCAGAAAAATGCTGGTATGACACATATGCTATCTACCAGAGGAGCCAGGTTTCTATGTGCAAGATACTGACGAGAAAAACAAAAACCTCTGGCCTAAACCAGAGATTGTTGGGTTGGTTCCAGCCTGTCTGGCTTTCTTATTGCTGACATTCCGCAGAGGATGGAATCTCAATGGAGCAGAGATGACTAGCCATCATTCAGCTTATATATCTTCTTCCCCATTCTCTTTGAATGTCGTTTTTAGGTAGATTGTAAGCTCTTGGGGTTGCCAGATGTCTGGTATTGGTCTGGTATCTGTGGTCTCTGTCCGGTGCTTTTTTTTTCTTTTTAACTCAACCAATTTTTTCCCCACAATGTTCAGTATTTTTTTGTGAAAGTATCTGGCAACCCTATAAGCTCTTTGGGCAGTGACTGTCTGCCACTCTGTTTGCTTTACATCGTGGGTCCCATTCTTTATTGAATCCTAGATATTACCTTACCACTGTGATTCTCAGGGCGTAAAAAAGGAAGCTTTTTAGTTATGTGCTGAAATATGCTTGTAGCCTAATTAGTTGGCATATTTTTAGCATATACTTTCTGGATTTGCATTTTTGTTTTGTGCTTCACCTTTAGTTTTCTCCTTAGTCTTGGTTTTTCCGTTCTGATCATTAATATGGGTGAGCACTGTGGACAAAAACACATGCACAAAATCCTACAAATATCTGCATTATATCCATGTGTATCTGTATTCATGCATATGGATGCAGATATCTGCTGCTCAGTTTTGTAGCTTTGGATACAGAATTTGTATCTGGAACACTGCAAATTAGGAGATAGCTGCTTTAAATCTGAAAGTATCCATGGCTCATTTTTATTGATACAGATGCGGATGCAGATACATGAATGTGTAGAGCCATATGTGGATACAAAATCTGTATGTGGTCACTGGTTATCAAACATAGTCTCTTGACTATCCCATGTTGTCTCACTTTTTTGATTAGTTCAGTAGTAGCTGGGTGTAAAAGCCTATGCTGACCATTTATTTTACAGTAAAGTATGCATAGATTAAATAAATGCAGCAAACTTTTTAAAATTCATGGATTGAAAACAAAGCTTTTCACTGTCTATCAGGACCTTAAACGGACTTGGGATCTTGGTGTGTTCCATGGACGGATCAGTGGCTTTTTTGGATTTTTCCCAGGATGAACTTGGAGATCCACTTAGTGAGGAGGAGAAGGTACTATGAGATCTCAGGATAAATGTGATCATCCATTTTTATTAAAATAATTTGCTCAGAACTCTTCATAGAATTTTTTAGTTGCCTGATTTTCATATTATAGGAAAATGTGATCTTGTCTGCTTTCCAAACCAGGAAGTTTTTTTGTAGTATCCATCAAGTTCAGAAACAATTTGCGGTATTATGTATCCTTTCCAGGGTAGAAATTGTCTTGGCAAATACCCATTTGCTTACATTGCATTATACATTTGAAACATTTGGCCTAAGTAGTAAGTACTGACTTCCTGATTTCAAAATTATGATTTAAAATTACTCTTATGAGCTTATATGCAAGTCTTTTTAACATGCTTTTCTATCAGCAAGAATGGATTTTCCCCCTTAACACTGCTATCAGCGGAAGTTTTGCCACCCCAGTTAAGTTAGTTAATGAGTTAGATGTTATCTGAAAAAATATAACAAGAAGGAAAATAACTGTGAATGATGTGTAAATAGTACTAAACGTACTTCTATTGATACAAATAGATATGCATAATTCTTTATAGTACAATCACTGATGTGTTGCTAGCAGTTGTAATCAGGTTTTGTTTTTAAATTTTTAACATCTGTAGAGCAACATTCACCAGTCCACCTATGGTAAAAGCTTAGCGATAATGAGTGAGGCTCAGTTGTCCACTACCATTATTGAGAATCCAGAGATGCTGAAGTATCAACAGAGACAGCAACAGCAGCAGATGGAGCAGAAGAATGCAGCAATACAGGATGCAGCAGGGACTGTAACGACAGCTCCCAAAGTGGCAAGCATGGTTAATGGTGAGAGTTTGGAGGACATTAGAAAGGTAGGCCTTTTGAATGTTGATTTTATAGAATCCACTACAAATTTGATAAATATTTAATATATAATTAGGGAAATAAAATGGGCCAGGTAGTATCTTTTAGGCAAGCTTTTGAGCTTGCACAAAACTCTTCTTCAGGTCTGGGAAAGGTGCACAGTGTCACAGCTAAATACAAGGTGAAGCAAATTATTTAGCATATGGAGTTAATATGGTGAAAGTGACTATTCAAAGTGAAGTGGCCATTTATGACCTTTGCAGTCTTGAGACAAAGAAAGGTTGATGGTTTGTCTTTTGAAGATGTTGTGCAGGTTTCTTTTGAGGTTGACAACTGAGGCCTGATATGAAGCTTGGTTTTGTGAAAAGTGTTCTGTCTTGTATTTAGCTGAGATTTGTTATTTGATCCTCTCAGTCTCCACCATAACACAGTCACAGTTCTGGGCTCCATTGCATTAGGAGCTGTACAAATTCTTACTAAAAGATAATTTTTGCTCCAAAGAGGTTGTGTCTGAAAAATCCAGTTTGTGCTGACATGAAGGGAGATTGAATGAGAGAAGACTGTGTAAATATTTGGGGTCCCTGGTTCAGAAACACAGTTGTGACTGAAAAAAACAACAACTTCCCTGCAATAATGTATAATTATTGATGAGCGTTTTTCATTTCATCGCACTTAACAGTTGACAATCCTGTGTCAACTGGAAAAAAGCATTCATATTAACATTATTTTCTCCCCTTCCCCCAAAAGAATCTTTTAAAGAAACAAGTTGAAACACGAACTGCAGATGGCCGAAGGCGGATCACACCTCTCTGCATAGCTCAGCTGGACACTGGGTATGCTTTGAAGTGTTTTACTTATGTTTCTTGACTTTTTCATCTACTTCTTCCAGTTCGCACTGAAGAGATTTAGGTCCAAGAGAAATGAAAATCATTTCAAATTAAATATGCAGACATTTAGATGAGAAGAATGTAATAATCTGCCTTGGAATTTGGCTCATGTGATTTCTAGCATTTGTTCCAGCATGCTCCTAGTGCTGTGGGATCTTGAATGACTGAGTGGTTCCATCCTTGGTTTCCTTTGTTGTCCAAAAAAGGTTTTTTTTCCTTTTCTAGGAATATACTGTGTATTGAATCCTTTAGTGCTTTAGATTATCTGGATTCATGTTCTCAGAATGAGCAGCTTTAACTGTTATTTTTGGAAGCGGGAAGGGTGATGGAAAAAAGATCCCAAGATCAGAGCCAAGCGTGAAAAATAAACTACTTTTGCCAAGGAGCTTGTTGTTATACTTCTGTCATCTGAAGCAATTTAAAGCATGTGTTTATATTCTGAGTAATCATTCTAGTCATGATTTGAACTAAGGATGTTAAAATGCAGTTAATTGACTACTCTACTAGTGGGTGGAATTTCTGTCAACTAGTCGATAGGCACTTCCGCATTCCTCCTGTGAAATGTATGAGAGCCTCTGCTGGGGCTCTTGTACATTTCAAAGGAGGAATGTGGAACTCCGGGTACAGCCTGGAGCCAGTGGGAAGTTCCGCTGAATAGGGCTGCACACAGCATGCCTGCTTTGAAATGCACAAGAGTCCCCAGTGGGGGCTCTTGTGCATTTCAAAGCAATGGAGCTCGGGGTCAGCAGGGAACTCACAGTCCCCCACTGACCCCGGGCTCCATGCTACACTGCATTTCACTAGGAGCCCGGGGTCAGCTGGAGAGTCCCAAGCTGACCCCAGGTTCCGCACAGCACTTCCCCGGAACCCAGGGTCAGCTGGGGACATGCTGTGGGGAGCCCGGGGTCAGCTGAGAGTCCCCAGCTGACCCTGGGCTCCACAGCTGCCCCTATAAATCGCGCAGAGGCGGCATTTTAAAGGGGCAGCCTGCCGCACAGCTGATCCGCCTGGAATAGTTACTTTGAAGGCATGGCTTTTTTCCCATCAAAAGGTCATGTTGTCTTACTTCCAACACTGGGAGTTCAGGTGGGAAAGGGCACAACTGCTGCTGCTGTGCCGCTCTAGGCCTCCTTGGAAATCCCTGAGGCCGCTCCTTCGTGGGATGGTCTGTAATGGGTGGGAGAGAGAGCGGGGTGGTGGCAGCAATGAGTAGGGTTTGGGGGATGAGAATGGACAGCGCCCCTTGTCTCCTGGGCCAGATTACACAAATACTTCAGCCAAGAGTGACCATGGGCTGGGAGTTTGAGTCCCCGGTATAAACTTACGACATGTTTTCACCAAAAATGAGGGAGCTCTCTTTGTTCTTCAGCTGTACACAAGCAAACATCACTCCAAAATTATGTGTATTCCTTCTGTCTCATTAATTATCAGAGGTGGACTGCAAAGCACCATGTTGGCCTGCATTGCAGTAGAAATTAGAAAAATATGTGGAAAAAATATGCACATCCAATGATATTAAAATTAATTTTTTAATGTATTCTTTAAAAACTCCTTTAAAAATTATATATATTTGTTTTTAATCTTTTTGGCATAGGGATTTTTCAACAGCATTCTTCAATAGTATTCCGATATCTGGGTCTCTGGCTGGCTCAATGATGTCTTCTCAAAGTAATCAGCAACTGATGTCATTCGATTCCAATGCAACTAATTCCCTCAGCACTTCAAAGCCTTCTCTAGAACCACTCGCAGCCAGTGTGAAACCTACAGATGACACAACCAATAAAGATGGGTCAGTATTTGCAAGAAATTTCATTTCTTTTAATCTAGATGACTTGGCCTTCATAATTCTTTAAATAAGAAATTAAAGTGGTTTTCCGGCCAGAAAATATTGAGATTCTAGTATTGTTCTGCAATACTTCAGGAATGTATTAATATCCAGTTCTGCTTCAAGAGGTCCCCGTGGATGCTTCTTGGTGGGGGTCTCAGTGCCGTCTCAGCACCTGGATCGGAGAGATATTGAGGCAATCTCTGCGGGAGCTGTGCATGCGCAGCACCAACTGGCGCATGTATGCCAGTAGGCACCGCATATGCGCAGCCCATACCCTCCAGTTCCTTTTCAACCACCATCAGCCAGAGATGAAGCTCCGCAGTTCCCTGGTTTTTTCGACAATTCTAAAATAGTTTAGATAGATTCTTAGTTAGTTCTTCTTATTATTGGAGTTATCTACTTAGTTATTCGTTTAAAAAAAAACTTTACATCATGCTGGATTCTCCAGGCTTTAAACGCTGTGCTTCCTACAGAGAGGAAATTCCTATTTCTCCTTCAAGAGATGTTCCTGGGGGTGCTCCACATCAGGTGTAGAGCGTCCCAGTGCCTCTGGACGGAGTTTTGCTAGCAGTGCCTCAGCTGGGGCCGTGCATGCACAGTGCGCAATGCGTGCAAACTCCCTGACTAGCTATGCGCATGCACGGCCCCCCGCCTCCCTTCAGTTCCTTTCTACCGTCCCCGGCTGCAGACGGAATGCAGCAGTGCTCTTCTCTCCTCAGCACACTTAGTTGTTAAAGTAGTTAGTTTTTAGTTAGTTACTAGGTTTTGGTTGTCTTCCACTGTTTTCTTGTCATTTAGATTAGATTAGTACTAGTTAAAAAAAAAAACACGGTGCATGGATTGAACCGCCGTTTCAGCATACAAGCCGGTATGAGCTCTCCTGGCTTCAAATGCTGCGCGCTCTGCAGCAGCGCGGTGTCTGCCTCTGATGTGCATGACTCCTGCCTCAAATGTCTGATCTCATTCGCGCAGAGATTGCCCCCACTGTGTCAAAATGAGACCCAGGTCTCACAGAGAGAAGGAGCTTATATTGAAAACGCTCCATAATGACAACGACAAAAGACATGCTTCTGACCCAGGCTCTGGGCACGGCTTAATACCTAACAGAAATTACTCTAAGCACTCTAAAAGAAGGGCAAGCTCATTACTTCAGCAACCCACCAAGAGGCATTCTGAGGTAAAAAAAGTCAGACCACTCAGATAAGAACCATCTGAGCACATTTGACTGCCCAGGTACTTCGGACGAACAGCGTAATAAGCCAGAAAGCGCTTCAAACGCTGCCCTGACAGAGGCAACAGGCCGCTCCATGCCAGCCTCAGAAACCCCGGTAATGCTGACCATTATGGCAACTCCACCGGTACCTCAGCCTCTCATGATGGCACCTAGGGAAGGGATAGAGCACTCACTCAATACTGCCTCTTCCTCTCAACTATTAGTGGCAATAGCTCTCCCTCTCAGCTCTGCGGTAAAAATGGGCTCCTCTCAGCTAGCGCAGCCCCCCACATCACAAACTCCCCGATCACCTACAGGGAGAATAAAGTCTTGCAGATTGATTCATCTCTTCCCTTTTGAGTGAGGACAGACACATTCAGTCACTACTTTCTGATGACTCAGATCCTCTGTCTCCCTTCTCACATGAGGAGGGAGAGGATTTTGGCGCTTTTCACCACAATTGGTCCCTAATTCAGAGGGTCACTGGGGACACAGAGTCACTTGCAACTAGACCTTATCAGAGCGCAAATGACTCCCTGGGCTCCCTATCTGTGGACGCCCCTGCCCATGGCATACCCCCCACAGTGGCAAATGTGGAACTAACCTCCACAACAGCACAGAAAGAGACCATTTAAAATTAAACATATAGATAAGACTCTTTCAAGCTGTACTGAATCTCCTCACAGACACGTTACGAGGAGAGATAATGAGAGCCAATATTCCCCTATGTCAGCAACGGGATCTTTGGCTCACACAACATCATTAGTTGATATGGGGGAGGCAATTCTACCTCCGTCCGCTAACACTTCGGAGGACGTCTCCTCTTTCCAAAACTTATTTAAAAGAGTTGCACAAGATCTAAATATCCCTGTGGAGGAAGTACAGGATACTCCCCACGAGCTCACTAACATCCTACAAGCTGAATTTCTCTTCACACATTCTCCGCACCCCGAATTCCCTTGTGGTAGACACTGTACAGCAAAGAAATAAGCAGCAAAATTGCTCAATCCCATCTGACAAAGAGAATAAAAGATTAGACTCATTTGGTAAAAGAGTGTATGCTTCAGCCACACTCCAGCTGAGAGTAGCAATTTATTCAGCCCTACTTAGTAAATACTATTATAACAATTACATGAAAATGAACACATTTATTAATGATCTTCCAGAAAGCAAAAAATGCACATTTCAAAGCCATTGTCTCTGAGGGGCAGACAGTTTTTGCGTATAGCGTTGCAAGCGGCTCTCGCAGCAGACACAGCCACAAGAACGATGGCTACAGCTGTCACTATGCGGCGGGCCTCCTGGTGCAACTCTCATCACTAATTACCTCAGACAAATGGGTCCAAACCATTTTCAGTACATTGTCCTACCCTTCGGACTCTCTACAGCTTTGAGAGTATTTTCCAAAATCCTACTGGCAGTCACTGCCCACCTCAGGAGACACGGAGATACCATATATCCCTACCTGGACGACTGCCTAGTCAAAGCAAGGTCCAGACACAAGTGCCATCAACACACTCACATGGTGCTAGACTGTCTTCTTTCTCAAGGACTTCTTGTGAACCACCTCAGATCAATGCTTACACTCTCGCAGACCATCCAATTTATTGGGGCACACCTCAACTCTATCACAGCCAAAACCTCCGTCCCTCCCAACAGAGCTACTCACATCAAGCACTTGGCATTATTTCTACAGGACATGCCTACAGTCACCGCACTCGACTGCCTTTGACTTTTAGGCCATATGGCTTCCTGTGGTACCCAATACGAGACTATTTATGAGGTGTCTCCAAGGCTGGCTCCTAACGCAGTACAAACCGAATATTCATTCACTGACAAAGAGACTAACTATGCCTCCATCAGTCAAAGCATCATTAAAATGCTGGACAAAGGTGTCCAATCTAACTGCAGGCATGCCCTTCCAATCCACAGAGCCCACAGTGGTCATCACCATGGACACCTCGCTCACAGGCTGGGGCACTCACATAGAAGGGAGAACAGTTCAAGGACTGTGGTCCCCTGTGGAACATGATCTGCACATAAATATCTTAGATCTCAGAGCCGTCTGCCTAGCGTGTCAAAAGCTACTCCCTCAGGCGAAAGGGATACACGTCCGTGTCTTCACAGACAACACGGCATGCATGTTTTATGTAAACCGACAAGGCGGAGCACGGTCACAGCCCCTGTGCAGAGAAGCCATAGTCCTTTGGAACTGGGCAATAGCACAGGATATCCATCTGCATGCCATATACCTGGGGCTCTCAATACAACAGCAGACACCCTAAGCAGGGCCCTCCCCCAGGAGCACGAATGGGAGAAGGACCATACAATCTTGCGAGAAGTATTCAGCCAGTGTGGCCACCCTTGCATAGATCTGTTTGCCACCAGATCCAACAGAAAATGCACAATGCCCAGAGTGGGCATGGGCAAACACTCCCTAGGAGACGCTCTGACTCACTCATGGAATGCACCCTTACTATACGCATTCCCTCCGCTTTGTCCCTGCTTATCTTTATGATGACCCTGTTCAGGAGAGGAAATGAAGATCATCCTCATAGCTCCGTGCTGGCCGTGACAGCCTTGCTTCCCCCCACAAATCAGCATGCCTCACCCTCAACTTTCGATGCTCCATCTAAAAGCGCGGCACCTCAATGGTTCACTAGCATAGAGCTCCAGTGCTCCCAACAAGTCCAGGAAGTTCTGCACAGCAGAGCTCCTGCAACAAGAAAATCATATATCAGTAAATAGACACAATTTACACACTGGGCCTGCAAGCACAATATATCGCAGCAAACAGCTCCCTTCCCGATAATATTGGATTACTTACTGCACCTGAAGCAGTCTAATCTCTCATTGGCCTCAGTCAGAGTGCACCTACCAGCTATAACAACATTCCATGTACCACTGGATGACACTACTTTCTTTACATACCCCACGACGAAACGGTTTTTGAAGGGCCTGCAAGTTCTATACCCTGATGTTTCACCCCCACAAGAACCATGGGACCTCCACCTGGTTCTGACAACATTAACAAAACCGTCCTTTGAACCTATGGCCACATGCTCCTTACTCCACTTAACACTTAAAACAGCATTTCTAGAGGCTATCACATCAGCAAGCAGAGTAAGCGAACTGGCCGCTCTCGTGTCCAGTCCACCATTTATTATTTTCCTTAAAGACAGAGTGTCCATGCAGCCACACCCCAAATTTTTACCTAAGGTCCATGTAGCCTTTCACATCAGTTAAACAATACACCTACCTGTGCTTTTCCCAAAGCGCCATTTCAACGCCTTTGAAGCACAGATTCACATGCTCAACGTCAAAAGAGCTCTCTCTTTCTGCATTGACAGAACAAAATCATGCAGGTCCTCTCCTCACCTGTTTTTTTCCATCGCTAACCATAACATGGGAGAGAAAATATCATCTCAAAGAATATCCCATGGGATATCGAGTGCATTAATACCTGCTACTCACTTAATAACTTACCTCCACCTGCTCCAATCCGAGCACACTCTACAAGGGCAGTTGCAACCTTGGTCGCATACCTCAGAAAAGTTCCACTGGAGGACATTTGTGCAGCAGCAACGTGGTTCACGGATCACACTTTCGCGAATCCCTACTCGCTTGCCTCGGGTCCGTTACGCCACACTAAGTGAGCGAAGGCTGTCCTGCAGACAGCATACTTACTGGATCTGAAGTCCCTGCCCCCATAAGATAGACTGCTTGTAGCCACCTGATGTGGAGCACCCCCAGGGACGTCTTTTGAAGGAGAGGAGGAGGTTACTCACCTCCTGTAACTGACGTTCTTTGAGATGAGCGTCCCTGTGGGGGGCTCCACTACCCTCCTTTCCTCCCCTCTACTTCGGAAACCTTTAAAAAAAAAAAAGTAAATAAATAAATAAAATATAAAAGCAATCATGTCAATCACGCTCCTCCGCCGGGTTCTGGATAGAGAAGGAACTGAAGGGAGGTAGGGGGCCGCGCATGCGCATAGCTAGTCAGGGAGTTTGCGCATGTCACGCGCCACGCATGCGCGGCCCCCAGTGAGGCACTGCTAGCAAAACTCCGTCCAGAGGCACTGGGATGCTCTACACCTGATGTGGAGCACTCCCAGGGGACACTCATCTCGAAGAATGTCAGTTACAGGAGGTGAGTAACCTCCTCTTCTGATGGACACTTGCAATGCATCAGATGTTTGGGAGAACAACATTCAAGTCAGAATTGCCTTCATTGTGCCAAACTTAAAGCCAGGGCTCACAAGGACAGAGATCTCTGATTAAAGCTGATTTTAATGGAGAAGTGTTTAAACCCAGCCTTGGACCCAGGAGTGCAGCCTGGGTAGGTATGGTCACCCCCAGGTTCCTCTCAGGGCAAAAAGGCATCATAGAGGAGAAGTTCCTCAGTGCTTCATCGGAAGTCTGCAAACATGAAGTCCAGGCAACCAGCACAGAGGTCTCGCATCAGCCCTTTAGACGCCCCTGCACCTCAAGCATCACTACATCACTAGCTGTTGCCACTTCTGACCAAAAAGGCTCCAAACAACACCCTAAGGCCATACTGGTAGCATCTTCAGTACCAATGACTACTCTTGCACTGATGGCTACAGCATGAGTGTCGATGATGGCACCAACACCAAAACCCATGGCACCGTCATCACCTTTGGCACCGTCGATGCAGACATCCTTGGTCTTGGCACTGTTGGCACTGGCCAGACTGGTGGCACCAATTATACACTCAGTGCTGCCAACATATCAACAGTTGCTATCGTTCTCACCGACCATGCCGTCGGCCTCGCACAGACCAATGTTGCAGACTCCGGCACTGATCCTGGCAGCACTGCTCCCATATATGTGGAATGTAGATCTTGCAGTCACACCTGCACCTCAGTCACTGCTCTTCAGCATGGATACGTTGCCTAGACCAGCTATTCCTCGGGCATTGTCTCCAGTATCATCATAGTTTTCCAGCGATGAAGATGATGGTGTACAGGCTTATTTTTCCCCACACTGTAGCCCTCAATGCAATACATAAACCACACTATGACCCACGTGGGGTTCCCCTATGCTGTGGACACCACTGGATGCTACACCCTGTCCAATGGCCTTAGTGGAGCCCTTGGGGCTCCTATAGGAGACAACCCAGCATTCAGCCCAGTCCTTATAAATTGCCTATTTATATACCATGCACAGCCTCATCAGTGCAACATCTCCTCATATCAGATCCCCAGGAGCGTCAGATTGCAGAGGAATCACCCCCAGACACATTACCTCCCACTAACTCCTCATCCTCACCTGATGAGGCTGTGATGCCACCTCCACCTTTGGCTGCGGATGACTTCACACACTTTAATGAACTCTTTAGAAGAGATGCAGCAGAGTTCAAGATCACACGGAGGAGGTGGCCGAACCACAGCATGAGTTCACTAATATCCTACAGGCCTCTCCTCATCCAAAATAGTCTTCCCTATAAACCTAGCAATCCCAGATCCAGCCGACACAATTTGGCAAACTCCTGCATCAATAACACCTGTGTGCAAGAGAGCTGATAAAAAATATGTGCCCGCTAAAAGTTCGGCATTTTTATTCACCCATCGGACATTGAATTCTCTAGTGGACATCAAAGGGCGAAGCAACATCATTTCTGCACCACTCCACTAGACAAGGACAGCAAGAGACTAGACCTCTTCAGTTGAAAGATCTATACAACTGTGACTTTACAGTTTAGGATCTCATACTATTCAGCCTTGTTGGCAAAGTATGATTTTAGAAATTATTCTAAGATGATGAACTTTGTGGACAACATCCCGGAGGCAAAGAGACCCCAATTTATTGCCATTGTCGCTGATACACGTTATCTCCTGCACTGCTCTTCGGGTCACACTTGACACCTCTGACATAGTGGTTAGAACCACTGCCACTGCTATTGTGATGCGCAGGGCCTCATGGTTTTCCTGACCATGCTCCCTTGCGAAATACAATCCACTGTCAAGGATTTGCTCTTTGATGGGGAAGAGCTATTTGCGGGTAAAACCAATGAAGTCCTTAATACTATGAAGGACTCATGTGCCACCCACCCTTTGTACCCTGGGTATTCTTACACCCACAAACAGACATAGGCAGTACTGCCACCAGCCTTATCAACAGCCTCACTATCCTGCTTACCTCAATCAAAGCTCAGACAGCAATCCGAACAGGAACCGACCTTGGCCTCAAAGATGTAGACAGTCATCAGGCTCTCTGCTCCTCAACTGCCACTGGTCAACAAGCAAATTTGGGGCCTTGGTCGAGGGCCTGGAAAACCTCCCACAAGTTCCAATGCTGCCAGTGACCACACACACTTTCCATCTCCGTCCTTTCTATCAGCAATGAGCCGCTATCACCACAGACAGATGGGTGCTCGACATCATTCTATCTGGTTACACCATTCCCTTCCTCTCCAAATCACCTACTCTTCCTCCTACCCTGTCCTTCTTCAGGGATCCCTCTCACGAGACCCTGTTACGACACGAGGTGATAAATTTATTAGATCTGGAGGCCATAGAACAGATCCCAGAACAACACAAAGGATAAGGTTTCTATTCCTGCTACTTCATAACTCAAAAGAAGTCAGGAGATTGGAGACCAATTTTATTTCTGCACAACCTGAACACATTTGTGAAAATGCAATGCTTTTGCATGGTGACTCTATCCATAATTATTCCAGCATTGCAACGAGGGGATTGGTTTTTAGCCCTCAACCACCAGGACACACACTTTCATATTCTCATACACCCAGTTCACAAAAGATTCTTAAGGTTCATGGTTGGCCCACAGCACTACCAATATCGTGTCCTTCCATTTGGCCTGTCTACGGTTTCTTGAATTTTCTCCAAGGTGCTCACTGTGGCCACAGCACACTTTCACTATATGGTAATAATCATATTTCCTCACCTCATCTTCTTAAAGCCACATCGTAGTCAGAGGCAATCCACACAATGACAACTATCAATTGTTTTCAAAAGCTGGGTCTTCGCATAAACTGGGAAGAGTCATCTATCCATCCTTCCCAGATCATCCAATTCATCAGGGCCTCACTTAGATTCCACATTGGCAAGAGCCTACCTGCCTCACAACAGATCTCTTGCCATTCAGTCACTAGCCACAATGCTGTATATCTCCACAATCACTACAGCCAAAGACTTCCTACAACTTCTAGGACACACGGCAGCTACAGTCTTCGTAGTATCATATGCCCGACTACACATGCACTGCTTACAGATTTGGTTCTCTGCAGTATACAAGCCTCTAAAACACCCAATGTCGCACCGGCTTACCATACTGCATGAGATAAAGACATCCCTCCTTTGGTGGACCAAGCTGATGAATCTTTGCATGGGGGTCCTGTTCTTCAACTTTTCCCCACATTTCACGATCACTACACATGCTTCTCACATAGGCTGGGGCACCCATTTCCATGACCAGACCTCTCAAGGTCAGCTCAAGAGATGTGCTTGCACATAAACCTGCTGGAGGTCTGCATTGTACACAAGGCCTTCAGACCTTTCCTGCCCTTCATTTATCGGCAAGCACATCCATGTCAAAAACAACATTGACTGTGTTTTTTACATCAGCAGACAAGAAGGCGCCAGGTTCTGATCCCTGTGCACCAAGACCATAAAGTTGTGGAATTTTTGCATCAATCACAACATCAACCTTTCTGCAGTTCACATACCAGGGGTCACCAATGTAACCATGGATGCTCTCAGCAGACATTTCCCTCAACATCACGAATGGGTACTCAGTTCTTCAGTAGTATACTTTCTCTTCTGCAAATGGGGTCGCCCGTCAATAGACCTGTTTACTACACCTCAAAACACCAAATATATACACTTTTGCTCCAGAGCGAGCATCAGGAAGGATCGATTGGAGATGCCTTTCTTATTCCATGGAGTCAAGAGCTTTCTTACGCTTTTCCCTCTATACCTCTCTTCGCCAAAGTAGTCCACAAGATCAGGACAGACAGGGCTACAGTCATACTTATAACCCCCACATGGCCAAGAGAAATGTGGTATCCCTTCCTGCTCAGGATGTCAATTTACACACCCATTAGTCTCCCTCTTCAGCGCAGTCTCATAACTGTGGGTCAGACATCACAATCCTACCCAGACCTGTGCAAGCTGAATCTAATGGTGTGGCTCCTTCATGGCTCTCCCACTCCAAACTAGGCTTTTCAGAATAGATACGCACAGTCCTTAAACATAGTCTTAAAGATTCCCCATACGCCTCCTACACATATAAATGGAAACGGTTCTCAGCAAAGTGTATCTCTAAAGGGCAGGACCTGATATTAGTGCCCCTATCATTTATCTTGGACTACTTCCTCACTCTGAAGCAAGCCTCACTTCCATTCAGCTCCATCAAAGTACACCTACCGGCCATTACGGTCTTTCATCACAAAATTGAAAGTTGGTCCATTTTTACTCACCCTACAATCCAGTGGTTCCTCAAAAGGCTTCATCTTCTACATCCTGATGTCACACAACCATCACCTCCCTGGGACCTGCGTCTGGTACTGTGACCCCTGACCAGGCCACCTTTTGAGCCTCTTGCATCTTGCTCCTTAGCACACCTCTTCATGAAGGTTGCGTTGTTGGTTGCCATAAACATCAGCCTCATCGGAGATATGGCAGCACTCGTGGCTGACCCACCTTTTACAATATTCCGCTGAGATAAGGTCACCCTTCGCACGCATCCGAAGTACTTACCTAAAGTTGCCTCATTTCACATAAATGAACCACTGCATTTACCTGTATTCTTTCCAAAACCACATGCCAATGTAACTAAGGCTTCCATGCACAC
Source organism: Rafetus swinhoei (assembly GCA_019425775.1). Taxonomy (NCBI): domain Eukaryota; kingdom Metazoa; phylum Chordata; order Testudines; family Trionychidae; genus Rafetus; species Rafetus swinhoei. The sequence continues at coordinate 14,442,010 of CM033425.1, read as the reverse complement.
TCTTGATGTCAGGCATGCATTAGCATTCTATTTGCAGAGAACTAGGCCCTTTAGAAAATCTCCTCTGCTCTTCTTGGCATTTGCTGAACAGGTTAAAGGGCAACCCATATCAAAATAGAGATTGTCCAGATGGATCACCAACTTTATAAAGCTTTGTTACATTCTAAAGGGCCTACAATCACCATTAAGGTTGATGGCTCATTCCACCAGGGCTGTATCCTCTACCACTGCATACCTACGCAATGTCCCACTTTTGGACATTTGCAAGGCAGCCCCACTTGGATGTCACAACTTACCTTTGCTGAGCACTATGTGCTCTCGTATGGACATGACACTCCGGTGTGTTCTGCAGTTCTGTCATCAGCCTTCCGCAATATTCTAAAGCCCCTGCCACCACAGGCTGAAACTGCTTGCTATTCATCCTGCGTAGAGCATCTACAAGGACCTCTCAAAGAAGCGGAGGTTATTCACCTTGTGCAGTAACTGGAGTTCTTTGAGATGATGTCCCCATGGATGCTCCACAACCCGCTTTCCTCCCCTCTGCTTCGGACCTACAGGGCCTCTGGACTAGAGAAGGAAATGGAGGGCGCGGACCTTACATGCGTGGTACCTACTAGCACACATGTGCCGTGTGGTGCCACGCATGTGCAGCCCTCACTGGGACTGCTTCAAAATCTCTGATCCAGGTGCCGGGACGGCACCGAGACCCTCAGCATGAAGCATCCACAGGGATACCATCTTGAAGAACTCCAGTTACTGCACAAGGTGAGTAACCTCCATTTATTCTGAGAACTAATTATACCAAACCCATGTTTTTTGTAAAATTAGTTTTTTCTTGTTAACATCCAATGTGTACCACTATGCGGCAGTTTCTAAGATGTCCACAAGCATGGAGGAAACTTATCCATTATTGGATTGAGCTCGAAGTTGAGATATAACTAATAGCTCTAAAATGCTGCAGTTTACTTAATCAGCCCTCCCAGGTCTGAACAAATCCCTAGGCACACACTGGAAATGCTCTTCTCCAGTGAATTAAGATGTATTCTGATTGTTATCCACTGGAGTAATCACAAAATCATTCTTAAAAACACTGAACACTGAAACACTGAACTGTCATTAATAGACGATTGCACCTCCCTTAAAACCTCTGTATTCAGGCGAGTATTTTAAAAGTGAGCAAATCTTATTTAGATGACTTTTATGATCTAAGGTCCTGTTGTGAGGTTCAAAGAGTGTTTTCAAGAAGCAAGTTATGTGATTTGCAATGTAGTGTAGGCAACACATAGGCTTGTGTGTAAAATTTTCAGCATGCTACATCAAAAGAAATTTGCAATAGAGACCAACAGATCATTTTACGCCGCTCTACTGCGTATACACAATTAGAGCCCTGCAAGTCCATGGATATCTGCATTTTTTTCGGGGGTATCTACATCCAAGGCTCAATTTTGCAGATAAGGACGTGGATGCAGATACAAATTTTGTATTTAGAACCCTACACATATGTGGACTTCATGGGAATTTGTGAGTACCTGCATTCGCCAAGGTGGATGCATATATCTGTGGCTCATTTTTGTGGACATGGATACAGATTCAAATTTTGTATCCATGCTGTGCTGTATACATAATCACTAATTTATTTTACTTGGAAACTGAATACTCATGGATAATATGTATTTTTAATCAAGTGGTGAGAATTACAAAGAATGAATCGGTTCTATATAGCTAGATGACAAGACTTTATAAAGTAGCATTAAGATTTCGACTCTCAGTTCTATTTTAAATAATTGTTGAGAGTAGCCAAGCTTAGAGGATATTGACACATGAAAGGATATGATGGTGTATTTTTTAATTCTCCCATGTCCAAGAGTAGCCAATTTAATGAAACTTTTAGGCCGTGTAGAATGTTTTGATAAATGATGCTTTTAAATGATACTTTATTTGTATGAGTAGTGCAAGATTCCAAATATATTTTCCATCTTTATTTTTCTCTTGCCTCCTTTAATAGTGTAAATGCTACCTCTGCTTCAACCGCTCCCCCTGTATCATCTTCCTCTGTGCTAACAACTCCATCTAAGATCGAACCAATGAAAGCATTTGATTCCAGATTCACAGAACGATCCAAAGCCACCTCAGGGACTTCTGCTGTAATAAATACAAATCAGATTGTCATAGACAGGTGAGTGATGGTACAGGGCAGGGGAGGTACACAATCTAAATCAAACGCTGAGGGTGGTCCCGGTTCGCACTGGTACTCCTGACAGTTGAGAGGAGTAAGGGAAGCCAACGGGAGTGTTTGCTCTGGTCTGTCTCCCTCTGTGAAGACAGTGCCAAGCATGGTTTAAGGTAAGCCAACTCCAGCTACATATTTTAAAGCCTATTCCTCTGCGTCTCTCCAGCTCCGGATCTCGAACTACTGCACGATACTCACAAAATACACACACATTTTTGAGCAACTATCACATTTTATTGATAGCCTTCCAGAAGACAAAAGAGAGCAATTCAGGGCCAACATAAATTAAGGCACCCTGATTTCTCGCACAGCTTTACAGGCAGCCTTGGACACTTCTGATACTACTTCCCTCCATCACAATGGCCGTTGTAAAGAGGAAGTCATCATGGCTCCATCTATCTGGTTTTCCCCGTGAGGTACAAGCCACAGTGAAAGATCTTTCTTTCCAGGGCTCCAAGCTGCTTTCGGGTACCACCAAGGCTTCCCTTCATTCACTCAGACTCCTGTGCCACATTGAAAACACTTGGCATTCATGTTCCTGCAACAAAATGTAAACAGGGAAGGTAATTTACTCAGAGATACAAACCCATGCCTTTTAATCAAGCAGAAGCACTTTGACAACAAAAGGAGGCAACACCAAACTAAATGGAGACAAACTCCTGACCAGCCCTCTACCTTTCAACCCTCGACTATGAGATAAACATTTTGAAGGTCAGGTGGAGAGTCTGGTAACACCTCTCCGTTTAAGGCAACCACTGTCCTACCAACTATTCCGCCAATGTCTAGTACCCTTCTACCACCAATGGTCCTCTGTCATGACCAACAGATGGGTACTGGCGATTAAAAAGGGCAGATACTGTATCTCTTTTTTGTCTACCCTGCCTTCTCACTCCCCCTCCTTGTCCCTCTTCAGGGATCCATCTCACCAGAGCATTCTCCTCCAGGAGATCGACCACCTGCTCCATCTAGGGGCTACAAAATCCGTACCTCACTGCTACAGAGGCAAAGGATTTTACTCCCATTACTTCGTCACAACAAAGAAGTTGGGGGGATAGAAACCGATTCTCAATCTCAGGAAGCTCAACTGATATATATATGACCACAATGCTTCAAGATGGTTACTCTATCCACTATTATCCCTGTCTTAGTGGTTGTCAATTCTCAACCTCCAGGCACAGATTTTCACGTATCCTTTCACCCAGCACATTGGAAGTACATCAGATTTGCAGTCTGCAGGGCACACTTCCAATACACAGTGCTGCTGTTAGGACTCTCCACAGCTCTGAGGGTCTTTTCAAAAGTGCTTGTAGTTTTTGCCGCACATCTCCACAGACAAGGGGTCTCAATATTTCCATACCTCAATGACTGTATGATAAGAGCAAACAAGTCAAAAAGCACAGAACACAGTCTCCCTAACCAGGACTCTATTCCAGACTTCCAGTTTACAGATAAATCTGTCCAAGTGCAAACTCGAAGCCAGCTCAGATAATGGAGTTTATTGGAGCTCACTTCAGTTGCATGGAGGCCATAGCCTCTCTCCCACAACAAAAGTTCCAGACTATACAGGATGTAGTTTCACTGGCCAAATCCAGTCCACAAGTCCCTGCAAGGATGTATCTCCAGTTGCTAGGACATATGGCAGCAGCCACTCAGTAGTGCAGCATACCAGACTGTACATGAGGCCTGCACAGCAACGGCTGAGGACTATATACAAACCATACTTCATCAGCATCAACAAATTAGGATCAATCCCAGTCAGGATCAAACAATCCCTAGACTGGTGAACAGATCCAAGAAGTGTGTGCATTGGAGTACCTTTTCACAAACGACCCCCCTCCATGACCATCACAATGGATGCCTCTCTCCTGGGCTGGGAAGTGCACTCAGGCTCTCTCAGAACTCAGGGACGTTGGTCTTCACAGGAATTGAACCTGCACATAAACATACGGGAACTCCAGTATTCTACGCATGCCAGCATTTTCTACACTTCATACGCAACAACACAGTTCAGATCTTCATGGACAACCAAGCAACCATGTATTACGTCAACAGGCAGGATGGAGCCAGTTTCTACCGCCTGTTCAGGGAGGCTGTCTGCCTTTGAAAATGGTGCATTGCACATGACATCCACCTACAAGCCTCTGATTTACCTGGCAAGGACAACCTCATTTTGGAAGACCTCAGCAGGAATTTCAATTTAATCATGAATGGGAAATGGAACCCAAAATTCTCCATCAACTGTTCAACCGCTGGGGTTTTCTGACAGTGGACCTGTTTGCAACCAATGCCAGCAAGAAGCATCCACAATACTGTTTGCATGTGGGTGTTGGCATGCATTCCTTGGGGGACACGTTCACAGTACTCTGGAACGCACCACTTCTCTATGCTTTCCCTCCAATTCCACTCCTTCATTGAGTAGTCAACAAAATATGGGGGAGGGATAGCTCAGTGGTTTGAGTATTGGCCTGCTAACCTAGGGTTGTGAGTTCAATCCCTGAGGGGGCCATTTAGGGATCTGGGGCAAATCTGACAGGGATGGTACTTGGTCCTGCCATGAGGGTAGGGGACTGGACTGGAAGACCTCTCAAGGTCTGTTCTAGTTCTATGAGATAGGTATATCTCCATATTATTATATATTATTATAAATAAGGTCAGACGCAGCCACAGTGATCCTCATTGCTCCAGTTTGGCTTTGGCAGATGTGATACACTTACCTGCTTCAGATGTCCAAGATAACACCATGGAGACTTCCATTGCTTCCTCATCTTCTGTTATAAGAGGGTGGCCGAGTTCATCACCTGTCTTCAAACACTTCATCTCCAGGCATGGTTTCTCAATGGTTCACCTCAATAGAAACAGCATTCACTGATCAGGTCAAACAAATTTTATTGAACAGTCGCAGAATAACAATCAGAAAATCTTACTTCTGTAAGAGACGAAGATTCTCAGTTTGGACAAAACAAAAATGCTTGAACCCATCAATGGTATCACGTGCTAACATCTTGGAATACCTCTTAGAATTAAGAGTCGGGCCTCTCCTTCAGTTCCTTAAAGGTTCACCTCGCAGCCATAACAGCCTTTTGTCAGCCCATTGACAACAAATCTGTCTTCACCCACACAATGATCAAGTGCTTCCTCAAGGGTATACAAAACACTTACCCACCTATCAGACCTCCTGTTCCAGACTGGGACCTCAGTTTAGTGGTTCGAGCTGTCAGCAGTAAACCATTTGAGCCCATGCGATATGTTCCAAGCTCCATCTTTCTATGAAGGTGGCCTTCTTGGTGGCCGTCACAGCAACTAGGAGGATGGGTAAAATCGGTGCACTGATGGCGGACCCCCCTTTCACAGTATTTCATAAGGACAAAGTGGTTCTCTGCCCACACCCAAAGTTCCTCCCAAAGGTCCCCACTGCTTATTACTATAATGAACCCATAAACTTACCTGTCTTCTTTCCAAAGCCTCACGCTGACAAGGAGGCACACGCTCAATGTCCGCAGGGCAATTGCCTTTTATTTGAACAGAACTAAACAAACCCACAAGTCAACAAGGATGTTTGTTTCTACTGCAGAGAGATCCTTGGGCATGCCAGTCTCTACCCAGAGGTTATCCAGGTGGATAGTAGACTGCATCAGACTGGCCTTACTACATCTTTGGCCGAGACCCTCCATTGCAGCTACGTGCACACTCCACGAAGGCCATGGAGGCTTCAACTTCTTACTGGCATAGCATACCTCTTATGGACATTTGTAGATCCTCAACATGGTCCTCTGTTCATATGTTTGCTAAACACTGGGCTCTTGATACTTACCTGTCCCATGGCACTCATTTTGGGCACACCGTTCTAGCTGCTATGCAGGATACTGACTAGCCGAAGCTCCCACCTCTGATCACGGGTACTGCTCCATAGTCACCCGTAGGGACACTCTTCGAAGAAGAAGAGAGGGTTACTCACCTTGTGCAGTAACGGAGGTTCTTGGAGATGATTGTCCCTGGGGGTGCTCCACCAACCACCCTTCCTCCCCTCTGCTTCAGACATGCTTGTTTTTTTTCCAGGGCAGAGAAGGAACTGAAGGGACAGTTGGCTGTGTATGCATAGTAGCGGCACCATGCCTACTGTCTGCTCCACTTGCACAGCCTACCGGAGGGCACTGCTACCAAAAATCTCTAACTGGGTGCACAGTGGCCCCCAAACACCTAGGGTGGAGCACCCACAGGGACAGCCATCTTAAAGCACCTCTGTTACTGCACAATGTGAGTAACCTTCTCTTCTGCCTGTCTCCTAACAAGAGCAAGAGACAAGCAATGAAAATTAAAGAAGGCAAATTCAGAACCACTAAACACAAAAATGTAATTATCCTGTGGAACTCACTGCCATAGAATATTGTTGAGACCAAGAACTTAAGAAGATTCAAAAAGTGATTCAACATTTATATCAGGGGTGGGGAACATAAGGCTTGCCTGGATCCAGCCCCTGAGGCTTTGGGTTCCCCCCTCAGCATTGGGGGACCCATGCTGGCATCTAGCCCCCACAGTCCCCCCCCATGTGGGACTGGAGCACACAAGATCTACTAGCCTGGGACTGACTGATTTTTCTGTGGGTCAGTGGCCCCTGACCCCAAAAAGGTTCCTCACCCCCGATGTATATGGATATCAAGAGTAACCAGAGTTTTCATAATTAATAAAAGTGCAAAGACTATTAAACCTCGTACTTCAGTCCTGCAATCAGTGTCTAACTACTAGTACCCAGAATGATACCTACATGTGGGGGAGGGCAGATTACACCACATCTTCAGACTGTGGGATTCTTAAACATACATCTGAAGCATTCGGTTCTGGCTGTTAAGGAAACATAATACACAATTAGCAAGAACTTGGGTCTGATCCAGTAGGGGCTGTTCCTGTGCTCCTAATGGGTACATTTTCCCAGGATCACTTGCATAGCACACTGATCCATAAGTATGTATGTGAGGTACATTATCTTTTCTGCCCATTTCCCAAAGTCAGAAGAGACTTGGGGGACAACTTTGAATACATCTTATGTAAATTATGAAACTAATCTTTTACTTTTAATGCAGATTAAAAGATCAGAATTTAATTAAAGAGAATAAGCCCAAGGATATTCTGGAGAGCAGCAGTGATAGTGAAGAGAAGATTCCAGCTACTAAACCACTGGCACTGCCTAAGCGTAAACTAGAAGTTGAGGGAGAAACAGTAGAAAAGAAAAAGAAAGGCAGGCCTCGAAAGGACTCCAGACTAGTCCCTGTGACTTTAACTGTTCAGGTAATCTGTAATTTAATTTATGTGCATAATATTAATATTTGTGATTTCTACTATTTATTTACTAAAGCAAAATGTTTTCCTTGCATTAGATTAAACAGAAGGTGGTCAAGTTAAACCAGGAGTGCTAAGGTTCCTCAAAATTTTGAAGCTAATCCTCTTGCTTGCTTTTTACCCAATTCTTAAGGTTTTAAAATAAAGGTGCACATAATGTAATAAAGGTGCACATAATGTAACAAATCTGTGTGCTGTGCACATACAAATATCACAGTCCCTAACTAACCAGTATATATGTAGTATTGGAGTTAGACGCAGGACCTTGGTTTCAAACACCACAGATGTCTGCCACTTGAACTAAATGAGAAACTCGATCAGCTGTCAGCAGTGAGATTCAAGAGGTGACATAATTGTAAGAACTTGAACAGATTTGACCTTCCATTAAGTAGAACATAGTAGAGTACATACCTAGCTAGTACATTATGGAAATACTTCCCATCCATCAGTTGCAATAACATCTGAAGAAGTGTACCCAAAAAGCTCATGATACTCTCTACATGTTTTGTTAGTCTTTTAGGTGCTGCTAGACTATTTATTGGTTTTTTAAGTTTTTCCTTTTTCTTTACCAACACTCAAAGGCTGGTCTAGGCCTGAAACGTATGGGAGCTTCCATTAAGATAGTGCATATGGAAAGTGGTAAAGATGATATAATGCAAAGTATAATGACCACATATTGTTCCTCACAATTCTGAGCAACTAGTATAGAGAATGAGAACATAGTATGTATGGAATATGTATTTTAAAAAAATGTTTTTGCCTAAGGTTTTTCTGATAAGTGTGTGTTAAACATTTGTTAAGGTTTCCCTCTTGGCAACTTGGATATATCAGTACTGAGACACCTTAGTGAATGATAACCATTTGCTGTTTCATGTGTTCATAAGTTTTTGTTTTTAATTGTTCTATATGTTGACTTTTTTTCTAGTCGCCAGCTGCCCTGGCCTCTGAGAAGGATGCCACTTGCATATCTGCACCAGCATTAGCACTTAAACTGCCAACCCCAATCCCACAGAAATCGTTTACATTGCAAGTAAGTGGATGACACCAACATTGTTTACTTAAAAGGCATTTTCCCCAAGATTAGTTTACTTTGCTAAAAATATCCTTAAGATACTCAGAATAGTTATATGAAACTGAAGGATTCAAGCAGATTCTCTTTGCCCTGTCTATGAAGGAGCCTTAACCACCTTGCTTTTTTCTAAGATTTTTCCACTTGGCTCTTTCCTGCCATTGTTGGTCTTCCAGCTGTTTCTTTTCCTTCCCTAACTGACTTGGCTTTGGAACCTAAATAGGTCACATGCATCCTCTAGCTCAGGAGTGGGCAAGATACCTCTCGGAGGCTGGATCATGCCTGCCAAGCCACCAAATCCAGCCCATGGACACCCTGCCAGGACCTCAGGCATGTAGCAGACGCTGATCTAAGCACAAGGCTGCTCTGTGTGCCTCTCTGCTCTGGAGACAGAAGAAGGCTTTGTGTGATCTACCTGCCTCCAGCCCAGTCCTCATCTCTTATTGGCTGGAAACAACCAGCCAATAGGAACTGAACCCAGCCAATCTCTCAGCTCTAGTTGGCAGGAAACATCTAGACAATAGGCGCTTGAGAGATTGGCCTGGGGGACTGGGGCAGCGCAAGCCTCTCCCTGTTCCCTCAGATCTGAGAGCCAGATGGAGGAAGCAGCCTGCAGTTTTAAGCGGTCTGTGGGGGTGCTGCAGGGCTGCTGGCCAGGAGAGGCTTAGGTAAGAGGCCTACCTCTGGCACTCCTGCACCTCAACTCCCCTCTCCCAGGTCACCATCCAAACCCCCTGCCCTAGGTCACAGCTCCCTTCCAGACCCTATACCCCCTCCCATAACCCTCCCCCGGGCCAGGATTCTCTCCTGCACCCAGACCCCCTCCTGGACTCTGCACTAAGGATGTTAAGGACTAGTCGACTATCCGATAAGCAAATGCTTATTGGATAGTCCAATCGACTAATCAATCCCACCCCCACCCCCTTCTGCCTCTATCAGATAGAGGCAGCAAAGGGGGGGGGGGAAGAGGAGGTACTTTGGTGTTTCAAAGCAGTGCCACATGGAGCCCAGGGTCAGCTCCTTGTGGCACTGCCGCTTTGAAATGCCGAGGTGGTGTTTCAAAAGGGCAGTGCCTCACAGCTGATCCCGGACGCAGCTGTGTGGCGCTGCCCTTTTGAAAGCTGCCTCAGTGTTTCAAAGCTGCAGCGCCGTGTGGACCCCGGTGTCAGCTGGGGCTCCCCAGCTGATCCAGGCTCCATATGGCATTACTGTGGAACCTAGGATCAGCTCGGGAGTCCCCAGCTGACCCTGGGTTCTGGGGAAATACCACGCGAAATCCACGGTAAGCTGGGGAGTTCCCAGCTGATCCCGGGTTCCACAGAAATGCTTTGCTGAGCCCGGGATCAGCTGTGGAGTCCTGAACTGACCCTGGGCTCCATGTGGCATTTCAAAGTGGCAGCGCAACATGAAGCCCGGGGTCAGCAGGAGACTTAACGTCCCCTGCTGACCCCGGGCTCCATGAGGGCGCTTCCCCACTAGGGACTCTTGTACATTTCAAAGCTGGCAAGCCCGTGTGCAGCCTGGACTTCCCACTGGCCCCCGGCCCCACACCGAGTTCCACATTCCTCCTTTGAAATGTACAAGAGCCCTACATTTCAAAAGAGGAACGGGGAAAGTGCCTATCGACTTCTTAGTAAATTAAGAAATATTTAACAGCCTTACTCTCTACCCCAGTCCCCTGCCCCAGGTCACAACCCCCTCCTTCACCCAGACTCCCTCTCTGACCTAACACCGTCTTCTGTACCCCAGTCCCTTACCCCTTGCACTCTTCTGCACCATCCTAAACCCCACACCTCCTCCACAGAAAAATGCGGCCCTTAACCACTTTCCAAAATCTTGGAGTGGCCCCCCCAACAAAAATTATTGCCCACCCCTGCTCTAGCTTCTGACTCCATATTTCTTTCCTCACCTGGCTGCAGAGGCAATGCATTTCAGCAGTTCATTCCTTCTGTTATCACTTGACCTGGACTACAAGCTGTCAGGAACATTATCCCCTGTGATGCCACTGCACACCTGGTAGCTGATCTATGTGACGTTTTCCTCGCCCTCAACCATTTTCAATTTGGGGACAATTTATATCTTCAAGTCATCAGCACTGATATGGGCACCCACATGGCCCTACAATATGTTAGTGTTTTTATGGCTGACCTAAAACTATGTTTCCTCAACTCCCGTCTCCTGGCACACCTTTACTTGTGTTACATTGATGACATCTTCATTATATGGACCCCTGGGAAGGAGACCCTTGAAGAATTCCACCAGGATTTTAACAATTTCCACTCAGCCTGGACCAATCCATACAGGAGATCCATTTCCTGGACACTACAATACAAATAAATGATGGTTACATAAACACCACCCTATACCAGAAACCTGCTGACCACTATTCTTACCTACATGCCTCAAGCTTCCATCCAGGACACATCATAAGATCCATTGTCTATAGCCAAGCTCTAAGATACAACCATATCTGCTCCAATCGTTCAAATGGAGACAAACATCTACAAGATCTTTATCAAGCATTTTTAAAACTTAAATACCCACCTGGGGAAGTGAAGAAACAGATTGACAGAGCCAGACAAGTACCCAGAAGTCACCTATTTCAGGACAGGTCCAACATGGAAAATAACAGAACACCAATAGTTATCACCTAGAACTCCCAACTGAAACCCCATCAGTGCAATCATTGACAATCTACAAACTGTCCTGGAAAATGATCCCTCACTCTCACAGACCTCAGGAGACAGACCAGTCTTCACATACAGAGAGCTCCCCGACCTGAAGCAAATGCTCACCCGCAGCCACACACCACTTCACAGAAACACTTATCCAGGAACCTATCCCTGCAACAAACCCTGTTGCCAACTCTGTCCACACATCTATACAAGCAACACCATCGTAAGACCTAACCACATAAGCCACAACATCAGGGGCTCATGCACCTGCACTTCCACTAATGTGCTATATGCCATCAAGTGCCAGCAATATCCCTCTGCCATGTATATTGGCCAGACAGGACAGTCTCTGCACCAAAGTATAAAGGGACACAAATTGGACATCATGAAAGGTAACATGCATAAACATGTAGGAGAACTTTTTAACCTGCCTGGACATTCCGTAAAGAATTTAAAAGTAGCCATTCTTCTACAAAAAAAATTCAGAAGTCAGTTACAAAGGGAAACCGCTGAACTCCTGTTCATTTGCAAATTCAGTTCAATCCAGTTAGGCTTGAATAAAGATTTAAATTGGTTAACACACTGCAAAGGCAACTTCCCATTTCTTGGTATTCACTCCTCTCCATCAGCTACAGTGAATGAGCCACATCCACCCTGACTTGTTTAGCCTCATAAACACTTTTTAAATAACTTTTCTTTTGTTGTTCTTTCATATATACATCCCTGCCTCTATAATTTCAAATCCATTTAATCTGAAGTAGGGTTTACCCATGAAAGTTTATGCCCTAATAAATCTTAATTTCCAAGGTGCCACAGGACATGTTGTTTTTGCAGACTAACATGGCTACCTCTTCGCCTCCATAAGCACCCTCTCCCTTCTTTTACTTAGCCTTGGTGTTCCAAAGGAACTGGTGGTGGCAGCAGCAGCAGGACTAGTAATCTCTCTTCACATATGCACCCCTGCATTACTCAAGTAAAAAACTGGGCATTTTTTCTGAGTTCTCTATATGGTAGAGTTACATGCTTAGCTCCTGGAAGGCAACATTAACATAGACTCATATACTACATAGTCCCTTGTTTATGTGCTTTTACCAGAGAAATCTGGCTTTTACTGTAGGAATTCTGAAAGACTGCAGCATCCGCCCATTTGAACTAGATTTGGTGTCCAGAATTTAATAAATACTTTTTTTCAATTGGGAAACTCAAAATAATCAGAAATTATAGATTGGGAGTAGCTTATGGAATCTCTTCCTTTTAAGTAATTTGGCATATATTGAGGATATTTTAAACAAAAAACTCAAGTTTTTTCTCAATCAGACTCTAAGGTACCGTTGGGTCCTATTTTGGACCTACATTATTTGAGGCTTCCTGAACAATTTTCTTCTGTATAAGAAGATTTTTCTTTTCTTTTTTTCAGATAAGCTCAGATCCCTCCATGTACATTGAGGTGGAGAATGAGATGACCACTGTGGGAGGTTCCAAGCTGAGCAGGTTGAAGTGTAATCGGGAAGGCAAAGAATGGGAGACTGTCCTCACCAGTCGAATTCTTACTGCAGCTGGAAGCTGGTAAGAGAATTTGCCTGTAGAAGTAGGAACCTTCAGAAATGAAGTAATAGTCCCATTGGGAGGAGAGAGCATTTATGGTTTTATTGTTACACTATTAAACAAGTGGGTTAGTGGAAAGCTTATTCAAGGTTCCCTGGGAGAATTTACGATGTTAAAAAAAAAAAAGTAGGTATTTAATATTTCGATAGCGTCAGAGAATATTGCTACCCATTTGTCTTTTTTTAAATCCCGTGTATATTGCATATTTTGTAAAATGTTTAATTAAATTCATTCATCCAGTGCATTACTGGATCCCTTATTTTTATGGAGTTGTGGTGATTCTTCATAGTGCAGAATATTATCCTAAGACTTTTCTCTTCTTCCTCTTTGCCCACTCTGGGACACTTATGTTCCTCTTTCTTCTTCCTGTAACATTAATAACTGTGTCCATTGGCTTTGTCAATCATTGTGGTTTGCTGTTTTTGTCATTACTTTTGCAACTGTGCAAAATGATTTAGTATCAGACTTGTAATATGAATAAATATAATATTTACTGTATGTCATCCTGAGGGCAGCTTCACTAGTGAATTGGCTCCTAGAGTCATAATCTAACCATAATCTTTATAGCATCCCATGATCCTATTAGCCAATTAAAATACTTCCTGTGTCAGACATTGCATTCCTCCATTAAATTCCCTCATTAGAGTGGACTGTTATAATTAGAAGTAACATTTATTTAAAAGGCAAATGCCATAAATGACTGAAGATTGAGAAGAACACTTTAATTAGAATATTTTTGTGGGATAAACACTTCCACAGGGATAACTGTAGTTTTTCCTCCTTCTCAACATTAGACTTTTGTTTTAGCATCAGAAGTTTAAAGTAACCTGTGTGATCTTGTTGAGATCAGCTGTGAGATAAGTACCCACAAATCTGGTTCACAGTTCATCTGAACCTTTTTCTGTTTTCACACCCCTTAAGAATTATGCTGAGTTTTAGACTGGAACAAATTAAACAGCTGAAATTGACAAATTGTACATGCTTTTATGTGGAAGCTGTTATGCTTTTCTTTGAATGCTTGCTCATGTCCATTTAACATAAGTGTGTGCGCTCACCACATGAACTGGTGCTGGAAGATTTTCCCTCAGCAGTACCCGTAGGGGCCCGGGTCTCAGAGCCACCTGGAGCGGCATGCACATGCCGCATTATATAGGGCGCTCCCAGTCCACTCCTTCCTCAGTTCCTTTTTGCCACCTGTGACAGTGCTTCCCTGCCCACGCCACAGCCTTCAGCACCAGAGTAGGAGAAGTACCAAGTGGTAATGCAGATGGCCTCTCAAGGCATCCCTTGGCCTCAGCAATATTGCCAGGTATAGTGGTGCCCTTGGACTCCCTGGTGTTTCCTGGTTCAGCCCCACGCAGCCTGTTCGGTGACTGGAGCCTTGAACCCTTTCCTTGGCACTCCTAGTGAGCCAGGTCCTGACACTGGAGGTGAGAGATCATCTCATACCCAAACTGGAGGGGTTAGTGTGAGGTCAATCAGGCTTCCTCCTCACCAGATGAGGCCATTGTGGCCCCTTAATGGTAGTTCCCCCCAGATGATACAAAGGCCCACCAGGACTTTCTCAAGTGGGTAGCCACAAACCTTCTGCTGTAAGCAGAGGAAGTCCAGGAGGTTTTGGGGTCCTGGATCATGGTACACTGCCTAGACTGGTCCTACCCCTACATGAAGGGGTAGCCAAGATTGCCAGGGCACTTTGGCAAACACCCTTTTCTATCTCATTTATTTCAAAGAGAGTGGAGATGAAGTACTTTGTGCCTCCCTAGGACCACAACTACCTCTACACCCACCCACTGCCAAACTCCCTTGTAGTGGAGTCAGTGAAACACAGGGAACAACTGGGCCAACCTTCCCCCATGCCGAAAAATAAGGATTCCAAATATTTGGATTTGTTTGGAAGAAAGCTTTATTCTTTGGCCAGCCTTTCAGTTACAGGGGGCGAACCATCAGACTCTGTTCATGTGCTATGACTTCAGCTCATGGCAGTCCACAGCCAATTTTGAGGTATTGCTCCCCAAAGCATCCAGGGAGGAGGTAAAGGTGCTCATGAGCAAGGCTCAGCCCCAGCAAGGGCAGCTTTACAGGCGCCGTCGGATGCTGCAGACTCAGCAGCAAGGTCCATGGCCTCCATGATCTCCATGAGAAGGGCTGCGTGGCTGCTTCTTCTCGGTTTTGTCTGTGGAGAACCAAAACTCAATCCAAAACCTCCCCTTCAACAGTAAAACCCTGTGGAACAGACAGACACCAACTTGCATGGGCCCAAGGATTCTCTTAGAATCCTTAAAACACTGGGTCTTTACATATCGGAGCATAAAAATTTTAAGCCCCAGCTTCTTCAGCAGCTTGCTAGGCAGGACCTGACCCAGGGGTGTGTGAAGCCGTTCAGAAAGAGACAGGCAACATAACAGACACCTCTCTGCCCCTTCTTATTCCATCTCAATCCCTTTCTCCCTGCATGGATGAAAATTACATCGGATCGCTGGGTCTTGGCTGCAATGTGGGATGGGTATTTCGTCCCACCCTCCCTTCCCATCCCTTTTCAGGTACTCTTTTCATGAGCATCTTCCTAAACAGGTAGTAGTGGAGCTACTCAGCCTGGGAGTGGTGGAAGAGGTACCGACCAGGTTCCACAACCATGGGTTTTACTCCCATTATTTTTTAATCCCTAAAGCCAAGGTAGGTCTGAGATCTATTTTAGACCTGTAAGGCCTGAATCAGTACCTGGCCCGCTTCAATTTCCACATGGTCACCCTCGCGTCAGTTATCCCTAACTTGGATTCGAGAGACTGGTATGCTGCCCTTGACCTCAAAGACACATATTTCCACAGTGCACTCTTTGCACTCTTTGAGGTACACAGACAATTCTTAAGGCTCAAGGTAGGATGCAGTCATTACCAGTTTGTGGTCCTCCCTTTCAGCCTAGACATGGCACCCAAAGTATTTACAAACTGCATGTTGGTGGTAGCATCTTACCTTTTGTCATCTAGGGCTCCAGATGTACCCCTATGTGGATGACTGGCTGGTTAAGGCCCTTTTGCAGCAGAAGATCCAAGACAGAAGATCTCCTGTCTGCCTTGGGCTCCTGGTAAACGACAAAAAATCATTGTTAGTCCCAGTGCATAGAAACGAGTTTATAGGTGCAGTACTCCGCTCTACAGCAGCCACAGCAGCCCTCTTTCAGGACCAGTTCAGAGCACTACGGGACCTCATTGATCAGCTATCCCTCATCCTCCTGACGACTGTGAGGGTGTGCTTGCACATCCTCAGCTGTATGGCAGCCTGCACCTATGTGGTACCATTTACCAGGCTCAGGATCTGCCCTCTGCAACTGTGGCTGACGTTGGTATACTCTCCAGTAAGGCACCTCCTCAACCGTGTAGTCATGATGCCGCCACATATACTCCACTCCCTGCGTTGGTGGATGGATCCCTGTAATCTACTCTCCAGTGTCCTGTTCAAGCAACCTCAGCATTCACTCGAGCTAGTGTCCGATGCCTCGGACCAGCGATGAGGAGCTTATCTCAGAATGCCCCAGATGCCGGGCCAGTGATTTCAGGATGAGGCAGTGCTTCTCATATACCTCAGGGAACTCAGAGCAGTCAGGAACGTGTGCAACGTGTTCTTGTGCACCTGTAGGGCAATGTAGTCTTGGTGTGGCTTGGGTAGAGTGGTGCTGCAATCTGCATGTTCTTGAGTTTCCTGCCCACCTCCACAGATGCTGCTAGCAGTCGCCTATGTTGAATAGACATGAGCAAGCACTTAAAGAAGAAAAAACAATTACCTATTTCTATAATTGGTGTTTTTCAAAATGTGTTGCTCATGTCCATTCAACCTCCCACCCTCCGTCCCCACTGTCAGAGTTTTTTTGGCAAGAGGAACTGAGGAGGGTGGGGCCTGGGAGCTCCCTATATAGCTAGGAATGTGTTCTCCAGGGGGTGCCAAGACCCAGGCCCCTATGGGTACTACTGAAGGAAAAATCTTCTAGCACTGGTGCACGTGGTAACACACACACCTATGTTGAATGGATATGAGCAACACATCTTGAACACCAGTTACAGAAACGTAACTGTTTTTTTGAGCTGTAATGTTTTATATAGTCGCAGTGGCCTAAGTTGATTCAAACTCTAGCCCAAGACTATCACAAGGTTTGGTTAGCCTGGCCTCAGTTTCAAGCTTGTTAGGTAGAAAGTTGGTTATAAAGTTATGTACAGCTATAATCAGAGCTCTCTTTCACATCATATCCTGTCATCCATGCAAACTCCTGTTCATTTCATGTACCTTGTCCAGTGTTTAGATTGGAAGCATACCGCAGAGTAGTATGGAAATAAAAATTAGGTAAAATTTAGGATGAAATCTCCCATGCTTTTTAATGAAGGAGGTAGGAAGTGCTTCTTTTATAGTATCAGCATTCTCTTACTGATGGAAGTGCTTTCCAACACCATCTTCGAAACATGCACCTAGTGGTTTGATTATAAGGTAATTAAAACCTTTTATCCTCAGATCACCATGAAAGGTTCTTTTATATTTTGTGACTTAGAAATTCCCTGCTTTCACCTCTGCAGTGGTTTTTGCAGTACATAGTTTCCTCCCTGCCTTCTAAAGAAAGCATTGCCATTCCACTGTCTTGATAGGCCATACAGTCTTATGTGTGTGTAAACAATCTTGTTTTAAAAAACAAAAACAAAAAACAAACAAAAAAAAAACCCCTCTTCTTCATATGGCCAGTATGTTTAAGCTTATTCTGACAGGCACTCCTTCTTTCCTTCCCCACTGATATGTTGTGTTCACCTCCATCTGCAGACTTGAATTTAGAATGCAGTTTTTTGCCCCTGCCTTCTAGAGCCAAGTTTCTAGAACCCTCACAATTACCAGGAGGACCTCCTTCAAGTTATATGATAACACACGAGACCATGTATTTTTCGTTTAATTGAGTTTTAATGTTTCCTTTTGATCATTTTCAGTGATGTGGTGAGTGTAGCCTGTGAGAAGAGGACCTTATCTGTATTTTCAGCTTGTGGTCGTCGCCTTCTCCCACCCATTATATTGCATTCGCCTGTCTCTGCTTTACATTGCACAGGTTCCTATGTCATGGCTCTCACCACAATTGCTACGCTCTCTGTTTGGTGAGTACTAAATTATGTTGCCATGACTACCAATGAGTATGTTTGACTGGTTATTTTTGTGCTTCAGATAATTACTGTGATTGGGGCTGATAGTTTTTTAAGTTGGTGTGTGCCTGTTGGTGCTCTGCTTCAAAACAGTTTCACTTTTGATTGAGTCTCTTTTGTGGAAGTGAAATTCATCCCTGTGGAGAGGTGTCCTGCCTACTGTCTCTTGCAAATTTAAGTGGAACTCCACAGAGGTGAATGTCACCCTAGAAAGTGGTTGGTTTATCCTACTGATGGTTATTTGTTTGAGCCATCTCCTAGGAAAGCATGATCTTAGTCTGTAGAATTAAGGGAAAAAAGGAAACATAGAAATCATTCAAATCTTAATTTTAGTAAACCAACATTGAAATTTGAAAGAGTGTTATTTAATTGCTAGAGTATGGGCCTAGTAGTCAGAAGACATGGGTTTAGTTTCCAGCTCTGCTACTGAGACTTAATGTTTGCAAAATGTGATGAGATTTTCTAACACAAAGGGCTACAGATGTGAAAATAATGCTGCTTATAATTGTTTTTTGAAGCAGAGGTGTATACAGCTCTTCTTTGCTAATTTGTTTCTTATGGCTGCCAAAATTGTGTTGTCAAAATAAAGAAGAGAATACTAAATTACAAATTTTAATCAGGAGCATTCTAGAAACTAGTTTGTTATATGATTGGAGTATTCATTTCTTTTTAATGTATAGATCCCCCCCCCCTTCTTTCCTTATAGGGATGTTCATAAACAGTCAACAGTTGTCAAAGATGAGTCTCTACAAACAATATTAGCAGGTAATGAAAGAGAAAATTTACCTGCCAACCTTAGCCTTTTTGCCATCTTGTAATATGTTTAGCCATTAATGAATGTACTAAAATTCTACCTACCTCATAAAGCAAAAATAAATAGGTTTTCTTCCGTGTGTAGTTGGGTGTTAACTGGATAATGTTTCATTACCACAGAAATAATCAAGATAAAAATATAAGGAGATAGCAGTCTCTTTAGGAGCCTGTAATTTTATTCTTAAATGTTGAAATTCAGCATTGTAGATGTATCATGAAACACTTTCTAACCTGGTATATAAATCGTGTAACAACTATTGCGATCCATAGTGAATATCTTGCATATAATCAGCTATTTAAAACTATTGATCAGCAATTCTCTCAATTTAACACATCTATTATTTTGTCCTTGCAAAAAAAAAAAAAGAAGTGTTACAAGAAACACACTGGCCTCCTATTTGTATTTTAGTCTTAGTCGTACTAATCAAGAGCAATTTGAGAAATATTTGTGCGTGTGTGTGTGGTATATAAACCCAGCAAACCACAGAAGTTTTCTCAGACAGACAGCTATCAAGTCCTGGTCAGTTGGTCCTGTATGCAAAACATGCTTTGTAGAACAGTAGAATCAGAACATGTTGGTGACCAGGAAACAATGAATATCTTAGTGTTATAGGATGTTTATCTTTGATACCACACCTTCCTAAGCATAGTTTCTTAGGAGATTGGCATGGAAATATATTTAAAGTGAAAAGTTTATTTTTAAAGACAGAAAAAATAAATAGGCAACTACTCTGCCCTGAGATACTACAAATATTTCCATTTTAACCAACCATTGATTTATTTTGCAGTTTCTCAAGATCACATAATAATAGTTGCAAAGAAATGGCACATGTAATAGTATGTTGAGCTCAGTGCTGATAGCTCTAAATCCAGCTTTGCTGATGACCTGCTTTCGTCTCTTTGCCACCTCTTCCCTGTCAGTAAAATATCCCATCTGCTTCAGAAGGGTGGTTGCAAGGATTAATTAATAGGGGTGCAGCACTTTAAATGTGTAGAATTTTAAATGTTATGTAATGGTTACTTTAGAGGAAATCATGAGATCTGTTTTACTCTGTAGGAAGTGATACATCTGTCTCTCAAATTTTGTTGACTCAACATGGTATACCAGTAATGAGCCTGTCTGATGGAAAGGCATATTGTTTTAATCCTTCTCTTTCTACATGGTAAGTTGTATAGTCTTTTATAAAGTTGGCTGTGTTAGCATTCCAGTTCTGATTGACTGCCCCTTAATTCTATACTCTGAAAACTAACCTGAACAGGAACACTCTCTGGGCTTGTCTGCTACATTGCTCCACATGTATAGTTGAACCTCTCTGGTCCAGCAACATTTGTGGTCCGGCAGAACCATGGATATTGCTGATCTAGAGAGCCCCTGGGCCAGAGAGCCCCAGCTCTGGGCAGTAGAGTCCTGGGGCCCCAGGGCAGCCTCAGGGCCACAGAGCTCCAGCGGCCAAGGGAAGAAGAGCCCGGTGTCCCCATGGTTGGATGTGGAGCCCTTGTGGCCCCAGGGCTGGCTGAGGAGCTGGGGGTCCTATAGCCGAGAACCAGGGGAGCTTAGCGATTTGTTGATAGATTCCAGGAGAGCCCAGAGTCTCTGACCTCCCCTGGTCCAGCAAACTCTCTCCTTTGGGACTGGTCAGGTCCTGAGGGTGCCAGACCATGGAAGTCCAATCTGTACTAGTACATGGATGACTAGACCAGTCCCTTTCATGTTTTTATGATTTGGTATTGGTTAAAAAAACCTTGTAAGTTAGAAGCTTAAACAGAAATTTATTTCCTTACATTTATACTCTGATTTGTCATAAGTTGCTTATCGTTGCCTGGAAGCCGACATGCATTTAGAACAGATGGGTTATTCAGACATTCATGAGTTCTGAATGTAAAAGGTAATAAGTCTCTGGAAAAAATTCATCTAGAATAGCAGTCAGAAAACTTGGATGCTCTCTAATATTTCGAGGGTAGTTTGTAAGTTTAGATTATGGGATCTTTCTTTAAATAAATTCGAGGGAAAACACTCTAGATAAAATCTAATTTTTACTGTCTGGCTCTAGTTTATATCTGTCTTGGCCTTGATACTATTCAAAGGTAAGGTTGTGACCCTACGTTTAAAACCTGCTATCTTTTTCTCTCCAGTTAAAACAGTGAAATTGGAGGCTGGAATCTCAGCCATAACTAAATTTCCTGTCACTTTTCTGTTTGTGCCATATCCTCAGACTGATGTAAAAGAAACTCATGTAGATGATAGCCTTAATTAGGTGTAGGAAGAAGGAGTTGTAGCTGTCAACTGTCCCATCAGTATGAAGGAGGCATCATAGTCTCAGCTTAAGCGAAAGTGCCAAAATGCCTATTTCGCAATCTGAGAGTACGTCTGGTATATGGAAGGATTTGGACTAAAGTTAATTTCCTGATGAGAAAATAATACTTTGTTTCTATACAGCCTTGATCCTACCATGGATGTAAATTTTTGTTTTCAGTATGCCATTTCCAAGTATGGCAACCTGTAAAAGGAGCCAGTGGATTTTCTCTTATGCTTTCCAGACCTCAAGTCAAATCCTTTTTAGGCTATGTGGTTAATCCTATTAACTTCAATGGGACTTATGAGTAAATAAAGTGAGCAAGGTTTGGCCCAAAGCTTTCTACATTGCACCAGTGTGTATCATTACATTTATTAATCTAAATTGGGGTTATTGTTGATTATATATTATATATATTGTATGACTTTGGAACCAATCTTTGTACTTTTAGATCATTTAAACACTATACCAAGAAACACAGACATTATTTTCTTAACCTGTGTTTTGTATCTAATTTTAATATTAGCTTTAATACTGTATCATTATATATATTGTATGACTTTGGAACCAATCTTTGTACTTTTAGATAATTTAAACACTATACCAAGAAACACAGACATTATTTTCTTAACCTGTGTTTTGTATCTAATTTTAATATTAGCTTTAATAAAATTTTCATTGTGAAAATGCAAATAGAGTATAAAACAGAATAGAACAGTCATCTGCCAGCTGATCCACTATTCAATATGTTGTGTTTTTTTTCCTCCCTCCTCCCAGGAATCTTGTCTCTGATAAACAGGACTCCTTAGCACAATGTGCAGACTACAGGAATAGTTTACCATCACAAGAAGCCATGCTGTGTTCAGGACCTTTAGCCATAATACAGGGACGGACATCAAAGTATGCATTTTTAGACATTTTATTTGTGTTCATTGATCAGCCCAGTGGTCTGTTTCTGCTTCACAAATAGTCAACTGAATTGTCTGGAGTTAACTTCTGTTTAAGCTTTCTACCTTTGTAACTTTGTATCTGTTTAGCTCAGGGAATATTTGGGTGGTATGAAGGTGGCTGCACATTATGCTTAATAATGCTACTTTTATTATTCTTCCTTACCTGTTGGTGCAGTGTTTCTCATTTGTATTTATAGAGTATCACTTTGTTTATTTAAATTGGATTTCTTAAACGTTGCATTGTGATTTTATGACTTAATTATTTGACCATATTGCAAAAGTGATTTGGTCTACAAGCTTCAATTTTAGCTTATTCGGTTCTCCTTAGTTGGCTTTAATCTGTACACTCTTTTAAGTATTTTAAGGAAGATTGGGTGGTTATTAGTTAAATATATGCAGCAAGTGACTTCTGGTCATATCACCAGGGAAAAGCAAGAGCCAGTGGAGGTTTCCTTAGATAGCTCAGTAGCTCATCTTCATCTGCTGCTTACATCCCTGGATTCTAATGTATATGCTCCTACATAGCCTAGTTTTATTTTGTTTTACTAATATGTATGCCCAAATGAGAGGGGCTGTAAGAAGGAAATGGGACTTAAATTTCCTTCTTTCCTTTAAAAGAAGTCAAGAAAATTTGGGTTTAAAAATAGAAAGAATGGAAATAACAGTTTGAATATATTTTGTAAAAAAAGAAAATATCCACATGAAAAATTAGTTAAAGTTTGTAAAGAAGTTTTCTTTGCTTCAAAAAGTAATTTTATTAGAATATTGTAGTTACCTTCAAAAAAATGTCCAGCCTTGTATAAAGATGAATTATAAAACTAGCCTTCATTTAGTTTCCTGAGGGGCTATATAAACATAGAGAAGACAGCCCTATCCTGAAGAGCTTATAACATTAAAGAAAAAAAAAACAGAGGAAGGACAAAAGGGATGCAGCACAAGAGCAAAGTGGGATCAGGATGATGCTAGGAACTTACTGTGGCAGTTAAATTTTGTTCATTTGGTTACAGGTTTGATTTTGTAATATAAATGAAACTGTGTAAACTGACCTTTGCTGTGGTGGAGGTCAATGGTACATTCTCAGGACTGAAGTGGGGAAGAAGAAAGGGTTATGGGGTGGAGAGGAGAAAGGAGAGAGGTATTTGAGGAGCTGGTGAACAACCCCAGTGGGCAAGAGAGAGTGGGGTTGGGCACCTGAGAGGTTTCAGTGGTTGGAGAGGGATGAGTGACAAGGAAGAAGTGACCAATACAGTATTATAAAATCTAGAGTCAGTATGATCAAACTGAGTGAGTGATTTCTGGAGGCACCTATTGATTACTGCTCCGTAGGTGGAAAGACCAAAGGGAATGGGGGATCACTGAGCCTAATGCCCTGGTGGGTTGTCTAGGTCTCATGCCAATGTAGGAGCTTTCTGTCTGAGAGGAGTGCAGAAGATTTATAGGCAGTGCTACCTTTGGCAGTAGAGGTTCAAACTGGAAAAGCACCAAATACTTTTGATATGTGAAAGACTAGAAGAATGGCTTTTGTACTAGGGGAATTTTTTTCTAATTGATCTCTGACTTTGTACATGTTTGGTTTATAGTTCAGGAAGGCAAGCTGCAAGACTGTTTTCCATGCCTCATTTAGTACAACAGGAAGCAACACTGGCTTACCTGGAGAATCAGATAGCAGCAGCACTTATATTACAATCCAGTTACGAATACCGCCATTGGCTCCTCATCTATGCACGGTACCTAGTTAATGAAGGTGAGCTATGGTATGCAATGCTCTTTCTTTGCAGGTCTCATTTTGTATGTGATTATTCTAATGTCCTTTTGTTTGGCATCTCTTTGGTTATTAAACAAAAAAATCAGCTTTGTTTCTAAAGACGGTCCATAGTGGAGCCTTCTTTGCTTGTATGTTGAATATAAACAGTGTATTATGAGGAGAAGTACCATTTCTAGATTTAAGTATAGAAATACTTATAGCTTAATACTCAAAGAATCTATCAAGATCTATATAATGTCTTTATAATAGCAGCCACTGCTGTATGCTGCAAAGGAAGGTGCAACACTCCCATAAAACATGTAATTTTCAATACTGCACCATGAGGAAAATTTATTGCTGATTCAGTAGGTGATCACATTTTGTCCTGAAGCAGAGGAATTATTAACCCTTTGCGACTTTTGCCATAGCTAATATAGCTGCAGAAGTTCTACTCTTATTCCTGTAAATGTCTAAATTTAAAGCAAAAATTCTGCTAATCTAGTCAATGTACTAGTATGCAGCAGTGAGTTACATATGTTATTTTTTGTTTGTGCAAAAACAAGGGGGGTATAACTTTCCATGTTGTTCAATTCCAATTTTTGAATTTATTTTTTAATATAATTTTTCCTATATTGTTAAATATTGTTAACTAATTGGCCTTCTCTGTCCCTTTCAGATTTCACAACTCTCTAGCGTACATTCACTTGTCTATGTTGCAAATTAAATGGTCCTCGTTATCTTATTCTCTTCTATATGGGATTTTCTCCTCACCCACATAACTATTTTACATATGGGAAAACTGTCTGAGATCAAGTGGCTCATCTACAGCCACACACTGAATTACTGAATTACTGGCAAATTTAGAATCAACTTCCAGAGTTCTTGTGTCTCAGTCCCAAATTCAGTGCACTAGATTATACTTCTCTAAGTAAATGTGGTTCTTTCAGCCCCTCCTTACCCAAGTTTAATATTTAATTCTTGGTATGTCCATAATGATACTTACTTTTCTAATTCAGAGTATAACTTAACTGGCAAATTGAAAGATATGTGCTACATTAAATCTACTCTGTAAATTCAATTTTGTTATCAGTGCTTTATGCCACAGCATTGTTTACCCATTCTTCCAAATTAATAAATGTTGAAAGATATCAGTCCTCATACTGATCTTATTTATTCTTACATAGATTCCTAATTCCTAGCCAATTTTACCAATTTTTTTAACTCTCAAAACTTTACCTCACATACCAAGTTACCTTAAGTGTCCTTGCAAAAGATTGTTTTTAAATTGGGCTTCTGACCTTTTTTGCTGCTTTCTGATATAAAGTTGGATTGAAAAGTTTTTGTGTGTGTTTTTTTATGGTGTTTGTCTTGCTTTTTTATCTTATAAATAAAAAGAATGTTGAATCTGGTCTTTCTTAGTTTTGCTGAAGGATCTCTTAGTGTGTATCTGGAAGCAAAATTATTGTAAAACGCTCTGACCTGTCTACAACAGGCAGAGAATGTTGAGTCTTTATCAATGGCATCCTTTTCCAAGCTGTTTTAAGTATTGGCATTAAATTTGTGTTAAACAAAGAAACCAAGTTTTAAATAGTCCTACTAAGATTTTAATTATTTTAATTACTCAGCTTTCAGTATTATTAGAGTCTACCAGGACACACAAGACGTGTAATATAAAAAAAACAAGTAGAAATTTGGGAAGGAGGGCTTGGAAGTTGTGTCTTTAGGGTTGTATTTTTAATAAACAATGTGATATTTATTTTTTTTCCTTTGTAGATCACTTTTAACAGCCTTTTTGTGAAGAATTACTGATACAACTTTTTTGAAGTCTAGAATAAACCCACCAGCCTGTCTTTCTACTCTATTTTAATGTTTAGAAGAATTCTTGCTGGTTAGGGAGGAACAATTTATCTTTACAGAAATCATATTGGTTTTCCCTTATGTTGTTCTTGTCTAGATACTTGTAATTATCTTAACTTGCATGCTATTTATATTGTGTAGTGGGTGTTTATGAATGCAATTTTATTTCTGATCATTCTCAGGGTTTGAATATCGCCTGCGAGAATTATGCAAGGATTTACTGGGTCCAGTCCATTACTCAACTGGAAGTCAATGGGAATCAACAGTAGTGGTAAATGCTGGTTTTAATTTTTTAAATAAAGTAGAGGAGATATTCCTTTTGTGTATAAACTAGACAGCTTTAATTTAAACTATTGAATGTACTTTACATTATCTCTCATAGTTTTTTTTGGTAACATTTAAAAATACCCTGCCAAAGTGGAGAATCCAAAATTTGATCTATCCTTTGAAATGTTCAGATAACTTTTAAAAACAACAAGTAGATCTGTGGTAACTTAGAGACGAATATATCTATATCTATATCTATATCTATATCTATATCTATATCAATCAATATCAGGACTGGGCAAGATGTGGCCCCAGGAGCTGGATCCAGCCTGCCTAACACTTTGATCCAACCTGCAGACTAATACTACTATGTATTTATATCCTGCTTCCCATGCCACCAAATTTCCTGGCAGTGGCTCAGGTAGCAGGATCCTATTTAAATGGCTCCAGATCATAGTGCTACCCTGGCAGAGGCCAGAGCCATGAGTCCTTTAAATAACCACAGCAACCCTAGGTGGCTGCCCAGCAATGCGGTAGCAGCGTGGCCAGGAGCTGCAAGCCCTTTGCTGTATTTTTAATTCAAAGCCAGAGGCCCCAGACAACTCTGATGGAAGCTAGTTCCCAGCTCTGCCCCTTTCACTCCAGGCTCCCCCCTCTTCTGGGGTAGGAGTCCGCCTGTGACCACATACCAAAATTCATTAAGTGGCCCCCTTGCGAAAATTATTGTCCATCCCGATATATAGTATCATGAGCTTTCGTGGGCAAAACCCATATGAAGAACAGCAAGACCTTTTGAGAGACAAATAGCCCACAAAAGCTCATGATACATACATACACACACATATATACACACACAGATAGATAGATTAGATAGATAGATAGATAAGTCTATAAGGTGCCACAAGTAGACTCATTTTTAAAAGTTGTTTTTAAAGTTACAGACTAACACGGCTACCCCTTCTGAGACTTTTAAATTGGTAATTTTCATTTATTTTTAAAAGTCCACTACTAAGGCTTTCTTGTCATTGTTGAGGGGTTCTATTTTTTTTTAAAAGGGAGAGTTTTTTGCTTACCATAAGTGCTGTTTCTAAAACTGTGTCAACATGATTCTTATTCACAAAGTAGTAAGTAAATCAAATGAGCTAAGTCTTGTGCAGCCACTGTTTTTAAGGAAGAAGATATTTCTCCTTAATTTGTGTAACTTTTAAATTGTTGGGAAGATTGATAATCCTTTTAGGATCAAGTGTACTGCAAATTGCATAGCAAGCAAGCAATCCCCAAAGACCACTGTGGAATCCCTTCCATTTGATACCTAATCCATCCTTTCCATTATCTAAATAACCATCTTTATTCTCTCTGGCACTAGCTACAAGTACTTAACAATTCCATTATCTCCACTTCATTGCTGTCTAACATACCTATTAGATGGAATAGATTGCACCTTTTGTGGTCTCCATTCACCAGGTAGCAGCCCTTTCAAAGGTATATACGTAAGAGCAACATGTGCCCTTTCTATCACCACATGGAGGCAGCAACAGGAACATTTCATATGAACTCCCAATGATTTTATTATTATTACTTTTGACATCTAAATAAAAGAAGTGACACCAAATAAATAGCTCTGTAATATAGAGGCCACACTGTAGCAAGTGCCTGTATAAATGATATAAAATAAATTGGAGGATTTTTGACATTTTTATGCAGGGTTTACGGAAGAGAGAGCTACTGAAAGAACTGCTTCCTGTCATTGGACAGAACCTCCGTTTCCAGAGACTTTTCACAGAATATCAAGAGCAGCTAGACATCTTAAGAGACAAATAGTATTTCCCCAGATTTTCCCTGAAGGGCCTGGTCTAAGGAAAACTGCTGAACAGCATTAGCCAGAGACAGAAGAGGAGAGAGCCCTGACAGAATGGGATACTCCTGAAAGGAGCAGTACAAGAATGGCCCCATATGTTTCATGAGTGATAAGATTTAGTTTCTCAAGAAACTCACAAGGCATATGTGCAAATGAGTGGAGGTGCGGGACCTGTTTTCCAAGTGGAATTTGAACATCAAAGCTGTGACCTGTGTTCCTACAGAAGGTTGTGGATCTTTACTTCAGGGGGGTAATTTTATGTCTGGATCTCGTGATATCAAGGAGACTAGCTGAGAACAGTTTGGGGATTTTTGAATGTCCTGTGAAAAGCACAGTACTTCAAAGTACACTGAGCAGCATATTAACCCTGTTAAGGGGTTTTTGCCTGAGGATTGATCAAGGCTCAACACTATAGTGTATTAGATGAATGAGCCATATAAAAAGAAATGTCATAAAATATTAAGGTATTATGCAGCCAATAGACTCAAACCTGTGAATATAATTATAAGAGGCTGTTCTAACACAAGGACTATTTTTGTACTAGAATTTGCTAACTTGTAATATGAAATTTTATTTGGCCAATAATCAGGATTTCCCTACAAGTTACCTTGTAGGAAATTTAACTCTAATTATGACAGCTATATTGCTAAATAATTGTACCAAAATTAACCTGTTGTCATCTGGTTTTTAATTTTTAACTGTTTGTAAAGGAGAGATTTTTGGGGTTGGGGGAAATCAAAAGGGAGCAGCTCTTTTTGTATGTACAAAAATAAATGAACACTGCATTGGATTAAAAAAAAGGATGGTCTTGCTCTGATAATCACGTGCTTCTTGTAGCAGCATTAAACAGTAATACAGGTTTTAATCATGTTAAACATGGCATAGAAATCAATATTGAACTAATTTCTCTGGGTGAATCTTTTCTCTCCAAGTGCCAGAGAAGTTCATGTTAGCACTGATTTTACTGTAGTGATCCAGAATCTTGTTTTTGTAACTACTACTATTTCAGGTAGTGTCCCTATGGGTACTCTACTTGAGGTGTGCATACTCACCTTCAACTGGAAGATTTCATTGGCAATATCTGTGTTGCACATGCAACATATGCATCCTTGTGTCCCATACCAAGGATATATGGGCAAGATACTACCAATTCTAAGCACTTGACTAAGAAGACAGTACGCTCTTCATCTTCCACTCCCTCATACGTATTTAGACTATCAGTGCAATTAGAACCTCACACCTCTATGGCTGAGACTCATCAGGTCACTGTTGGCTCACTCAATACTGCAAGAGTTGAGATTCTCAAAGATAGCCCCGCTTATTTCTGAGGAGACTGAGTCTTTTCTGGGCTATCTGCCAGCAACTCCAAGGAATGGGGATACATTCGAGGACCAGGAAAGGAGAACTAACGAGGAAATTACTCCATATTCTAATATTTCCTCTTCTTCCCCATTTGAGGTTCTCACACACACACCACCCAATGTCTCACATTGATAATTTCAAATAGTTTCAAGATCTGATGATGAAGTCAGCAGACATTCTTCATATCGCATTTGAAGAAGTGCAGGTAACACAGCACAAATTGCTCGACATCTTGTATACACCATTGTCAGCATGGGTAACCCTCCCTATAAATTAAGCACTGTTAGAATCTGCCACCTCCATCTGGTAGACTGCTACTTCTATATCCCCAAACTCTAAAAAACAGTGAAAAAGTATGTCACAGGTAGGGGCTTACGATTTTTTTCTTCCCACCCCACACTGAATTCAGTGAATGAGCATGGTAGACAATACCATTCAAAGACTGCATCTAATGACAAGACCACAAAAACTTGAACCTTACTTTTCTGTTACTCTACAGTTCTGATGACAGTCTGGTGACGGGCAAAATATAATCACATTAATATACAAAGTTTTTAGCTCTTTTATTGAATATCTGCTAAAAGAATACAAGAACGGTTTTAAGTCATTATTGCAGAAGAGGAGCTCTTGGCTGGAACAATGCTGTAAGTTTCTCTGTTATGACTGATATGGCAGTTTGTTTCAGTGGTATAGTTTTAGTAATGCACAGGACATCGTGGCTTCACTTCTCAAGATTTCCATGATGTGTAGAACCTCCCTTTCCATGATCTAACATTATTTAATGGCAACACACACAATGACTGACAATAGGGACAGAGTATACTATATAATTTGTCAAGAGGGAGTGAGACCCCCTTTCCTGTATGCTAAGGCCAAGACATTTTGGGACTCATGAATAGGCCATGATGTCCTGATCTTGGCAGCCTACCTACCTGTTCTCCAAAACACCATAGCTGACAATCTCTGCAGGCACTTCACTCAGGATCATAAGTGGGAGCTAGACAAATCTGTACTTAGATATTTCTTATGTGGGGATTTCTGAAAACAGAATTTTTTGCCACCACATCCAATCGGAAATGTGAGCAATTCTGTTCAAAGGGAAGCTTGTGTTGCTTCTTTATAGGATCGCCTTTCTCTTCTCCAAGAATCTCCTAGATTCATTTCTGCCACTGTCACTTGATCCTCAGCATCCTAAACAAAATCAATCAGGACGAAGCCACAGTCACCTTGATTGAATCAACCTATCTGAGACAGGTTTGGTTTCCTTACTTTCTTCTCCTGACCAGCCATTGATCTTCTGTCCTTGCATAATCTTCTTGGTCCACAGAGATTCAGGAGGTTCTACTGAATAGTAGAAAAAATTCTACCAGAAAGACTTATCTTCAGGAATGGAAAAGGTTTTTCTGCTGGGATGCTCACTGTAGCTTGTCTTCTATTCATTTTCCCATCTCTGAGCTGTTAGGATACTTACTTACTCTGAAGAAAGCAGGACTTTCTTTCGGTTCCACTAAAGTTCACCTAGCATTCCATTCTCTGCTACAAAACTTGGTATTTGCTCACTCTGCAATGTTAAGATTTACAAATGGTTTATGAATCTCTTATGTAATGTTAGACATCCCACTCCCTCTTGGGATTTAAATTCAGTTCTCAGTGCTTTGATGAAGTTACCCTTTGAACTGTTAGCAATCTGCTCACTTCTGACTCTTTTCATGAAATCCCTATTCCTAGTAGCTATTATCTCTGCTGGAAGGATTGGAGGACTTGACGTATTTCAGCATTGAGTCTTTGTTCACAGTGGCCTCTTAATGAGGGTTCATTCGCAACAGAATCTAAATTTAGTTATAAATAAACCTGCATAGGAGGAGAAAAATTAAATTTGTTCTCTGGGTTTTTTATGATTTTACAAAATAATCTGAAAGGCTTAAAGTTTGTTGCTTTACAAAAGAGTTCTCTCCTGTTTGTTTCTTAGTTTAGAATAAATTGAGGTTTTGTCTACTTAGTTTTCCTTGAAAGTCTGTGGATGACTGGAGCACTAGTAGAATTATAATCTCAGATTCCAAGTAAGTGAAACCTGATTAAATGAGAGAAAAATGGTTTTTATTTTGGCTGATACTTTTTTGAGGCGGGGAGAAATATTCATATTCAACGCCATCTATTTCTGGGGTAAAATATAGCTCTTGCTCCATTTCTCTGAGTCCTCTAAAGCAGTGATTCTCAACCAGGGTACATGTATCACTGGGAGTACATACAGGTTTTCCAGTAGGTAAAACAATTCATGTATGCCTGGTCTACACTACATTGGAAAGTCGAAGCTGGTAAATTATGTAGCTGGAGTTGACATATCTTACATAGTGTTTCTGTGCTGTCCACACATGCTCCCATCGGCTTCCCTTGTTCCTCCAGAGGAGCAGGAGTACAGGTGCCAATGGGGGCACCCTCTGAGTTCAATTTACCACGAGATCAACTGCAGCAGCAGCAATTTTCTGTGTGGTATAGATGTGCCATTAGAAATCTGCCTAATTTTAAAATAAGCTATATAAAAAGCACTAGTGAAATCAGTACAAACTAAAATTTTGTACAGATAATGACTTATTTATACTGCTCTAAATACACGGAAATGTAAATACAATATTTTTATTTCAGTTTATTTACTTTAATTTTTATCATTTTAAAATAAATTTTAAGTAAGAATGTGCTGAATTGGAAAGCAAGTAATTTTTAAGTGAGGTGAAACTGAGGGTAATAATACAAGACAAATCAGACTCCTGAAAGAGGTACAGTAGTCTAAAAAGGTTGAAAGCCGCTGCTCTAAAGGAGGCGGTGTCCAGGAAAATCAGGGAATAGTAGATTTGACATTCCTGATCCTGATATGTTTATGCTTTAAAAAAAATCAAGCTGGGAAGGGATGCAGAAATTAAACCCTTCAGGCCTGATTTATACATGATATGCGATCAAAAAGGGTAAAACCATTATTTGCTGTTACAGGTTTTCTTTAAAAGCAATTCTGGAACCATTTTTTGAACCACTGCTAATATGTTTGTAAGATTACTCACTGAGCTATCAATATTTAATGGCCATAATTCTGGCCTGAAGAGCAGGAAGTGGGTGGCTTTCTGTAAATCTGAACTAACATTCATGTTTTTTCTTAAAATGCTTGTTGCATTTTCCCGTAGATTCATTCTTATATACCAGTTCCAATTCTCAATCTTGATTTCTTCCTCTGCAGCTTTTTTGTGTGAGGAAGGAGAAATATGCACTGTCCAGTACTCCTTCAAATAGTTTAATTATTTTCAGATCACTTTTTTTTTTATTTTATTTTTTGACTGCACACTTTTGGAAACTTTGAAGGTGGCTATATGCCTAGTGAGAACTGCCATTCACCAATCTAGCTGATTACTTCGAGAATCTGTGTCTGGAATCATCATGAGAAACTTCAGTGAAAAAGGTAGGTTTGCAGATTAAACCAACACACAACAAATGTATAGGTACCTGTGTATTTGCTATAGGAAGTCACTGATGTAATAATAAAAAATTAAAAATACATTGAAATGTGACATTTCTTTTTATCTATTTTTGCACCATTTGGAAATCTCTCTGATCTCTTCAGGGATTCTTTTGGAGCTTGCCTTATAACTAACTTGGAAAATTAAATGGCTAACTCATGAAGAGATGCTTTCTCTCCTACTTTAAGATATGTACTTAATGCTCCTTGATGGGACTTCAGTGTAGGAATCAAGACAATAGCCTGCAAAGTAGAAAAATCTGAACAGGGTCCATGCTGTGGTAGCATATGAAACAGTTAAGAAATAGGAAATTTAAAGGCTAGAAATCAGAAAATGATTTTGCGTAACATCCAAATCTGTTGTCTTAGGCCTGTGTATGCTAAAGGTCTTGTCTTACTCAGTACTGAAGGTGAACCTCAATGTAGGGCAGGTTTTCTGCT
The DNA here is from genome assembly GCA_019425775.1 of Rafetus swinhoei. Classification (NCBI taxonomy): domain Eukaryota; kingdom Metazoa; phylum Chordata; order Testudines; family Trionychidae; genus Rafetus; species Rafetus swinhoei. The sequence continues at coordinate 14,408,841 of CM033425.1, read as the reverse complement.
GATCCCAGTATCTATAGTCTTTACAAGTTCTTGAGATGTAGTTTGAGAGACTGTCAAGTAGCTTGGACCTAAAACAAGCCAAGTTTTTATATATTAAGACCTGTTTTCTGGGGTTTATCACCTTCAGTACATAAGTAGCTTTTATTAATCCATTATTGGGTTGAAAAACTGGGGGAGGGTGGAAATACCCTACAGTTATGTGGGACCTAACATATTGAATACATTGAGCATATGTTAACTGAAAACAGTTGAGAGCTATATTCACCCTGGCTACCAGTGAGGAAAGAACTGAATTAGATTTTGTGGGAGAAGAAAATTAGACAAAGTAATTACATTTTAAAATTTACTAAGACTTTGTCAAATAACATAGAATAAAATTAAATTAATTTTACAAGTACCTCTGTGTCACTTTTAATTTTCTGGATCACAATTTTGTTCCGTTAATTGACTACTGATCAGGGGTTGACTGAAATTTGCTGTCATTTTTGTTAAATGATTTGTTGTTTGAGAATTAAAATGTATGTATGTTCAAACGTTATGTTCAAACGTTTCATTTTTAGATTCTAAAGATATTTTGGGAAATCAAGAAACTGTTTCTAACCCTGAATGTAACTCTAAAAGTACAATAAATGTGACAAAGGTGATATGAACATTAATAATCTATGCAATAGAAGTGGGCCAACTTGTAAAAAAATACAGATTGACTGACTTCTTTTTGATCTAGACTGTAGATGGTTAGTTGCAAACAATATTTCTTTTAAATAAGTAGAAGTCTCCTTTCTTTCAAAACAAAATTTGTGGCAAAGTTCTGAGCATTTCTTAACAATAAAATGTAAGAAAACTCTGAAAATAATTAAAGATCACACATTCAATCAATGGTGAAATACTAAATTACAGAGCACAAATACAGTAACAAGCAGCAATAATAATGCAAGAATGAATTGATCAGATAGTGAAAAAACACAGAACTGGATTAAGGTCAGAGACTCTGACTCTGCAACAAATTTTCTTTTGAGGCTTTAGACAGGTCACTTAGCTTTTGGACCTTATTTCCTCAAGGGTAAAAGGAAAATAATACTTACAGGCTCTTCTTAACAGGTGTTCAGGTAAAATAAATGACTTTCTGAAATACATTGGAAATGCTCTATTCTAATTTGATATGTTTCAAAGGTATTTAAATACCTATTTAATCTTGGAAGGAATGCAAAGTATTATAGTAATGATGTGGATTTTGGTTAAATATCCTGTAAATATGTTTAAATGTATGTTATTGTGAGTTGCATACTGTACATATAACCTGTATGGTAAACTAACATGTAACTGGATATACTGGAGAAATCATTTGCAGTAAATAGGATTAAATTTAATAAGGACAAATAGAAAGCACTCCACTTAGGAAAGAACAGTTAGTTCTCCAGTGAGTGGTGTCCCTATGGGTGCTCCACTCAGGTCTTGGTGCATCCTCGCGCCGCTGATGGGAGATTTTTGGTGAGCAGTGCCCCAGGCGCTACGCCTGCGCACCTAGCATCTCACGCCCCTGCCATTCGTTGAGTGCACATGCAGCATGAGCCCCATCAGTTCCTTTCCTACTGTCCTCAGCTAAAGACGGAGTCAGAGTAGTGCTCCTCTTCCTAAGAGAAAATCAAGATTCTTGGCAGTAGTTTAGAACTTTTTCCTCATAGCTTAGTCAGTTATACTTAGCTTCAACATATAGTGTTAAAAAAAAACAAAAAAAACAAGCACCGCCACCACAGCTTTTCTTCTTCAACATGCCGGGTTCCCCCGGGTTTAAAAGATGTGACTCATGCCGATACTCGATGCCTATTTCTGATGGCCATACCTCCTGCATTAAATGACTGGGAGAGTCTCATGCAGTACACAAGTGCCCTCACTGTCAGAACATGACAGCCAGAGCCAGAAAAGACTGCAAAATGCAGCTTAAAAACCTCCTCTGGGAGAAGTCCCTACATCCTAAATGAGACAAACCTGAGGACACACGGGGACAGCAGAAGCCTGCTAACAAGGCTGCTTCACCACCCCGCAAAGGCTCACGAGCCTCATGGGTTTCCCCGGCACGCTGATTTCCAGCGGTGCCCGGAGCCTCTCGTTTCCTGGTGCTGTCAGTCTCCGGCACCACAGAGAAAGTCTGCACCAGGTAGAAGAGCTGAGTCAGAACCTAAGCACACAGCTGCTGCTGAGGCAGCAGCACCCACAAAGCCGCATATGACGCTACCACCAGCTCCTACAAGTGCCTATATGATGCCTGAACAAACTGGTCAGACTGAACTTGACCGCGTTCCTGCACCTCAGCATAAGAAAGTGTTGCGCAAGACATGGCACTTACAAAAATCTCCTCAGCCAGGCACACCGCTCAGATCAGGAGCTTGCTCACCGCTCTCCTCAGTGGACTCTCATATTCAGGGGCACACTCATATTTCAGAAGGGGCTCCCCACTCTCCAACGCTGCTTTCACCAAGAACTAATTATGGCAGCGGGCATAGGAGCAGATTTTCATCATGAGGGTTTATCTATAGCAAAAACAGTCCTCCAGGCTGCAATGGATATTGCTGACACTGTGGCTAGAGCTACTGCCACAGCCATTGTAATGTGTAGGGCCTTAGGCTGTAGTCATCAGGGGCCCCAAAAGAATTGCAATTGAAGGTAGAGGATCTCCCCTTTGATAGAAAACAGCTATTTGCCACTAAGACAGACGAGGTCCTACACTTAAGTGAAGGATTCTCGGACCACACTCCGCACTTTGGGGATGTACATCCCACCTAGTAAGAAACGCAAGTACACCCCATACCAAAGGCCAAGGGACTATAATTATAACTATTACAGGCAACACCAAAGGCCATATGACAACAGGCCTAAGCAACGCCCGAACAGGAGGAGTTTGCTGCAAAATCAGTTTTCCTCCACTCAGTCAACCTCACACAAGCAACAAATTTGAAGTCTTGGTCAGGGATCTGAGTGATCACCCCACAGTTCCAGTGCATTCCAGTGCCACCTTTTGTCATCGCCTGAAACCCTTCTACTAACAGTGGTAGACCCAAATCACTACAGACAAATGGGTCCTGGAAATTATCAAATCGGGTTACACATTCCCCTTCACATCCATGCCCCTTACCCAACCCCCTAGCCTGTCCCTCTTCAGGGACCCATCTCGTGAGCCCCTATTACAAGCAAAGGTGCAAATGTTACTCACCTTAGGGGCAATAGAACCCATTCCCACAGAATATCGAGGAAGACCAATCTGGGATCTCAGGAAACTCAACAAGTTCATCCTCAACACAAAATTCAGGATGGTGACCCTAGCAACTTTCATACCTGCACTGGACAAAGGGGACTGGTTCCCAACCCTCAACCTTCAAGACGCATATTTTCATGTAACCATCCACCCTGCCCACAGGAGGTTTCTCAGATTCAGCGTAGGTCAAAACCATTACCAAGACAGGGTCCTCCCCTTTGGTCTCTACGGCCCCTCGAGTCTTCTCCAAGACGCTAGCCATAGTCACAGCCTTCCTCAGAAGGTAGAATGTTATCTTCCCTTACCTTGATGACTGTCTTATCAAGGGCTCCACTCATCAACAAACTATGACAACCGCTACCAAGGAATGTTTTTCCCGTCTTGGCCTGCCTGTCAATATACAAAAGTCCACTATACAGCCCACACAAAAGATAGAATCTATCAGGGCACTCCTAGACTGAGTGACAGCAAGCACCTATCTGCCACCACAAAGATTCAAGGCAATCTGCAACCTCATTCGGGGAGTCAAGCAGACTCCTTTTTCCGTGGTCTGGACCTGCCTCCAATTATCAGGGCACATAGTGGCCACAACCTTCGTGGTCCTATTCCCAAGGCTACACATGCGCTGCCTACAACATTGGCTCGCAACCACCTTTGTCCCAACCTGACACAGCCTCGCGAAGCTCCTCTCACTTCCTCCACCAGTACTGCAGTCTCGCAGCTGGTGGACTTCTCCAACCAACATACTTGCTGGTATACCCTTCCATCGCCCAGATCTGTCAGTAACTATAACCAGGACTCGACAATTAGGGCAATCTACTCACCTGTGGTGAGTAGATTTTAGCCCGGCACGGCGCCGCAGCACAATCAGCGTGGTCTGCGCATGCGCAGCGTGCCAAACCGCGCAGCTGGTGAGCGGGGCTCGCCGCCGCTTGTCAAGCCCTGACTATAACGATGAACACATCACTTATGGGCTGCGGTGCCCATTGTGGCGCGAGGTCAATATAGGGCACGTGGTCCCAACAAGAAAGACACTTCCATATCAACATCCTGGAACTCAGGGTCATTCGCAATACATGCGCCCATTTTCTTCTTCTAATAAACGGCAGGACCATTCGTGTCCTCACGGACAGCACACCCTCAACTGCAAATGCCACAAGTTCTGCTCCCGTGCAGGATTGGCAAGAGGTTGGAGGGGGATGCCTTCACCATGCACTGAACGGCTCCCCTACTCTATGCCTTTCCACCAATCCCTCTTCTCCCCAGGGTGATCAACAAGATCTGATCCAACAGGCCACAGCAATTTTAATAGCCCCAGCCTGGCCGAGACAACCCTGGTTCCCATACCTACACTACCTCTCCATAGACCAACCTATTCCCCACCCTGCGGTGCCGAACCTCCTGACGCAGCACCACAGCAGGACATGTCATCTGAACATCAAAACCTTGAAACGCATGGCATGGCTTCTTCTCCATGGTTCCGGAATGAAGAACTTACCTGTCTGAACAGGTCAACAGCTCTCCATGAGAAGCACCTACCAAAACAAGTGGACATGCTTTCAACAATGGTGCACAACATGCAATTTACATCCCAATACCGCCCGTATATCTACTGTGCTGGAGTATCTCATGGACCTCAGGGTCTCACCATCAGCTCTGTCCAAGTCCACCTAGTAGCAATCATGGTGTTCCATGAACCTGTGCACGGCTTCTCTCTCTTTGCACATCCAATGGTGAAAAGGTTTCCCACAGGCCAGCAGGAAACACGCCCAAACCTACGCCTCTCCTGTGCCACCATGGGACCTGAACTTGGTCCTTCACATGCTCACCAGGCTACCTTCGAGCCACTATCCACTAACCACCACAATACCTAACTATGAAGGTAGCCTTCATACTGGCAATAACACCAGCAAGATGGGTAGGTGAAATTGCAGCCCTCATGGCAGATCCATCTTTCACCACCTATACCAGAGATAAAGTGATACTCAGGCCTCACTCTAAGTTCCTCCCGAAAGTCATATCCGACTTCCACTTAAACAAACCTATTGACTTATGTGCTTATTTTCCTAAACCTCATACCTCCTCCAAGGAAGCCATACTCCACGCGTTACATGCAAGGCGGGTGATTGCGTTCTACCTGGAGAGAACTCAGGCAACCAGGTAATCAGACAGACTCTGTAGCGTGGTCTGTGCCACACACAGGAACGATGTCTCCACACAACATCTATCCAAATGAATTGCCAGCTGCATTCGTATAGCTTATGAACTTCATGGAAAGCAGCCACCACAGACTTTCATGTGCGATGGCCACAACAACAGCCTTCCTAAACTACGTGCCTTTAGGGGACATCTGTAGAGCAGTCACATGGTCCTCCCATCACACTTTCACACAACATTACACCCTGCAGAAGGGGCCAATACCCTCCACATCTCTAGCAGATGCGGTCTTTCCTTCCTCTATATAAACGACTCCAATGCCCACCACCACTGCTACTGAGTCACCTGAGTGGAGCATCCACAGGGACACCACTCGCTGAAGAAGTTACTCACCCTGTGCAGTAACGATGGTTCTTCTAGATGTGTGTCCCTGTGAGTGCTCCACTACCATCCCGTCTTCCCCTCTGCTTGGACTCTTAGGGGACTTCAGGTAGAAAAACGGAGGGGCTTGCGCTGCACGTGCATTCAACAAACAACAGGGGTGTGAGACACTAGGTGTGCAGGCGCGGTGCAAGGGGCACTGCTCACCAAAAACCTCTGATCGGCAGCGCAAGGACGCACTGAGACCCGAGTGGAGCACCCACAGGGGGACACATCTCAAAGAACCATTGTTACTGCACAGGGTGAGTAACTTCTTCTTTGACACACATAACATGGGTAATGACTGTCTAGGAAGGAATATTGCAGAAATGGATCTAGGTAGGGGTCATAGTGGACCATGAGCTATAAATGATTCACCTTGTTGATACACTGTTGCAAAAAAAAGCAAATATCATTCTGGGATGTATTGACAAGAGTGTTGTAAGCAAAACACAAGTAATTCTTCCACTCTACTCTGCGCTGATTAGCCCTCAACTGGAGTATTGTGTCCAGTTCTGGGCACCATCTTTCAGGAAAGATGTAGAAAAATTGGATGATTAAAGGTCTAGAAAACATGACCTGTGAGGGAAGATTGAAAGAATTGGATTTGTTTACAAAAAAGACTGAGAGGGGACATAACTTTCAAGTACCTAAAAGGTTGTTACAAGGAGGGAGCTAAATTATTCTCCTGAACCTCTGAGAATAAGACAGGAAGCAATGGGCTTAAACTGCAGCAAGAGAGGTTTAGATTGCACATTAGGAAAAACTTCCTTATTGTCAGGGTGGTTAAACACTGGAATAAATTGCCTAAAGATGTTGTGGAATCTTTTTCATTGGAAATTTAAAAACAGGTTAGACAAATACCTGTCATCAAAGATGGTCTAGACTAGGGGTGGGCAATAATTTTTGGCCAGGGGCCACTTCAAAAATTTTTGAAGTAGCCCTGGGCTGCCCTGGAAGGGGCGGGACCTAAACTGGAAGGGGCAGGGCCAGGATGTTTCTGGGCTTCCCCAGACCATGGTTAGTCTGGGTGTGGAGGACCCCCTTTGTCCCCCCTTCTCACTAGGCACCCATGCCCCTGGCAGAGCGGGAAGATGCTTCGCATGCTCCCCCACCCCTATGCCAATCAGGGCTTGGGGGTGAGGGAGTGCGCGAAGTCTCCTCCTGCCCTACTCCTTCCCCCCCACCAGGAACACGCGGCACTTCTGCACTCCTCACAGGGCGGGAGGAGGCTTTGCATGCTCTCCCCACCCCCAGGACAATCAGGGCCTGGGGGAGCTACGCAAAGCATCCTTCGCCCTGCCTCCACCCTGCGCGAGCGTACGGCACTGTCAAGTGCTGCGTGCTCCTCGCAGGGCGGGGGGAGGGCAGAGGAAAATTAACGCAGCTCCCATGCCCCCAGGCCAATCAGGGCTTGGGGGTGGGGAAGCGAGTGACATCTCCTCCCACCCTGTGAGCAGCACATGGCACTTAAAAGTGCCGCGTGCGCCTGGCAGGGCAGAAGGAAGCTTCGCGCGCTCCCTCGCCCCCACACCTTAATTGGCCTGGGGCCGGGGGAGTGGCAGGGCCTCCGCGGGCTGGATCAACCTGCTTGGCGGGCTGGATCCAGCCCATGGAGGCCCTTTTGCCCACCCCTGGTCTAGATGGTGCTTAGTCCTTAAGTGATTGGGACTGCACTTGATGACATCTTGTTCCTTCCGATCTAGAATTCTATGATTTTACGAACAAGTGCTTTCACCATATGGTGCTTACCCAGTAACTAAATCACTAGTAAGAAAATAATGAGGAATTGTGAAACTCAGTAATATGTCACTGAAAGATGTTAATCTCCTGGCATTCAAGTCTTTCCTCATTAGTGCATATTTAGTAATTAATTCATTGCATTTTCTTTAGAACATGTAAATTTGGATGCTAGGAAGTAACCTGAGCACAACTAAATAGAATTTTAAATCCATGAATGTAAAAAGAAATATTAGAGAGAGATGTTTCCTGTATCACAAACCTGCTTTTGGAAAATCACACAAAATTCTTTAGAAAGACACCCTATTAGAGAATCTGACTAACTACTGTAAGTACATGCTGCAGCTGGATAACTTAAGACATAGCACAAACATCAGTATTTTAGGTGGGATTTGGTGGAATATATGTCAGCACCTACATACCAGGGTGATAGCCATGTTAGAAATGCAAATACCTCACAGAACTGCACATTCAAAATAGTAAGCAGTTTATAGATTAACCTTTGGGATTGGGGTGAAGGTAGGTTCCTTGACCCTGAAGAGAAATAAATATGGAAAGGTGAATTCTAGTCTCCATTACTTTGAACCAGGCTGCAAGGCTGTGCTTGGAATTGCTATTATGGATTCTGTAACTGACATTTTAAAAGTGTCCCGCACTTTTGAAGTAATGATTTTTGTGGGGTAGTTAAAAACCGAATAGTGTTTGAGAGCGGTAATGTGGATGTATGTCTAATATGAAGGCTAACAAAGACAACAGGCACTGGGTTATGAGAGGGGTGAGGCCAACAAATGCTCTAGTTCTGTGATTAGCCATTAGCCACATGTGGCTATTTTTCATGGTTGAGTGTGGCTAGCTGGTTTGAACAACAACAGCTTTAATCTGTTTCTGAAAGCAGGTTTTAATATTCCATTAATATCCTTATTTCCTGCCCTCCAAAACAAAGTTTCCAAACTCATAAAGCAAACTTCATTTTAGGACAAGCTGCTGAGAGAATGACCAAAACAAAGAGAGGGCCATGCCATCCTCCAGCTCTGGAGTTGAGCCACAGTTTGACTGTTTCTGTCCCCTAAAACTCATTGCCTGATTTTCACAGAAAATTCCATCCATGCCTAAGCTCCTGGAACTTGGAAGTGGAATTTAATGCAGGTGATTTTAGCTTGGGTGAAGTGGTGTATGGCTGGTGTGGGATTGGTGGGTGGGGGCTGACAGTGGGAAACTGTCCAGCTTTAAACTATGGAGAGAGTAAATTCACTCTCCTCTTAGCATTTTCTCTTCAATCTCCATGCAGTTTCCTTTCTGCCTACCCATTCATTTTTTTTCTCCTATTACGCTGTCCTTGTTTTGTTATTACAGTTACTTAAGTGAGCTCTCTCTTTCATAACAGCAACAGTTTAACAGTTGTTATATTAATGGCTCTGACAGACGATAAAAGTTTTGCTGTCGAAACAGTGCCCTCCCATTTTCTTCATTCCCCTGCAGTTTAGAAACTGCAGCAGGCTCTTTCTTGACTTCCTCCTCCTCGATGACTGTCCCTGAGCAGGGCTGCAGGTCCAGCCAGTCTAGACTGAAGGAGGAAGGTTTCAGAACTAAGTCACAGCTATGGCCAGATCTGCCCGATGGGTGATGCTCAGCTAAGAGAATCTACACTGCCTGGATCCTCATTCTGGAGCCTGGCACATGGCAGCCCCAGTGCTTTCCTCCTAGCATGGCACCCTCACGTGTGCTGCCAAGCCATAGAACTCTCCTCAAGGAGCCCAGGAGTGCGAGGAGGGGATAGAAGGAGAGGACGATGGTATGTAGAAAACTGCTCCCTATCAGACTGTGCTACTTAGGGAGAATTTAGGAGCACTGAGCATGCTCAGTAGGTTTGCTGAAGCTTCTGCCCTTTGCCCTTCCCTTATTATGTATACGTTTTTGCTTACTACATTTTAGAAGGGATTGAAAAAAAGGGGCTAAGCTGAGAAAGGGGATGAAAATTGAGTGGGCAGAGGGGGGAAGTGGCTGAAGGCAGAGTTAGGATTGGTGCTGGGCAAAATCAGGGCTGGTGGGGAAAGGAGCAGTTGGTAAGCCCTACTGAGAGAGCAACACAGAGGTAAAATCCCCAGCACAGGCAGGGCAGAAGGGGTAAAAACTGTTACTCCCATGGGAATGAGGCACCAGTCAAAGAGTAGCCTTGGCAGAGGGGCTTTTTTATTTGCTCAAACCTGCTTTATTTATTTATTTACTCAAATAAGACATACAGAGCATGCTCAGTAGCTCTGCTGAGGCCACAGCCCTTTGTCCTGCCCACCCTATGTATCAGTTTCTGCTGACTACATTTTACAGTGGGTAAAAAAGGGGGCTAACGAGAGGACATGAAGTCTAATAACATTTCCCAAATTTGTCTTATCTGCTGCTGTGATTCACTGCATTACATTCCCATCATTATAAATTTGTTCCTTTGCAAATGTTACTTCTATTACTTTTATTACCCTGTGCGATGCATGTCACTGTACTATTTGTTTTTATTTTAATAGCTAATGCTAAAAAACATTTACATAAACAGTAGTTACTGATTTTAGCAATTCTTTCTGTGATTCTCTTATAGCACTTGCTACCTTTTATTTTTATTGTAATAGCACTGTGTGGGCATAAATATCCAGACATGAAGACTAATGAACTAAAGCCAATCAGCAGACCTGGGAGAAGACACACATAAAACCCTCTAAAAGCTCCCCTACCACCATGTGCATCACTCCATTCGTATATGAGAATGGAGAACAGAAAGTCCAACACACTCAATCACACTGAACTCTGGGACACAGAAAGCAGAAAAGCACTGCCTGATGGGAAATTCCTGCTCCAGATGCTAATGATGCCTCGCCTACACACATCCAGATCAGTAATTATCAGGACAAATATAGGAAAAAGTCCTCTACGGTATCCAAAATACTGAAGCTGCCTAACTGTATTATGAGATCCCTCTGAGGCAGAGATGGAGAATATATGGCTCACAGGCTGGGATGCTCTAGACTCCCTCCCACTACCTCCATGACAACCCAGCACTGGCGCTCCAGCCATGCAGAGAAGGAGCGCTTCGGCTTAATGCTCCCTTACCTCGTGTGGCTGGAGTACCAGTTCCATCTTGTCCTGAGCATCGTGGGCTGCATCCAGGCAAGCTGCAGGCTGCATCCTGCAGAAGGGATGAAGTGGCTCTGTAAAGAGCTGCACAGGGAAGCCTACATTCATTTGCAAGCTACACCCTAGTTGCTCCCACCAGCCAGTAATCACAGCCAGTGGGAGTGGTTACCTACAAGTGCAGAGCTGTATAGAACAGGGATGTAATCATTTCAACTGTTAACTGATAAACATCAGCTTTTTGGCTTCCAGCTGCCAGCCCTGCACTTGGGGAGATTGCTGTCAATACACGCAGTGGTCTGTGTAGTATAAAGCTCATATTGCAGAGCTTGCAGCGCATCCATCATCAGGAGAGGGGCCAACAGCTAGGAGATGGTGCAGCTCCCAGTGTGTACCGGCTAGCACTCCTGCCCCTGCTCCAGGGCAGCCAGATGCACTGTGGGCTGTACAGTGTAAAGCTGTGCAATCTGCAGTGCTTGTAACTGTGTAATCAGTATGATTTTTAACAGTTACATGCTTACATTTCAGCTGGTTTTTTAACATCCTGAATATATAGCCATTTGCACACCTCTGGGAGGTGCAGTGACCAGGTAATCAGGCCCCTGTCCTGTCCTGGCCAGACCCTTCAGACACACACCCTCCCAGACCCTGCACCTCCACCTTGGCCCATTCCTGCACCCCACCTTCCTCTCATACTGCCCACCTTCACCTTGCTCCTGTACCCTATGTCCCAACCAGACCCTGAATCTCCTCCACCCCAAGCTCGCTCCTGCACCATAAAATCCTGCCTAAACCAAACTCCCACTCCAGCCTGCTCTCCAGCAGCCACCTACAGCACACTGAACCCCTTATTTTTACCACACCCCAGAGCCTAAGGAGCCACAAAATTACTAGCAACCCTAGACCTCAGAAGATTCAACCTGGATGTGTGGGGAAGCCCAAAGCCAGGGGTGGGAAACCACAGGCCCGGGGGCCGGATGTGGTCTCTGGCTTGCCTGGATCTGGGTTCCTCTCAGCATTGGTGAGCCCATTCTGGCACTCCAGCTCCCCTGACACACAGGGCTGGAGCGTACCAAATATATTAGCTCCCCCCACCCTCTGGCTCTATTGTGTGAGAGGAATGTGAGGAATGTTGTCATCTCAGTCAGGGGCCACATCAGTGAAGGGCTTGGGGTTGGTTTGTTTGTTTTTATTTATTTATTTATTTATTTATTTATTTTTAATTTTATTTTTTGCTTCTTACTTGTATGTGGCTTCCACCTGATTTTTCTGTGGGTAAGTGGCCCAAAAAAATCCTGTACAAAAGGTTATTTTGTAATTTAGTGAAAATTCTCTGTATAATTATTTTTTTATTTAATTTTCTCATATATTACTTATCAAAGGTACAGTGTGACACTTGAGAGATGGGCATGTGTGCCCTACATTCCAGAGGGAATCAGTGAAGAAAATATGACTGATGAGAATAAACAGCACAGTACAGTGTAGGGATGTTAAATTGCGAGTAATTGACTAACCGAATAGTTGATGCATTTTGGGTGTCTCCGCCTTTTAGTGTAGAAACAGCCCTACACTTCAAAGGTGAAAGAGCCGCATGGAGCCCAAGGTAAGCTGGGGACTCCCCCACTGATTCTGGGCTCTGTTCGGTGCTGCCACTTTGAAACACCGCATGGAGCCTGGTGTCATGCTCCTCAAGGCATTTCAAAGCAACAGCGCTGCATGGAGCCCAGAATCAGCTGGGGACTCTCTTGCTGACCCCAGGCTCAATGCAGCACTGCTGCTTTGAAACACTGTGAGGAGCCCAGCGTCAGGCTCTTCACGGTATTTCAAAGTGGCAGTGCCGCATGGAACCCAGGATCAGCTGGGGACACCCCAGCTGGCCCCAGGCTGCACACGGCATTTCAAAGTGGCAGCACCATGTGGAGCCCAGGGTCTGGTCCCAGGCTCCACGCGGCGCTGCCTCTTTGAAGTATTTCCTCCTCTATTCCTCCCCTTGCTGTCTCTTTTTGATAGACAAGCTTGTAGACTATCCGATAAGCATTTGCTTATCGGATAGTCGACTAGTCCTTCACATCCCTAGTAGTGTGCATAGTCCTGTTATGTAACTAAAATGTACATTATATAGTGATTTTGTGAAAAGTTTTCTGCAAATAAGACTTCTGATATATAAATGAGAACTAGAGAAGTGTAATATTGCTCTATAATTCAATATAGAAAAAAATATTAATAACCAAGGCTCGCCAAGCAGCAGCGAGCCCCGCTCGCCAGCCATGCAGAACTGCACGCTGCAAATGTGCAGACCACGCTATGCATGTGCTGTCCGCGCTGCATGGCTGCGCCGCCGGGCTAAAATCTACTCGCCACAGGTGAGTAATACATTAATTGTCGAGCCCTGTTAATAACTATAAGTTAGACTAACATGGCTACCCTCTGAGACTTTTTAACTATCTATAAGTATATGCAGATGTTTGCTGTTTCAGAACTGTTGAAATGAAAACTAAAATGTTCCTGTTTATGTGTCTTATAACAGTTTATATTTTAAAAAACACCTCTCTTATCATTGTGTCTATGTGTGAAACTGTTTGTTCCTTTCTAAGGCTACGTCTAGACTGCATCCCTCTGCCGACAGAGGGATGCAAATCAAGCACTTCGGAAGTGCAAATGAGCCCGGGATTTAAATATCCCAGGCTTCATTTGCATACTCACGTTCCGACGCTGTGCCAATCAGGCTGTGTCGAAAGTGAAAGTAAAGTGTAGCTGCGGCTCTGCCAACAGTGGGGAGCTTTTTTGGCAGATCCTGTACTTCTCGTTTTTTGAGGAATACAGGATCTGCCAAAAAGCTCCCCACTGTTGGCAGAGCCGCGGCTACTTTCACTTTTGACACTGAGCCTGATTGGCACAGCGTCGGAACGTAAGTATGCAAATGAAGCCCAGGATATTTAAATCCCGGGCTCATTTGCACTTCCAAAGTGCTTGATTTGCATCCCTCTGTCGGCAGAGGGATGCAGTCTAGACACAGCCTAAGTGGAGTACTTTACATTACTCCTGATTGAATTTCATCCTCTTTAGCTCAAATAATTTGCTACATTTGGGTTCAGGGATTTGGGTTGAAGGCCTAAGGTAAATTGAGTTTAAGACACCTGCTTTACCAGCTCTGCTCCCAGCTTTCGGTAACCTCTGTGCTTGGGCTCTCTATGTTATGCTTATAAGAAGCACATGGGATCTTTTTCAGGGGAGAAGGCAATACACCGTGTTTATTGAGAATACAGTAGAGAAGCAGTTAGCATATTCTTTATAAAGACAAACACACACACACAAGGCCTGCAGATGGTGCATAGTTACCAGTCCATGGTGGCTCAAGTCAGTCCTATTGCCTAAGCAAGGCTGACTGAGTGAGGAGTCGGGGTTCCTCTGAGACTCCCCCGAGGCTTGGCTTGCAGGACTGAACCCAGAGTCCCATGGCAAGAGCTTCCCTTCTTATCCATGTCCGTTCCCATTGGAGTCTGTGGGTTTTGCAGTGTCATCCGCCCTTAGGCAGTGTTCCCATCATTGTTTCTCACTCTTGGTGGGGGTCTCTGCCTGTCTCCAGGGTTCGTCAATGCTGCCAATTCAATTCAGCCTCAAGACACAATGGATGTTTCAAAGTTTCCACTTCTTCTTGATCACCTGGGCATCTTTCACTTACACCCCCTCCATTCATACCAAACAATTGTATAGAATTTCAAACAAGATCAATAACTAAAAGGGGTACAACTTAATTTGCAATACTGAACAGGGAGCAAGGCCTTGCACTGAACGTTATCTAATCATAAGAGATATACAGAGAGAAATAGAAGCTATAGAACTTATAAGCAAGTCATTACATCAAATCATTATGTATCATACTTATAATCTTATAATCAATATCAAAATATGCATTTTTGCTACAACTAGTCCAGCAACATCTGAGAGTCCCAAACCAGAGGTTTAACTTGTACTTTGATTTTTTTTAAGATAACTTGATTTTTAGCAGTTTTGGAAATAGTACATAATACTCATTATCTATGTCAAGCTGCAGTTGCTGGTGCAGCACATTAGGAATAAGAACTAAATCACACATACAAACACAAGAGTACTTAAATTTTATGAAACTAAATTTTAAATGTCAGAAATTCACATTTGCAATTGCAGCAGTCTCCTGAGTTCTTCCGTGTAGCGTAGATGTTCTCTTAGAGGGGCTATGTACATTGAACACTTAACAGTATTTAAACATCTTTAAAATAAAAACTTTAAAAGGATAAGCTCTAAGAATAAAAAGAGAATGCAGGAACAAGCCCATCACCAACAGTGGGGGCTATCCTATTCATTGAACTCAATGTAGCATGTATGATTACTTGCCCTGTATGCAGGTGCAAGGAGCTCCTGGCCCCCAAGGACCTTGGGAGACCATGATGACTGAATTGGAGGAGCTAAGGAATGCAGAGACATTCATAGATGAGACTTTCCAGGACATAATAGAATGGTCCCATCCCTGGTCACACAGCCTCTGTGCTGTCGAGGAGAGTGAAAGTCTCAAGAAAGAGAACTTGGAGTCATTGTGAATGAGTGGATGTTTTCAAAGAACCAATGTGCCGCAGCAGTCAAAAAATCAAACAGACTATTGGATATAATAATAAAAAAAGGGATAGCATAAAGACACATAATATCTTATTACTTCTATATAACTTCATGGTATATCCACATCTTGAGTATTGCATGCAAATGTGGTCTTCTTATCTAAAAAAAAAAATGCTGTATACATCAGATACAAGTTTATAACTAATCAGGGTGTATCAGCAAATAACAACCACCTTATGTTATCATGGTCATGGGAAGAGTTCAACTATCCAGACATCTATCTGGTGGGAAAATAGCACAGCAGGACATGTTCTTGGAATGAATTGGAGATGATATTTTGTTTCAGAAAATGGAGAAAGCTTCTAGGGGAGCTGTTCTAGATTTGGTTATGACAAACTGGTTGAGAATGCGTAAGTGAAAGGCACTTTGAGTGAAAGTAATCATAAAATGACTGAGTTCATAATTTTAAGGAATGGGGGGAGGGAGAACTGCAAAATAAAGACAATGGATTTAAAGAGGGCAGACGTTAGCAAACTCATGGAGATGATAAGGTCCTATAGGAAGCAAGTTCACGGGGAAGGGGGAGGAAATTTGAAGACAGCTGGCAGTTTTTCCCACTGGGTAGAAAAGACTAGGGCTATGTCTATAATGCCCCCATTTTGCACAAAAAATATGCAAACGAGGCAAAGCGTGGAATATCGCCGTGCCTCATTTGCATAATTAATGAGGCTCCATTTTTGCACAAGAAGCTTTTTTGTACAAAAAAAAAGAAAAAATGCGGATGAACAGCTCTTGCACAAGAGGGGGGTTTTGCAAAAAAAAAGGAGCGGTGTAGACGGCTCCTTTTTGCGCAAAAGCTTCTTGTGCAAAAACGGAGCCTAATTACTTATGCAAATGAGGCACAGTGATATTCCATGTTTTGCCTCATTTGCATATTTTGCGCAAGAGGCTAGAGTGTAGACATAGCCTAGAAGTACAGCAAGAGACAGCTGTGGCGTACCCATGGTGTCCCCAGTGATCTAAAAACCAAGAAAGAATCCCAGAAAAGGTTGTAAACTAGGTCAAACTACAAATGATGAATATAAGCAAACAACACAAGTGTTTAGGCACAAAATTAGAAAGGCCACGGTACAAAACAACCTCATTCTAACTAGAAACATAAAGGGTAACAAGAACACATTGTATAGAAAAGACCAAAGTAGAGGGTAGGCCTATTCAATGAGGGGGGAAAACAATAAAAGAAAATGTGGAAATGAAAGAGGTGATTAATGAATTGTTTTAGTTTCACCAACAAGGTTGTTGGTGATTGGATGCTAAACATAGTGTAGGCCAGTGCCAATGAGGTAGGATTAGAGGCAAAAAAAGGAAAAGAACAAGTTAAAAATTATTTAGAGAAATTAGATGTCTGCCGGTCATCGTAGTCTGATGGAACACATCCTAGAATACTCAAAGAGATGACTAAGCTGGTATCTGAGCCATTAACTATTATCTTTGAAGTCATGGAAGATGGCAGAGGTTCCAGAAAACTGGAAAAGGGCAGTTGGCACTGCCAATCTATAAAAAGGGAAATAAGGACATTCATTTGTGTGCGGGGAAAGATAGAGCAAATAAATAAGCAGTCATGTCAAACTAACGTGATAGCTTTGACAAGGTAACATGCCTTGTGCATGGGAGGGAAGTGATTGACATGGTATATCTGGACTTTAGCAATGTTTTTGGTACTAATGTAACCATGATGAAGCTACAATATGGTGGGTGCCAAACTGTTTGGAAAACAGTGCCCAGGGTGTAGTTATCAGTAGTTTACAGTGATGCTAGAAGGGCATAATGAGTGTTGTCCTGCAGGGATCAGTTCTAGATACATTTCTATTCAAAATCTTTGTCAGTGCTTTAGATAATGGCTTTGAGATGGGGGAGGGGCACGAACAGTAACAATCCCCCAAAACATGTGTTCAGAAGCAGAGCGATGTAGCCAGGGGAGCAAAGAGAGCTGGAGCCACCTTACTGATGCTGCCAGTATGTGTGGGGATGAGGCAGGGCAAGGACAGAGCCGGAGAGGGGAGGAATAGGTGTGTGGGTTCTCCGGTCCTGGCCCTCCACATCCCTCCTCACCAGTCACCTCTGCTTAGAGCGTGTACTTATTAAGTTTGTGAATGATGACACATGGAGAGGGGTTTGCAAGTGGTTTGGACCACACACTAAATACCGGTCAACAGTGTAAAGGCAAAAAAGGCAAACCTGTGTTGTAAGCAAGACGCAAGAAATAAAGCATGTGCTGTACTTTGCACTGATTAACCCTCAACTGGAGCACTGGGCAAGAAGCCTGAACCATGACAACAATCAGTGGGTCTGTAGAAATTGGCTCCATCTGGTATGAGTGTTTAACAGCAGCAGTTTCTCACACTTTGTAACTATGTAACTGCTCCCTGTAGGGTTGCGCTGCATTCGGTAGCAATGTCTTATAACAGCAGTTGTCTTACAATCAAACCTGTTAGTAACTGCTACCAGTTCTATGCAAAGATTGTGCTACTTCCGGGAGCAATCTAGTATAGGAGCCGTTCCTCACGAGCGTACCCATCAGAAGCTGCTACGAGGAGCACAGTCTCACACGGCCGCGGCTCCCTCCATACCACCGGAACGGTGGTTGGGGCGCCCAGGTTCTACGGGGCGACTCGTTTAGCGGCGCACGCCTTCCTACCGGAAGTCGCTTAGGTGCCCGGAACAGCCGGCTTAGCCCTTGGGGAGCTGGCCTGCCGGAGCTAGGTGGCCCGCCTCACCTTGCGGTCCCCGCGTTGGTAGGGGGCGCGTCTCCTGCGCCGGGGAAGAGCCAGAGCCGCCGCCATGGGGAAGAGGCAGCACCAGAAGGACAAGATGTGAGGGGGGGGGCTGTCCTGGCGGGGCTCTAGGGGGCGCGCGCGGACAGTGTGGCTGGGCCTGGCTCCCCGCGGTCCGGGCCGCTGTCGGGCGTTACAGGCCGTGGGGGTCCGAGCTTCGCAGAGCCCGTGCGTGCGGCTGTCTCGCGGGCAGCCCCTTAAGCCGCGGGGCACCACGGAGCGGCGCGTCCTCTGAGCCAGTGGCGGGACCGACCCCTTCCAGGCTCTCCCCCACGAGCGCTGCCTGGGCGGAGCCGGCAGGAGCAGCTTTAGGCACCGTCAGTCTAATGAAGGGTAGAGGGTGGCTCAGGGACATAAGTGGCAGGTGTAGCGAACGTGCGTTTCCGTTTTGCGAAGGGGCAACTGCTCCCCCTGGTTACACGATTACACACGAGGGGGCCCTCCTTCCCCCCCCTTCTAACACAGAGGCAGCGGGGCGGGGGGCGGCGGCAGGCGTGGAAGCCAGTATGTGCAAGGAGCACTAGCTCCCATTTCCTCCCACCCGCGCATGTAAACGTGTACTCGCTGAAAATTTATGCATTTTAAATAAACGCATTTTAACACCCGTAGCTTGAAGATACTTAGAATTTGTCTGTACGGAGATATCTGGGAAAGTTAATACAGATTAACTGAAGGTGTGAATTTGAAGTGATGCAACTGAAATCTGTGTGTCAACTCAGTTTCCACAAAGGGATTTAAATGGCTCAACTAATCCACTTCAGATTCACATCTTTCACTTACTGTGAATCTTTTTTCTTGTGCCCCTCCCCCCCAGCTAGTTCTTTATTCTCCCAGATTCAGAAGAAGCTAGATACAACCAAGAACTTGTGTGCTGTACAAGAGCTTTTTGTAAGCTCACAGCTTGGTCAGGAGTTGGGGTATCTGTGTTAGGCACTGAAAAAAAGTTTGGCTTGGTAAATATGAAACAAAAGCTGTATTAGTGAATTGTGGGTCAACCTTGTTCCTTTGCACCAAGGCTTAATGCACAGTTTCCTGATGTTGTTATGGAATCATCCATAGTGACAATAAAGGAAACAAAAGTGTCATCTGTGTTATAACATGATCTCTGGCATGATATGGTGGCAACACAGTATGTTTTCTTATTTTTGTGGTATTGCTCAAAAGCTCTTCATATTAGAAAGACCGAGGTGTGACACCTAATATCAGAGTTGGCTATATTGGGTAAAAGTGTAAAAAAGGTAGCTAAGAATGTTTAACATCTCTTATTAATATAACTTTCAGTTTGATAAGTCATCGGTTTCTGCTAAATATCATTAGTGCAATGTATTAAGCATTAACACTTCTTTACTCTTTAGGTACATAACATGTGCAGAATATACACACTTTTATGGAGGAAAGAAAGCAGGTAAGTTACTGTGTTTTCTTTTTGTTATTTTTCACATTTGTTTCTGATTTGTACATATGTTCACACTTCAGTGCTGATGTCTTTTTTTTTCCTCTTCCTTATTCTTCTCTCATTGAAGTTGTGAATGACCTCTTGGCTAAGTCTCAAGGCCTGCTTGCCATGCTTCTCCTTTTTCTGTTGCCTTTAAACTTGTTGACTGCTTTCTCCTTCATTGTGTCCTATCCTCCTTTCCTTCCATGGTTGAATCCTTTCTTGGATCTTGCTCTGCCTTTCCAAACATGCATTCGGTACCTCTTTTTCTGTTTACCCTTTTATTTTGTTGGACTCTTTCAGGGTGCCATTCTTGCCTACTATGCCTTCTCCCCTGATTATTCCATGTGTTTACATGAGATTACAGATCACTTTTGCATCAATGACTTTTAAATATTCTTCTTCCCTCTGGGCTTATATCCTTTTCTTAGCTTTGCTCTTTCCATTATCCCTGGAAGTGCCATCCTGTATAGTTCACTGCCATTTCAATCTCAGTTTGGCTACATCAAAGCAGTTACAATGGGATCCTGATGCTTGTAACCTGGGTGTTATATTTGACTCCACACTTCTCCCCTTACAGTCAGACTTTGGCTGAGTCTTGTCCTCCACAGCTATAACTAAATTTCTCATTCATGATGTCCTAGCAACTTCCATCTACACTTGTAATCTATTTTCAGGTCTCTAATGCTAACTTTGTCCACAAAACCAAAATGCTCTTATTT
This sequence comes from Rafetus swinhoei, assembly GCA_019425775.1. Lineage (NCBI taxonomy): Eukaryota > Metazoa > Chordata > Testudines > Trionychidae > Rafetus > Rafetus swinhoei. The sequence continues at coordinate 14,388,573 of CM033425.1, read as the reverse complement.
CCACCACGTCATCCCAAGCTTCTCACTTTATGTCCACCAAACCTAAACTCTGTGATTTTGCCTACAGGGCCCTGTGTTCCATCTCTTTTCCTCATCCCCTTCAGCCCTCTGATGTCAGCATAAACCTCTTTTGTTTCTTGCATCTCCACCCCTTCTTTAAGATTTAAAATTTCATGCTTGGAATGCCTTCCTCAAGCTTACTTTCATGGAACATTTGACCCTGGTTGTCTGTGCCAATTTTAAAAACGGACAAGAAATTTTTTTAAAAAAAGGGGATAATGTAGCTATAAACCCTCCAGAATTTGACAGGGTGGAAGGATAGGCCAAGGAATATCTCAATTACTTTAAAAGATTACTTTTCTAACTCTTCCCGTTTTATTTGTGGAACAGACTTTGGGATTGCTCTGCACTGATTTGTCAAATTTTTATTTTTGTTAGAGTTTCACAGGATTTAGACTATTTGGCTTTGTCAGGACCAAATTGCCAACTTGATATATCGAAAACAGTAATTTCCAAATGTATATCACCTAGTATTAATCATAAGTATCAGAAGCAAGTTTACTGCCCAAACTACTCTGGATTTATAAAAAGTTCTTTTGCTTTTGGTTTTTTTAAACAGATATTCCACAAGCAAATTTTAGGCGTTTATCTTTTGATCACTGCAGGTAAGACACAATATCTTTCTTGTCTTGAACCGTTAACCAAATCATGTTTCCTGGGGTGGTCAGTAGGACAGACAGACATCAGAGAAAGTATGCCTTCATGCAGCACCACTAACATTTCAGCAAGAATTGAAATTTCTGTTTGGACTCCATGAAGCCCAGAGTCTGTAGATTGTATATGTAATGACTATAAAGTTCAAACAAAATATATACATGTAAAATTTGCAAAGAATTAATATGCAAAGTTCAAATAAGTTTATACTTTTAAAATTTGTCATGTAAACTTAATATTCATATTGTTCCCCTTCAAGATGTTTTATCCTTGATCTGTCCATCACTTTGAGCCAATGATTAAGTTACAAGGGCCTTTCATATCTTAGTTCTTTGTGCTTAGAATTTTCTTCTTGCTGATGAAACACAGATGTGAGAATGAAAGAAATCAAGATGCAATATCAGTTAGTTCCCCATAGGCAGATGTAAATTGCAAGTCACATTTTATGTTCACTGATGTAGACCTGAGTTTAGGACACAAAGAGAAGCTAATGATAAGTTGTTAGTTTAGTATTGTGACTTTCCAGGTTACTTTGATAAATCTGAAATAAATATGTACTTTTTTTCCTAGTTTATCTCTGCAGCCATTTGAGTATCCAGTTTGCACACCAGATGGAACAGTCTTTGATTTGCTGTAAGTCATTCACTTGCCATTTTTATTTTTTTGTATGAGTTTTTGTATAGACTTAGTGACTTGCTCAAGATTATGGTTGGGATCAGAACCATGTCAGAACTGGGATTAGATCTTTCAAATTCAACTCTGGTGCTTAGATTTCTAGTCCAAATCTGTCTCACTTCTCAAATGGTTTTGTTTCTCATAATCATAGCTGTATATAGAAGGTGACAGCTGTAGCTGTATATACACAGTGTTTCTATGCTTGAGTAGCATGTTTTTAACTGTGCATCTTGGCACAGGTTATTGCATGATGGTCTATAGCTTTTCTTGTTCCTATCAGTTTGATAGTGTGGTAGAGGAAATTTGGGTGTGGAGGGATTCACAGATTTAGAATGCATGAAAAATTCATAAGACAGTAGCACTTGGGGGTAACCTTGCATACTATCTGCATTGGGGTGAGGAGTCATAAACACTAAAAATGCCTTCATGTTCTTCTCAGTTCACTTAGAGGTTTTTGGGACTCTTCAGTCTTTGGGTTTCATTTCTGTACTGCAGAGATGTACTGATAAACTGTGGCAAACAGTCAGCAAAAGCCAAGACCTGCAGATTAAAAATGCCTTTGCCTTTAATTTTTAAAAGTCAGAAGAGAAAATTGTTTTGTTTCTCTAATGAGATAAGGCATCCATAAATACTGTGAGAGAAAATACTGCTGTGGATTGTATATCAACTTTGCCCACCATCTAAGGTTAAATAACAGTTTTGTAGGGTACGGAAATATCACTTTGTGAGGAGGAGTGAGCTTTTGCAAAGCTGCAGAACATTATCCCTGATAAAAGGCCATTTGGTGATGCTTTGACTCTTTGAAATACTTGCATAGTTGGGCTCTCCTAACCAGTTAGAGATAACACTAGGTCTTCAGTAGTAAATGTGGGTTCCTACTTCTGTGTATGACTTACTGTCTTGTCTCCTCTCTTTTCAGGAGTATTGTTCCTTGGATAAAGAAGTATGGAACCAATCCAATCACTGGGGAGGTAGGTAATAATGGTTTTATTAATAAAATACATGTTGTTTTCCTTGTTTATAACTCTTACTTGATCTGTGAAGAAACTTTGACCTCTTAGTTCCATAACTGGTTCTGTGGGTTTTTAAATAACTATTTGTAGGGGTAAGTATTGAAATTAAAATAAAGATTTGCCAGGGCATGTTTGTTTTAACCAAAACGTGAACAATTTTTGAGTGAATGCAGATATCCCTGATGCTCTTCTGGTCCTAATTGCTTTAACTGAGGAATGTAGTCTGTGTGTGATCTGTCCTTGGAGGATAGGAGGGGAGAGGTTACATGAAAAATTCTCCTGAAGGTTCTAGATTTCTCATTATGTGCATAATTAAACAGACCTTATTTCTTCCATCATTGATATCGTCAAGCCTGATGAGTGAAAGCAATAATTAGGGTTCTGAAAAAGGCTCTTATTGGGTGAAAAGGTCTACTTGTAAGAGAAAAGCATAACAGAACTTTGATTAATGGCTCTTTTTAGTAAAAAATTAGTAACGTTTAACCTATGATAATAACTCTAGTAGTTTTGATGTTCATAATGCTGTTAGATGGTATCTTAACAGCCTCTCCCTCCTCCCCTTTCTGTCCCTGCTGCTCAGCAGCTGGGGGAAGAGCGCAAGCCCAGCGAGGTGCAACTCTCCCCAGCCTCCCTTCTTGGTGGGGCAGGGGGGAGAGGGGAGAGAAAAGAGCCAGGGCTGGTTGGGATGGGGTGAGGGAAGAGATGGAGTGGCATTGGGGCTCGGGCAGCCTCAGAGCCCGGGGCTGGGGGAAGAGCCAGGGTGGTGGGTGCGGGGAAGCAAGAGCAAGGGCGGGTTGGGGGGTCAAGGGCCAGGGTGGCCTCAGACCCTCCTTGGCGGTGGCGGCAAGGGCAGAACTTTGGCCTGGCCCAACCCCCTGGCAGCTTGGAGGGAGCAAGCTGGCAGGTTAAACGGGCCTGGCAGCTGGAAGTGTGGGGAAGAGCCAGGGCTGGCCTGGTCTCAAAGGGGCCTGGCAGCTGGAAGGAGAGAGTCAGGGCTACCACAGCTCGGCCTGGCCCTCCCTGGTAGCCAGAGGAGAATAAGGGCTGCCTACTCCAGAGGAGGGGGGTTTGGAAGTGTAGCTTAGTATCCTTTTAAAAATATCTTCTGTAATTTTTCAAGTTTTTCCTTGCATCTCACTATTTATAATTTCCTCATGGAAGATTAAAGCTTAAAACTGCCGCCTTATTCTTTCCTTCATTCTAAAAGTATGCTAGCTTTATATTTTAGGATTGTTCATGAATCATTAGTTTGTAGTAGGGATGTAAAATTTCAATTATTTGGCTAATTCAATAGTCGATGCAATTTGCATCGAGTCTTTGATTAGTTGATAAGGGCAGTTCCTCATTTGAAGTGTAGCAACAGCCCCAGGGCTATTGATACACTTCAAAGACAAAAGTGCTGTGGGGAGCATGGGGCCGTGCTCCCTGCCGCGTTTCAAAGTAGCAGCACCGCATGGAGCCCGGTATCAGCTGGGAACTCGGGCTCCAAGCAGCATTTCAAAGCGGCAGCGCTGCGTGGACCCTGGGGTCCAGAGGGCCCCAGGCTATATTCAGCATTTCAAAGCAGCATGTGGCAGGCTCCATGTAGCGCTGTAGCTTTGAAGTACCCCTATCTCTTACCCCCCCCTTGCTGCCTATTTCTGATAGAGGCAGCAAGTGGTGGGGAATCGGCTAATTGAATAGCCTGTCTACTATCCAATAAGCATTTGCTTAACTTGGCTGTAACTCGAAATGTTCGTAACTCGGACCCATTGAGTTACATTGCCACCATGCTGTTCGTAAGCGTGGGTCACGTTCGTAACTTAGGGACCGCCTTTATGACCACTCAATGGGAGTTTTGGTTGTAAATGCGAATGGTCGTAAATCAACCTTTTGCAACTCAGGGACCGGCTGTAATTCACTAATTGATGACTCGATGCAGCAGCGTTTCAAAGGGGCAGCATCCCAGGCTCCGTGCGGCGCTGCCGCTTTGAAGTATCCTCTTCCCCCGCTTGCTGCCTTTGTCTGATACAGGCAGCAAGGTGGGGCGGGGGGGGGAAGCAACTAGTCGACCATCCTGTCGACTATATGATAAACATTTGCTTATCGGATAGTCGTATAGTCCTTAACATCCCTAGTTCACATCCCTATTTTGTACAGCACTTTGTACACATAAAGAACTACATAAGTGTGTGAAGTATTGTTAAGTTGCTGCCATTTATCTTTTTTGTTCAAAAACAATAAAATATTTATTTGTGGAATAAAAGACAAATGGTTAAAGACTTTCAAACAGATATAAGCAAAACACAAATAGGTCAGATTTCAGACCTATTGATCATAACTTTCCCTTTAAGATCCATGAAGGAGTCTTTCCATGTGATATGCTCTGTAGAGCAATTGCAGTCTGTTCTTTGAGCATAAGGTGGCAGTTGTTACACAGAATTGTTGTTAGGTTGCTTTGATTTCAGTGTGTGGTGTGGGAAGACATTGCTTTTTGAAATGTCTCCTATGTCCTCTTTGATTACGAATTTCAACTCTAAACACGAGCATGCTCTTTTAAAGTGAATATTCTCTTCATTATTATACAGGCTGGTAGCAAACCTGCAAAGGTGTTAGTGTGTTGAGTAAATTAGCAAAGCCGTTCTTCTCGTAAGTAGTGAAAGGTGACTTTTTCCTCCATTCTGTCCAGCCTGTAAGTATTTCCTACTCCTACTCCATGGATCAGCTAAAGGCTTTTGGAACTTGTTGATAGCTGGATAGATCTGTTGTTCCCAGATAGTCAGATTACATTTAAAATGCCTATTAGTATTTGAAACTATGCAGAACATTGTGTTTAAACATGCTTTGTTCAAACACAAAGAAAGAGGGACTAATAATGCTCATAGTCTCTTATGTATGGTAGTATAGTCTCAGAGAAGCCTTTTTTCTTTTAATGCTTAGTGTGCAAGCCAGATCCAGAGCAGCTTCTCTGCCTTTCAGTAGAACATGATAAGGTTTTGTAGCAAGGTTGTTCTATCTTACTGTGTTAACTCAATAAGCCCTGTTCCTTGGTGGACCATTGCCATCGCTGACTGTAACAAATATGGTGCTCTGACATGCTAACTCTTGTCTCAGGAACAGGACTGTGCTGTATTTTCAGCTGATGGAAATTGTACATCAGAAAATTAGGAGGGCATGTGCAAAATGTTCATGGTGGTATCTGAGAGCACTCTATCTGCACTTTAACTCATGTTTCCAAACTTCTGAGGCTCAGATAGGCCAACTTGACTGATCTCTTACCTCTCCTCAGCAGTAATCTCTTTCCTCTCATCGTCCTTTGGGGACCCCCAACTTCTAAAGTTGGAAGGTGAAGAGAGAGACCCTATATGGAGGGATATATGCTCTGAAGGATGAAGTTACATACACTGCTGCAGAAAAAAATGAAGACACTCTAAGTGCCTGATTGCTGAATTCATAGAAAAAAGAAAAATGTCCTTCTTTGTCATTGCATACATGGTGAGCCCAGCCTAGAATTGATGGTCTGAGGATTGGGACTGAAGAGAATTTGAAGATATTGAGTTTAGCTTTCCTGGAAGGGCATCTCCTGTATTATGTGCTGGGGAGAGGCTGGGTGAAGAGAGAATTTTTAGTGCCTTCTCCTTAATCCATCATTGTTTTGCTGAAGGCAGACATTTTTCTGTGATTAGTTTGTCTCCAGGCTTATTTAAAGAAATAAGTTAGGCAACGTTAACTGCAACAGTAGTTTCATAATCTGGACAATGATGTTACTTTGTGTTGCACTTGCTGGAAGAAAATCTGGTCCGATGGGAAGATGGTGACATGGCTCTGAATAAATCATTTTCCCTTTTTCTGTAGTGAATTTAGAAAACAGTTCTGGAATCTTGTATAGTTTGCTTTCCAGTTGTTATGTCTCACTAGTAGGTAGGCATTTTAGAGGTGCTATACAGCCACTTTTCATTGTTAACTGTAGGTGCTAACTTTTATCTAGCTATCAAACTCTTAGGTTTGACCCCTTCAATATATTATCTGAGTGCCACATAGTCTTGATTATAGTTATCTGCATAACAATCCTATAACGCAAAGTAGTGCAGGGTTACAAAGGCAGAGTGAGACTAAGAGACTTTCTCAAAGTCATGTAGGGAATCTGTGGTGGAGTAGGGAATTGAACCTGATCCCCCAAGCCTCAGGTCAGCACACCATTTACTTCCTTCCTTTTCTGAAGGAACTTAAAAGTGTGCCATAGTCAGTTATTTTTAAGTATGGCTTATAACAGCATTTTTCCTTTACTTCCCTTCCCTCTGCTTCCTAATACTTTAATGTCTCCTTATTTTTTGAACATCATTAAGAGTTACAGTATGGATGCTAGTGTTTACGCCGAAGAAACAAATCTATGTTGTTCTTTCTTACTTATTCTTCGATTGCCAATGAGCTGCTCCAAAAAGTAATCTCATATGTCTTTACTTGGTGTGTTGTGATCTAAAACAATGATGTTACTATAGTTATAATTCTGGAACCAATCTCTTGCAGCTGAGCCACAACCTGTTGGGTATTTCTAGCTGTCTTACTTCCTTGTCAGGATACTTTCCCAAGCAATGTGTCTGCAGAAGTCCCATCCAGTACAGAATAAATAGAAAAGCTATAGTAACCACATTCCTTGTATTGAGATCAGCACTTCAACATCTTGGATTTGTAAAGAGTTGTGTGCTTTCCAGGATGTTTTACATAACTGGCATATGACAGCCCAGCCCAGCATGCCCACACAAGTCAGTCAGCTGGGATCAGATCTACCTATTTCTAAAGAATGAAGTTGTTCTGATTATATTTAGTCTGATGGAATATCAAATATGTACAGATGAAGGAGATGGATTCTGCTGGAAATATGTGTCTTTTGGACAAATGAGTTTCAAGGGAGACAGTTTTGAGTTGAGGAATATCTTAAAAATGGGATGAATTTATTTAACATAGTTACATAGTGCAAATAAGAAAAATGAGGGAGCTTTTCCAATATTGATCCCTTTTACGCTCTAGTTCATTAATATTATGCCTTATGTGAGGACAGTGCATAATTGTGATCTGGTCGTTGGTTTCTTGCATCTCTACTAGAGACTTGCTTCTGTGACCTTGGGCAACTCACTTGCCTCCCCTGTCACACAAGTTTCTTAGATCTCCGTGCTTCATTATCTCCACTTTAGTTTTCCCATAATTAATACTTGCACAGAGGGAGTGTTGTAAGTCTAGTACACTTCACAGAAATTAAGAGGTGATCATCCAGGACACAGTAAAATATATAATTTTTTTAAACAATGGAAATATTTTAATCTCTAGGGATATGTCTACAGTTTCACCCTCGTTTGGACTAGGGATGCAAATGCAGGCAATCGAAATTGCTAATGAAGTGGGGATTTATATATCCCGCGCTTCATTAGCAAGATCTCGCCAGCGCGCTAGTTCAAATCACAGCTGATTCAAAAGTGAAAGTGAGGAGTAGCCTTAGTTCAAACCAAGGGTTTGGTTCGAACTAACGCGTCCTGGTGTGCACTTTCACTTTCGAATTTCTAAGATGTTCTGAGGCATAAATAACACTTCCTTATGACACACCAGTCATGATTTTACTGACTGCTATCATATCACCCTTTAGTTGTTTTTATTCCATGCTGAAAAGTGCCAATCTTATTAATCTCTTCTCATATGGAAGCTGTTCCATATCCCTAATCATTTTGTTTCCTTTCTTTCTTTCTTTCTTTCTTTCTTTCTTTCTTTCTTTCTTTCTTTCTTTCTTTCTTTCTTTCTTTCTTTCTTTCTTTCTTTCTTTCTTTCTTTCTTTCTTTCTTTCTTTCTTTCTTTCTTTCTTTCTTTCTTTCTTTCTTTCTTTCTTTCTTTCTTTCTTTCTTTCTTTCTTTCTTTCTTTCTTTCTTTCTTTCTTTCTTTCTATTCCAATATCTTTTTTGAGATGAGGCATGCTGCATTCAAGATGTAGGTGTATCATGGATTTATACAGAGGCAATATGATATTTTCTGTCTCATTTGCCATCCCTTTCTGAATGATTCCCAACATTCTGTTTGCTTTTGTGACTGATGTTGCACGTTGAACAGATGTTTTCAGATTTTCACAGTGCCTCCAAAATCTTTGAGTGGTAACAGCTAATTTAGACCCTATCATTTATACATATAGTTGGGATTATGTTGTCCAAAGTACAGTTCTTTGCATTTATCAACATTGAATTTTATCTGCCATTTAATTAGCCAGTGACCCAGTTTTGTGAAATTCTTTTGTAGCTCTTTGCAGTCTGCTTTGGATTTAACTATCTTGAGTAATTTTGTAGCATCTGCAAAGCTTGCCACCTCACTGTTTACCCCTTTCTCCAGATCATTTATGAATATGTTGAATAGGATTGGTCACGGTAGAGACCTCTAGGAGGACACCACTGTTGACCTCTCTCCATTCAGAAAGTGATATATCTTGATTATACCAAGGCTTTTGATTCGGATCCATGTGAGGTTCTCCTAAGCAAACTAGGGAAATATGGCTTAGGTGAAATTACTAAAACATGGGTGCACAGTTGGTTGAAAGACTGTACTCCAAGTCATTATCAGTAATTTGCTGTCAAATTGGAGAGGCGTATCTAGTGGCGTCCCATGTGAGCCTGCCCTGTATCTATTCAGTACTTTCATTGGGTAATGGGATGGAGAATATATTTATAATGTTGGTGGATGCTGCCAAACTGAAAGGGGTTGCAAGCACTTTGGAGGGCAGGTATAGATTTCAAAACAGCCATGATAAATTGGGGAAATGGTCTGAAATTAAAAAGATTACATTCAGTAAAGACCAAGTGCAAAGAACTGTACTTAGGAAGGAAAAATCAAATGCATAGCATAAAATGGGGAGTAACTGGCTAGGTGGTAATACTGCTGACAAGTATTTGGAAGTTATAGTAGACCACAAATTGAAGATGAGTCATCAACAGTGTTCCCTGTGTAGTAAAAACTAAATATGCTTCTCCCCCCGCATTGCTTAGGCTCAAAACAGCACGTATCATTTAGCAGATTGTGCATGTTTTAGAAGCTGCTAAACTCTCTGCCAGCTCTTTCTAGATAAGGGAACTAAGCAGACTTGCAGTAACAGCAACCAATCACGTTGCGATACGCTGGCCAGAAGGAATGTAGAATCCATAAAAGTTTCAGCCCAAGCGTGGCTCGGGGCCGATTTTGCTTTGAGCACAGAGCTCCTTTGTCAGTCTTGTTTGCAAACAATAAAATGGAGTTGGACCCAGCCTGAAAGTGTGACTCTCTTCTTGAGGTGAATTGGACTAGCCTCCAGGGGACAGAACTAGCAATTTATGCAACACCTGCAAGCTGTGCACTCCTGCAGCCACTCAGCAGAGATTCAAATGCCCCCATCTCAGCTCTGTTAGCAGAGAACCCACAGCTAGGTGTTTTGTTTTTACTGGTGGTGCACATTCTAGAAATATAAGTGACTAGTTGACAACTCGATAAGCTTATTGGATAGTCAAGTCAGCTAGTCGCTGCCCCCCCTTGCTGCCTCTATCAAAGGCAGCAAGGGGGGCAGCAGGAGTTGGTACTAGAGTCAGCGCTGTCTCTGCGGGGGGAGAGTGGGAAATGGCACGAGTGGGGACTGAAGCAGTCCCTGCTTGTGCTGGTCCAACTGCTGTACCTGTGTCTTTGAAATATAGCTGCAGAGGTGACACAGCGGGAACCCAGGGTGAGTGGTGATTCAAGCAGTCCCTGCTCGCCCCAGGTTCCTCGCTGCGCCTCTGCCTTTTAAATGTAGTAAGAGCCACAGGAAGCTCTTACTACATTTAAAAGGCAGAGGCACAGCTAGGATAGCGAGCGCCCTCCCCACCGCTTATTGACTAATCGAGTAGTCATGGAAATTCCATCGACTACTCGATTAGTTGATTATTCAAAATTTAACATCCCTAGGACATTAACACATGTCTCAGTGCACATAAAAATTAATCCTCAAATGGATGGAAAAAATTAGAGGGAACACTGGTCATCAGTGTATGCAGATTCAAAAAAGACTAATGTTCAGTGGTATAAGAAGAGGAATGTTATATGTAAGACATGGGAGGTAACAGGTTTGCTTTACTTGGCATTACCGAGGCCTCAGTTGGAGTAGTAGGTGTACAATTTGGGATACCAAATTTTAGGAAGGATGTGAACAAATAGGTTTATAGGATCTTTCAAAAAAAGGCTTCTATTTTCGAAAGAACCGCGTCTAGGCTGCAGTTTCAATTTCGAAAGAGCGCTATTTCGAAAGAGCACCATGACATGATTATGCAAATGAAGCACGGGAAATTCAAATCCCAGCTTCATTTGCAATTTCGAAGTGTCTAATTTACATCCCCTCTGTCGAAAGAGGGATGTAGTCTAGACACACCCTGGATTAGGTAGAGTAACAACTGGAGAGTGATTTGCAGTCAATTTGGCAAGTTTTCATTAGGCCCACTTAATCGACTGCTGGTGGATCGATCTCTGGGTTATGTAGATGTAGCCTGAATTATTGCCCTGACTCTTAAGTGCTCCTTAAAGCAACACAAAAGATGCTGGGGCATACAACTAAAGGGGAACAGTTGCAGGAGGCTGTAGGCTTAGTCACTGCAGGAAAGAAGATGGTTGGCCATGGTGCTGCAGCGAGGTAAAGACTGAGAATCCCTGCTGCCTTGTGGGAAAACAACCTTTCACATTCAAAATAAACTTCTTAGCTCTTTCTACCCAAAGTCTCATGTAGCTTAAAAGGATGAATATTTATACTCTCTCTCTTTACTCTTGGGAATATTTTATTTAAATGGGTGGGGTGAGGGATTGGAACATTTCCACTATGTGGCTAGTATTAAACTGAGAGATTTTGAACCAGCAAAACAAATAAAACAAAACAAAAATCCTGGGCATAGGAGTTCTCTAGGAATACAGACTCATGCATACTCCAACAGTGCCAGTAGCTCTGCTCTCAGAAGTATATTGAGACAGTGGTTCTAGTACACTTCAGTGCCCTGTCTCAGAAGAATGGGACTGTAGGGAATGCAATTAGTGCCTCCTCAATCATAACGTTGCTGGTAGATCCAATTTTAAATCCATGAGCCTTGACAATATACCTTCTGAATTCATTGTTTGAAAGAAATGCTGAACAAGATGCACGCGGTAATGTGGTGCCTGGCTGAGCAGGTAAATTGGGAGGTGTACAGTCTTGGAGTTTGTATGGGATGCCTTACCTTTGGTACATTCGGCAATCTAATTTCTTTGAAACTTGTATCATAGACATGATTTGAATAAAAATTGTTCCAGCAGAAACATCTCTGTTCATTTCCTGGTTGCTTATCGATTGCTTTCAAAGCAGCATGAATTTCTGGTGAAATTAGCATGGCGGTACTTTCTGAAGTACCTTTTAGCCTATAATTAAAAAGTGTTGCAGTGGAATTAATTAATTCATATATTTTAAAATTTATTTATCTGTTAAAAAATATCCCTCATTCATGTTTGCATCACAGTGGCAGAATGAGCAAATGGGACCTTTGCACAGGGTTCCGGAAAAGTGGGCACCCACCTCTGGTTAGGGAGTAGGATTAGGGTGCGAAGGCTTGTCTTGCTCTGCTGGCTCAGGCTGGCCAGAGGCAGACAAGCCCTGACTTCTCCCAACAGCATTGTGTGAGCAAAGTGGGGCATACCACTGTGCCCTGACCACATTTTCCAGGCAGGAGAACCGGAGTGCATAAAGGGGAACTGTTGATGGAAAGGGTGAGAAGGGGTCCCCACTTGCTGTGGCCCAGGGGCTCAACAAAATCCTCACCTGCCCTTGCCTTCCCAGACATCCAAGAGTTTAATAGTTCTTCCAGATGCTCATGGATATTGCTGTCATCTTGTTAGGCTAAGGTCTCCTGTGTAGCAGCTCTGTGCTGGCAGGAGAGAGCTCTCCTGGCAGCATAATTAAACCACCCCCAACAAGCAGAAGTAGCATGTCTCCTGCTGACACAGAACTGTTCACACTGACACGTTTGTCAGTGAAACTTATATTGGTCATGGGTATGGGTTTTCTTTTTCACACCCCCGAGTGACAAAAATGCTAGGGTAGACAAAGCCTTATTTCTTGGTATTATGGAAACATTTAGTTTTCTTTTGCTCAAGTAATTTAAAATTCAGTTGATCCCAGAGAAATTAACTGTTGCTCTACATGTGAGAGGCAGGTTCGTCAGGTTAATGGAGGAGATACGTAAAAGTTTGACTTTGTTGTCTGTAGCTGTATTCGTTGCAATCTTTTAAAAATTAAAAAACCAAAACCATCTTACTGCTCTTTTTTTTTTTTTTTTTTTTTTTTTTAATTAATGTTTGGCTGTAGAAATAGGAGAAATTCTGCTGGAAAAAAATGCAGAAGTGATGGCAGAGGTAAATATCTTGGCGTCCTCAAAATCTGTTTGTTTTGAGAACATAGAAAAAGAAATGACAAAGTCAAGTCAAGAAATTGGATCATAAACAACTCACTATGAACATTGACTTGTATCATAGGGATGGAGTTTTGACTTGTTTTACAGTATTTTGATAAAAATGCACATGATGTGAAAACTGTGGGAAGGGTGTATTGATGTACTGAAGGAGTAGCTGCCAGATCTTCAGAGAAGCTGTGACAAAGTTTTTACAACTCACTTGAAGTTGGATTCCACATTTGCTTTTCAAAGCAACATTGGATCAAATCTTTCTGATATGGCCTATGATAGATGAGTTGCTTGGACCACATTAAGAGCTCTTTAGACTCTGTGTTGGACAGTAAAACCAGGATAACCACCAAAATTTAAGGGATAATCAGCCTTTTTGAAAGGTTGGATAGAATGACTGTGTTGTGTGAGTCTGAAGATAACTAGTAACATTTCTGGCTAAATGAAAGATGATTTTGCTTTTTCATGTTAGTCCATGTTAATGGAATAATAACTTCCTTCAACTGACATTTTTAATTGCATTGTTCTGCATGTGTGTCTGAATAACAGGCAGCACCAGCCTTTAGGGGAAAAGTCTAGACCAACTATTAGAACTAATTTTGAATTCTTGGTAAAGGAAAAATTGTTGTCCTGGAAGGCGTTGAAATACAAACAATTACATTTTTGTGAGCAGTGCATGGCTATGATTAGACAAGGATTTGGGATTAAAGGAGATTTCTCTTTACTGATGCTAAAGTAATATATTTGGTGGGAATACAAGTAGTTCAGGAAGACTATCTGTCTGAGCATTTAGAGCTCTTTAGGGCAGGCAGGAACAGTCTTTTTGTTGTGTGTGTGTATAGTGTCTAGTACATTGGTGTACTCCATTCCCTGATTAGACCTCCATGTACTAGTACAACACCATTAACTACGTTCAGACATACTGTAGGATTTTCAAGGTGTACCAAGTAAGCCATAGAATATTGTTAATTCTGTTTTCAAAAAAAAATTGTCAATCTGTCAGTGTTAAAGTAAAGCAGGGGTGGCCAACCCATTAGAGATGAAGAGCTAAAATAGCGGTGGATAGAGTGCGAAGAGCCACGTACTGGGGCCGGGGGGGAGAGTTGTTGAGCCAAAAAAAAAAGAGGCGGGGGGCCTATGCTGGGGAAAAATAGGTCCCAGGGCATACCATCACAAAAAAGAGGGAAGGAGTGAGAGGGGCAAGCTTTAGGAGGGAATTTAGGTGCAGGAGGAAGTAGAGAAGAGGATGCTGGCTCAGAGGTGGCTCCAGGCTGGAGAGTGTTAGGGTTGGGGTGCTGAGTAAGCCACAGGTTTGTGGCTGTGAGGGTGTAGGAGTCTGGGTGGGGGTGCATGAAGAGCTCAGGGAAGGGAGACTGGGAGTATGATGGGCTCAGGATACAGATTTGCAGTGTGTGGATGGTGCAGGAGTGTTGTGGTGAAGACTGGGGATGTGAGGGTGCAGGAGTTTGGGGATGTGAGAGGCTCAGGACAGTGGGTTCCAGTGTATGATAAGCTCAGGTTTGGGTTATGGGGGGTTGCAGTAGTATTGGGGCTTGGCCCCAATTGGGGGCTTGTTGGCCAGGCTTCATTTTTAAATAAAATATTATGTCAAACACAAAATGTTTCAGCGTTGTCTTTATTTATGAGAGGGGTGGGGAACCTGTTACGAGTCAGGGGTCACTGACCCACAGAAAAGTCAATCAGGGCCACACAAGTGAGATGCAAAAAACAACCCCTCCAAAAAACCCCGAGCCTCACTAATGTCGCCCCAACTCTGCTGGTGGGGGGCAGGGGACAGAGTTCTGGGACAAGGTGCTGGGGCAGGTGGCAGGGTGCTGGTGGTTGGGGGGAGGGTTGGCTGTGGGAGAGGACGGGGACAGGGACAGGTCAGGGGTACCTGGGGATCCCAGGTGTAAGGAAGCGTGCGGGCTGCTCTTCCCCTCCCCTTTCTTCCCTTCCCCCTCCCATAAACAGCTGGCACGCTTCCTGAAACACCGGGTCTGTCGCTGGGCCGGGGACTTCCTCCCCCCTGCTGCCTGCCTGCGCGGTGTGGGTGTGTTTCCGGGGGAGTCCCGGGACTGCATGCCAGCTTCAGCCTCTCAGGAAGCGCGTGCTCTTCCTCTGCTCCCCATGACAACTTTGTGCTTCCTGGGAAGTTGGAGATGGCATGCAGTCCCAGGGGTACTACTCTCTCCGGCCCCCTCCCCCCCCCGCTCTAACCCAGTCCCCATGCCCTGCCCTTCCTTCCCCCCAGCCAGGTACTCTTCTCTCCCCCCACTCTAACCAGGGTCCCGGAGCGGGAGCCGCAGCTACCACCACACGCCTCTCCCTGCAGGCACGGACAGGGCTGGCTTTAGGAAGTGCGGGGTCCAATTCGAACCAAATTTTGGTTGAGCAAAAAAAAAAACCACAAAGAAACAATTCACAGCCCCTTTAAATCCCCAGCTACAGGGCAGAGTCCCGCCTTCCAGCCAAAGTCATGGGCCGACTCCCCCTCCCGCGGCGCACAGAAGCCGCCGCGCTCCTCCTCCTGGGCCAAAGTCCCCTCCTGCAGCGTTCCCGGCACACCAGCACACTTCCAGGTTTAGGGCGCAGGGCCCAATTCAGGGAAATTGGGTGAATCGGCCTAAAGCCGGCCCTGGGCACAGAGCACATGCGCTGAGTTGCTGGCCTGTAGCGTGCACTGGCTGGGATGCCATGCACGCCCCCTCCCAACCCTATCCCCTTCTCTTCTCCCCCCCACCCCCGAGCCAGTCACCCACCGCTCTATTCTAATCTCCCTCCCCTTCCCTCTCCCCCCCTGAGCCAGGCAACCCCCCTCGCTCTAACCTGGGTCCCGGAGCTGGAGCTGCTGTCGCTGCTGCTGCCTCTACCACCACGCACCTCTCCCTACAGGCACAGGGCACGTGCACTGAGTGGCTGGTCTTTAGCATGCACTGGCTGGGACGCCGAGTGCAGAGGGCCAACCGTGAGCACGCTCTGGCTGGGACTCCAAGCGTGAGGGGCGGGATGAGGGGGATGTGAGTATGAGCAGAGCGGCGGCCGTGAGCACGCACTGGAATGCAGCTCAGAGTGGCCTGGCCGTGAGCAACCTTGTGCGGAGTGGCCAGCCTGACGATAATTTTTTAATAAAAAAAAATTTAATTGGGAGCCACAATTTTTTCATCAAAGAGCCACATGCGGCTTGCAAGCCGCAGGTTGGCCACCCCTGAAGTAAAGTATCAGATGGAGAGCCCGTGGGACCTCCTGCATGTAGGCTATCTACACATTAGCTTGCTCTGTCTGGAGTGCCAGGACCTTAGGGGGTATAATCGCATTGATCAGATACTACAGTTCTTTTAACATGACAAATTAAGGAGTGCTGCCCATACCTCACTGCCCATACCAGAGGACAGGGTCAGAAATCCAAATGATTAAAAATATCCCCTGACAGCCTGTGGGAGAACAGGAATTTTCATTGGTAGTGGAGTACTTTCTCCATTGGAATTTGAAAATGGTTCCACCCTTCATAGGTGCAATAAAATATCTTATATGGGACCATCTTCTTTTTGGTGAAAGATACAAGCTTTTGACAAGTATCAGAGGGGTAGCCGTATTAGTCTGAATCTGCAAGAACAATGAGAAGTCCTGTGGCACCTTATAGACTAACAGATTTATTGGAGCGTAAGCTTTTGTGGGCAAAGTTCCACTTCGTAAGATGACATACAGATGACATGCATCTGACGAAGTGGATCTTCGCCCATGAAAGCTTATGCTTCACTATATCTGTTAGTCTATAAGGTGCCACAGGACTTCTCGTTGTACACGCTTTTGAATTACACAAAGCTCTTCTTCAAGTCTGGGAAAAATAGTATGTTTATCAGGTTTCATATGCCTGGAGCCCAGCCAAAGGGAAAATCTGAAATTAAGGGCTCTGATGGATGTTTTTCAAGGATCCATGTTGATGATGCATTGTGGCTCTAGAATGCAAAGGTGTTGACTTTATTTGTGACTTGTGCAAGTTTCAGTTGAATTTTGAAATGTTTTGCAGGTATAGAAGTCACACCAGCTGAACCTTGATATTTCTTTGGTAAACTAGAAGCAAAGGAGGTTTTTGGGCTGTTTTAGTTCTAATAGTCTCAGAGGGATAGCCATGTTAGTCTGTAACTTTAAAAATGAGTAGTCTTGGGGCGCCTTAAAGACTAACAAAAATGTGTATATATAGTAGGTCTGTCAAGTGATTAAAAAAATTGCGATTAATTGTTCAATTAAAAAATGAATCGTGATGAATCGCACAATTTAAAAAATTGAGCGTGATTAATTGCGCTGTTAAACAATAATAAGCCTCCAGCTGACCCTGGGCTCCGAGTTGCGCTGCCCCTTTGAAACGCCACCGGAGTGTTTTAAAGGGGCAGTGCCACGGGAGCCCAGGATTAGCCGTGCGGCACTGCTCCTTTGAAACAAAGGGCAACGCCATGTCAGGGACTGGGACTCTGCAGTGCTGCCGCCACGGCATTTCAAAGGGGCAGCGCCATGGGAGCCTGGGATTAGCTGCAGTCCCCAGCTGACCCCGGCTCCATGCAGTGCTGCCCTTTTGAATCGCCGTCCCAGCGTTTCAAAGGGGCAGCACTTTGGGAGCTCATGGGAATCCTCAGCTGATCCCAGGCTCTGCTTTCTCTGCCCCTTTGAAACGTGTTAAAAAATTAACATGTTAATTATGCTCTCTGTTAATCGTAGATGTCAATGTATGTTAATTGACAGCCCTAATATATATCATGAACTTTCGTGGACAAAACCCATTTCCTCCGATCTGAAGTGGCCCTATTGCCCAAGAAATCTCATTAGTCCTAATAAAAGATTCAGTGAAGAAAACTATACAGAAAAATATATACATGTAGAATAGCTTATTAAAAAGCAGAGATCAGTTACCTTTCACAAAGGTTAGTGGAAATTGCCCTATAAAGACCTGATTTAAGTCTGATGTGTCCAGACTGTGGCTTTTATGCATTTCAGAAAAAGGGAGGAAAGGAGAATGGTCATAAGCATATCAGTTTGGTGGCTACTCGATGTGTGTAGGATAGGAAAAAAAGGTTGAAAACTATGTACTGGGATAACGTAAAGATACTACCCAGTGCCTGTCAGGACATGATTGCCAAACTGTCTGGTTTCTCACAGTAACTCTCCCTTTGGGTATTTTCAGAAGCACTGTTTTGTAGATAAGAATAAGCCTTCTGTTCACACTGATGAGTGCATTCTCATGGCCTGTGCTTGCAGCAGTATTTCATAAGGGAACATTTTTCCTATTCAAGTTGGACCTCCTTGGTCCAGGACGTGACTGGTCCTGGTTAAGGGATTTTTTTGGACCATGGGAGGTCATTTCAGGCCCCCCCTCACCGGGTTCCTGGCTCCTCCCCCCCCAGCTCAGTTGAGCCACTTACTAGCTCACGCCCCCTCAGCCCAGCTGAGCTGCGTGCCAGCTACTGTTCCGCTCCCCCATGCACAGCTGAGCCATGCGCGCAGTCCAGCTGAGCTACATACCGGCTCCCTGCGCCGCCGCCTCCTCCACTTTTGCAGCCCAGATGAGCTGCACATCTCTGGGCCCCCTTGTAGCCAAACTGAGCTGTGTGCCGGCTCTCACCCCCTTCCCCTCGCAGTACAGTTGAGCCGCTCACTAGCTGGGCCCCCACTGGCCTGCAGCTCTGAGGATCGCTGATCCTGGAACGTCTGTGGTCATGCCAGACCGCAGATGTTGCTGGACCAGAGAATCCCAGATTTTAGAGGTGCAACCTGTACTGAGCTGTGAATAGATCTCTCCAGAGGTGTATACAATTGGAGAGGGTAAGAGGCCTCTGGCTCAAATATCTTGAGCATGAATTTACAGGAATTGTGGCTATTTTGTGTGCCAACTTTCAATGAAACCCTTTTCAGCAAGGTAAACTAATGTGTTACGCTTGGGCAACATTTTCCTTATAGCTTTATTTGCTTCAGAAAGTTAGTAGATCTCAGTCAAAATTGTATTAATTTTGTGGCAAAAGGCCAAGCTTTTGTTTTGCTAGTATGTCCTTGCACATCATCTCAGAAGAGTCTTGGGATCCCTCTCTGTTTGTTGGAACAGCAGGCAGTCCCCACAAAGCATTCTATCTTGCTTCATTCTTTTAGTTTCTTCATAACACACACCATATATCACAATGGAGCTGAAATGTGACGCTGGAAAAGTATCAACAAGGATGCTTTTACATAATGTACAAGGAAATCTTCAACTGCTAAGGAATTATTTTAGATGAATTAACCCTGCCTCTGATTGTCTTGATCCTTAAATATCTGATTTTTTTTATATGACACAAACCAGTAGGTGTTAACTGAACAGCCACAAAATGCCTTGAGTGTTAAAAGAGAACTACTAGAAATTGCTTAAAAATTCATACCAAATTAGACCTCTATTTAAAAAGATTCCCAAAGGGTAAGTTACTGTGAGATTGACAGTTTAAATATTTATTATTTGTATTGGACTAATGTCTGGGATACTTCTCTTGGAGTAGGTGCTGTAGAAACACAAAAATAAAGACTGTTCCATCTGTAGTAATAGAAGATGGAGAGCTAATATCTTTAATTAGGATCTTAGGGTCAACTGGTGAAAGAGACAAGCACTTGAGCTACAGAAAGCTCTTCTTCAGGTCTGTGAAAAATAGTATGTGTATGGCTATTTGTAATAGAGAGGTAGCCTTGTTAGTCTGATCTTGCTAAAACAAAAGGAAAAACTTGTAGCACTTTAAAGACTAACAAGATGGTTTAATAGGTGATGAGCTTTCGTGGGCCAGACCCACTTCCTCGGATCATATTGTGGAAGAGAATTGGCATGACAATATATATACCAAAGGAATACAATGAAAAAAGTGAGCACATTATTAAACTGACAAATCAGATTTAGTACAGAAGGTGGGGGGAGGGAGAGGAAGGGAGGGAATAGCTATTTGAGTCAATGAATGGCTAATTGGGGTGATATGTGGGGAAGCTATCTTTGTAATGGTTAAGGTAATTAGCATCTTTGTTAAGGCCCATTCATAAAGTGTCAAATTTAAGCATGAAAGAAAGTTCTGAAGTTTCCCTCTGTAATCTGGTGTTAAAGTCTCTTTGAAGTAAGATGCATGTAGTAAAGTCGTTAAGACTATGTGCAGGTAGGTTGAAATGAAGAGCAACTGGTTTTTCCTTGTGAAGATGTCTGATTTGTGGGCATGAATTCTTTGGCGAAGTGTCTGAGAAGTCTGTCCAGTATACATAGCAGAAGGACACTGTTGGCACATGATGGCATAAATTATATTTCTGGATGAACATGGATATGTGTTCTTGATCATATAACTGACATGGTTAGGTCCAGTGACGGTGTCACCAAAGTGAATATGTGGACAAAGTTGGCAACGGGGTTTGTTGCAAGGGAAAGTTCCAGGGTTGGTATTAATGTGGTATGTCCTGTGGTTGTTGGTAAGAATTCTCCTGAGGTTAGGTGGTTGTCTATAGGAAACTATGGGTCTGTCCCCCAGAGCCTCTCGGAGTGTAGTATGCTGTTCCAGTATAGGTTGTAGGTTATTGATAATGAGTTGGAGGGGTTTAAGTTGGTGGCTATAGGTGATGACAAGTGGTGTTCTGTTGTTGTTGTTTTTCTTGGGCCTATCTTGAAGTAGATGGTTTCTGGGTATTAATCTGGCTCTTTCAATTTGTTTTTTTATTTCCCCCAGTGGGTAATTGAGATTTACAAATGCTTGATAGAGATCTTGAAGCATTAGAAATAGTGATTTGCAACATCTCATGTTTGAGCAAAGGTATTAAAAACTACCTAGGTTTAGGGGGCTGTGTCCTTATCTTGAAAATTGTTTTACTCTTTAGAAATATTTATATATAAAGTTTTTCTCTCCCTGCCTGTCTTCCTTCCCAGACCCACTCTCACTTCTCAAAATGGGCATAGATTAGTTACCGGTAGGTTGTTTTTCCCCTCTCTAGGGATCTATATTAGGTAGTGCATTATTTAAATTCACAGTGGATAGGGAGGCTAATTTTTAAAAATGCAGCAAGGTGCTGAGTAAGCTGCTGTGTTTCCCTTGTCCTCAATTGCAGTAAATCTGGGTAATGACAAGTAGCTTTGCTAAATAGTAGACTGACTCTAGACACAAACAGATAAATGAATCCTATTATTCCTAATGCATTATTTCTCCTAGAGCAAATAAGTATTTGTTTAGATTTTACAGACTGAACAGATGGCCTTTTCCCTTCCTGTCTGTTGTTTTGTTGGAAGACAGGTACCTTAGATGCATTTTTGTGTTTGTGGCACTTGAAAGAACTGGTGGCCATGAAATGTTGTAGCCTTTGATAAGATTCACTAACGAGGCTGCCTGTTGATCTTCTCTTGTCCAGACTTCACTAAAATTTGAGGCTTATGGCTTTTCAGTACTTCTGTGTTTCTGTATTTTCCATAAACTCTTCTGGGTTTGGCTCTGGATACTTTGTATCAGGGTTGATAGATCTCTGAATCCATTGAAATTTCAGGTCTAGTCTTTTATATTGTACTAGCCAATTAGCCCGTCATAAGACGGGATTTTCAGGTCTCTCTTCCACGTCAGTCTTCTCTCCTGAGTCTCCGGTCTCTCTCTCTCTCCTCCTCCTACTGCCTCCCCACCCCCCTCTCTCAGCTCTCCTCCGCCTCCTGCCTCTCTCTCTGTCTCTCTCTTTCTCTTCTCCTCCCCTGCCTGCCTCTCACTCGGGGGACCACGGAGCCCAGATGGCCTTTTGGGCTCCGCACTGCCCATGCTGCATGGGGAGCGCGGAGCCCAAACGGTCGTTTGTGCCACTTGCTCCCATACGGCAGCCCGGCTGAGTGGTGCAGAAGTCAGCTGAGCGCCACGGCGGGAGGCGAAGTGGGGCAGTGACGTTCATGGCCAGGGGGCGGGGCCTGGAGCCGCTGTCACGCCGCACATCACCGCCCGGCCCCCCTTCCCCTCCTGCCGTAGCGCTCAGTTGACTTCTGCACCGCTCAGCTGGGCCACCACGGGGGAGCAAGCGGCCGTTTGGGCCCCACACTCCCCAGGCAGCACAGGCCGCCCAGAGGGAACAGCCAGAATTTCAGGCAACAGCGCCACCCAGAGGGAACAGCCAGAATTTCAGGCAACAGCGCCGCCCAGAGGGAACAGCCAGCATTTCAGTGTTACAGACTCTCAGACACTGGGCTACTATATATATGACTAGAAGATTTACCTGACATTGCTTGTGTCCTCAACTGAATGAAATATTTTTTTGTTTTTCTTCATTTAAATTATTATTATTTTGGGATGGAGAAGGGGAAGGAATGAAGAGTTCAGTATTCAGAGTGCCTGGAGAGAGAGCACTACCCCAGCCCTCTCTCGTTGCAGCTGTTTGGAGCCAGGTGACAAGTGTCTCTCCATGGCCACAGCCATTTCAGCCAGTTGGAGGGGGTGCATGTCCCCTGGCTGGGGAACAGACAGGCAAACGCTCTGAAATATATAGTAGATGGCTGTCCCTTTCTCCACCCCTGCCACCCAATGGGATCATAGCTATCCCTGTCCCCATCTTTGGCCCCTTGTTGTTTCCCCTCCCCTGTGGTCATTATACAGTAAAATTGGCCCTGTTAGCAGAACCCTCTCTTTCCATGTGAAGAGAAACAATCACATTCCAGGCACATCCCTTTGTCCTGGCACAACCAAACCCTCATGTTGCTCTAAGTTATTATAAGAGGAAGCTGCATACCAAATTTGGAGGTTTTAGCTCTTACCTTTTAGGAGGAGTTCTTGAATAGACACACTCATTCACAAGACACAAAGTCTCTCAAATATGTATTAGATAGTAGAACCTCAGTTACAAACACCAGAATTACGAATTGACCAGTCAACCACACAATTCATTTGGAACCAGAAATAAACAATCAGGCAGCAGCAGACACAAAAATAGTAGCAAATACAATGCAGTACTATGTTAAATGTAAATTACTTTTTTAAAAGCAATTTTTTTCTGCCTAGTGAAGTTTCAAAGCTGTATGAAAGTCAATGTCAGTTGTAAACTTTTAAAAAAACAGTCATAATATTTTTTTCAGTTATGACCAGGGCTCGACAATTAGTGTAATCTACTCACCCGTGGCGAATAGATTACAAGCCGGCACAGCCGCGCAGCGCGGTTAGCGCATGCGCAGCGCCGAACCGCGCCGCTGGCGAGCGGGCTCACCAAGCTGCGGCGAGCCCCGGTTATGACCAACCTCCATTCCAGAGGTGTTTGTAACTCTGAGATTCAAATGTACTGTTCATTCTCTTTCCAGACATCTTTTATTAACCTTCCCTTTGTTATGGCCTTGCTATTGCCTTATTCTGTGAGTCAAGCTTATATTATCAAGCAAATCTTTGCAATCCTAAAATAGGAATCTGAATAATAGGAATGTTAGCATATAGTCATGTAAACCAGGGTTACTCAACTTTGAAAGCCCTGTGGGCCACAATAATACTCCCAGCACATGCCATGGGTTGCAACTTAAGTGTGGTGGCATATATATGCAAATATATATTCAGATATATGCCAATAGCTTCTTTCACACTGACGGGCGTGAATACAAAGATTAAGGCAAAACTACACAACACTCAGCCCCATTTAAGTCAGTTCTGCTGATATTAATAAAATGCAGTATTTACCCAATTTCCACATATATGACTGCCCTTTAATGAGCAATGACAGTCCAGGAATTGAACTGCTGAAATGCATATCAACAGAAGACCATTCTATTGATTTGCCATTGTGGAGTGTGTTCCCAGTGGAGGTCATGTTCAAAGAATCCCACCTGTGGACTGCATGTTGAGCCCAGCATAAATCCAAACTGCACTGTGGGCTACAAACAAAGAGGCTGCATGCAGCCCATGGGCCATGCATTGAGTAGCCCTTATGTAAACGATTAACCAATAAACCTGGGCTTATTGGTTAATCCAGTCAGGTACCCCACACTCCCCTCCCCTTGCTGCCTCTGTAACAGAGGCAGCAGGGGGTGGGAAAATGGGAGACAGTGCCTGTAGGAAGCAGGCTTTTAAGCCAGTGCCCCCAGAGCCCCGGCCTCGTAGAGCCGCTCTCCCACCCAGCAGTGCAGGAGGTAAGGGAACAGGTAGGTGGGAGCTGTCCTTTATGTCGGCTTTCCGCACATGCTGGCTCTGCAGAGCTGCCTCCCACAGAGGCGGAGAGAAGAAGACAGGAGCTGGAACTTAAAAACCAGCTCCCCCTAAGTGCCAGATTCATGGAACCTACCCCCCATCCCTGCACTGCCATCTCTGTATCAGAGGCAGCAGCGTAGGAGGGGCAGACAAGATGCCAGCGCAACCTCTGTCCTCAGTGGGCCTGGGCTCAACATGAACAAAGGCTGTTCCATGGGTTGGCAGAGCAGCCTCTGTCTGCAGGGAGCTTGGGCCCCCTGCAGACAGAGACTGCTGCCAACCTGTGCTGCTGCCCCTGTATCGGAGGCAGCAGCGTGGGGCAGCCGGCTGGAGCCTGTCTGCATGGGGAGCCAGTTGTTAAACCAGCTCCCCTCATGGACTGGCTCCTGCCTACCACACTGCACTGCTGCCTCTGATACAGAGGCAGCAGCGCAAGGGCACAGGTGGCTCCTCAGGATTGGGTCTCAGAGCATACTGGCTGCTGGCCCAACCCCCAGGGACTATCGAATAATCATGTAACTGCTAAAATTTTGTGTGGTTACACAATTATTGAATTAAGTGATATCTAATTTCCCTACTGAATAGTGTGGAGTATCAGTTTAATTGAATGTTTTCTATTGGGACTTGAAAGCCTGGAAGTCGCTAATGAGAAATGCCCCTTTTCCTTTTCAAGCTAACAGCCCAAATTTGGGTCTGCTTTGTGGTGAATGAATGTCATTATCAATTAAAGGGGGGTGTTTGACCTGTGAAAATGAATTGATGGTATTGCTCTAGCTTTGAGTGGATAATTGTCCATGTGATAAATACCATCACAGCTGGCAATCGTGTTAGGAGTTTCTACAGAGTAGCTGTAGCTTGAATGGGTCTGGTGATTGAACTGTCTTCTCACCCCTAGACCTGATAATTCTAAGACAGCTTTGAGGTGTACTGGTTGAGCTTACCTGGGTCTAGGCTAGCACTTCTGTTTCCAAAGGTGTGTCTATTGTGTGCACTCTCTGAAGACTTTGGTCTCCAAGGCTGTTAATGTGGCACCTTTCAGTAGCATTAAATTCACTTTAAAATGTTAAGTACTCAATATGGCTGCTGCTCTGCCCTAGAACAGCCAAGAAACATCATCTGCATTTTTCTTGAATGTCCAGTGACTGGAAAAGTGATGTTGCTGTTGCTTCTTGAAGTTCAGAGATGGGAAACCAAGAACAACAGGTTTATTATCTATAAGAGAACCTGAAGTGTAAGTAAAGATGCAGGCAGAAATTCAGCAGTGGGTAGACAAGGCACACATCCATTTTTGTTTTGTGTCTGTTTTTTCTTCCATCTCAAGAATCCTGTTTTGGTGGATCTCAGCCTAGTCGTGCCAAAGTCTCTTTGTTATGGTACCTTGTCCATTATGCTACAGGGTTTGTCCGTGGTGGCCAGTTCAGCATCTGATGCTTCTCACTCTTCATTGACCTTGCCATCTCAGATTAATTTACAGAGCTTTTTGTCCTTGATGGCATCAGGTTTTGTTTTTTTTTTACTTTCCTGCCATAGGCTATTAGGTAAAGCTTTTGATTACTAAGTGACTATGATTTTTTAACATTAACTCAGCTAAGAAGTCTGGAAAGCTCTACATTTAGTAAGCAGAACTCTTGCTTGTCCCCACCACTATTATCCATGAGAGGCTGAAGAACAAATAAGTCTGTTTTGATTGGTTTTTCAGACGGGTATTTATCCAACAGAGTCAAAATCTCATTAGCAGCAAGTCTTTAACATGGGAGTGAAGACCATGTTGACACAGACCAAAGGGATTCAGAGTGTGTAACTAATTGATGCACCGGGATTATAGGTCATATCTTCACAGTTCACATGCATCAGTGACAAAGGGTGATTTAACTTTGAACAATCAGCATACTTCATCTAAAAGCTGCCGGTCCACATCTCAGGAGGAATGGATTGTGTCAGCTGACAGATTAGAGAAAACTCTGTAGTGGGGCTTGTTAATGCTTGCTAGAAAGTAGGTCATGGCCAAAAGTAGCCTGATTGCCTTTGTTGGAAGCATGTCTCAGAAAGGGAAGGAGTCAGCTGCGGGGAAAGCTTAAATAATTTTTCTAAACTTTGTTGTTGTTTGCCATCTTACATTATGTGTCTTAACCTTGCTGTCCAGTACTAGTACATCAAAGTTTCTCCTAAAATAATACAAGCTGCTGTTGCTGCCTGAGAAAATGGTTATGACCAGGGTTCGACGACTGTGGCGAAAACCCACTTGCCAGTCCTGCACCGCGTATGCGCCAGTGAACGGAACGACCGGCTGAAATCTACTCGCCACAGGCGAGTAGATAAGTAGATTTGTCGAGCCCTGGTTATGACATAAATTTACTTTTGGATTCAAGATTTGGTGATATATTTAAAATTTCAAACAGATTGTTCTTTTTAATAAACTTTGCTTTTTCTTTCCTGAATTACATTTTCATTTAAGTTACTTAGACTTGACAGTAATTTTTGAAAAATAATAGATGTAGAAACTCTTTTGCTCCTCCTCCATATTTTTTGCACTTCAGTTCTCTGTTGTGCCGCCTTATGATAAGATATGCATGAAAACAAGTATTTTCCCCCCTTTAAGAACTCCCCCACTTTTTCTATGCTTCTCCATCTGAAGTCTAAGTTCTCTGCTTTTGGCATAATGATCATTTTCCACAAAAACAAATATTGCTATTGAAAGTAGGAGGTGGTGAAAATAGGACTTTTAGTGGTGAATAGGTATAAGGGAGTACATTTTCAGTGTGACACATTAGGGATGTAAAATTTCAATTAACTGGCTAATCGAATAGTCCATGCAATTTGCCTTGACTATTCAATTAGTTGATAAGGGCGCTTCTGCCTTTGAAGGGTAGCAACAGTCCCAAGGCTGTTGCTACACTTCAAAGGCAAAAGCTCTGCGGGGACCATGGGGTCAGCGGAGGACTCAAGCAATCCCCCACTGGCCTGTGTTCCCCACAGTGTTTGAAAGCGGCAGCGCTGCATGGAGCCCAGGGTCAGTAGAGGAGTCCCCAGCTGACCCCGGGCTCCATGTGGTACTGCTGCTTTGAAATGCCCCAGCTGGCCCCGGGCTGCATACAGCATTTCAAAAGTGGCAGCACCGCGTAGGCCCAGGGCTCCACGCGGCACTACCACTTTGAAGCAGCCCCTTTTTTCCCTGCCCTTGCTGCCACTTTCTGATAGAGGCAACGAGGGTGGGGGGAATGACTAGTGGACTAGCATGTTGACTGTCTGATAAGCATTTGCTTATCGGATAGTCAGCTAGTCATTCACATCCCTATGACCAGGGCTCGACAATCTATTGGATCTACTCGCCCGTGGCGAATAGATTTCAGCCCGGCGCCCCGTTTACCGGCAGCGCGCGCATGCGCAATGCGGCTCTTGCGCATGCGCAGTGTGGGGCTGGCGAGCGGCTTTCGCCGTGGTTTGTCAAGCACTGCCTATAACACATGCAAATATTTAAATAGTTTAGTTACTGGAAATACTGCCTTGCTGGCTAGACTTCCCCTCCATAACTTTTACTTGTTCAGAGTTTATAAACAGAAGGCCTGATCCTGCAAATGCTTTCTCAGGTATGAAACTCCATTTTAGGCATTGGGGACTATTTTCCGGCATTAAGGGTTGCTGGACAACGGCCCAGAGCTTTCAGTCTTGGAGGTTTGAAAAGTGCTTTGTGTAATGAGCCACGCCTTTACTACAAATGGAGGGAAAAGGAGAAGATTAGTTAATAGATTTTCAAAACAAAAATCTGCTGTTTTGCCGCAACATAATCCCAGCCCTCCTGTATATGTCTGTTTATAATCTTGCCTCCTCTCCGCCCTCTAAATTTAACAGGAAGTTGCTTCATGACTCAGACAGAAGGCAGTAATGGGGTGCAAGGCCACTGTCATCTGAGCCTATGTGCAACATCTTTCAGGGTATATCTATATTGCAATAACAAACCCATGGTACCAAGTCTTAGAGCTCGGAGCAGTTAACTCAGGCCTTGGGCTGTGGGCTCAGAATTGCAATACATGTGCTCAGATTGCACCCCCACTTCTGAGCCTAAACATCTGGGAGTCTGAGTCAGTTGAGCTGGGCCAGCTGAAAATATTCAGCAGGTCTTTTATTGTAGAATAGGTGTATCCCTTAAGGTGTGTCTACACCACGTTTTGGAGTGAGCCTCTGAGCCTAGGTTAACAGACTTAGCACTCTAAATTTAACTATGTAGGCAGCACTTTGAAGTGATAGTTTGAACTGGAGCTTGGGTTCTGAGGCAGATGGGGATGGTCTTCAGAGTCTGAATGTCTGCCTAAGCAGCAACCTCAAAGTACTATCTGTTCAGTTATTTTTAGAGAACTAGCACAAGCCCTGCAAGGCTGAATCTGCCAGCCATTCTGGAAGGTTCTCTGGTGCTCATTCCAAATACCTTATAGACATAACCTCTAAAATACCTGTGCTCCACTAGACTGGTCCGTTAAATGCCAACCACGCCTCTTTGTTCTGGGTTTCTCATATTGCTGCATTTTACTGGCCCCACATTTTAAGGATCATATGCCACTTGTACGTAGGGTACTTGAGGTGGAAGAAGAGGCTAATCACTGTATAGTCTTTAGGCATTTACAAAGCTATCTCTCCCTGTTAACAGTGCTTAACAGACACTAAATGTTAGTCCTAGTTGGTTCCTTTATACTCATATGTGCCTGTCTGAACTCAAGAGAGACAGAGTGTGTGCATGTGCACGTGCGTGTAGGGAGAGATTTCTTTCACTCATGCTAGATCCATGTTGCAGATTCCATTTGGGGATTTTGACAAGCTAAGAGCACTTTTGGTCAGTTGCTACTGGATGGGCAGATTCCCTCAGTATGCCATGCTGTAGAGCAGGGCTACTCAAGACATGGCCTGCAGGCTGCGTGCGGCCCACAGCCCATTGTTTGCAGCCCACACTGTGGTTTGGGTTTGCACAGGGCTCAACACACGGCCTGCAAGTGAGATCTTTTGAATGTGGCTTCTACAGGGAACATGCTCCACAATGGTGAGGTGTCTCCCAGGCGGGATGAGCACTAAAAGACACAAGCAGACGGGCTGGCTGGAACAGACGGGTACAAGATGTTGGTGTTTCTAGCCCCCAGGGAGGAGGTGCTGGGAATACTGGGGCAGTGTGGGAAGTGCTGGCTACTTAGCCTTGTGGGCAGAGCCTGAGAGGTGCTGTCCGGCACCGCAGCTTGAGGCTTAATCTTTGTATTCATGCCTGTAAGTTTGAAAGAAGCTGTTTGCATATATTTGCATGTACATGCAACCACACTTAAGTTGTGGCTCTTGGCATATGCTGTGAGTATCAATGTGACCCCCAGGGCTTCCAAAGTTGAGTAGCCCTGCTGTAGAGCATCTATATAGTTATAGTCAGGGCTCGCCAAGTGGCGGCGAGCCCTGCTTGCCAGCCGTGCGGTTTGGCACGCTGCGCATGCGCGGACCGCGCTGCACATGCACTGACAGCTGTGCCGGCTTGTAATTGTAAAGCCCTGCTTATAGTTATAACCAGGGCTCGACAATTAATGTAATTACTCACCTGTGGCGAGTAGATTACAAGCCGGCACAGCCGCGCAGTGCGGTCTGCACATGCACAGCATGCCGAACCGTGCGGCTGGTGAGCAGGGCTCGCCGCGGCTTGGCGAGCTCTGGTTATAACTGTATATAGTTAGCAAGAGTTCTAAGGTCCCTGGGATACTCTCCCAGAATCAGATTGTGTCTGTAGAATATTGTGAGCATATCAGCACAGGTATGAGTTGTAGCAATGCTTATGGATTCCTAAACTCAGGCTTGGAAAGAACAGGTTTGAAGGAGTGGATAATCCCAACCTGGGTTTACAATGCAATGTAAACCATATCTTTTATGTATCTATATACACACAAAAATATTATGGGCAAGATGAGTATCACTATGTATCAAGATTTCCCAACACTTCCCATTACAAGACCCTTTTTTTTAAAGTTGCTTATAATTTTTCCAAATTCATCATTTGGGTAGAAATTTTCCCTGACAATATTTGCCTCATGCTGAATTTTATTTTGTGAGGGTTTTAACCAAAATGGGCTCAGCTGTTCCAAAGAAATTAGTAGAAAATGTTGTTTTACCTCTGTTTAAAAAAAAAAAAAAAAAAAGTGGTTACTTTTTCTTTGGGCAACTGTACTGCCTGTAGGCTTTGTGGCAAGGTCTTGAAATTTGCCAGAGGGCAGTCTTTGAGATAAGTATATGCCTTTTTCATTCCCACTGAAAAGCCACCCAAATTTGGCCAACTTGTAAAACTTTGTAAAAAAGTTAGGTAAAGATTTTTAGGGGCTGAATTTCCTAAAGATTTTGTTCATGCACACATGCTCCAGCCCAGAACAGAATGGGGATGTTGAGAAGTGTTAATTCATTAATTGTGTAGTCGACAAAAATGTTGTTCACTACATGATTAATCGATAAGGGGTAGCACTGCTACAACTCAATCCTGGCTCCTGCCTGGTCTAGTAACTACCTCCTGCCTGGTCCAGTAACTACTACTGTGCACTACAGAGTATTGCAGAGCTGCAGAGGGAGTTGATGCTGGGTCCCAGCACTAAGAGCCAGTGCATAGGCAGGCAGGCTCAGTCCTGGCTAGCGCTGAGACGCAGCATCAACCCCCACTGCAGCTGTGCACTATAAGCACTCAGAGCCAGCCTGGGGGTTGATGGCAGATCCTGGCGTGAGCCGGGACTGAGCCAGCCTGCCTGTACACCGGCTTTTAGTGCTTGTAGTGCAGAGCTGTAGCAGGGATTGACGCACTAAGAGCCGGCATGCAGTCTTGCTGGCTCAGTCCTGGCTCATGCCAGGACCCCGCATCAACCCCTGCTGCGGCCCTGCAGTACAAGCACTTGTATTGCAGAGCTGCAGTGGGGATTGATGCCAGGTCCCAGCACTAAGAGCCAGTGTGGGCAGGCTGCCTCAGTCCCAGCCTGTGCCAAGACCTGGCATCAACCCCCACTGCAGCTTTGCATTATAAGCAGAAAGAGTCGGTGTGGGGGTTGATGTTGGACTGAGCCAGCCTTTCAACCAGCCTGCTAAAAAATTTAGTTGGGGGGGGGAATGTTGCATGTAGTCAATAACGTTAACCAATAAGCACCCACTTATTGGTTAATCATTTAGTTGACTGCTGTTACATCACTAGAACAAAGCCAGACTCTCTTCAGTTTTAGGTCTGGGTTCCTATAGATTGCATCAGGTTCTGGCAGGGAGTCTCTTTTGTGCTCTCACTGCCTCCCTGCTGGGACCAGGCAGTGTGGAGGAGGAAGCTACCCAATTTGAATGCAGAAGGGACAAGAACTGATACTGTGGGTAGAGCAAATCGGGATAGCAAGCTTATGGGGTAGTCACTGGGACTGAAAGCTAGTGGAGGGAAGTTGGGGAAACTGAGACTAGGAGTTGTGGTGTGGGGAGACTGGGAATGATTGGGCAAGGAAACTGGGAGTAGGGGGAAGGCTAGGAGCTGAAATCAGATGAGGAATTCTGTAGGGAGGAGACTGGAACTGAGAACCAGTGAACAAGCCACCTTAAATGTAGCATTTTCTAACTTTTTTAAGAGCTTGATTTGTCAACTATAACAATATTCTTATAATATAGATTTTGTGAGGGCAATATATAACTTGTGTGAATTAGTCTCTTCTTGATTCTAAGGTTTCTTTGCAATTTAGTGCAGCTGGATCAGTTGCATACATTCAAGTCAATCGCATCTTTTTGGCTTGATATTACAAATGGAGACATTACTTGTGAATGCTATAAGTAGTAAGGTGTTATCCCATATTATTTTTGCAAACTGACAATAGGCCTTGCAACACAGAAACCTTTATCAAGAATAAATTATTTACTTGCTCTTATCCAAAAGATGTGACCTGTGGCGCTGAACTGTCTTCTGGGATACTGGATAAGAGCCTGAGGCCAGGATAGTGCTTGTAAGGACATAATGTACCTGGACTAATCAAATTATGTGCTACAACTTTTGCTGTTGCTAATTGACTGTAGGTGGAATTAGACAATTCAAAATACTGCAGAAATGCAGTGGAGCACAACAAGCTTGGATTCTAAATCATGGGTAGGCTGTCTGTCTGTGGGCTGCTTCTGTTTGAGCTGCAGTTCCTTGCTTTGTTCAAATATAGCCTGCTTTCCTTTTGAGAGAGCAGAAGGGGACTGTATTGCTTTTAAATCTTTAATCTGACCTTTACTGAGATTTTTCAATATTTCAAGAGGTCTCTATAAAGGAGAGCATGCTTTGATGTAACATTTGGGCTGTGCTATTGAGCATGCATCTGTGGATATGTTTTGCATTAATAAATATCTCTAGGCAGGACAAAGCCATCCAAACACATCATTTAAGTTTATATTGTCAGATCTGTAGTGCCCCCACCATTTCCTCAGCAATTTCCCTTTCCTAGTTAAAAATCCTGCTTTAGATTAGACATGCAGTGCTTTTCCCTTGTTATTACTGTGCCGTCCTGCAGAGGATCTCGCCTGAGGATCACAGCCCAAGAACCACCATATTGGACTTGCCTCCGCCAATTACTGGACCAGAGACAACACTAATAAACTAGCATGTTCGTTCCCTTTCTCTTTTTCCTCTTGCTAGTAAACAAGGCAGATGGTTATCTTGTGACAGCTAATTAATGCTGCCACTTGACAAAACAATTTGAGGCACCCTCATACAAATAAAGAGAGCCCAGCTGTCATAGAAGAATAAGCCAGATGTCCTATCTTGTAGTTTTATGATCAAGGAACACAAGTCTTGATTAGACATTAAAAAATGGTCATGTGACTTTTTGTGTAATCACTATGCATCATCACAATTGAGCCAGTAAGTCTCTGCACAAAGCTTGTAAAGATCTCCAAACAGTAACATGTAGAGACCTGTCCAGGGATAAAAGGAGAAATATAGCTCCCTGTCTCCTTTGTTTATTGCATTTGTTGACTAAGTGATTATCTGAAAAGAGGATTAGGTGGGGGTTTTTTAACCCCTTTGTTGAAGAAGCTCCTTGCAGGAAAACTGGAACTGACTCAGTTTTTCTGATAGCCTGTTTGTTCCTCAGTCTAGTAATGATTTCTGAGCTGACAAACCTGTGGTCCACCATAATACATTATATTGGTATGCATGACATTCTGCAAATTTTGGGAGATGGCAGTTTTAGTTTGAGTTGCATTACCAATAGTCATTCTTATCTAAATTCTTAGGGTTGTAAAGGCTACAAGGCACCTCCATCCATTGAAGTCAGTGGAATTTGAGGGTGCTCTGTACCTGAAAGAGGAAGGCATTCATGTGCAGGATTGGGCACTGAGGTATAATGATCAAACACTGGCCTATTGAAATAAATGGAGCTTTCTGCTGGAAGTCTGTACACCCATGCAGATTTCAATAGGACTTTGATCTGGCCTATCTGCCCAGATCAAATTGTAGGATCAGGGCCTGAAACTCCGTATCAGGCAGTAAAAAAAGGAAATGTAATTTAATCAGTTCTGTTATGCCCATTTAGTCTTCCCCTTCACTCCAATTCTCTTGCTCTGATATCAGCTACATTAAAACATTTTAAACCCAAAAATGTATATTTCCAAGGAATACACACCAACCTTCTTTGTTACTTCTGATGTTTTGCTAGGTAGCATGAGAGTTGACATACAGTCTGCTAAAACAAAAGATAAACAATAGTTACTTTGGTCAAAAAATAATAAATGTAATTACAAAAATAATTTGCTTGCTTTATGACTTCCAGCAGAAATGCCTTTCAGAGTTGTCACTTTTAATCACAAGAATAACCTTCAGTATAATATTTGCTGCAAGTTATTGCCCCATATCTTTGCATTCTAACCCCCTTTTTAATTTGTGCAGAAGCAAAGTATAAATTGAATTATTTCATCTCAGGTTTATTATATTTGTATTGGGACAATACTGTATCAAGCTACAATACAATAATGTGTCTCCCTATTCTCAAGGCTAGTGAGTGTGTTTTCTGGGGGTTAATGTGATAAAATAACAGTGGTTGAATATTAATGATGATGCAGTCAGTGTAATAATAACGTGCTTTATTAATGCCATGGTACTCTTATTTCTGAGGTCAGTGATAACAATGATTAATTTTTCCACATTTTATCCCTTAGAAACTAGATGCCAAATCTCTCATCAAACTAAACTTCGCTAAAAACAATGAAGGTGAGTTGGTACATTATTTTTTCTGAACACTTTTGGAAATCAGGATTCTCTTACAGCTGTAGGTTCATGTATTCAAGTAACTTGTGTTACTTCCCATGTGTGATCGTAATTTTATTTTCAAACTCTGCCGCTGATTGTTGCAATCAACATGTTCTTCATTAAGGCCCCATTTCTGCCACCCTTATGTTGAGTAGTTTATTTTTCCACAGGCAATCCTATTTCATTTTGTAACTGCTTGCCAAGTAAGATACTCCTTGATGGGGGGTGAGAGTTTCGGGGGGGGGTGTGTGTGCAGTTACTTGATATCTTTAGCCAATACCCATAACTATCACAACCAATTTACTACAGGAATCTGAGCCCCTTCATTCTGGCTTACTTTAGTAAACCAAGATAACGTGTAACAGAATATAAAAGAATAAAGTCTTCATATTGTCATGTTATGTTTCAGCAGAATTCGGAGCACATTAGCCTGGAAAAGATGTTTATTTTTCCTTGCTAGTTATTCTTCAGCTTCCCAATTAATTCAGTGGAATTATGTCTGGCTTTTAAAAGACCAGATGAAAGGGAGATGCTGCCTTTGCTAATGATATAGTAATAGTGTGAAAAAGAAAGTCTGTCATTAAGAAGCTGATGGAGCTCATTGTGACCTGGTCCACACTGATGGCGAGGTTTAAGATACACACTTCAGCTACGTAAATTAGCATTGCCAACATAGTCCACATACTGAGATCTTCTTACTGCAGTATCATCACTGCACTGTGTTGATGGGACGTTGGCTCCTGTCGACTTCCTTTATGCTCCTTGGAGAGGTGGAGGACAGAAATTGAGAGGTGACTGCTCTCCCATCAGTTTAGTATGTCTTCACCAGACCTCAACTGGTAAATCAACACTTGTTGCATCAATTACAGCGGTATCCATTTCACAATGAACTCTATTTTTCTCTACATAACGACTTTTTGCAAAATAGTGTCCTTTGGACTCCAATTGATTTCAACCCAAAGGTTAATTTTTATTTAAATACTGCAAAAAGTGCAGGCTGAAATTTGAGTAAAGTGACAGAAGAATAAGTCAAAAACAACAAATGGCCTGGTAGCACTTTATAGACTAACAAAACGTGTAGATGGTATCATGAGCTTTTGCTCTCCCAGAGTTCAATAAAATTGCTTTCAAAAAATTGTCCTTGAAATGAATGTATTCCTCCAGGGCCAAAATACATGAAATATGTTGGAACATAGTTTGTTTCTAAACCTCATTATGAATATTGTAATTTAACCTTTTTCAAATGAATTAATTTGTACAGGCAAAGATTAGAATATTCTCAAAGGTCCAGGCTATATAATAATGTGCATCATACATCAGGAGAATGGATATAACTGAACTGGCATAGTATATAGAGCTAGACTCTTTATCCTTAAAATAAGCAGTGAAGGAGAGCTTCCCGTTTAGTAGCTGTATATGTTTCTGTTCCTGGCTATCTGAAGCTGTTCATCACTGTTACCCAAATTATTTCCATACTGTGTCCTAGCCTGACTGAGAAGTCCAGCATGCTGAAATCAGTCTGATATTGGAGCCTGGTTGGCTGCACTCTCTGATTTTACCCAGATAAAGAGGTTGAAGAGGGTCACAATTTCAAAAATAACTAGTGATTCTGTGCGCTTCAGTGTTTGGGTGTTAGCGGGCCTGATTTTCAGAGAGTGCATGTTGGAACAACTGGGCCCTTTTATATGGTGTCTCAGGTTTGGCACCCAAAATCACTGATATCTCTTGAAAATCTTGTGGGGTTTGGCTATTGACAACTGAATCTTTTTGGGTAGGTGGTTGCTGAGGGGCAGGCTGATCCATTTAGATTTGCCAACTTTCTAATGAGACAAAACCGAATCTCCATGCCAATGTTCCCTCTAATCTTTTCCATCCATGTGTAGACTACATTTTTTATGTGCACAGCGGCACGTGGAATTGTGCATCATCAGTAGAAACAAAAACCCTAGCTGAGGATACTCTGCTAATCTGCTGGGTGGCATATGAATCTCTCCAGAGTGGCCATGCAAATGCACAGTTTACAGGGAGCACTACTTCCCGCCCTGCCTCTCCTCCGGGTCTCATCCTTACACTCTTTCCCTCTGTTGCTCACTTTCCCCCACCCTCACTCACTTTCTCTGGATTGAGGCAGGGATTGGGGTGCTGGATGGAAGTGAGGGCTCTGATTGAGGATATGGGTTCCAGGGTGGGGCCACTTATAAGGAGGAGTTTGGGGTGCAGGACAGGGCTACGGGCTGATGCAGAGGGGTGTCGGCCCTTGGTAGGGCCAGAAATGAGGGGTTCAGGAGAGGATTGTAGGCTGGGAAAGGGTGTTAGGATGC
Organism: Rafetus swinhoei; assembly: GCA_019425775.1. Taxonomy (NCBI): domain Eukaryota; kingdom Metazoa; phylum Chordata; order Testudines; family Trionychidae; genus Rafetus; species Rafetus swinhoei. Next base: position 14,352,009 of record CM033425.1, on the reverse strand, counting down.
AGGGAGTAGGGTCAGGACTCCGATTGGTGATGCAGGCTCTGGGGTAGGGCCAGGGATGATAAGATTAGGGTGCAGGAGAGGGCAGAGGAGTTTGGAGCGCAGGAGGGGGCGGGCTCCAGCTGGGTGTCTGGGCACTTGGGATGGGGCTGTGGATGAAGGGTTTGGTGCATAGGAGGGGACTCTGGGCTGCGCCAGGGGTTGAGGTGTGGGGGAGCAAGCTCCAAAAGGCAGTTTGGGTTGGGAGAGGAATTGAGGCTGGGGAAAAGGGATGGGCTGCAGAGAGGGATGGGTATGCAGAGGCCTGGTGGCACATACCTTGACTCCCAGGAAGTGTCTGGCAAGTCTCTGCACCCCTAGGCGAATCGTAGGTGGCCAGGAAAGCTCTGCATACTGCCCTTGCGCCTGCAGGTACTGCTCCCACGGCTCTCAGTCAATGAGAGCTGCCTGGCTTGGGCCTGTGGGAGTGAGTGTATCACACAGAGCCTCCTTGGCTGCACCTGAGCCTAGGGTCTGTAGGAACCTGGTGACTGCTTCCAGAAGCTGTGTGGAGGCCCATCTGCCTTAGGCCAAGGCCGCCACTCTGCTGCTGACTGGATTTTTAACAGTGCCAACCAGAACTACCAGCATCCCCTTTAGACCAGGCATTGCAGTAAAAAATGGATGTCTGGCAACCGTAGTTCCACTTAATGAGCGAGTGGTAAGAACAAAAGAAGATCTCTGATCTGTGTGTGGAATTGAGGACATGGTAGGGCTTCCTCACTTTTTAGAGTGTAAATTTGTAACTAGAATAATGCCACTTCTTTTGAAGGAGGTTTCACTCTTGACATTGCTGGTCAGGACTGAGATTTTGTTTGTTAGCAGCAGGAACCAACCACTAATATGACGAGGTTGCTCCTCAGAACCAGTTATACTTCAAGGAAAAGTGTCTCATCTATTGTGAAATGTCTCATCAGAGCAACTCATGGTACATGAGCTACAATTATTTACACTGGGCTTGGTAGTAAAGAAAACTAATTTTATTGAGTACAAACAGTGAGATTTAAGTGACTGCAAGTGAAGACAGAGCAAAATAAATTACAAATTTAAAATAAGAATTGCATAACTAAAGCTTATTGCAAACTTACCCTAAAACTGTTCTTATTTCAGCTAAGGGCAGGGAACCTTTTTTTGGGTTGGGGTCTTTTGACCTACAGAAAAATCAGTTGAAGGCTGCACACAACTGAGAAGCCAAAAAAAAAAGGTCACCGATGTGTACACTGACCATATATCCCTGTTGCTGGGGAAACGGCAGTGCAGTGACGTGCCAGCTGCAGGCTTTTCCAGCTGCTGCCATTGGCCAGTCCTCGTGCCCAATCTCCCTCCCCTCCCCCTGCCAAGATCCCACACCTCCAGCTTGCTCCTACACCCTCCTTCCTTGCCAGACACCCTCACCCTCTCCTGCATCCCCCCTTGCTTCTGTACCTCCCCCAGGCTAGACACCTACTTCCACCCTCTTCCTACATTCACCGTTGCTCTGCACTCTCCCCTCACTGCACACTGCATTAGGGATGTAATAGTATAGTTGAATAACCGATAAGCAAAAGCTTTTAGATTAATGCTTTAGACTACACACATTCTCTCACCTCCCCCCGCCCCCCCCCGGCCAGGAAATTTTTTAGCAGGCTGGCCATTAGCCCGGCTCAGTCCCGGCTTGGACTGGGTCTTTGGCCTACCCCCATTACAGTTCTGCATTTAAAGTATATAGGATAGGCAGCCCAGCTCAGTTCCAGCTCGTGCTGGGTCCAGGAGCTCAGACCCCTCCCTCCCAGAGAGGGGCTGCCTGGGGACTATAGAATAGTCGACTAACCGATAAGAATTCATGAGGTTAATCGACTATTGAATTAACCAATATTGAACATCCCTACATTGCACCCTCCCTTACTCCTTCACCCTTCCTCCTGGCCAAACACAACTCCCTTCTACTGCTTCTGCATCCTACCTCTCACCCAGACCTTGCACCCTCACCCCCTCCTGCATCCCACCTCCCACCCAGATCCTGCAACCCTATCCCACTCACTGGCAGTCCTACCCCACACACTATACCCTCCACCTCAGAGCCGATGGGAATCCACAAAATCCACTATTTCTGGAACCCCAGAAAAGGAAATCTGGCCTATGGGAAGTCCTGAAGTTCAGTCCTTCCTGTCCCTTCCCCTCATCCTTTGAGTCTGGAGTGCCGGAGGAGTAAAGTGTCTCAGTTGGAGCCATATCAGTGAGGGTTGGGGTTTTTTGGAGGAGATGTGTTTAATATTTATGTTGAGTCTTGGAAAAATTTACAGCTTAATTTGAGCTGAAGCCAGGTTCTCTATTGAAAAACTTGTGCTTAGGTTTAATGGAATTCTGTTTACTTAGATTGAATACATAGTGCTTCTTTTTCTTACCAGCAAAGCCTCCAAAGGGTGCCATCTCATCCTCACCTCTGCTGGATATGTTTCCAAAAAGGATGCTGAAAACAGGCTGGGCACTTAGGGGTGCGGTGGGGGCACAGAATAGTGAGAAGGTACACACAATGAGTGTTTTTATTATAATATTTATATTGCAGTACTTGAGAAAACACCAACACCATTGTGTGACATGCTATTATGCTGCCTACATGCACTAGAGAAATAAAGCATGAATTAAAAGGACCATTAATTATACACTGAAATGTGAAAAATGCATTTGTTTTATAAAAAGAATGTAAATATTATTCACAAAGACAACTAAAGCAGTCATTCCGTTTGCCTAAACAATCATAAAAGTCACACACTTTGTTTTGTTTTTCCTTTTCCTCCACCTCCCTTCCAGGTAAATATCACTGTCCAGTGCTCTTCACTGTCTTCACCAATAACTCTCATATAGTGGCTATCAAGACGACGGGAAACGTATTTGCTTATGAGGTAGGCTCTCAATTGCATTTCACAGTTTGTTTTACACTTGCAGCATCTTTCATTCAAGGCTCTCTAAGAGCTTTACAGAGTTAGGTAAGTGCTGTTCCTGTGTTACTGACACACAGAAGCTAAGAGGCTTCTCTAAGGTCATGCAGCAAACTAGGAGCAACATGGGGAATCATAGTTCCTTGATATAAGCCACATTATCTCCATTTGAATGGAATTGGCTCCTGGTGCCAACCGCCAGCAAGAGGCTTGTGGTTTATGGAAGCCCCATTTAAGTCTTCAAAATAGACTTAGGTTTTGGTCTTTGCACATGGATGAATTTTGCCTCTTGTGGAGAGACCTAAAGTTTTAAAATGCATATTACATTTAAAGCTGTTCATTTGACTAAGCTGTACATAACTGAGCCAGAGAGATTTGTAGCAAGAACTCCTGATTCGCTGTCATACAAACAAACAAATGTTTAGTGAAGCCAACAACATTTTTTTCTAGCACATATCCATGCACAAAAGGCAGATTGCTTGCTTCTGATCTTTTTTAGAAAGCAAGAATCTCTGCATTTGGAGAAAAAGAAGTTATTAGTGGATTCCCTTTCAGGAGTCTGATTTGTCTTGTGTACAACCTAAAGCTACTTGTTTACAAAATCAGACAATCAAAATCAGTTTGGACAATTCCAAAAAAGAAAAAGGTCTACATTCACACAAAAAAAACCAACCAACCAAGCACCAATCGTACTACTCACTCAAAAAGAATCACCGTATTACGTTCTCCAGTTGTGAATGGCATTGACTTTTTAATCTCTACTTGGGGGAACAGATAAGACTGGGTTAAAATACTTGTTGTTGTCTTCTGAAAAATGGGTATTAATTTGTTTGGACTACAAGGTACTTAGCTGCCTAGTCCTTAGTAGACACTTGGATAACAGTTTTACTATATGGGTGTTTTGGCACAATTTGCATTCCTGTTAGAGAAGCTCACCTGAGCAGATGTGTTGTAAAACTTGTGAGCAAATGCTGTGCATATAAAATCAATCACTCTGGCTAGTGTAATTTCTTCCAAGGTTATATAAGCCTTAAATTTATTTCTATACTTTTAAAATAGCAGAAAAAAATGCCAATTTTATTCTGTCTTGAGTGTGAGTGTATCTGTTTCTTTTTTTGTGAGTAAAGCTGTATCTTTGCATGCAGCACTTTGTAGTGATGAATCTAGTGTGACTACAGAGCATGCCTTTGATGTTGATTCCTACCAGGCTGTAACCTGATGCCCTTTTTGAAAATCACTTTCACTGCACCTGTTAAAATGGAGATTAAAATTGCTCCATGCATAAAAATGCAGTTCCATGCATTTTAATTATAATATAGAAAGCAAATGACAGGATTTTCTTTTTGTGCTCGTCTTTCAATTCTTTTATGGAATGTGGCTTAAAAACATGCAGCAACAGTGTATGTAGCTACAACATATTAAGTATATTTTTATTGGAGATTCTTGATTCAAATGGTTAGGAAAGAAATATGAATGTTTTTCCAAAATCAGTAAGGAGGCCATTGAAACAATGTAATCACCCATTGGATGTGAATGTCTCTATCAACCTGAATATAATTTCTTGTTTTCCACCTGATAATTAGGCAGTTGAGCAGCTGAACATAAAAACAAAAAGCTACAAGGATCTCTTGACAGATGAACCCTTTACTCGGCAGGACATCCTGACACTTCAGGTAAACCACTTCTTGTTGGCTAGTTTTATCTAGGCTAGTCCACTTCTACCCTGTCCCCTCCTCAAATACCCATTTTTGGGGAGTACTGGGCAAACTGGCCACTCCATTTTGCATTGCTAATATAAAATGACAACTAACTAGAAAAAAAGAATTTTGTAGTGGGGAACAATTGAATCCCTTTCATTTGTTCTCCTGATGGCAAGCCTTAGATATTCCATATAATTTCACCAGATCTGAAGTAAGACTCGGATTATTTTTCATTTCATATAGACAGCACTAAATTGGCACTTCTGCGATGGGTGCAGCCATATCAATTTAGTGGTTTTGGTGAAGAGTTGATAAGAGTAATAAGTTGATGGGAGAGTTCTCTCCTATCTATGTAAATACTTCAACAAGAAGCAAAAGCTATGTCGATGGGACAGTGTCTTCTGATATAACATGATGTATGCACCTCATTAGGTCAATGTAAGTTCCACCTCCCCATACACACCCCGGGATGAGGGTTTACACCTCTGAGGGATGTAACGTACGTCAACCTAAGCAGTAAAGTACACAAGGCCATAGCAGATTGTGCTTAATTGAGCATGGAAGCTCATTGTAGGTTGTCAGATTTTATGGATTAATAATTTTTTGGAGTAAGCATACACATTATGTATAAATAAATCAGTTAATCTGCATCAGAAACATACTGTTCTTGTATTTTCAGTAGACTTGTAATTATGCAATACATTGTATTATACAAGTAAATGTACTGTACGGTGGTGTAACCACAATGAAATGTTAGTTATGAGACCTTGCAGTTAAATCTTTTCTTAAAAATGGCATAAAACCTTTGAATTAATGTGGGAATTACCTGATTTGCAGTTTAGCCAAATGGGACTTAACCAGCATCTACGGTAATTGTTTATAATGTTAGGTAGAAGGAGACACAGGTGGTCAGAGACTTCTTTAGGTATAGGTGGCTAGTCAGATGACCAATAACACATGACTTGTGTTGTCAAAAGAAATTAAAATAATCCACAGATTTTTACTATTTAAAAGACAAAAAAAATTATATTGATATTGTCTAAGTATAGGGGTGAATTTTAAAAATGAAAATCTCAGAAAAGTAGGTTTTACAAAATATCTCTGCATCTAGAGAAAAACTGGCAGCAATGCAGAAATCCTCACCTAAATACGTTTTGCTTATATTTGTTGCCCTGTAAAATCTGTGTGGTTTTTTGTTTTAAGAAAGCTATAAAACCAGAAACATGTAACTATATTGTAGGTAGAAATAGGGATGTAATAGTGTAGTCAAAAGCTTATAGATTAATGCTATAGACTACACGCATTCTCTCCACCCCCCCCCAGTCAGTAAATTTTTTAGTAGGTTGGCCAGCAGGCTGGCTCAGTCCTGGTCCGTGATGGGTCTGGGACCTACTCCTGCTGCGGATCTGCATTTAAAATGTATTAGGGGCTAGGCAGGGAGGCAGCCCAGCTCAGTTCTGGCTTGCACTGGGTCTGGCAGCTCAGAACCCACACCGGACCGGGCTGCTGCCATCCCATGCTCCTGCCTCTGTATCAGAGGCAGCAGAACAGGGCAACAGACAGCCAGTCCGCAAGGGGAGCTGGTTTTTAAATTGGCTTCCCTCGCAGACCAGCTCCCACCTGGCACAGAGGCAGCAGCGCTGAGTGGCAGGTGGCTCCTTGGGCTACGGGCTGGAGCAAATTAGCTGCTGGCCCTGCCTCCAGGGAATATAGAATAGTCGAGAAACCAATAAGAATTCATGATGTTACTTGACTGTTCAATTAACCAATATTTAACATCCGTAGGTAGAAATACAATATAAAATTTCAAAGAGAGTACATTTACAAAAGGAAATTGAAGTATTGATTTTTCTGAATGTGAAGTGCTACTAAGGTTGTTAGATTGACCTTGGAGGCATAGATTAGTGAATATATGTTATAGCACTTTTGATACCATGCATGGACTCATCTAGGTCAGTGCTTCTGAAAATGCCCTCCGTGGACTTCTTTTGGTCCACAGCCACCTTACAGGTGGTCTGCGGGAAGAATGCCCCAAAATGGAAACACTCTTAACTGCGATCCTGTGAGCCAGGGCCTGACTGCGGGTGGGCAGTGCTCAGGCTTGGTCATTGTGCTCTGTGTGTTGCGCTACCTCTCTGGGGGAATGGCAGCACATGGAGCCCCTCGCTTTCCATGAGCCATATCTGGCGGGGAAGGTCAGGTCTTTCTTCGTCTTCCCTCTGCCCCTCCCTCCCTCCCCCAGCGCCCTCCAAGCGGGAAGCCAGAACTGGTGCTGTAGCCTCGCAGCTCGCATGGACTCTCCGCTGGGGGGGTGGGGGCTGAGCTCTCTCCTCAACCCACTGGGGGAATGGTAGCTCACTGTCAGGAGGCTGTCCAAAGCCAGATAAGCATCCCCCCTCACGCCCAGATCCCCGCCCCCCAATCCCTTTCACTCACACCCTCAGCTTGCTCTGACACCCTCCCTCCTGGCCAGACACGTACCCCCACCCTGCTCCCTCCCTTGCTCCTGCTTCCTCTCCCTGGCCAGACACCCTACTCCCAGCCTGCTTCTGCACTCTGCCTCTCACCCATACCTCGCAACCTTTCCCCCTTCTGCGCTGCACCTCCATTCCAGATCCTGCACTCCATCCCTATCCCACTCACTAGCAGCACTATTCTGTACACTGAACCCCCTCATTTTTGTCCCCACCCCAGAGCCTAAGGGGGTTCATAAAATCCACAAACTCTGGAACCCCAGAAAAGTAAATCTGGCTTATGGGAAGCCCTGAACGTCAGTCCCTGTCTCTTCCCCTTGCCTCATGGGGCTGGAGTGCCAGAAGAATGAGGTGTCTCAGTCGGGGGCCACATCAGTGGGGGTTGGGGGTTTTTGGAGGAGTTTTTTTGCTTCTCACTTGTGTAGTCCCCAATTGATATTTCTGTGGGTCAGTGGCCCCGACCCAAAAAAGGTTCCCACCCCGGCCATAAATAAAGAAAACATTGAAACCCTTTGTGTTATAGTAAAATATTAATTTGTCCATTTAAAATGAAGTTTGATAAGCTAACATGAGAAAGTTAAAATGCTTACTCTGTTTAATAATTTAAATTACATCCTTTTCCCTAGCTGTAGCACTAGCAAAATGACTTTGGTGTAATTATGTAATTAATGGTGAGTTCCCATTAATTACAACTGGTGGTCGATGAAAAGGTTTGCGTTGAGCCAGGTGGTCCATAGGCCAAAGAATTTGAGAACCACTGATCTAGGGTGACCTACATAGGATGTGACTGGATTTGCTACTCTTTAAGAAATGCACTCATCCCAAATTCATGCAAACTTTCTATTGCATCATTGTGTGGTGTACTCTATTTTATTTTCTCAAATCTCTCTGGAAACCCCTGAAATGCAAAGGAGAAATTTGGGTCAGTAGAATGCTGAACACATTTTGAGAAACCAGCACAAAAACATTTTAAGCATGTTTTGCTTCTCTAATTCAACACTTGTTCTGTTTTAAAAGATAAATTATATAGACTACTATTTCTAAACTACTCCTGTTTTGGGGGGGAAATTGTCATTGGGATGAGAGTCAGTTCATGTATAGCAGCTTTCAGTGGCTGAATGGGTTTGCTTTTAAACACAAAATCAGTGCACATGTCAGTCCTATCTCAGTGCAGTAAATTGTTGTCTATGCAGCCTGAACTACATTTATCTGCTCAGGCATGCAGCAGACCACTGGCTAAATTTGTCTGTCTCATCACATTTGATTCTGAAGCCTCAGTATAAGATGCGTTTTACAATGGAACTAAGAAAAGGAAAGGCTCTGACAGGAAACAAGGAAAGCTAGAAGATTCCCATTAAATGAAGAAGTGAACCATTTGTGTCATCCAGCATAATGGGGCATACTGGGGAAATAGCATAGGGACACCTATTGTGTGAGAGTGTAAGGATACAGAAGTCTCACAGAGGGGTCAGTTACCAAAGCAGTGCACAAAAACTTGGCTGTGCAACTCTCATTCAGGAGCACTATCCTGATCACAAAGCAAAGCCCCCTCTATGGTGTTTGAAAGTATTTTGCGGGCAAAAGTGCTGACAGATAGCATTCACGCATGCTGACTTTTCGCAACAAGGTTGTGTCGTCACATATATGCATAGATGCATATATAAACGTACCCTTAACCAAAGGCCATCACTGAATTTAGTCAAGTTGAATTTGCATCTGGAACTCTGGCTTATGTATGTTGTCTCTTTAGAAAGCTTTCAACTCTATATTTAAATCTTTGTCAGAGATTTCTTCACTTTCCTGACATGTTCTTGAGTCTGAAAAGGCAGAAACTGAGAGCTGGACTGGTAACTGTGACCCTGCTTGCAAAGTATCAGGCATGAAGGGAGTGGTTTCTATAAAAAGCATTCTTTACTTTGCAAATAGCAACTGAATTGAATTGTATTTTTAGTAACCCAGTTATCGACAGAAAACAGGTTCTCGAAATGCTTCATCTAAATGTCCTAGGAAGCAGATGGGGGCACTTGTGTTGCAGTAACTGATTTTGTAGGGAAATATAAATAGAGTTCAAGTGGAAAGCTAGATTAATATATGTTTATCAGGTATTTTCCAGATGTACGACTACATTTTTCCTTGCTATTACGTACAGCAAAGTCCAAGTTCTACTGAGGATGTAGTAGATAAAATAGCAAATTACCTCTGAATAAACCTGCTTTAAAGGTCCTTTTGAAGAATGTGGAGATGTGGTGTTTTAAATGTTTGTTCTAGAATAAAATTACTTAGAGGCATAACGGAAAAATTGTGTTTAGTCCCAGCTATCATCACTAATAACAAGTTTTACAATACTTATCAAATCTTCTTTTTGTACAGCTTTGTTGATAAGCATCACCTCAACTAACTAGATAGGTTTATTCCTAGTCTCATCCTGCCTGGATTATTTTTACTTTAAAAAAGACAAAACAAAATTATTCTAATGACCTAGACCAAAAAGCAAACTCAAAACGCTAATTGTTATCAATCACAATATTTTACATTTATATTATGCTTTTCTTTAAAAAAGAATGAGTAATCCTGTGGTACCTTAAAGACAGACTGACTGACTAACTATATATATCTTCTTGCACTGAGCCATCGATCGATGGATCTCATCTTCTGTGATGCTGTTGGTGAGCGACTAAACCAATCCTTGATCAGCAGAGCCGATTACAGATGTCACATAAAAAGCCGCCAACTGCAGGTGCTGTATGTTCTTTTCGGATCCTGAATTAGTTTCCAAATCATTGGGAGATATACTGCATCACTTCATATTGGCCTTTAAGATGTCTTTATAGTGCTTATACTGACCACCGATAGAGTGCTTTCCATGAGCAAGCTGGTCATAGAAGACCTCTTTGGTATCTGTGTATCATCCATCCTCATAACATGACCAATCCAGCAAAACTGTGTGTTCGTAAGCATTGCTTCCATGCCCATGACACCACACAGCTTAAAGAACCTCTGTATTTGGAATTTTGTCCCAGCAATTCACGTGGGCAGTCTTCCTCAGACAACGCATATGGAACTGATTGAGCTTCAAAACATGGTGACGATATATTGTCCATGACTCCGAGCTATATAGCAGGACATTCAGGACAACTGCCTGATAAACCACTATCTTGGTATGGAGTTTAATACCATGGTCATTCCATAGGCGTTTGGTCAATTTTCCAGAGGCAGCGCTGGCTTAGGCTAGTCGAGCAGATACATCGTGATCCACGTTTATGCTAGAGGTCAGTACACTTCTCAGGTAGCGGAACTGGTCAACAGCCTTAAGGACTGTACCAGCAGCAGTGATCACTGGAATGCTGGGCTCTTTCCAGACAGGCTGAGGCATAACTTCTGTCGTCTTGAGGCTCACTGTGAGTCCAAAACGGTGAACAGAGGTAACAAAACAATCAGAAAGCTCCTGTGCATCCCTCACTGAATGAGCCAGCAATGCACAGTCATCAGCAAACAGAAGGTCAGGAATAGTTGCAATAACCACTTTAGTGCGAGCCTGAAGTCTCCGGAGATTGAGAGTACTGCCATCTGTTCGGAACTGAATAGGTATGCCCAGGGCTTGACAAACCCCGGGGAGAGCCACTCGCCAGCCCCGCACTGCGCATGCGCCAGACCAGCACTGCGGATGTGCGAAGTGCTGGTGAATGCCACGGGTGAGTAGATTCAGCGGTTTGTCGAGCCCTGGGTATGCCCAACGTGAAGTCCTTAAAAGCAACTAACAGCATCATTGAAAAGTAGATCTTGAACAGGAGAGGAGCAAGGACACATCCTTGCTTTGTATCATTTGATTTTTCAAAAGGTGCTGATGTCTCTCCATTGTCAAGGATGCAACCAAGCATGCGGTTGGAGAGACCGAACAATGTTGATAAATTTTTCAGGACAGCCAATTTGACTAAGTATTTTCTGGAGCCCATTTCTGTTGACCATGTCAAACGCCTTGGTCAAATTGATGAAAATCACATAGAGGTCCTCATGTTTCTCTCTACATTTCTCTTGTATCTGTCTGGCTGTAAATATCATATTGGCAGTGCCTCGACCGGCACGAAATCTGCACTGCCTTTCAGGAATAATACCATTTTTAAACACATACAGTGAAAGCCAATTGTAAAGGATGCGGGCCAGGATCTTAGCAACTGTAGAGAGCAGAGAGATGCCCCGATGGTCATCACAACACGCATGGTCATCTTTCCTTTTATATATGTGTACAATCAGGGCATCTTTGAAGTCCTGGGGGACTAGCTCCTTCTCCCAAATGGTGCTAAATAAATGAGTGAGACAGTACATCAGCTGGCCACCAGCAGCTTTATAAATTTCTGATGGAATTGCATCACTGCCAGGTGCCTTTCCAGATTTCATCTGTTTAATAGCTTTTTATACCTCATCAAGAGTTGTTGGTATGTGCAGCTGTAAATCATTAGCCCACTGAGGGCTAATACATAGAATCATGAGCTCATGAAATTCCTTCATAAAAGAATGGCTACTTTTAAATCCATTAATGAATGCACAGGCAAGTTAAAATGTTCCCCTACAGATTTCTGTGTGTTACCATTTCTAATGTTTGAGTTGTGTCCATTAATCCTTTGTCATCCATTAATCCTTCTGTCCACACATCTATATTAGTGACACCACCACAGGACCTAATCACATAAGTCACAACATCAGAGGCTCATACAACAGCACCTCCTCTAATGTGATATATTCCATCAAGTGCCAGCAATGCCCCCTGCCATGTGTAATGGCCAAACTGGACAGTCTCTATGACAAAGGATTAATGAGCAAAAATAAGATATTAGATATGGTAACACACAAAAACCTATAGAGAAACATTTTAACTTGCATGGAAACTCCTTAGTGGATTTAAAAGTAGCCATTCTTCTACAAAGGAATTTCACAAGCCAATTATAGAGCGCGAGAAAGTGCGGAATTGACCTTCATATGCAAATTTGACACTGTTTCCTTTGGCCTAAACAAAGACTTGAATTGGATGAAATATTATAAAACAGCTTTTCATACATTCAACATCCCATTGACATCAAAAGCTAAGAATGGGACACTTCCAGCCCATTCAGTTAGCTTCATTAGCACTGGGACTACAATTGGCAGATAATGTTTTTTTCCTTCTCTCCCTTACTCTGAGTCCCCCCCCCCCCCCAAGTTACAGACTAACATATCTACTCTTCTGAGACTATTGTACTTTTCTGCGTAAAGAGCTTTTTGCACTTACACATACATAATTTGTTTCAGCCACCACTGGTCTCATGTGGAACATGGCAACTCTTTAACAGCACATAACAGCAGTACGCAGCCCTTTGGGGAATGCAACAAAGAATAAGATAATCTCCGACTAAGACTGCCAAGGGAATGTAGGTTAGGCAGAATGCAGTTACTAAAACTGGCATTTGGCTAGGACTCTGGATCTAGTGTCTTCATTTGAGCAAGAGGTATCATGGAATCTTTTCTCTCTGGAGGTGACCTGGCTCTGAGTCTTACCATCGCAAAATGCAGCATTTTTAGGTGAGCTGTATACCGTAACACCATTCTGGGGCAATGGTTTGGTATTGGTTCAGATGGAGAGCAAGGTGTATGAAGCTGGGGAAGCTTCTCTCAATATTCAGCCTAAATGTTTCTTTCCAAATGCAGATCTCTTGTTCCTCCATAAATAATTATTTTCCCATAATTGTTGGAGGTTTCTACTCTTCAAATATTTGATACCTTCTACTCTGTCATCTCTTAGCCAAAAATCCCTCCATTCCTCCCTCAGTCTCATGTCAACAGTCAGTAACTCAGATCACCATTGTTACTCTTGTTTGAACTCCCTCCACTTTGTTAGTATTTTTCTCATAATATGGTGCTCAGAAATATACACACTATTCCAGATACAGTTACACCAGAATCCTAAAGAAAGGAACTGTTAGGCCCTTGCTGTAAATATACCTGACCTCTGGCTTTGTGCCCCCAAAATTACATTGTCTTTTTCTTGGCTGCCATATGGTGCTCCAAACACAAATCTAATTTGCAGTCCTCTGTCACCTGAGAACTACTTCATCCAAGTTTTTCTCCTTTAGACAATAGTTTAGATTGTTTTCCCCAGATGTCTTGGTTTATAGCTTTTACAAACTGAAAGTTGTTGTTTTGCACATTTCTAATCTTTCTAGCTCTCTGCGTTTGCTTTCTTGATTGGAGGACAACTCTTCCCAATTTAATATTGTCTACAGATTTCACAAACCTGTTCCAGATAATGACCAAAGATCGTAAATACTCCAAGACTTAATACTGACTCCTGATGCTGGTGATTCAGACCCCATTCGTCTATCAGTTTGATATCTTTGTATGGAGAGTGCTATTTATGAGCTAGGTATTGGTGATATTTTTGTTATCCCATAGGATAGTGGCTTCCAACCACCGGTCCACATACCAGTGCTGGGCTGCGAACCGCTGGCTGCCGGGCCATGGCACGCTGCCAGGCCATGCCCATGGGGCTGGGGTATACCCTGGGCACGTGGTGGGTGGGCGTTGTAGCTGAAGCCAGCTGTTTGCAGCGGCTCTGGGGACCACTGCTGGGGTACTTCACAGTGGCTCTGGGGGCTGGGGCTGTAAACTTCAAAGGAATGTGTGAAAAGATGTAGCAGAAGTCGTCCCATTAGATAAAGTGTGTGAATACAATGTTTAATGTATGCTATTACTAATCGTCATGTCAATTATCAATGATAATATGTTGTACATTTTCAGTCATACAAATGGGCATTCTGATATGACTTTTTGTTGACCACTTGTTCTGAATTTTGATGTTGTTTGGCTCTTTGGTTTGAAAACTTTGCAGACTGCTGCTTTATGGGGAGTAAGGGTGTTAAATTGTGGTTAATTGACTAGTTGAGTAGTCGATGGAATTTCATTTGGGGCTCTTGTACATTTTAAAGGAGAAATAAGGAACTCTATGTGCAGCCTGGGGCCAGCGGGGAAGTCCCGCTGAGTCTGGGCTGCACGCGGGCATGCCTGCTTTGAAATGTACAAGAGTCCCTAGCGGGGGCTCTTGTGCATTTCAAAGCCTCAGTGCCTTCATGGAGCCCAAGGTCAGCTGGTGATTCCCCAGCTGTTCCCAGGCTTGGCACGGCATTTCCCCAGAACCCGGGGTCAGCTGGGGAGTATTCAGCATTTCAAAGGGGGCAGCGCTGCACAGCTGAGCCAGGGTTCTGGGGAAATGTTCTGGCCATTTTGAAATGCCGTCTTGGGGTGTCAAAGTGGCAGTGCTGCACAGCTGATCCCTGGCTCAGCTGTGCGGTGCTGCCGCTCTGAAGTACCCCTTTCTTTCCTGCCTCCCCCCTTTGCTTCCTCTATCTGATAGAAGTAGCAAGGCAAGGGGGAATTAACTAGTTGACTGACTATTTAATAAGCATTTGCTTATCGTATAGTCAACTAGTTGACATAATGGGGAGGTGCTAAAATTTCTGGTGGATTAAAAGCTTTAACATCCTTAATGGGGAGGTGCCAAAATTTCTGGTGGATTAAAAGCTTTAACATCCTTAATGGGGAGGTGCCAAAATTTCTGGTGGATTAAAAGCTTTTAGGCTGCTTTTGAATACTGGAGCAAGAGGTCTTGCTCATGCTATATGCATAATTACATTTCAAACAAAGTTTTCATAGGTGTTAATGTTTACAGATAAGAAAGGAAAGGATTTTTTTAACAGAATTTTTTTTAGTGTTGTAGATATCTGCAAACTCTGATCTTAAAGATTTTATGCAAATATGCAAATGATTTGCATAATGATATACAAATAAAATGTTACTGGTCCACCAAAAGTTTGTGAATGGGTTTGCCGGTCCACCATATAAAGAAGTTTGGGAACCATTGCCATAGGAGATCTTCATTCCACTACCTCATTCAATATACTGCTGTTACACTTTTCTTCTACAGTCATTTAGTTTTCAATGTGTGTGTCAATATCTCTGTACAAGACAATTTGTATTAATTATTCAAGTAAGATTTTCTGTCCATATTAAATCCCAGTATATGCCCCATACTGGAGTCTCTCCAGACTCTAATTTTGAGATTCTGTCAAAGCAATCAAGTTCACCTGTCAAAACTGATTCTTTCTGGACCTATGTGATTATTGAATATTAATTATAGGTTTGAGTAGTTAAGAATATCTGTGATGGAAAGCAATTTCTACTAGCATGTGTTCTACGGCACTGGGAGATCTGAGATTCCTATCACAGCTCTGCTTGTGAAAGTCAAATGGTTCCAGAGCTGAATGGGCCCAGTAAATAAGTGTTAGAAAGATGAATGAATTTAATCCCCAGTGCTCCGAACCACAGAATATGATGGAATGGTGTTATCTCAGGCGAAGTGACTAGAAAAGAAAAATCAGGGCATAAAACTTACAGTGGCAGCTACGTTTGCAGCCATTTAAAAAATAAAGTATGTATGTTTTGCTGTATATTTTGAGTGTTGCTGTACAGCCTAATCAGCTCTAAACAAGACATGTATCCTGACAAGTTGTTGAACATTATTGGTGTTAGTTACAAGAAATGTAACTAATGAATAAAGTTGGAGATAGCTGAGCCGTGTGTTGATATTGCACTTTTCAGCCATTTCCCATTTGCTGTTCTGTTTGTCGAAAGGGCAAAACAAACTCTGGAGGTGGAGGAGGGTTCCTTGGCACTGAGGAGGGGTGCACAGTAACTGCATAAAGTAAGGAAGGGGCTGGATTCAGTGGTGAGGTCATAGGGACACACCACTCGTTGAGCTTCCAGTGGTATGGAGTAGTGCAGGCATGTCAAACTCAAAGCCTACTGAGGGCTGCACAAACGAAAACTGATAGCTTTCAGGGCCACCTAGGGTTCCCAGATGTCGAGCACACAAAAAAAAGGCAGAAGGCACCAATACCAGTTACAAGGCAACCCTAGGGCCACCAAAGAAAATGTACTTTGTCGGAAAGTTGTAATTATTTATTATTATAGATTATGTTTTAGGTATATTTTATAATATTACAATAATTTGATGTGTAAAATTATTTGCTCATATTAAATAATTTTTAAATTAATTTTACATAATTTTAAATTTAAATATACATTTAAGGTACTTTTAAATTTTGTATATGATATATAACTTGTTTTGAAATAAAAACAAGTATAGACCATGGTTAATCAAATAGAACAGGCTTTTGTGAAAATTTCAGATACTTTGTAAGTTTGAGATTTTGCATAAAGATACAATTATTCATGCAATTGCCAAAAATTGACATTTATTGATATAAATTTAATATAAATTTTGTGATTTTATTTGGGAATAAATAAATAAAAAACAAAATATTAACAAAATAACCCCTTCCTCTCCCCCAGAGCCAGGCACTGCCCTACCCCCGTTCTAACCCAATCCCCCTACACTCCCCTAGAGCCAGGCCCCCCCACCTAATGCCTCCCCTTTCCCCCAGAGCCAGGCTCTCCCAGCCCCTCCCCTCCCCACCTAATACCTGGGTCCCAGAGTCGATGTTGCCGTCTGAGGTGCTGGGGCGGCGTGAGCACAGTGGCCAGCTGTGAGCACCTGGTGGAGCAACCAGCGCAGAGCACCCAGCCAGCCATGAGCGCGTGCATAGAGCGGCCCCTGCCGGCTGTGAGCAGGCACTTGGCCACGTGCTCCGAGTGGCCAGCGGGCCTCACTTCATTCTTTTATAAAAATCTTCTGGGGGCCGCAAAAAATTTCCATCAGGCTGCATGCGGCCCTCCAAACGCCAGTTTTACATGCCTGGAGTAAGGAATGATTGGGTCCAGATGATCTACTGCTGTGTGTGAATTTTCTCACCATTAATCAGTTACATGGAGATTAGTCCAGCTTCTGTGTTGGAGGAAGCAACTCTGAAGCCACTTTGCAGCTTGTGCAGAAGGATTCCGAACCAGGCTGGCTGCATTCCCCCCAATAACAGTTTTCAAGGTGTGTGTAACAAGTGAGAATTCTTGGGAGACTGATCTTACTCCTTTAGTCATTAGCAAAGCTTCCCATTAACTCTTATATGTCTTAACTTAGGCACCTCTGTATGTTTTTTTTTTAATCTCTAAATTCCATTAATCTAGTGCTATCTAAAAGGACACAAAAGTACTGCCAACACCAGGTATTTAAAAATCATGATTCAGAGCCTGTAAATCAGGATGCTTTTTTAAAAAATGGGTGGGTTTTTTTACTTTCTGGGTTTTACGTCTCTAGGAAATACTTGAGTCACATTTTTAAGCTTGTATTCCACAATCATGAGGGCTAGAGACTTTAAAAACAAATACAAAACTGATTCTCACTTAATAAAAGGTCTTTAAGAAAAGCATAAACTATTAATGAGACTTCTGACAAAATTGTGACAGCTGGCATCAGGTAAATTCTTACCTGTTAGTAATTTGTTAAATTAAACAGAATCATAGAATACTAGAACTGGAAGGAGCCTCAAGTGGTCATCGAGTCTAGTCCCCTGCCCTCATGGCAGGATCAAGCACTGTCTGTCATCTCTGACAGGGGTCTGTCTAAGCTGCTCTTAAATTAGGGACGTGAAGGACTAGTTTACTTGCTCTCCCCTCCCTCCCCCCCAACAAGGGGGGGGAGCAAAGGGGGTACTTCAAAGCAGCAGGACTGCGTGGAGCCTGGGGCCAGACCCCCGGGCTCCATGTGGCGTTGTTGCTCTGAAACGCCGGGAGTAGCCTGGCTCCTGTGGTGTTTCAAAGCAGCAGCACTGCACGGAGCCTGGGATCAGTGGGGAGTCCCCAACTGACCCTGGGCTCCACGTGGCACTTGCGCCTTTAAAGTGTAGCAACAGCCCGAGGGCTGTTGCTACACTTCAAAGGTGGAGATGACCTATCAGCTAGTTGAATAGTTGATGCAAAATGCAAAAATAATTTATACATGAGGTCATGGGGCTGCATCCTAGTTGCAGTAGTGGAACTGAAAAATAATGGGAAGTGATTTGGGAGTGGGACGGAGCAACAAGACAGTGGGTCATCATTGGGGTACGGACTCATGCAGGATAATTTCATAAATGTCTTTTGGTCTTACTGTCCGCCATAAAACTAAAGATTTATTTACCAACGGAGGCATACAATTTCAGGGATGAATGAAAGTCATAATTGTATCATTTAATGAGAGGTGAAGCCACAGCTCTGCTGTATTAACCATTGAGTTAGTAGAGATGGTGTCAACTCACAGGGGCAGGGCCCAACAGGGTTGTGGATTCGCTTCAAGACAGAGTAAATTAGGGATAGTTGCTTTTATTAATCTCACTACGTCTATTACAGGCTTAATTCTGCCAGATGGTTACATAGCTACTGCAAAGTAATATGTCAATAAGCACAGGTAGAGCAATGCATAAAAAGAGTAATAGGCACTTGGAAATGCTTACGCCCTTTCAGTCTGCGGGGAGTCCCATTCCAGTCACCTTGCACCAGGCCACAGTGGACGTGGCTCCAGCTGGGGGGGATCCCAGAGCACCCTTCAAGGTCTAGGTCCCTGATGAGACTCAGTGGGCCCAGGACTCCCTACACTAGTTATACTACAGTTGTTTACCGGGTGTGCACATACCTGGCTCAACACCATTCTTATCACTTTCATGAGCTGAGACCGAGGTCAAACTTGTTTACTGCTTAGTAGTTTCCCAGCTCAAGGCATGGGTTAAAGCTGATAAAGTCCAGCTGTTTTTTGGGCTTGCAGGGTCCCAGGCTATGCTGAGCTGGGTACAGCAGGGATGGACACTTCCATCCCAGGCCTGCTAAGCTGCAGGACCCACATATGACTTTTATGTGACAGTTGGAATCTTGAGCACTTTCTAATAGAAAATAACTGTTTGAATACAGCCACTCCCCGACTTACAAACACACCGATTTACGACCATCCTCTCGTTAACCCCGTTATAATAATTTCGAGTTGAGAACCATGTACGTCAAGTTTTTCGAACAGCACGGGCAGTGCGTTTAAGGGTATTTCCAACTTATGACCAAATCGAGTTACAACCAGGTGTTTAGAACGTAAGCCGTTTGTAAATTGGGTTGTAGTTTTCTTACATTTTCTTAAATTGTTAATACTATTCACATTCATATCAGTATATTAGTCACTAACCTAGTATTCTGCAGTATTATTTTGAAAATTTGACTATTATATTTTTATTAAGTATTTTAGATTTTGTATCCCCCCAAATCCTTTACAACTCTTTATTTTCTATAAAATGTAATTTCCTGGAATAATTAGATATCCTGATGTGATGTTGTGACCTCTTTGCTCTATTGATGAGTTTACAAGGAGCAAGCCTGAGGAGGGGGTGGGGGTGGGAATAATCATTAGGAGAAAAGATTCAGGATTATTAAGTGATACTAGTGTGAAAGCTGCTTCTCCAGTCAGCATGCCCCTGTTTTAACTGCTTTAACTAAAGGTCAAGAAAATTGTACAGGAAGCTACATGGGCACACAATTTAAAGATCCACATATAGTAGGGCATTGGATTTTTTGCTGTTGATTAAAGCTCATGGCCTTTTTGTGTGTGTGTCGTGTTTTTATTGATAGGAAAAAAGCTAAAAGGATTTGCCTCCTGTCTTGCACCAAGTAGCAGAAATAAGGCTAGCCGTCAGGACTTCTAGTCTCCTTTTCTATTCATTAACATAACCCTTCTCTCGCATTGGCTACTTGACCCTAGCGAAATGTGCTGGCAAAAACATGCATGATGATTTTTAGAAGGGTCAAAACCCAAAGGAAAACCCCAATTCTGTGCCTCTTCTGCAAGAGTGAAGCTAATTACAGGCTTGTGACCTAGCACATCTATGAAGTCAGTGGGAGTTTTGACTGTGTAAGGAACTCAGATTCAGCTCCTAACATCCCATTTGCTCCTACTAGACACAGAATGATTTCAACCCAGGTAGGACTACCATGCCTCTAAGGAATTTGGGGCATGGAAGTGGACTGAACAGGAAGGGATCAGGAGTAAATAAAGGGAAAATGTGTATTTAGTTGCAGTCAGAGCATTTTTCTTTGTTTTGGTTGTTTGGTTAAATTTCCCTGTGGGAATCTGTCTTTCCTCCCTCATTTGCTATCTAAGAGAGTACCCAGAGATGTTCTCTGTTTTCATTTGTTTTGCTCAGTTGCTCTGTTACACCTAGCAACCAAGTATGCTTTATCAAGTACATCTTTTTCTTTTGATAATAAAATCACCTTTTTTAAGGCGATTATTTGATTCTTGTTTCTTGGAAAGAAACAGCAGGTCTCTGTGTGTGTGTCTGCCTAGCCTGAGAGGTCAGCTATCAGAGATACAGTTGGTTTTGTTTCTTTTTTCAAGCTCTCTTGTGGCAGAGAAGCTTGGGGTACTCCTGGGCAGGGAAGTCCAAGTGCTTTCTTTCTGGGTTCAAGAAGAAAGAGGCTTGTTTTACTTGGTGGTGACAGCTACCCTCCAAAGTCAGTAAATCTGTAAATCATGATTTTTTGTATGCAGGGCCTAATAGAGGCAAGGTATGTAAGGTCTTTTGTCACACACACACCCCCATCTTCTGCACTCAGAGTGCCAGAGTGGGGAACAGCTCTGACAAACAGCAATCATATTGTCTACTCTCAAAAGACAGTTTCTGATGTCTGACACTGTATGTCTTGTAGAGCAAATAGTTGAGGTTTACTTGGACTACATAATCTGTGCGCTGCTATGATCAAACTCCCTGCTGTTTTAAAAGAAGTCTTGTGTTATTTTGGATATGTAAAGTATATAATGAAAGTGAATATTTTCTAAAATTGTGGAAAAAATGTGTTGCATGATCAATAGGATTCATGTGGATCTGAAGGCCACTTAATTAGTTTGTGTTAAATTAACCTCAGAACGCATATGTACAGCATGAATCACACTGTATGGACAATCAGTTATAATGCCTGTGTAAAACATTAAATTTTTCATTTAAAAATGAATAAATCATTTTTATTGTATTGTTGCTTTATCCTCCTTGGGCCAATTTTTGTAAAGTTATTTTCAAAGTGGCCTAAAGAAGCAGACAAGTACCTAGGTATTTTTGAAAATTCCAGTAGGCACCTATCTCCATCTATAGATGTCTAAATAACTTAAATAATCTGGCCCATCAGTGCTAGAGATCTCATTTGGCAAATGTTCTGGAAAGCTAATCCTAGTTTAGAATTCGAATCTCATAGTGTCTTTGCGAGCTGTGATCAGTTATCTGAACCCAGCCAGTTCTTAAACACTATATCAGTATCTGGTTTGTATTTACTATTTAACACAACACTAAATTTCAATAATATAATGAATATAACCAGGAATTTTTACTCTCTTAGATGTTGCTATATCAATAGTTTTTTCCATAGTTTACCTGAACTTTTGTGTCTATCAGGTTTAGTTCAGTCTTTTCTAGTCTCTCATTTACCACTGAGTTAACACACATCACTATGACCCACTGTTACTTTTCCATTGAAAAGATTTATACTTTTTTTTTTCTTTTTTTTTTTTTTTTTCCAGGATCCAACCAATCTGGATAAATTTAATGTCTCCAATTTCTTCCATGTTAAAAACAACTTAAAAGTAACAGACCCAGGTAAGGATGAACTAAAGTTTGGCTGAAGAAACTCTAATTGTGATATACAAACACAAAGAATAATTTGAGGAATTTTAAAAAAAAGAAAACACTGGATGGTTGGCTTATGAAATGTTATGCAGCGCTTCCTAGAAGCTCCAGCTGAGATTGGGACCTGTAGTTCTAGATATTCTAGAACAGGGGTGGTCAAAAGCCTCTCAGCGGGCTGGATCTGGCCTGCCTTTGTCTTTGATCCAGCTCACGAGGCAATTACAGGCCCAACCCCCAATTACAGGCCCCCACAGGGGCAAGGAGCTTGGCCCTGCCCCTCTGCCCCCATGCTGCCATTGGAGAGGAGGCACTGCTGGGGCTAAGGATCCTCAATAGGACCGGCCCCAGAAGGGCTGCTTCCGCAGTCACGTGGCCTTGGGCTAGCCCCAGGACGCGGTAGCAGCTCCTCTTGAACAGCCCCGGGCCGCCTGGCTGCAGTGCCTCTGGAGCATCCTTGGGCAGTGTGCCTGTGGTGCCACCGGGGCCAGCCCAAGCCACGTGGCTGCAGTGCCGCGGCAGCGGTGTCTTCGGCCTCCGGGACCGCATGTGGCAACAGGGCCTCTCTCCAGGGACCGGGACCTCATGGCTGCAGCCATTGCTGCAAGAGAGCACAAAGCAAGGTAAGGTTTCTTCTCATGTCAAGACCTCCCCACCCCACACACGTCACTTCCCTCCTCCTCCCCTCCAAGACCCAGCATCCCGAGCTTGCGCCAACACCCTCGCTTGTTCTTGCACCTTCTTGCCTGGCCTCATACTGCACCCTCCTTTGTTCCTGCTCCCTCCACCTGGCCAGACACCCTACTACTAGCCTGCTTCTGCACCCCAGCTCCCTCCCAGATCCTGCGCCTCATCCCTATCCTACTTGCTGGCAACCCTGTTTCACGCACCGTATCCCTCATTTTTGTCCCTACCTCAGAGCCTAAGGAGTTCCATAAAATGCACTAACTCCAGAACCCCAGAAAAGTAAATCTGATCTCTGGGAAGCCCTGAACCTCAGTCCCCCCCCCCTTCCCTTCCCCTCACCCCATGAGGTTGGGGCACCAGAGGAGTGAGGTGTCTCAGTTGGGGCCACATCAGTGTGCATTGGGGGATTTTGGAGGAGTTTTTTGCTTCTTACTTGTGTGGTCCCCAACTGATTTATTTATTTATTTATTTTTGTGGGTCAGCGACCCCAGACCCAAAAAAGGTTCACTAACCCTCCCATAAATAAAAAAAAAAACCATTGAAACCTTTGTTGGATATATTTTACTTGATTTAAAATAAAGATTGACTAACAGAGAGTTAAAATACTTAATCTGTTTCATAATTTCAATTAAACTGTTCTGACTAGATGCAGCTGGTTCATAAAATAAAGTCACTGTACCCAGCAGGGTAGTTCTCAGCCCTGCTCCTTCTGCCTGAGGCCCCACCCCTTCTGCCCGAGGCCTTGCCCCTTCCGGATCGGCCTGTGGCCACTTCTGAAATTTGTGAAGAGGCGCCTCCCCCTTCTAAAATTATTGCTCACTCCTGTTCTAGAAACACAGTAAGACCTGATCATGCTTATCATTAAATAGACCAGAGGTCCATAAACTGTGGGGCAGGCTCCTTGCCAGAGGGGGCACATGGCTGAGGCCCAGACCAATGCCCATTGGGTATGGGAAGGGAGCACAACCCGGCTCCACTCCTGGCCCCACACCATAACTCTCCTATTTTTTGCTGACAAATACTTAGAGCTATGCCAGGGCAGAACCCAGGTGTCTTTGTGTCACTTTTTAAAAATGCTTCTGTACCATGAGATTACTTACCTTGGGAATTATGAGCCATAATTATGATTGTTTTTATTTGCTGAGGGGACAAAGGGCAGGGGCTTTGTTGTTGTTGTTTTGTTTGTTTTGGGGCTTTTTTTCTCATTGAGTATTCAAAAATAGTGTCTGTCTTTAGTATTCCATATAAGTGGTTTAAATTGATTTATAAGAGTTTAGGTAGCTTCCAGTTGTTCTAAAGAGCCCTTCAGTGGTAAAGAATATAAAATCAAGACCTTTTATAATGCATGGCCAGTAAACTGTCTCACCATACCTGGATTGCACTGTTTTCACATGGTGTCTTAGTGCTCACTCATTCATCATAATCACTTCTACAAGATGGAAATTTTATGGCTATTTCCATGGAAAAGATTTCTTCATCTTCTATAGAGTCACAAGGTAGGGAAGGTAATATTTACTGGAGGAACTTCTGTTGGTGAGAGAACTGTATGGCCCTGTTAAGTTGATGATTTTGAGGTACAGAGTTTGTTTTTAACTGAAAATGGTTTAATATTGTCTAATAGATGAAGAAAAAGCAAAATTGGATCCATCTTACTATCTGAAAAATACAAATGCAGAGACCCGAGAGACTTTACTGGAGCTGTATAAAGAATTCAAAGGAGATGATATTCTAGCGGCTACAATGAAGGCCCCAGAAAAGAGAAAAGTTGATAAGCTGAATGCAGTAAGTTGATCTTTTTGTGGACACTAATTCTATTTCTCAAGAGTGGTAAAGGCTATTTTTCAGTATAATAGCCATATCACCATCTGAACAGATGTGGTTTTTACTGTGCTGTTTACTGATGCTTGGGAACCTATCATACATCAGCAGCAATGGGAGAGGTAAATTATATTACAATTCTTTAGAAATGCAGTGGGCTGTGTATGTCAGTGAATTTCATTTTGTGAAATATTTGTAAATGAACCTAAAATATGTTTGAAATCAGGTGTGATAAGAGATAAGTGCCCTTTAAATTTAGATTGTGATTACCATGGTGCCAGTTAGGTGATAAAGGCTTTTTCTTCCAGCTTGTAATTCCTTGCTTTGCATTATTGTATCATTGGCAGAAGGAATACAGCTTAAGGGCAATGTGAGTGAATCATTCTTGATGTGGACATATATATAAATCACCAGAAACAGAATCAACATTTCTTCTTCACAGTATTTTTAATGGACTGTTGTAAAAGGTGCCCTTAGCTGATGCATATTACTGTGTGCTCATAGTTGTTGAGAAATAAGTCTGCATATTGAATGTTTGCATCAGTGTCTGCTGGGAATGGGCAGGATTGTGCATGTCCCTGTGCTTAGATGACAATTGTATGAGTATCAGTTAGTAGGAGTATGCCACATGATTTAAAAAAAAGGGGAGTGGGAATTTAGATGGACGATGAGTCCCAAGATAGGAGAAGCTGCAAGGCTTAGATTTGACTTGCCATGTTTGTTCCTATTCAGGCAATTACACAATTAAAAAAAAAACATATTTAGGGGAAAAGATAGGATGAAATGGAATGTAAACTGTCTACATGTCACAGGAACAGATTGTCAGTTGGTAGAACTGGCAAAGCTTGATTGGCTTCTGTGGAGGCTGTATAGTTTGAGGCAGAACATGCAGAAAACCAGGATTCTATACCCAGCACTGCCACTGATTTCACTGGCTGATCTTGGGCAAGATGCTTCACTTGTGTGCCTCCTTTTCCCCTTTGTAAAATGAGGATAATAATTACCTCTATAAAATGCTTTGAGAGCTATAGATGTGTTTAATCTAACATATAAAGGAGAATGTTTGTATGTTTGTGCTCTAATAACTTGGACACTGTAAGAGCTACCGCAACCAAACTTTGCACGAGATAACCTTTCATCCGGGAGAAGGTTTTAAGGTACTCTTGGACCTGATCGGGCCCGAGCTCAAGCTGTAAAAATAAAAAAATAACTCGCCACGCTGCGCTGCAGGGGCTGCTCCACCCACCCTAGGTCCTATGCCCGTCGCCTGCAGCCCCCAGCACCATCTGGGACTCGCCCCCTCCCGCCTGCAAGGTTACATAAGCGACCCACCCCCCACGCCGGCATGCAGTGCCCCAACTCCCACGCACACAACAGCTCGGCACCTGCCCTGCCCCTGCAGCACCTGCAGCCCCGGGCGTAAGCTGGGGCACCCCTCCCGTGTGTAATGTCCCCTCCACCCGAGGTCGCACCCCCCCCGGGGATGATGCAGACCTATATTTTAATCCCTATAGAAATTAGTGCAACTTTTTCTACCATTCAAAAAAAGATAATGGACTACTAGTTTTTCTACATTTTGTTCTTCCGGTTTTCCCGAGCAAAGCTGGGTAACTCCATCTAGTAAATATGTAAATGACCTATGTGGCATTACTTATTTGGTCTTGTATTTGTGTTTTTAACTCAATTTAGGATCCATGAGTGAAGTTCCATTTTTTCAGAAACAAGGCTATAAACAGATATCAGGAACCATGTGAGAGGGCCGATCAGGTGTCGCTCTGGGTATTCCTAAAGCCCCTCCATACGTTTACTAGGCTTTAATTTCACTTACCCAGGGATGTTTTACAGAAGTCTTGCCAGCAGTCCTCCTTTTATATCTCCAGCTATGGATATAAAAATAATGCACAATAATAAAAACCCTTTCCTGATAACGTATTAAAAGAAATTGATGTGGAAGCAATAAGCCCCTTGTGTCCAATGTCTGAACAGCTTTAAGTAGAAATTCATCAGTGAAAATGTTATAGGTGACAGATGGAAAAATACCACTGCATAGTGCCTCTCTTTTTTATAAGTACTAGAGGAAAAAGCCTGCTTCAGATAGGAAACAGAAGACATTTATGTGCTCCTAGTAAGTAAGTGGTAATATTTTAATTAGGGAAATATAATTCTTTTTATCATGGTTAATATTACGCAAGCTAACAATGAAAAGCCATTATATAATTTTATCACAACAGTATCAAACACCCTTAAAACTACAGCAGTGGTGCATCTGCAGACGAGGAATCAGAAAAGTCTATGTATGTTTGCTATAGCATTATTAAAACTTGCTGTCCCTTTTTAGAAGATGGAGAATGCAGACTGTGCCACGTAACGTAGCAACATGTCAGATCTTGTCATTTAGTTTAGTAACTATTAAGAAAAGGGGAGGACATTTCTATAATTGAAAGTGGTAGATAAAGGAGAGGAAATGTACCTTTTAAACAAAATGAAGAGACAGTTAAACTCTATATCAAAACTTCACTTCTAGTTTTGCAACAAGTTTTTAGTGTTGTTTAAAAATGTGTTTAATGTAGTGACCCTGCTTATCTTAAAATCCTCATTCTACTCTTTTTGACAGTGCTTCCTTCTGAGATAAGATTAAACGTTGTTCTTTTGCTGATTATATTGGAAAGACAGCAGAACTAGTGAATTGTGATCATAATGGCTCTTTGTGTGATTTATGCTGTGTTTGATATGTGCTTCTCAAGACTTGTAACCCCTTGTTAAAACATTTTTTAATTCCCCCTTTTTTTTCCCCCTCCCCTCTGTCCCTTACTTGCAGAGACCCACACCTGGCATATATTTGGTACAAAAGCTTTCATTTTAGGGAGGGCAGAAAGGTTCAGGGCATTAAAGGTTATGGGATAATAGCTCCTTTCCCTTTTGGCAATGACCAAAAGTTGTAACCATATGCTAACTATTTGTGATCTACATCAAATTTATTGATTGGTGTTAGTCCAATTCTGAGTAACTATTAGGGATGTCATAGCAAAAGCTTATCGGTTAATGCTATTGACTACGTGCATTCCCCCCCACCAGAAATTTTTTTTAGCAGGCTGGACAGCAGCCCAGCTCAGTTCCAGCTTGCGCTCGGTCCAGGACTTACCCCCTCAATGGCTCTGCATTTAAAGCGTATTAGGAGCTGGGTGGGAAGGCAGCCCGACTTAGTGCCAGCTCACGCCGATTTTGGGAGCTCAGACACACACACTCCTGGAGAGGGGCTGCTGCCTTCCCCACGGGTAACAGCATGGAGTGACAGGGAGCCAGTCCATGAAAGGAGCTGGTTTTTAAATTGGCTTCCCTTGTGGAACCAGCTCCCGCTTGGCACCCCATGCTGCTGACTCTCATACAGGTGCAACACTGCGGGATGGCAGGGGGATCCTCGATAGTGGGACCAGAGTGCACTGGCTGCTGGCCCTTTCCCTTAGGGACTATAGAATAGTTGAGTAACCAATAAGAATTCATGCGGTTACTCGACTATTCAATTAACCAAGATCTAACATCTCTAGTGACCATGTATCTACATCACCAAATCTTGTGCTTATGTTGGCAGTCTCAGGAGCGAGGATAATATGGGCCCTGGGGGGCTACCCTCCCCACAGAAACACACACACACACTTGTAATAATGAGATAAATAAGTTTAGCTTTCTACAACTGAAAAAGTCAATATATGAAATATGGAAACCTACAAGAAACACAGCATACCAGATGCTGTACCATAACATCATGCTGTAGGGTTCAGAGTGGCTTCATTTGCTTTTTCCAAGCAATGTCTTGACAAAAAAAATAAATTAATGCAGACCACCTTTCTTGAGAGCTTTAATTTACAAATGTGTTTTTTAATAGCTGTTGAAGACTGAATACCTGAAACTTCTTTTATTTTACATATAGGTGTTTTGCCTATTTTGAAAAAATAACTAGTGTACTGTCTTGGTAAATATTTTGGAAGTTCATGCAGTGCCTGTACTGAATGCTTGGACATGCTAACATATTTTGGAAACCCCATTCTTTCTCTCCAGTGGAATGAGTGTGGGAATTGTTAACTGAAGTAGCCAGTATATGTATTGTTCAGCAGAACCATTTCTTTTTCAAGATTTTTAGAGCCCAGCATTGTAGTACTCTGAGGACATTGAGAATGTGATATTTACTTTAGGAAACATCACTCTGGCAACATAAAAAAACCCCAAAATCAAATGTACTATTTATATGACAGTCTTCACCATACAAAATAGCAGGTGGGAATGAGAAGCTAAAACTGAACGCTAATTTGTTCTACTAGGGCAAGAAAAGTGCTGTTATTAAATGCATTAGAGATCTATGGGTAAAATACTGGTTTCACTGAAGACAATGGAAAAAAACATCAATTTTATGCATGAGGCCAGGATTTTACCCTAATGATAGATGAACTTCTGATCTCCTTTTAACAATTAGTAGAACTGGAGTTACTTTGACAATAGCTGACTAATTGCTTCCATTCTCTAAATCTATTATTATTACTACTATTGCTGTTATATAGGTAGCTTATTATTTGACTGTGTATGTACATCAAAATTAATAAGATGGCTTTATGGGAGGAATGCAGGCAAGGATGGTATAATGGTGTATTTCTTCCTTCTAGTTTTTGTAATTTTAACTCTTAATTTTTAATCTTTTGTACAGGCTCACTATTCTACAGGGAAAGTAAGTGCTTCCTTCACATCCACTGCCATGGCCCCAGAAACAACACATGAAGCAGGTACTGTATATACCTATCTTTTAAAAAGTGTGTTTTAATCCAATATACTGATATAAAGGAAGCTACCCTATATACATACATCTGAGAGGACTGCAAGAATACATTAAGTAGTCAGTACATGATATTTTAAAACCTTATTGTCTATGTAGCTATAGTACTGGTTTCTTTTTTGAGTGCTTGCTCATATCAATTCCAATCTAGGTGCATAACTCCTGTGCATGCAGTCTTGGGAGATTTTTGCCCTAGTGGTATCTATATGTTGACAGTGCCACTTTCCTGAGTGATTCATTCTCTGTCACCCATTTTCAGCCTCTGACAAACTAAGGCTAGAAACACCACTCTTGCCCATCCAGGTTAATAGCCATTGATGGACCTGTCCTCCATGAATTTATCTAGCTCTTTTTTGAACCCTGTTATAGTCTTGTTCTTCACAGCATTCTCTGGCAAGTAGTTCCACAGATTGACTGTGTGTTGTATGAAGAAGTTTTTGTTTTAAACCTGCTGCCTATTAATTTCATTTGGTGACCCCTAGTTCTCATGTTAAGGGAAGGAGTAAATAATTTTTCTCTACTCACTTTTTCCATGTTTTTATAGATCTCTATCATATCCCTTCTTAGTCATCTTTTTTCCAAAAGTCCCCATCTTATGAATCTCTCCTCATATGAAAGCCATTCTATATCCTTATTCATTTTTGTTGCCCTTTTCTGAACTTTTTTCCAATGCCAAAATATCTTTTTTTGAGATGAAGTGACCACATTTGCATGCAGTGGTCAAGATGTCGGGGTTACCATTGATTTATATAGAGGCAATAAGATACTCTGTCTTATTCTCTCCCTTTCTTAATAATTTCCAACATTCTGTTTGCTCTTTTGAGTGCTGCTGCACACTGAGTGGATGTTTTCAGAGAATTATTCACAATTACTCCCAAGTCGCTCTTAAATGATAACAGCTAATTTAGTTCCCATCATTGTATGCATGTAGTTGGGATTATGTTTTCCAATATGCATTGCTTTGCATTTATCGACATTAACATTCATCTGCCATTTTGTTGCTCAGTCACCTAATTTTGAGAGATCCTTTTGAAGCTGTTCAGTCTGCTTAGGACTTAACTATCTTGAGTAGTTTTGGATGCTTTGCAGATTTTACCACTTCACTGTTTACCTCTTTCTCCAGATCATTTAGCCATTAGTTTGACTACTAAACTACCACTAATACTTAGAGTTCTTGCTGGGACTTTGCCCTGTTTCCTAGGATTCAAACCAAATTCATCATGCAACAGGCTAATGCCTTTGACAGCTGTTTGAAGTGTTTTGGGGAGTCCCATAAAAAGCAGAAATGCAGGATCTGTAAGAATTTTCACTCTGGTACTCAGAAGCAGCAGGACTTCTGCTTGAGGGTCCTTCTTATGGAAGCTGCACTTCATTCTGCATTGGAGCCCTTCCATTCAGACTCCACTTCTAGCACATCAATATCAATGTGGAGTGCCCTGCTGGCACTGGCTCCTGCTCAGCACCATTCCTCCTCACCAGTGCCTAAGAAGCTGTAGCAGAAGAAGGGATTCTTTGCACCAGAGGTTAAAAGAACTTTGAGCAAAGGACCTGTGTCAAGCCACATGTCTGTACCAGAGCATTACAGGAGTACTGCTGTGTTCAGACTCCCTAATCCAGGGTAGCAGGGTCTGCTTACTACCACTCCTCCTGCTGGTCACACCAAGAACTAACTCTTGTCTGTTGAGTGCACCACTTCCTGATCAGTATCAACCACATCACCATTTTTCTCTCCTTGTCTCCAGCCTCTGGTTTTGGAACCACATCGCTCACTTGGTCTGCAGTGTCCACTTCAGGACACTGCCCTCCGGCAGTGCCCACCACTCTTTTTACCCCTCTTCTGGGAATATCAGCAGTCCTCAGTCATACACCTGCCTAAGTGGCCAACTGCAGCCCCAAAGTCTAGCCCCTTGCCTAGGGGAAAACTGCAGTTTGTAATGGACATGCTCCAGAGAGGCTGGTGCGGTGCAAGGGTGGGGCAGGCCCATCCACTACTCTGGGCCCTGACCCAGGGACCCTCTGGTGGCAGACATATCCTGCCTTTTTTCCTCACTCCTTGACGACTCCCGTTCCCTGGGCCACTTCCCTGTGACCTTTGCACCTTCTGTGCCCTTGAATCAAGGCTGGAGCTTCTCTCCTGCTCCCCAAGCCTGCCCAGCACTGCTCTGACCACAGCTCCTTATACTAAGGCTTCCCCCTGCAAGTTGCCTTCTGATTGGCTGGCAATGTGCCGATCTCTCATTGGCTGGGTTTGCACAAGCTCCTTTCAGACTGCTTTTAAAAAGTCTCTTGCCAGAGTGGGGCAGTCACCCCACTACACCCAGCTAGGGATCTGTCTCTGACTCCCAGCAGCATAGGGGACCCCAAGAGGCTGGCCAGTGCTGTGCCAGGAGCCAGACACAACTAAGACCTCACTGTTCCGGGGAAAGCTCATGGGATTACCTAATAGGGCAGTGGAGCATCTCTGGTCTCCACACTACAGATACCCCCATGCCTGAGGACCCTGTTCCTACAACCTCAGTGTCTGGTCAGAAGACCCAGGTCCCCAATGCTGCACTTTCTCCCCATGGCCTTAATACCCCTGTCAAGGCTCCTTCCTCACGCTGGGATGATAAATGCAGAAGTGAGGGCCTGCAAAAGTACCCCAAAACCTTATCTTTCCAGGCTTTGGTATAAAGCTCGCCCTCCCCAGAAGCTTAAAAACCTAGATTTTGGGGATAAAAATCCACTGCCACCACCCAAATAATGGTAAGAAAACCAGGGAAGAGATCACTTGGGAAATCTCAGCCCTAAAGTAAAACCAGGACACACAAATTAACCAATACCAGGTTAATAAAAAGGAAAAAACTTTTATTATCATCACAATACTCCTGTTACAAGCATAGTTGGATTGGCTAGATGATAAGAGCCACCAATTAATAAACTCATGGGGAATTTTCCCTTGGGGAACAAAACTTAGTTACAAAAGAGAGGAAACCCCATTTTTAAATGCACAGACATCAGATTCCCATTCCCAAACCATAAAACAATAAAATCTAACGAATTTATCTAAACTTTACCCTACTTAGAGATAGTGAAGAGTCTTTTCTTGGAGAGAGACATGTCTGTCTCCCTCAGTATCTGGAGAGAAACTCCCAGGGACCAAGGAGGGAAAAACCAAAAATTCCTTTGTCCCAGTTTGAAATTCCTACCTACATTTCTGTTGGCTGTCTGCTACCTGGTTAGGTAAGGGACATCGTTAACCCCTTAGTCCCCAGGCTGCTGGTCATCCCTCATGATCATGACAACCCCCTGTCAGAGATCACTGCGGTGCAAATTGCTATCGCCTAGGTGATCTCCCAGGTATCAGTTTCCCCACTGATACAGGATCACTCTGTGTTGTGGCACTGGCCTCCACCTACCTGGTCAAGCTCATCAGGCAGGCACTGATCATTGTGCTCTTCTTACCAGTTGCTGGTAGGTCCATTCCAAAATAATGTAGCAGTTTTGATTTTAGCTTTAGCTCTGAATAATATGTAGAAATTGAGCTAAAATTTATGAGGTTATTTCTTATGTCTGTGGACCACAAAATAGGATGCACACGTATGCAAGCTATGCACGTGTGAAATCTGATCTCCCTGTGTAAAATGTTTGCTGTCTTTTGACTTAAAAACCTCTTGTTGGTTAAATTTGTTTGCGGTCTGATAGCTTTTGACTTATTATGATTCAAGGTTGTATTTGTTGCCAAAGATGTATTTTAAACAGTCATTCTTTCGTGTTGTACTCCAGCTTGAACAAAAATGCATTGAATGTTTTAATTTCAGGGTTGATTAAGTGACTTGGCAGTTAATCCAAATTCATCAGTCCCAAGACTAAGAGCTCTCCTTTGCATTTGAAATACTATCTAGTACAAAAATCTAAGGGTATGTCTACACAGCAAAGTTATTTTGAAATAATAGCTGTTATTTCAAAATAACTTTACCAGCGTCTACACAGCCAAACTGCTATTTCGAAATTAAATCGAAATAGTGGAGGGCTTATTTTGAAATTAGTAAATCTCATTCCACGAGGAATAGCGCCAATTTCAAAATTGCTATTTCGAAATAAGTGCTGTGTAGATGCTTATTTTGAAATGGGGGGCCTCCAGCCCTTCCCAGGGTGCCCTGGTGGCCACTCTGGGCACAACCAAGAAAACTCCTCTCCCTCCCCTCCCCTCCCCAGAGCCCTTAAAGGGGTAGAGTCTGGCCACAGTGCCTGTGCCAGCTCCAAGCCTGCCAGCCCAGAGCCAGCAGTCGCTGCACCTGACCCAGTGGCCCCAGCATGAGCCAGCCAGCCCTCCACCGCTCCCCAGGACCAGTCTGCCAGCTCCCAGGAACCTGCCAGGGGCCGGAAAAGTTAGGTGCCTGCCTGGTCCAGTGCGGACATCAGGGACCTAATTCAGGTTTGGGGGGATGCCTCGAACGTCCATGATCTCCTCACTAAATGGAGGAACGCAACCGTCTACAGGCGGATAGCTGCTGAGCTGGCCACCAAAGGCCACATGCGAACCCAGGAGCAGGTTCGCATGAAAATATAGGAGCTGCAGCAGGTGTATGCCAGGGCAACAAGGGGCAGCTCCTAACCAGGGGCAGACCCAGACCCCTGCCCCTATTTTGATGCTGTGGACCACATCCTGGGGGGCAGGACGGTCCGTGCCCCCAGGTGGTCATTGACCCTGGGGCAGAGCTTGCTGCCTCCTGCTGCTCCAGCCCTTGCTGCCTCCCCAGCTACCACTCCTGCTCTCACTCCTCCCCACCTTCCCTCTTCTTCCTCCCCACCCTTTCCACACCCCCAGGGACGCCGAGGCCCCCTGCACCTGCGGTGCTGGGAGACAGTTGGGCCGGCGAGACCCCCAACCCTGAGCTTCTCCTCCCCCTTGCCTCCCCCTGCCAGCTCCCTTTTCCCAGGTTTCCCCCCCCCCATCCTCCCTCCTCCCCTCTCCCACCTTCTTTCCCCAGTCTCACCTCAGTTTCAGTCCCCCTCCACCCCAGTTTTGTTCAATAAAGAGGCTTTTTTGTAATGAACACGTCTTTTATTGTACAGCAGGAAGGGGGTTAGAGAGGGTAAGTGGAAGGACATGAGGGAGGAACGAGGCACGAGCCGCCAGCGGGGCACACCAGGGAGACTGTTACTGCCTGCAGAATGTGCTGCCAGGCTCGCAGCAACAGGCCCAGGCACCAGAGTGCCCAGGGGCGGCTCCAGCTCCATGCTGCAGAGTGCTGTAGTGTCCTGAGTGAGAGCAACCAGAGCACGCAGAGAAAAAAATGCTTTGCTGTCCCTCAGCGAGGTAGGCAAGCAAGCAGGGAAACCTTAGAACTGGCTGTCCGGGGGGGTCCCTTTAACCAAGGTCTCAGCCTCAGGCAGCAGCCACACACAGTAACTCCTGACCTGATGCCCTGCCAGAACTGATTCCAGCTGGACTTAAATGCAATTCAGCGTCCTATCAGTGTGGACGTGCTATTTCGAAATAGCAAAACACTATTTCGAAATGCATTTTGTGTCTAGACATGCTGTTTCAAAATAAGCTGTTTCGAAATAACTATTTCGAAATAAGATATTTCAAAATAAAGTTGTAGTGTAGACATACCCTAAGAGGGGTAGTCATGTTAGTCTATAACTTTAAAAACAACTTTTAAAAACAATGAGTGGTCCTCTTGACACCTTAGAGACTAGCAAAAAATATATATATATAGTATCATGAGCTTTCGTGGGTAAAATCCACTTCTCAAGATCATCTCATCTGAAGAAGTGGATTGTGTGCACAAAAGCTCATGATTTTATATATATATATATATATATATATATATATATATATATAAAAATAATTTGTTGGTCTCTAAGATGCCACAGGTTTGCTCACTATCTAGTGCACTTAGTTAAATCCTGAAGCCAGTACTCTAGCTGCATATTTTCCAAAGTAATTTTCTTTACTTAATATGATTTCCTGTGTGTTTGCCTGCTTTTATTTTCCTATGCTTTGGAGACAGATTTTGGGTGTCTAGAAACACTGATTGAAAGGGAGTTTCTTTGCCACAAAATAAGTCTCCTTGGTTTGACTTTTCAGTAATGACCTGACTCCATCAATTCAGGTTCTCATATGTCAACAATTTGTGGTTGGCTGATGACTACCTGCATGGTTTCTGAGTTTGGCAAGAAGTAATTTGGTTTCAAAATAATTCCCATAATTAGGAGATATTACTGGGAAATTACAGTGTGTAATGTTCAGGGTTACCTGATGCTTAAAATACAGACCACTTTCTTGGCTCTAGACAAGTTGTGGCTGTATAGAATGAAAATTGTATGGCATAGGAAGATTAATGTGAGATTACCATCTGATGATGTCTACATTACCATATCTGAGGGACCTAAATCTAGGGAGACGGTATCATCCAATAGGCATCTTGTGTTTTGTTTTCAGATAACTTCTAAAGGTTAGTGAACAGATTTGAAAAGTGCTAATTTTTACCTTTGCTTTGAGGCAGCTGCCATTGAGGAGGATGTTGTGCGATATCAATATGTGAAGAAAAAAGGTTACATACGACTGCACACTAATAAAGGAGACCTGAACTTGGAGTTGCACTGTGATATGGTATGGTATGCCACCTAGATTTTGTCTTTTAACTCTAGATTATGAATAGAATGGAGGTTGGAGCTCCAGCTAGTGAAACAATACAAACAGTATATACTCACAGTGGGCATGGCTAAGTAAATGATTTTCAGTGACATTTGGTGTGGTCATGTATTTGTTAGATCTAGTTTGAGGGGATTTATGTGTAAAATCAGAAATTCTAAGAGATTCTGAGACTCAAGAA
This sequence comes from Rafetus swinhoei, assembly GCA_019425775.1. Classification (NCBI taxonomy): domain Eukaryota; kingdom Metazoa; phylum Chordata; order Testudines; family Trionychidae; genus Rafetus; species Rafetus swinhoei. The sequence goes on along the minus strand of CM033425.1, from coordinate 14,316,121 downwards.
TGTGAGAAGGAAAGGAAAGGCAGTTCTGATAGCATCCACTGTGGAGGAGAAGGCTTTTGCACCATTAGTGCCCTGCAGAGAAACATGAGAGTAGAGTTAGTCAAGGTCTTCAAAGTCAGCTAATGGAAGTCTATGGAAAAATTAGATATAGAGCCAGCAGCACAGGGTGGCAGCCAGCACCCTGGGAGCTGGGTTGGGAACTGTGTATAACCCTTAGAGTAACCAATAAGCTCATGTTCTTCAGTTAACCATTTAAATGGTTATTCTGTTACATCCCTAATGGATATCTCCCTCCCTATTTGCAGTTGAATAGACCTTTTCCACTTTAAGAAGGGAGGGGAATGAAGGGATGGTGCTTATATTGTTGGCTCTGCTGTTGATTTTGTGTGCGCTTTGGGCGCTACACGCTTAACAGTCTTTATAGAGAATAAATGGAGTTTGATGGAAATGGTAATATATTCTACCATACATTTAATCAGATAAACAGTAGTGTGCAACATGGAGTAGGTAACATTATTGTGCATTTCGAAACCGCTTGGGTTAAGTGTAACCCTGGAACATTAATTCTTGCACTGCATGATCAGTGCATAATTTACAAATGATTTAATGTTAATCTTAAATTAATATTTGTGTATTATCATAGTCCTTACTGAGAGCTTGGCACCATGTGCTTAGCATTGTACAAGTTATGTAAGCCTCAATTATGCAAGACTTGCATGCATGCTTAACTTTACATACTGTGGAAGTACTATTAGCTTCAATAGGACTACTGAGAGTGTGGAGTTACACACATTGCAGGATTATGACCATAATGTAAGAGAGACTGTTTCAAAGAGTTTATGTAATCTGAACAAGACAAGGAGGAGGTGGGGAATGGGAAGGAGAGTTACAGAGAGGAGGTCACTCAGCAAGTCAGAGGCAGAACCAGGTACAAAACTCAGGTCTCCAAGACCAATGCCCTGTTCAGAGGACAGTGCTGCAGCTTCTTTTATACCAAGTGGAAGCACTAATCCTCAACAGAGACAATACAGCTTTGCCAATCCCAAGCATGCGAAAATCATGAGGCAGATTGCAAAATGTCACAGGATTTTATAAAATAACTTTCAGGCTTTATTTGCCTTCTGGTGTCTGAGTATTTAAAGTTCACGTTTTCGGCCTAAAAAAAGCCTGAACCTAGAGGGTTGAAAACCCAGGACCTAGGGTTTTCAGAATCACAAATATAGCAAGACTCACAGTAAAATTAGCAGTGCATGGCAATGCTGAATGTTTTCTTTACCAGGTTTCAAAAAGTAGTGCTCTTTCTTTCAGACACTCTCACATATACACACAGGCCTCCCTTAGCTCTGTTTTTAAAAAACAAACAAACACAGTGTTTGTCTCGTTCCTCAAGTCAAGTAGCTGAAGGGGTCTATACTCAAACTTTTGAAAAAAAATTTAATTTTTAAGCAGACATCAAATTTAGAAAATTTCAGTGCCAAAGGTATTTTGTAGAGTTCTAAATATATCAAGTAGGGGATTATAATGGGAAATATTTTGCAGACTCACTGATAATGCTTCTGGTGACCACTGTAACTGTAGAATAGTGATGTTTAGCCGGGGACTCAAAAGCTTTGGGTAACTATTGTGGGAGTTCAAAAATATAAGAGCATCTATTTCATTGACTAGCAGGCAGTGTTCAGGACTGGAAGCATGGGAGATGAGAATGAGATGAATACACCAAGTTCTGTTGATCCTCCTTTCAGCCAGATGGTGCTGACGAGGTAAAGATGCATCCCCATGATGAGAAGCATCATAGCAGTATGTCATGCTATGATTATTCTTTGGGTCACTGTCACCCTGTTCAGTGGAAAAAAGGTGGCTTTCATGCTTTTAAACATTGAGTAGCATTATGTAATGAGATGAAAAGCAGATGATGTCAGTACAGCAATGTTTAGGGGCAGCAACAGATTGAGCAGACTAGTGTTGAATAATTTATTTTTCCATGTGTTATGAAACTCATTTCTATCTAATGCATGCTGTGTGAAACTATTCCCATGTTGATCAATATGGTTCCTTAGAGTATTTGAGCAGCTACTTTGTGTCAGTCCTCAAGAGTCTGTGTCTAGTTCCTTTTATAGTATTCCCAATACTGTACCCATCATGTTTCTTTGTTTTTCCATATGTGCCTCTATGTATGTCTCTTTCAAGTCAGTGTTTTTATATGCATATTGCAAACGTGTGCTGTTATGCACAGCCAAGCCTGATCAAATACTGGCCTAGGACCATCTGCTTCTTTTATTTCTTTGTGTTGATGAAATCTATGCAGATTAAGCAGCCTTTTGGCAGCAGAGAGAAATTAAGTAAAGCAGTGCATGTATTAGTAAAATAGTAGTGAGCTAAACAAGAACTAATTATTGCTCTGAAAACATCAAATGCATATATCTGCTATATATTTGAGAGAGTTTGTGCATCTGTGTGTCCATCTGAGAGTCTGTTTATTCAAGATCTCCTCCTAAACGGTAAGAGATAGGACCACTACATCTGATATGCAGCTTCCTCTCATCCTAACTTTAAGCAAGGCTAGGGTTTGGTTGTGCCAGGACAGTGGGATGTGCCTGGAATTCAGTTGTTTCTCTTAAAATGGAAAGGGAGGAATCTGGTAGGAGGGACAGTTATACTGTAGAATGACCACAGAGGGTCAGCCAGGGGTCAGAGAAGGGGGCTGGGACGGATATAATCCCATTGGGGCAGCAGGGGTAGCAGCGGAGAAAGGGACACCTATCTACCAGTGTCAGACTCCTTCCCAGGTAGACTCTTTTTACCTCCACTTTCACCAGTTCTAGTCCCAGTTTTCATCCTCCGCTTCCTGCCAGTCTCTAGTCCAGTGATGTGCATCCGGTCGCGGATGTTTCCCCGGGGGTTCAAGGCGCTTGGATCCGGCCGGGGGCTGAGCCTGGCCGTTGGCTGTGGTGCTTAGATCTAGCCCGCCAAGGGCTGGGCACAGTGCTTGCATCCAGCTGGCCGGTGGCTGGGCCCAGCAGTTGTCGGTCACCACGGTGCAGGGGTTGCAGATCAAAAAAGGTTGCACACCACTGCTCTAGTCCACGAATCTCTTCCCCTTCCCCACCATCACCTGCCAAGCACCTTGTCCCTGTCTCTTTCCCCTCCTCACCCTTGTTTGGTTTCTGTTCCTTTGAATTTGAATCAGTGAGCTTCCTTTTCTGTGCTGCCTATGTGCCTTAGGAGTGCAATGAAAGTGGTGGATACATGGGAACTTGCTTCCGCTGGCTGCAGCAGCTAATAGAATCATCAGGAAATCTGTACTGTAGCATCTACTGTGCCTATGCAAAATGCAGTTTTTATGTCTTAGGATATGACTACACTATAGCTTCTGTCAACGTAAGCTGTGTCACTCGGGTGTGAACTTGCCACCACCTTGAGCAACGTAATTTGTGCTGATGTAAGCACCAGTGTGAACGCTATGTCAGTGGGAGAGCATCTGCTGCTGACGTAGCTATTACCAGTCATAGGGGCTGGAGTAGTGAAGCTGATACAAAAGTTCTCTCCCATCAGTTTAGAGTGCCTATGGGAGAGTTTAAGATGGTGCAGCTCCATCAGTGCTCTCTAGTGTAGCTATAGCGTGAAATTTGGCCAAATTGGAGCAGGTTTGACAGAGATGGCAAAAGATACATGCCTGATACACAGACCACGCTCTGCCAAGTTTGAAGTCCCTGCTCCAGAGTGGGGATGCAGAAGCTTCTCTAAGTAAAGACCACCAGAATTTTTCAAAGTGGACAAAACAACTTATTTTTCTCTAACCTTTTTCTTGGAAGCAGCTGAATCATTTTGGCTGATTTTTTCCTATGATTAAATCAGCCAAAGACAGACGCCTGTCACGTAATTATTCATCCTCAGTGGGTGATGTTGGCATAGCTATTAAGCCACCGAAAGCAAGGTCTTATAAGTAGTATTGAGCAAATTTAATTATAAGTGGTGCTACTAGCTACTCTTATATGTAAAAAGGGGCGAGGAAAGAATCCTTTCTGAGCCTTGAGATTTATTTTGTACTTGAGAAAATGAAGCTATCAATTGAGGTGGTGTAGTGGGGCTGTTCCCTCTTCTTTTGCTGCATTTGGGGGACAAGTTTTCTCCGAAACTTTTCATTTTGGCATCATTAATGCAGGAGAGCTGGATAATATGTTGGCCAGAGGTTCCCAAACCATGGTGCACAGAATGCTGATCACATTGTATTGGTTCCCTCTCTTCTTTTCATTCTCTAAAGCCAATTAAAAGACATAAGAAACAGACACTATGCTAATATCACTTTTGTGGAAACTAATGTTGTAGTTGTCATAAGTGTGTTTTGGTCTGTGAATGGAAGGGGAGGCGGTCCATGAAATAATACCATGTCCTACACCTAAAACTTGGCATCTTCATTGTCCTCTTTCAGGGTGTGCGCCACATCTTAACACAGAGGATCAAGGTTGCTATAAAATATATATGTATTAGTTCTCTGTAAGTAATACTGCAACATTGAAATTCCTGTGGGCTAGAATTGAACATTTAAAGGTAAAGGCCTCTTGTTGAAACAGCCCATCTGCTGTTCTCTTGTTTCCGAGATTGTAAGATTAACTGATGTTGAGGTTCTTCTGACAGATGTGAAGTTTTTTAAATTATTTTTGTATCTTAAAACAATACGGTAATCCACATATGCCAAAGTAGAGTGTAAGGCGCTAATCAGTAAGATGGATGGTGATGAGGGCCTCCCTGGCAGCATATAGCTAGCCAGGAAGTGTTTTGTATTGATCCAAGTGAGGGAAATCAATATTTCAGTGTGATTGAAATCATTTGTTACACTGTTATGGTTACAGAAGCAGAGCATGTAATAGGATTGGAAACCAAAATTTTCTATGTATGTGTCTGAGATCACTTGTCAAGATCTCTGTGAAACTTTGTGAGTTCCAGAATGGCAAAGATATTATTTGATGTATAACTTACTGAACTGAAGAAAAGCAGTAAAAAAGATTTCTAACAATAAGCTGACTTTTTCTGTTGATTTTAAATGCCTTAAACAAGCAGAAGTGCAATCTTAATTCTATTTACAACATAAGGGCATACCTGTTGTTTATTCCGTCACTCTTCTCCTCCCTGTCTTTTTTGGTGAGATACTATATGTCTCTTTATGGAGACTGACTTAATCAGATGGCCACTTTTTCAGGGCGTGTACCATAGAGCTGAATTAGTCCAGGGATAGTGTGTTTCCAGTAAATACTGCTTAACTGCAGCATTAATTCTACGTAGTGGAGATGTATTTGGCTAGGTTGCCAGGTGTACGGTATTCACCCAGACAGTCCAGTATTTTTGCCTCCTGTGCGGTAAAAAAATTCAGAGAATACCAGACACCTAAAATGTCCGGTATTTTCTGATTTCCATCCCCCGCCCCAAGCCAGGAGGCAAAAATGCCGGGCACCTGGCAACCCTAGAAACACTCAGCGCCCGGCCTCCTCCCACAGGTACCTCCCTGTTCTCCCCCCCCTTGCTGCCTCAATCTGATAGAAACAGCAAAGGGAGGGGGAAGTGACTAGTAGACTAGTCCTTCACATCCCTAATTCTGACTTCCTGCATGAGCATGGCAAAGTCACTTAGATCCATATTTTTAAACATGAAAAAACTGTTCCACTTCAATTATATGTTTTGCTTGAGGGATCCCTTGCTTGGGTCTTGAGTCATCTGGTGAGGACATGGTCATTCTGGTAGAAAGGCCATTACCAAACTCTTATGGCTTGTATTGGAAGTGAAGGCTAAGATGCCTTCCCCTTTTTAAGGTGGAGTCTACCTGGCCAGTGATTGTTCTGCAGTATCACCAGGAAACTGCCTGAAGAACTGCTATGCTGTCTTTTCACTTGCTGATGCTTGATGTGGTACTTCAAGAAAGTTGTGGCTTACATTTAAACCTGTACCAAATGTGTGCTGTGTCTGATTTGCTGGCCCTTTCCATACTAGTAACATTTTACAAAATACTCAGCACAATGGAGTAGCATATTAGAGTTGCACAAACCCCTAATGATCACATGACTTGTGCATTTGTTTCTTTCATTCAACAAATAAAAGAACAAAAGGAAAATGACTGTAGCAGGAATAAATTCTCTGCTTCTGGAGAACTAGTGAGTAAAATTAACAAGTTAGGTTAGCGAATTAAATGCCCTGTTTACCTCCAGTTGTGCTTATCTAAACTGATCAATACCTGAGAATACACCAGTAAACATCCAAAACTGAGCTATGAGTTGTTCTGTAGATGCCTACTGTAAACTCTGCTTGCTACTTAGTCATTTTAGATCATATTCCTTAATGGTAGCACTTTGAAGAAATGTTTTTAGAAAGTGAAATTTAGCTGCCAACTGAAATTTTGATTAAAAAAAAAAAAGCTTTTAGTACTAAATAGCTGTTTAAAATAAGGGGTTGGTGAAATGTTCTGCCCAGTCTGATGCTTTCCCCTTGCTTGTGTCATATCCCATCTCATTGGAACCTCACTGTTCTCTCATCATTGTAGTCAGTATGTTGACCTCAAGGCATCTGCATGATTGGATTGATAATGTATTGGTGAGATCACAATGTAATTTACATGACCTGTATGCCCTGCCTAATCACTATTTTTAAAAAACCATAAAGCTGTCATTCAGCTCTGTTGCCATAGCCCATCTGTTTATCATTGCTCTGAAGTGGATCCTCCAGAAGGATAGTAAAGCTTCTGCTTTTGATCATTAGGAGGCTGACAGACTGTGGAGCTGCAATGATGTATAAACACATGTATTTAAAAACTTGCCTACTCTGTAGGACATCACATGGCGAGTTCTGTTGAGTAATGCATGGCGAGTTCCTGTCCGAGACGGTTCTCCCTGCAGCAGAGGTAGAACATTAACATTAAAGAGCTAAGCTGAGGAACAGCTACAGTAGAAAAATCTGATCTTCAGAGTGGTGAGGGGACAGTGTGAGGGAGAGCTCAGAGACATTCACAATCACCCCCTTATATTTCTTATAAACAAGTGATGCAGAAGACTGGCATTGGAGAAATAATGTACGATCAGAAATGTCTTAACTAAATAAAACTTTCCAACTGACTAAAGCAAAATGAAATCTGCCTGGCATTAAAAAAAATGAAAAACTGCAAGCTTAGTTTGAAATCTGAAAAATTTACTTAACTATTTTATGCTTCTTAGTAGAGGTGTTCTGGTATTGGAATGATAAGATGAAAGCTGTAATGTAAAATACAGAACCAACTTCTCATTATTTCAAATTATTACTGCCTTGACACAAAGCATTAAATGATCATATTTTGAGACTGTGCCGTTTAATGCAACCACTACAAATCACAGCTTTAAGAAGACAGAAACAAATAATTGTAGTGGTAATTAGCAGTAAAGGAAATTATACATTGTGACTGATGGTTTGGGACTGCTTAGTGAGTAATTTCTCTTTAAGATGCATGCAAATCTTGAAGGGATGGAACATTTTGAAATGATTAGCTCTTCACATAGTAAAGCCTTGCTTGCAGTCATAGCAACAACTTAGAAGCCACAGTTCTTTCTGTTCTGCTGTATGTTGGTAACAAGGGCACAGCATGTTTCTAATCTATTTCTAATTGGCTACTTAACTATCCAATAAGAATGACTGTTAAAAAGATAGCAAACCATTTTCTCTGTAAATGTCCAATATATATCGCAGAGGGACATTGTTGGCACATTGCTGGGCGTACAGGAATATGAGCCCTTGGACAAACGGATCAGTCACTTTGCCAGAGAAGTAATGCTCACAAATCAGACATCTCCACACAGAAAAACCTGTTAGCCTACATTTTAATCAAACTGGCCATTCCCTTAAAGACCTAACAACATGTGTCTTACTACAAAGAGACTTTAACACCAGATTACAGAGAGAGACTTCAGAACTCTTTTTTTATGCTAGGCCTTAATGTAGATGATAATTACCTTACACATTACAAAGACAGCCTCCCCACCTTTTGATATTCGTAGTATCTCCAGATAAGCCACTTAATTGACGCTTACAATAAGCAATTTCCTCATTCCTTGTCACTTCCCTCGCCCCTTTTGGTAACCGGGTTTGGTTCTTTAAAGGATTTGAAACCACAGACAAAGGAATACTTCTTTTTAGGGTTAAACAAAGATTTTTATTTTTCTATTTACTTTATAATTAATTTTTTATTTAAATCCATTCACTATCTTTGATTCTTTTAAGACAGTGTAATATACAAATAAAAAGTAGAAAAACAGTACAGTTAAACAAGAAATAACTCCTCCTACAGATATACTTTTCAGATTTACCTTTGAATAGTTTGTAGAGTTATTAAATATATAATACTCACGTTAAGACAGATAGAAGCATTGTTTAGATTCAGGAGATATTCTTTCCTTTATGTCTCTCCTTTTTTGGATTTTTCGTTGCAACTTACGACCAGTGTTGTTCCTCTTTCGGAGCTTATGTGCGGCAGCGAGATTCAGCGCTGGGGAGGGAGCCCTGGTTGATCAGACCTAGCTTTTTGGATTCGCAACCCGTCCGCTCCTGGTCTGTTCCGTCCAACCTTATATACTCTGTTTCAGTATTTCGGTATTCCTCCACTTGCCTGAGAATTGCTGATGTTAGATTTTTGTTGTCTCATTCTGCCCTTTCAAAACTTTCGTCTGCTCCATTTGGGGTAATCAGCACTTTGTTGCATATTGCTGTCTGTGTTACTTACTTCCCTAAAAACGGGGTTACTGTTGGTCATCCAGTTAAATTTTGTTTTTTTATCTTACATCTCCAGTATCTCACAATGCTGCCTTTCCTTTACACTTACAATTAAATTGGTGCTCATTTTACATATTCTGGGTAGGCCTTAACACCTTCCTTTCACTGCCCCCACCACCTATGCTATGTATCTGATTCGTTACGGTATATTTTGTTTACTTTTTCATTGTATCCCTCTGTTACATAATCATAGAATCATAGAATACTAGGACTGGAAGGGACCTCGAGAGGTCATCGAGTCCAGTCCCCTGCCCTCATGGCAGGACCAAATACTGTCTAGACCATCCCTGATAGACATTTATCTAACCTACTCTTAAATATCTCCACAGATGGGGATTCCACAACCTCCTGGGCAATTTATTCCAGTGTTTGACTACCCTGACAGTTAGGAACTTTTTCCTAATGTCCAACCTAAACCTCCTTGCTGCAGTTTAACCCCATTGCTTTTGTTCTATCCTCAGAGGCCAAGATGAACACGTTTTCTCCTCCTCCTTATGACACCCTTTTAGATACCTGAAAACGGCTATCATGTCCCCCCTCAATCTTCTCTTTTCTAAACAAAACAAACCCAATTCTTTCAGCCTTCCTTCGTAGGTCATGTTCTCTAGACCTTTAATCATTCTTGTTGCTCTTCTCTGGATCCTCTCCAATTTCTCCACATCTTTCTTGAAATGCGGTGCCCAGAACTGGACACAATACTCCAACTGAGGCCTAACCAGCGCAGAGTAGAGCGGAAGAATGACTTCTCATGTCTTGCTCACAACACACCTGTTAATGCATCCCAGAATCATGTTTGCTTTTTTTGCAGCAGCATCATACTGCTCACTCATATTCAGCTTGTGGTCCACTATAACCCCTAGATCCCTTTCTGCCGTACTCCTTCAAGTGGAGCACTTTGCATTTGTCTTTATTAAACTTCATCCTGTTTACCTCAGACCATTTCTCCAATTTGTCCAGATCATTTTGAATTATGACCCTATCCTCCAGAGCAGTCAACCCCTCCCAGCTTGGTATCATCTGCAAACTTAATAAGCGTACTTTCTGTGCCAATATCTAAATCATTGAAGATATTGAACAGAGCAGTCCCAAAACAGACCCCTCGGAACCCCACTTGTTATACCTTTCCAGCAGGATTGTGAACCATTAATAACTACTCTCTGAGTACGGTTATCCAGCCAGTTATGCACCCACCTTATAGTAGCCCCATCTAAGTTGTATTTGCCTAGTTTATTAATAAGAATATCATGCGAGACTGTATCAAATGCCTTACTAAAGTCTAGGTATACCACATCCACCGCTTCTCCCTTATCCACAAGACTCGTTATCCTATCAAAGAAAGCTATCAGATTGGTTTGACATGATTTGTTCTTTACAAATCCATGCTGGCTGTTCCCTATCACCTTAGCCACGTTCCAAGTGTTACAGATGATTTCCTTAATTACTTGCTCCATTATCTTCCCTGGCACATAAGTTAAACTAACTGGTCTGTAGTTTCCTGGGTTGTTCTTATTTCCCTTTTTATAAATGGGCACTATATTTGCTCTTTTCCAGTCTTCTGGAATCTCTCCTGTCTCCCATGATTTTCCAAAGATGATAGCTAGAGGCTCAGATACCTCCTCTATCCGCTCCTTGAGTATTCTAGGATGCATTTCATCAGGCCCTGGTGACTTGCAGGCATCTAACTTTTCTAGGTGATTTTTAACTTGTTCTTTTTTTATTTTATCTTCTAAACCTACCCCCTTCCCACTAGCATTCACTATGTTAGGCATTCCTTCAGACTTCTCGGTGAAGACCGAAACAAAAGTCATTAAACATCTCTGCCACTTCCAAGTTTCCTGTTACTGTTTCTCTCACCTCACTGACCAGTGGGCCTACCCTGTCTTTGGTCTTCCTCTTCCTTCTAATGTATTGATAAGAAGTCTTCTTGTTTCCCTTTATTCCCGTAGCTAGTTTGAGCTCATTCTGTGCCTTTGCCTTTCTAATCTTGCCCCTGCATTCCTGTGTTGTTTGCCTATATTCATCCTTTGTAATTTGTCTTACTTTCCATTTTTTATGGGACTCCTTTTTTATTTTTAGATCATGCAAGATCTCGTGGTTAAGCCAAGGCGGTCTTTTGTCATATTTTCTATCTTTCCGACGCAGTGGAATAGTTTGCTTTTGGGCCCTTAATAATGTCCCTTTGAAAAACTGTCAACTCTCCTCAGTTGTTTTTCCCCTCAGTCTTGATTCCCATGGGACCTTACCTATCAGCTCTCTGAGCTTGCAAAATCCGCCTTCCCGAAATCCATTGTCTCTATTTTGCTGTTCTCCCTTCTACCCTTCCTTAGAATTGTGAACTCTATGATTTCATGATCACTTTCACCCAAGTTGCCTTCCACTTTCAAATTCTCAACCAGTTCCTCCTATTTGTTAGGATCAAATCTAGAACAGCTTCCCCGGTAGCTTTTTCAACCTTCTGAAATAAAAAGTTGTCTCCAGTGCAGTCCAAGAACTTATTGAATGGTCTGTGCCCCTCTGTGTTATTTTCCCAACATATATCTGGATAGTTGAAGTCCCCCATCCCCACCAAATCTTGGGCTTTGGATGATACTGTTAGTTGTTTAAAAAAAGCCTCATTCACTTCTTCCACCTGGGTAGGTGGCCTGTAGTAGACTCCTAGCATGACATCACCCTTGTTTTTAACCCCTTTTAGCCTAACCCAGAGACTCTCAACACTTCCGTCTCCTATGTCCATCTCCACCTCACTCCAAGTGTGTTCATTTTTAATATATAAGGCAACACCTCCTCTCTTTTTTCCCTGTCTATCCTTCCTGAGCAAGCTGTACCCTTCCATATAAACATTCCAATCGTGTATTATCCCACCAAGTTTCTGTGATGCCAACAATGTCGTAATTGTACTTATTTATTAGCACTTCAAGTTCTTCCTGCTTATTACCCATACTTCTCGCATTTGTATATAGGCATCTAAGATACTGATTTGACCTTGCCTCCCAGTTTTGCTCTGACGCTCCTTTCTCTCTGCCATTATAGCCCACTCTCCCTCCCATTTCCGACCCATCTCCCAGGTCTCCATGTTCTCCACTTACCCGTGGGCTTTGCTCACCTGTCCCCGTCGAACCTAGTTTAACGCCCTCCTCACTAGGTTAGCCAGTCTGTATCCAAATAGGGTCTTCCCCCTCCGCAAAAGGTGAACGCCATCTCTGTCTAGCAGTCCTTCCTGGAATAGCATCCCGTGGTCGAGGAAGCCAAACCCCTCCTCGTGACACCATCTTTGCAACCAGACATTCACCTCCAGGATGCACCTGTCTCTGCCAGGGCCCCTACCTTTGACAGGAAGGATTGACGAGAATACCACCCGCGCTCCAAACTCCTTCACCCATACTCCCAGAGCCCTGTAGTCACTCTTGATCCACTCAGTGTCACACCTCGCAGTGTCATTTGTGCCCACATGGATGAGTAGCATGGGGTAGTAGTCAGAGGGCCGAATAATCCTCGACAATGCCTCCGTAACATCTCGGATACGGGCCCCCGGCAGAGAGCATACCTCCCGAGATGAAATGTCAGGGCGACAGATGGGCACCTCCATCCCCCTCAGAAGAAGTCTCCGACCACCACTACCCTACGTTTCCTATTCGCAGTGGTGGCAGCAGACCTCCCAGCCTTGGGGGTGTGAGACTTCTCCTCCTCCGTTGTAGGGGGTGATTCCTTATCTCCTGTATAAAGAAGAGCATAACGGTTTCCTAGTATCATGGCGGGAGGGTTCGGAGCAGGGGTGGAGCAGTGCCTGCTGCCCGAAGTAACCGGCTGCCAATGTCCACCCTGAGCCGTCTCCTCCTCCACCAGTCATTCCTGTTTACTTTCAGAATATGATCTGAAGAAGTGGGTCTGCCCCACGGAAGCTCATCACCTAATAAACCATCTTGTTAGACTTTAAAGTGCTACATGACTGGGTTTTTTTTGTTTTACCAAGATCAGACTAACACAGCTATTTCTCTCTTACATTTTCTCTGATGAGAATGAAAAGCTGCAAGCTGAGAAAGTAACTTGGCTTGATTAGTCTTATCCTTCAAATCTCTGACTACAATAAGGACCCAGGATTGTCACTGTCCACCTTTTGTCCCTGTTACATTTTAACATGCTCTTTCTTAGGAACAACCAGGTTTTTTTTCCTCATTCTGAAATTTATCCAGGCCCTGTAGATGGTTCAGTGACAGCAGTAATTATATAGCACTATACTACAGCATCTTTTTGGCAGACTTTTAGGTAAGCTGAGACTAAACATGGTTAAAAAGAATGAAATTATATTTCCCTATCAGACATGTGTTCTTTGGCACCTAGCAAGGGAGCAATCAAGTCATTTTCAAGGGCAGTCAGTCTTCAGTGCAAAAAGATTGGATAAGAGATCAGTGCTTGTTTTAAGTATTTGGCAAAGTATGGTATACAGACAGAAGTTTCAGAGAGATAACCATGCTAGTCTGTAACTGGGAAAACTTAAAAATCAACAAATAGATATGTGGACAGAGTTGGCATGGGGCTGATTGCAGGGGTGGGTTCCTGGATGAGTATGATGGAGGTGTGCTGCGTGGTCATTGGAAAGAATTTGTTGGAGGTTAGGGGGGTTGTCTGTCCACACATCTACTATACAGGCGATATCATCACAGGCCATCAAGTGCCAGCAATGCCCCTCTGCGATGTATATTGGCCAAACCAGACAGTCTGTACAAGAGAGAATTAATGGACACAAATCAGATAGCCAAAAAGGCAACATACCGAAACCTGTTGGGGAACATTTTAATTTGCCTGGGCACTCATTAATGGATTTCAAAGTCATTGTATTATCTCAAACCAATTTCAAAAACCAGCTCTGCAGGGGAAACTACAGAACTTAATTTCATTTACAATTCTGATTCTTACAATAGAAGTCTAAATAAAGACATTGGCTGGATGGCCTGCTACATTCCACATCCTAATGACATAAAAAACAAACAAAGGGTATTTAAGTGGGAACTAAGTATTCTTATCAGCTTCATTTAGTATGGATGCTCTAATTGACAATTTCTTTCCCCTTTTTTCATTCTTTTTCCTTCTCTTCACCCCATCCTTTCTCTGTGCTATTTATTTGAAATCTGGACTGACCCCTTAAACTCCATTCATCTGAAGAAGTGGGTTGTGCCCACGAAAGCTCATGATACCATCAACATTTTTCATACAGACAGAAGTTAGTCATGAGACTCATTCTTCTGTAAGCAGGAAGTTGCTAAAAATGCTGGTCAGAGTTTAGAAAAGAGTATAACCTTCTGTAAGGTTATCAGCATTCAGATGAGCTATTTGTTGACACATTTGAGGAGTTCTATCACCCACAAAAGCTCATGATCTAATATATTTGTTAGTCTCTAAGGTGCCAGAGAACTACTCATTGTTTTTAAAGATACAGACTAAGATGGCAACCCCTTTGAGAGAATCTGTGCTGTTAGCCTAAAAGAGGATTTTTCAGGCTGTCTTTAATTGACCATGTTTCTGGAGAGGAAGAGCCCTGGATCCGTTTTATTTCTGGCTCCAGAAGTGTTCGTCTGAATACTTCAGTAAAATGTAAAATCTAACCTTTTCCCCTGTTGCTGGCTTTCAAACCTACATAATTACACAATGACAAGGCAGTATTATATCCAGCTTCTGGAGACAAGTGAATTCAAAAGATGTAATGGACAAATTAGAATTATTTTAGTATTTCTTACCTTCCACCTATTACAAAAAGGACAAAGAGGAATTGTCTGTCAATAATACTGCCCCATTTGGAACAACTACAAACAGAAATACTAAAGAACCGTGAGAGGCTCTGGAAATAATAATCTTCCAGTGCACTTTACACATATTGAAGAATCAAATGCTGTGAATGCTAACACAGTAGCTGATCACTTAGAGGACTGATGAAGCAAAGTATGTATCTGAAAGCCACATGAGGTCCTAGAGCTGTGTAGCTTTAGTGTTTATCTTACCACTTCAGATTTTCAGCATAATTAAAATGTAATAAATACTAAGTCATTGTCACAGTGACTGCTTGTAGGTGCTAACTATGGAACTGTTTGATGGCCTAGTTAGAATGTGTGTGATGTTTCCAGTCTTGTTCATTTGGCTCACTTGTTGATAGTGTTTGCAGAAAGACCAAGGATTGAATGGGCATTGAAGCTAACCAGCTCTCTCACCCTTAGACTTTGTCTAAATTGGAAAGGTTTTGTGATGAAAATGCTGTTGACATGCAGAAGTTGCCAAAACTGAAAACTCATTAAACCTGGGTTTTTGTCTCCCATTGCCAGAATATCATGGCCACATTGCTAGCACCCTATTGACAGAAAGAGCAAAGCAATGTGAGTAAACAATACCACAGTACCTGGCATCATCTTCAGTCGCTAAACACTTTGGGAATGTGCAATGTAGTGCTATGCATTTTGAGAACATGAAAAATGACCCGTCAGCCCCTCTTTGCTTCCAAGCCCTTAGTGGGCTTCCAGCTTACTTTCACGTCATTTAAATGACTGTACTTGCTGCAAACTCCATCATCTACCATGAGAAATCATGGATCCCACAATTCTCTCCTATGTTGTTTTCAGTGTGCTTAGGACATCACACATTGGAGCAGAACTACGTATGGACTTAATAGCAGAGGACAAAGACTTGGGTGTGGACAACAATGTGAGTGACAGGGACAGCAGCAAAGTGGTGTTGCATTGGGCTGTCATAGAATAGTTGTGCATAGTAGAGCATCGCTGTTGGGCTGGGGAAACCAGCACGGAGAGATCGCATTGTCATGCAGGTGAGGGATGAAGACTAGTGGCTACAGAATTTTTGGATGCATAAAGCAGCCTTCCTAGAGCTGTGTGCTGAGCTGGCCACCAAACTGCAGTGCAAGGACACCCAAATGAGAACTGGTAGAAAAGTGTGTTGCCATTGCTTTGTGGAAGCTGGTGACTCCCAATTGCTATGATTCAGTTGCAGATCAGTTTGGAGTGAGACAGTCCATCATTGGGGCAGCTCTTACGCAAGTATGTGGGGCAATACATTGCATTTTGCTGCGTGGGACTGTGACTCTGGGAAATGTGGATGAGATAGTGTCTGGCTTTGCTGACACGGGCTTTCCAAACTGTGGCGGCGCAATCAATGGCGCACACAATCCTATTCTAGTGCCACTCCACCTTGCCTCATAGTACATCACTCAGAAGGGGTACTTCTCCATGGTGCGTCAGGTGCTTGTGGATCACTGTGGGTCTAGATGTATACATCTCCCAGAACAGAAAGCTGCAGGGTGGGACTTTCTTTCTAGACCACAAAATTACAGCGGTGGATGTGCAAATCCCATTGTGATCCTAGATGATGCAGTGGGATGTGGAGTCCCCACCTAGGACTGCACCCAGCTCTTAATGAAAATGGCATGTTGTGGGTTCTGCACCAGACAGCTGTTTGCTCCTTCACTTTCTAGTACACCTGCTAGAGTTCCTTTGTCTTGGTTCTGCATTGTAGGGTGTCTCAGTCATAGCCCTTCTCACATAGGGTTCGAGAAATGTGGCCGTAGATGTTATAGTTTTTATGGGTCGTTCATAGCTGTGATTGTACCAGTTCTTCAGCTTACACACAGATAAGATCCAAAAGCTTTGGAATGCTTCAAACAGAAGAGCATTTTGAGAGTAACCACCCCTGTTTCTCTGAGAAGATGCCGTGAGGATCAAAATAAGCCAAACACCAGGGAATTAATTTTGAAGTCCTTGGGAATTGCAGGTGGGAGAGGCACATCTGTTTACCTGTTTAAGTGGCTGCTGAGTAGCAGAGTTCAAAGCACTGGCGTGATTGGCTAATTGAGCATTGTGGGTAAAATACTGGAGTTCAGTAAACTCAACAAAAAACCTACTGTTGTACACACTATATGATTGTCAACAGTAAAAGGAAGGGAAGAGAGAAAAGTCCCTTGAGGAGGTGCAAGTATTTTGTTGACAAAACTGGGCATTTATTGCAACTTTTGTTGTGTCACAATGTGAACGCCGTCCAGGTTTTGTTGCCAAAAAGGGGTTTTTGGTGATTAAACTTGTCAGTGTAGGCAAGGCCTTAGAAATGTCACACTGGAAGGAAGCAGTGTGGAGGAAGCTTGTGTCTGTTCTGTGACTAAGTACAGGGCTTTGCATTGGAGGACTATCAATCTGGCATTTTTCACAAGTGTGTATTTTATGTAGTACTTTTACCTATCCTTAATAAGAGAACAAAAGGAGCCCTGCAGACATCTACAGGATGATCATGATTGCCGCATCAATGTAGAAAGCAATTTCCTTATTCTGAATTCACACAGTCCACCCATTCCTATCCCCATCCTTTTCCCCTAAAATCATGATGATGCTAAAAATATTGGCTTAATTTTGGCTTGGCAATTTGAGATCTGGTTAGCACAGTAGCTATTCAGGATAAACCAGGCTGCTGACCAGAGATTCTAGGCATATTGTATTAATTTAGATGACTGTCTTGGCCAAAGGTGTTAATATAACCCAGTTACTGTCCAGCATTAAGCAGTGCTAAACACAGTTCAGGGGTTGATATACAGAGATCTCTGCTGCCTTAGTACCACAGTGAACACAACATTAAAAATAATTTTAACATTTTATTAAAGAAGGAAAAAAAGTATTGAAATGTAAAGTGTTAAGTAAGGGTTAATTTTAACCACGTCCCTTGTTCCCTTTAGCTAGAGAAAGTTTTAAAAGGAAATTTCCTTCTTATATCCATGAACCTTGACTTTTCCAGACTATAATACCCTTTTCAGGAGTCTGATTTGTCTTGTGTATCCCACATTTCATCTAATTTAAAAACTACTTGCTTACAAAATCAGACATAAAAATACAAAATTGTCTCAACACACTGTAACTAAAAAATTGCATGTTTCCTCATTTTTAACATAATTATAAAATAGTTGAAATGTAAACACTGTATTTATATTTCAGAGTATTGTATATAGAGCAGTATAAACAAGTCATTGTATGAAATTTCGGTTTGTACTAACTTCAGTGCTTTTTATGCAGCCTGTTGTAAATCTAGGCAACTTTTTAGATGAGTTGATGTGGCTCACTGGAAGACCTCTGTGTACCCCCAGTGGTACATATACCCCTGGTTGAGAACCACTGTTTTATAAGGTATCAAATATAGTAATAACTGTCCTGTTTATTGGAAGAAAGAAATGTGTTGAGGTGTGCTATAGCTGTTGTTGCTATTTAATATCTCATCCCATTTCATCCCAGATGGTGTGTGGGATTCAGCTAGAGCAGAGCTGGGCAAAATACCACCCGGGGGCTGGATCCGGCCTGCCAAGCTACCAGATCTGGCTCACAGACCACCCTAATGGGATCCTCAGGCACACAGCTGCGTGGTTGACAGCACAATCTGTGGGCTCTCTGCTCTGCAGGGTGGGGGTAACTTTGTGCAATCTCCCTGTCCCTCGCCCAATCCTTAGCTCCTATTGGCCAAAAACACCCCACCAATAGGAACTGACCCCAGCCAATCTCTTAGCTCCTATTGGCTGGAAACAACCAGCCAATTGGAGCTTAGAGATTGGCCTGGGGGATGGGAGCAGCGCAAATCTCTTCCCCCCCCCCCCCCTGCTCCCAGAGCTGAGAGCTGTGTGGAGGGAGCAGTCTGCAATGTCAAGCGGGGCTTCAGCAGGCAAGTAGCCCAGCCTGCCTTGGGGAGCTGCAGGGCTGCTGGCTTAGGTAAGCGCTTCCCAGCTATAGCCTGCCTCTGACATGCCTGCCCCTTTCGCAGCCCAACTCCCTTCACCAGGTCCTCATCTAAACACGCCCCTGCCCCTAGTCACAACTCCCTCCCAGACCCTGTACCTCTTCTTACACTTCCTCCCCCAGGTCAGAATCCTCTCCTGTACCCAAACACCCTCTCAGACCCTGTACCCCAGTCCTCTGCCCCAAGTCGTCACCCACACCCTCTTCAGTCTTCCTGTTCTCCCAGGTCACTTTGCACCCCTTCCCAGGGCCCCTCCCCAGGGCCCTTCCCCCAGGTCAGAATCCTCTTCTCAATCCATACTCCCTCCCTGACCCTACACCCTAATCTCCTGACCCAGGTTACAACCCCTTCCTTTACCCAAACTCCCTCTCAGACCTCACACCATCTCCTGCACCGTAAGCCCTTATCCCATGCACTCTTCTGTGCTCAACCTCCATCCTAGACCCTGTACCCCCTCCACAGAAAAGTGCAGCCTTTGATCACTTCCAAAATCTTGGAGTGGCCCCCTGCCAAAAATTATTGCTCACCCCTGAGCTAGAGCTAGCAGAGTTGGCAATGTCACTTGGTCCCTCTCTCTGGCCTGCTGATGTCAGGAAAGTTTAAGAATGATGAAGGCCTTGGGTGGCAGCCAGGCAGGTAAAAGCATGCTCCACTAGTCAATTCCTTCCTCCTTTCTTCTCCCCCTCCCCCAACTCTGTAAGGGTATGTCTACACTGCAAAGTTAATTTGAAATAACAGCCATTGTTTCGAATTAACTTTAATAGAGTCTATACAGGCAAACCGCTATTTCGAAATAAAATCAAAATAGCGGAGCGCTTAATTCAAATTTGGTAAACCTCATTCTATGAGGAGTAACACCAAATTCAAAATAGCTAATTCGAAATAAGCGCTGTGTAGACGCTTATTTCGAATTAGCTGGCCTCCAGCCCTTCCCAGTTTCCCCTGGTGGCCACTCTCGGCCAAACCAGGAAAACTCCTCTCCTCTCCCCCAGCCCCGGAGCCCTTAAAGGGGTAGACTCTGGCCAGACTGCATGTGCCAGATCCAGGCCTGCCAGCAGTCTCTGCCCCTGACCCAGTGGCCCCACAATGAGTCAGGCAGCCAGTGCCAGCCAGCCGTCCCCTGCCCAGCACCCAGGAGCCAGCCAGGGGTCGTAGACGCCGCGCTCCCTCCTTGACTAGTGAGGAGATCATGGACCTCACTGAGGTTTGGGGGCAGGCCCCCAATGTCCATGATCCTCCGCACTAGATGGAGGAACGCAGCCGTCTGCGGCCACATAGCTGCCACCATGGCCCAGAAAGGCCACAGGCACACCCAGGAGCAGATGCGCCTGAAAATTAAAGAGCTGCGGCAGGGGTACGCCAGGGCCATTTGGGGCAGCTCCTCAGCAGGGGCAGACATCTGACCCTACTTCGAGGCACTGGACTGCATCCTGGGGGGCGGGATGGTCCGTGCAACCCTGGGGGGCAGCAAGCCGGGACCAGAGGGCCCTGACCAGGGCACGGAGCAGGAGCCGCCACACCGCCAGGACCCCCAAGCAGTCCTACCTGCAGAGTCAGCAGGGTCGTCTGGGGAGGCCACACCATGTAAGTGACATCACTGTCCCTTTCCGGGCGGGGGGAGAGGGAGTGGGGGGGTTAGAGAGGAAGACCAGAGACCGTGCGCGTGGGCCTTGCTTACCACGGATCACGCAGCAATCTGTGCACGTGCGAGCTGCATACCACACAGGGCCTGATAGCCACACACGTGTGTGAAGAGACCTGACCTGCTCCTGACCCCGGGGCGGGACACAGCAGGATGCCCTCCCTTCGCAAGCCCCCTCTAGCATCTCCCCACTTCACCCACACTATACACAGCACAGGGGCATGGGTGCTGTCTCGGGGCAACTCCCACTCCCGGGGATAGCCAGACATTCTGACCATGGCCTCTGTGCAAGCACAGTGGCTCTGACTGTGCAGGGCACAGTCATCCTCACATTGCAGAAGCGGGCTGGGCTTCACCCACTGTGTCCCCAGGGAGAACTGACCACTTCTATTCTTTCTCCATAGCCGCACCAGCTGCATGTGCAGGGTGCACCACCCCGCCCGGGACATGCTCCCGCACCCAAGGACTCCACAGGACGACCGCTACACGGCAGGGGTACCGAGAGCAGCACCTGGGGGCCCTGTGAGCCCTGACCCACATCATGGAGCAGCGGGCACAGGAAGAACGGGAGTTCCGGAGGGAGCTGCTTGCCCAGGGTCATGCCATCTGTACCCATCTGCAGACGCTGGTGCAGAGCGTGCTGCCTCGTGCCACTCCAGCGCCTGATGCCGTTCCTCCTCCCACTTCTTCTCCCCTTCCCGCCTCTCCCTCCTCAACCACCTCACCCCCCTCAATTTCCACACCCCCCACCTCAACCTCCACACCCTCCTGGATACTGACAGCCTCCCGATGGACCTCCCGGATGGCAGCCTGCGGCAAGTGCAGCCAGGCTGATGGCAACGTGTCCACAAGACGCATCAGAGTGCCCAGCGGCAGCTCTGGCTCCCTGTGGCAGAGTGCTGTGGTATCCCGAGTGAGGGCAAGCAGAGCACTCAGAGGCACAAATGCTTTGCTGTCCCTCATCGAAGTAGACAAGCAAGCAGGGAAACCTGAGAACTGTCTGTCCGGGGTGGGGGTAGGGTCCCTTTAAGCATAAACCTCAGATAGCCTCAGGCAGCAACCCCACACATTAAGTCCTGACCTGGTGCCCTGCCGGAACTGGTTCCGGCCAGCCTTAACTCCGATTCAGAGTCCACTCAGTGTGGACGCGCTATTTCAAAATGGCAAAACGCTAATTCGAACTGCATTTTGTGTGTAGATGTATTAATTCAAATTAGCTTAATTCGAATTAACTATTTCGAATTAAGATAACTCGAATTAACGCTGTAGTGTAGACATACCCTAAGAGTCCCAAAATGGGAGTGATAGGCAGAATAGACCATCCACTCATTATTTTTGTGTGCTAGTTAAGCTAATACCTGACATTGATTTGGGTTCATAGTTCAATGTTTACTTCGTTACCAGACATGGTCTTAACACAGTCTTTGACTTATATCAGTAAGCCTTTTGATTTGGAATAATTCAGGCTTTCTCTCATTTTGTATCTTTTTCCCATCAGTGTTTGTTGTAATAAGACAGTTACAGTGACAGTTTAATTGTAAGAAATGAGTGAAAGTTCAGAAAACTCACAACTAGGGTACATTTGTGGCCCAGTTATTTCAAAAAGCTTCAAGCCGTGATTAACAGTTTTTGAAGAAACAAGATAATATTAGTGTCTGCCACATGTCTGAAACTGGTGTCTGCTTCTGAAAACCTTTTATTGGCTCTGGTGCAATAAAACCCACCATAAATGGTAACAGTAATGTTGCTAAGATACTGTTTACCTGCAGAAGTGTTTGTCTTTTATATAATGCATGTGATGCCATGGGAACCAGTTTGGTGGTAATATTTAAAGAAAACCTTGCAGTAAATGGTTCTTATATAGTTCCTAGACTGTTTTTCAACAGCTGCAAACATAAAGCTTGTTTCTGAGAACAGATTTAATAACTAGAAACCCATTCAGAGAGATGGGTCAGCACAGGTCTTGCATTAAAAAATCATTATCTGAAGTATTTTAATCTATATTTTAGAGATGTTTATATAGGTATTATCCATATTTTGTGGATTGATTATTGGTTTAAAACAGTTGGACACATATTCCCTGAAGAGCTTCAACTTTCAGCTAATTTCATTTTCTTAAAAAATTAATTACAGATTGCCTTATCCCCCCTCCAGTAGAACTAATTAACTCTCTCTCCAAAGAGTTTTTTGACTCTCATGAGGAGTCCTGCCTTTGGCTAAAAGCTGCCAATTCTGTTTTTGATTCAGAAAGGAAATTTTTCTTTTTTTAAATTTCAAAAACCTCTGTGCTCATTTTCTCCTTTCAAGCATTTTTATGTTCAATAGCTTTTTCGTCCTTGATTCTAATATAGTACTCTCTACTTTAAGAACAAATGATTCTTCTGTAATTAAATTTTACGAATACATTATTTTAAAGTGCGTATATAAAAACATTGAAACTATATGTAAATCCTCCAGTTTAAAATGATTGGTTATGTGTGACACATACTGCCTTCAGTACGTGCACAAATATGTGATTAAGTATCATGCTTTGGTAAAACAGTTATTTTAATCTAATAATAAGCTACACTGCAAGCCTGAGATCAGAGTTAGCATTAGATCGACTTGAGACTAGCTAGTTTATTTTAGGTGGCTGCTGTGTTTTTTATATGTTGGGTTGGCTTTAGCGGAAAATATGATACAGCCTTAATCATCCAGATGTCATGAAGAACAGAGAACGTGTAAGTTAATCAAGGGAAAGTTCAGTGTAATTAATAGACAATGTGGGACATGACCCTGTTTCCAGGTAACAAGAAGTTTTAGATTGTTGAGATTTAAATAACGGAGGCTGTACTGAAGCAGTTTCCTCTTTGGGAAAGGGATCAGAGATGTTTAATCTTGAAACATTATATAAATGGTTTATTTCATTTGTAGAATTTGCCAGTGTGCCTTATTTTTGTATTGTTTTAGATGATTTATGTTCATGACTGCATGTCTACATTATAGCCTAAGTTGATATAAATTACATAGCTCAGTGTCGCTTAACTGGCAGACAAAAAGCCCTCCCTTCCTCCTGGGCAACATAGCTTCTGCTTCTCATGATGATGGAGTAATTATGATGAAAGGGGAGTGCTTTCCTATCAGCATAACATGTCTTCACCAGCTACATCAGTGCACCTATGAGTGTCGCACTGTAATATAGACTTGCCCTGAGTCTTGCCTGTGTCACTGCTGGAGCTCACAGCGCAAAGCTACAGATGAGTCATTCCAGTGTCATGTCAATGCTAAATGCATCAGTTTTATTCAGAAAGAGACTCCCAATCTTAAATTCATCTCTACTAATTTACAGAGTCTTATGCCCGTGGTACTTACTATTGCCTGCAGATTTCAGTAAGAGTATTTCTAAAGCCTATTACAGCTCAATTTAAATTATATTCTTCTATGTAATTGGATTATATTTATTTCCATAATTTACAACTTGGGGGGAGCATGTTCAAACTAAGAGGTCAGGCTGTTTTTTGACTTACAATGGGTTCCATCCCGACATTGCAGAAAAAGAGAACCTATATTGATAGAGGAAAGGCAATTATTTGGAACATCAGTAGTCAGTATATCAGTAAATGGTATTTGAATACCATGATTGGGGGAAAAGATCTTTTACACCATAAAAGCAAATGAGAAATATGCAGTGTATTTAATTTTACTGGCTAAGGTTTCCTTTTAGATAGTGAAAATAAGTAGTCACTTTTTTTTTAAACACACTAACATAAAATTTGTGGTGCTAGTCCAGGTAATAGTGGTGAGGATCCACTTATCACAATACAACAATGTCCCCTTTATGGTCCGTGATTTCTTGGGGAAATATTCTAAAAATAAAACAGTACATAATGAGACTAATATTCAGCATACTTCTGTGCCACTTCGGAGAACTATGTTTGACATATTGCTATACAGCAGGGGTAGCCAACCAGTTAGATTATGAAGAGACAAAATAGATGTGGATAGAGTGCAAAGAGCCACGTATTAAATATTTATTTTTATATATCTATGTTTAGATAGATACAGTACACAAAATGTAGTGATAAAAATAACATTACAGGATATTTCGGACAAAAAATAATAAAAAAGTCTCTAGTCACTTAAAAAATTCATGGCCAGTCCATAGATCTTCAGAGAACTCCACAAGGAACAAACATCAAATTTTAAAAAAACGCCCTGTAAAATACAGTAATATTCTTGCACTAAAAATAAGCATCCCCACCATGTATTTTAAATTTAACACTAATGCCCTATTATGTCCTGTGAGTTTTTTAAAATTAAACTGAACTGAGAAGTAAATTAGCACAATTTGAAGTGCCTGTTTCACTCCAGCTTGCAGCTTGTTGCTCTCTGGTATGGTTTCCTCCTTTTTTTTTTTTTTTTTTACAAAGGTGCCATTATGGAAGATTGCAACTGGGAAGCAAACATTTCCACCTGACAACTATCAAGAACTCTAGCCACATTACTGGCTTGAATGCATCTCTCTCTCTCTAATATACAGTATGCTCTTCTGTAAGATTTTTTTATATCAGTAGGAACTTTTAATCAGAGTCCTGATGGAGTAATCCTCTGTAACAGGCACTGACAAAATGTGATTATTTTGTACAATGTAATAATTGATTATGAAATCTAAAGATATTGCTTCATTAAATACCTAATCTTTTCCAGACACCCAAAACATGTGAAAATTTCATCAAGCTATGCAAGAAGAACTATTATGATGGAACTATTTTTCACAGATCAATTCGTAATTTTGTTGTAAGTATTGAACAAATGCTAAATAATTCACAATAGGTTTTGTCATTCCTATTCTCCTGAATTAGGAATTGAATATATTAGATGTGTTAACTTTAAAATTCTAGTTACATTTTTCATCACCATCTCTACTATACATCTACTTGTTCCAGGAAGTATCTTAGAAACAAGGATTGTGCCCACTGAATGAGGGCAAGAAGTATAATTTGAACACCTAGCCACTGTCATTGAATAATATTGTTGCTCAGAGTCTGATTTAAAGCCCACTGAAATCCCTGATGGGCAAGACTTCCATTATATTCAGCAAGCTTTGTCCCTCGCTATCAGTGTTTAAAGATCAAAATCCTGATACGGGTGGGTAATATCTCAGCCCATTTAAATCCCATTCAGCTGAAACTTAGTTTACAAGATACTCTGGGTCTAAAAATATGTATCTTTGAACTTCATTTGTGAAATTCCACAGCATAAGCTGAAACAATTGGGAAATCTATTTCCGTGGGAGTTCTGTGACTAATCATTTTGATTTGGTATGCAGGAGTTAGAAAAAAACAGCCAAGTCTTGAAGGTTTTCAGTGTTTATTGAACTCAAATCTCCAGGGGGAGCTAGCCCCAGTGTGTTCTCTTTCTATACAAATCAAGAAACCCCATTTCCTTTCTTATGTCTTTGTTTTTGGTTGAGGACAGCAGTAGAGAGGAAGGGAGGTATGCTGACTTGGGTAGAAAGGGTTTCCCAGCTGAAGACTCAGTCCTACAAGGTGTTGAGCAGTCTGGCTCAAATCCATTAAATCATTGAAGAACATGCTTAAAGTTAAGCATATGTGTGGTCCATTGACTTCTGTGTAATTACTCATGATTAAAGTTAAGCATCTGCTTAAGTACTTTGGATTGGGGCCTAGAGAGCTCAGCATTATGTAGGATTAAACCCAATTTAATAACCTCAGCCGGTTTGTGAACTTCTGTGAACGTGGGTCACGTTTCATGAAGGTATTGAATCTTAATCTCAGAATAAAGATTTTTGGAGTCTGTTTATTTTTTTTGACTCGTTCTGGTATTCTGTAAAAAAATATTTTACAATTGATTTTGAAAATTGAAACAAAAGCTTAGATTTGGTTACTAGCCATGCCAGATAAATAGTTCTCCTGCTGCATTTTTAGTTTTGAATCAATCATTATTTGAAATATTATCATATGAGTGTTTGTGGTACCTCATTACTATACTAGCTCTTTCACCTCACTTGGCTACAAAATCAGACATAAAAAAGCAACTGTCTCAATACCCATTACTGAAAAATGCTTACTTTCTCATTTTACCATATAATTACAAATTGGAATATATATATTCTATATACATTTCAGCATATAAAATATATAGAGCAGCATAAAGAGTTATTGTATGACCTTTTATTTTGTACTGTCTTCACCAATGCTTTTTTGTGTAGCCTGTTGTGAAGATAGTCAAATATCTAAATGAGTTGATGAACCCCCCAGAAAGACTACTGCATGTCCCAGGGATACTGGTACTCAAACTTTTGTTGAGAAACACCGATATAGGACATTGCAGGCATTCTCTTGAAATGAAACAAACTTGTGTAACTTTCCAAAGCCCATTGAAGTCAGTAGGATTTTTTTCCAGTAACTTCAGTGACCTTTAGATTGAGTTCTGTGATCCTAAAAAAAGAAAGTGACTCCTCCATTTGACAGCACTGTGTTCCTAAGTTTGTTTAATATCAAAATTAAAATGGTGCTTTTGTGTGTTTTCACTGTGATTTTAGCAAAATTTCACACTTTGTCTGCTGATGTGGAGCAATAGAATTCAAAAAGTGTTTTTGTGAAATTCCTGCATAAACAATGGATATTGATTGGTTTCATTTAGGGTTTTTTCTTACAATGCCTATAGTGAATATAGTGCCAAAAGATGGAAGCATGTGTGAAAAGTGGTGGGTTTTTTTGGTGGTGGTTGTTGTTTTCTTGCGAGAGCTTTGATTGCAAAACTAAACACTTTTCAAACTTTAAATGCAGTGAATCATTGACTGGGTAACTTGGGTCACAGCAGGTGATGGAAAAGGTATTTTTCCATTAACCTGTTCAAGATACAGTTCATTTATTTTTCGTTGGTTGTCCACAGGAGACCTATTATTGTTATAAACCTGCCACTCTTCTAAATGATTTTCCAGGAGCATATGACAACTAACTGATAAAAGAAGCCCCAAACTAGTTGTAATAGTTTTTTGTTTACTAGCTTGCCAACATGGTACCATTTAGAAGTAAGAAAAGTTGAGCAGAGTTACTCTTGTGAAAGTGTTTTATTTTGTATATCTAATAAATATTAGACATACTTTACTAGAATTAGTTTTTTGTTTTAATTTTGCAGATCCAAGGAGGTGACCCTACTGGAACTGGAACAGGTAAAAGAGAGAGAGAAAGTGTGTGTATGAAAATATAGCATGTATGGATACTAATACATTTACTAACCACATTTCTTCTCTTATTGCCCGGTATTTTTTACTGCAATTCATCAATCGTATCCAGCTTTGTAGAATGAAACTTATGAGATGATGAGCATATGGTAAATGTAGAATATATCTGTTTCAAAACTGTGTGTGCAATACTATACTTAAAATGTTCCATTAAGGTATTTCTATATTGTCCAACTTAAAACTTGTTCAACCTTTTGAAATGAAACTTTTAACCTTTCTGTTTTTCAAAAAAGTTTGCAATGATATGACAACCAGTCTCCAAGATGTGATGGGAATTAATGTTGTATCATGCTTTGAAAATACAAAATTCTGTATAAAGACAGATCTTACTAGCTGGTTTGTATGGAGAGGGAATTTCCTAGAATCTATTGTTCACAGTTCTGTCTGCTGAGATGTGTTATAAAAAGAAGAAAATACTGTGCTTTAAAGCAACATTTTTTTTATTATATATTAACAAAATGTTAGAGACCTGTTGAGGTCTAGTTAGTGGCCAAATACTGTCCATTTTCCCAAAAATAGTCCCTTTGTTAGGCCCATGCTTCTTCCTTTTTTGTTTTAACTTCCAGGGATCATTTTGTCACTACTTTTTCCTTCCTGTTCCTTCCTAGCCTCTGTGATCTAGATACAATAGGAACAGCCACTGTAAAAATGCAAACTATAGCAATATATTAGAGTTGCTCCTACTATTGCAGTAAAGGCTCCTCAGGACATTGACCATCCTGTTTTATATAAGATTACCTGCTGCTGTATATTGGCTCTCAGTACACCTATGCAAGTTAGTTTTGCCTGTTCACTATCAAATGTCAGCCAGTCTCCACAGCTGCTTGTCAGGCAGGCCCCAGGAGTTTCCCTACAGTTTGTTCTACTGCTAAGTTATATGTGTGCTGCTTACCCATCCACAGAGAGTATATTTGTCATCACAAAATCTTTTCATCCAAGGGGATGGCTGTGTAATTGTAAAATATTTTAGAGTGTATTATTTACTTACCAATTCAGATCTGTTTGCACTGGCCAAGACTATATCCCTAATGAGCATGAAGACCTTAAATTAATGAGAGACTATGCAGCTGCTGGCTCAGAGTGGTTAGGGATTCTGTGTCTTGTCTGTTGAAGTCCATGATAAGATTCCTTACCATATGTTTTGTTACTCATGGATTGTCAAGTGAAATATGATCAGACTCCACTAGAAGATGACTATTGGTTGAAGGTACCAAAAAGTAAACAAAAGAGGTGTTGGGGGACTAGATATACAGTACTGTAATGGGTTAGTGCTGTGGTTCTCAACTGGTGGTCCATGGACCACTGGTGGTCCATGGTGACTTTTTTGGTGTTCCTCAGGAACATTGTCCAAAGTCACATGGCGTGACCAGGCGCCACCGTTAGGCTGTTTTACGTCATGTTCACAAGCACGTGGCGTGTCATCCATAGCGTCACCTAGGACGCAACCACATTGTGTTGCCAGTAACTTCCATCTGAGGTTCTGAGCGTCAGTGTAGCTGCCGCTGTTGTGCTGCGTGGTTGCTGTGTCGTTCGTCCTGTGCTACATGTATTGTTTTACAGGTGTGGTGTAGTTTGTTTATAATGGCAACGACAGGAAGAAATGTCAAGCACAAGTATTTGGAGGACTACATCAAATTCGGCTTTACTTGTCAAGAAAAAGAAGGTGTGGATTTGCCACAATGTGGTGTTTGTTTCATAGTCTTGGGGAATGACTCAATGAAGCCGGCTAAGCTGAAACTCCATCTCAGAAAGTGTCACCCCAACTTGTTGCAAAAGGATGAAGATTATTTTGAGCAGTAGTTATCAGGTCTTGAAACGGCAGCGCCTCGACTCAACAAATGCATTCTACAATAAGACAAGCAATGCAGTGCACGCTTCCTACATTGTTGCATACAAAGTTGCACAGGCCAAGAAGCCTCACACCATTGTAGAGCAACTTGTGCTCCCCAGTGCAAAAGAGATGGTGCGGCTTGTTCTTGGCAAGGAAGCTGAATGATATATCTGTCTCTAACGACACAGTATTGAGACGGATAAATGAGATATAACAGAACATCAGTGAACAAGTTGTGGATGAAATAAAGAAGTCTCCATTGTTTGCCATACAATTGGATGAATCAACCAATGTCGCATTGTACTCTCAGCTGTTGGTGTTCGCATGATACATGGTTGAGGGGAGACTTCAAAAACGAGGGGTTTTTTTGTTGTTGTTTTGTTTTTTTGTTGTTTTTTAAGACTCTTGATACCACCACACAGGCTCAGGATGTAATGGAAATTGTTAACAGTTTCTTTGAAGTTCATGGTCTGGATTGGGTAAATCTTGTGGGTGTCACCACTGATGGTGCACCTGCCATAATGGGCTCAAGATCGGGCTTCCAAACGCTGGTGAAACAGCACACTGCGATGGTAACCAGAGTTCATTGCTTCATTCATAGGGAAGCTCTGACGTCAAAAACATTGCCTGATCAACTGAACGCCATTTTCAAAGTGTTGGTGAAAGTGATGAATCACATCAAATCATCGGCTCTGAACACCAGGCTGTTCAAAAGATTTTGACTGGACATGGGTTCCAACTTTGGTGTGTTGCTGTTCTACACTTCTGTATGGTGGTTGTCAGCAGGGAACGTACTCAACAGAGTTTTTCAATTGAGAGAGGAGTTGGATTTATTTCTCCAGGCTCAAGGGAAAAAGGAATTCCAAAATGTGCTGACGCAGTCAAATTTAGAACTTGTGTATCTTGTCGATATTTTTGGAATCTTGAACAAACTGAATCTTCAGCTGCAAGGGAAAGTTGCAAATCTGTTCTCTCACCAAAGCATTGTCAAGGCTTTTCTTGACAAATTGGAACTCTGGATCGTAAGAGTCGAAGGCAGTAATTTGGTTCAATTTCTATATGTGGATGCCACGCTCGGGGAAAAGGAAGCCATTTGGACGCAAATTCTCGATCATTTACGGAAGCTACGAGATAAATTTCAATGATACTTTCCGGAGGTGGACAGGACAAGGGATGGATTATCTTTCATCGGGAATCCATTTATAACAGATGTTAATAGTGTTCCAGAGGATCTTCAGGAGGAATTTTTGGATCTGAAAAAGGATTTTGCGGCTCAAGACATGTACCAGCAGTCTGCAATAGAGAAATTTTGGGCCACCGTGACTGGGAGTTACCCAAATCTATCAGCACACGCAGTCAGATTTCTTTTGCCATTTGCATCAACTTATATGTGTGTGACTGGATTTTCGTGTTTGTTGCACGTTAAGTCGAAACAGAGGAATCGGCTTGCAGTGGAAAGTGATATTCGTTGTTCATTATCAAGTATTCCTCCAAACATTGAAAAGCTTGTCAGTGAGAAGGGAATCCAAAAATCTGTTAGTAAAAAATAAATTTCAAACCAAAATGTTCATTGTCTGCTCTTCTTTATCATGTCCCAAAAAGGAGGTGGTCCACGAAAATTTTTTGATTGGCCTGGTGGTCCATGGACTGAAATGAGTTGAGAAATGGGGTTAGTGTTTGTACCCCACTAGCCTTTCACCTCTGTAGGTAGGAATTCAAATCTTGTGGTGTCATTCTAGGCTCCATTTGCACAAATGTAAAACAGACATGAAATGCATCACAATTGGCAAAGCAGTTATGCTGAAGGTTAGGACTGAGTTGCAATTTTGAATGCAAGTTAAAAATTCAATGCAAAATAAAGCTAGGTTGGGGAGTATCCCTAATATGTATCCTTTCATTTTAGACAAGAATTTGGTAGAGGGATAAAATCCCAAACCAGGGAGAATAATCTCTGGTTGTTTTCATCTTGTTTTCTTCTGTTTACTTCATTTTAACTGGATCTGCATATACTGTAGACCTGGGGGTCCACCAGGAATTTATAAAGCTGGTAGCAGCTCTCATAAAACTGTCAGTTTATACCCAAGTACCTCTGACAGTGGCAGTAGCTCTTTAAAAATTTGCTGCAATTCAGGAGAATTCAGACATTACAGAAATCAGCTTTTCAAATGAAAGCACATATTGTTGCTTTTTGAAAAAAATCAGGCCTAAGTTTTTTAAAGATCTTAACTTGGTTCCAAACAGACATAAAACTTATTTGAAATACTTAATGTGCCCAAAGCTCTTAGTAGTTAGACTTCTACAGAATTCTCAAGCCTGTTTTGTGTATATATTTTCATTAAAATTACAGAATTTATACAATTTGTGGAGAGGATTTTCAAGATTTGTTCTTGATTACCTACCAGTTTCTGCACAGCTGAGTTTCACAAAGCAGTTTTTATCCACTTAATTCAGTCAGTATTTGCTATTGTCATTTAATTGTTACATTTGATCTTTTTAAACTTTATTAAGCACTAATCATCTGTGATTGTATGTCTTTGCTCATTTTATGTGCATCAGAAATAGTAAACAGTTACAATTATTACATTTGTTTCTGAGCATGCATACGTATCAGTCTTTCAAAAAAAAAAAAAAACCATCCTCAACTTGTTAAAACTTTCTGATTGAGATCATCTTGCTGAGATGAGTATATGAGTGATATGAAAATAAAGACCTTTAGTTAAGAAGGAAAAAAACCAAAAAATTCCCATGCGTCCTTCCTGTCTATAATTAGTTTGGCACACCATAAAGCAAATAAACATGAATTATGAAGTAATTGTTTTGTTGCTCTTAGAGCAGCAAGTTTAGATGCTATAATCAAAATATTCTAAACTCTCTTTCATTTGCTATTGATTAAATTGGAAAACTGTAGAGGGTTTTTTTTTTTTCCCTGTTGCTTTCAAATGTGGAGCCATTGTATGTGGAGGGCCTCGGTTGTTGAACACAGCTGCAGTCCTGAGCTTCTGTTGTATTGTTGCTTCAAAATAACAGATTTAATATGAAACAAGTTCTATTCTGCTCACAAAATGGCTTCGTTCTCTTGAGTAGCTCTGAAAAAGACCTGAGTTATATTTCAAATGTGAACCTGATTTAAAGGTTCAAAGTAAGTAATCTTCTGATTTCAGAGTCCTGGAATAAGTCGTATACCATAGAATGACTTAAGAAATATTTGTTAGAAAATTAAGACAGGATTTTAGGGTCTATTGACAGGACTTGTTGCTTCCAACATAGTTACAATCCTGTATTATAGAAATATTTATTAAATGAATTTTACCAAAAATCCCACACACTGTTAGCTTTTTCCAATTGTTCCCTTATCAGAAAGCAAACAGATAATGGGAAAATCACAAAGGCTACAAACAACAAGGTACGTAATCTTAGTTGGTACCATCTCTTTTGTTTTTGGTTCTTTATTTGAGAAAACGAAAGAGAACGAGAATATTGTTGAAAACTCAAATATTTTATTTGTGAAGCTCATGCCCAAAGTGCATAAGCATATAGGTTAAAAAGCACCTAGGTCTTAATTTTAAGACAGACTTAGGCACTTCTGAAAATTTTACTCATGACTTTGTAGCTTTAGTCCTAGTCTCTTTTTTATGATACATGTTTGGAGGCTTCAGAAAACAATTCAACAAAAAATAGCATTGAGTTTTGAGAAGCTTACGTTTACTGCAGATGACCTCAGGGAGGAGATACCAGTAGAAGGACAATGGATGGGGACACAAAAGTAGAAGAATTTGCAGATGTGAAATTCATACGGTAGTGAATGATTTATAAAAACAAGTGGGAAGCCCTATGCGCTTAGAGTTGGAGAGTAATTGAAGGGGAGCAGAGGATGATTGGAGCAGGGCATTCACAGTGTTGTAAGGTAGCTTTTAAAAATTATTTTACAGCATTTTGAAGGGAGAGAGTTTACTACAAAGGAAAACATGTCTTCACTGTCTCTTATTCTGAGAATTTCTGAAAGAAAGCAATTTTGGTTCTTAGCAGTGGGCAGGTATATGGTAAGACAACTGCAGGTTGTACCTCTATAAACCAGAACTCTCTGGACCAGCAACAGGACCATGGACATTGCAGTATCAGAGAGTCCTGGCACTATGTGGGGGGTGGAGAGGAATGACATGTGGCTCAGCTGGCTACGGGGCAGGGGAGGCAAGGCCAGGCTCAGCTAGGTTGCACAGGGGAGCCAGGAAGCCCAGGGGTGGGGGTGTCAGGGAACAGTTCAAGGAGGAGCAACAGCAAGGAGCCAGAAATGGCCTCGCCTGGTTCATAAAATCTCTCATCTGGGACTAGTTAAGTCCCAAGGGTGCCGGACCAGAGAGGTCCAATTTGTTTATAGAGTTTGAAGAGTCTCTGATTCAGAGATGGGGAGTTCAAACTCTGACCTAGAAATAGCTGCATTTTTTTTCTCTGTCCTGTGTTCATGGGTGTAGTGTCTGGACAAATAACTTCAGGGAGCTAAAACAAGGATCGTCTTAAGTTCTGTGTATTTAATTCTATGTGTGTGTTAAGAGTCTCTTACTAGCCTCTGGCCTCCTCTCTCCACATTAGAAAAATGCTTAAGATTGGACAGTTTAAAAAAGGGCTCATCCAAGTCTTTATATGCATCTTGGAGATCTTCGAGTCATTGTGGATATTTCTCTGAAAACATCCACTCAGTGGGCAGCAGCAGTCAAAAAAGCAAATAGAATGTTAGGAATTGTTAAAAAGGGGCTAGAGAATAAGACAGAGAATATTTTTTTCTGCTTCTACATAAAACCACGGTACACCCACATCTTGAATACTACATACAGATGTGGTTGCTTCATCTCAAAAAAGATATATTGGCATTGGAAAAGGTTCAGAAAAGGGCAAAAAAGATGATGGGGGGGGGTTGGAATGGGTCTCATATCAAGAAAGATTAAAAAGACTTCAACTTCTCAGCTTAGAAAAGAGGAGACTAAGGGGGGGATATGATAGAGGTGTATAAAATCATGACTGGTATGGAAACAGTGAATAAGGAAACATTATTTACTTATTCCCACAATATAAGAACTAGGGGTCACCAAATGAAATTAACAGGCAACAGGTTTAAAACAAACAAAAGGAAGTTTTTCTTCACTCAGCATGCAGTCAACCTGTGGAACTCCTTGCCAGAGGATGTGGTGAAGACTAGGACTTGAACAGGGTTCAAAAAAGAGCTAGACAGATTCATGGAGGTTAGATCCATCAATGACTATTAGCCAGGATGGGTAGGAATGGTGTTCCTAGCCTCTTTTTGTCTGGAAATGGGTGACAGGAAAGAGATCACGTGAGGATTACCTTTTGTGTTCCCTCCCTCTGGGGCATCTGGTATTGGCTGCTGTCGGCAAGCAGAATGCTATGCTAGATGGACCTTTGGTCTGATCCTGTATGGCCATTCTTATGTTGTTATTACTCCTGATAATACTAATTGGTGTTGTATGTGTAAATCCATGCTCATTGTAGCTTCAGGATTTCTATACCATGGACTAATGTCATTGCCCCAAGTGTGGTGTTTTTTTTTTTTTTTTTTTTTTTGTTTTGTTTTTAAATAGGTGTTCATGGGAGTTTCCTTAAATCATGCTTGTCTATTCTGAAACTTTCCCAAGAGAGTATATATTTGCATTATAGAAATCTCAGAAAGCAGGAATGGTTTGTTCCAGTCCTTATAAGATCATAAATTATCTTAAAATGAATTTTCAAACCACTTGTAGTATTGGCATCAACAGGGCTCGCCAAGCGTCAGCGAGCCCTGCTCGCCAGCTGCGCGGTTCTGCGCTCTGCGCATGCGCAGATCGTTATGCGCATGCGCAGATCGTTATGCGCATGCGCAGATCGTTATGCGCATGCGCAGATCGCTCTGCGCCGGGTCTTCCGGGTTGTAATCTACTCACCACGGGCGAGTAGATTACGTTATTTGTCGAGCCTTGGGCATCAACTTGTAGAACTCATACCCTGCTTTGTGGGGTATATAACTCAGTAGTGTCAACATGAAATTGGTGTTTATAAAAAGTGTTCAGCCTATGAAGGTTACAGTGGACTTAAAAAAAAACCCCAGAAGATATGATTTTAATGCCTTTAAATGTGAATTATATAGATTGCATAATGAAATATCCCAGCTTGAATGGGAGCAACTGATATGATTAATGTTTTAAATTGTACTATACTTTGCAGTTCTTCCCAAAGGCACTAGGCATATGACCTTAAGAATAGAGTTCATCAACACTGAAACCAAAGGAGATTGTTTTCATAGGGCTAAAGCAAAGCAGAATTTTATCAGTATGAGTAGCTAGTAGGGATGTTAAAATGTGTTTAATTATGTAACCATGTAACTGCTGAACTTTTCAGTGGTTACGTACACTGAGCAGTTAGCTCCCTGGGAACCGGTGCATGCGAGGAGTCAGCTTTAAAGCCAGCTCCCACTTGTCCCCTCCCCAACCCTCCACACTGCTGCCTCTGCATCAGAGGCAGCAGCACAGGGGAGGGAGGAAAAGTGGCTCATCAGCAACTGGGGGGTGGGGCTGGTTTAAAAGCTGGCTTCCTGCATGTACAGGGAGCCTGCATATAACCATGATGGTTAACCAATGAGTCTGGTCTCATTGGTTAACCAATGCACAGTTAATTATGTGCATAGTTACACTTTCACATCATAGGAGCTAGTTAAATTTTTCAGTTCTGTCAATATGAAAAATTAGTGGAAGTTGTGCCTACCTGCCAGGTTAGGAAAATGTCTGACATTTCTACATGGTCACCAGTTATGCACTTTGGGGGCAGGGAAGATATTTGCATAAAGCAAAAGGAGACATTAATTCTTGAAAACAGCATCCTGTCTGCCTTCATTCTTCACTCCCTGTCACTATGACCTATAAGTTAATAAATTTGGTCTCTAATCAAAGTCACACTATGTGTACCCTTTGAGTTGAGGGTGTAATTCCCTGCTTGAGGAGACATCCCTACTAGCTGGGTCAAACTAATAAAATTACAGAAGACACTAGCCACCCCAATTTATATACCCGACTGAGGCTACGTCTAGACTGCAAGCCTCTTTCAAAAGAGTGTCTAGACTACAACCAGTACTTTCGAAAAAGCAAAGCACCCAGGCAGTCTGGATGCTCTCTTTCAAAAAAGCACAGTTTGCATTACATAGCGCCTTTTTCCGAAAAAGCACTTTCGAAAAAAGGTGTTCTTCCTCATAAAACAAAGTTTTCCTCGGTCAAAAAAAATGCCGTTTTCTTTTGATTTACTTTCAAAAGAATGCTGCAGCAGTCTAGATGCAGGGAAAGTTTTTTGGAAAAAAAAAGGCCACTTTTTTCGAAAAAACCCTGTAGTCGAGACACATCCTGAGATGGCAGACATGTACTTTGATTGACTAGCTCCTTCCATTGTTCGCACTGGCATGGCTGCACTCAATTTTTAGAGCACAAGCTCATTAGGAGATAGCATGAGTATGTGTCCTCAAGCTGAGATTTACACCCCAGCTTGAAGTGGCTTTTGGAAAAAAAATTAAAAAAAAAAGCCGAAGCCGCCATTATGTAAATAAAGCATGGGAAATTCAAATCCCAGCTTCATTTACAATTTCGATACGTCTAATTTACATCCCTTTATGGAAAAAGGAATGTAGTTTATATGTACTCTGAGATGCAAACTATTACATATCTTCTGGATGAAAAGTAAGAAAAGACTTGCAGCTTTGTCATTGTAAGAAGAGAAATAAGGAGTTCAGTGATTGCCTCTGATCTGTTATGGACAGGATGTTACACATTACTTTGGAACCTGATGACCAATTAATCTTTGGGAAACAGATTGTAAAAAATGCTGCACAGTAAACATCATCTTTGTTTGTGGGGATTATAATAACTGTAATGCTTTTCCTTTCCCATCATCAGAAATGTTAGATGATCACTAATTTACCAGACAGAAATGGAAAATCTTGTTTTATCTTGTACACTAGAAATCTAGTTGTTCAGGAACTCAGATACAGAATAAGTAGCCTTGAAAATTAGATAATTGAAATGACTAAAGGTGATCTAGGGTACTCTTTTTATTAATTAATAGGCAAATGTTTGCTGCAAGCTATTCATTTTTTTCATAGTGAATGATGATTGTCATATATTCTGTAATTTTATTTGCTGACATATTATTGTTTAAAAACAAAGTTTAAAAAAAACCAATCCAACCAAATCTTTGCACAGATTCTTTTAGAAAACACCAAGTTTTTTTTGTTTGTTTGTTTGTTTGTTTGTTTGTTTTTTAACCAAAAACTCTTTATTCAGTGCAAATGCACTGAATAGGGGTTCCCAGAGAAAGCTGAGCCCTGGGGCTCATGTTAAATGTGGATTATATGCGAATGCCTCCACCTTCCTCAGATTCTTAGTCCTGACCTTCAGGCCCCACTCACTAGTTTTGGCAACATTTGGTTTTAGTTTCTATCTGCATCTGATGTTTTAAGCAAATCTAGGAGATTTTTAGGTCATGAACTGTGCAGTGGCTGGAGTTATTGTTTCATCTAATTAGATGGATTTCAGTCATTTAAGCTAGGTAGATTTAGTTTTCAGATTCATTTTAAAAAGGGCACAGCCAACTTACTAACCAATACCTGTAGCAGAGCAGTTGGTATATCTCGAGAGGTGTGAATAAATGTATTGGATGCAATTTCTTGAATTAAATATCCCAGAAAAAAACATGTTAAACTCCAGATTTCTTTGTCCTGCTACATTTGAATTGATTTTCCCCGTTTCTTCCTTGTCTAGAAGAATTTCCATAGTTAAGGACAACGCAGCACAGGAGATGGGTGGGATCACCTAAAAAACAACATATGCCCATGCTTCTCCTAAGCAGTGTCTTTGAAATAAGGTTGTTATGAAGTGTGTAATTGACTAATTGTGTATTCAATACAATTTGTATCAAGTATATGATTACTTGATAAGGGCCCCTCGCTGTGCCTCTGCAGTTTAAATGTAGTAGGAGCCAGGCATGCATTACTACATTCAGAGCCGCACCAGGGGTAGGTCCAGGACCTGGCGCAAGCCAGGACTGCTGAGTCCCTGTTTGCACCAGGTCCCAGACCGCTGCACCTCTGCCTTTTAAATGTAGTAAGAACCCAGTGGCTCTTACTACATTTAAAAGGCAAAGCTGCAGCGGAGGTAGGTCCGAGACCCAGCGCGAGCTGGGACCTGGACCGCTGTGCCTCTGCCTACTCTTCCCCCCCCGGACAGTGCTGGGAGGAACCTTCTTTTAAGCCAGCTCCCACCAACACTGGCTCCAGCTTCCTTTCCTCCCCCTCCTCCCCTCTCTCCCCCACTGCCTCTGATACAGTGTTAGTGGGGGGAGCGAGTAGTTGAGTACCTACTTTGAAAAGGTGCGACACAAAATCTAGTCTGTCGGGCAAGCTGTATCTGACCTTTGGGAAGTATTTTTTATGCCCCTGCTTTAAAGCGTTCATCCCAGTTTACATTTATTTTTCAGCATGAGAGAAATATATGTATCTCAAATCTGGATTCAGTATTTTATTTTTTTAAGACATTTTGCAGTATTAACTAGCAAACCATATATATATATGATATGATGATATTCTTGGAGTAACTCCTCTGTCCCTTCTGCTTGTCACCCAAATAGCAATAGCAGTTTGGGTGATTTGTTTTTTTTACTCTGTGGAAGTGGGATGCATGGTTGATTAAGCCTAGGGGAGTTAGAATAGAAGTAGTGATGTCCTTTACTGTTCCTGTATGTTTAGCAGAAACTTTCACAGTGTTCCTTAGGGATAAATTTACTAACATGCCCCACTGTGCTTTTATCCCAGGTTTTGTTTACTTTTTAGCCGAATACTAAATCCTGCTTCCCAGAGCTAGTAAAAGTCCAGCTTTATAAATGCACATGTGTTTAGGAGAGGACATAAAAGTTCTCCATGACATAACCAAATTCAGTATTTTGTCCTGAAGTAAATCTGATGTACATTTCAGCTATACCAGGAATCTTCTTTATATTACTAGCTAATTAGCCCGTCATAAGACGGGATTTTCAGGTCTCTCCTCCATGTCGGTCTTCTCTCCTAAGCCTCCGGTCTCTCTCTCTTCTCCTCCTACTGCCTCCCTCCCTCCCTCTCTCTCAGCTCTCCTCCGCCTCCTGCCTCTTTCTCTTCTCCTCCCCCTCTTGCCTCTCACTCAGGGGACTGCGGATCCCAAACGGTCGCTTGCGCCACTTGCTCCCACGCGGCAGCCTGGCTGAGCAGCGCAGAAGTCAGCCGAGCGCCACGGCAGGAGGCGAAGGGGAGCGGGGCAGTGAAGTTCACGGCCAGGGGCCGGGGGGAGCCACTGTCACGCCGCACGTCACCGCACCGCCCCCCTTCGCCTCCTGCTGTGGCGCTTAGCTAACTTCTGCGCTGCTCAGCCGGGCCGCCGCGGGGGAGCAAGCGGCCGTTTGGGCCCCGCACTCCCCATGCAGCACGGGCCGCCCAGAGGGAATAGCCAGCATTTCAGGCAACAGCGCCACCCAGAGGGAACAGCCAGCATTTCGGCGTTACAGACTCAGACACTGGGCTACTATATATATGACTAGCCAATTAGCCCGTCATAAGACGGGATTTTCAGGTCTTCTTTCCTGAGCGATCTTGCTCCGTGTCTCTCTCTCTCTCCCTCCTCCTACTGCCTACCCCCCTCTCTCTCAGCTCTCCTCCGCCTCCTGCCTCCCTCTC
This sequence comes from Rafetus swinhoei, assembly GCA_019425775.1. Classification (NCBI taxonomy): domain Eukaryota; kingdom Metazoa; phylum Chordata; order Testudines; family Trionychidae; genus Rafetus; species Rafetus swinhoei. The sequence goes on along the minus strand of CM033425.1, from coordinate 14,276,130 downwards.
CCTCTTTCTTTCTCTTCTCCTCCTGCCTCTCTCTCCCCTCTGTCTCTCCCCTTCCCTCCCGCCGTGGCGCTTGGCTGAGTGCTGCCTGCTCAGCCGGGCTGCTGTGAGGAGGCGGGCGATCACGTGCAGCCAGGGGCGAGGCCATGTACGTCACCGCCCTCCCTTGCCCTCCCACCGCGGGGGAGCCCAAACGGCCCCTTGCGCCTCTGGCTCCGCCGGCAGCCTGGCTGAGGGGCTCAGCACTCAGCTGAGTGCCACAGCAGGAGGGGAAGGGGGCGGTGACGTACACGGCCCGGCCCCCTGGCTGTCTACGTCACCGCCCTGCCCCTTCTTCTCCCTCCGTGGCGGCTCGGCTGAGTGTGGTGCGCTGAGCTGGGCCGTCGTGGGGGAGGAGGGCCGGGGCGGTGACGTACACGGCCAGGGCGCGGGGCTGTCTACATCAGCACCCCCCCTCTTCCCCTCTCCTGCGGTGGCCCAGCTGAGGGGCGCACCACTCAGCGCCACGGCGGGAGGAGGAAGGGGGGGCAGTGACGTACAAAGCCCTGGCCGTGTACGTCAGTGCTCTGCCCCCCTTCCCATCCCACCGGGGCTCAGCTGAGCGGCGCAGCGCCAGCGCCACTCAGCTGGGCCGTGGTGAGGGCAAGCGCCGTTTGGGGTCCACGCTCCCCATGCATGGGGAGCGCAGACCCCAAACGGCCGCTTGCCGCCCAGCGCCCAACTGAGCTGTGCTCCCGCCGGGGCTAGGGTTGCCTGGTGACCGGTTTTCTACCGGACAGTCCAGTATTTGCCCTGTCTGTCCGGTAGAAAAATTTAGAAAATACCGGACATGTGCAATGTCCGGTATTTTGTGAATTTCCAGCTGGGCACCAGAGGGAAGCCCGGCGGGGCCGGGGGAGCGACTGGGAGGTGGAGCGCGATTGGCTTTGGGTGCCCTGTGGTCATGCGCAAAAGCCTGGTGGGACGGGGACCAGAGGCTCCCAGCGCCAATTGTGGCCCGTCTCCCAGCTGGGAGCCTCTGGTTGTGAGCAGAAGCCGGGCGGGGGGAGTGGCTCCCAGTCCCGCCTCCACCAGGCTTCTGCTGGCAAGTAAAGGGAGCGCCTGTCGGGGGCGCGGCCGGAAGGACTCCGGCTGTGGCCAGTGGCTGCACCCCTCCTCTGTCCCCGCCTCCCGCCCAGCCCCATGGCCCCGATCCCCAGCTCTGCTTCCCACCCCTCTTCCTGCTGGCCAGCCCCACGGCCCCGGCACCCCGGCCCCCTTCCTCCGGGCCCCCATCCTCCCTCCAGCCCCACAGCCCCGATCACCCCCAGCTCTGCTTCCCGCCCCCTTCTGGCGAGCCCCACCCCCCTTCCCCTCCCTCCGTGGCACGCTTAGCTGGGCCCCAGCGGGGAAGCAAGCGGCGGCAAGCATGAGTGGGGAGCGTGGACCCCAAATGGCCGCTTGCCGCCCGGGGCCCAGCTGAGCAGCGCTGCCGCCCGGGGCCCAGCTGAGCAGCGCCGGCGCTCGGCCGAGCTACCACAGAGGGAGGGGAAGGGGGGGTGGGGCGCTGATGTACATGGCCAGGGGGCGTGGTCGCGTACGTCAGCATTACAGACGCACAGACAATGGGCTACTATATATATGATAACCTAGCTCTAGCCAGTAATGTGGCTGGAGTTCCTGATAGTTGTCAGGTGGAAATGTTTGCTTCCCAGTTGCAGTCTTCCATATTGGCACCTTTGCAGGGTCTACACAGAGAAAAAGAATAATCTGAAATCCTTGAAAAGACCTGATATACAACACCGTTCATCGGTGAGCGACAGTCTAGGCTAGTGAGCAGGCTACATGATTGGCCTTCCTTCATCTCCGTGGGCCACAAGATTGTTGCAACGCGGACAGTTTTCCAGGATAAGGTAGTTTTACTGACTGTACTTTTATACTTAGAATTTGCGGGGTGTACCCATCAAACTGTAGCAGCACTTGGACTAGATGCACAGGGAGTGCACAGCTCTCACAGTCAATGTTGTGTGCAATCAGTGCATACTTTGCTTCATGTCCCCTCTATTTAAGTGTGTGCTATTTTTGTAATACCAATAGGGGAAAAAACCTATGCTAATGAAAACCAGCAGAATTTGGCATCCTGTACATGGGCAACTGTAAACAAAATGTCGCATGGGCCACACATAGAATCCCAATGGACTGCAGGTTTGCTTACCACTGTCTTTGATGGTTCTTAAATTCATCCTCACCCTATGTTGTCCACATCCTCTGCTTGGCCTTTAATTCTTGCACCTTCACAAGAACGTGCAATAATTCACCCTTCTGAATCTAAAAAGACGCTCCTTGAGTTTTATTCTGATCTTGCATTGGTTTTACATTGTGATTCCATTGAGAGGAAGACTAGCCCCCCATACCTTAAACAGAGTTTTGACCTCATAAAAAAGAGAAAAGTGTCAGCTGATCCATGAAATCAGCTTAGACCTTGACTTATTGCTATTGAGATTTTAGGTGGAAGCTGCTTAGATACCACACACTGGTGGATCACTGTTTAATCCCTAAAATATATTTCAGTGGAGGTATTTCTGAGATCAGAGTTAAAGACTGAGCATGCTTGCAGATTGATTATCCAGGGTAGGACTCTGATCAGCTTTGGGCACAAAGTGGTTTGCTGAAATTTTGATCATTGATGTTCATGTAGTATATGTTTGTGCAAGTCTTTTTCATGAAAGACGTTTCATTGGAATCAATGATATAAGTACCCATGATGAGTATGCAGAAAGATTGTACAATCAGACCCATCCAGTCTAGTACATTTAGGTATGCAGTTCTTTAACACAATCAGACTATGGGTGGATAGAGAATATTTATAGATTAAACTCCCTTTTTGAATTTTTTATGTACCTATAATGAGTATTGGTATTTCTTTGACTCTTGGTGGCTAAAATAAAAAACAGGTAAAATGACAGTATTTTCTAATGATTTTGTCATTAGGAAAGGAGCAGGAATTGGAAAACTATCTTTTCCCCTAGAGACTTAGTGCTCTTTGCAATGTGTATTGGAAAGTAATTTGCTTAGCTTACTTCATGAAAGTTACAAGGAGTCCTGTGGCACCTTATAGACTAACAGATGTACTGGAGCATAAGCTTGCAAAGATCACTTCGTCAGATGCATGTCACATGCATCTGACGTATGGGTCTTTGCCCACGAAAGCTTATGCTCCAGTACATCTGTTAGTCTATAAGGTGCCACAGGACTCCTTGTTGCTTTTGCAGATCCAGACTAACACGGCTACCCCTCTGATTCATGAAAGTTGTTCTTAAATAGTGTCATATGTAATTTATTTTTAAAGTATTTTTTCTCTCCTTCATTGTTTCCATTCCTGATAGAAAGGGTTTGGTCTTGGACTATAGGGAAACTCCAACCCTTGTGAGTTTCATTCCTTAAACAACCTGTGCTATTTCAGGGTACAGCCCTTAATATGAGAACTGCACATGAAAAGAACCTCAAAAGAGATTGCTGTTTTAACTAGAATCCTACCCTCTAAACATTGATTGTATGAGGTGTTAAACCTGTGTGTAATGCATACAATGCATACATAGTTATAGTTAGAACAGCTCCATCTGGCAAGGAGACTGACAAAGTTTTAATGTAGCACTGGTGTGCGCTTCTATTGCTGTCAGATCTCATGGTAATGCTTCATTAATGAAGCTGCTGTGATGATTTTAGTAATAAATTTAAATGGCAGTGATGTGTGCTGGTAAACAGTTCACCTCACAAGAAACTGTAGCTTTGCAGAACAAGAAAGATTGAATATAACATGGAATGGAGGGTTCTTAATGGCTCATCTATGTTGGCAGACCTATGCCGCCAGGGTAGCCAGATGTACATTTACTTGAAGTTTTAATATCTGTTTATCAGGCTGAGTTTATTCCCATAAGCCTTACACTTAACATTTCAGGAGCACAGCTGAGAGAGATTTTATTACCTTTTCCAGAGCTGCAATGGAATTTGTTTTGAATATTGCCTTTACACTTATTTTATAAAAAAAATCAGCTAAATCATGGCCATTCTTTGTAATGATTAATTATTTGACAAATGAATTTCACATTCATGATCTAGCTATTCCTGTTGTTCATAATAACAAACTGGTTAAGCATCCTGAATAATTATTTCAGTATTTAGAGTGTTGCCAGTTCCTGTGCAAATGGAACAGCTGTTGTGCAGTCCCAATGTTCCAAATACAAAAGGAGAAAGTGTGCGTGGACAAAAACAGGTTTAATATCACATCCACTTTGGTGAAGTAAGATGGAAGAGACTATACACATTTTTAAAGCAGTGCTGGAATGTTACTTCTGTGGTATTTGTACCTGATCAGAAATTTAGTTAACTAGATTCTCTTGTGCTCCAATCTTCATGCTGCTGGCTGCACATACGCAACAGAGAACCCACCTGGCAGATAGGAATTCCATAATGGTATAAAGACGTCACATCCAACTCCTCTCTGAGCATCACCACCCTCAAAATAGGGACTATTGTCAGAACAGAGCTCGGATCTACGTTGCCAGCCCTCCCCTGGCATAAGGCCTCTAGGAACCAGCTCTATAGTAGCCCCTGTTCCTGCATTGGGTGGAGCTTGGTATAGGAGAGAATGAAGCTCCAGTAATGTATGTATCTAGTAATATATTTCTCTCTCATATCAGCATCTCTGAAAATCAGGCCAATAGCATTTTAAGTTCAGAACCCAAATTTAATTGGCATTCTTCAAAATGCAGGTCCTAATCTCTGTGTCCCCATGTGTGAAAGGTGGCAGAGCTTTACCTTGCCTCATGAGATGAAAGGAGGATTTAATCTTTGCAAAATGTTTTAAGAGTCAAGTGTCTTGGATGGAAAGCTCTATGCAAGTGTCATGTTATTACCAGGTATCTTATTCTTTTGAGTGACAAGAAGAAAACTATACAAAGTAAGCCATGGTTTTTATGAATTGGAGCCCTCCCACTTCTTTTTCAGTGCTTTGCTTTGCTCCCTCAAATTATTTTAAAATCACAGCAGTCATGAGTGATTGCCAGCCCACACCTTTTTTTTCTGAAACCTTGCATATACTTTAGGCGTATCTCTTCAGTTTGTTGCAAAGGGCTTATATAAGTGGCTGATCACATTGATTTACAAAGAATTTGTACATTTTGAAAAATAATTTCTTTGGGAGGAGGCAAAACCTTCCTGTCCAACAGATAATGAACTCATTTCAGTTGGCCTGGAAGTATATTTTGTCTTAATCTACCCTTGTGCATTGCTACACTAGATGTCAATTTGGATCTTTTTTACCTTTTCACCTTCATCACAAGTTGAGGCTGTGATCTTGAATAACTAACCAATGCTATACCTACAGCTGCCGCTCTGAATAAATATTTTAAAAAAATGTCCATCTGAGCTGCATGGTTTGCAGTTTCATCTTTTTTTTCTGTCAGAAGTAGGTAGAAGTCATGCAGTTGCAAAGGTGAAAAGAAAATGCCTCTTCTATTTTTTAATAGAAGAGACTATTTCTTTCACCTTTGCAACTGCATGATTTTTATTAACAACTTTGGCATACAGATCACACCTACTATTAATTTTGAATTTTAGGGAAAGTTCTAGCCCCTTTAGATTGGTTACCAATATCCTGCTGATTTCTATTAACTTGTGCAAAAAATTATTTGTGGCTTCTGAAGGCTTTAACCTTACACAAGATAGCTGCAGTCATCAGAGGCAGATGAGTATATTTTAAAAGCCCACCCCGAGTAAAATCTTGAGCAGTGTGGCTATAAGTGACAGAGCTGCTCAGGATAAGGTTATATAAATTAGCTCCCTAACTGTCATTCTCTAAATACCTGATCCTGCAAGCGGTCATATCCACGGGGAGTCCTGTCTGCTCCCTGCTGGAGTCCCATTAACTTGCATGCAACTGTCTCTGAAGCCTGGTCTATACTACAGAGTTAGTTTGACGCAAGGCAACTTACATTGACCTAACTCTGAAGGGTCTACACTAAAATATTGTTTCTGCCAGTGTAACTTGCCTTCTGTGCCAACTTAATAATGCCACTTCATGAACGGTATAGTACTTAAGGTTAACATAAAGAAAATTGTATTATAAAATGTTGAAATCACATGACTAGTCACTTCTGCACAACTCATTTGCCCCTATGAAACACTGCAAACCTTTCCCAAACCACCCCGTGTTAGATGATTGCAAGTTGCTCAGTGGGATAGCTATCTGTGGTATACTGCTGTTTGCATTGAGGTATATGTTGGTAGTGAGAACACACACTCCTGACACAAGGAGTGTAGTGTTGACACGCAAAAGAGATTTTAATTATTGCAGTGGCTGTACATCAGCATAACCTAGGTCAACTGAATATTCCTGTGTAGACTTGCCCTGAGACTGCTTTGTAGCACTTTTCATGTAAGGATCTCAAAGACTCTTTGCAAACACTTACACAACAGTTCCCCTGTGGGGAAGGTGGGGGTTTTTTAGCATCACTTTAAATATGGGTAAACTGAAAGGAAATATGGGTTAGTGGTTAGAGTGCTTGGGAGACTCAGAATCAATTGCTTGCTCCACCTAGGCTTTCTGAATGACCCTAGCCAGGCCACTTTGTCTCAGTACTGTACATTTCCAATTGTAAAATGGGGGGATAGCACTGCCCTACCTCCTCATGGTGCTGTGAGGATAAATGTATTGAAGGTTGTGGGGGTTATTTGAGTAACTTAGATGGATGCCAAGAGTTCGAATGAGTTTCCCATTCAATAAATATATTGCTGCCTAGGTCTCCTTGAATCCCCACCTCCACTCACTTGTCTTTAGGGATATAAAATCCTGTTTAAGTTAAATGTAATGTTTAACCAGTTCAGTGATTAAAGGGGCGAATGGGCAGGGGCCAGAGGGAGGCATCTCCTGCCTGGCTGGCTGGGAGCGACCCTGCTGTAGCCAAGTTGAAGCACCCCTGCCTGCAGTGCAGCCAGGCCAGGCCGGTCACACAGACGGGCTGCTCCAGCCACCTGGAACCTGTAAACCATTCACATCCCTACTGACCTACACTGCAGAGCTTGCTGCAGACATAGTATGTGTTCTGTTTAGAATTTCAGCCTCAAGACTCCTAGATCAGTTCTGTATAGACTCTGCCTTTGCCCCCACCTCTTAGGCCAACAAATGAGCTTTGGAAACAGCTTTGTCATGGACAAATGGAGGCACTGAACTGAACATTGAAACAATTTACTAAAATATTAGCTTTTCAGATAGTTAAAAGAAACTGAAACTATTATGTACATAAGATTTCTAGCCCTGTGCTTATGAACTTGAATGAAATCATAAGAAAATTAATATCACAAAACATTACAATCATGGCTCGTTTCTCCTGTCAGCATGCTGTTCCTACTGTTTGCTTGCTGGGACCAGGGAGAACAGTCTGTCATGCACAATTTTCCTCTTTCCTTTGAGTTGCTCCTCTGGCCAAATAAGTCCCTAGGCTTTATTCTCCAGTTGGTGACACCATCTTGACAGTAGTGTAACTTCAATGCCTCACACAGTGTCAGAATCTTGGCCATCCATTAGTACACTCTAACCCAGCTGGATCCATTTGTATACATGTTTCTGAAAATTTCTAGGAAGCATTTGGCCCTCTTTTTTTGAGATGTGTCAATATGCATTTGTTTGGCAATTAATTAGGAGCTTCTTCAAAGAGACTCTTTGAAGTAAAAATTTTTTTTCTAAGGGAAATTGAAATGAAACTTGTTACTTGTATACAAATGGATCCAATTTAGGCAGAGCATAAAAATGGAGGACTTGCTTCCTTACTCCATTTACACCAGTTTGATGCTGTTGTAAGGCAGTGGAGTGAGTTTACGCCAGGTTGACAATTGTTATAGTATTAGGCTTGGGGACTGCAAATTTAATTGGCCGATCAAAGTAGCAGTTCAGAGAAAGATGGGGCAATTGTGATTGGCAGGGGGACAATCTCCTTACCCTAACAAACAAGCTGTAGCCAGAGCATAAAGGTATGTATTGTCTTTTTGTCCAGCAGTTACAGCTTTTCATGGCCTTGCACGTCTAGTTTGTGTTTGGATCAGAAATGGATGAGATGGCATCATTCAGCTTTATTAACAGGTCGAACAAGATTAATTTTCTTCATGCAATTTGATTATTTACAAATGCAGGAGCACTGTTTTCTGAAGCAGAGCTGATAATGTATAGTGCAAGTCTACGTTTGGCAGAAATCTTGGGCCTCCCACCTGTGCGTTGTCCCAAGAGACAACCCTGTTCTCTCTTCCAAAGACCCATACAGATCCACAGCCAAAACAATCTGCTTGTACCTTAAAATGCAGCCTCTCTCCAACTTCTTCTGACTCATTTCAACTGCTTAAACACACACATACAGGCAGCCCCTGGCCCTGTTGTGGAATGACTGGCTAGAACAGCATGGGCCATTAACCTCACAATACCCATTTAAGGTAACTGCTTCTATCCACTCTTTCGGTAGTGTTCCCCGACTTCAAACATCCTTACCGACAGGCTAGTACAATATACAAATATACAACTCCTTTTAAAAAAGATTGCTTCAATTTTTCAAAAATACAATTTTTCAAAAATACTCCATACATTTAGGCTATGTCTAGACTACATACCTCTTTCAAAAGAGGGATGTAAATTAGACAGATCGAAATTGCAAATGAAGCCGGGATTTGAATTTCCCATGCCTTCTACATCGAAAGAAGGATGTAGTTTAGACATGCCCTTATGGATTCTCCTTACCTCATATGTCAGCTCCTAAACCATTCCCACTGTCACTTCCTTCTCCATATCTTCTATTTTGGGATGGAGAGATGGAATGGGAAGGAGAATTACAAGCAAAATACAGTACTAGCTTCTAGGCAGGATATTCAGTTAAGCTGCTTACATCTGATTTACTCTAGAGTAAAACTGTTTCTCAAAGGAATTCTCTTCAGTGTATCAAGGCTGACCACTGTTGTAATAGCTTACTGATTTCTTATACACCTCATATAACACAGTAAGAGATTGCCAGACAAAGTCACACTAAAGTTCATCTGATCTTAAAATAATCAAGTAGCCAGATAGCAAGGATGTAATCAGTTACTCTTTACAGGAACTCCCCATGGTATTAGAAGAGTGTCTCTTCACCCCTTCTTGTCAAATTGCATAGCTGGCAATATTCAGCTTTATTAACAGATCTTTTGAACAAGATTAATTGGGTCCGTAAGAGGTTCAGTTTCTCCTGAGATTTCACATTTGTTTAGATCCACATGCATCTGCACTTACAGCTGTCTACCTGCAATGCTTCATTATTAGACAATATTATAAAGTCAGTATGAATAGATTTCTCCAGAGTCTCTTACTTGATACATATTTCCGTTTTCTGTACTAGGCTTTAGATAGCAGCCTGTTTCCATTCTCCTTGGTGGATATTCTCTCTGCTTTGCTGTCGAACTGCATCATAACTTTTTTTCCTATGTATATGGGCAAATAACCATTGAATATTGCTGATCCAGTAGTGAATTGCTCCTTTGCAAGTGATATGGTTACTCCAGAGAGTTCTCAAGCCTATTCTATTTGCTTCACAATTCTTATATTTTTTTGTGTTTGCTTTCTTTCTAATTGTGTGCAAAGATGAAATATTCTTCACGGTTTGTCAAACAAGATTCTGGAGTTGACTGTAAAACTATGGAAATGACTCATCTCAGCATTTTGATTTTTTTTTTTCTTATTGGGAGTGATCCTGGATGAAAGTGAAAATGTCAGATCTGTCACAAATAATGTAGAAATGACAGCCCGGAAGAGAGATCTGCAGTCTCAGACCCTTTTTCTATCTGCTGCTAGTGAAAAGAAATAAGTCTTAGGGGACCAGATTCTCAGCTGATACAAATCTACACAGTTCCTTGACTTCGATGGAGCTATGTCTCTTTACAGCAGCCAAGAATCTGGTGCAGAATGTCTGTTATCACATCAGTTTGAATGAAGTATATCCACTTATACTGTGTCAGATTGCTTAGTTAGGCGTTGAATTTCTACGTTCTTATTGATCCAGTAAAGGTGTATTTAAAGCAGTAATACTCTTTAAAATGTATTCAAACCTGACAGCAACAGCATATCCAGAAAGCAATTAAACTGATAATTTTCTGCTCATTGCCTCTATTTTTGTGAGGAAAACACCAGGATTTAATGTCACACACAGAAGGTTGTAGTTTGATTGACCATCAGTAAAAAATTAAATCCCTGAGAACCCTTGGTGCCCAGAATATGTAATGCAGTTGACAGTCTTATCAGTCACAATTGATGAGAGCAGTGTGCGTGCAGCGTGTTATGTTGAAAATTGCAAATTTTCCATGGGGATACTCAGGCATCAAAGTGATAGTGGGAAAAGGAATTAAAATGTCTACAAAGAACTCAGGAGCCTCAGAAATCTGAGCACAGTAGCAGTACCACCAATAAGTATAAGTGCCGGGAGCAATTTAAAAGGTAACGAGAATATTATGAAAAGAAAACATATAAAGAAAACAAGAAAATAGTTCTTTGTGTTTGTTTTGTTTTTTAGGAGGAGAATCCTATTGGGGAAAGCCTTTTAAAGATGAGTTCAAACCAAATCTGTCCCACACTGGACGTGGTATACTTAGCATGGCAAATTCAGGACCCAACAGCAACAAATCACAATTGTAAGTGGTCTCTTGCAATTTTATGAGGGATGTCTTATATAGCTAAGAAAATAAATGTCATTCTATGAACTACCCATTAGTATGTATGCACCAGAATAAAAAGTTTTGCCAAGTAGTTTTGCTTTGTTTTGTTTAGACTCTCCTCGTGGTTGATTAGCTTTCAGTATTTTGTATTACATACTCAAGTATTTTTAATATACTCTTATCTGATTCCTGCTGGTCTAATTATTGTACAGCTGAGCATAAGATGATACAGATGATGCATAAAGAAAATTAAATTTAATGTGTACCCCTTGAGAGACTCTGGCATTAAACCAGGGTTTTCCAAACCTTTTCATGGGGTTAACCACATTTTAATAGAGAGATTATCTTGCAAATGGCATCCCCTCCCACTTTCATTCACACAGTTTCTTGTTGCAAATACATGGAAAAGTGCTATTAGGAAAATATTTTATTTTTAGTTGCCTGTAATACTGTATAACAGATGAAAACCAGGAGAGACAGCACTAGCCAACTCTTCATGAACCATCAGTGTCCACAGACCATAATATGAAGACTTGTGCAGTTGTGGTTGGAGCTTCCAAAGAAATGTTAAGCCATTCCAAAAAGTTTTAGTAATTGAGCTTACCTTGCAAATAATATCTTAGACCCTACATTTAAGTTTTTCATTACTTTTAACAAAACATAATTGCAGTCAAGGTTGTCTGTGTTTCATTTCAGTGAAACACAATTTAATTTAAATATTATTCTGCTGTGTTTGCAACCTAAACATGGCATTACTAAATAAGAAAGGAGAATTGTAAACAGGTCAGTATAGTTTCATATAAACTGTAAAAATAAATATTGTAAATGGTGAAAATTAATTTTGAAAATTGTTGCTGACTTGGGATGTTAGAAATAGTTTATTTTAGTAATTGTGTAGCCGCAACAATTCTTAGCAGTTACACAGTTACTAAAATGCTCCTCCCACCAGGAGTGAGGCTGGCAGCTAGTGTGCTCACTAGGGACGTGAAAGACTTACGCAAATGCGTATAGGATAGTCGACGAGTTGCTTCCCCTCCCTCTCCGCTCCCACTGCCTCTATCAGATAGAGGCACCAACGGGGGGGGGAGAAGAAGAGGGGAGTACTTCAAAGTGGCAGCACCACATGGAGCCTGGGGTCAGCTGCTCTGTGCGGCACTGCCACTTTGAATGCTGTGGGGAGCCCAGCATCAGGCTTCTCATGGCATTTCAAAGCGGCAGTGCCGCGGGAAGCCTTGGATAAGCTGGGGACTCCCCAGCTGACCCCGGGCTCCGTGCGGCAGTGCCATGGGGAGCCCAGGATCAGCTGGGGGCTGCCCAGATGATCCTGGGCTCTGTGCGGCGCTGCCACTACAGCAGTGTTTCTAAGCGGCAGCGCCGCATGGAGCCCGGGGTCAGCGGGGGAGTCACCAGCTGACCCTGGGCTTCGCTGCTTTCGCCTTTGAAGTGTAACAATAGCTTTAGACTGTTGCTGCACTTCAAAGGCGGAGGCGGCCTGTTGACTAATCGAATAGTCAATGCAAAAATGCATTGACTATTCAATTAGTCAGTTACCTGATAGTTAACATCCTTAGTGCTCAAGGCCCCACTCCTGACCACTCTGATACAGAGGCAGCAGTGCGGGGTGGCAACAGCATCCTATGGAGCAGCCTTTGTCTGCAGGGTCTTTGGGCCCCCAGCGGATAGGGGCTGATGCCATCCTGATACAGAGGCAGCAGCACTGGCCAGCAGGCAGGAACCAATTTTTAACCTGGCTCCCCACATGCACCAGCTCCTGCCTACTTCCCCGCACTGCTGCTTTTGCATCAGAGGCAACACTGAGAGGTGGAAGGAGCCTCCCCTGTACACGCTTCATTTAAAACTCAGACTGGCAGGCGGACTACCTGCTAACATCCCTAGACTGCTGACCTAGTGTGACACTCTGTTAAATTTCGTTGCCAGTCACAAAATCCTGGTCTGTATAAATGTATAAATCCTGGACTGTATAAATTCCTAAGTGGGAGTCACAAGGCTTTGCTGATCTACAATGGCACTATTAAAATCTGAATGTTCACAGAAGATGATGTTCAGGCTTAGTCACGGAATTTATGTAATGCTATTGGTTAAAATGGTAAATAGGTAATGTGCGAAAAATTGGAATAAAAGTATCAAAAAATAAAGAAGTAAAGAGCTGGCTGTTGTCAGATAATGTCCACAAAAGCTGAAGTATAGTAAGAGTCATTCATTGTACTCCCCATTGAAGGGAGATGGTTAAAGTCTCATCATACTGGATTACGAAGTTTTTTTAAATATAGCTGGCTTTTAAAAAATTGTTGAATCTTGAGGGTTGTATTCTGAGTGTCATGTTTGTGTTTCCCTTCAGTTTTATCACATTTCGCTCCTGCACATACTTGGACAAGAAGCACACAATTTTTGGAAGGTAAGAGAAGAAATAGAATTACAACATGCATATAGTACATCCTGTGTACTTTCAAGGCATAGAGATGAGTATGGTAACTTTTACACTTGATTTAAGCAAAATCCTGGTTCAAGAGCAAATTCTCATCTCTCTGAGTCTTAATTGGCATGTAATCCTCTTTCTTTCCATGCACATTTGCTGATTTCCCACTCATTTTTCTGGGTCTGAGATCTAGAAATAGCCTTTTAATATCTAGTTTTGTTCACTTTTCTTTTCTTCTTTCACTTATTTTGTGGCAGAGTGCACACCTGTTGGCCTTGATTAGGCAGAGGGTATTCCAGCACTACCACCACCAGTCAGGCATCCTTTTGCCATTATTTTTCTCTCTGGCCACTCTTTCATCATAATCAGTAACCAAATTATTGAGGTATTTTCTGTTGATGGGAGGAGTAGTCAAGAAGAGAACAGTCAGCACTTGAAAAAAAAATTTACACGCTCATCATGGTGGCACAAGAGAGAACCTATTTAAAGCTCTGCCTTCATCACTTCAAGAACTGTCAACCACTAGGTCAGTCATGACTCAGGGCTTCTTTTGGAGAGCATCAAACACTGAGCTATTGATGCACTTCTCAGCACCTTTTACTTTGTACCTGTGTGTCATTGCTGTGACAGTTATGGCAATTTCCTACAACATTCTTGAGAAACCTTATTGAACTAAGTTTTAAGTATTGGTGAGATCCTTTGTATTAAGTGAATAATTTATGCATCCTTCTGGATTGGAATTGTTTGTAACCTCCTGGGAGGAGAGATGTGACAGATGAGCGACCTGGTGGTTCAAAGGACTTCAGCAAACAATGTGCTAGACAATAATGGACTTTGGGAATAAAAAATGGTCAGTGGTTAAGAACATAAGAACGGCCATAGTGAGTCAGACCAAAGGTCTGTCTAGCCCAGTATCCTGTCTGCTGACAGTGGCCAATACCAGATGCCCCAGAGGGAAGGATCACAACAAGTAATCCTCACGTGATCCCTCCCATCACCCAGCTCCAGAGAAACAGAGGCTAGGGACAGCATTCCTACCTATCCTGGCTACTAGCCATTGATGGATCTAACCTCCGTGAGTCTATCTAGCTCTCCTTGGAATTAGGTAGGGAGAGCTTTTCCTGGCTGCAATTTCCCCACTTCTAGTTATGCAAAAACCCAGCCTTTCTAAGCTATGGCCAGTGGAGTTGACCTTTGTCTGCTAACCTCTTGTCACGTGAGGCCAAGATCCAAGGCCCAAATGATATAAAGGAAGGGCTGCATAGTTGTTCTGGTTTTGAATCTGAGACAGTTAAGGTATGTCTACACAGCAGTGTTATTTCAGAATAACTCTTGTTATTCCAAAATAACGTAGTCCGCATCTACACTACAAGCACGCATCTATACTACAAGCAGTTATTTTGACATAATGTCAAAATAATATCGAGCTGGAGGACTTCTTACTTTGACTCCTGTAACCATCATTTTACGAGGAGTAAGAGAAGTCAGAGGAAGAGTGCTCTTCCTCGAACTTCCAGCTGTGTAGACAGTGCCAAAAGCTGAAATAAGCTATTTCGATTTAAGCTACACAATTGACAGCTCAAGTTGTGTAGTTTATTTCTGCTTTAGCCCTGTGATGTATGTGTGCCCTTAAAAATTTGTAACTATGGGAAAAAATTCAGTTGTGGATTTTCAAGGACTGACATTTACCAGAGCTCTAAGTTGGAGTTGGAGTGATCACTGGTAAACTAATTAGCACACGTGTAGGGTTTTTTTATTTTTCTAATATGTTTTAATGCTGTTACCATAAGAATAAATGTGCTTGTTTATGAAAAGTTGTGTGCTAGCTTACCATTTTGGTCCATTACACTGTGTGTAGCCTCTAAGAAGAGATGCTATCCTGGTTAGGCAGTCTGGTTTGCTAGGAATATCACACTAGTCAGGGAATTGTGCATCCTGGAAAAATCTGTCAGGAGGGAGAGGCATGGGTATCTACCCATGAGAGGTGATGACTGAGGAGCTGGAAGCCTAGGAGGGAGAGAACCCTCAAAGGAATTCTGAGGGAGAATATAGGTGCAGTTTCTCTGAACTCTGTTAATTACAACTGTGATACAATGCTGCAATGTCAATTGAGTATCAATGTGGAGAGCTCCAAAGACCCTTCCCTGTTATGAGAGAAATGTTGTTTTCATGGTTCTACTCCACTCAAGCCCCCTAATATTGCAAATGATAAGGAAATAATGCAGTTCTGTAAAGAAAGTGCAGTGCATACTTGTTTTTGTTTCCATCATTTCCAGGTGCAAGCATTGTAATAGATAGTGCTAAATTACACACAGCTGTTTAATAAATGTGTCAGTGTAATGGTAGATATGCACAATTTTATTACTCAATTTCATTGATAGTTCCTTAGAATATGACCTTATTCTTTTATTTTTCTTTTAATTGTAACTTTTTATCAACTGTTTTGATTTTTACCCAGTTTGAAAAACTGCTTAAAATAAATACATGAAATACTCTGTGTGAACAGTAGAGCTGTTCAGTAGCTAGGATATATTATTTTCCTCTGGGCTTTCTAGTGTATCCCATTGTAAGTGTTCAGGCAGGAATTGGCTTCATTTTGTGAGTTCTGTAGAGCCAAACATATTTTTGGCACTTAGCACAATAGTAATTTGACTGCTAATATTCCCAATATTGATACTGCAATAACTGCATTCTCTGAATTACTCTCCTTCTGCCAAGATGTCCCTTTTGCCTTACTGGTGACTCCTGTAAGTACAAGCTCCCTTATCACTTTGTGAAAGAAAAGTGGGTAACTTCTGTGTCCTGGTCAACATTCTGTCTCACTTAAATAAGTTCGAATATTAAAAGCTGTGAGTGAACAGATTCCTGTAACTGCACTGCCTGTAACTATGAGCTTGTCTTCAGGCAGAGTTAACTCCAGTTGTAATTCAAGTATTATCCCTGAAATCTGAAGTTCCCTTTTATAGTGGATTCTAAATTTTATCATACTGTTTAGATTTACAAGGCTGCTCTGGCTTCATCATGGAGTTGAGGGTTATTTCTTATGGACAGTTTAAGAACATCCCTATTTACATAGTGCCAAATTCTGCCCTCACCTGTTCCCACCTTCATGCAGTTCCTGTTTTGGCTAGTAGGATTGCATCTATCTACTTAAGGGAACTGGTCCATCTAAGATTTTCCAACCATGAGCAGAGTGAGTTTTGGCTTGTGCACCAATATTGGGGTTATATGCGCCAGTTTGGATGTGTGCCACCATGGCACCCAATTTATTAACACACACACGTTCCTGGCTACCGGAGCAGACACACACCCCTACCCCCACCATGCAACAGGTCCCGTTCCTGGCCCCAGCTGCCAGAACAGACCCTTCCAACTCCCCCATCACATGGCAGCCCCAGTCACTAGAGCAGGAGTCACCTGCCATGCAGCCAGGGGAAAGTGTTTATTTTAATAGCAAAGAAAGTAAGTAACATTAGGAAGTTTCTCCTTTTTAAAAAACGTTAATTTGTGTTACTACAGATTGGAAATCAGTCTTGCTTAGTAGCAGGTATTAAGAGCTTGAAATTTTAGACTATGGGGATGTTTTGTAAAATATTTTGTCCCCCGGCAGTGAGGATTTGAAGGGATGGTGCATAGAGATGGTGCAAATGCTTATCAGATAGTTGACTAGTTGCTTTGCCCTTCCCCCCTGCCCGCGCCCGCTGCCTCTGTCACAGAGAGGCAGCAAGGGGGTGGAACAGGGTCCAGTGCTGGGGGGAGCCAGCTTTAAAAGCCAGTTCCTCCTAGGAGAGAAGGGGCAAGGGTGCAGCGGGGAACTGGCAACACTTCTGCCTTTGAAATGGTCTTGCTACATTTCAATAGCAGAAGCACTGCGGGGACCTGGGGCAAGCTGGGGACTCAAACTGCCCCCACACTCCCTGCTTTTGAAATGTACAAGGGCCCCGGGAGGCTCACCAAAGACCCATGAGCTAAAGGAGCAGGTAAGGTGGATATGAAAAAGGAGCAAAAGTAAAGAGAATTGAAGAGGAATAGTGCCTTCAAATGAAGGAGTATTATAAGCTATGTGGATTTCCTGCTGCATAGGAGTTACCAAGATTAACTCAGTAATTACCCTCTCCAGTGATAATTGGCAATGAACTGCCTGACATTTTAAAATGCTGTAATTAACTTGTAAATTAACTAGTGGCTTTTGCTGACTTCTAAATGCTTGAAAAGCCATTTAATTGAAAAACCCAATATGGTGTAAACCACTTGGCATTTACTATCTCTGCCCAGTGTGGGGTAGGAGTTTTCTTCTGGGTGAGAAGCATTTTAGGAAGCCCACTGCATGGGGACATTCCTTTGAGTCCCCTTTTATAGCATTAACCTAGTTAGCATGCAAAGATCTGTCTCTCCACCCTCTCCTTCTGCATTCTGAGAGACTTCTGCTATCGATTTTGCATGAGCAGCAATGACATTACTTCCAAAAGAACAGCTTATGCTCACTGTGCTCTCTGTATTAATAATCTTTATGCAAAGGGTCATGTTGTAGTGATTTATGAGCAGCTGGTCAGGAGCCATCAGCCTTTGAATCCTGATGTGGTTCTGAGTTTGGAGTTTTCATCAGCTCACACTTGTTAATTGTAGAATTCTAGGACAGGACAGCAAGGGAGACCTTGATCTTGTTTACTGAAGGTCAAATTGAGTGCTCCTGGCAAAGGAAATACAACCAGGGCTAGGGTAGACTTTCTCTTTATTTCTCCCAGTCACATTTCCCACCAGACCAGTTTTTCTATGAGTGTAAGAGCCATGCTGCATTATAGTATCTATTCTTCTGCATAGGGCAGTTTGCTGAAATCTGTTGTCTGGAGACTCAAAAGTGATTGTATTTCAGAATGATTGGCTGCTGTGTGACAGCTAAGGCAATTTCTTACAATACCCTGGACAGACCTTACTGATTAAGTGTAAGTGTCTTTGGAGTCCATTGTATTGCAAATGCAATGTTTATATATTGTGGTATATGTAACCGTGGTCAATGGAAACCTTGGAGAGTGTTATGAACTTCAAAAGATTATTTTAAACAATGTGCCAGTTTCTAGGAAATACCTAGGGAAGGAGAATGCAAATTATCACCTCCTGTTATGCAGAGACCCAGCCTTTTGAAGCTCCTCTCTGAGGCTTAAGGAACCATTGTCAAGATGATTATCTATTCATGGTGCTGTATAAAGTGACTCGCAGATTCATGGGGATGCTTGTTCTGAGCATACAATTGTTATTTGATAAGGTTTGAAGGACTGATTCCTACCAGAGCTCTCATTGGAGTTAGTGTGGTTTCTGGTAAGCATATTAACGTGTGTAGTTTCTTTATAGGGGCCCAACTCTGCCTGCAACAGGACTGGGGGCAGAGGAAGACACAGAAATGGTTCCAGTGAATTAACATCCATGGTTCACTAGCAGTTTTTGTAGAGCAGGAGCTACTGCATCATCAGGGCTCTACCATTTGACCTTCAAAACTAAGTCCTTGGATGGGTTAAGCAAGGGCTATTCAACACGCAGCCTGTGGGCTGCATGTGGCCTGCAGCCCATTTGTTTGTGGCCCAAGGTGCAGTTTGGGGTTATGCAGGGCTCAACACGCAGCCCACAGGTGGGATCGTTTGAACATGGCCGCCACGGGGAACATGCTCCACAACACGAGTCAATATAATGGTCTTCTGTTTATATGCATTTTAGAAATTAAATTCCTGGACTGTCATTGCTCATTAAAAGTTGCGGCCATCGACATGTGCCGCATCATTGTGGCCCCCAGGGCTTCCAAAGTTAAGTAGCCTTGGGTTAAGCTGTACTGGTCTTACTTGAGTTAACAGCCTCAAAAGTCTACTCAGTGTGTGATAGATGACATGTTTATGCAGGCACACCCGCCCAAGAGATCCATCTAATACATATACTTTTACACAAATATACAGTGTAGAGATGTATAAAAATAGGGGTACTTTGTTTTTATAAACATGAGCTTGAGGGGAAATTACTTTCCCAAAGCAAAAAGATTTCATCCTGGTATGTGTGTTTGTTTGTCATTAAAAATTCCACACACATTTCTGCATTGTCTTCTAAACAGGAAACTATCATTTTGGACATATGCCATCCAAAGTACTACATGAGGTTTAATTCATATAATTCAGCCAAACAAAAGAAATGAGAAAACTGTACGGTAGACACTTATGTGTGAATGTCATTGAAGGTTCTAAATCATATTAGAAAAGAAATAAATTCACTTGCTGATTTTTTTTTTAACAGAAGACTTGTGTGTAATATTTGGAAGCCCATTTGTCAGGGTTTTTGAAGTATATTGAATTTAGTTTTAGGGACAACACTAAATAATATGGCAGCAAACTTCAAACTGAAATCTGCTTATCTAGTAGGTTGACGTTGATCTACATGCTTTTAATGATTTGGCTTGTGGTGATTAATTGTGTGTACAGTAAAAGTTATGACTGAGTTGAGTACTACAAAGTGTCACTGCATTTAGGATAGATGGCTGCCCCATTTAGAATCAACCCAAAAAAGATGGATTTTTAATTAAAACATGAAGTGTAAAATTTCCAATGCCGGAGTCAGTCTACTTTTCACGAAAATATAAATGTACATCTTGAAGAACTTAAGGGTGAGAGAGAAAGAGAGAGAGACTGTGGTAACTAAAGTAAATCTAAACATAGTGCTTACTGTGGTAACTAAAGTAAACCTAAACATAGTGCTTATGTTTCCATGGAAAATAAAACACATTGTAGACTTTTTTTTTTTAACTGAGGTAAATAGGTTGGTTACCCTGAGAAATGAGGATTTTAATGTGTATGTTGGAAATATAGAGCAAACTTTTCAGTTATACCAGTTGTCTGACCAAAAGGTACCTTCATCTCTGTTACAGGGAATCCTATGAACAAATCTGTTTTCATGGGAATCTGAAGCTGACTAGTTCAATTCTAGACAAATCATGAACAGCACCCTATAATTTATGTAAGGGCCAGAGTGGTTGAAAAAGGTTACATCTATTTTCACCTTCACTACACCATTGCTCTGCAGTGATCTCAATTTAGCACAACATGTTGAATGTGGAATGATCAAGTCTCATTTGTATAGTGTATTAATGACATTAAAAGATAAGACAGGATGTTGATCTGAATTTGTGACATTTGTTTCATTGTTATGCAACTGTTGTATAAAGATTTGTGTACTAAAACAGATTTTACCCTGTTGCATGAAATCAAGTAGATTATTCATTTAATATCCTCTCTTGGAAAGTTGCATCCTACCCTGACAGACCTTGTGATCAGGGCCAGATTAAGGGGGAGGCTAGCCGGGCAGCTGCCTGGGGCGCCAATCTATGGGGGGCGCCTACTGGCAGCTCTAAGGGGCGCCGTGTGCCTGGCCACGTGGCACCCCTTAGAGCTGCCATCAGGTTCCACGTGCCCGGGACTGGGGACTGCATGGCGCCCCTTAGAGCTGCCATCAGGTGCTGCATGCCCGAATGCAGCTGTAAAGTGCGCAGGGAGGCGGGGTTGCGCATGCGCTGTGCGCCCGGGGGCAGAGCCGTGCATGCGTCGCGCACCCGCTGCCCAGGGCGCAGGAATGGCTCGAGCCAGCCCTGCTTGTGATCTGTAAGTCTTATCTATATGTAGTTTCTGTGTTCCTTTGCAAGATGTACAATTTATGCACAGGATTTGTGTAATAGAATAGACAACCTCTCACCCACCAAACCCTCAAGTTACTTCTCTAGCATGTTTGTTTCTTCAGTATACATGAAATAATTGCTTTAATGGGCATAAGTATATTGATTAGGTGCATTGAATCTTGGTCATGTTGATGTTAGGGTTATAACTTCATGAATCTTGGCAATAACAGGATATAATTAAGCTTGGCAGAATTGGATTTTTATTATTTTGACAGATAATATCCATGTTCATTTTTAAGCATTTTTCTATTGATTTAAATTTTTGGAGTTGTGGGAAATTATAGAGGGGTCAGACAATAATTATTAAACCTTTATAATAATTTAAAATACAAAATTGTGAACATCACACATCATAATATACAAGGTAAATATAGTTAAATCAAGAACTTCTTAAGCATAGTTTTTCTGTCTTTGCCTGTCGGTACATTTAGATTATTGAAGGAAATATTTGAATAGGTTTGGGTGTATGGTTGTAATTGATGTTTATCATCATTTACCAAGACAAATCTAATCCATCCAAGCCTTTAGGGGTGTAAACCTTTTTTGGGCCACTGACCCACAAAAAAATCAGTTGAAGGCCACACACAAGTGAGAAGCAAAACAAAAGAAAAACCCTCACTGACATAGCTCCTGACTGAGAGAGAAAAAGATACTCCAGCAGGACCACAAATATTGCTGGATCAGAGCACCCTGGCTGGCTACATTTAGGGGCTGGGCTGGCACTGGGGAGCGCAGTCCTGGTGGAGGTGGCCAGCATGGTGGAGAGCAGAACAGAACCCCCAGCTGGGACTGGTGGCAAGGAGCACAGCCCCAACCAAATTGACACTAGGGTTACCAGGTGTCCAGTTTTGAACAGTCCAGTATTTGAGCTTTCTGTTCGGGAAACAAATTGAGAAAATATAAATGTCTGGTATTTTCT
Organism: Rafetus swinhoei; assembly: GCA_019425775.1. Classification (NCBI taxonomy): domain Eukaryota; kingdom Metazoa; phylum Chordata; order Testudines; family Trionychidae; genus Rafetus; species Rafetus swinhoei. Next base: position 14,254,371 of record CM033425.1, on the reverse strand, counting down.
AAATAAGATGTAATGTAGATTGTGATGTAATGTCAAGTGTGTCCTGTATTTTTGATGAAGCCATCTGGCAACCCTAGTCGACACAGCAGGGAGTGCAGGCCTGGCCAGGGTCGGCACAATGTGGAGCGCAACCTCAGCCAGGCCAGAGGCACCCCCAGCACGGTGGGGAGCACAGTCCTGGCAGGGTTGGGGGTAGTGGGGCCAGAGGGGAAGCAGGGCCGACAGCCAGGAAATGAGCCTTTTCTCCTCTGGTCCAGCAAACTCTGTAGTTCGGGACCGCTCAGGTCTGAGGTGCCGGAGCAGGGAGGTCCTACCTGTACCAGCAAAATACAGTAATATTGTAATAGAGCTAGTGTTGGGGTAAGGGAGTTTTCCAGTGCTCAGCTATCTGACTGCTTCTAAATTGTCATGAAAACACATAAGATAATGAAATGATTGGGTAGAAAATCCTCCAGTATCAAATCATAAGTTTGCTTCAGGGACAATTAAAAATACAGGGTATCTTTAGAGTTTTGTTTAATTTTCAGTATTACAAGTGAATCTATGGCATCAGCCTGCAGGAGGAGATGAATGTTAGAAATGTCAAAGGTCTGCAAGGACAAGGCAGTTCTATTAGAAGCATATAATATGTCACCATGCATGAATATTAATACATCAAAGTACTTTTTACTGGTTACTTATTAATTGAGGTATTCTCATCTGAAGGGTTTGAACAAATGCCTAGTATATTAGAGTTTATAATCTAGAATCCATTATATAGAAAAAAGAATTGTGTAAGGAGATGCATGGTTTTGCTTGTATTACATGGTAATTTTTGTTAGTGAACTGAACTCTCATTTTGCCTTCTGGAAAACAGAATTCACACAAGGTACACAAGAGTTTGAGCTTAATTCTTAACTAACTTTTTTAAAATCTTAGTAACTGCCATTAAGCAGCTTTAAATCTATAAAATGGTTCAGTTTTTTGAGTAACCTTAAAAAGTTCCATCTTTGAGAGAACCAACACTATTATCAGATTATATTAAATTTGATATTTTTACAGAATCCCGCCCATATTTTTGAGGGTTTTTTAATTATCCTGATGCAAAGAACAAAAATAAATACATTATTTTACCTAAGCTGTTTTTTTCTTCATTATTGCTATTTTCACATAGATGACAAATTTAGTGTATACGTATGTGTGCACGTCCAAATGCTTTGTTACCAAAAAAGTTCCATCTGTCCACAGAGAGTAGCTAGACCAACTCTTTCCTAAGAGAAAACACATCATCACAAAGGGAACTCTGTAACATTCAAAGCTAACCTGCCATAAGAATTCAGAGTGAACCAGCCATAGGCAGCATTAATAAACACATGCAATGTACTGATGTAGGCCCACTGAAGTTAGTGGAAGGTCTCTTAGCTAAGCATAATAAAAATAATACTTTGTGAAGCTTGTGATAAGTTATTTTCTAACAGCTTGTGGGATTCAGAGTGACCCCCAAAACTGCACTTGTGAAGTTAGCAAGTACACCCAGTTATCTGAGCAGGGAATGCTAGTATAGAAATAGGCTCCAGATTTGTATATATGGACTGAAATAGAGACCCTGCTAGACTTCTGCTCTCCAGCTGAGCTTCACATTGTCAGAGCTTCAGGGTTACCCTGCCTGATGTGGTGGTGTCTCCATGAAGGAACTGTAATTTAAAGGAACACAATGGCGCATTGGATTTGGAGGGAACACTCCAGTCAGTGTGAAATGTTCTGGTTTTCATTAAAACAATGCTTCTCATACATTGCTAAGACGTTCTTGTGCATAGGTGGTATAATGCCATTAGAGCATCTCTTTAGTGGAGTCATTATGCCATCTTTTATAAAACTTTTCAGATTTTAGAATAACACTTAAAAGGATAAGGAGTCCTGTGGCACCTTATAGACTAACAGATGTATTGGAGCATAAGCTTTTGTGGGCAGAGACCCACTTCGTCAGATGCATGTCACATGCACGTCACATGCATCTGACGAAGTGGGTCTTTGCCCACGAAAGCTTATGCTCCAATACATCTGTTAGTCTATAAGGTGCCACAGGACTACTTGTCGCTTTTGCAGATCCAGACTAACACAGCTACCCCTCTGATACTTAAAAGGATGTTTAAGAAAGAAACGTTTCTTTCTGCAAAAGCATTTGTATTTATATTGATCTATAACTTTATTACATGCTTTTGAGATGGACTTAATTTGGATCTATAGCCTATACTAAGTACTTTTTTGTCACATTTCCCTCTTTTTACATTGAGCGAAAGAGTTGAGATTAATTCTGTGTAAGTCTGCCAGCTGTTCCTCATTGAAGAAGTCTCCTTCCATTAAGACTCTGAAATTATCTCTGCTCTAATCCTGTGTTATCCCACTTCTAAAATTTCAGTTTTAACAACACTACTGATTCTAGAGAACTTGATGGTAAAATACAAAGTCATGTCATTTTCACAGTCCTCCTCATTTTAATTCATACTGATCCAATGTTTAGCCTTCACAAATTGAAGTCTCTATTCTGATCAGATACTATGAAGTCTGTCTTGTTAATTATGTGCACACTGTGTACTTTACTGCATTGAAAAATGAGCACTTAGGTCAGAAGGCCATCAATTTGGTACTGAGAAAATATAAGCTACCATTGGTGTTTGATTTCATCTCTGTGGGGTCTGGTCTCTTTTCAGCACTGACTGAAGGATTCGTATAGGTGATATGACACTGAAAATTCATCAGTGGGAGTTTTTGGGTGAATAGGGCATCTGACTCCTTCCCTGTCATCTCTCAATGAGTGAATTCTGACCCCTTATATTGGATTATTTTACATCTTGCACTTTGGTCCCAATCCAGAAGAACACTTAAAAGTAACATGTTTAACCTTTAGTACATGAGCAGTTCCATTGAATTCAACAGGTCTACTTACCTGTTTAAAGCCAAGTGTGTAGTTATTCCTTTTGGATGTGGCCTTTGTTATTCGTAATCTATCAAGAGCCAGAGTTGGTTTTTAGAGCAAAAGTGCTTAATCATATATATAGTAGCCCAGTGTCTGAGAGACTGTAACGCTGAAATGCTGGCTGTTCCCTTTGGGCGGCGCTGTTGCCTGAAATGCTGGCTGTTCCCTCTGGGTGGCCCATGCTGCATGGGGAGTGCGGGGCCCAAATGGCCACTTGCTCCCCCGCGGCAGCCCGCTGAGCGGCGCGGAAGTCAACCGAACGCCACGGCGGGAGGCAAAGGAGGGTGGGGCAGTGACGTGCGGCGTGACAGCAGCTCCAGGCCCCGCCCCTTAGCCGTGAACATCACCAGCCCGCCCCCCTTCACCTCCCGCCGTGGCGCTCGGCTGACTTCTGCACTGCTCAGCCGGGCCGCCGTGTGGGAGCAAGTGGCTCAAGCGACCGTTTGGGCTCCACACTCCCCATGCAGCACAGGGAGTGCGGCGCCCAAAAGGCCATTTGGGCTCCTCAGTCCCCCGAGTGAGAGGCAGGAGAAGAGAAAGAGAGAGACAGAGAGAGAGGCAGGAGGCGGAGGAGAGTTGGGTGGGGGGGGAGGCAGTAGGAGGAGGAGAGAGAGAGAGACCGGAGGCTCAGGAGAGAAGACCGATGTGGAGGAGAGACCTGAAAATCCCATCTTATGACGGGCTAATTGGCTAGTAATAGAAATAATTCTCTAGTTTCTGTCAAAACCAGTTTGCTGCAGGGGGTTAAAATTTGTGACAACCTAGTGTTAATTCCTTTTTTCCCAAGTGCTGTTTTAGTGGGCTGTCACAATATTAACAGACCTCCAGTGATTTCAGAGTGTGTTGATTTTATCTCCCATTTTTAAGAATGTTCATCTGGGCTTTAAAATCTTTACTTTGAGCCCATGTGGTCATATTGGGACACTCATTGCCTGGATTTCTGTATATCGGTCAGCTGTTCAAACTGGTAAAGGCATGTGGATTTGTCTTTTCAAGCTGAGTGCACACCTGCTACATATTCCTCCAGAATGAGGGGTTAATAATCCCATCAGTACAGCTGGAAATTAAGTGCTTTCTTCTGTTTTAGAGTGGTTGGTGGTTTTGAGGCTCTGACAGCTATGGAGAATGTGGACAGCGATCCAAAAACAGATCGTCCCAAGGTACTACTTAAACTGAAAAGGTTACCAAACAAAGAGGTTGTGTGTGTTCCTCCTGAATTCACTGTATAGCAGCCTGTTGCTGCTTATTTTTAAAAATTACTTTCAGAAAAATGAAACCAACCTAATTAGCAGATTCCAATAGCTTTCATTTTAATTTTCTGTTCCCAGGAGGAAATACGAATTGAATCAACAACTGTTTTTGTTGATCCATATGAAGAGGCAGATGCTCAGGTGAGGAGGAAATCATCTGTTTGATAGGTCTGCAAAGAAATATGTACATCTAAACTGTAGCTTTGTCCATTTCTCTGGGAATTCATACTTCTATGTTGCATTCCTCCCTTGTCTTCGCCTGGGGGGCTCACCCCTGTGTTTGCAAGCAAAGATTGAATAGCAGCAATATGAAGCTGTCTCATTTCCGAGAAACATTACTATCCACTCCAACACTAGTAATTTGGAAGGTAAAGTGGGGCAAGGTTCACAATACAGCAGACTTATAAAGGCCCCTCCCCGCATGTCTCCCAGTGTTAGGCAATACAGAGGTATCACCTGTAGTAGAGTGATAGCCACAGATTGTCCATTGCAAGTGGCCCCCTTCAGGTTAATAACTAAGCATGCAGTTATTAATGCAGTTACATAGTTAATAACTATGTAAGTCATAGCAGTAATATTCAGTATTTTGTAACATTTTGCAAATACAAAGCACTTTAGGCACCATCGCCTTTCAAACTAATGTATTGTAACATACTCTTTTTTCTCTCAGATCTCTGCAGAGAGAGAGAAGGTCCAACAAGAGGAGGAAGCATCCAAAACTAAAACTAAGGTTGTCCTGCCAAAGAAAGAGAGCCAGGCTCCCAAAACTTACCGGGAGGGCATTGGGAAGTATATTAATATGGCTGCAACGTAAGTTCCTTGCACGACTGTGCTTTGTTTAGTGTTTGTGTTGTCTTTCACTGGGAGCTCCCCATTTTCTCTGTGGCATTAGCACTACTCAGAGCTATTGCTCAGTATTGTATCAGAGTCACTGTCACATAGAATCATAGAATCCTAGGGCTGGAAGAGACCTCAGGAGGTCATTGAGTCCAACCCCCCTACCCCAGGGCTGGGCAAATACAGCCCAGGGCCAGATCTGACCCACCAAGCCACTGGATCCGGCACACAGACCACCCTGCTGGGACCCTCAGGCACACAGCTGCCTGGTTTACAGCACTGTCTGTGGGCTCTCTGCTCTGCAGGGTGGGAGAAACTTTGTGCGATCTCCCCCACTCCCAGCCCAATCCTTAGCTCATATTGGCCAGAAACAACCAGCCAATAGGAACTGATCGCAGCTAATCTCTCAGCTCCTATTGGCTGGAAACAACCAGCCAACAGGAAGTGAGAGATTGGCCTGGGGGATGGGAGCATCGCAAATCTCTTTCCCCTCCCGGAGCTGAGAGCGACATGGAGGGAGCAGGCTGCAGCGGACAGGGAGCCCAGCCTTCCTTGAGGAGCTGCAGGGCTGCTGGCTTAGTTAAGCGCCTCCTAGCCAGAGCCTGCCTTTGACACCCCAGCCCTTCCCTCATTTCAACTCCTTCCCCTAGGTCACCATTCAATCCTGCTGCACCCCCCACCTCCATTCACAACTGCCTTCCAGATCCTGTACCACCTCCTATGCCCCCTCCCCCAGTCCAGAGTCCTCTTTTGTACGCTCACTCCCTCCCTGAATCTCCATCCCAATCCCCTGCCCCAGCTCATTACCCAAACCCTCTGCAGTCTGTACCCCCTTTTACCCTTCTCCCAGGTCACAGCTCCCTCCCAGACTTTGCACCTCCTCCTATAGCCCTTCCCCCAGGTCAGAATCCTCTCCTGCACCCATACTCCCTCCCCGACCATACACCCCTATCCCCTGACTCAGGTCACAATCCCCTCCTTCACCTAAATTCCGTCTCAGACCTCACACCGTCTCCTGCACCCCAGTCCCTTAACCCTGTGCACCCTTCTGCGCCCAACCTCCATCCTAGACCCTGCCCCCCCCCAAAAAAAAAATGCCTTTGATCACTTTCCAAAATCTTGGAGTGGTCCCCTACCAAAAATTATTACCCACCCCTCACTTACCCAAAGCAGGACCACCCCTAACTAAATCATCCCAGCCAGGGCTTTGTCAAGCGGGGACTTAAAAACTTCTAGGGATGGAGATTCCACCACCTCCCTAGGTAACCCATTCCAGTGCTTCACCACCTTTCTAGGGAAATAGTTTTTCCTAATATCCAACCTAGACCGTTGCTCCTTGTTCTTCCATCCATCATTACCGACCGTTTGTTTACCAGTGATTTGTTTCATGCTAATGGACCTTGATCATGTACCAATCACAGCAGTCAGTGGTGTCTGGCTCTATCGGTAAAGGATAAAAACAATTTAACCCTTTTTTAAAGGCTCAGTGTAAAAGCTCATCATTAACAACCTTTTTATACAATTACAAACACATTTACAATCTTCGTTGAGGAACCTGTCCACCCAGGAGCGGCCCGAGGCCGGCTGCAGCAGCTGGCACCCTAGGCAGGGTGCTGATTGCAGCGCCCCTGCCTGCACGGCCATCAGTGGCCGTGACATAATCACGGGGCGCCCTGGCACCCCGTGATGTCGTCATCATCAGGTGCCCGGGCCAGCGGCGCCCTAGGCAGCTGCCTAGCTTGCCTAGGCTCACGGGCCGCCCCTGTGTCCACCACTTCCTGGATAGGACCTGAATTCAGTCTTTTGTGTTTCCCTTTCTGCACCTGTTAAAAATAACTCCTAAAGCATCATTTCTCTGCCCACATCTTGTACTGTGGATAGCTTAACTTTCAAAGGGAGAGTGCCAAACCTTGGCACAGCTTTTCAACTATTTGGAAAAAATTAAAAGGAATTTGTACCACTACATTTTGGCAGGCTTCTACCAAAACCTCCCTCAAATGTGGCTGTTGCTTTGTTGTGTACACAAAGACATGTATTTGTATGTACAGACCTTGGCTCCTGACTAGCCTCTATGTCTATGCAATTGGGATGTTTTGGTGCCCATTCAGTTGAAATTTTGTCTTGTGATTTTAACCCACACATATACATGGTTAACCATTTGGATCTTTTAAAAGTTTAGCTACAGAATGTTGCTTGTTAAGCTCTATTTTAAAATTTTGCTGAAATTTATTACACTTAAAATTATTTTCCTGCTCCACTATGAAAACATGTAGGGAAGCTTACAAGATTAATAGTCTTGTGCTGAGTGGGCCAAATAGTTTCCTGTGGGTTTTTTCCCCACTATCTTTTATCCCTGCAGTCTTCTCTGTAACATGTGTGACATTGTTCTGCAGTGAAACCTTTGGTAGTTTTAGTCTGATCCCTATTGACCACCTCATGTGATCTGAAAATCAAATGCATTTCTGCATAATTTGTAGGCTCTGCTGAAGAGATGCCACAGATAACAACATGGGCTTCTGTTGGCCTGGATCAAGATGCTGGCAGGGGTGGGAATTATCGCCCTGTGCTCCGCTTCTTGCACTGCGCCCTACTAACTGCAAAACCCAGTTGCTTTTAAAAACACTAAACACTCCATAGGAGGTCGGACGGGGAACAAACAGGCTCATGCTTTCACAGTGGCTGCATGTTGGATTTACCTATGTGCTGGGCCTGACCCAAAGCCATCAGTTCAACCCCCTCATAGCCTCTGCATTTCCGGAGTGTTCAAAATCCAACCCTGGTATCATCTCCAAAGTTTTAAGTGGCCCCGCCTTCTTTTATGACCTAGACCTTAACCCTATGTCTTCAGTGCTCCTGAAAACCATGTCTCAGTGCTGCTGCCAAAGGTCGTCTCTAATTTGTATATGACAGGCCGGCTCCATTCTAGATCACACCTGGAAGGGAAAGGAATCCAGCTGATTTTAGCCCATCTAACATAAATAGTCACGGATATATTTTCATTTTGTCTGCAGAAAACGAATAGCAGATGATGATGGGCCTTCAACCAGTGTGGCTATGAAGAAAGAGAAAAGGAGTACAGGCTTTGGGGACTTCAGTTCCTGGTAGCAGAGTGGAGAGCCTGTCACTGAAGCCTGTCACTGCAAAAAGGAGCCCCCCGCCAATCCAAAGGCGCCTGAAAGATAGGCTATCCTGCAGAGGGAAAGCAATGGCCCAGTGGGAAAGAAAATCACTGCTTTGTTAATGTTCCTTAATGCGGCTTTGTTCTCCAGAGAACTACATTCCTCCACTGCATCTTCCTGGAAGGCCTGGGTTGTGCTGGGTTTCATAGCCATAGCCCTCTACTTCAAACTGTAGATCATCTAGGGCCTTTTTGTCTACTTTGCTGGTCTGTAGATTAAGCAGAACCATCTCATGCTGGGGCAGGAACTCAGGGGATACTTGTGTTGGTGAATGAGCTCCTTTTGCAGGGAATTGTTTCCACATGAGACAGGTCACTACAGCTGAGTGAATTGGGGGAACTCTGTGATGGCACTGTACTCCTTGCTTTAGTTTGTTTCATCCCTTACCCCCAAGCTATTTGCTGGAACCCTGCAGCTCCACTTACTGTCCTTTCTCTTTCTACCTCCCTTGTCTTTTGAATGCCTGTGCAGCTCCCCTTGGTCTGTTCAAGAATTGCCTGTGGACCTTAGCCATATGGCTCTTTAATGGGCTGAGAGGTTGCTGGCAATCAGCATAAATCCACAGGCTGAAATGCGCTGTATCTGCAGCCATCCAAACCCTGGGAAGCAGCTAGTCAGGACTGGAAGCCTAATCCAGAGCCTCCACTTAGCATTGCAGAACAATTAGGCCACCATGATTGCCATTGAAACACCAGTATCACTCTGTGCCACTGTAAGGGCCAGAAGGTTTATTCTTTCTTTATCGCCAGTGCTGCTGTGTGTCTTCCGTTTGGTACAAGTGAATAGCGAGCAGCAGCACTGTAGATTGATTTTTCTTTAAACGTGTCCTGATCACCTCCACCGGTTCACGTAATCTAATTAATCCCTTCCAGAATCAGCCCAAAATATATTAATATCCTAGACTATCCAGTCAGCCACAAATTAAGATGTTTCCAAACTAAAGATCTTAGGAAGAAGATACTTGTATCAGACAATAGCATTTAATATTAACTCCTAATAATCTTCACCCTCTATTTGTTACTGTCTTTGTGGCCCAAAGAAGTACTAGTCCTCCACGGCTCTACCCAGACATTTTGAATTAGCAGGAATCCCCTCTTTATTCCATCTCAGGAGCTCAGATATGCTTTTGTAATCAGATTTGTAAATAATGCTTTTCTATTAAGTTTCTTGTTTTAAAAGAAGTCTGCATTTATACAAAATTGCAGCTAAGTATTCTGGTAAAGTGTTTTAATTAAAAGTTTTTATTTCTTTTTGAACACTTGTCAATGTGACTGATCTTACCAAATATTTTCCTAGGACTATGTCATTACAAAGTAAAAGGAAATGATTCAGCCATACTTTAACAGACCTTTGAACTCTGCAGATATGATTATTACTTTCTGTAAATTATAGGACGTTCAAGCTAGTTTGCAAAGAACAGGGAATTTTGTTTTAAAATAGTTTGCAGAGTGTAAGTTTCAACAGAAGAAGCATGTGTACAAATCTTGGAACAAGAAACATTGTGGCATTTTTCTGAAACGGACTTTCTTTGTGTATTACTAAAATTTCTAGCTAATTTTCCTGGGAAAGGCTTTGCTAAGCTCTCCTGTTGAATAGTTATTGTATTACATGTACGTTCACAAATCTTGTAGTACCTGGTTTCCCTGTGTACCTTCCATTACAGGCCTGGCTTTTTATACATCTTTTGAGAGTTCACTGCAGTCCAGTTGTTTTAAACTCAACACTGCAAAAGATAAATGCAAAAAAAAGGAGGATGCATAAAAATTTGAGAATTAGGTTGGATATTGGCAGGCAGTCTTCACTTTGGACACCTCAGTCACAGCAAGCACACTTACGCATTACAGTTAAGCTTCAGTTTGAAACAGTCACACTAGGAGTTTGGTGTGTGGCTGGCTGGCTATACACTGGTAGGACTGATATAGCAAACGCAGAGACTGAAGTTCAAGTAACTAAAAGTAAACTAACATTAGATATGGAAGGGACAGATTTTAGTCCTCAGCACGGTGGGGAGGACGGGGACCCTGTTCAAAGCAGAGGTTGAGTTTGGTTTTAGATAAGACAGACTGGACATTGCAGAATTTGTCCTTGCTCCAGCCTTTGTTTAGACTATAATCTCTGTGAAGCAGGGCTATCTGCTACACTGTGGGCATCTCTTGACTACAGTCCCATCAACAGGGCAGTGATTGATCCTGCTGGGGTTGACATATTGCATCTAGTACAGACACGATAAACTAACCACATCACTCCCCATCGACTCTTAATACTCCACCTCAAAGAGAAGCACAAAGGGAGTTGATGGGAGAGCACCTCTCGTCAACGCATTGCAGTAAGTGGATCTAAATATGTCGACTTCAGTTATATCAGTAATGAAACTGAAGTTGTGTAACTGCAGTAGTGTAGAACAGCGCTGCTTGTAAAGCCCTATTATTTCTGTTCTCTTTATTCTTTCTCTTGTTGCTTTCATTTACCTAAGTACTGTTATGCACTGTTATGTGGTGACCACCACTGTTAGTGACCTTTGTACTAAGTGGGTGGGGGAAAATGTGTGGGGTTATTTAAATAGAAGAGGTGACAGACATGCCTAGGCAGAAGCTGTTTCCATTGAGACATAATCCGTACCTCTTTGCTGCTCTGCATTGACACACTTGCCATCCTAGAGAGAAAGTTCTGTGCTTGGTGTACGATTTCATTGCAGCACTGTGGTAGCACTTCATTCAGCAACTTGCCTACATAGTCTGCACAAGCAAAGGGCAAGATGAAGTACTCAAACAATACAGTGAACAATCGTTCAGTGAGACAGAAACTTACAAATCAGAGGTGTGAGGCAATGGGATTGACAGGCATATACTGCTCAGTCATATTGCATGCAAATAATATTAAGAGGGGCTGTGGATTATTGGAGAGTCTGAGCTCTTCACCCCTGTTTGTGGTTTGAAATCAGCCCAGTGCGCTAGTGACTGAAGGTGGTGGTTTAACTTAAACCAGCTCTAAAAAACAAATATCTAGTTAAATAGGACCAAGCCACTTACTTTGCTAGGCATGTAGCATCCTCTACTTTAAACCTGTTCCCAGCTGACTTAAGCTAAGCATCTGAAAGCCACTTTCAAACACTGGCATGAACAAAATTGGTTCAGATTCATATTGATACAACTGTCCATTGTAGAAGGGGGCTTGAGTGGTGTTTCTAGAGCTGTTCTGTGGCCTAAAATGAGTTTCAGGGTCTTCCTGAACCAAAGTCACCATCCCAGTTAAGACAAATTAACACTTAGCTGCTCTCTCCCAATCAGGCCAAATGAATAGGTTCCTGGAACAGATGATCTCCCTCATAAAGGTGACACATGCATCATACACTCCTGGTCAAGGTTAGGATGAGAGGAACCTTGAATTACCACAGTCTAGACTACACTAAAATTCTTCCTTTGTGGTTAAACGGAGGCAGGCACATTCCAGCAATGGTGAGCCTACATCTTTGCAGTGCTAAATTCACCCTAAAAATGACCAAGCTAAAAACACACACACACACCCCTATGGCAATTCAGAGCACACCACGTCTGCTCACCAACCCGCTCTCTCCACTTGGCAGTACTCTAGGCATTGACTGCTCTAACACTGTGTTCCTACTGAGCTTTTGACAAAGGAGAGAGTTAAGCTACCTCACGTCCTGTGTTGGGATGGGATACAATCATGCAGCTATGGCACCTTCACAAGTCAGTGGAGGTGGTCTTTGCTGCAGATGAACAGATATCCCTGAATCTGGCAATCAGAAGAGAAGGGAAAGCATCTGAGATGTCACAAAGAAACTCAATGTTGGGTGTGGCAGGAGCCCCTGTAGCACAAATCAGGGGTGAGGGTGTTGAAAACATTTGTGGCCCCTACGTAATAGCAATTTTTAACACCTCAGTATCTTTGGGTGCTTATTTCTGATTCTAACAAGGCACAATGGTAGTAAAAGTGTGTGTTTTTCTGGTGTGATGGGTGTATTCTAAGTGTCCTTCCTTCCCAACTCCCTTCCAGCCTTGCACAGGTAATCACTAACCCTTAAAATCAATACAAAGCCACCTCCTTTGGCTTTTTTCTGTGAGGAATCGGTGTGAAAAATTGGGGCCTAACAAATTCCTTTGTCTAGTTTAGAGAGAGACAATTTTTGATGGGGGGGCTACTCCAAGATTTTGCTAAGTGGTCAAGGGCTGCACTTCTATGAAGGGGCTGTGGAGTCTGGGACTTGGGTAGGGTGTAGAACGGAGCTTGGGATAGGACTGGGGTGCATGAGAGGGATATGAGAGGGAGTTTGGGTGAAGGAGGGGGGTTATGATTGGGGCAGGGTCTGGGAGAGAGTCTGGGTGTAGAAGAGGATTCTGGCCTGAGGAAGGGTGTAGGAGGGAATGCAGGGTCCGGGAGGGAGTAGTGACCTGGAGAGTGGGAGAGGAGATACAGAGGGTTTGGGTGGTGGCCTGGAGCAAGAAGTTGTGGGAAGAGAGTGTCGGTGTGCCAGAGGCAGGCTCTGGCTGGAAGGTGCTTACCTAGGCTGCTCCCAGCCAGCAGCCCAGCAGGAACCTGAGACAGGCTCCATGCCTGTCTGCTGGGCTGGCTGTTCCACATGGCTCTGCTCCAGCACGGGGAAAGGGCAGTGGGGGAAAAAGGAGGCTTTGCTCACTATCCCTGCCTCCAGCAAAATTTCTCAGTGCCTAGTGGCCAGAAACTGGTCAATGGGAGCTATGGGTTTTTGCAGGGGGCAGGACAGCATGCAAAGTCTCCAGACCCTCCCCAGCATGCAGATCATGGAAAGCTAGCAGCTGCTGTGTAGTGAGGGTACCAGCAAGGTGGCTGCAGGCCAGATCCAGCCCGCTAGTCACCTCTTCTCCCCCCCAGTCTAGTTGATGGTCCCACAGCATCTTACCCTTGGGACAGAGCACCTCTATTTGAAGCCCATGTGAGCAGGCTAGGAAGACCCACACAAAAACTTATAGGTGTGGATAGACTCACCAGGCACTTCCACCTGTTCTGTTGCAGCAGCAGCAGCTTTCATCTACTTCTCTTCCCACAGCCTCCTGCTCCTTGCTTCTCACAGACAGTCTGAACCAAGCTGTCGTGGTCTCTAGCATGGGGCCAGGAGAAGCACTTTGGCTCATGCAGCTCGTTGCTCTCTACATAAGAACATAAGAACGGCCGTACCGGGTCAGACCAAAGGTCCATCTAGCCCAGTATCCTGTCTGCCAACAGTGGCCAGCACCAGGTGCCCCAGAGGGGATGGACTGAAGACAATGATCAAGCGATTTGTCTCCTGCCATCCCTCTCCAACCTCTGACAAACAGAGGCCAAGGACACCATTTTATCCCCTGGCTAATAGCCTTTTATGGACCTAACCTCCATGAAATTATCTAGCTTCTCTTTAAACTCTGTTATATTCCTAGCCTTCACAGCCTTCTCTGGCAAGGAGTTCCACAGGCTGACTACACGCTGTGTGAAGAAGAACTTTCTTTATTAGTTTTAAACCTGCTACCCATTAATTTCATTTGGTGTCCTCTAGTTCTTCTATTTAGGGAACTAATGAATAACTTTTCATATCGCCCTCTCCACACCACTCATGATTTTATACACCTCTATCATATCCCCTCAGTCTCCTCTTTCTAAACTGAAAAGTCCCAGTCGCTTTAACCTCTCCTCATATGGGACCCGTTCCAAACCCCTAATCATTTTAGTTGCCCTTTTCTGAACCCTTTCCAAGGCCAAAATATCTTTTTGAGGTGAGGAGACCACATCTGTACACAGTATTCAAGATGTGGGCGTACCATAGTTTTATACAGGGGCAGTAAGATATTCTGGGTCTTATTTTCTATCCCTTTCTTAATAATACCTAGCATCCTATTTGCCTTTTTGACCGCTGCACACTGTGTGGAAGTTTTCAGAGAACTGTCCACGATAACTCCAAGATCTCTTTCCTGATTTGTCGAGCCAAATTAGCCCCCATCATACTGTACGTATAGTTGGGGTTATTTTTCCCGATGTGCGTTACTTTACACTTATCCACATTAAATTTCATTTGCCATTTTGTTGCCCAATCACTCAGTTTGGTGAGATCTTCTTGGAGTCCTCACAGTCTGCTTCTGTCTTGACTATCCTAAACAGTTTGGTATCATCCGCAAACTTTACCACCTCACTGCTTACCTTTCTCCAGATCATTTATGAATAAGTTGAACAAGATTGGTCCTAGGACTGACCCTTGGGGACACCACTAGTTACCCCTCTCCATTCTGAAAATTTACCATTTATTCCTACCCTTTGTTTCCTGTCTTTCAACCAGTTCTCAATCCAAGAAAGGACCTTCCCTCTTATCCATGGCCATGTAATTTACACAAGAGCCTTTGGTGAGGACCTTGTCAAAGGCTTTCTGGAAATCTAAGTATACTATATCTACTGGATCCCCTTGTCCGCATGTTTGTTAACCCCTTCAAAGAACTCTAATAGATTAGTAAGACAGGATTTCCCTTTACAGAAACCATGTTGACTTTTGTCCAACAAATTATGTTCTTCTACATGCTTCACAATTTTATTCTTTACTATTGTTTCGACTAATTTGCCAGGTACTGAAGTTAGACTTACCGGTCTGTAATTGCCGGATCGCCTCTAGAGCCCTTTTTAAATATTGGTGTCACGTTGGCTACCTTCCAGTCATTAGGTACGGAAGCCGATTTAAGGGATAGGTTACAAACCACAGATAATAGTTCAGCAATTTCCCATTTGAGTTCTTTTAGAACCCTTGGATGAATGCCATCCGGTCCCGGAGATTTGTTAACATTAAGTTTTTCTATTTGTTCCAAAACCTCCTCTAATGACACTTCAATCCGGGACAGTTCCTCAGATTCATCACCCACACTCTCAACTACCTTAGCAGAAGAAACGTCCTGCAACACGGGACAGCTACTGTTTTAATCATCTAACAGGCAGCCTGACACACTCTCCAGGGAGGTAGCTTGGACACTTCTAAAACCCTCTCTTGTGCCTGTGAAAAGTATCAAGCAGGGTTAGGCTTTGTGGGCCCTGCCAGTGCACCTCCAACCTGGCCTCCAGCATCTCCCTGCCACTTTTAGTTATACCAAATGGCTTAGACTAGAGATTCCACACAGACACGTAAAGGCTCCTGGGGTGGTTCTGCACCCCTACCCATTAGCTCTGCCATTGCCCTCCCTGCTGTGATGGTATTTTTGTGAGGGGTGCCAGCTTGCCATGCGTGCAAATCCCATGTTGGTTTTGTTTTGCAGACAGGAGGGACAGGACTGAGCACAATAAATTCACTTCACTTGTGACCCTGAGGGGGCAGTGCACTGGTCATGAGAAACTCCTGTAAGAAACGCTTTGTGCCTCTTTTTACTGTGTGGGGCCAGGAACAAGTAGCAGGCAAAGCCCTGTAACAGCTTAAAGGTTACATAATGATCTCCTGCGCTGGGCTTTGGTGTGGATTTCCTTGGAGAAACAGTGGTGAGCAGCTCTTCAGCAGCTATAAAATCCACTCTTCCCTAAGCTGGGCTGCTGTCTGCATGGTACTGGCAAGCTCCATCCTTTGGGTTTTAAGTGATGCTCAATTCCCACCACAGTGACTCACCTGTTTGTGTGGCAGGTTGGCTGAAGGGAGAAGCAGGACTGAGGCAGTGTCACTGCACCTAGCGGGCCATGCTAAGCTTTTTGCCCTTTGCCTGTGGGAAAGAGGCTTCTACTTATACCACTCCCCTGGGAAGGTTGAAGGAGCACAGGTGTAGCTTATGCTGCTAGTGTTATGGGTTGGAGGAGCTGGTGTGAATGCAGTTTTTCTGCATTTAGGATTGTATGAACAGCAAGGTAGAGGCTTTAGCTAGAAATGCTGCAGCTGGCTTGGTTCTATACAGATTTACTTGGAGGAAAGAACTGTCTTTGGTTTAAGGTGGCAGCATTTCAGTTTATTATCTGCTAGCCCATTATCGTTGGAACCAAACAAAAGTGACTGACTAGAGCCTTTGCCTGTGCCCAGTGCATGGTACATGAGGACATAGCTGTTGCAACTATGACTGCTGGGGGTATTGCCACTAGCCCCTGGCTTGAAGGGATTTCCGTCAGGGTTTACAGGTCAGTGGCTTGCAGCACTCCCACTCTACTAATTACTCCAGCAGCCCCTTTCCCAGAGAAGCTGTGCATCTTTAACAGAGGGTGGTTTTTGCCCCTTGGTACCGCTTGCCACTCATACATGGATAAAGCAACTGGTATGCTCTCAGACCCAGTTTGAAGCTGCCTCTAGGGACAACGTTTGCTCAGTCTGCTCCCCTCTCCCCCCCCCCGACATACACACACCCCTATGCTATATAGATACCTTTGCTGTAACTACTGCGAAAACCAGAATCACCAGCTCTCTGATTCTGACACAGAAGTCACCTGCTGCTGGTTATTTAATGCCATTAACAAACTATTTTGCTAATTCTGCAGGTAGAGCAACTCGCCCTTAAACTGTGCCACCACCCGCCCACTCCACTCTCCCTGCACTATGTGGCCATCATCCAAGTGCTGTTGAATGGAACAGAAAGCCAGAACTACCCTATATTTAAAAACAAAACCTCACAGCTGAATCAGTCCTGTTTCTATAGTTATAAAATCCCCTTGGATGCAGCACTGTATGCTGTGGCATTTTCGTTTGCATGTCATTTACATATCACTCAGTTCCCTGCTGTTTAGCAAACTGCAGCTCAGGAGAACAGAAGCAGATATTTATGTATCATTTTCCTTGTGCTGTTCAGGATAGACAATTGCAACAGAATCATCTCAGGCCAACCGACTTTCCTTGATGTATGAGATGTGTCTAGAACTTTGCACTGTTGATCGTTTATCTCCACTCTTACCCCAATAATTGCAAATTTAAGAGCTGCCTCGGTTTCTAAGTGCACACATTTCAAAGGTTTTTCACCCTGGCGGTCCCACGACAACAGCATGGGATTGAGACAAGCAAAAATCACCTTCAGACAAAAGCTGTGCATGAATCTAGAACCCCAGGGATTCATGCTCCAGCTCAGAGCAGGAGCAGCCCGAGGGAAGTGTAGAACTGGATCCAAAATCTTCCTCCAGTTCAATCTTTAATCCAGGTATCTCTGCTACAGACCAAATAAATAAACAAATACAACAATTTAACAGGGTCCCTGTGGTACAAACACATTACCAGCCATTCAGAAAATGCCACCACCAAACTGGTTGTCAGGCTACGTCTGTCAGAAAGCAAAAGCAGCCGAACCTTCCCATTGTCTTCCTTACTTGTAAATGAAGGCAAGGGTGCTAGATATAGATTAATTTAATAATCGTGTAAGTGCATCAAAACTTAGCGGTTACACAATTATTCAATAGTCCCCGGGGCTGCAACGCAGAAGCAGCCCCTGTCTGCTAGCATTCCACGGAGCAGCCCACAGAACAGCATGAGGGGTGGCTTCGCAGAGCCAGTGCTCAGAGGGAGCCAGCTATCGAGGCAGCAGCACACGGGGGCAAGTGGCTTGAAAGCCAGCTTCCAGTGTGTACCAGCTCCCATCTGCTCCCTTCACTCTCCCTAGGCAGCAGCATGTGTGGAGGGAAACAGGCGGCTCCATGGGATCTGGTGGTCATGGGGAACTGGCTTAAAAGCTGGCTCCTGCCTCCCTCCCCCCTTGCTACCTCTGATATAAAGGCAGGAAAGGGAGGGGAGTAGTCGATAACATCCCTAATCAAGAGAGACTCTAAAGGTCCCACCTGCATCCCAGTTCTAAGGATTGCAAAGATGCATCTGTTTTGCCTGTTCAGTCCTTCATATCTTCCAGCTGTTGTTGCCTGACACAGTGGCTGTGAGACACCGAGTCACAACTTATTCAAATACACTCATGCACAGGAAAGAAAAAGGTGAAACTAGACACATGAATTCCTTTATGGAGCATTTGTTTGGCCCAAATAGGAGCAGCCAGTGGTGCTGCCAGTTAGGTGCTATCAGCTGGGAGGACTGGAATACTCTGTTAATGGTCTGATTTGCAGGGGTGCTGAGCAGTGTGTTGGCTCTCTGTGAAGTCAGTGGGAACTCCAGGCATGCAGCACCATTGAAAGTTTACGCCAGCAAGGTCTAGGTCACATCCAGCCAAAGCAAGTTGAACCCAGCTGAAATTGCCCACTGCTGGGAAGCCTATTACAAAACATTTCTGGGAAACACCCCAGGCTGTCTGGAATAAGAGAGACACGAACAGGAAAACCTGACTTCAGGAAGCAGGTTTTTAAAAAAAATTACAAAAAAGCAGCCAGGTTCAACATTTTTCCGTTGGAGAGGCAAATAAACTGTAAATATTACCAGCACCAGGAAGGAGAATCAGACACCTTCCCTGGACAACACTGGGTTACTGTGTGTGGGCCAGAGGCCAGGGGAATTTCTCACTTCCTTTCTTTCTTTCTTATCTTGGCTGTGTGGGGATTAACCACCCTGGGGATTAAACACCCTGCATTGTGTCTGCAAGGAGGAGCCAGTAAGCCAAGGTTTATATCTGCAACAATTTGGACCTCCCTTCCCGAAAGAAAGCCCTCATTAGCAACACTAATAAGTCACCCCTCAAGCAAACCTGCAGGCCCTGTACACTGCCCCACGGGCTGGATCTTGTTATAACTCGCTTCTGATGTTGGAATCTCTTGCCCCAAAACACTGGATCTTTCTATTTAAGGGGATTAAGCCCCCTGTAAATTGTCATCTTTAACAATTCTCCAAGCACTTGTTCCTCTTTCCTCCTACACTGAAGTCTCTGTCTGTGGAGAGCTGCTGCTCCAATGGAAATGGGAGGTGGGGAGGGAAGTGTCATATATTTTAGAAAGGGAAACCCAAGGTAGTGTGCAACCTTTTTGAGTTTGGTGTAGAACTCGAGTGGTGAAAGTGCAGCGCCAGGGGTACTGAAGCCACCAGTGTCATAATAGGCAACAGGTTCCTATTTCCTGTCTAGTTGCAGTATGAGAACAAAGCTGGTCAGCTGCAGGCTCATATTGCTGGTGAAATCAACAAGCCCTTTCTGTTCATCAAATGGTACAAACAAGCTAAGAGCAGGGCTGTGAGATTTAAGAATGTGCATCAGTTAGGTGCAGGCTGCCACTGCCAAACTTTGGGGGGCCTGAAAAGTGGCGATTTATACAGCCAAGTCAGTTCTAGAGCCCCCACTCTACAGGGAGCTCACACAGTGCTACATACCTTAGCCACGTATTGCAATTAAGGAAGTTCTTGTGGTTACGATATTGAGCTGGCTGGCAGGCAGGAGGTCTGCATTCTGTTCCTGGCTCTGGCTTTGTTACAATATGGGACCTTGGGCTAAAGGGCTGCCGGTGAGAGGATGGCCTCTGCCTCGCCCCTTCTGCCTGAGGCCCCACCCCTTCTGGGTCACGGAGCTGGCCCCTTGCATCTTTCACAGGGTACCAGCAAGTCTGTCAAACCACCTGATTGGAACAAGCTAGAGTAAGGCATTAGCAAAGTCTCCCAACAGTATTCTTGCCAGCAAGTTAAGGAAGTGTGAATTGGATAAATGGACTGTAAGGTGGATAGAAAGCTGGCTAGATTGTTGGGCTCAATGGGTAGTGATCAACAGCTCAATGTCTGGGTGGCAGTCAGTATCAAGTGAGTGACCCAGGGGTCTGTTCTGGGACTGGTTTTGTTCAACATCTTTCTTAATGACCTAGATGAGGGGATGGATTGCACCCTCAGCAAGTTTGCGGATGACACTAAGCAAGGAGGAGAGGTCGATACACTGGAGGGTAGGGATAGGGTCTGACTCCAGAGTGACCTAGACAAATTGGAGGCTTGGGCCAAAAGAAATCTGATGAGGTTCAAGGACACGTGCAGAGTGCTGCACATGGAACAGAAGAATCCCAAGCATTGTTACAGGCTGGGGACCGACTGGCTAAGTAGCAGTTCGGCAGAAAAGGACCTGGGGATAACAGTAGATGAGAAGCTGGATATGAGTCAACAGTGTGCCCTTGTAGCCAAGAAGGCGAAAAGAATATTAGGTTGCATTAGGAGGAGCATTGCCAGCAGATCTAGAGAAGTGATTATTCCCCTTTATTCAGCACTGATGAGGCCACATCTGGAGTATTGTGTCCAATTCTGGGGCCCCCCACTGCAGAAAGGATGTGGATGCATTGGAGAGGGTCCAATGGAGGTCAACAAAATGACGAGGGGACTGGAGCACATGACCTATGAGAAGAGGCTGAGGGATTTGGGCTTGTTTAGTCTGCAGAAGAGAAGAGTGAGGGGGGATTTGATAGCAGCCTTCAACTATCTCAAGGGAGGTTCCAAAGAGGATGGAGAAAGGCTGGTCTCAGTAGTGATGGATGGCAGAACAAGGAGCAATGGTCTCAAGTTTCAGTGGGGAGGTCTATGTTGGATATTAGGAAAAACTATTTCCCTAGGAGGGTGGTGAAGCACTGGAATAAGTTACCTAGGGAGGTGGTGGAATCTCCATCCCTAGAGGGGTTTAAGTCTCGGCTTGACAAAGCCTGGCTGGGATGATTTAGTTGGGATTGGTCCTGCTTTGGACAGGGGGCTGGACTTGATGACCTCCTGAGGTCTCTTCCAGCCCTGGCATTCTATGATTCTAAGGCAAATGACTAAGCATACCAGTGGCTCCCAGGGGTTTATGGTCCCCATTGCTTGGAGAGAAGACCCCAATATGTCCAGTCCCCTGTCTGTCCCTTGGCATGCCCAGACTTGATTTTGTCCAAGCAGACAGAGGAAGCATTTCAGGAAGTGAATCTCAGCTGTTTATCAGGTTTGCAGCCAGAGTTTGCTGTTGCTGGTGGTGAAGTGGCTGCAGGCACTTTTCAGCCATTGCATAAAAGAGAGTCAGGATGGGGGGTGTGATTTATGTGGGGGAAACCCACTGCAGTCTGCACAGGAAAAGGCTAGAAAGTTCAGATTGTCTCCATCTGAGTGTTTCATCCGACTGGAGTTTAAGCAATATCCTGTGAGCTGAGTGAAAAGTCGGAGACATCTTTTCATCAGCCCACACTACTGGGCATGTGGCCGTAGCTTGGATAGGCAGCTGTATCTCATTGCTGCTTTCCCTACGATTGGTTCCCTAGTTCAACCCTGAACTTTCCCTGCTGCAGAAATGCAAAGAAGGCCTGTCGTGCAATGGTGCAGTTCCAGGGTTAAGTGCTCTCTAGTCAGAAAATGAAGAGGAAGGCTGAAGGGCCGTGTTAGCTCTGTTCTCACCATGCAAATTCATCACAGGAAAGTATGTCAGAGTAGCTGCTCAGTCTCATACTATACACTCGTACCTGCAACAGTTATTTAGGTTACAAAGCCAAGCATTGACCCTTAGGAAATGCCAGGTATATGGCAGCTTGTGGAACTTTTAATTCTGTGTCCTTGTCCATCCAGCCAGTGCACAAGGGGGCCTGTAAAAAAAGTAAGATGGAAATCAAGCTCTGTATCATAATGCACAGGCACAAGGGGGCTAAATTACAGTAGGGTGGGCCACTGTCGGTCTAGCATTTCTTCACTCTCCAGTACTTGACTTTTCAGCTTAAAGAACTTATTTGGCATGGGATATAACATCCCATGTAACATCCTTCTCCCTCCCTGCCAATCATGGACCAGCAGTGGAGTTTGAACCCTGCCCTTCAGCAAAGCCTGCTATTAATTGAGGTACAGAACTAATAGCTGGCAACAGGAGACAGCAGTTGTCCTGGTGTGGAGGATGGGCCTTGTGCTCGGTCCATTGCGAAGGAGATGGGCCTCCTGACTCTCTCTCTCTCATCCCACTTGGGAAGGGAGGAAATCTTGCCCACATGATACCACAAGGGGAGAGTTGTTGGGGCACTGGCGCTTACATCGGAGCTGGATCTAGATCACATGATGCAGGGGTGAGGGTGAGCCTGGCTGCTCCCAGCCATACCTGCTGCAGGGGCTGGGGGTGGTGCTGCAGTGTGGGCCTAGGGTTTCGAATGTTTGTTTTCAGTTATTATTTGGGCAGATGCCAATATTTTCCTGAGGAAGGGGGGAAGGGGGCACGGGTTGGCTGCTTTCTCAGATAAGAAAGAAAGGAATTTCTGAATTTCTGCCACATTCTTAAGCTGTGATCATGGGACTAAGGACTGTGCCACAATCCATCCGTGGAAGGCTGTGGAAAATTGTCTGTCCGTCTGCTGCTATGGTCCCTCTGTGCTGTTGTGGCAGCATGTGAGCCCCAGATCTGGTGGGGGGGTGGGCGGGAATTTCTCCAAGGTGGAGACTGAGTAAGGCCCACACAGCATGGGCTGGTGCATAGGCCCAAAATCGACAATGTTTCTGGGCAGCATTGCCAGACATAGACAATTCGTTTAAGGTATTAAACGAAGGACTCCAAAAAGCTAGATAAAGTAATTGAGGATACATCCATCAATGGCTCGTAGCCAGGATGGACAGGAATGGTGTCCCTGGATTCTGTATTCCAGAAGCTGGGACTGGGCGATAAGGAATGGCTCACTTGATGACTCCCTGCTCTGTTCACTCCCTCTGGGGCACCTGGCCTTGGCCCCTGTTGGCAGACAGGACACTGGGCTGGATGGACCTTTGGTCTGACCCAGGATGGCCATTCTTATGTTCTCATGACTGTAATAGTCTCTGGAATCACCTGAAATCACAATGACACAGAGGTGAATTACGGCTACTATTTCCTTCTTTCTCTTGATTATGAATTTTGTGCATGCCAAAGTCTCTTTCTTCACATTCACTTTTCCTGGCTCACACGTATGCTTGGAAGGATTAGATTTTTATCTGTAAGTGTCAGAAAGTGTCTTTTCACAAAAACACACGGCTGAAAAAAATATGTCCATCAAGAATCAACATTTACAGCTAAGCAAAGTATGAAACATACTGCTTGAGAGTTTAAGGATACTTACTTTATATGTTTTGATATGTCATGTTGACATTTGTGTTTTAATGGTTATAAGGCTTTTCCGGTTTGAATCTCAATGTCTACTGTCATTAAATAGTTATTGTGACACTCTTCTATTATTGTTGACACTCAAAATTGTAATAGACACAAATATAAAAATATGCTTAAAAATAAAAAAAAAAATCTGCCAAGCCTACTTACTGGCATCTAATTGTACAACCTTAATATTGTGTTAAGTTTTTTGCATTTAAATTTCCTTATTTTGTTTTTTAATAGGCAGAAAGTAAGATAAAAATAGGAGTTCCCAGGTCTACCAGTGGGCCAAAAGTCAATGGGTGCTGGCTACAGTTGTTGGTCAAGTTGCAACCAAATCTGCGTGTTGTAAGCCTTGATTTATGTGCATAACAACCTCACTTTACCTTCTCCAGAGTTATATCTAGCAGAGTAACATTCCCTATCCCAGCTGCACTCTGTAAACTCCAGCACTTGTCCTGGCTCTGGAGTTAACAAGTTCTTGAAACGTGGCTGCACAGTCAGTAGCACATAAGCCCCTATCTGTACATGGGCACCATACCACACACAGCCTGAGGGTTTGTCCCTGTGTTTCACCCCAGTGGTTGAAGGGTTGTTGCTCAAAGCACATGGAATTCTCTAGCCAGGCAGGTGAAAGTTTCTGAAAGGCAGAAGCATATGAAGACAAGAAATTGGAATGGAACCTGGTTTGCAGCCTCCACCCTAGTGGATTCATCTGCAATAAGTAGTATTGTGCACCTCCCTAGTGCGTTCTACCCAGTGACCGCAAGGGGTCAGAGCAAGGGGTCTCCACATGCTGTCCTTGCCTGCAGACACCACTCCTGCAGCTCCCATTGATCAGTAATGGAGAACCGTGGCCAGTAGTAGCAGTGGGCTCAGTGCCTGTAGATGCGGGGAGCACATGAAGGCAAGGAGTCATTGCTGTCCATGCCAGCTGCTTTCGGGAATGGTGCAGGGCCAGGGCGGGAGTAAGTCTGCCTTAACCCCACTGCTCCACCAACTGGAAGCCATCTCACTTAAATGGTGCCCAGCCAGAGCCTGCTTCCTGCCCCTTGTCCCAGCCCTGAACCTCCTCCTACACCCAACCTCCTTCCCCAGACATGAGTCCCCCTGCACACAAACTCCTTCCCAGAGCTTGCACAATGAAACCCCTCCTGGACCCCAATCCCCCACCCTGGGCTAAACCCAGAGTCCCTCCCACACTTCATAGTCCTTGGGCCAAGACCAGAACCTGCACCCCAAACCGCTATCCCAGCCTGGTGAAAGTGAGTGAGAATGGGGGAGGAAGGGGAATGGAGTGAGCAGGGTCTGGGAGAAGGAGTGGAGCACGGGAAGGGCCTCAGAGAAGGGTGGGAAGGAAGTGGTGCCAGGGTATCTGGGTTTGAAGTAGATCTTACATTGCACTTACATTGAAAAAGTGATCTTGTGCTTAAAAAGGTTGGAGACCCCTGCTATAAGCCCTGCATTTGTGCGGCCATGCAAGAGAAATTCCAGTGCTGCCCAGCTGATTAGCAGAGCACCCACAGATAGATTTTTGTTTCTACTTGTGGTGCGCATTTGCACAGGCATCGGTGCACATAGAAAAAAGTATTCTGCGCATGAATGGAAAAATCACATAGATGGGAAAGATTAGAGAGAACATTAGTGGCAACCCTTCTGTATGCTCTCGAGATCACTAATGGAGCAGAAGTCCCACCCCAAGGGGATCCTCTACATGGATTAACTCATGAACTGCTTCATCAGCGGAAGCAGGCGGTGCTTCCCCAGAGCATGGATGGCTCCCCTGGCCCTCCACCCGTTGCCCACCCCCATTATATTATCTCTTGTCATCCTTGCAGCAGCGCTTCTCAGGAAGAACTGTGGTGCAAAGGATTCTGGGATGGAACTAAGACCATCATGCATGAGCCACCTTGCCGGGAGCTAGCTTTCCTCACTGGGCCCAGCCCACCATCTATGCGTCAGGGTTCCATTGCAGACAGGATCAAAGCCCCTTATGTGCTGTTGCGTTGACCTCGTAGGGGTTTGTCTGTGGAGGATTCTGCACATGGCGAAGGGCAGGGATCCTAGACCTGCTTGCTGAGTACTAATCCCGCAGGATGCTAAAGGAGGCCATACAGCCTAGAACAGATCAATGGGGCAGAGTAAGTCAGACCTCCTATTCAGCCTCCCAGAACCCCAGTGGAGCACCTGTTCCAGGCACCACAATTTTTTCTCTAAGGCTATGTCTACACTGGCAGCTTCTTGAACAAGAACAGCCGTTCTTGTGCAAAACTTGTCTGCTCGCTACACTACATGTGTGTTCTTGCGCAAGTAAATTTACAGTATAGCGTCGTAAAACATGGCTTCTTCCGGAAGAGTTATTCCTCTCCCCATGAGGAATAAGCCCTTTTGCACAAGAGCTCTTCCACAAGAGGGCAGTGTAGACAGGCAACATGAATTTCTTGCGCAAGAAGCCTGTATGGTTAAAATGGCCATCAGAGCTTTCTTGAGCAAGAGAGTGTCCACGCTGCCGTGGACGCTCTTGCACAAAAGCACATCTCTTGCGCAAAAGCACATGCCAGTGTAGACGTGCTCTTGTGGAAGACTTTTTGCACAAGAACTCTTCCGCAAAACTGTTATTGCACAAGAAGCTGGCAGTGTAGATGTAGCCTGAGTATTCCAGTCTGATTCTCCCCACCCCATAATCAGCCCCTCAGACAGGTCAGAGCTGTGGGAGAGAACTTTAAAAGCACTGAAGGATCAAAGCCATTTTCCACCCTCCTCAGAAAAGTGATTTCAATCCTGACAAAGATACAAAGGCTGCCCTTGTCCTGCTCCTTTTCCCTTACCACCATTTCCTAGGGTGCTGTGCTAATTACGAGGAGATCAGCCAGTGATGTTTAACAACTTACTTCTGTTGCTAAGTTTGGCCAGGCTGCTCTGATTCAGAAAAGTTCTGGAGTGAAGGGGAGAGCTGGAAGGAGCAAGGAAAGGAGGACTCGGATTGTACATTCTCCCCTTGCCTTAGCCTTACATATCAGTGTTATCTCTTCTCTTTGCATCTTATCCATCCACACAGATTGTGGCCTTTTATTCTTAACTCATTGTAACACTGAGGCCAGCAGCCTTCTTGTCCACAGGCTAGAAACCACCTGTTCAGCTCAGCTCCTCCAGCAGGGAGCCTGGTGCAAGGAGAGAACGAGACAGATGGAGAGAGAGAGAATGCTCCTTAAAATACAACACCCTACTCTGCAGTTTTCCTTTGACATTCTGTATGTGTATCTCCTCCCCTCTCTAACCCTTTTGAGATGCCAAGTCAGGTGCTTCCAGACTGAGCAGCTGTCTGCCTGCCTTCCTGCATTGTAGTGCTGCTGCTGCAGTCAGATGCACCAGGACCTTCGGAAGTCTATACAATCTGTGAAAGAGTGGCCCAGGCATGGGCCATGTTATTACCATTGTGAGCTGGTTCCTCAGTGGTGCCCCAGAGAGCACTGGCTGGGTGGCAGCCATCTGCCATACCGCCTCATGTTCCAGCTACATGGAGAAGGGCAGGACTCTCTAGGCTTCATGGAGAGGCAGTGCTGCCTTTGCAGCTTCCGCTCCTCCCTTTCCCCCAGATTCATTTGGAAACAAAGCTACAAAAGGTGAGCCAGCACCTTGGACCACCTCCTACTCAGTCACTCAGAACCTAGTGGAAACCTGCGCATAAATCCAGGCCTCCAACTGAGTCAGTGATCAATGACAAACCCCTTATCCCACTACCAGCCCTCTGGCCCAGGGTGTCTTAAAACATCACTCCAAAACCATCCAATCCAACTGGCTTAGCCCAGAGCAGCACCTGCTTGATCTTGAGGCCCATCTAAATACAGCCCCCAACCATCCCTGTGCAGCCTACTGCAAGTCTCACTACAAAGGGTTCATTAGCTTGTCTGCCCTCCAAGTTGTCAGGCTAAAGGCCTCATAATATGAGCTATTGTTGTCATCTAGTTTGGACTCAAATTCCTATTCAGTGCTGTATGCAGCCCTTAATCAATCCCAGCTCTGACTCACCCTCTGCTGAGATCAGAAGCTGCTGCCTTGGTGACTTCATTCTCTTGAAATAGAAAGGGAAGGGAACAATCTCCCCCCCTCTCCTTTATATCCATATAAACACACACACACATGCACAGATCCCAACCCCTGTTGCCAGGGGACTGTCAGAACCTAACACAAGTAACTGAGCTTTTGTCTCGCTCTCTCCGGAGACACATGAGTGACGGCAGCACACATTTGAAAGTTTAACACACAAAAACCTCACACTCTCATGCTGTCCAGCCTGGTGAAAAGGGGACTAATTTTGCAACTGACACGGCCTGGCTTTTCTATTTGTCCCCCAAAATCAGTCACTCCCCCCCTTCTCACTGTCTCCTACCCTCACCTCTTTCCCTTTGTTCCATAAATAACAGCAAAGTTCTCTAAGCTCCAAAATTGGATTCTGGAGTTTAGGGCTGGTTCCATTGGGAGTGGGGCTGTAGGCCCAACCAAAGAGTTTGTGGGGCCCAAGGCAGCACACTGTGGTTGGCCCCAGCCAGGGCAGCAAGCCAGTGAGTGGCCAAGTAGGCGGGGCTAGGCAGCGTGGGGCCCTGAAGGTATGGGCAACTACCTTGCTCACCTTCCCCTAAGGTCGGACTTGTGGGGCTGGTCAGACCATTAGAGAAAGATCAAATGCTGCTAACAAAATCCCCAGCATGCCACCTCTAGCTTGCCACAGACTCCCCGGGCCTATAGTGTTGCCAGGTGTCCAGTTTTGAATGGGACAGTTCAGTATTTGAGCTTTCTGTTTGGGAAACAAATTGAGAAAATATAACTGAGAAAATATAAATGTCCGGTATTTTCTAAATAAGATGTAATGTAGATTGTGTTGTAATGTCAAATGTGTCCAGTATTTTTGTTGAAACCATCTGGCAACCCTACGGGCCTAGTATGGCAACTGGGCCATATCCACACTTCTGCTGGAGTAATGACTTTGGGAGGTCGTTGCACCTTTGCCCTGTGAGTAATGAAAAACTTTCAATTCCCTTTAAACTGCCAAGATGGTGACTGACAAACAGAATAGCTGTTGACAAATGAAACAAGAGGGTAACAAATAGAATTAGCTTAACTATTATATATACGAATCTTCAGGCATTTGGGAGGCAAGGTTTGAGAGGACTATGAACAAATGCAGTGTTCATTTAGGCTGCAATCTGTTTGCTTGCTGGGGACTAGCTCCTATGTTGACAATGGAACAGACGCCATGTTTTCCATCTATTACGACTGTGATCCAAATTGTAACCTTTGTTACATCACTGGAAATCCAGAGCCAACCCAGTGAAGTCCCTGGAATTACATTGCTTTAAAGAGAGTGGAATATTCATAAATTTGAAAGACCAGAAGAGCATGTTATAGGCTATTTGATTTCATCCAGTTTCCTTTGTACTGAGTGTGACAACTTTTGTGGGGCTAAATCATGTCTTCCAGAAAGGCATGCAGTCTAGATATGAAGCCATTAAGAAACAGAGAATCCACCACTGTCCTTGGGACAGACCTTTCTGTAATGTAAGCTGAAATAAGTATTCTACACTAACTTACAGGAGGGTCAAAAGGCCTGTCCATTTGTGTCACCCTTTTGAGTCTGTGTTTTTCCAGGTCTTCTCATTCTTATTAGTGTGGTAGCCAAGTTGTTCTTCAGTTTCTGCAGGGATATCACTGTAGCCAGATTCTTCCTCCCATGCCATCCCCTTTTCATTCACATTCCTTTAAATGGGAGTTGGGGCTGAGAATTACCGAGGACATACGTCAACCTTTGGATTATTGTCCTGGACTGACCTTGTTTGTCTTGACTGTAGTTTTGTTGACATTAAATATTTGGGGGAGGTTTTTAAGGGACACAGTCATTGGGAATTGGATGCCTAAGTCTTCTTTATGTCTTTTAGAATCTCCCCCTCAAATGCTGCTTTACTTGGGAGGAAACAAAATAAGAGTTGCCTGGAGTCTCTGGCCATACAATGAGCCTTAACCAGAGCAGACGTTCACAGTGTCTATACACTTGGCAAGCAAGGAAGGTTGTTAATGGAGGCATCGCCAATATGTTTTTGCTACCGAGAAAGAGCAAACAGATCCTTCCAGCCTGCGTGACTTATTTTTTTAGATTGAAGGAATCAAGACGGAACAAAAGTAAAGTTTTCTTGTGTGAGAGCACAGTGGGTATTTCTCTTTTGATGTAATGTACCGGCTCTGCTTCACAAAACAACTACTGATAGATAATGATAGTAGTTTTCAAGTATCTTAAAAAGTGGAGGAGGGAGAAAAATTGTTCTTGGCTTCTGAGGATTGGACGAGAAGCAATGGGCAAGGAAAGTTTAGGTTGGACATTAGGAAAAAACTTCCTAACTGTCAAGGTGGCTTACCCCTGGAATAAATTGGCTAGGAAGGCTGTGGAATCTCCATCACTGGCAATATTTAAGAGTAGGTTAGACAGACACCTAGCAGGGATGGTCTAGACCAGTGTTTCTGAAAGTGTTCTGCGGAATCACTCTCAGAAACACATTAACTGGCCACCCCGGTTTGTTTATTTATCGGCGCCGCAGCCACAGAAGCTTGTGGCTCCCATTGGCTCCATTTCATCCTTTGCAGCCAAGGGGAGCTGTGGGAAGTGGTTGCCTGGCCGGTGGCAAGTGGGAAAGCGGTGGGAAGTGGTGGCAGGGGACTGGACTCAATGACCTCTTAAGGTCCCTTCCGGTTCTAGTGTTCTATGATTCTATGACTCTGTAACTCACTGTGTACAGCACAGACTCAGCTACATGAATGTGAGAAGAGTATTTATGGTGCCTCTTCCTCTGGGGGCATAATTCCAAAATACCACAAAAAGGAAGCCTTGCTACCAGGCTTGTTGGCTCACCCTAACTCCAAATTGGGCATGGTCAGCTGGCTAAGCCACTAGCATGCATTCTGCTGTATATGTAGCACATGTTAGCCTGGGCTGCATGCTGGCTGTTCCCTACTGTGCATTGTGGCTACTCAGCAGTGTTCCCTGTAAGTTGTGTGAGAGAGAGATTCAGGAGAGATTCAAATGCCACCCAGCTAATTAGTAGAATGTCCACTGCTAGGTTTTTATTTCTACTGGTGCTGCACATTTTCACGTGTCTTGGTGCACCTACAAATTATGCGGAACATGGATGGAAAAGATTAGAGAGAACATTGCTACTAACCCAGAACTCCCCTTTCCTATCTTAGCAGGATAACAAGAACAAACACTCTTTTTTCAGTAATAGAGATGTAGCTGTATTAGTCTGGTCTTGCTGCATAGTCCTGTCTTTTTTCAGTAGCTGCTCCTAACAGCAAGGGCAGGTTTTCACCCCTGATTGAATGAAGAAAGTAATTACTAAACCACGACTGTGTAAACCAGAACAGGGTGGAACTAAATTAGTTAGCAAAGATAACACATTTTAATGAATAACCATTATATCAAGAAGGAGGAAATGAACTTTTCTTGCTTTAATAGCTGAAGATCAAAAGAGTATTAGCCTGGCTCTTGAAAGTTTGAGCCAACAAAGGATTCTTTTTCAAGTGATGTCCCTGTGGGTGCTCCACTCTAGATGCTGGTGCGTCTTCCCATCAGTAATCAAAGATCTTTCCTAGCAGTGCCCTGCCATGCCATGCATTATCCATTGTTGTCCATTAGCTGCACGCGCAGTGCCTCAGTTCCTTCTCTACCACCCGCAGCAGCAGATGGAGCTCCTTCACAGTCACCCTCCTCAGGCCTAAAACTTGGAAAAAAGTACAAAAGTGCCTCAGTTTTTATCCTTTTCCAAGTTTTCGATCCACCACTTCCCTTGGGACAGACCTTGCAGTAAACTGAACCAAGTATTCTACACTAACTTACAGGAGGGCATCTCTATTACTAGCTCCCCAGAATTAGCTTTTTATAATAAATACTAGAAGACCTACCTGGGTTCTGCTTGGTCTGGGTTCTGCCTGGAGGGAGTGGGTGGGGGGGGGAGAGGTGAGCACGCAGCCCACCTACTGGCTTCTCCCCTGAGCTGGCCTGGGATGAGGTGAGGGGCCATGCTGTCCACCTTCTGGCTTCTCCCCAGGGCTGGCCTTAGGTGGGCGGGGACACGTAGGCCACCCGCAGGTTTCTTCCCAGGGCCAGCCCAGGTTGGAGGTGGGGGAGCCACATGGCCCTGTCAGCAGCTGTGGTGTGACAAGCATGGCCTTGAGTGGCAGGGGCTATGTGGTAGCTGGCAGATGCTCCCTGGGGCAGACCGGGATGGCAAGGACCCTGCTGCCCCCTGTGGTCATACATGAGTATAATTCTTTCTCCTATCACACTCCACCCTTTCCATTGGATGCAAAATAGTTGCATTCCACCCAAATCCCATTGTCCTGGCACAGCCAAACCCTGACCTTGCCTTAAAGTATGATAAGAGGAAGGTGTATACCAAATTTGGTGGTCCCAGCTCTTACTGTTTAGGAGGAGTTTTTGAACACATGGTCTCATGGACAGACAGACACACGGACAGACAGATGCACAAACTCTCTAAAATATGTAGTAGACTAGAGAGCCAGAGCTCAATTTACCCAAGACTCACTCCTCACTGAAATGCCCCAAGAGCAGATTAATGTGTTGCTGCTCTGTTTTCTCATGGCCCTCTTACTTAAAGTGCATTGGGTACTCACAAACACTTTAATTGACTTAGCTATACTGGACAGTCAGTCTCTCACTCTGAACCTCATGATGAATGTCCTGCATGTTACATCCCACATTGTACAGGATGTATTTTGAAATGTCAGACCCATACATTGTCCTGTTTTCATCACTGTTGAGACGTCTAAATGTAAGTGGCATTAATGTGTGCAGGACAGAGGAGCATCTGCAGTTCACAATCACTCCTAAGCCTTTAATTGAGCACAAACTCCTTTATAGCCAAACTGAAGATCAGAAATTACAAGGTGTACTCTAAACCCTACATGGCAGAGAATTTCATGAGTCTTGGATGGGTCCTAATTCAGGACAGCAATTGAGCACATGCTTCCTTGAATGATGCTTTCCTAAATTGGTGCTAGATTGGGTCACCAGGAGTGCCTCCTGTGACAACCAAGTGCCCGATGGCATGATGAGGAGGTGAAGTGCTCAGCTGGAGGTGAGGGTAAACTCACAAACCCCTTCCAAGCCAGAATCTGTTCCGCACTGCTCTGGCGCACACAGGCTGCTGCTAACCTACAGGGCATGAGGTTTCACCTGCAAGGCTACTTTTACACAGGGGTTGGATCAGTGGGAGAGTGGGCTGAAGGGGCCTCTAAAACCAAAAGATTCCTCCTTGCATTCAGGGCTGCTTCGAGGGCCATAAATCAGCAGCATTCTGTAACTCAGTGCAAGGAGGCCCCTTCACTACAAGCCAGGCCTCACTAAGAGCAGCTCCTCCATCTCTATGCACTTATCAGACAGGGTGACCAGATGTCCCAATATTATCAAGGCCAGCCTGATATTACAGGCTTTGTCTTATATATGCAACTATGCCCCTCCTCTCCCCCAGTGGGAGAGATAAAGACCCTTTATAAGATAAAGACCCTAGTATCATGGCTTATATTTGCTTTGTTACACCCATATTAGCAGAGAAGGTCAAAGAGGGATTCCTTCAGTATTCACCCGGACAATCCGGTATTTTCGGCTCCTGTCCAGTAAAAAAATTCAGAGAATACCGGACACCTAAAATGTCTGGTATTTTCTGAATTTTTCCCCAGCCAGGAGGCAAAAATGCTGGGCACCTGGCAACCCTAGAAACACTCAGTGCCCAGCCTCCCCCTGAGTGCCCCCCCCCCCGGCTCCCAACACTCCCAGCCCCCCAACTGCAGCCCCCATGCTTACCTGGTTTGCAAGGCTGCTGGCACAAAGTGGCTGCTGGCCAAAAGACTTAGTGCTCAACCGCTCCCTTGTTCCTATCCCTGCACTTAAAGGGGACATGCTATTTTATTTAAAAACAATTTGTTTGGCTTAATAAGTCCTTTTTCCCCCCCCTTCAACAGAATTTTTTCCCGGTGTTTTTTTTTTGGGGGGGGGGGAGGGAGGTGTTTAGTATTTTTGGTTCAACCCTCTGGCAACCCTAGGAAGAAATATCTAGCAAAAGCCTCCTTGCTCATCAGAAAAGCTAAGAACAGGCATCCTGGACCAAAGCTTGCTCACACACTATTAGTGAAGCGCTCCCTGGATCAGCCATTGTGCTTGACAGCAAGAGTGAGAGGGGCTCCTCAAGTCACCAAGATGACTCGTCACATATCCCCAAGACTGCTCACTCCAACTTAGCTAATGTGGCCCACTGACTAACATCTTGGATGTTAATATCCAGGCAGAGAAAGGGTGTTAAGAAAAAGGCTTGATTACCTCTTAGAGCAGCCAGCACAAACCCAGGATGCTTCAGAATGACCCAGACAAATCCCTAAAAATAGAAGACCCAAATCACCAACCCCCAACCTTCCAACTTGCTAGTTAAGAAGATTTGTGACTTGTCTAATTATTATATGTTTTTCTTGCCTCCCAGCCCTGGCTAGCTAAAATCTAGTAGCTCACAGCAAGGCTACAGTCACATATTAAATCTTGACTTTTAATTGGGAGAATGAGCTCTGATTTCTCATCTGGCTTCTCAGGGTGACCTTGTTGCTTCCTGGATTCACCTTGGTGAGTCATTGATAAGGCTGTGCAACTGCACATGGAACAGCTGTGCCCTGGTTCAAAGAACAAAAAGGAAAAAAAAAAAAAGCCCAGGGATCAATTCTAACCTACAGCAGGAAGTAGAATGGGGAGGTGCTGATTTTGAGGCCTTAGCAAAAGCTCAGGAGGGCTGGGGGCTTTAGAAAGTATGGGGACTATTTTTTTTTATGCTAAACTCTTGGATGTAATGAACAAATGCAATGAGAGATTTATTCATCTTCAGCCTACGGGAGACGGATTTCCTCCTCGGAAACCCAGTGACATTTGGCAACTGAAATCCATAGTAAAAATCAAACAATAGGGATAGAACTTGTCTCCAGGAGTTGCAAGGAAGGTAAATAGGATTTGGCTTGTCCTTGTGCCAAAGCATTAATGATCCATGCACTCTGCAAGATGGGGAACTAGAAATTACCACTAAGCTCCAATGTGGGCCAGATTCTCTCCAGTGCCACGATCCAACCAGTCAGTCCCCTCCTTGAGGACATACTGGCAGCATGGGTGTCTGATCTCAGCTGGCATTGTTCAGGGATTGGGGGCTAATCTGCCGCTGTTCATTGTCCCCTCTGCAGCCCTAGGCTGAGTCACAGCAGGATGGTGCTGATCTGTGTCTGGCACTGGAGTGGGAGTCAAGAGCCTTCTGCTCTCTGTGGATGTTATGTGGACTGGGCTGCCAGGAGCCACCTCCCATCCTCTGCTCTGGGGCTGTGTTGGGGACAGTCAGGAGGGAAGTAGAAGGCTGCAGTCCACAAGTACAGCTTCTGACCCCAATCCTTCAGCACCGCTCCATCCACATTCCCTGCATAGGATCTGTCCGGAAGTAGACTCTGTGCCCCTGGGCCAGGGTCAGGCAGATGCTCTGTCCATCAAGGGGATCAGTACTCCCAAGCTGTAGCCTTCTGCTTTGTCACTTCCAGGTTCCATGCCAGTCTCCCCAGCAGAGGGGAACTGCCAGATGGCACCAGAGCACCAAGATGGGCAGGGACGTCCTTGCCCTTCT
This sequence comes from Rafetus swinhoei, assembly GCA_019425775.1. Lineage (NCBI taxonomy): Eukaryota > Metazoa > Chordata > Testudines > Trionychidae > Rafetus > Rafetus swinhoei. Next base: position 14,219,535 of record CM033425.1, on the reverse strand, counting down.
CCCCCCCCCATCCTTGTCACACTTCTCTGGGGGGTGCACTCCCCAGTTTCCATCCCACACATGGATTGAAAAGATTAGATGAAATACTGGCTAGCACCCAGCTCATGCCCTTCTCTCCTAGAGCCATGGCACATCCCGATCAGCCTGCTAGCCGGCCCATTTTTCAAGGCTCCCCGTGGGCCTCACTTCAAACCTACAGATCCTACTGTGCCAGGGTATGGTGTATAACCCACAGAGATACAGAGGCATGGGAGTGAGTCAGTCTGATGTTAGCCTCTGTTTCATGGATAGCGTCCGGAACAATCAAACCAGACAGGCCAGAGGGGATGGGGACCAGACTGACTGAGGGAAGCTCTGTTCCCATAGCAGGGACCTTGCTTGAGATGCCACATGATCCTCTGTCAGCATCTCTACTTGCTTCTACTGTGGCTGGTAAAAGCCAGTGAACACCTGCTCTTCCTTACGTCTTGTATCAACAAGGGCCTGTATTGATGTCTCCTCAGCTTTGAGGCCGAGTGCAGGAGATGGGGGGGAAAGAGAAAAAATCCAGACACGAGCCAGTGCAAGGCAGTTTGTTGCTTAGGATAAGGACTGGGAGGGTTGTGAGCAGTATCTGGAGCAGCAGCAGCATCTCAGCACTGGTGGTAGGTAGAACGCTAGTTAGCACTGACTTTATTCCCTCCTTGAGCTTGCTGGCTGCTGTTTAAAGGTCAGTCAAGTCGGGCACAGCAGGCTTGTAGGAGCACTTGCTTTTAGCTGGTTTTATTTGTCCAGATTTTTCTCCTTTGTTTATGTTTGGGGCAGTTTAAAAACAAAAGCCCTGAAACCACAAAAGAAATCCCACACCACAAGCTGCACTCTTTCCCATCATCACCCCTCTCCTGGCCTTTTGCTCCATGCCCCTTGCCTAGTAATTCCATCTACAACTAATAGCTGAGTTCTGGGTACAGGTAACACAATATGGAATCTCTCACCTCTTGGTCACTGTGTAACCTGGCCCAGGGCAGCCATGTCTAAGAGTAACTTCATGGTCAGATAGTGAGTGGTTCACACAAGCCACTGAACAAAGTTAGTGATGTCAGTCTGCATCCTTTTGGAAGCAAATGTCCATGTTAGCCACTGGAACACTTTACCGAGGGTTATGGTGGATTCTCCATCACTGACAATTTTTAGATTAAGATTGGACATTGTTCTAAAAGCGTTGCTCTGAGAAGTACGTAGGCATGGGCAGTCAATGAACTGCTGGCTGGGGCGTGCTAGCACCCCTGTGGAGCTGCTTAGGAGAGATTCCAGTGCTGCCCAGTTGATTAGCAGAGCGCCCACAGATAGGATTTTTTGTTTCTATTGCTGGTGCCTCAGTGCACATAAAAAATTTATTCCACACATGGTTGGAAAAGATTAGATGGAATATTGGCTAGCACCCAGCCCATCCCCTTCCAGCTGAGACCCAGCCCCTTCTGCGCCCAGCTGGAACCCAGAGCCCCACCCCCCACAACCACCAGCCCCCACTCTGGGCTAGTATCCCTAGCCTCAGGGCGCCAGAAACATGGGCAAAGTGGCCACAGTCTCTCTCTGATGGCCAAGGCTGCCCCAATCCACCACAACTCACCACCAGAAGATGTTGAGATCCATCAGTCAGGGTTTGTGACATGCTTTGAATTTCTTGCAGGTAACATGCCATGGAAATCATTTATTTTTATTATCAGAAAACATCTATTGCCACCAAACAGCCAGCTCCCCAAAGTAAGTTAGAGTATGGCTAAACTGCGGGGGGAGGAGGGCGATTCAGGATACCAGAGGTATTCCAAAAAAACTCCACTGAGTCCAGGGAATGCGTTTGCTCTTCCTCTTTTTTTTTTGCGGAAAGGCAAATGTGCTCTTTCGGAAGCCCCTGTGTTCCTCATTCTAGAAGGAAGAAGGGGGCTTCCGAAGGAGGTTTTTTTTCTCACATTTGGCCCAGGCTATACGGGCCAAATGTCGGAAAAGCCTTTTCTGACAAAAGAATTGGAAAAAGCTACACAAAATGTGAAACATATTTTGTGTACCTTTTTCCAACAAAAACTTGTAGTCTAGCTGTACCCTTAGAATAGCCAACACATCCTGAGATACCAATACTAGAAAGCATGGACATATAGATAACTAACTCATAAGGTGTATGATTCCAGCAGCTACAAAACAAAATCCCTCCTTGTAATTTAAAAATTCATTAGAATCATAGACTATTAGGGGTGGAAAAGACATCAGGAGATCATCTGCTCCTTGATCAAAACTGGATCAGCCCCAATGAAATCATCCCAGCCAGGGCTTTGTCAAGTCTGGCCATAAAAACCTCTAAGGGTGGAGATTCTAACAACTCCCTAGGTAACCCATTCCAGTGCTTCACCACTCTCCTAGTGAAATAGTTTTTCCTAATATCCAACCTGGACCACTCCCACTGCAACTTGAGACCATTGCTCCTCATTCTGTCATCTGCCACCATTGAGAACAGCCTCTCTTGAACCCCCTTTCAGGTAGTTAAAGGCTTCTATCAAGTCCCCCCTCACTCTTCTCTTCTGTAGACTAAACAAGCCCAAATCCCTTAGTCTCGCCTCATAAGTCATGTGCCTCCAGCCCCTTAATCATTTACATTGCCCTCCGCTGACTTCTCTCCAATGTGTCCACATACTTTCTGTAATGGGGGCTCCCAAACTGATGCAATACTCCAGTTGTGGCCTCACCAGTGCCAAATAGAAGGGAATAATCACTTCTCTAGATCTGCTGGCAAAGCTCCTACTAGTGCAACCCAATATGCTCTTAGCCTTCTTGACAGCTAGGGCACACTGGTGACTCTTCTACAGAATTTTGCCACTTAGCCACTTGGTTCTCAGCTTGTAGGACTCTGCACTTGTCCTTGAACCTCATCATATTTCTTTTGGCCCATTAGCTTGCTAGCATCAGCTTTTGTTGGGGTGGGATGCTCTGGGCTCTTATCGCCATAATCAGTTGTAGTAGGAGTTTCTATATCCACCAGTGGGGGTGCATTTGGGCTGGGGCATTGGTTAGTCAGCCCTGAGCACTGCCCAGACCATGGCATGCCCCCTCCCCCCCAGACCTCAGAGCTGCATGGAGTGGTGCTCCCACAATTATTCAAAGGGATCTGGGGCGCCGGCCACTGCTGCTGCCAGAGTAGCATTAGCAGTGGCCAGGAGCTTCAGGCCCCTTTGGATTGCTGGGCCCTGGGACAATTACCCTTTTTGCCTTCCCCGCCTCCTGTCAGTGGGCCTGATACCCATGTTGCTTGTCCCCTAAGCTTCTCGGGGAGCTGTCTGACCTGGTTCACACGCTGCTTGCTCAGGACCCTGGTAAACAGGATTTATCCAATAGCACAAGCTTGGTTGCTGTTAAATGAAATGAACCACAGTGCCCGGATAGCGGAGCATTATGAGTTAAATCCACCCCTCTGCAGAGAACTAAAGCCATCTGATGGTGTAAAGTGGTGCAGATTGTACTGGCCCAGTGCTAAGGGGCCAGTGTCACCCTACAAGGATAATGTGCATACAGTCTTAGCAGCTTCAGTCTTAGCTCTGTGTCCGTGTCAAAGTTCCTGCACCTCAGCTGAAGTTCACCTACTGTGGCTGAAAACAATTTTCAGATGGATTATTCCACAGGGGCGGGAGGGAGAGGGGGGGAGGTGCAGGAGGGAGAGGAGGACACTAGCTTTTTGAGAGCATCCATCTTTTTATTTAATACATTTTTAACCAGAGATCTCAGTTAAGCTTTTAATAGATGGGTTCCTGGCCACAGGCAGTTGCAAATTGATTGCAGCAGAAATGGCAAGTGAAGACAAATATAGTGCAGGCTGCCTATGGGGAGAAGCCACAGAGGAAACTGCACAGGCTATTTCTGGTATATGAGCAGCAGAGACAACAGTATTTCAAATTTTAGTTTCTCTTTAAAACTATTTTTCCATGAGATGGAGGGAAAGTCACTTCTCTGGAGAAGGACTTGAATGTTCAGTTCTGCAGGGACTTCTGGGCCAAATGGTTGTGTCATTCGTTTAAGTCTCTGGGCCTGTTAGCTGCCTGAGAAAGTAGGCATTTGCTGTCAAGAAGTTTTGTTGGAGGGCCCTGACAAGGCAGACTAGCCATCCTGGGATCTGACCCAAGGCTGATATGGCTGGAAGGAAAACACTAGCTAGAACTTCCAAGCCTGCATATTTAGTCAAACTGACTCCGTTAGCCTGTAAGCACAAATAGCTTGAACTAGAATGTAAACTGTGTTTGTCAGTTTTATAGACACCACACAGGAAACATGCTGAGCCAGAATCCTATTTCTTGTGCACCCAGGGGAACGCTATTAATTTAACTGGTGTTATTCCAGGGTGGCACTGCTGTAAAGGAGACCAGACCATGACAAATTCTGTATTAAGGAAGCCTTTGAAGTACATTAATTCAACAATATCCCATGGTCAGAGCAGACAGCCTGCAGTGTTACTATTGTGCCCAAAGCAGAAATCTGTAGGCACACTCATGGGTAGAACCCTGCAAAGCTTTATACCCGTGGGTATCTGCATCCTGCAGCTATCTGTGGCTCATATTTGCGGCTGTGGCTATAAAATTTTGTATCTAGAACCCTGCAAATGTGCAGATATCTGCTTTTTATTTGCAGGTATCCACATCCGTGGCATTCAATGTGAAGATCCAGTCTCATTTTTGCAGCTATAGATGCACATTTTGTATCTATGCAGCACTCAACATAGGCCCACTTTAAATCCTTTTTTTTGGGGGTTGGGGGCTGCTAACCCACAGAAAAATCAGTTGGGGGGGGGGCACACACTGATGAAAAGAAAAAGACAAACCCTCACTGAAGTAGCCCCTGATTGAGGAGAAAGACACTCCCCACATTCCCTTGCACACCAGATCTAGGGAGGCCCCACCGTAGTAGATTTTGTGTGCTCCAGCCTCGCAGAGGGGCTGCATGTGGGCTGGAGCACCAGTGTGGACTGCTCAATGTTGGGGGAACCCCTGAGCTTTGGAGGTCAGATCCAGGCAAGCTGGGGGGCTACATTGGGCCCCCGGGCTTTAGGTTCCCCACCCCTGCCTTAGGTGCCTCCCAGAAACAGCCAGCATGTTTCTGTGGCTCCTAGGAGGAGGTGTGGCCAGACAACTCTGCTCACTGCCCCCACCCACAAATGCCACCTTTACAGCTCCCACTGGCTGTGGTTCCTGGCAAACGGGAGCTGCAGAGTTATTGCACAGAGTAGAGACAGCATGTGGAACCTCCCTGGCTACCCCATGCCTAGGGACACACCAGTTGCTTTGGGAGCTGCGTGGAGCCAGGTAGGGAGCCTGCTTTAGCCCTGCTGCCCTGCTATCCGGCCTTTTAATAGCCTGGTCAGCAGGAGTCCCTTTTTGACCGGTCACCTGCAACCCTAGTAGGGTGTCATTTGATTAACCCTCTCCCCACCATCGGTTCCAAGACCAGAAGGCTCTACTATTGTGATCATCTAGTCTGACTCCTGTAAAACATGGACCATGGAACTTAATTTAAATAATTCCTTACAGTATTTCAAAAAACATCTGATCTTGATTTTAAAACTGGCAGTGATGGAAAATCATTGAGCAATTGTTCAAATGGTTAATTACTCAGGACTAAAAAGATTATAGCCTGTTTCTGGTCTGAATTTATCTAGCTTCACCGTCTAGCCATTGGATCATGTTACACTTTTCTCTTGTTCACTGATGACCTCGTTATTACATTTTTGTTCCCCACATAGGTATTTGTAGACCAGGGTGGGCAATAAGAGGCCTCCAGGGCGATGGGAGTTGCAGGAAGTGATGTCCTAGTCCGTGCCACTTCCTGCAGCTCCCATTGGCTGGGAATGTCCATCCACAGCCAATGGGAGTTACAAGTGCCCATCCATATGGACATGCAGGTAAAGTATCTGGCGGCCTGCCAGGAACTAACCCTGGTGAACCATATCCAGAGCACGGGCCACTTCTTGTTCACCCCTATTATAGACTGCGATGAAGTCACCCTTTAATCCTCTGGTTAGCTAAATAGATTGAGCTTATTTTAATCTAAGGCATATTTTCAAAGCTTTTAATGGTTCTCATCACGATACCCTGAACTCTCTCCAATTTATCAATGTCCTTCTTGAATTGTGAGCACCAGGACCAGAAACAGAGGTGAAAAAACTTCTCTATTCCTCCTTGAGAGTCCCATCAAACTATCCCAGGAACCTATGAGCCTTTTTGGCTCCAGAGTCGCAATAGGAGCGTGTGTTTCAGTTTTTTATCCACCACAACTCCCTCCTGACAGGAGGATAGCTGAATGGGACAGAATGGAACCATGTTTGTAAGCACCTAACACAGTGGGGCTTAGGTGCATGGCTAGGCCTCCAGGCACTATAATAATACAAGGAATAGGCTGATCTGGGCTTATGGAAATAGTCATGTGCTATCAACTACGAAGCCAATGCTTTTTAAAATGGCAAAGCTTGCTCTGTAAGCTGGAGCAGGGCTGAGGTTCCATGGGATATTTGCACCATGTGACACATGTTCGACAAACTGTGCCCAACCCCAGCTTCATATGGCTGTCAGAGAAGCAGGAGTCCATATAAAGCGCAGCAAACTCATGCAGCCTCTGGCTCTCCCCAGCTCCTTACCTGCTTTGGCTGTATTAAGCAAGGTGCGTTCATGCAGGACAGACCCACCAAAAGAATATCTCTGTGTGTCAGTAAGTAACTATGTCATGCTTAACTAGCACACCCCATGCAGTGACCTGGTTACACTGCCTGCCTGCTTGAAGGAAGTAACACGAGTGTGGGAGGGAAGGAATTAGGTCAGAAAAACATACAGCAAACTACAACATGAAGATACACTTAAGCTAGCAAGAGCATTTCCTTGGCTGGAGTTTGATTTACTGACACTCTCTCTAGTTTGATTTCTAGAAAAGAAAAAACACAGCAACATGCATTGTACATGCCCTCCCTTTACATATGTCCCAGGTCATTTGTACAAGGCTAGCTGTGAAATATGCATATGCATGTGTACTTGGGGAGAGAGAGCTAAGAAGCTACAACTCAATTTTGCCTTGGCATATATTAAAAATTCAGCTCCAAAATAATTCGTGCAACATGCAGGTCGCTGGACCCCAATGTTCCTTGAGAGATGGACAGTACCTGTGGGTGCTGTAGATTTCTATTGGAGCGTCCAGGCCAAAACTGGCTGTACTAATGTCCCACAACCAGTGGGTGGAGAAGAAATTATGTAGATTTGAAAACTGATAGCAGCTGTCGTTATAGAATTAATGCTAATGGAAATGGAAGGACTGGGCATGTTATAGGACAAAGACCAAACAAACCACACACACTGTGGGGTACAGAGGCAGAAGGTGAGCACCTAGATAGATGTTCCACCCAGACAGCTAGTTCAGAACTGTGGAGGGATTGAATTTGAACTATCTGCAACTGGCTACTAGAACAAGAAGGAGAAAGTTTGTGGGTTGGGTCCTGGGAGGAGGAGGAGGAGAGTGGCTGGGCTCCTAGGAGCGGAGAGCTCCCTATTAAATAAAAAGGAGGAAGGTTACTGCATGCCATTTGATTTGTGGCATGTTTCAATAAAGGTTTAATGTTTTGTCAAGCCCTGGGGCTGGAAGCAGCCTCTATGGAGGATTTGAAGAGATCTGCAAGACCCCTGAAACAAAGTTAAGGAGAGCAGCCAGGATCCTCTGATATTCTTAGCATCAAATAAGATGGTGCCCAGAAAGGGCAGGTTGGGACATATGCTCTATCTCAGTGATTTTCAAATTTTTTTCTTCATGACCCAATAGAAGAAAATTGTTGATGCCCATGACTCAACATAACTTGTGTGGAGTGTGGGCTCTGGACTGGGGCTGAGGAGGAGAGCACTGGGGTGTAGGAAGGGTTTGCAGACTGTTGGGATAGAGGGTTAAAGCAAGCGGGGCTGTGTCGACACTGCAAAGCAATAGGTCTTGACCCCTGGGTCCCAGTTTAACTTGAGCTTGGACCTTATACCTGCAGGGTACTGTGACCCTGGGTTAGCACAATTGCAGTGTAGATGCTAGCAGGATTAGGCTTGAGCACAGGTTTATGTTGCAGTGTAGACATACCCTCAGTTTGGTCTGGAACAGGGGTTGCAGACGTGTCCTCTGAAAGGGTGTGTGGGGGCAGGGGGGACATGAACTACATGGATGAGAAAGACTTGGCACCTACCATTCTTGGGAGGCTGGGGGTAGGGGTAGAGAACCCTCATAGATTACACAGCCTAAAATCAAGGTAGGTGGGACAGGCCAGCTGGTCTCCCACTGACAACATTAATAAGGGAGCTGGGCTGGGTTTCAGCTGGAGGCTGACATAGCAGAGATCTTTACTACACCGACTTACTCATTAGGGAAACAAGAACGAGAGGGGAAAAGCCAAGGAAAAGCTACAACCAGGTTGGTTTTTCCTGGATTTAAGGAAAGCAGATTTTCCCTTCTTCATATAATCTACCCAAAGGATTCCAGCCTAACATGCCAGTAGAGAGCCTGCTAAAACATTCCTCACCCCGGAGAGACACCATTTACCCCAGCATATTTTGTACAGAGCCCAGGAAATGACTAATTTGTACCATACCCATCATTGCAGGTATCTCAGCTCGTCAGTGAGACACTGTAAATCCAGACCTACACCGCATCTGCTACTGCCTGGCACCCACTGGAGTCATTTACACTTGAGCAAGGCAAGTGGAAAAATGCTGCCTTTCTGATCCTAACTTCTCTGAGAAGGAGAGAGGGGTTATTAGGCTTAGTGAACACTACGGGTAGGTCTACACATCAGAGTGGTAACCACAGCATGCAGGGCCATACTGGAGTGAGTTTTGGTCTATTTAGTTCCTGCAGCAACAGCAGTTAAAGCATGGCAGCAGGGATGGCAGCAGAGGTGAGCTGCTTGAGTGCATATTAAGGGTTGCAGGGATTTCACTGCTGCTGGTACCCAACCCACCTAAATCAATGCTAGCTTGGGTCTGGCTCCACATGTTGCAGTCACACATCTGACTGCAGTGCAGACCTGGTAAAGACAGAAGCCTCTTGTTTTGTCCTAAATGCACCCTAGCCTGTGGTCACTGTTAGCTCTTAGGGCTAACCAAAGATTCTTCTGCCTTCAGCTCCTGCTTGCAAGGAGAGTTCTGTCTCTCCCAAGGGCTTCAGCTATTGCAGACAAGTTGGCACCAGCAGAAGGGTGGGTCTGATACAACTAACTGCTAGAATTTTTGTTGGCACCTGACCATGCCAGATAAAGCAATTACACACACTCCTCTTTCATGCTCTGCATTTGTTCCTGGCCACCTGCATCCATGGACCTTAATCTGCATTTTTATGTGCTTTTTATGGCTATCTTTGAGTTGTCATTCAGGCCCCACTGTCTCTGACAGAGCCATGCAGTAGCTCAAGGAAAAAGTTAACTTTTATGGTGCTGATTGTTTAAGATGGTACATTTCTGCAGTGAATGGTCATACTTTCAAGCACAGGTGCCTCTCCCTTCCCCTTTCCCTTTAAAGCAAGTAGCAGGCTTATTCACAAAGAATGTACAGGGCTTTTAGAAGCCATTCATTCCTAGTGGAGATTGGCGGATACAGAGCATTAGTCAAGGTCCAGACAGTACCACACAGCAGCACTGAAGAAGAAATTGATTTTAAACCTTAGTACATGGACAGACAAACCTTTGCTGCTTTGTGTTGTGACATCTCTGCCTTGTTTCAGTTCATTCTCTCCCAATCCCCACCCACTCCGGCCCCTTCATTCTTCACCCTTTGCCCTATTCTTTGCTAGCTGTTACCAATTTGTGACTGAGTCACAAGCAGGCAGCACAGATCAGTCGCCAAGGTCCTAGTGACAGACAGAATTGCCAGGTGTGTGTGTATGTGTGAAAACGCTTATTTCACCCAGCCCCAGGAGAGTGGAATTATTTCACATTGCTGTTGGAAACCCCATGAAGTGACCCAAGAAAGAGGGACTGCAATGGATTGCTGACACCATGATGCACAGCAACAGTCACAGGAAATCACTAAAAGCCTCCTTTCTTTTCCCAGTCCCGCCATGGGACTCTCCCTCTCCATGCCACAGTCACAGGAGAGGAGTGACTAGGATGGTATGTCTGGAGTGGTGGTGGTAAAATCCCACCCCAGAAACACTGGGCATTTTGGCAACATCTCTCTGTTCAGAGACATACCCCCCCCTCCATGGGGTGGAAAAGTCCTTGAGTTTAGAGTGACACGGCTCAGTCACCATTTACAGCCTGCAAAGATTTGTATTGCGCTCTCAAGCTAGCAGTAAAACAGCCACAGCTTTTCATGTACACAGGGGGCACACAATCTCTCTCCTGCTGGGATTTTTAACCCCTGAATTAATAGTGATACTTTTGCAGGAGTTTGAGGACAGCATTCCTTTTCCTTTCCAGTTTGTCCTTTTCTGTGTAGTGGGCACAGATTTGCTTCTCATCCCTATGGTTCCATGCCATAAAATCTAATATTTTTTTTTTTTTTAGTTTTCTTGCCTTTTTTGCACACTTCCAGCCTACTTAAAGTGATTATATTCACCCCAAAACAAAACAAACTTTAAAAGGGGGGCATTTGGAACAGAGCAGTGCTTGCTGTGGATTACTACAGGGATGTTTCTAATGGCTCATCAGCCCAAGTTTCATGAGCATTGGTGTACACAGCAGGACACCTATGTTTAGCCAGCACTCATTTGGAGTGACACCTTCATGCTATTTATAGGCCTTTCCACTCATTTAAGGCATGAGCCAGCCCACTGAAGATGAGGGAAACGCTCCACTGGACTTCACTGGACTGGATCTGGTTGTAACTGTGTAGGCCAATATTCAGTAACTCCAGTGGGGCACTGAGATGTGGAAGTGGTGGATTCTGGCAGACAATTACCTATGCTATCCTGAACATCAATCAACTTACTACATCCTGTTTAAATGTCTCTCTCCGCCCCTCCCGAATAGTGACTGAAATACAAGATACAGTCTTGAAATCTCCAAGTTTCATACCCCAAGGCAGGTGTGCCTGTCTTTCCAGGGCCATCGCCAAAGAATACGCTTTCTCTGAAGGACATTGCATCCAGGGCCCAATTATTATTATTATTATTATTATTTTCAATAGCTAAGCAGGTCATTTTCCTTTAATGCTGTCCCAGAGAAGGGTTTTGGCAACTGGGCGCAGAGGTCAGGTTGGAAGTGCTTGTCATTGTAATGGGGTATGACATGACTCAACCATCCCCCTCCTGTCTTCTGGCTCCTCACCTCAGTTATGACTTGCTCCCTGCCTTAGTGCATATGGGATCCAGCTCCCTCCCTTCTTCACCCAGACATCCTGTCTCCTTAAGGAGCTGCTGGATACTAGACAAATGGGGGTGCACCAGCTCCCAAAGCACAATCTGGAAACTGGTTCACTGGCACTGAGACTGAGCTTCCAGATGGGCTACAGGACTTGGATGCATTAATGTGGAAGGATAATGTGTGCACCATCTGCAAGCTGAGCTCCGTTACAAGCTGTGTTTATAGCACAGTTGCCATGTGTTGTGGAGCGGCTTTGCTGTGGAATAGCCCCAAGTGCCATTCCTGCAAGCAGCTGCCATTGTTAGGTGAGGAAAGAAGGGGATTGTCGCTATGAAAATCGTTGTGCTCGGGCAATTGCTCATGATGGTCACAAGTCAAAGGCACAGTGCCTCCCCACCAGACACGGCTCTCGCTCCCTGACCCTGTGGGAGCACCCTAGCAAATGCCACATGCCACATTAAGAGGAGAAAGGCCCACTTCAGATTAATTCTAACAACCCAATGCACAAAGCCACAGTGGCTGGGCTATAAGGACTCTTTGTTTAGAGACACTGCTTGTCTATGACACCATTGGCCATTCAGCAGGAAATCTGCTTTCAGCTGCTCTAGCCAGCTGGCTAATTCTAGGGTATATTTCTGATTGACAACTTGTCAGGAGAGGAGAAGCAGACAGTGGATTCACAAGGAACCAGGATGACACTTGTTAAAGCATAGCAAAGTAAAATTGATGGTTGAGGGGATGGGAGTCGTTCCTGCTTTATTATTACTGGCAACTTTTATTTTAAAAAATGGTCCTGGAAAATAATGCATTTGCTCCTCCTCTGGTAGAGCTTTCAGAAATAAATCATTGTTTGAGAACACTCGGCAAGAAGGGAAAATCTGCTGAAAACTGCTAGAGTCTGTATTGGCATTAGCCAGCCAAGGCACGATTACAGAGTATCCCAAAATATGAAATGAAGAATAAATCACCACAGGGAATTAGTTCATGTACAGAAGCAAAGCCAAGGGGGTATATTAAGTATGTTAATAAGATTATAGGCTACAGTAGTTTATAGCATGTGTGTCATTCTCTGGGGTTCATCTGAAGCAACTGCAAAGGAAATAACTTGGTCTCTCTCACTGTCTCTCTTTCATTTAGGGTCTAGATTAGAAAAAGGGGAACTGCCCTGCCCAGCCCAAAAGGGAGAGGAAATCAGAGCTGAAAGCGGGCAGAGAGGCTAGAATTCAAGAGTAGTAAGAGAGGCGCTTAGGTAGGAAGAGTGAAGCAGTCGACACAATGCAAGAAGTTCAGTGGCAGGAATGCCTGTAAGTAATTTTGCTAGAAAGTGAGCTGAATGGACCTGGGCAACCCTGCAGCCAATAGGTAGGGATAGAAGATGAATGTCTGCAATGATGAATGCTAGCCAAGCATTCTTTTATGCACTTTTATCCACCCAGCCACCAGCCTCCCCAAATCTGTGGAGTTTGTACAGGTTGTATTTCCCTGCTACCGCACCCTCAGCACCCTGTCTGATCCTGAACCAGGGATCTTCTGGACCAGGAGAGGTCAATGCCATTGGCTATGGTCCCCCACAGCTGGAGACCAGGATTTCAGCCCTGCAGGAGTGCACTGAACACTACAGCAACTGAGCTGTGCTTCTGGCCCTAACCATGAAGCTCTGCAGCCCCGTTGCCGCCTCGCCAGAGTATCCCCTTCCTCACTCCTTCTCCTCCCTCCTTGAACATGAGTGCTGCAAATGAGTTACTTTCTGTGCTCCAGTCTCGCCCACTTCCCAGAAGAGTTGCTGAATGCGGGGGGGGGGCGGGCCGGCTTTTCCCCATGAGTGCTCCAGCCCGGGAGCACCGACCGAGAGGCTGGACGGCAGATGTTGAACCTGTACTCCCAGAATTCTACAGGAATGTCATTCAGAGAGGCAAAGATCCCGGCGTCACTTTCAAGCACGTCTAACCCATGGAGCGCCTCTATGTGTTTAACATTCTGCCAAGATGGTCACCTTGTAGTTGTGGATCTTGCAGTTTTGCACTTTTTCATCCTAGGACAACCTGGCCCCATGGTCATATGCCCTAGCTTACTGCATTTGCCCTCAATGTGAGTTTTCAGCAGGGCTTTTCCATCCCTTGCAGCTTGTTCAAAAAAGCCCATGCACTCACTTCTTAGTGTGATCATGATCATGCTAGACTCAAACTGCCATTTTCACCCTGGCTATCTATATAATGCATGTGGGAGGGGTTGTCTTCGAGAGGCCACTGGTTTTGAGACCTATAAGGGTCAGACAATATCTCCAAGACCTCAGTCCGATGACTAACTCCATTCAGCTTGCCTGTGAAGGGTTTCACTATTGCCTTCTTAATTTGACATGGAATCTGTATCTTCCCAAGGTGAGCACTTGCTAACCCTCATGGCATCCAGTTATTTTGAGACAGGCATGTCTCTCATCTAATCTGAATTATAATGGCCCATAAAGAACAAGTCATAGTTCACCTGCTTTTAAAGCCAATTCACTGGGGGGAAGTTTAAAACACACCTCTGTGTTTAAAACACACAACTGTGCTATAAATTCTAGAGTGAGAGATTGCCTGTCATTTGCTTTAGCAGCAAACCTGTGACATAAAACCAGAGAGCTAATCTCAGGCCTCAGGAAGTACACAGCTGCATGTGTTTTTCTAAAGGGTGAATAGTCACAGGCGTCAAGCAAGCCTTGTAGGTGGGCAGCTCCCGCATGCTCTGCCTGTGAAAGCTGAACTGCACTAGGCACCGGGCTGTCTTTGCTTGCTCGTCTAGACTTTGACATGCATTCAGCTCCCATTAAAATCAAGTCTTTATAGTGCAACAAGGCCTTGGGGAGGAAAATAAAATAAAACCTAGCCAGCTGCCACATCTATATAAAAGCTTCAAAGAGGAAATCAAGGATATTTCCTCAGTGACCGCATGGATGCATTTCCAGCAAGACTAAGGAACAGGAAGTTAATTGTATTGCAGGATTCGCAGCCTGAAGTCTGATGCCTATAGCTCTCTCGATAGCACTGTAGCCATCTGCACCACATGTGCTTCTGTTCCCATGGTGCAAATCATTTTAAACCCAGGGGAGGCCTATGTGGAGCATTCCAGGCTAAGAGAATGGCAATAGCTAAAGGAAGCAGCATTTCTATCCCGCTGTAAATAAAAGTGCAGCTAGACAGTTATTATTTCAGTGCACTTGAAAAGCTGGATGCATTTCCAGTACTCAGACAAGAAGCTGATGAGTTTCTGAATGTACTGTGTGAGTCAACAGGGCCTTACTTTAACATTTGTTTTAAAACTATTTCATTAGTGTGTTGCTGAAAATTATAAAATCACATCTCTAAAAAACTGTCATTCCAACCCCCACTCCAGGCTGCCATTGGACATATAGGCACCAGTTTAATAATACTGCATAAGGCCCCATTAATCTTAAGGAAGGCCCTGGGTGGCTTATTTTAAGAAAACCCTACATTTAACTTCTGATTTGCTGAGCTGAGACATTACATCGCTGCAGTATTGTTACCCAACCACCCTGGGAAGCCTTTGCCTTCTTCTGACTTCACGCCCTGTTCTGTGTAGAAAAGTCACTTTGGGAACAGACTGGAGCTCTGGTCAGAGGCCCAGCTCTCATTAGCCATCAAAGCTCGTCCCTTCCACCACAAGAAGCATCAGCAAGGAGCAATATTACTTCCCCCACCTTGTCTCACTCGGCTCCTGGGACCAACGCTGCTGTAGCAGCACAGCAAACAATGGCACGGGCACCCTGGCATGCCATCCACCTCGCTTGAGCAAAGGAACACTTCAAGGACAAAGGAATCTAATGCACACTGCTGGGGTAAGGTAAGAAAACCACGCTCTGGTGCACAGCATTGGAGTCAGTAGGGTGCTTCAAGAACCATTTCCTCACCCAGCATTCCTTCCCACACTCCTGCACTCCTTTCATTCACTCCTGCTGTAGCTCCGCCATTGAAAACAACAGTGCCTGGACCTGGAGTGACCTTTCCCCCAGCTCTGCCTTTGAACAAGCTGTTGTTACTAAGCTTCTTACTCCATTTCCCCTCCATTTCCCCTCCGACAAAGATTAATCGGAAAATGTTGCAGCTCCTTGGCTTCTTTGCTTGGAAGAGAGGTCAGAATGCAGTGGAGGGGCAGAGCCCAGATTAACCTCTGTGAGCCCATCACTCCACTGACTGAAAACAAGCCAGGAGCATGGCAAATACAATTTCCTAGGTCTGACGTGTGCTCCCACGGAGGCTCTTCTTGATCCCCAGGAAAGCCAGAAGAAAGAGAGTGGAAATAGGACAGCAAAAGGATTTTGTGAAGGCTCGGAGAACAGTCTTCCAGCAGCATTTTCATATCAGGCTAGGCCAGGAATTAACATAGTTCTTTCAGAGTCTTCACTCTGAAGGTTATTTCAATCAACAGAATAAAAGATTTTTCCTCCCATACTCTTAACCTGAACTTTAAACAGCCTAAGAGCAGAGGCCAGGTATCTGAAGGCGGCTGAGCATTCACTGCTCCTCTCATCTTCAGCTGGAGTTATGGTACTCAGGGTTTCTCAGACCAAACCCCACTGCTCACAGTAAAAAATATGATAAAACACTAGGTAGCTGCCATATGGTGCCATCACAGGGGAGGGAAATATTCTGAAGTGAGGTGTGTGTATATAATGAGCCCTAATGTAATGGTCTCTCTAATTTTTCCATTTATGTGCAGAATCACTTTTGTTATGTGCACCAAGGCATGTACAGATGTGCACCACCAGTAGAAACACATGCTGCCACTGTAAGTGCTCTGCTAATCACCTGGGCGGCACCTGAATCTCTTCTGGGTGACTGCCCAAGTGCTCAGCTTACAGGGAACACTAGCTCATTACTAATCGTGCTGGGCAGGTGCCGGGCAAGCTACTTTCAGACAACACTACCGGCCTAGCACAATCTCCCACCAGCACATCCCTTTATTCTGAGCTTTTTGTCTTTGCTGGTGAGAGCACCAGCCATGCCATTCTATTCAGGTCTCAAACACTGCTGAAGTATTCTCTAGCTAGAGACTATTTACCACCAAACCTGCTTCAAACAAACGGACTAGACACAAACCTTCTTTGACCGGGTTACTGACCTAGTGGATTGGGGGAGAGAAAGAAGTAGACATGATGTACCTTGACTGGTAAGATTTCTGACAGAGTCCCATGTGTGACATTCTCATAAGCCAATTAGGAAAATGTGGCCTAGGTGAAATTACTGAAAGGAGGGTGCACAGTTGGTTGAGAAGCCATACTCAGGAAGCAGTTATCAATGATTCACTGTCAAACTGGAAGGATGTATCTAGTGTGGTCTCTCAGGAGTAAGTCTTGGGCCTGGGATTAGCCAATATTATAATGAATCTCATGGATAATGAAGTGAAGCACATGCTTGTAAAATATGCACATGACACGGAGCTGGGAGGGATTGCAAGGATTTTGAAGGACTAGCCCTCTGGGGGAGCCAACCTGCCCCTCCCCACTTAGGGACAGGCCCCCAGCCCTCCCACCCCAAGCAGGCAACACGTGACTCCAGCCTCTCTGGCCCTGGACCATGGAAAGAAATGCAATGCCAGCATTCACAAGCTATGAGAGCCCATGTAATAACTCAGCCTACTCTTACAGGCTCCTCACAACTGAGCTATCTAGCCTGGAAGGCCCTTTCATGGATGGCTATACAACATCAGTCCTTCAATCCTACCTGCTTATTAAGTCCTTGACCGGCCAAGTTTTAAAATACAGCCAAGGTAACGTAAGAACAGTCCTGCAGGGAATCAGCCTGTAGTTTACTTGCCTAGTTAGCTACGTTCTCCTCAAGCTGAACTAGCTGCAGAGCAGTTGAAAGGACACAAAAGCCACCACTCCAGTTAGGTGAATGATTGCTTGCATTCACCTGCACTCAGCCCCTTCACTCACATTAGGCTGAATGAGGTTGTGCACAAGCTAAGGTTATTCACAAGCATGGGCATTTGAAGGATGCTCAAGGGTGCTTAGGTGAACTGATCATCTAAATATCTCTGAAGCAAGCCAGCCAAAGAGATTTATCGTAAAATCACGAGTATAATGTGCACTTTTTTCTGACTATTTTGGGGTCAAAGTCGGAGTGAGCATTATACATAGGTGTTATTTTTTAAAGTTTTATTTTGGCAGCGCCCTGGCTTGCTGCCTGCCCAGTGCTCCTTCAGGCTGCGCCCAGAAACTTTCCCACTGCAGCGCGGCGCAGGGGTTGCCACCCTGCCAAGCTCCCGGACAAGGCGAGGAGCCGGCGGCACCACCAGGCTGCAGCGTCCTGGCGTGCTGCCTGCCCAGTGCTCCTTTAGGCTGCGCCCGGGGGTCCCCACGGCAGGCGCGAGCTCGGCGAGCCCTAGGGAGGGAAGAGGCTGTGCAGCCTGAACCTCCCGTGCGAGCCTGCAGATGGGAGCGAAGTGTCCCTCCCTCCCGTTCTCCTGCAGCCTGTGGCCGCCTCTGGGAAGTGGGCGAGGCTGGGCTTGGTGCTGGCGCGGTGCGTGGGCAGCTGTCCGGGAGGGCAGGGGCCAAGTTTCAAACTCTGCCACCGGCTCCCCGGGCTGCGCGCACATTTCCCGGGCAAGCCTGCAGGTGGGAGCAGCGCGTCCCTCCCTCCCGCTCTCCTGCAGCCCGGGGCCGCCTCCGGGAAGCGGGCGAGGCTTGGTGCTGGCGGGTCGGCTCCTGGCTGCAGGACAGCCACCTGTTGGCAGAAGTTGTGGGGCTGCTAAGCTTGATGGCTTCAAACCCCGGGGCGCATTCAGGGGCGGCTTGAGGAGAGCTGCCGGCAACTGGCACCCTAGGCAGAATGCGCAATCGACGCCCCCACCTCCATAGCCCTTAATAGTGTGATATCATTATTGGGTGCCGTGTTAAACGCAGCGCCCTAGGCAACTGCCGAGGTTGCCTACATCCACGGGCTGCCCCTGGGTGCATTATACATAGGAGTTCAGATTTTTTCATTATGCTAAGATTCCAAAGTCAGGGTGCGCATTATACATAGGTGCGCGTTATACTCGTGATTTTACGGTTATCACAGTCAGTGTTGTCAGTGTTGGTCCCAGGATATTAGAGCCACAAGGTGAGGTAACATTGGACTTTTTATTGGACCAGCTTGCAAACTGCATTTTGCTGTGATGCTGCAAGTATCTTTCCCAGACCCGACAAAGAATTGTGTGTGGCCTGGGAGCTCATCTCTCTCACTAACAAAACCTGGTCCTATAAACAATATCACCTCACTCACCTTGTCTCACTCAGTGTCACACAAAGAATTTGCATTCGAGCTAGGAATTGAACCCAAATTTGCTGAGTTCACGTGCAAATCTCTGTCACTCACACACTGTGTGTGTCGCTGTCATTCTCACAAACACAAACTGTCCGTCACTCTCATCTCCTGGCCCATCACGTACGTGGGGGGTTGTTGTTACTGCTTTTACTGCTTGCAAAGTGGGTTATTTTTGAGTTTTGTCTGGTCTGTGCATTTCATCATTTTCATTTCTCTCTTATGCTTAAATGTAATTCTTTGAGTAGTGAGTTCTAAAACGCCTAACCTTTCATGGCTGCAGTAATTATCCCTGTGGTAACTGCTGCTCCTGAAGTGGCTGGCATGTCCCTGCAGCTCCTGAGAAAGGCAGAGCAGGGGGTCTCCACATGCTGTCCTTGCCTGCAGACACCACTCCTGCAGCTCCCATTGATCAATAATGGGGAATCGTGGTCAGTAGAAATTGTGGGCTCAGTGTCTGTAGATAAGGGGCAGCACATGGCACCATGCAGCCATTGCAGTACATGCCGGCTGCTTACAAGAGTGGTGCAGGGCCAGGGCAGGAGTAAGCCTGCCTTAACCTCACTGCTCCACCACCAAAAAGCCATCTCAGTTAAACGGTGACCAGTTAGAGTCTGCTTCCTGAACCCCTGTCTCACCCCTGAAGCCTCCTCCTGAACCTCCTCCTGCCCCAGACGTGAGTCTCCCTGCACCCAAACTCCTACCCAGAGCTTGCACCGTGAAACCCATCCTGGACCCCAATTCCCCTCCCACACTCCAAACCTCTTGGCCCAAGACCAGACCCTGCACTCCAACCCCCTACCCCAGCCTGGTGAGTGAGTGAGGATGGGGGAGGAAGGAGGAATGGAGTGAGCAGGATAAGACCTCGGAGAAGGGCTGGAGCAGGGGCAGGGTCTCAAAGAAGGGTGGGAAGGAAGTGGCACAAGGATATTTGGGTTTGAGGTAGATCTTACATTGCACTTAAATTGAAAAAGTGATCTTGTGGTTAAAAAGGTTGGAGACCACTGCTTAACTCAGTCTCCTGAGCAGCACAGCCTGGGGGATTGTGAGGCCTGGTGTGACAGCAGCACTCACCCCTCCACTCCCCATACAGGCAGGTGAGCCGGAGCAGCCCGGCAGCCTGTTCCACCCCACTGTGCCACTCTCTTGCAGCCCGCTGCATGTGGCTTCTTGGCAGCAGCAGGAAGCAAGGTACAGTGGGCCAAGGAGGGCAGCACAGTGCGGCAGAGCAAGCTACCAGGACGCTCTAGTTCCCCTGCCCACATGGTGAGTGAAGGAGGCAACCCCTGCTGCCCCCACGCCAGGCCCCGTAATCCCCCTTCGTCCCTCCCATCCATAGGACAGTTGGAGTCCCAAAAGCATGGGGCCTGGGACAGCCACCCTGATTCATTCTGTGGACGGGATGGCTCTACCTCATTCTACCCCCATCCTCAACCACCCTCCAAATTCAAGAGCTTAATGATTCAGCACTGCTTTAACTGACAGAAGGGGAGAGGCATTTCTATCTAAGGGATTCTATAGCCTCTGTTACTGTCATATCTGAAGAGTCCCATGGCACCTTATAGACTAACAGATTTATTGGAGCATAAGCTTTCGTGGGAAAAGACCCACTTTGTCAGATGCATTGTCAGATGCCCACGAAAGCTTATGCTCCAGTAAATCTGTTAGTCTATAAGGTACCACAGGACTCCTCGTTGCTTTTGCAGATTCAGACTAACATGGCTACCCCTCTGATACTTGTCATATCTGAGTGCCTCACAATCTTTAGCATAGTGTTTCTCAACCTTTTTTTATAAAGTACCCTTTAAAAAATTATAAGTACCCTCTTGAAAAAAAAATTATAAGTACCCCCAGTACTTACAGTTTTCAGACACACAATTTTTTTTTATTATTGCCACACATTTGTTTAAACAACTTAATCGTAGCCAGGTGGGCGATGAAATTTGTGGGTGTAAAAAGTACAAAAATAATAAAGCGCTGTAAAATTTAAAGCAAAGAAATCAGTTTTCTTCAAATTTCAGTCATATCGAGATAGGGACTTCTTTTGAGTACCCATAAGGGTACTCGTACCACTGGTTGAAAAACACTGCTTTAGCATATGCATCATGACAACACCTCTGGGAGATGCTATTATCCCCATTTTTCAGATGGGGAACTGTCTCACAGCCAAGCTAAGTGATTTGCCCAAATCAAGAAGGAAGTCTATAGCAGAGCAGGGAATTGAACCCACATCTCCTAAATCTAGGCCAGCACTCAAACACCAGATGTTAGGACCAAAACCTATAAATTCCATCAGCACGCTGAAAGGTACTGGTGTCCACATGGCTCACAACTCTCCCTGAGACTGAAGCACACATTCACACCCATCTATTAACATAACTGTAAGGATAAGTCAATAGCAAACCCACACCTTCGACAAAAAATCCAAGTGAACCTACACTGGAGTTTTGGACTGTGTGCTGAAAGTTGTTGCGGATAAGACTGGATCTGTATAAAGAATGCAGAGGACCATCAAGCCACAGACTGCTTGAAGGAGCAGCTGAAAAAGTACATTGGAAGAAGCCCTCAGAGCGGATTTTGCATCAAGAGGTCAGGCTGAACAGAGTGCCCTTGATGCTACAAGCAAAAAGCTCTTTAATGACATTTGATTGCTTCTGGGTTCAGAGACACAGGACTTCGTACTTTATTTCTAAATAGACACAAAAACGGCAAAGAAATTTCTGTCATCCCTTTCTGTTCCTAATAGGGTGCAGGCTACTAGACCTTAAGTTTTTTGGTCTAGCCACTCTGATCAAAAAGGGGCGAGGGGACGCCATTCTCCCAGAAAGCCATGAGAGCCCAAGGTACTATCAGCCATGAATATTTATAACCCAGAGCTGACCAGAGAGAAACAAAATGGTTCAGGGGGCATAATGGGAGTGGGGAGCACCAGCTACGAATTCAGTGCTGGAAGTTTGAATTGTAAAGGATGGAATTTGAAGGAGGCAAAAAAAAAAAAACGGGAAGGAATTGTGCCCTGGCAATGAGACGGCTTCCCCAACCATAAGATGCTGTATGAATGAAAGGACAGAGGAGTTGATAAAAAGGAGAACAATCAGTTGTCAAATGGTAACTTTCAAAAAAGCCAAACCGAAAGCTGAGAGGAGTTCAGCTAATCTATTCAAGCTGTGAGATCCTGTAAAGAGGATTTAGTGCTCACATGGAAGCAAGGATGTTGTGATATTTACTAACATGCTATCATCCACTCCAGGCAATAAATGTCCTGTTCTCACAGTCTATTGCATCATGTGATTAACAGAACAGTCCCCACAGAGGGGAGCAGAGAGAACACTCTGCTTCCATACCTCAAGGATGATGATGCCAATTCAGTTTGAAGCACAGAACATCTGCTGTTATTGAACTGACTTACAGTGCAATGGGGGAGGAGAGAACCCAAAAAAATCCCCCCCAGACCGAACGCCACACTCAATTGAAACCTGTTGGGAAGAGGCTCAAAAACAAAACAAAACAAAACATTGTGTTTATCATCATCTCCCTCGCGCAAGTGTACCTTGAAAACTGGCCCTGTCTGCAACATGGCTAGGGCTGTAGGTGTAGGCAGATTTTGTGCAGTGCAGGACTAGAGAGCTGGATCAGCAAGGCTACGTCTACACTGCACAGTTATCTCTGCACAGAAAATTTTGAAATATTCTGATATAGCTTATTTTGAAATACAACGTCTACACTGTAGGGAAGGCTCAAAATTAGTTTGGGGCAGGCTTCCCTAATGTAGATGTGCTATTTTGAGTTAGAGCCCCAGGAAGAAAAACAGAATAGCCCTGGCGAAGGGCTATTTTGAAATAGCAGAAGTGAAGAGTCTAAACACACTTCATTCAGAAACAGCTATTGTGAAATAGGCATTATTCTTCATAGAATGAGGTTTACAGAAGTTGGAATAAGCCGTCTGTTATTTCAAAATTATTTCAAAATAACGGAATTGCTGTGTAAATGCTCACATTGTTATTTCGGAATAAAAGCCATTATTCTGAAATAACTTTGATGTGTAGACACTCCCCAAGTGTCCTGTTACCAGATTCTAACGTTAACTGAGATCCAGGGAAGGGAGGTGAGGGGGTTAGTTACATTGCTATACACGGGAGGCATGAATGAGAAGTTGCCAGCTTTTAAGGATCTAGCCTTTCTCCAGGGGAGATTTATATAGAAAACATCCATTGAACTCCACTGCTTGGTGCATCAGTGAAATGAGAACCCCCTCTGGGTAGCTCCAGACTTCATTCCCAGGGCTCAGCTTTATTCTCTTGGGCTGGAAATTGGTAATCAATGTGGAATCCTTCCGCTGTAGCTAAAACACTCTGCTCTCTGGCTATAATCCAGCATGATAGGTAGATAGCCTCCCAGGGCCTGGTGTCCCTGCTGTATGTGTGTGGGTGTACATACAGAGGGTAGGGCTATCACAGGTTTGTGTAAAGAGGATTCACCCTTCCTATTCCTCCCCAAAGGGTATTTGCACAGCCATGAATGGGATTGTACACCCATCACAACAATACCTAGAATACTTCGTCACTACCCAGCAGAGAATGCTGTTGCAAAGGGTACAACAGGGAAGCTAGGGTTTATTACTTAATGTTTAAATTACTGGAGCATCAGACACCAGACTTCTCCCTTTTGTATGATTCAAGTAACATGGCCTGGCCTATAGCCTCCTGTGAAGTGAAAAACCCCTCTGGCTTTAGAGGTTTGGAGATTCATTCTGTCATTTTGCAGTTGAGATGATCCAGGGGGGTATTTGTTACTCACATTGGGTATGTCTACACTTGCACCCTAGTTTGAACTAGGGATGAAAATGTAGGCATTCGAAATAGTCAATGAAGCGGGGATTTAAATACCCTGTGCTTCATTAGCATGATCTCGCTGGCGCGTTACTCCGATCCACAGCTGTTTCAAAAGTGAAAGTGCATGCCGGGACACGTTAGTTCAAACCAAGTAACGTTAGTTCAAACCAAGAGGTTTGGTTCGAACTAACGTGTCGGCGCCCACTTCTTTCAAACAGCTGTTGATTGGAGTAACGCGGCAGATCATGCTAATGAAGCGCAGGATATTTAAATCCTGCTTCATTGACTATTTCGAATTCCTACATTTGCATCCTTAGTTCGAACGAATTATCCTTAGAATAATGAAGTATTTTTTCATAATTTTATTTAAAAACCCATCATTCTTTATGAGGGTGATCACTTAAAGTATGGCTACACTGTGGGGAAGGGGTTCAGAAGAGGTATGCAAATAGCACTCGCAATTGCATACTTTTTTCTGTTTTTTTTCCTGGAAGAGGCTTTTCTGCCATTTGGCCTCATCTACACAGGGCCAAATGTGGGAAAAAAACCCCTCTTTCGAAAGCCCCTGTAAACCTCATTTTATGAGGAAGAAGGGGGCTTTTGAAAGAGGGTTTTTTTCTGACATTTGGCCCATGTAGACAGGGCCAAATGGCAGAAAAACCTCTTCTGGGGGAAAAAAACAGAAGAAGGTATGCAAATGCAAGTGCTATTTGCTTACCTCTTCCGAAACACCCCCCCCCACAGTGTAGCCACGTACTTAATCTGCCCCACTGAACAATTATTTTGCATCCCTCAACACTTCATGGAAATCAGTGTTCTAAGCCAGGCTTACATTTATCTGCACATACTGATACCCCCCTGTCCCCGCTCCCCCATAGCACAAATGGTTGGTGGGATGCTCACTCTTTGAATATTGAATTGGAAAGAACCAGTGTAAAATCTCCTAGCATACATCAGCCCACACTGCCAAAATCAGCCTGGCTCCCTGCCACCCTCAAGGAGCCATCTAGCAGTCTCTCCAATGCCACCAAAGTTTGGGTCTTGTGTTTCACTTGTGATCTAGTTTTATTACTCCCCCTGCAGTCTCTCTCATTGTTACAAAAGTGACTCAATAGCCCTCACCTCACACCTTAACCATGCCTTCAAGCCTGTGAGAGTCTCTTTAAAAACTGGCAGGGTGGCAATTCTGTTTGTAACCTTCCTTCGGAACCTTGCAACACAATCATAGAAGCATAGAATACTAGAACTGGAAGGGCCCTCCAGAGGTGATTGAGTCTAGTTCCCTGCCCTCAGGGCAGGCCCAAGCACTGTCCTCTAGACCATCCCTGATAGATGCTTATCCAACCTGCTCTTAAATATTTCCAATGATGGAGATTCCATCTCAAGTGGCTTTCTTTATTGATTTACTGCTGATAATGCATGCACTAGTTTGTTATGCTAGGGTTGCTGAAGTGGTGGTCTTTTACCACTGCTTTCATCTGAGAACAGAGAGCACTGAAACAAGGACTGGATTAATGGCAGAGGAAACCCAGTCACAGCAGCGAATCACAGTTCAGCCACTAACACAGTATAGTGCTCAGCAGGTTAGAGCTGGTTGGCTGCTGTGGTGAGCCAGAATCAGTGTGGGAGTGGGGGGAGGGGAAGATCAAGGTGTCAGGATTGGGAGCAAGAAGTCAGTGAGGAAGGGCAGAGCACCACAAGTCTTGGAATGAAATGTCTGTTCAGCAAGCTTCCGGTGAACAGAGGCCTCATTTCACCTTACTTTACCTTTGTGCTGACATACACATTTGAAAATAGGCAAACATACTCACTCTAGAAGGAATTATAGGGATTTTGTAAAACACATACATGTTTGTAGAACAACAGAGAAGATCAAATCTGAGCAATCCCAACCTTACCAAAATGTGCATCTTGCCTGACAATAATGAAGCTCTGCATACATAAAGGGAGCTACTGAGATAATTGACAGCAGCAAAGCTCACAGTGGAGTTCAAACAGCAGGATTTTTTCCTCTCTTGCTGTTGTGTTGAAATCATACAGCCCAGCAGCTTGGCAGCTACTAACAATTGTGAAGCCATCTTTCTCTTCCTGCTATGCAGCACATTATGGGATTGCAACATCCAGGAGTCAGGGGGGGCTTGGGAAACGATATAGTCTCTCTTCAACCAGAGTCTAGAGCCAGTCTAAATATAATCCAGGGACATAGGGAGAGCCCATAACAGGAGGAGATTTAACAGACGGGTGACTCATAGTACAGCTTGTTTATATACAATAGGACACGTTTGACATTGCAACATAATTAATCTAGGAGTTTAACATTTATCTAATTTTTTTTTAACCTCAGGGGTCCCATTACTTTAACATATATAACATGCTGACAAGCAATCTATACACACTGGCCATGCCCCCCAGCACTGAAAAGCAGTTATCTGTAAGGTCAAACAGAGCACAGAAACATAACTTTTTAGCAGTTAAGGAAGACCATGTCCTGTTGAAACTGCACAGAGAAATTCAGGGAGGCAGAGATAATTATCCGAGTTGGAATATGGCACAGACAGAGAGGCTACTCTTACGAAAAAAGTCACAAGATTTTTAAAGAGCATAAGTGCTCAGGACATCTGGTTTAGTTATCATTTGAAATAGATCAGCAACTATCATTTCCTTTGTTTTTAGAAATGTCGAGTTAAGAGCTGGTCTCTGTTAATTTCAGAGATTGTGTGATAAACACTACCCCGCACAGAGAGGAGTATGAAGAAGTTTGGGTAATCTTGTGAGATGGTAATGGACTAAATTTCAGCCCTGTATCCTAGTGCATTAATATTTTGGTTACATTACACAGGCCTGTTATACTACAGTCTTCTGACATAATAAATGTTGTAACATAGATGGACTATTTAATAAAGCCACAAGAAACATTGTTTCAGTATGGACAGCTTTGGTAGATTAGACCCAAATTTAAAGGCATCAAGAAGGATTAGAATCCACTATTTTGAGAGGTTTTCTCCCCACATCATATACCTTGTAATCTCCAGCCTAAGGAGGATGGATTTTACTATTTGTTGGTTAATTTTTGAGTACTCTGATAGCTATTGGTTCCATGATCTCACAAAGGCCAGACAAGGTAGTAGATTCTGAGAGAGTTTTGCTCCACTGAAAGATATTTGTTTATAGTTTATGTGGAGCCTGTAGCTAGTCACAGCAAGCTACTTCTAGTCACAGCAAGTAGAAGCAGGCATCTGCTTTCTCAGTATTTCAGAATTAATGCTCGTGAACACAAGGAAGATAGGTAATAACAATATTGTACATTTTGGCTAGTAAGCGGTATCAGATCAAGTCTATTTTTACTGTCCATTGGAAGAGTGATGTGGTAGTGCTGGTTCTTTTACTAAAAAGGAGCAAATAATTTCTACAAAACAATATGAAACTGACAGCTTCATTTTCTATTAGTGGGCTATCAGCCAGGAACCTCCCCCCAGTTTTTTTAAAACTTTGTGAACAGGTTGCAAAACTTCTCTATTGAGGTTCAGGGGGTAGCCAGTTAGTCTGTACAGAATAAACTTAAAAAACAACGAACAGTCTGGTAGCTCTTTAAAAACTAACAAAACATGAAGATGGTATCATGAGATTTTGTTTTGTTAGTCTTTAAAGTGCTACCAGACTATTTGTTGTTTTTTAAGTTTTCTCTCTTGAGGGTAATGGCTGTTCCATCTGTATTGTGTAGTCACAATTAATTAGATAGGAATGTAAAATTCACTTTCCACATAGGTCGCTTTGAAATGCAGTTTGGGACACTGCTCCTGACAATAATCCTAATGATTGGTGGAAAAGAGCACAAAAAAAGGTGCATGTGGGGCTAAAACAAATACATTGAAAACAGGACAGGCAGAGTTTCAGATGCTTTTGTATCATTAACCTAGCTCATTTATTTAGTTAGAAGCCAGGGGTCATTCAATATGATCTCCCCAGCTGGGAGACAAG
The DNA here is from genome assembly GCA_019425775.1 of Rafetus swinhoei. Classification (NCBI taxonomy): domain Eukaryota; kingdom Metazoa; phylum Chordata; order Testudines; family Trionychidae; genus Rafetus; species Rafetus swinhoei. The sequence continues at coordinate 14,192,095 of CM033425.1, read as the reverse complement.
CAGCTTTCACCAGTCAGGGGCCTCAGAGAGAGCACATTAGTAGTGTTGACATAGTGCAGAATATATTTTTTTCCCCCATCACTTGCTTCACTTGCTAGCCAAACAACTCTAGCAAAGCAAATACTTATACTGGTGGACTATTGAACATTACAGAATATCGAGACAATATCAATAAACACACTTTTAAAATATTTATTTACTACTAGAACTGTAAAAAAAAATCAAACCCCTCTACCTTCCTGTCAGCAAAAATACAACATATCAGGTTACAGCATACTGCAGTGCCAAGAGTTGGATAATTCCCAGAATTCCAATGGCATCAAAACTAAAGAAACATGCCCTCTCCTCTCATTGATCCAGAGTGCTGCAAAAGGCCTGACCACAGAAAAGTTCCTTACATCACACCATGTTCCAGGGCAGGCCAACTGATGCAGGGAACAAATGCCAGAGTTAAGAATATTCTGCCAAAGGCCTCCTCTCCCCAGATGTTGCACTGGCTTCCTATTTACATCAATGGGTAAGATTTGCCAAGGTACACAAGCCCCAGTGAGTAAGGAACAACCTATCATGGGAACAACCATATGGGAAAATGATAGAACATGGATTTTAAAGACCATCCTTATGATCATGCCTGGATTTGAGAGACTCAGGAGGCAGGCTATCAAAAGGAAATTACTTGTCTAATGTACCACTATTTTGGGGGTGGGAATTTACCACTGTAGCAGATTGGGGGAAGAGGGAGATTAAAAGGAATTCAATTTCTAAGGCCTGGTCTATACTAGGGAGTTATTTTGAAATAATTCTCTTTATTTCAAAATAACAAGTGGAGCATCCACACTACCAAGCCTATTATTTCAAAATAAGGGGCTGGTTATTTCAAATTAATAATTCCTGCTTTCCACAAGAAATAAGACTTATTTTGAAATAGTTATTTTGAAATAACATTAGCGTGGACGCCCCACTGATGCTATTTTAAAATAACTACTCCCCAGATTCATTCAAAGTAATTACTCCCCAGTGCTTCCTAGGGCTGTAAGTCGAGGTAGTGCGTCCACATTAAGGAAACCTCCCTCGGATTGATTTCAAGGGTTCCCTGTAGTGTGGACACGCTATTTTGAAATACTTCAGGGCATAGCCAAGTTAGTCTGTAACAGGAAAAACTTAAAAAACAACAAATAGTCTGGTAACACTTTAAAGACGAACAAAACATGTAAATGGTATCATGAGCTTTCATGGGCACAGCCCACTTCTTCAGAGGATGGTGGGCTGTGCCCGCGAAAGCTCATGATACCATCTACATGTTTTGTTAGTCTTTAAGGTGCTACTAGTCTGTTGTTTTTTATTTTGAAATAGTTATTTTGGGAGTTATTATTTCGAAATAAGTTGTTTTGAAATAATTTCCTAGGGTAGGCATGCCCTAGGTGAGCTAAATGGTGCTCAGCACCTTGACGTAGCAAATTTTGGGGCTTTTTGAGAGCCAGGCTCAGAGAGCGCCTGAGAAAAGTGACTTAGGAAAGGAGTGGAAATTGTGTGAAAATTTCTCATTGGTGACTCCATCTGGGACACTTTGTCTCACTGTGCTTCAGGGCCCCACAGCTTGGAAAGCCATCTCTGAGCTTAGGTTGAGAAAAAAGGGCTGCCATTGGGAAATAGGCACAGAGCACAACACAGACGTATGCCATTTCCAGAGGGATGGAGGACCATTGTTTTGACATGACTGCGGGATCTCACTGTTTGATTATGGCATGACAGAAGGACAATACTGACTGTCTAAACAAAGGGCCTACAATTTTGCAGTATGATTTTAATGAAACACTGATCCGGTGGGAATTCTGGTGATAAAGACAATGTGGGTCCCCTGTTGCTTGGGATAGGTTGTGCTAAGCTCTGGCATGTATGTGATTTTTTTTATTCAATGGGGGCAGAGTGCAGATAGCACATCACTCTCAATCAAATACCATCATCCAACTAATGGATCACCATCACATTCTGGTCTCACCATGAATTCTGTCCTTGGTATGACAATTGTGGGAAGAAGGAGGAGGATCCAAAAACAGCATGGAAGTGGAATGTTGCAGGCCTTGGATTATTAGGGACAATGTCAAATGCTCAGAGAAAGCTTGCTGAAGCAGATAGAAACACAAGCAGATTTCTAGTCATACCAATTATACCACATAGTTAAGCAGGCCGTCTCATCCAATCAGAACACAAAACCACTAATACACAGTTGCCTGACAGTGAAAGATGATTAATTCAGGACTATAAAGAGATTAAGCTGTGTACATGTAGAAATGCCCCTAGTCCCACAAGGCAGATGTTCAGAGAGTTGTGACTTTATCAGGCATACAGGGTTCAGCCACTGTAATAACAGCCAAGCTGTTCAGAAGCAAACATTGCCTAACTTCCCAGTGCTTCAGAGAGGTAGCTGAGTCAGTCTGTAACAGGAAAAACTTAAAAAAACCCCCAAATAGCCTGGTAGCACCTTAAAGACTAACAAAACATAATTTCCCAGTGTGAGCCTGTGTCAGGTTATGTGAGCAGTGGGCTACACCCATCTGTGCAAGGTAAGCACATAATCCACACAAAGCTTTCTCTTGAGTTTAAAACAACTGTGATATATCAGTCTGGCTTTTTATGTGTATTTAAATTGACATGAGCTTTTTTTAGACAGCTGCGTTCTGGTCTTGCAAAACCTCCCACAGTATTGAACATCTATATATGGTAACATTCAATAGCCAGGCCTGACTTCTGGAATTAGAATTATATCTAATTCCCCTGCCTGTCCATATGCAGAGTGCTATGAATGCATCTTTTTGACCAAGACTTCTGTAAGGTGTCAGCTCCATCATCCCTATTCTTCAGTACATTTATCAAGGTTTGCTTTCTAACTGCCCCTCTAGGTGCCTAAATATCCTTGAAAGTCTGACCTTATGTCACTTAAGAATTTCTGAAAATATTACCTATCATGTAATATGCGAAACAAAAAATGAATAAAGGCCTGGAATACATGATCTACAAGGAAAGAATGAAAAAATTGGGTTTGTTTAGTTTGCAGAATAAAAGACTGCGGGGGATGATATGATACCAATCTTCAAGTATGTAAAAGGTTGTTATAAAGAGGAGTGTGATAAATTGTTCTCCTTAACCACTGAGGACAAGACAAGAAACAACAGTACTAAATTGCAGCAAGGGAGATTTGGGTTAGAAAGACAATAGGAAACAAATCCTAATTTTAAGGCTACTTACTTAAGCACTGAAACAAATGACTTACCTAGTGGAATCTCCGTCACTGGAGGTTTTTAACAACAGGTTAGATATAATCTACATCAGGGGTTGGCAACCTTTCTGAAGCAGAGTGCTAAGATTTAATCCTCCTGCCTTGAGACATGCTGCTTTCCTGGGAGTGGAGGAGGGGCTCTCTCTACCTTGTGCCCAGCTTCGTCTCCTTCCCTGGGCTCCACTCTGGCTTTTCCTGTAGGGAAGGAAGGAGCAGCGCACATGCACTTCCCTGCACTTGGGTGCAGGATCTTGGTGGGAGGTGGGGGGCAGGAGCAGGCTGAGAATAGGGTGTCTGGGGAGTAAAGGGGCAGGAGCTGGGTGCGGGTGAGTGTCTGGCTGGGGGGAGGAGACAGGAGCAGGGTGAGGGTGCAGGGTCTCAGCACAGAGTGGGGAGACAGGAGTGCAGGGTCTGGGCGGTATTTACTTTTTTTTTCTTCAGTGTCTGTAACAGGGTTTATATATTGTAACAGTCACTCCCTCTTGGCAGCCAGATGCTGCTCCACACATGGAATAAGTTAGCGGTCCATGGGCAGAGTGGGGAATGAAGGCTGTACCTCGCCAAGAGTGCAGGGAGTCCGGCTGGCAGGTCTGGGCAGGCTGGCCAGGATCCAGCCTGCCGGCACCTGGATAACAGACTCCAGCAGCCCCCTGGGGCTCTCCAGCGGGTGCAGGTACATGGCGCATATGGAAGGTGTGAGGTGGGGGCAAAGCAGTGGGGATATGACCATGGCAGCAGTGGGTCCTTCATGGGAAAGATGGCAGCCAGGTCTGCTTTTGTCCCTCTCGCAGCTCTCAGGGTCCCTGTCTTAGGCATGGCTTCCCACTGCTCCATTGGCTAGAATCTGGCCAATGGAAAAGCGGGAAAAGCCTTCAGGCAGTGTGCTGATGTGCTGCTTTGTTCCTCAAGCTAGGGCTGGGGGGCAGAGAGTGCATGCACATGCATGGAGCCATTCATGGCTCTGGCTTTTTCCCCTAATCGCACAGTGAGGTTTGGGGCTTTCTCTACTCCTCCACCACTGCTTCTTCTTAAACCCTTGTACTCCGAGTGGAGCATAGGTCATCTACAAGTCTCCTCCACTTCACTCTGTCTCGAGACAAAACTTCTAGCTGATTCCAGGAGTACCCCAGTTATTGTCCTTCAGTCTCAGTAGATCTTCTCCACATTGTCCGAGGTCTTCCTCTCTTGTGTTTTCCTTGCAGGTTCCATGTGAGAGCTTGACGGACTATGTTCGATGATGGTTTTCTGAGAGTGTGGCCTAGTCATCCCCACTTTCTTCTCTTGATTTGAACGTCAAGTGGTTCTTTTCCCGTTCTGTTCCAAAGCTCCTCATTTGTGATGGTCTTGCCATTTGATGTGAAGGATGTACCTCAGGCATTTGTTTGTGAATGTCTATAGCTTCTGATTTGAAGACCTTTTAGTATGCCAGGTCTCATTCATACAAGAGCACACTCTTCACATTTGTGTTGAAGATCCGCAGTCTCGTCTTCGCAGATATTATTTGTGAACTCTGTATGGGACAAAGAGTCTTGAATGTAGCTGTGGCTTTCCCTATCCTAGCGCTGATATATCTTTGTCTGTTCCTCCGTCTCTGCCCATAATGCTCCCCAAGTAGATGAACCTCCACCAATGTCATCTTGGACATTGCTGACCCCTGAGCTACGTAATGCTTAGTCCTGTATCAGTGCAGGGGGCTGGACTAGATGACTTATCAAGGTCTCTTCTAATCCTATATTTCTGTGATACTAGATTTAAATTAAAAAGAGAGAAGGCTGGGTTCATTCTTTTGCAATGAATGTTAGCTGCTCAACAGAAGCAATTCAATTTGCCACAATAAATACACATTTCAGCTGGGAAAGTACAGTGCATGTCTCATGAAGGACAGCTTTTTCTGAGAGTGAAACAGAGTAATTTTTGTTTATAAAGCAGAATGGTTTTGTGCAGATCCATCTGTGGTCCATTCTACAGGTGCAATCATCTACTCTGTTCTAGTGAATAAGGATTAGTCTTCAGACTTTATCTCGAAAAAAAAAAGACATGTCAGAGTGAACAACAGTTTGTGAGTGCTCTGGCAGATGTGCTCCTGACATGGATCCTAAGTCTTGAGACATATGACCAAAGGGCAGTATTGCAAGAAGGAAAGCAGCAGCTAGCTATTACATTCCTGCTATCTAGTTCCCTAGGCCTCTTTTGGATGTGCACTTTGTTGGGCCCAATTTATTGCACTTTGTTGAATTCATACTAGTGCACAGTGGACACAAAATGCTCATCATACTTGTTTGGGTCACTGAAGCAAATGACTACAGAAGGTGCTAGGTGATAATGAATGGAGCTTCTTGAACTCAGTGGGACTATCCATGTGTGTCAAGGCAAGCACTTGTCTGAGTGCTGGCATGACGGAAGTGCTAGCTAGTGAATGGCAAATAGTTGGGTGGGAGATGAGAATAGGGAATTTTGCTCCCTTTAGGCCATAGCTGGTATGGATGTTTGCTGAGTAGCAAGGGATGCCAAAAAACCACCAACAGTAAACTACTTTACAGGAGTCTGGAGAAATGCTGTAGCACTTTTCCTAAACCAATGTGTGTCCAGAAGCAGGGCAAGGAGGCTGAGAACTACTGGAAGTTATGGGGTTTTGAGCTGCTCCAGAGCTCCTAAACAATATTCCAGTCTCTATTCAGGCAGGGGAGGTGTCTTTTTTTCTAACCTGAATCTATCTGGCTGCAGAGGAGAATCAGGATGAATAAAGTGGACACTTTTACTCAGAGCCTGCAGATGAACAAGAGATTGGGAGACCTGTCTCAGAACTTTAATACGGCCCAACTCCTTTTCCCACTAATGCTCATCATGCAGAATAAATTTCCTTTGTCATACAATGAAGCTTAGGGTCCATTTCACACCATCTCCTGAAATCCAGCTGAGAAACTTGACAGATCTTAGATTGCTGGTATGCTGAGACGGCAGTAGAATTAGCATGCTGATAGTTTCAGGTTGATTGTTCCTCCTCAGCAGTGGTCACCAACCAGTAGATCGGGATCTACTGGTAGATCTTGGAGCCTTTGACAGGTGATCCTGAGAGGTTTGTCTGGGAGGCAATCAAATGCTGACACTGCATCTGTCCCTCTCAACACTGCCATGCTGCTCCTGCTCTCTGCCTTAGAGCTGCCCCACACTTCTGGGAGCCTCCTTCTTGCTGTGCAGGGCATGGGAACAAGAGGAAGAGGGGGTGCTGATATCAGGGTGCCTCTCCCTCCACTCTGTACCCCAACTCCACAGAGCAGAGGGGGCAGGGATGGAGAGAGTTTGCTGGCTGCTTTTAGGAGTGGTGCAGGGCCAGGGCAGGGGTAAGCCTGCCATACCTCCATTGCACCATCACCCAGAAGCCACCTGTGGTAAGTGGTGCCCAGCTGGAGCCCACATTCCAAACTCTGACCCCAGTCCTGAACCCCTCCTGAACCCCAAACCATTACCCCCAGCATGATAAAAGTGAGTGAAGATGGGGGAGGGATGGAGGATGGAGTGAGCAGGGGCAGGGCCTTGGAGAAAGGGCAGGAAGGAGGCAGGGCAAGGGTATTTGGGTTTGAGGTAGATCCTGGATTGCACTTAAATTCAAAAAGTGATCTCATGCTTAAAAAGGTTAGAGATGACTGCTCAATAGATGCCCCTCATGCTGCCCTGCAGCACCCCTGCCTTCAGTTTCTCTTTATCAGAGCTGTTTAGTAAACTCCGCTCTGTTCTTCTGCCACCATCTGACTACTCTGAATCTGGCTATGTCTGCTTCTTTCTCAATCTGTGTTGTCAGTAGGATCAAAACACCTTTATTACAGTTTTGATCACAGCCCACTTTCTATACTGGAATGCAGGGGGCAGGTGATCCCTTGTGTATGTACACACACCAAGAGAAGTATAAACCAGATTAAAACCACCAACTAAACAACAGTACTACTTAGTTGATTGAGATCTTATGTACACAACACACTTGAGACTTTAAGAGCAGGAAAACCCTGTTTATCAGAGGTAAGACAATAATTCTGAACAAAAAGTTGTCAGACTCTGAAGAGCAAGTCATATTATGGATAGAACCACCTCATGTTTATATGCAACACTGCTCAGAAAAGGGGATATTAACATGAGCTGGGCATGCTGCAGAAAGGATGGGGGCTCTTTTTGAAAACTAGCTAATTATATCCATGTTGGTTGAATATCAAGAATGCTCAGCGAGAGAGAGAGAAAGATCAGTGTTGAGAGGAAGACTCTGGTCGTGGGGCCTGTTAGAGAGATTTCTCCAGTTAAGGAGATCACCACCACCAAGCTTAGGAAAATACCATGATCTGACCTGAAGTGTCACTGGTGCACTGGCTCCCAAACTGTAATTGGAAGCACCTGTACCACCCAGCACTTACTGTTGGTCAGCAGAATCCTGCCCAGTCACCTAGGTTTGGCTCTTCTTGAGTCCAGCCATTGTATTGCATTAGGAGCTGCTAAACATATATTTCTTAATACTTAATATTTCTTAATAATATTGAAGCAATTGCTGTAGGGATGTTAATTGATTGCCAGTGGGAAAGGAGGTGGTCTGCTCCATCATGAGTGGGAGGTAAGGTACCGTGAATTAGCTAATATAACCCGCGGGTTATACACGTTTTTACAAACACCCCCCCTCCCCACAAGGTATACATGTCCATGTCTTATACAAGCTGATTTTTACTCAAATTAAAAGAAGACAAGACCAACACGGTAAAATCAGCATCTTCGATTTAATAACAATTTAATTTAATAAGAGTGGCAGTGTTGTTGTATGTACTAAAATACATTAAAATACATTAAAAGTTAAAACGTTACTTACTGTGAAGCTACTAAAAAATTAATAGTAATAGTTTTAAAAAATTGCAGTTTAAAAAAAATCCATCTACGCGTTGTCATAAAATAAATAGTACATGCTACATGCTGAATAAGTTTATTCTGAATCACTTGAGTCAGAACTAGTATCCTCCTCCTCAGTGTCTGAGTTTTCAAAACCGTCAAAACTTTCACCATACTCACTATCTTGAAAAACATCCATAACTTCAGCTAGGCGTGCTTCGGTGATGGTTGAGGTCTGTGGTGCCGCATCAGAATCGCTGTTGTAGTCGCATTCAGAGCTAGACGAGTTGACTTCCAGAAGAATTTCACATTTACGGAATACATTGCGAATAGTAGCCAGTTTTATTCTTTCCAAAGCTGCCAATACCCATTTGCAAACTTCCATGTAAGTTGCACGGTGCTGTCAACCTGCCGGAGTGAAGGTGTGCTCCCCGTTTGTCATCCAATCGTCCCATTCCTTACAGATGAAGCACTTGAATGGGTGGTTGACAGCCACATCAAGAGGTTGCAACTTGCGGGTCAGTCTACCTGGAATTACGGCGATATGTGCTCCTATGGCCTTGATATGTTTTTGAACCGAAGTTTCTTTATGGGTGGCCAAGGCATCTAAAAGTAGCAGAGATTTTGGATTAAAAAAACTGCCTTTTCGTGCATGAAAGCAGCTGTCTGTCCACTTCTTCATCACCTCTGTGTTCATCCAGCCCTTTTTGTTACAGACCACAGAAACACCGGCTGGTAGTTTTTCTCGAGGCATCGTCACCCTCTTAAAAATTAGCATTGGTTTTAATTTCTCACCACCTGCCGTGCATGCCAAGACAACCGTAAAACAGTTGCTACACCGACTGTCTTTGCTCCAGCTGCTGCAACAGACTGAGCTGTGGGTATATCGAAGGACATGGGCACCTTGTCCATGTTAATGACGTTATTTGGTTTCAAGCCCAGCTGGTTAATTTCTTTATGGACAAAACATTTAAAATCATCTATCTTATTCTCACATTCATCAGGAAGCCGTTGCCCAACAGATGTCCGTGCTCGAACTGAAAGGTTGTTTCTTTTCATAAATTGGTAAACCCAGTTACCTGAGCCCCCTTTAAAATCATCAATTTTCATTTCCACAGCAATAAGTCGAGCCTTGAGCTTTATGGCTACTGTTGACACCACACATTGGCTATCTCTCTGTGCAAGAACCCACTTCACCAGGTTTTCTTCTAGTTTTGGCCACTTGGCTTTCTTTCCTCAGTGTGCTCTTTTCCGAGGATTTAATTTCTCAATCTCCGCTTCTTCTTTTCTCCACTCCCAAACAGACTTTTCATTGATGGAAAATTTTCTCCCTGCTGCTCTATTGCCATTTTCTTTTACATATGTCAGAACAGATAATTTAAAATCAGATGTATATGATTTGCGCTTAGGCATCCTTACAAATATTTTGTTATAAACTGAAGAGGTTTTAAAATGGTGTGGTTCGTAGGACTTATATACTGATAATAGGGTAGTACGTATTGCTCAGCGGCCTCCACTGTGGTTCATTACTCGCGGTTCATTACCTGCGGGTTATGTATGTCCGCGGGTAATCTAAGATTTTTTTTACACATGAAAGAAAAACCGTGGGTAATACACGAGTGCGTGTTATACATGGACGCAGGTTATATTCGCTAATTTACAGTAATTTGCTCAATCTCACTGTGAAGGAAGGCAGTCCAGAAGCCTGTCTTTAACAAAGGCTAATGGGCATTATGGAAAGTGATTTGTGCCAGGCTTCTGTGAAAGGAGAGTTCTTTGAGGGAAGATCCCAAGGGTAAGCAAATGAATCAGCTTTTTCGATATCATAGATTTAACCTTCAGAAGTCAAAGTTTCCACAGCAATAGCACATTATTTCATGCAGTCCTGACATGAAAAGGTTAAGAAGCACACATTACTTTTTTCCCATAATTATTAGTCTGTACTTAAGTCAAATCTTTTGAATATTCTGGCTTGTAACTTAATCACAGACTAATCTGCTTCCATGGCTGTAAAAGCATCCCAGAGTTTACAGTCTGCCTTCACTGTGCTTAGTCTGAGTCCCAACCAGTGACATTGCCAAAAATAATCCTAAAGGGGCCAGTCTTTTCAAGAGCTGTAGTAGTTAATAGCAGTCACATTGTTCAAGAGATGCTCCACAGCCAAAGAATTACACTATTCAGAGCCAATGAATCCATAGCTGTCTTACTCACCAAAGAGGTACTAATGTCAGTTGCAGACTTGGTAACTGATCTGTTCCACAGTCTGTATGCAAGACTGGGAAATCGCCAAAGGAAGGCAATTTAAACAGGAAAAGCCAAAAATGGTATACAATACTGCACTTGGACAAGATTAGCCTTTGAGTAGGGCTCTACTTGGGTAAGCCACTTAAGCTTTAGTCACTCCTGACACCCCATTTACAATAATCAGACATCTGCAGATAGAGACCTTGTCTATTTTACCATAGGCTAGTTCAGAGGTCAAAACCCTTCAGAAGTGGTATGCCAAGATTTAACCTATTCACTTCTATTTATGAGTATGTGTGCCATTGGTGCTTTTTAAAGTCAATAATAGTCCTACTTACATTTTAGCAGCTTCATTAATAAATTAAGATACAGATCTTACTTTTTAGTGTGATTCTTGGCCTTTCTTTCCCTTGTTGAGTTCTAGTCTACGATCTTGGGTTTGTAGTTCGATACCCTAAGTAGCACACAAGCCTGTCTCCAGTGCTGCTCCGCTAGTGATGATAGCAGAACAATAGCCTGATCCCTCTCCAAAGCAGCAGCCACCGCTACAACAGCTCCCCAGCATTCCCATGTGACACTGCAGCTCCAGGTTCAGCCCCAGCAGCTGCCAGGTGGCCTGCCCTCGGAGCAGCTACCATGTGGCACTAATCCAGGTCCAGACCTTCCCCAGGGCTGAAACTGGAGCCACCGCCATGTGGTGACTTCCCAGCTGTCCCGGGTGGCAGCTCCAGCCAGCGGAGTAGCCACTGCCACGGTCATGCAGCCCCAGGCTGGCCCTGGATGCTGGAGGAGCCACTGACTCAGCCTCAGCTGCCTCAGTCCCAACATTGTCTCCTCCCACCGCCGCCAGATGTGGTGCAGCCTAACCTGCTGCCAAGGAAGGAGAAGGCTCCAGTGGCAGCATGGGCTCCCTGCTGTGTGGGAAAGGAGGGGAAGACTGAGCTCCCTGTGTGCCACTCAAAATTGGCCTGTGTGCCACTTATGGCACATGTACTATAGGTTGCTGACACCGGGTTAGCCCCATGACAGATACTTTTAAGGTGTAAGGACAAGGGCTTTCCACTAAGTGTCAACTATAGGCATTCTTTTTTTTTCAAGATAATCTTTGCATGTTTGCATTCTTATAAAAGTCAGTGAAAGGTGATTGAGTTCCCTAACCTTCAGATGAGACATCTGTACATCTCAGTAATGGCTGTCCAGCTGGAAGTCAAATATCCTATGTGTACTTTTCAAAGAAAATGGATAACCACATTCAAGTTCTTTTGGTGATGTTGATTTAGTTGCCAAAGAGTACTATAGCACATTGCTGAACATATAATGACTGATGTAGCTGCCTACATAGGCACAGCACTATCAATATTTAATGTATTATTACTGTGAAATGCCTGGATTATGGAAAGTACTATGTTAGTATCAAAGTCTGTTCCAAATGGACCTTTCTATCATTTAGTAAATTGTAGGTAGCTCAGATTCTCTCTCCCACCCCTCCGAAATTAGTAAATATTCAATAAATATTTATCATAAAATTCTTTTTTAGGTTGAACCTCTCTAGTGTGGCACTCCTGGGTTTGGCAACATCCATGGTCTGGCATGATTTTAGTTAGCCAGGTGTCCACTTATCATGGGTGTGGCCAAGCTTCCCATAAACTTTGTTTATAGACACCAGGTTTAGAGGCCAAGGAGAAGAAGAAGTTACTCACCTTGTGCAGTAACGGTGGTTCTTCGAGATGTGTCCCCGTGGGTGCTCCACTCTGGGTGCTGGTGCGTCCTCGCGCCGGCGACCGGAGACTTTTTCTAGTAGTTTCTGCCACACCGCGCACGCACCACAGCGCCCTCTAGTGCCATTGGTGTCCGTTGGGCACGCGCGCGGTGCGGCCGCCTCCATTCCTTCTCTACCTGCTAGAGGGATAGGCTCCAAGCAGGGGAAGGAGGGAGGGTAGTGGAGCACCCACCGGGACACATCTCAAAGAACCACCGTTACTGCACAAGGTGAGTAACTTCTTCTTCTTCTTCGAGTGGTCCCCGTGGGTGCTCCACTCTGGGTGACTACAGAGCGGTTGTCGACTCGTGGAGGTGGGTTTGGAGCCATGTGGTAGTCACTGTTGATAGAACTGCGTGTCCAACCACCATAGAAGTTGCAATTGAAGAAGAAAGCGTGTAGTGTTGCGTGAACGTGTGGCCAGATGACCAGGTGGCGGCGTTGCAGGTGTCTTGCAGAGGAACATTGTTAAGGAAGACAGTTGTAGAGGACATCGCTCTTGTAGAGTGAGCCGTTATGGATTCAGGTAGGTGTTTACCGTGTAACTCATAACAAGTTTGTATACAGGAAGTGATCCATTTCAAAATTCTTTGAGATGAGACTGCCTGCCCTTTAGATCGCTCAGCGTAGGAAAGGAACAGTCTAGGTGAGGCGCGCCAAGGCTTGGTGCGGTCCAGGTAAAATGCCAATGCCCTGCGGACATCAAGTGTGTGCCATGTGGTGTGGACTGGATCAGCGTGCGGTTTTGGAAAGAAGGCAGGTAAGTGTATAGGTTCATTGACATGGAAGGGGGAAGGCACTTTAGGGAGGAACTTCGGGTGGGGTCAAAGTATTACTCTGTCCTTAGTAAATACCGTGTAAGGAGGATCGACTCTCAGGGCCGCAAGTTCACTCACCCTCCTGCTGCAGGCTATAGCAACCAGAAAGGACACTTTCATGGACAAGTGAGACCACGCACAGGTAGCCAATGGCTCAAATGGTGGTTTCGTTAGGCTTTTAAGAACATGGTTTAGGTCCCAGATGGGAACTGGTGGTCGAACCAGTAGGAAGGTGTTTTGCAAACCTTTAAGGAAGCGTCTAGTCAAAGGGTTAGCGAGGAAGGAAGCGCCATCAATAGGGTGGTGAAAAGCTGCTAAGGCTGCCGCATGTACCCTGATTGTGCTAAGAGCGAGACCCGATTGCTTGAGGGATAATAGGTTATCCAGCAAAATTGGGATAGGGGCAGAAGCCAGACATGTTGTGTGTGAGTCCTTACACCAGTGGACAAATCTATTCCACTTGTATAGGTAAGTTTTCCTGGTAAAGAATCTTCTGCTATTAATCAGAATCTCTTTTACCGGGTCCGAACAGGTAATCTCAGCATCCTGGAGCCATGGAGGAACCAGGCGTGGAGATGAAGTTTGCGCAGGTCCGGATGGAAGGTTGTGCCGTGGTTCTGTGAGAGGAGGCCATGATGGAGCAGGAATGGAAACGGATTCCCATTACCTCCCATCCTGTGGAGGTAAGGGTACCACGTCAGCCTGGGCCAGGCAGGTGCCACCAGAATAACTCGGGCCTGATCTACTCTGATCTTGTTGAGGGGATGGGGGAAAGGCGTATAGAAGGTGAGTGCTCCACGAAATGGAGAACGTGCGTCTCCGAGAGAGTGTTTCCCCAAGGCCCCTCTGGAACAATAACGGTGGCACTTTCTGTTGTTCTTTGTGGCGAAGAGATCTATGTCCGGTTGTCCCCACCGAAGAAAGATTGGGGTAAGGACCTGTCTGTCTATCTTCCATTCGTGTTGATCATGGAATGTACGGCTGAGGGTGTCCGCTGTGATGTTGAGCACCCCCGGGAGATAGGAGGCCACTGGGGTGACGTGATGAGCTAGGCACTAGTTCCAGAACCTGATGGCTTCTGTGCACAGGGATGGCGAGTGGACGCCTCCTTGACGATTGATATAGTACATGCAGGTGGTATTGTCTGTCATGATGGTGATGGTTCTTTGTGCTATAAGCTCTGTGAAATGCTGGCATGCATATCTGACTGCTCACAACTCGAGGAAGTTTATGTGAAAAGTCTGCTCCATGAGCGACCATTTTCCCTGCGTTGTAACATCCCCTAAATGGGCTCCCCAACCCAAGAGGGGAGGCATCTGTTGTCAGTGTAAGCGTAGGTGTAGGACTCTGGAAGGGAACACCTTCTAACATGTTTCGTGGGACTGTCCACCAATGGAGAGAGTGGAGGATACGAGGTGGGATAGATACCACCTTGGAGAGTTGATCTCTGGAAGGCTTGTAAGCTGTTGCCAACCAGGACTGTAGGCACCTCATGTGAAGTCTGGCTAGTTTGACTACATACATCGTGGATGCCATATGGCCTAGAATCTTGAGACATTGACGGACCGGCATGGTAGGAACTGTGCATGAGGTCGTGATCAGGTTGCGAATGGTGGCGAACCTGTGCTCGGGTAAGGTGGCCCTTGCTGCTACCGTGTCGAGGTAGATACCTATAAATTCCAGCCTCTGAGTAGGGGTAAGAGAGGATTTTGCGTGGCTAATATGAAAGCCAAGGTTGGTGAGAAGGCGAATCGTGGTGTCAGTCATGGTCTTGGCTTCTTCGAAGGAAGAGCCCTTTATGAGGCAATCGTCCAAGTATGGGTATATCATGACTCCTTGATGCCGGAGCGCAGCCATTACGACTGCCAGGGTTTTGGAGAACACTCTTGGTGCAGTTGAAAGGCCAAAGGGGAGCACCCGGTATTGATAATGCCGCGTCCTCACCGTGAAACATAGGAAACACCTGTGAGCTGGATGTATCATGACATGAAAATAGGCGTCCTGAAGGTCGAGAGCTGAAAGCCAATCTTCTTGGTCGAGAGCGGGGATGATCGTTGCTAAAGTTACCATCTTAAAGCGGTGGTAGGCAATGTACTTGTTCAGTCGCCTCAAATCCAGTATGGGATGCCACCCTCCATTCTTCTTCTGGGTTAGGAAGTAAGTTGAATAGAATCCCTGACTCTGGTATGGTGGAGGAACTGGTTCTATGGCACCCAGTTGCAGGAGATGAGAAACCTCTTGATCGAGAAGGGTTTAGTGAGATGGGTCCCTGAAGAGGGATGGGGTAGGAGGGTGGGTGGGAGGACAGGAAGTAAATGGGATAGTGTAGCCGTATTGGATCAATTCCAGAACCCATTTGTCCGATGTAATGAGGACCCATTGATGAAGAAAGGCCCGAAGGGGGTGGTGGAATTGAAGCATATCGGTCCTAGGTGACAGAAGAATGGCTTCTTGGCTCTCGACCTGTCTTTCAAACCTGCTGTTTGTTTGCAGGCAGGTTGGTAGATGAGTGCTGTTGCTGTTGGCGTTGCGGCCTGCGGCGTTGAGGGTTTGGTCTCTGGCAGAAATCGTATCTGGGTTGGTATTGTCTGAATGGCTCTCTGGGGCGTTGATAAGGCTGGTACCTAGTCCTCTTGAAGGGCGGAGTGTACATGCCCAGAGTTCTAAGAGTGGTTCGGGAGTCCTTCATAGAGTGCAAGACTTCATCCGTTTTCGTGGAGAATAGGGTGGCCTTATCAAAAGGTAAATCCTCCACCTTCTGTTGCAAATCTTTCGGGACCCCCGATGATTGGAGCCATGACAACCTGCGGAGGACAATGGCAGATGCTGTAATGCGAGCCGCAGTGTCTGCTACGTCCATAGCCAACTGTAAGGCCGTACTGGTGACATTGTGGCCTTCTTACATAATACCGAGCAAGGTCGGTCTCTTATGTTCTGGAAGATGGGGAAGAAGGTCTTGTAGTTTAAAGTAGTTGGCATGGTCGTAGTTGGCGAGCATCTCAGTGTAGTTAGACTAGAGTAGCCGACGTGTAAACTTTGCGACCCATAATATCTACCTTTTTATGATCTCTGTCCTGTGGAGTATTTCTGAAGTTTGGTTGTTTGCCCTTGTGACGGACAGAGTCTACTACTAATGAATTCGGCGCAGGATGGTTAAACAAAAACTCCGTGTTCTTAGGAGCGATAAAATATTTGCGATCTGCTCTCTTGTTTGTCGGGGCAATGGAGGCCGGAGTCTGCCAGATGACATCGGCAGGGTCCATGATAGCCTCATCCATTGGGATGGCTATTCTGGAGGCAACAGGAGGTTGTAACGTACAGAGAAGTTGGTACTGTTTGACCTGAACCTCCTGAAGATCTCGTTCCTGTGCCAAGGCCACTCTTTTAAACAGGTCCTGGAATTTTCTAGCGTCATCGCCAGGAGGTGGGACTTCGGCCGTGATTGCCTCATCTGGGGAGGACGATGAGTTGTGCAAGGGGGATCTGTCCTCCCCTTTGGAGAGGGAGTCCTGAATGTCTGAGTGGTTCGGGGAAGTCGGCTCAGTGACTGCAGCAGTAGTGGTTGGCGAGGCTGGTGGTGGCCTCGAAATTGTGGAAGGCGCACAGTGGTGGCTCCTCTTGGGCTGTTGCTCCCAGGGTTGCCATTGGGTGGCATATGGTGGAGGAGGATAAGCATATTGTTGTGCATACCACAGAGGTGGAGGAGGAGGGTATGCATACTGTAATGTCGTAGGCTGCCAGGAGGGTGGCCTGGGTGCCGGGCTAGAATGTTGAGATGAGAATCTGCTTCTTGACCCGGTGCCCGCATCACTGGGGGATCGAGATGCCACCGAAGAATGTCGAGAGCGCACATACTGGACAGAGGAACCCGGTGTCGGCGGTGCCGACTGAGTATGGTTCCATGCTGGGGAGCGGTAACGAGTGCGGTCATCTCTCGGTGCCAAACGGTGCTGTTTCTGTGGTGCTGAGAGCGATGCAGGTGCTGGCGACGGTGTGGGTTCCAGAGGCATCATGGGAACCAGGAGTGGTGTCGGTACTGCATGCAACGTGGATGTCACAGATGGCGGCGGTGCCGTGATCTGCGACGGTGCCGAGTGTTCCATCAGCAGGGCATCGCTGCGCGGCTTCTTAGACGGCACCGGTTTGCTATGATGCCTCGGTGCCGGGTGGTCAGAGCCGCGGGCAGTCGAAGCGGACGGAGTCGCAAGTGGCTCCGGTGCCGTATGTCGCGGTGCCGACGATCTTTGTCTCGGCTCAGAGTGCGCTCTTTTGTGCACCGCTGTCGACTTATGTGATGGCGTGCCGGAAGTCTCGGGTTTATTGCCGGTGCTGACCCGTGCAGCTGTTGGTGCCGAGGGTAGCGAGGGAGTTGGGGAAAGGCCCGTTTTTGAGGCCGTATGGCCGGAGAAGGTAGAGGGATGATCTTTTTCCATACCCTTACTCTGCGGTGTGGTTTTTGAGGTTCTTGGAGAGTCGTCGGAAGAAGGCCGAAGGAACCTCTCGTACAAGAGAGTCTTGAGTCTGTTAGCCCGGTCACAGCGTGCTCTCGCGGTGAGTCTGGAGCAGTGCGGGCACTTTTGAGTCTGGTGTGATTCACCCAGACACTTAATGCATTTAGCGTGCCCGTCAGACACAGGCATTGCATCGCGGCATGATTCGCACCTCTTAAAGCCTGGCGAGCTGGGCATGAGGCGGTTAGGAAAGCTGCAACCGCAATGTTAGCGGCGGGCATAACAAACTTTTTTTAAACTAACTGGGTAGCAGGAGAGGGCTAAAAAACTTGGATCATGAGGAAAACTAGGGAGCGAAGAGGGAAATTGTCTATTTTTTAAACCAGAAAACAAGGAGAACTGAAGGCTCTGTCTACTGCTGAGGACAGTAGAGAAGGAACTGAGGCGGCCGCGCCGCGCGCGCACCCAACGGACTCCAACGGCACTAGAGGGTGCCGTGGCGCGTGCGCGGCGCGGCAGAAACTACTAGAAAAAGTCTCCGGTCGCCGGCGCAAGGACACACCAGCACCCAGAGTGGAGCACCCACGGGGACCACTCGAAGAAGAACAATTTTTCTCCCTCCTCCTTGTAATACCCTTTTAGATACCTGAAAACCACTATCATGTCCCCTCTCAGTCTTCTCCTTTCCAAACTAAATAAGCCCAATTCTTTCTGACTTCCTTCATAGGTCATGTTCTCTAGAACTTTAATCATTCTTGTTGCTCTTCTCTGGACCTTCTCCACATCTTTCTTAAAATGTGGTGCCCAGAACACAATACCAATTGAGGCCTAATCAGTGCAGAGTAGAGCAGAAGAATGACTTCTTGTTTCTTGCTCACAATGCTCCTTTTAATGCATCCCAGAATCATGTTTACTTTTTTAGCAACAGTGTCACACTGTAGGCTCATATTTAGCTTGTGGTCCACTATGATCCCTAGATCCTTTTCTGTAGTATTCCTTCCTAGACAGTCGCTTCCCATTCTGTATGTGTGAAATGAATTGTTCATTCCTAAGTTCCTTTCTTTGCAATTGTCCTTATTAAACTTCATCCTCTTTACCCCAGACCATTTCTCGAGTTTGTCCAGATCATTTTGAATTAGGACCCTATCCTCCAAAGCAATTGCAACCTCTCCCAGCTTGGTATCATCTGCAAACTTAATAAGTGTACTCTCTATGCCAATATCTAAATCGTTGATGAAGATATTGAACAGAACTGGTCCCAAAAGAAGAAGTTACTCACTTTCGTGCAGTAATGATGTTTCTTCGAGACGAGTCCCCATGGGTGCTCCACTTTAGGAGCAAAGTAAAAGATCTTGTTTGATAAACGGTAAATATTTGCAGACAAGACGGATGAAGTCCTTCACATGGGGAAGGATTCATGCACAACCTTGCGTACTCTAGGGATGTATACCCCTCCCTTTAGACGCAAAAGATATTACCCATACTAGAGGAGATACGATTATCAGTATCAAAGGCAGCAACATCGCCCATATGACCAGTCTCACCCGAAACAGCATCCTCAGCGCAGACGCGCTCAACCAGTCCGCACAACCAATCAGCCAGCTGCAAAGCAGCAGGTTTGACTCCTCAGTCAAGGGTGTGCAGACAGCTTACATTGTTGGGAATCAACATCAGATCCCTTTCTTGTTTCACCACCTTTTAGGCCATTTTACCATCATTGGGCCAGTATAACATCATACTGATGGGTTCTGGAACTTGTGGCATCCGGATTCACAATCCTGTTTACCTCATTCCTCCCACTACCCCACCAATCCCGTCCCTCTTCAGGGACCCATCTCACAAGGATCTCTTAAGACTAGAGGTTCATTGCCTTCTCTCCATCAGGACTATAGAGAGGGCCCCAAATCAGTTCAGAGGGAGAGGCTTCTACTCCTGTTATTTCCAGACTCAGAAGAAAACGGGAAGATGAAGGCCCAGTCTCGATCTGTGGAAGTTGAATTGCTACCTCCGGAAGCAACGGTTCAAAATGGTGTCTCTTACTACCATAATACCATCACTGGACAACCGAGACTGGTTTGCAGCCTTCGACCTGCAGGATGCTTATTTCCACATCGCCATTCATCCAGCACACAGGCGATTCCTTCATTTTGTAATCAGCAACAATTATTTTCACTATCGTGTACTACCATTTGGTCTGGCATCTGCTCCCAGGGTTTTCTTGAAAACGCTTTCCATGGTGCAGCACATCTACGCCGCAGAGACATCATTATATTCTCTTACCTGGACGACTGCCTCGTAAAGGGCAGATCACGACAGGAGACGTCTCACATGGTCATGTTAACCAGACAGACCTTCGACTCCCTGCGCCTCTTAATCAACGAGCAGAAGTCCACGGTGGAACCGACTCAGACCATAAACTTCATAGGTGCCAGACTTGATTCTATCTCAGAACAGGCGTATTTACCAATAGAACGATTCCATGCAATACAAGATCTGGTAACCATCCTCGTACACGCTCCTATGGTATCGGTACTCACCTGCCTGCAACT
The DNA here is from genome assembly GCA_019425775.1 of Rafetus swinhoei. NCBI lineage: Eukaryota > Metazoa > Chordata > Testudines > Trionychidae > Rafetus > Rafetus swinhoei. The sequence goes on along the minus strand of CM033425.1, from coordinate 14,172,137 downwards.
GATGGGACATATGGCCACTACCACATTTGTAGTACAACATGCGCGACTACACTTCCATTGTCTTCAGCATTGGCTGGCTTTGGTATACGTTCCCACAAAGCACAGCATTCAAAAGTCAGTAGCTCCTCTAACCTACATCCGCAGCTCCCTGTCGTGGTGGACCAACCTGCACAACCTCATGGCAGGTGTCCTGTTCCATCGCCTGCAACCTACCAGTCAGCTAACTACAGACGCCTCCCTTACCGCCTGAGGCGCGCACATGGATGGCATGAAGGTTCAGGGCAAGTGGTCAGCTTCAGAAGGGGCTCTTCACATAAATCTTCTACAGCTCAGAGCTGTATTTTATGCATGCAGACATTTCCGTGTTCACATATCTGGAACAACCATCAGAATATTGACCGACAACATCGCGATGATATATTACATCAGTCGGCAGGGAGGAGCATGATCACGTTCCCTGTGTGCAGAAGCAGTCCGATTGTTGAATTGGTGCATTCGAAACGACATCACCTTAATAGCATCCTACTTACCTGGCACCAACAATGTTATTGCGACTCTCTGAGCAGACATTTTCCTCATAATCATGAGTGGAAAATACATGCAGACATCCTTCAACACATTTTCTGTTTGTGGGGAACTCCTCGAATAGATTTATTTGCCACTGGTGACAACACAGAGTGCCAGCACTTTTGCTCCAGGGCAGGCATTGGAAAGGGATCGCTGGGAGACACGTTCCTAATCAGCTGGAAGATGTCGCTACTTTATGCATTTTCCCCGACTGTGCTCATACCCAGAGTACTAGAGAAAATCAACATGGACTTGGCGTGTGTAATCCTCGTAGCTCCAGCATGGGCCAGACAACCTTGGTACCCATTCCTCCACCTAATGTCTGTGCAGCCACCTTATCCTCTTCCTTTTTCTGCTGGACCTTCTTTCTCAGAATCATGGCTCTCTCCTCCATCCCAGGCCAGAGACTCTGCATTTAATGGCCTGGCTCCTGACAGGTTCAAAGCAGCTGAGCATCTCTGCTCAGAACAAGTGAAAGCTGTCTTAATGTATAGTAGACGGAAATCTACTCAAACAACTTACTTTGCAAAATGGCGAAGATTTGCACTTTGGTGCTCCAACAATCGGATCGACCCCGATACATCGCTTCTCCACCAGATCCTTGATTATGTCCTTCACCTTCAACAAACAGGGCTTTCTATCTCGTCCCTGAAAGTACATTCGGCAGCTATCAGTGCTTTTCATCATCCCATAGAAGGGGTATCGATATTTGCTCACCCAATCACTAAAAGATTCATAAAAGGTCTGACGAACCTTAACCCCCCACGCAGACCACCACCACCCTCCTGGAACCTGGACTTAGTATTGGATACTCTCATGTATCCTATGTTTGAATCATTAGCCACAACATCTCTCCAAATGCTTACAGTGAAGTTGGTTTTTCTCTTGGCAATCACATCTGCATGCAGAGTCAGCGAGTTGGCTGTTCTAATGGCAACACCACCATTCACATCGTTTACCAAGGATTCAGTCATATTGCGTTTATACCCTGCTTTTATTCCCAAGGTATGTTCTAAATTTCATATCAATGAACTCATAGTATTACCATCTTTTTATCCGAAACCTCACTCTTCTTCATGAGAAGATCTGCTCCATACACTGGACATACATCGAGCACTTTCCTTTTATATTGACAGAACCTGAGAATGGTGTAGAACAGATTGGTTGATAGTATCAATTGCAGCATGATCCAGAGGCAATGCCTTATCCAACCGATGTATTACAAGGCTTATAGTGACATGCATTACCACCTGCTATGCCATTTGCAATAAACCTCTCCAATCCCAACCAAAAGCCCACTCTACGAGAGCTGTAGCTACTTCTACAGACTTCATGCGAGGAGTCCCATTGAGTGATATTTGTTGAGCGGCTACCTGGTCATCGAATGCTACATTCATGCACCATTATGCAATCATACAACGCTTGGCCGCTGATTCCACTGTCAGGAACTATGTTTTTTGGTCCATTACCACCACTGTAACTATTGTGTTTAATGATGCCGGGAGTGCCATTTTGGCTATGAGTTGGCTCCCTTCAATGTTGCCTGAAATAGCACCTGTTTTTCCTTATTAAAGTTGTTAATTTTGTGTAATTATGATAGTAATATTTGACCTGTAGAGCAGAATAGTTGGCCAATCAAAACTGAAGGGTACCCAAAGCGTATACTTTGCACCTGAATAGGTTGAGTTGTTCCTTATCTTGGGGCATAGCCTTGAATTGCAACTTTTTGTTGTGATGGTGAATGGCCTCAACTAATAATAAGTTGGAAGGGGAAGGGGTCAGATGTGCAAAATGTCAGTATTTTATATCTCTACTCCAATGATTTAGTGAAGCAATATGTGAACTTTCAGAGGTATTTTCAAATGCTGCGTAAATTAATGGTTGCTATTTTAAAATTTCTGTTTAAAGACCAACTACAAAAGCTCCTCCTGACCAAAGAAGAAATACAATTAATCAATGCTGAGTCCCTTTATTGGAGATGGTGCTCAGGGCCAGTAGTTGGGAGCCGTAGGTGGTAAAGGCATGTTTTTGCTGGTGCCTAAATACCTTGTCTTTTGCTTGGATCTTGGTGGTATCAGAGGTACATGGAACATCATAGTAGCTCTTCTGAGAGTAGGATGGCATTGTAGTGATCTTGCAAGAGACCACCTCTGCTTTTGTTGTTCTCTCTGTGGAATAGAGCAAACCCTCTTTTCAGATTTGCCCACAGGCATGTCCTCTTTTTTTCCCTCTTATGGAGTGGGTGGAAAGACTATTTGCTTGTTCATCTCTGACTGGAAGAGTCCTCCAACAGCATCATTTTAAGCTGGAGATCCCTGTCCTAGTGGACTCTTTTAGGTTGTTGCAGTGGGGCATTTCTGGGGTATGTGCCCCTTTCCTAGGCAGCAAACACATAAGGCATGCCCATCTGAAATGGACATAGCATTGTAGCAGGATTCACAGCATTCAAATCCTGAGGATTCTGGCCTCTTTACTGATAATCATTCCATAAGAGGAGAGTGTATAACAAACTAAGAAGAAAACAAAATTGCTGTTTTTAAACTAGCAAATATCTAAGGATATATATCAACTTTTTTCTAATTTTGAGTTTGGTGAAGCACTGCTCCTGTGCTGTGTACAGCTGAGGACAATTGAACTAAACTGAAGGGTTCAGGTAGAGCTACCCACAATGCATTAGCATTGTAACACTCCTACTACTTGTACAGACACCTTTACCTTAAATCTCTGATTGATGGCACCAGGACACATTGACACCTGAAATGGAGCTCTTATGGGGACTCCACTCAAGAATTATTCTTCTGCCTGTTCAATAGACCACAGAACCCTTGTGATAAAACCATTCTCCCAAAATTCAAAGGAAAAAAAGACTCCAAATGCACCCTTTTCCTTTCTCCCACCTGGGATGTCATATACAGCTCATCTTTTGGACAGTAATTAACCTGACTGCGCCCAGATTCTTTCTATCCTTGTCGCAGGCCTCCACTCTCCAAAGCCATTCTTGGAGAGCTCCCAGGGTATGTCTAGACTACATGCCTCTGCCAACCGAGGCATGTAAATTAGACATACCGACATAGTCAGTGAAGTGGAGATTTAAATATCCCCCGCTTCATTAGAATAAAAATGGCCGCCGCGTTGTGCCAGCTCAGCTGTTTGTCGGCACGAAGCAGCAGTCAAGATCGGTTGGCAAGGAAAGCCTTTGCCGACCGATCCTGTAAACCTCGTTGCACGAGGCATAAGGGATTGGTCGTCAAAGGCTTTCCTTGCCGACTGATCCCTGTCTTGACTGCCGCTTTGTGCCAACAAACAGCTGAGCCCGCACAACGCGGTGGCCATTTTTATTCTAATGAAGCGGGGGATATTTAAATCCCCGCTTTATTGACTATGTCAGTATGTCTAATTTACATGCCTCGGTCCGCAGAGGCATATAGTCTAGACATACCCCCAGAGTTGCTTTGTTCCTTTGGCATTTTTCCAGTAGCACCAAGTCAGGTTTCCTGCAAGAGAGCTCCCCACAATACATTCAGGCCTCCATGCCTGTAATTCCTTCCTCTGCTTTGGGAAGGATCTCTTGTTCTAGGCTTGCTGCAAGACTTTCCGCAATATCCCACTCAATTCAGGCCTTTCTGCCTGCTGAGTCCTATGCTGTTCCTAAGATTCACCCTCCAGCATTAACCATCTTGTTTCAAGTATGGCAGTTTCTAACCATGCTGTCTTTTCCCCTTGTTCCTAGAGGCTTCTGCACAATCTCTTCTGCAACTCAGCTGGGGTTCTCCAGTCCTGGTCAGTCCTCATCAACAGCCGTCTTTACCAGTTGTTCTTCACAATATATTTCTGTACCTGATCTCTGCTGCTACTGTTTCACCCTTTCCTTTTCAGGCAACTCTTCCTTTCCCTTCTCTGAGTTTCTGCCCTTTTCCTGACTGAGTCCTTATATAGCCAAGTATCTTCCTTTAATCCCAATTAGAAGGCTGCTAATCAGTCATAGATGCACTGGCCCCTGATTTTTATAAAAGCAGCTAGTAACGGCCCTGGTCCAGAATCATCCTCAAACGGTATTTAGGAAACCTAAGTACCTTTCAGGATCTGGACTGTGTGACAGGCTCATTTGGATGAATACATAGTATTTATAGATAACAATTTAAATAAAGCCTCAAGGTGGGGTCCTGTAGGTGTTTTCAGATGCTGTCTAAATTAATGGTTAATATTTAAAAATATCTGTTTAAAGACCAACTACAAAAGCTCCCCAACAAAAGAAGAAATACTGTCTGTGTTTACTGTGCTTCCCTGAAATTCATGACTGCTGTTTCAAGCTGGCCAAGTTTACTAAATAAAATAAAAAGACATCATCCAATCTGTTTAAACCCCCAAATTATCTTCCTTCAAAAGCAAGGCAATTCCTATGTAGAATCTTTTGAAAGTAAGCTTCAGGGAAGATTAGGCTTTTACTTTCTGAAAGTGCCATTAAACACACTCTCCTCTGTCCTGAGTAAGAGGTTTGAGATGCACCAATGAGGGACACAGTCTAATGCATCTTTAAAAATACATTAAATACAGTATGAAGAAAAAGCAAATGTTTAGCTTGATATTATAACTAAAATATGTATCCACAAAGCTTAGAATGATTCCCATGGCCACAGATCACACAAAGTGAAAAAGTAACTCAACAAAACCATTGAAAATTTTATTGTGATACCTCAGATACAATATAGTGAAACAACAAATGATGTACAGTATTGCTAGGACAAAACAACAAAGCAGCCATGACATCTGTAAAAGACAGCATTTTAAAGTGTTTAAGAAATAATATGAGGCATAACTCATTATGACTCAGATTCTAGACCTTAAATTATTTGTCCTTTTCAAAATCACTTCTGAAATTCCTCTTCCTTTACAACAGATACTGCTGATTGACTTACACTAGTACTAAATGAAGTAAAATACAATATCCTACAAGTTTAACAATAATTTGACAGCTTCTTTGCACTCACTCCATTATCATACAACTATTATCATATTAAAATTTGTCTCTCTCTGGTGGTCCGGTCTTTCAGTCTGGATAGGGGTGTTGCAATCTGCATGATCCTCTTATCTGAAAAAAAAAAAAATCTTGAGAGCAATATATAAAGGAAAATTCTCAAGCCAGTTGGAAATGGTACAATGTCCCCCAGGTTAGCAATATAGTTTACATTAGTGAGCAATATGGATATTACTATTTCCATAATCAAAGAGTTAATTGCTTCTGTCACTTTGAAGTCTTGTTCACATGAAACCAAATTAATTTCAAATCATGTTTTCCTCAAGCTGCAATAAGATTAGATGTATGAAAATTAAGCCAGTTAGAGAGAGTGCTGATTATTTTAAGCTTGCCAAATATTTAATTTGCAGTAGGGCATCAGGACTTCATTAGTACACCATTAAAATTCAGCCTACATCACTATATAGTTTATAGATAATGAAAAAGTTCACATATTCCAGCCCATTTTAACAATAGGCAGATACTACTCAGAAGAGGTTATGGATGGGTAAGAGGGTAATAATATACTGTATATTAAAATGGCAACACAGTGAAATAAATACATTAAAAAATCCAAAACAGCAAAAGTGGTCAGGCTAATGTATCAGCAAGCCCATCCTAAGTATGTCATGGTATGTCTACACTAGCCCCCTAGTTCGAACTAGGGAGGCTAATGTAGGCATTCGACGTTGCAAATGAAGCCGGGATTTAAATATCCCGGGCTTTACATCTTCGTCGGCGCCATTTTTAAATCCTTAGTTCAAACTAACTGCCTGCGGCTACATGCGGCAGTCAAACGTTAACTCGAACTAAGTCCTTAGTTCGAGTTAACTGTTACACCTCATTCCACGAGGTGTAACAGTTAACTCGAACTAAGGACTTAGTTTGACTGCCGCATGTAGCCGCGGGCAGTTAGTTCGGACTAAGGGGATTTAAAAATGGCGCCCGGACGGGAAGATGCAAATAAAGCCCGGGATATTTAAATCCCGGGATATTTAAATCCCGGGCTTCATTTGCAACGTCGAATGCCTACATTAGCCTCCCTAGTTCGAACTAGGGGGCTAGTGTAAACATACCCTCAGAGAGTTTACAGGAAATTTTGCAACTTAACATTTTGTAAATAACAGTATTGCCTTTTGCTGTTTAAATAGGCTATGTCTACACTATGGGGTTTTTCTGGGATACCGTCTGATCTTCCGGAAGCCCTGTCTTTCTCCTTCCATGAGGAAGAAGGGCTCTTCCATAAGGGGAGGCTTTTCCGAAATTTGGCCCAGTGTAGATGGGCTGAATTTCGGAAAAGCCTCTTCCAAAAAAACTATCGGAAAAAGGTACACAAATTGTGGAGCACATTTTGTGTACCTTTTTCTGATAGATCATTGTAGTCTAGACGTAGCCAAAGGTGTCTATAGTTGTTATGGAAAGAAAGAATGTTGGCACTTGAAGCAGACTCAATACTGTAACACATGTTTACAGCCACTAATTAGAGCCTAGACAAAGAAGAATGTGTCAGATTCCAAAATCATGTAAAATTATGATGATTAATTATTTTAGGACAGTCATAGATAGCTTTTATAGGTTCAAAAGAATATCCTTTCTATACATGTATATTTTTGCTAGCATATTCTTATGTATCCCAATGAACACTCTTTCCAAGAAGCCAGCTCGTAATTGGTTCATTTGGCCCAAGAAAGAGCTAGCATGAAATAACAAAAGAATTCACCAAATCTTTTTGTTAAAGTTTATAAAAAATACAAAATAAATGTTAAGACCAACAGTAACAATAACCAGTACAAGTAACAAAAGTGCTCAAGTGGGAGAGGAAGTAAACTTGCTCAGAATGAACACACAAAAACTTTAAATATAATCTTAATATATTACATAAAAAAGTTAGAGGGAAAATGTTTTGTAGAATTATCTTCAAGTAAGTTTTTTCTTTTTAATGTACTGCTGGAAGGTTCAGTGACCAGACTGACCTCTTCACATCAACCAGCAGCCATTGGTATCTGGAACCAACTTCCACCAAAACCATTAGGCATAACTCTCCACGTCTATACACTGGGAGAATTATTTCAAAGAATCACTGATAATGTCAAGCAATAAGAAAAAAAGGTTCACATACTCCCAGATATCATACTGAGCATAGCAGTGTGTAGGAATTTTTATTTGTTATAGCTCTGTGTCTCCACTACCTTTTAGCCTCCCTTTACCCTCAAAAGACCAATAAGAGTATTTCTTTATTTGGTTCTCTTAAAAGCCATAACATCATATGAAATTCACATTAATTCCTTATGCCAGTAATTGAAGTTTAGGTGCTAAGCACTTAATGAAATCCCAACCTTTGGCACTGAGGGTAATTAAGATTTTGGTGAAAATGTCCAGTTTGAAATACAAAGAAATAATGCACTGAAAAAAGAGGTTGAGACTCGAAATAAGAATATTTCTTCTAGTTTTTTTTTAAATCTCATTGATATGAAACATCCAAATCCACTATTTAAAATATTATTATAGATTGTTCTCCCTCTGTTAAAAAGAAAACATTAACTCTAAATTTGTACTATCATTTTTATAGTGAAGGATGGGGGTGGTTTTCTCTTTAACGTACATGTAATTCTCCTTGAGTCTATATATATGCAACAAGAAAAGTATGAATTTCCTATAGATACCTTCATGTGTGTTACATTTAGGCTCTGAAGCCAACACAAACTCCTTACTCATGGCTATTTCAGTGCTTTCATTGTTGGCAATGGACATTATACTAGAGGAAGATTGAAAAATAATCCAAACAAAACAGAATTTCGGGTTCTTTCAGATTGAACAGATGGGCAGCACCAGATGACCATCTTGTGCCCGTGACATTCAGATAAAGGGAACACCTGAGTCCAATCTAATTTTTGATTATGGAGGAGCAGTATGAGCCAACCCACAAAAATCCACCTTGAACACAACTATACTAGACCAGTTCCTTGGATTTAAGACCAAGTACTTTTTAAAATATAGGTTCTATAGGTTTATCATCACAGTTCCTGAGGTACAACTTCTGATTTGCTCCTAACCATTGCATGTTTGTAAATGAATGATGTGTGGTAATAAAGTGCAGTAGAATTTTGAAAGCCTGTCACAGATTTATCCAAAATGTAATAGCAGCAGCAATGGCACACAATGCAAATTTCACAAATGCCATGTTAAAATGGTTATTAAAAGAAAACTAACTTCTATTCTATAGTAAGGCTTTCATACTGTTCATTTCATCTCAGTACTTATGTAGTGTTAATGTAAAAGGCATTCCCCCAACTGCTCTGTCCTCAAGCATTAAGGGAGCTAAATACAAAAGGCCCTCCACAAATATTTTTCATTTGATAACAAAGTTAGCAAATAATGTAAGAGAAGATTTTTTTTTAAAACCTCTCTGAAAGTGCATGCAGGGAACTCAATAGTAAATTTTGTAGCTACACATCCGCAGAAGCTTTTCTTACTAAGTTATTCCAGGTAAGAAGAAGCTGCAAGGTCCGTTCCCCCAAAAAACCCAGAAAGAATGTGAGCTTTATATAAATTTTGTTATGAAAATGTCTTTGGGGGTGATTTATCCAGCAAACCAACAAGCCCCCTTTTCTTTTTTTAATTATCTTGTTATTCTATTTTATGAAGAAATTGAGTTAACGTCACAATTTCCTGCCCACCCATCAACCCTCACTCTTCTGCAGGTACGGTTATAAATTTCAATCTCATAAGTTCTGGCCTCTTGTTACATAAAAATAACTATTTTTGTTAAAGTGTAGCAAAAGCAGAATGTTTCAGTGAATTTTCTTTATAACAACCTCTTTGTCCAGTGCATTAGACTACATAGCTACATGGAACCAGCCATAAAACTTCACTGATGCACAAGTCCCTGTTACTGTTAAAAGGTACATTACCAAAACTTTTTTACACTAATTTTTTATAAATACAAGATGCAGATATTTTTGGGCCCTTTGATTTTGCAGGTTGTAATGTTGTCAACTTCTCCCTTCAAGATACAAGTTTGCTGGATAAGGAATGTAATTGTGTTGATTAAATATATTCTCTAGTGTCACTACCTTAGTATCCCTTGAAAATTAGTTGCACTAAAAATACTGAACTATTAATGTATTCTTCTTTGCAAAACTTAAGATGTACTAAATTGACTCAGTATAACCAAAAGAATTCCAAATGTGCACTGTACCTTTAACTTACTTGCCTGCAAGATATACACAAATTATGGTACTCACAAATTTAAAAAGCAATTAATGAATACTCAAATACTGCATCCCTTTCACAGCCAGAGATATCAGAAATTGCTACATATAAAAAAAGATACCCCAGCCCATACATTCTTCAGGATTACTCATATCAGATTTGGTGTAGGTGTTTAGGCAAAAAGCATGCACAGCAGAAGGTAGCATTAAAGGCATAGGTCAAATAAAGATGCTAACCAGTAAAATTCATTTGCAGTTAGTGAACTGTCTCCCTAGAATTTGAGATTTTAGAAAAAAGTCATCCAAAATATTCCAAAACAACTGTTCACACAAGAATACATATACAAAAAGGAAATTTACACAAGGAGAAAAAAAGGCAAATATGGCCTGAAAGAGCCACAAACCATACATTTGTGAGGTTTTAAAGTTCAGTGATATTCTCAAAGCCATCTCAGTCAAAATCCTTTCACTTGTATTAGTCTTTATAAAGCATGTTCCTCAGAATATTGTCCAAAAAGAGTGGAAAAAATGCTTTTAATTTACTCCCAGCCATTGTCTTTGATCATATGCGCAAGTTCAATGATAAATTTTCCTTCTTTGTATTTCTGACTGCTCTCAAATGCATGTTCCTAAAAACAAAAATAAATAAATAAATAAACTAAATTAAATGAAAATACTGAGTTTTTTTATGTTATTTCATTAATAAATTTGACATATAAATAAAAATGAATAGATAATTATCATTTGTCATCTGTTAAGGCTTTTTGGTGATATTTTATTACAGGTAGAATCTCTCTAGTCTGGTACCCTTGGGACCTGACTGGTGCTGAACCAGAGAATTTCCTAAAGCATGAAAGGTCAATATTGTCCAGCAGCATTACCAACACTTCCACTGCTTACTAGGCTTAGAAGACATTTAGGAGTAAATTAGAGCTAAATAACAGCACAGAATACAGACTGATGGCTGTAAACAAACTGTATGGGACTGGAAACTTGGCCACACTCATGATAAGTGGACATACGGCTAACTAAAGTCATGCCAGACCAGAGAGTGCTGGGCTAGAGAGGTTCAACCTGTAGTATAGATGTTAGGTCCAGAGAAGAGAAACAAGAATGATTAAAGGTTTAGAGAATATGAGGTATGAAGGAAGACTGAAAGATCAGGGCTTGTTTAGTTCGGAAAGGAGAAGACTGAGAGGGGACATGATAGCGGTTTCCAGGTATCTAAATGGATTTCACAAGGAAGAGGGAGAAAAATAGTTCTCCTTGGCCTCTGAGGTGAGGACAAGAAGCAATGGGCTTAAACTGCAACAAGGGAGGTTTAGATTGGAAATTGGGGAAAACTTCCTAACTGTCAGGGTGGTTAAACACTGGAATAAATTGCCTAGGGAGGTTGTGGAACCTCCATCTCTGGAGATATTTAAGAGCAGGTTAGAAAGACATCTATCAGGGATGGTCTAGACGGTGCTTGGTCCTGCCATGAGGCCTCTTTAGGTCCCTCCAGTTTACTATGATTCTATGTTTTCTCTCTCCTGCTTGAAATATCTAATTTTAGCACATATAGTGTTCTTTACCTAAAAGCCACGCCAAAATTTTAATATAAAATTGCATATGTCTATGCAAACTATAATTAAACATTTATAGTACATACATATATCCATCTACCTATATATTTCTATGATGCCCATTAGTGTAAAATTTTAAACACCTCTCAAGCATGTTAGATATTTAATGTGACTGCCATTTCTATAAAATGCCAGGATTATCATGCTTGGTATTTTATTTCAGAGCCAAGATTGTGCTTGTTCTGTTATGTATTGTTAACTACAGGCCTGATAAGACTAATCCTTCTTCAAACTAGCCCTGGGATTGCTGGATTCATACTGTTTTTTCCATATTTTGTCAAGCCACAAGTTCTGCTTAATTGTACAGGTTAAACCTCTAAAATCTGGGACTTTCTGGTCTGGCAGGAGCATGGATATTACTGGATCAAAGAGCCCTACCTGGCCAGATTCAGGGGCTGGGCTGGCAGTGGGGAGCGCAGCCCCTTTGGCAGCGGGGCCAAAGTGGTGGGTAGCACAGGAAGTGCAGCCGAAGGCATTACAGCTGGTGGCTGGGAGTGCAGCACAGCCAGCGGGGGTCAGGAGCACAGTCCTAGATGGATGGGCACAGGTGGGAGCACAGTTCCACCTTGACGAACGGCAGTGCGACTGGCACCCAGGAGTGAAGCCTTGACTTCACCTGGTTTAACAAATTCTGTGGTTCAGGTCTGTTTAGGTGGTCCCAAGGGTGCCAGACCTGGGAGATCTCACCTGTAGGTGATTTCCTAGCAGTACCAGGGCCCACTGATGGAAGGGAGGGACTGCCCCAAGAGCCCAGTGATTCAAACGGGCCTAGGTTGGTTCCCTACCACTGCTGCAACATCTGGAGGCCGTTTAAATCATTGCTAAAGCAGGGCTGGACGTGGCGGGGGGAGGAAACCATCTGAGTGATGCTGAAGGTTGGCTGCCTCAGCCCCACCCCTTCTGCCCAGAGCTCCACCCTTTCCAGGAGTGGCAAGGCTTTCAGTTCCCCTGAGCAGCAACTTACAAATTTGGACAGGCATTGTTTTTCATCACTTGAAAGAGCGTGGAATGCATAGATCAGAAAATCATAGGTTGTGAGCTCTAAATTGGTCTTGCATGGTAAAAGGGATGACAGAAGCCAAAGTTAGTATTATGGAAATGGAACCTTCTAATGCAGCTGTTCAGTTTCCTTCATTCCTTAATCAGACAACAATCCTTTTATAACATCAGCTCTGGATGTTCATTATTACTAAGAGAAGGAACACATGCAGCTGTTTTCCAGAAGATTCTGAAATTCAGCTGAACTGAAAACATCCTACAAGTGGAAACTTCCAAGGGTCACCGAAAAGAAGAGTTTGACATTTTGATAGTGCCAGAACTGGAGCAAATTAGCAGTCTGGATAACTTTTCAGCCACAAAATTAAGTTAATTATGGTGATTATTTGTAGTACGTTGACAACATACTCACCATTTAAAACCATAGCTCGTGTTTTGACTAGGAATGTTAGCTAATGTTTAAAATGTTAAATGCTAGGGTTAATCAGTTGACCCTGGAGCAGTCCTTCCCCCATCTGCAGTGCAGTGGCCTGTGGCTAGAGGAGAGAATGCTCTGCCACCAGCCCTGCTGTGGCTGGGAGGAGCTGCTCTGGCCCAGCAACAGGGCCTGCTCCTGCCCTTTCCCCAGCATGGGGGCTGCTCTGGCAGTGGAAGCTGCTTCAGCCCTGCCCCCACCACAGCTGCAACCATTGGAGATGCTCTGACCTCAGCCCCACCCCCGTCCTGCCCCTGGTTCAGCATGGCTGTGGACAAGATCCAGCCAGCCAGGCCAGTTAACTGGTGACCTGGTAAGCAGGCCAACAAGAGGGTAACTGGTTAACCTCTTACATCTCTATTTTGACTATATCACTGTGTGTTCTTAAATGACAAATAATTAAAGAAAATAAATAAATCTGAAAACCTGACATCCAAAGTTTTAATACCAAAATGTGAGTGGCACTTAAATTCCAATGTAATAGGGACTATAGCAAAAAAAATCCCCATATTATAATGGAACTACAGTGTACTTCGGCTTTATTATTTTCAATATGTGAGATGTTAACACTGTTAAAACATTCAATTAGTTATAAATGGAGTATTTTTTCTGATGGATGTGGATGCAATAGATTAAGAGTCACTCAATATAGCAATAAAAAATGGTGTCTCTGTAGCGTAAAGACAACTTCTGTGTATTGCTAGATATAGCTTTGATAAAGAAATACATTATTATATGATTAACTTACATATTTCCATCCAAGAGTAGTTTTACAGTTTTCACAATAGATATCTGCAACAGCATGTAAACCGGTCAAAAGAACTCTCTCCTCTGCTGGACCACAGCCCACATTTACACTGTAACAGAGAAAAGAAACAGTAGTATCTTAAACAACAAGACAAATCTTGTTTTTTTATGAGACAACAACATTCTACTTTTCTCCTGAAGATGAAATGATTCAAGTAAAATCTAAGTCTCCAAGATATATGTGCCAGTATTTTTAGTCAAGTTTTTGTGAAATTAAATTCTAGGATTATACTTCGAGGACAGAAGGAAAATGTTTAACCGTTTTTTCCCCATTTTCTATCATGGAACAGTGTTTATTTGTAGCACGAGTTAACTATCATCATCTATACCATCAAAATAACATAAAACAAAGCATGATGAATTGAAAACTATTTAACGGAACTCAAAATAATAATAAATGACCACCTTATAAGTAATAAGGCCTTTTAACTCAGGCCATGTCTTTGCTGGGCTTTCAAAATGGGTAAGCTCCACTAGTGCCAGTCATAGCTTTCCTTTTTTATGCTAGGCATTTACACTAATGCGAATACACTAAAATCAAAGCACTTCCCAAGATAGGAAAGGCTTTACTGATATTGTCATGCTACAGACCAACAGTCACAGACAATGAATATTTAAAAGCCAATGGAATGTCTCCTGCACACCTTTCTTCTCCAAAAGAAAGTTTTCCTAATTTAGGCATATGTTTTTAAAGACTGGTCAAATAGTCATTCTAGGAAAATCAGGCAACATTTAGTGAAACCATTTCTGCTGTAACACTATCCAGATCTGTAGCGTTCTTGAATATGCTTGGCACCCCAATTCTATATGAAGAAACTATAGATAAAAGAATAAAGGTATCTGTAAAAGATAGTCACATATTTTAATCTTTACTATAATTACCTGGTCTATAAACATAAAACAGATACACCTGACTTGCGTTCTATTTATGAATAGCTCTGAGCAATTTAACTGGTTAAAAATGGAGATGCAAGCCACTGCAATTAAGCTGGTTAAAAATGGAGATGAAAACTAATGACAGCGTATTACAAAATCAAAATTAGCTCAAGCTTTATAAAAGCAAGGTATCAAGGATACGTGTAGGACTAGAGCAGGGGTTGCCACCCTGCAGCTCGCAAAGCCGCATTTGGCTCTTTGATTACAAAAAAGCAGCTCCTGCAAGTACTGCTCAGCCTGGCCATTCTGTGCAAGACGCCCCAGCACCTACTTACGACCGGGCCACTCTGTGCCGCATTCCAGCGCAAGCTCATGGCCGGGGGCCACTCTGCGCACGTGCCCCAGCCAGCTCATGCTCAAGGCTGGCTGCTCAGCACATGTGCCCAGCGCCTGGAGGGAGACAGCGTGTGGTGGTAGCAGTGGTGGCAGCAGCTCTGGGACCCAGGCATAAGGTTTGGGGGGGGAGAGGGGGAATTTCCTGGCTCTGGGGAAGGGGAGGAGGATTGGGTTAGGGGGTGCTCATGGCATCCCAGCCAGCACATGCTCAAGGCTGGCCGCTCAGCGTACGCGCCCAGTGCCTGAAGGGAGACGCACGTGGTGGTAGCAGCGGCAGTGATTCCAACTCAAGGACCCAGGCATAAGGTTGGGGGGGTGGGGGATTGGGTTAGAGTGTGGGGTGGTGGTGCCTGGCTCTGGGGAAGAGGAGAGGAGGGGGATTGGGTTGGGGGGGTACGAATGGTGTCCCAGCCAGCACATGCTCAAGGCTGGCCGCTCAGCATACACGCCCCAGCGCCTGGAGGGAGACGTGCATGGTGGTAGCAGCAGCGGCTCTGGGATCCAGGCATTAGGTTGCGGGGGGAGAGAGGGACTGGGTTAGAGTGGGGAAGGGTGTGCCTGGCTCTGGGGAAGGGGAGAGGGATTGGGTCAGAGCGGGCGCGTGTCTGGCTCTGGGGGAGGGGAGAGAATGGGGACTGGGTTAGAGCAGGGCGGGGGGGGAGGGAGTAGAAATCCTGGGACTGCATGCCAGCTCCAACTTCTCAGGAAGCACGCAGCTGTTGTGGGGAGCAGAGGAAAAGCATGCACTTCCTGAGAAGTTGGAGCTGGCATTCAGTCCTGGGACTCACACACACACAAAATCTCTCCCCCCCCCGCCGGCACAGGCAGGCAGCAGGGGGCAGGAAGTCCCCGGCTGAGCGACAGACCCAGCATTCCAGGAAGTGTGCCAGTTGTTTAGGGGAGAAGAGGGAAGGGGAGGAGCAACTCTCTCGCTTCCTGAGACCTGGGATCCCCAGGTACCGGCCGAGCTGTCCCTGTCCCCTCTCCCTGGCCAGACCCCCCATCACCAGCACCCTGCCCCAGCACCCACCAGCACCCTATCTCGTACCCCAGCACCCTGCCCCCACCAGCACAGTTAGGGATAGGGGGGGTTTGGAGGAGTTGGTTTTTTTGCATCTCACTTGTGTGGCCCCGACTAACTTTTCTGTGGGTCAGTGACCCCTGACTCAAAACAGGTTCCCTGCCCCTCTCATAAATAAAGACAATGCTGAAACATTTTGTGTTTGATATAATATTTTATTTAAAAATGAAGCTTGGCCAACAAGCCCCCAATTGGGGCCAAGCCACCATCTGGCCACAGCATAACACTCCTGCAACCCCCCCAAACTCCAAACCTGAGCTTATCACACACTGGAACCCCCTGTCCTGAGCCTCTCACACCCCCAAACTCCTGCACCCCCACATTCCCAGTCTTCTGCCACAACACTCCTGCACCATTTACACACTGCAAATCTGTGTCCTGAGCCCATCATACTTGCAGCCTCCCCTGCCCTGTGCCCCTCACACACTCCAACCCAAACTCCTGCATCCTCACATCCACAAGCCTGCAGCATGCTCAGCACCCCAACCCTCCACCTGACCCCAATATATCTACCCATTGCTTTTTTTGTGATGGTATGCCTTGGGCCAGCATACCAGCACCAATTTTCCCTGCATAACTTAAATACATTTTTTTTTTTTTTTTGCTCAACAACTTTCCCCCCGGAGTACCAGCACCCTTTTTCTTATAAAAAAAGCACTGTATCTACTTATATAGATTGATATATAAAAATAAATATATAATACGTGGCTCTTCGCACTCTATCCACCGCTATATTGGCTCTTTGTCCCTAACGGGTTGGCCACCCCAGACTAGAGGGTTAAGTTGCAACTGTAAACCCTCTTGAGAGAAGTCTGGCTTCTAGCTTCTGACAAATCTACAATTTTCAAGGCCAATATTAAAGCATTCTAAAGATTAACCTGAAAAAGTAATGCTCAGTTCTCACATTAGTGATGATGTCCATCAGAAAAAAGTTACAGCAATTTTCTGGAATAAAACAGTTTAGTGGAATAGAACAGTTCAGTTAGCATTAGATGCAGTTGAAAGCTTTATTTCTAATTAAGAGTTAAATGTAATTAATGATAGGATTTTCTATATAAGTGTAAGGAAGAAGTTACTCACCTTTGTTCAGTAACGATGATTCTTAGAGATGAGTCCCCGTGGGTGCTCCACTGATGGTGTCAGGCTTGTTCCGGCACCACAGCTCGGAGAGTTCCAATAGCTGTGTTCAGCCAGGTTGCGCATGTGCAATCAACAGCTTGTGCCATTCGCGCCATTTGATCATTGCGCGCACCCAGCTGCCCACTCAGTTCCTCTCACTGTTAGATGTCTGGAAAGAGAGAAAAACAACTCCGGAATGGGGAGAAAGGGCGGGACGTGGAGCACCCACGGGGACCCATCTCTAAGAATAATCATTACTGCACGAAGGTGAGTAACAACTACTTCTTCGAGTGGTCCCTGTGGGTGCTCCACTGATGGTGACTATATAGCAGTACCCCATGTTGAGTTTCTGGAGTTAGGATTTGTCAATGACAAAGTACTGGTGAAGCCACCGAGGAATCTGCTGCCCACCGCTGAACTATTGCATAATAATTCATAAATATCAAGTCTGAGGACCATGTGGATGCTCTGCAAATGTCCGGCAGCAAGACCCCACGCACAAAGGCAGTGGATGTTGCTACTGCCCTGGTGGAATGTGCTCTAGGAAAAGTCTGAAGGGGCTTGTTGCAGATTGAGTAGTAGGTAGTAATGCAAGAAACTATGATCTTGGAAACATGCTGGGAGGATAATGGGTTTCCCTTGGAGTGGTAAAAAGCTATAGCTCGACGTACGTGTAGTGTGCGTGGCAGCGATTCTCAGGTGGAGACGTGGTTTCGGATAAAAGACCTGCAGAACGATAGGTATGTTAACATGAAATTAGGGATGAAAGCAGGATGAGTGTGCAACATAATCGAGTCTCTTTTGAAAACCATGAAGGGTGGCATTGCCATTAGTGCTGCCAGTTCACTGACCCTACGGGCAGATGTAATTGCTAGTAGAAATACTACCTTCATCATGACCATGGATAGTGATGTTGTAGCTAAAGGCTCAAAAGGAGGGTATATTAAGGTGTCCAGTACCAAGTCCAAGTTCCAAGAGGGGGGCTGGGGTCTTCAGGGAGGTCTGAGGTTTGCTATTTTCTTAAGCAATCTCTTAGTCAGTGGATGGGCAAAGATAGAATGCCCTTCGATGGTCCCATGGAAGACGATGATTGAGGATAAGTGCACTCTTAGGGTAGAGATGGAAAGACCTGTTTGATCGAGAGCTAGTACATAATCACGTATCTTATGTATCGGTGAAGAGTATGGATAGACGTTGCTGTTCTTACACCAAGCCACAAATCTATTCCATTTTGCCAGGTAAGTCTTCCTTATAGATTCCCTTCTACTGTGCAAAAGAACTGCTTTCACCCTATCTGAGCAAAGGTGTTCCTTTATGTCAAACCAGCTAGGAGCCACACTGTCAGATGGAGGGTCTCCGGTCTCAGATGTAATAGGGAGCCGTGACTCTGAGAAAGAAGGTCTGGGAGGGGGGGCAGAGGGTGCGGTGGTTGCAGGGACATCCTGTGGAGAAACAGGTACCAAGGTTGTCTTGCCTATGCCAGTGCTAGAAGAATAACTCGAGCAGAGTTGTCTCTGATCTTCTGTATCACCCTCAGTATAAGCACCGTCAGTGGAAATGCATACAGAAGAGGTCCATCCCAGCGGACTAGTAGTGCATCCCCATGGGACTTTTGTCTACGCCCCCTCTCGAACAGCATAGGTGAAATTTTCTGTTGTCATAGGTGGCGAAAAGGTCTCTCTGAGGCGATCTGCAAGCATGGAAGATGCAGTTCAGGACATCGGGATGGATTTCCCACTCGTGGTTGTGAGGGAAATGCCTGCTGAGTGCGTCTGCCATGACATTGGTCATGCCTGGTAAGTAAGACGCTATCAGGGTGATGCAGTTCTGCATGCACTAATTCCATAAGCAGACTGCTTGTGCACAGAGCAATCTGGAACACGCTCCTCCTTGATGGTTGATATAATACATAGTGGCTATATTGTCCATCAGAACCCGGATGGTCGTACCGGTAATGTGTGTCCGGAAATATCTGCAAGCGAGAAATACGGCTTTTAGTTCCAGGAGATTGATATGTAGAATGGCCTCTGCTGAAGACCATCTCCCCTACACGGATATACTGTTGATGTGTGCGCCCCATCCAAGAAGGGAGGCGTATGTCGTCAATTGGCTTGATGGCTGCTGATGTTGGAATGGAACCCCCGCTAGAAGATTTTGGGGGTTCAACCACCAATGTAGGGATCTGCGAACCAGAGCAGTTGGATTTATCACCTTGTGAGTGCTGTGCTTTGTTGGGGTATATACTGACACCAACCAATGCTGCAGGCAGCAGAAATGGAGTCTCAAATGGTGAACCACAAATGTAGTGGCAGCCATATGCCCCATGAGGCGGAGGCACGTGAGCACAGTCACTGTAGGGGCATAGATGATGACCATGGCTAATTCCTGTATAATCTGAAAACACTCTTGAGGTAAGTATGCACGAGCGGTGGTGGAATCTAGTCGTGCTCCTATAAAATTTAGGATCTGCATGGGATCTGTAATCGATTTTTGCTCGTTGATTATGAGTCTGAGCGATTGAAAAGTTTGTCTGGCTTCCGTGATCATGTGTAATGTCTCTTACCTCGACTGGCCTTTTATGAGGCAGTTGTTGAGGTATGGAAATATAATCACACCTCTGCGCCGCAGGTGAGCTGCTACAACTGCCAGAGTCTTTGAGAAAACTCTGGGGGCGGATTCAAGGCCAAACAGTAAAACGCGATATTGAAAATGATCATCGCCGATGATGAAGTGGAGGAAACATCTGTGAGCTGGATAGATCATTATATGAAAATACTCATCTTGCAAGTTGAGGGCTGCAAACCAGTTGTCCTTGTCCAATGATGATATTATTGTGGAAAGGGTCACCATTTTGAATCTTTGACGGCGGAGGTACTTGCTCAACTTCCTGAGGTCGAGGATAGGCCTCCAACCTCTGGTTTTTTTCTATGTGAGAAAATACCGCTAATAGAATCCTCTTTCTCTGAACTGGGGAGGAACGGCCTCTATAGCTCCTATGGACAGCAGATGCTTGGCCTCTTCCTTCAACAGGGTCTCGTGAGATGGGTCCCTGAAGAGGGACAGGGTTGGTGGAATTGTCGGTGGTATGGTGGTGAAGGGGATTGTGAGCCCGGCTACCACAAGTTGTAATACCCAGCAGTCCAATGTAATAGCCACCCATTGCTTGAAAACTGCATGCCCTCGAAGGAACCATCAAACTTGTTGCTTTGAATTTTGCTGGTTGGCTGTACGGGGTGGTTGGGGTCATCTGCGTTGTGGGCGTTGTCTTGCGCGCGACTGGTCCATAGGTCGTTGTTGATGCTGCTGCCTCTGGAAGGGGTAGTCATACCTCCTCTGGTAGGGACAGTACCTTCTGTGCCTAAAGGGAGGTGTATGCATCCCCATGGTGTGAAGTGTTGAGCGGGAATCCTTTCCCTAATGGAGGACCTCATCTGTTTTTTCTGCAAATAGTTTGTTTCTGTCAAACGGGAGGTCTTCCACTTTCGTTTGAAGCTCCTTGGGGACTGCCACAGAGGTAAGCCAGGACGAGCATCTCATGGCTATTGCTGTTGCAGTGGTGCAGGCCGCTGTGTATGCCACATCCAATGAAATTTGCAAGCTCGCTCATGCTGCTGCGAAACTTTCTTGCACATAGGATTTCAAAAGGGGGGTGCTTGGTTTCTGGCAGATACTGAAGCAGCTGAGCAATCTTCTCATAGTTATCAAAGTTGTGGTTAGATAACAAGGCAGCATAATTCACAATACGTAAGAGCAGGGTTGCGGAAGAATACACCTTCCTACCAAATATGTCCAATTTTTTTACACCTGGCGTCGTCTTGCACTGTGGTGTTTTAGCACACTGTTGTGCTGCATCTACCACCAAGGAGTTCAGCTGTGGGTGATTAAACAGGAACTCCAGATTTTTGGAAGGGACGAAGTATTTCTTATCCGCTCTTGAGCATGTTGGTGGGACCGACGCTGGTGTCTGCCGAATGACTTCTGCAGCCTCCATAATGGCTTCATCGATAGGGATGGCAACTTTTGCACTCTGTCTTGGGTGAAGATTCTTCAATAGCTTATTACTGCTTTGTTTGCACCTCTGTTAATTGGACCTGCTGGGACTGGGCTACCCGTTTGAAAAGGTCCTGGAGCTGTTTGAAGTCATCTGGTGGAGACATATTCGCTGGGAACACCACTTCATCAGGAGAAGAAGATGAACGGTCAGGAATTGGGATGTCCATCTGCTGGTCCTCCACTTCTGACAATTGACCCTCTTCAGGCTCAGACTGCTGTGTGGTTGCGCCTGGACTGAGGAGAGGTCAGATGGTGATTATGTGGTAACTGAGGTGGTTTTTGTTGCGCCGGTTGTGGATCAGAGCGTGGAGATTGGTGACGTGTGCAGTGGTGATAGTAATGACATGCAGAATAAGGAGAGTCATAACAGTGGTCGTAATATTGGTCAGACGGGTGAGGTGATGAGTATCTGAAAGATCTGCAACTTGGATATAGCCTGTCATAACTAGCATGTGAGGATCGACGCGAAGAATAAGAGTAATGTGACGACCGCCTGTGTGGTGGGGAGTAGGATCGTCTCCTGTAGTAAACATGGAAATGAGAGCGAGATCTATATGGCGAGTAGTGAGACCTGTCATAGTAGTGACGTCTTGGACTGTCCTGGCGGTAAACATGGTGAAGTGGCAACCGGTATCGTGGAGGCAAGGGGAAGGGAGCCGGTGAGAATGTTGGAGATGGGGAACGGGGACTCCCCTGTCTCTGAGTTTTGCCAGTCGCTTTAGCTGGTGCTGTTGTTTGCACCACGGCCGGCTTCTCTCCTGGTGCTGGCTCCTGCCTGGTCAGTGGCTCCGCTACTTCCTCAGGCAGTGCCGCCTCTGTTTGCATGATGGGGTTGTCCTGCGGTGCTAGCCTCATTGGTGGCTCGCTTGTCAGTGCTGGCAGAGTCTCCTTCGGTACCCATCCCGCTGTGGAGGGTGGCCGTTGCTTCGGCACTGCATGCAGAGTTGAATGATGCAGTGCCAGTAGCTTTAAAGCGTGGGCGCTGCTTGCCGGCACTGCAGCCGTCTTCGGCGCCGAGAGAGATCTCTCCGGGGCTGGCATCCTCATTGTCTTTGCCCCTGAACCTGGTGCCGAGGGTTGTGGTGGGGCAGAGCCGGAGGTCCCTGGCTTATGTCCTGGGCTGATCCTATTTGTAGGATCAGGTGGCAATGAGCGAGCAGGGGACAGCCCTCTCTTTTTTTGTGGGGCTGGTTCGGTGGAGGAGACTCTTCTTTTCTGCTTCTCCTCTGTTTGTTTTATAGCTGCAGAGTTGGGTTCAAGCGCCTTATCAAACATCAGCATTTTCAGGCACATTTCTCTGTCCCGGCGGGTGTGGGCTGTCAGTTTCAAGCAATGCCCGCATTTTTGGGAGATGTGAGTGAATGCCCATCCGAAGCTGGCATGGGCTCTTTACACAGGGAACACTTTTTAAAACCTGGGGATCCAGGTATCCTTGGGTTATTGATTTGTGAAGGTTTCGGTCAATTTCAGACCACAGCTAAAGCCACTACCGGCTGACTGGGAAAGCCACGGTTTAAATAACTTGTTAGCGATCCTTTTTTTTCTTTAATAACAAAGAACGTTGAATAATCAAGGGGGAAACCTATGTACAAAGTAATTTTTTTTTTTACAGTTCTCCTGAGGAGATTGAAGAAATGCTGAGGGACAGGAGCTCTGTCTGTGGCCGAGGACGGTTGAGAGGAACTGAGCGGGGAGCCAGGTGCGCGCGATTATCAAAGGGCGCGAACGGCAAGAGTTGTTGATTGCGCGTGCGCAACCCAGCTGAACACAGCTATTGGAAATCTCCGAGTTGTGGCGCTGGGACGAGCCTGACGCCATCAGTGGAGCACCCACAGGGACCACTCAAAGAAGATGACTCAGATGACAAATTGCACAATAGAAACATTCTCCTGAAAAAGGCCACAGTTATGCTAGTCATATTTATCAACAGGGACTCCTAGTATAATGACCATGTCCTTTAAAAAAAAATTGATAGAGTGAACAGTGTTACTGTTACGGATGTCAAATTCCATTTAAAATGTCAAGTGGCTAAATGTGGGCAGCTTCAACCACCTGGGATGGGACTTCCATGCCACTGGTGGGTGCCCACCCCACCCGTAACGTGGTGAGCCTAGCCAGGCTGAAGCAGCCTCCTAGCCCGCAGTAGGCAGGCTGCTGGTTAACCCTTTAAATCCCTAGTTACTAGAACATTTTTCCCATTTGAGGAATAAACCAAAGGTTGATATTTCATAGAAAGTATATAATTGTAGTCATACTTACACAGAATTAAAGAGGTAGGCTCTTCCCTGGCTTCCCTGAAAAGACTGTAAGAAAGAGAAATATAATTTTAAAAATAAAACACATCACTCCTGAATCTGCTACAAAGCATATAAAATAATACAGTGTTGCCTTTAAAGAAAGAAATTATTTATACAGAAATTACTTTTATTGTACTGGACAAGTGCTGGCTCTTAAATTTATGTTCAAACACTAGATAGCCTCATTCCTGTAAGTCAGTGGTGGGCAACCTGCACCCAAGGGCTGCGAGTAGCCTATCAGTATTCTTTATGTGTGGCCAGGTTCAGGGTTGTCAGATTCTGACGGTTTCCATTTGCGTAGTTTTTTTCTACTGGAATTACTAAAGTTACATGCATGTAAAGTGAAGGCACATGAAGTGAGATGACTGCACACAAAAAATTTACTGTGAGAGTCATGCACTCCACTCCCTCTGTATCCAATCAAAGTACTGCTACAGTTCAATTGACACACCTTGCAGATTCTAGGTATGCAAATTCTAGAACCCTATTCCAGGAAACTGTCTTTGTTAGAACAATCTTGCAGCCCACTGAGATGAAGGAGGGCCATTCACGCAGCCCACTCACTAGCCTAGGTTGCTTATCAGTGCTGGAAGTTATTTAGCATGCTTTTTTTGCTGTATGCATGGAACCTTTTAACCTACCTACTTAACTAGTTTAACCTGTCTGTTTTTGTTACAGCTCTCTCATATCCAGTGTATTTCTGGAGCTATTCTGTATATATGCCTTTGCGAAAGCAGTTAAGACAGTAGCCCACATTTCCCCAGAACTCATGCAGCCAGCACAGGAAGTGTAAATGCACAAACAAACAAACAAATCCACACATTAACAGTTTAGCCACAACTGAGAGTCAGAAATAACACACATCTTCCTTAAATGGGTGGAGGGACTTAATGAGCCCAGCAGTGAAGCAGAACAGTCCTAACAGCGAGGGAAAGGACACTTGCTGAGGAACACTAGGCAACTCCTAGGGCGGGAGTTGCCTAGTGTCCCTCAGCAAGTACTATATATGTCTAGCAGTCTCTGATACCCACTAGCCAGCTGAGTAGCAGGGGTGATGCTGACTGATTAGCATTCCCCAGCTCTCAGAATTTAACTTAGAGTGGGGAAAATCTGGATGGCGCTTCTTTCAGTTCTGTTCCAGCAGCCCCACCCTATGCACCCTGGGAACAAGAAAGATTTTTTTCTCTGGGGCCAATTGAGGACTAAACAGGAGGGTTGGTTTTTTTTTATTTTGGGGTTTTGTTGTTGTTGTTGTTGTTTTGTTTTCTTTGCACAACTTCAACCCACAACTTGATAAACTGGAATGTGATTAGTGCTAACTTTGGTACTTGGGTGGAGTTGCTAATTAGCTGGAACTTGCAGTGGGTTTCCAGAGCAGTTAAAAGAATAAAAAGAGCTGTTCCCAGAAGTAAAAGCTCTGGGATTTGGATGATGGGTCTTTGGCTCAGGGATAGGGTGAGACTTTGTGTCCTTCACAGGCAAAGTTGAGACCTTGTGGGCTTCACAGGCCAAGCTCTGCACCCTCTGTCCCATTCACAGAAGGGAGAATGCTAGTACTCAGAGAGATGAGGCCTTGGGGAATAGGCTGTGGGGAGCCTAATGTGAGTTACAGGTTATATGGTAAGGAACCCTATAACACACTCACCAAAATCAATTAAATGCCTAGAGTATATGGGTGATGAGTGGATAGCATCAGTGTTCCTTGTAACCTGTGTGCTTGTGTGGCCATTCAGGAGAGATTCCAATGTCACCCTGCTGATTACCAAAGCACCCACAGCTAAGTTTTGTGTACCACCAGGAGAAATATTCACGTTTGCCTCAGTGCACATTACAAAATTTATTCTGCACATGGATGGAAAAGATTAGAAAGATCCTTGTATAGCACCTAAAATGTAATAACCGTTGTGTCTTAACACCAAATTCCATGCACCTTTCCCCATTTCACTACAGTGTCCACATCAAAGGCTGCAGAGTGGATGCATCTCAAACTGTGTTTGCTGTAAATAATTCAGATGAGCATATCATGATCTGTTTACAAAAACACAATTATATTTGTATTATGGACAGATGAAGCACATAAGGCTGCCAGAAAAGTAGTTCAACAAATTACAGAGGGCCTCATGAGTGAAATATGAAACCACTGCATTTAGCATATTATTGTTCAAACGAAAAGAATAATCCTAAAATGAATGCAGAAATATCTTCTTCAACGTCCCAAAACATTATTTTCTAGTGCTTAAGACCAATTCAAGAAGAGTAACAAGTCAGGCAGGGCAGTAAGAGTATGGAGCAGAATAATGTAAGTGAAAAAAGAAGAGAACTTTCTCAAGTTCAAGTTATTGTGTGTTTCCATTTTCTGTTATGACAAAAAGACACCATTCCAAACACTCAGGATGTTAGAAAATAAGATTAATTATAATTAAAGGATTTATTTCCAACACCTCTCTTTCTCCAAAATGAGATAGCTGATTTCAGATGACATTATATTACTAAATACTAGTGAAGGGAACTAGACATGAGGCAGCATTGGCATTTTGTAGTAGGAAAATAATGGAAGATTTTGTACCAGCAAAGAACAAGAATAATAATAATAAAAAAACAACCTATAGCATGCATAAAGCCCTCAATATGAAAACACTTTTTCCTCCAAATTCACATTTTCCAGTTTACATTAAAAAAAAATGGAAAGTGTTGCATAATGTATTGGCTAGAAAATCCCTTAAAATGCTCATAACATGCATTTAAGTTTCATAGAGCAGGCCAAATGATTAAAATTATATTGTTTAACTGGTTAACCAATGGTGGGGGTCTTACTGGGGTTGCAGGCAGGTATGTCAGGGCCACTGCAGTGCACTTGGGGTCAGGGTCTTGCAAGTCACCACCAAGTGCTCTTCCGAGACTGGGGCTGCTCTCCCATCTGCCTCCACTGAAGCCTCTGTGGTGCAGCCAGGACTTTGGACTTCCCGGTGAAGCTAGGGATGGGTTCTGCCTACCCACTGCAGCACAGCAATGGCCAGGGTTCCGCATGCCTGCCATGCGGCCCGATCTGATGCCTGATGTGGTTGGGTCCCCACCAGCTAGCTCCACTCAGCTGGCAGTCTTGTTAACCTGTTATCAAGTAAGCATTCTGATAAGCCTAATGCTTACCAGGTAACAGGGTAACCTTTAACATCCCTAGTTCATAAGCTAGTCTGTGTTAGTGCTATATGCTACACCTGCGCCAAAAGAAACATCCCACTGATCTTAATGGGAGTTTCCCAATTAAAATAGTAGAATATTACCTTTAAATAGAGGGTAGAAAATCTCAACAGAAGCATGTTTCTTTCTTCCCCAATTTCTGGATAGGCACTGTCAGAGGCTTATCTCAGACATCAATCCCAAAAAGAAAAAGCATAGCAGTATTTTGCAACTTAGGTCTCATCCTCCCTAGAGAAATGTGATCTCCATGTTGTTCCCCAACCATGTCTGTCACAATGGAAATTTCTTCACAAAAACTATGTTAAGAAGATGTTAAGGATGCATGGTTAAACACTCAAAAGTTTAAAAATATCAGAATTAATGTTTCACACAGAACCCTTAACTTTTCCCCATTATGTTTATACATTACTGTGTTTCATTATGCACTTGCATGCTATTTCTCAATCATCAACATGCAATTGTGCAGTTTTTTCCTATGGCCTTGTAAAGTCCTTTTTACACGACAGAGAGTGAACAAGGTGAGGCTTATATCTCCTTCACTGCTTCCCTTTGATATATAAAGTAGTAAAATACATTGTATGCGTATATAAATGTTAGTAGAAAAAAATCATAAGCAACATTGTATTTATTATTTGAGAGCAAGTATAAAATAATATAAAGACAATAGACACACGAGAGGCATACGAACTTACCAGTTTTTTTGAATGTCATCTATACTAGATATGCCTTTACAATCAGGTAACTTACTACTGAAATGCAGCCAACACCGGTCTAAGAATGAGACCGTTTAATAGCTATTACTCTGCAATACAGCCTCTCCCCGACTTATGAACTGGTTACGGACCAAGCAATTGGTTGTAACTCGGTTTATTTGTAAGTTGGACCCCATAGAGTTACATGCGACCGCGCTGTTCGTAAGCACGGATTGTGTTCGTAACTCGGGGTCAGCCATTTACGACAGCTTCAGTCGTAAATGCGAACGGTCATTAGTCAACCGTTCGCAACTCAGGGACAGGCTGTACTACTGCTCTCTTTAGATAAGGAACTGAAAAATGTCATATCCAAATGAAAGCAGAGGGGGAATTTAGAATGTTATCCCTAATATCCTGACCAAATTCCCTTTTCTTGAGTAAAGGGCCACAATGACTACCATATTCAGGAGCTTTCTTTTAATGAACATATAAAAAACACAATACGCACACCCCTCTTATACTGTTGTAGGGCACCTGTTCAGCTTCATTTTGTGTCAAAAGCACAACCTTCTGGAGTGCCTTGTGTTTTCTTGGAGGTCTAGCCAAAAAAACAAAAAAAAACCCCCACCAACTCAACTCACAATTTTCCATTTCAAATACAAGATGTAATTCTTTGACCTCACCTTTGCTCTTATGTACTAGGGATGTTAAGTAGTGTCTAATTAGTTAATAGAGTAGTCAATGGAATTTCAATTGACTACTCGATTAGTCGATAAGGGGGAGCGAGTGCTAACCCTACTTCAGCTCTGCAGTTTAAATGTAGTAGGAGCCAGTCATGAGGGCAGCCCAGCTCCTACTACATTTAAACTGCAGGGCCACAGCAGTTTTAACTTCTGGGGATGGTACAAGCTGGGACACAGCAGTCCTGGCTCACACTGGATCCCTTGGTGCTCCTCTGCCTCCCCGCAACAGTGCTGGGGGGAACCAAAGCTGGCTCCCTCAGCAACCACTCCTGCTCCCCCCCTTGCTGCATCTGCTACAGACGCAGCAAGTAGGTGGAGCGGAGTGACTACTTGATTTACATCCCTATTATATACTTGTAGCATGTCATAACTCACCAAATTGACCCCACCCACTAACTTCAACAAAATTCCATACGCAATTCCTACAAAAAGAAAAAAAAGAAAAGAAAAAAAAGAACAGATGCTATTCAGATCACTTACTGCTCTTTGGGATAGTGCTCAGATCCCATAGCAGTGACCTAAGCCCTGAGGTTAGTGGGGAAGAGG
Source organism: Rafetus swinhoei (assembly GCA_019425775.1). Taxonomy (NCBI): domain Eukaryota; kingdom Metazoa; phylum Chordata; order Testudines; family Trionychidae; genus Rafetus; species Rafetus swinhoei. The sequence continues at coordinate 14,143,441 of CM033425.1, read as the reverse complement.
GATACTGGGAAGAAACACAAGGAGGAAGGTGCAACAGAGGAAGACCCCGATTCGTACGGAGAAGGTAGGGTAATCAGCTAGTTGTCTAAGGTGTCCATTAAGGATGTTATATATCAGTTAATTGAATAGTCGAGTAACTTCATGAATTCTTATCAGTTAGCTGACTATTTTATAGTTCCTGTGGGTGGGGCTGGCAGCCAGTACATTCTAGCCTCACTCCCAAGAAGAGCTCTGCCACTCCACGCTGCTGCCACTGCATCAGAGACAGCAGCATGGGATGCCAAGTGCGAGCTGGTCCGCGAAGGGAGCCAGTTTAAAAACCAGCTCCCCTTGTGTACCGGCTGCTTTTGTCATGTTGACAAAGAGGCAGCTGTGTAGGGTGGCAGCAGCCCCTGTCTAGGTGGTGGTCTGAGCTCCCAGATCTGGCGTGAGCCAGAACTGAGCTGGGCTGCCTGCCCACCTAGCTCCCTAATACACTTTAAATGCAGAGCATTTATATGAAGCAGGAGTAGGTCCTGGACCCATTGCAAGCCAGGACTGAGCTGGGCTGCTGGCCTGCTTGCTGTAAAAATTTACTGGCAAGTTGGGGAGGGAGAGGGGAAATGCGTGTAGTCTATAGCATTAACCTATAAGCTTTCACTTATTGGTTAATCAACTACACTTTTACATCCCTAGTGTCCATACATGAATGCAAGAAACCTGAGAAACAAGCAGGAACAATTACAAGTCCTGGCACAGTCAAAGAACTAGGATTTGACTGGAATAATGGAGATTTGGTGGGAGGACTCATATGACTGGAGCACTGTCATGGAAGGTATAAACTGTTCATGAAGGACAGGTGTGGGAGAAAAGGTGGAGGAGTTGCACTGTATGTAAGAGAACAGTATGATTATTCAGAGTTCCAGTATATAGAAGGAGAACGTTTAGAGGCAGAAGCAACAGAGGTAATGTTGTGTTTAGTGTCTGCTATTGTAATGGACAGGAGGAGTGCTGAACAGTACCCAGTTACTAAGGGGTTAAACTCAGATAGCTAGCAAAGGTGTTGACCAGGGGGATGGGAGAACCAATCAAAACAGAGTATTGAAATTTGAATTGGATATAGATTCCTTGCCTGCTTTCTTTGTGTGGAAGAGATAAACTAGGAGTTGAGAGACACAGAATGATTAAAACCCAAGCAGGACTACTATGTCTCTAAGGAATTTGGAGCATGGGAGTGGACTGAAGAGAAAACTGGAAGTAAGTAAAAGGAAAAGTGAATCTAGTCACGTTCAGGGTAATTTTTCTTTAGTTTGTGGTTTGAACTGCTCTGTGTGAATCTATGCCTTCCCTCCCCATTTACTACCTTGCATTGTGCCCAGAGACTTTTCTCTGTCTTGTAATTTGTTAACCTTAGTTGCTCGGTAACATCTAGCAACCAACTATGCTTTATTAAGTTTATCTTTTGTTTTGTAATAAAAATCATTTTTTAAGGTGATGATTTGATTCTTGTATCTTGGAAGGTCTGTCTGTGTGTATCCGCATGCCTCAGACTGAGAGGTCAGCTACCACAAACTGCAGCTTGTTTTTCTCTTTTATTTTTCAAGTTCTTTTCAAAAGCTTGGGGTACCCCTGGAGGTGGGTTCAAGTGTTCACCTCTGGTTTTAGGGATAAAAATCACTTGATGGTGGCAGCAATTCCCCAAAATCTATGTATTGTGATTCTGGGGGAAGTTTTTTGGTAACCAGCACCTGTAAAGGGAAGGGATATTTAAACTCTCTTGGAGTATCAGAAGGGGAAACAGCTCTGACAGCTACAGACTACCAGATTAAGTAGATGAGGTAGACGAGACTTTCTTCAGACAACTAACAGAAGCTTCCAGATCACAGGCCCTGGTTCTCATTTTAATCACTCCAACATCTGTTGGGAGACCAATACACAGACAATTCAGGAAGTTTTTGGAGAATGTTGGGGAAAACCTCCTGGTACAAATGCTGAAGGAACCAACCAGGGGCCATATACAGCTTGACCTACTGCTCACAAAAAGGGAGGAATTAGTAGGGGAAGTAAATGTGGGTAACATGGGAAGCAGTGTTCATGAGATTGTCAATTTCAGGATCCTGACCAAATGAAGAAAGGAGACTAGCAAAATACACACCCTGGCTCCCTCAGGGAACTGATGGGGAGGATCCCCTGGGATGCAAACATGAAGGGAAAAGGAGTCCAGGAGAACTGGCAGTATTTTAAAGAAGCCTTATTGAAGGCCCAGGAACAAACCATCTTGATGTGCAGTAAGAAAAGTAAATATGGTAGGTGACTACCTCGGCTTAGCAGTGAAATCCTTGGAGAGCTTAAATACAAAAAGGAAGCTTACAAGAAGTGGAAACTTGGACAGGTGACCAGAGAGGAATATAATTGCATCTAGCAAGGGATGTGAAGGGAAACAAAGGTTTTACAGGCATGTTAGCAATAAGAAGGTGATGAGGGAACGTGTAGGACCTTTGCTGGATGAGGGAGGTATCCTAGTGACAGATGATGTGGGAAAAGCTGAAGTACTCAATGCTTTTTTTGCCTCTTTCTTCACAGACAAGGTCAGCTTCCAGACTTCTGCACTAGGCAACACAGTATGGAAAGGAGGTGGGCAACCCTCGGTGGAGAAAGGGAAAGTTACTCTCCTGTGCAGTAACTGGAATCTTCGAGATGGTTGTCCCCATGGGTGCTCCACCTTAGCTTAGGTGCACATTAGCACTGCTGCACCTCTGATTGGAGATTTGTGATAGCAGTGCCCATGGTCGGCTACTCCATATGCGCAGGGTGCCAGCTCGGGAGATCTGAGGTGGCTACTCCATATGCGCAGCCAACTGTCCTCAGTTCCTTCTCTGACCCAGATGTATCTAAGTCCAAAGTCAAGGGGAGGAAGGGTGGGTGGTGGAGCACCCATAGGGACAACCAACTCAAAGAACTCTAGTTACTGCCCTGGTGAGTAACTTTCCCTTCTTCTTTGAGGAGTTTCCCCATAGGTGTGCCACCTTAGGTGATTACGAAGCAGTAGTCATGTTAGGAGGCGGGAGCTGAAGAGGGTGTGACTCTGTGACAGAGTATTATTTGGCCAAATTTTGTTTCCGAAGCTGTGAATGTCTAGATGGCATAATGCTGCATGAATGTGTGCATTGACCCCCATGTGGCAGCCTTGTAGACACATTCTGTTGGAACACCTTGTAGGAACACAGCTGTAGCTGCCATGGCTCTTGTGGAGTGAGCTCTTATGTTGGGTGGCAGCTCCTTTTGCGCTAATGTATACACTAAGCATATGCAGCTAGATACTCATTTAGTCTTTGTTCTGAAATAAGTAACCCCTATGACTTCTCTGTAGATGAACAGTCGTGGAATCATGAGAAATGTTTTTGTGCATTGTAAGTAAAAAGCAAGGGCCCTGCAGAAGTCCAAAGTATGAAGCACCGCCTTCTTGTGGTCCTTATGTGGTTTCGGGCACAAAAGAGGGTAAGTACATTGGTTCATTGCAGTGAAAAGAGATAAGTACTTTTGGGAGGAATTTGGGATTTGTTCTTAAGACAACTTTGTCTTTATGGAATATTGTCTATGGGCAGTACGACATGAGAGCTCCCAATTCTCCTATTAGTCTTGCAGAGGTAATTGCAACGAGGAAGGCAACCTTCATCGACAGATGTAATAAATAGCATGTGGCTAACGGTTCGAATGGCCTGCCCAGGAGCATTTTTAGCATGAGGTTTAGATCCCATGCTGGTGTTGGATCTTTAAATGGCAAAAACATGTTTTGTAGACCGCATAGGAATCTTTTGACCGTTGGGTGAGTAAAGACCGAGTGTTTTTGAAGTGGAGGGTGGAGTGCTGAGATGGAGGCAAGATGTACTCTTACGGAGTTCAGGGAGAGGCCTACATTGTGCAGGTCTAGGAAATACTGTAGTATCTGTGATATTTGCATGTGGGTCAGCTTGTAGTTGTGGGTTGAGCACCAGATTGTGAAATGCTTCCATTTGTGTGTGTATATTTTCCTCATTGTAGGTCTCCTGGAATTTGTGAGGATGAGTTGCACTGGTTCCAGCAGGGTCTTCTCCATGGTGTTCAGCCAGCTAACATTCATGCTTGGAGATGCAGCATGTGTATGTCAGGATTGCATACCTGACTGTTGCGTTGTGTGCTCGGACTGGTGGGAAGTGATGTGGTGGTCGGATGTTCATCTGCAAGAGGTATGGATACCGCTTTTGTCTGGGCCAGATGGAGGCTATAAGGATTACTCTGGCTCTGTCCTGTTTGATCTTGTAGATTACCTGTTGTATTAGTGGAAACGGGAAGGAAAGCGTAGCACAGAGGTGCCTTTCACGGTATGCTGAAGGCATCCCCTAGAGAGTAGGGGCCTATGCCCATTCTGGAGCAATAGTGTGGGCAATGAGTATTGTTGTATGTGGTGAATAAGTCCATTGTTGGGAACCCCCACTTCTCAAAGAGGAAAGTCAACACTGATGGGTTTATTTCCCATTTGTGATTTTGTGGGAACTGTCTGCTTAAGTTGTCAGGGAGGTAAGCTGTGACCAGGTGTATGTTGGGGGGCTGCACCATTCCCATAAGTGGATCGCCTCTTGGCAGAGTTGGTATGACCTGGCCTCTCCCTGTCGTTTGGTATAATATATTGTAGTGACATTGCCTGTAAGAATTTGAACTGTTTTGTTCTGGATCAGGAGGAGAAAGTGTATACATGCATTTCATACTGCCCTGAGTTCGAGTAGTTTGATGTGTTGCTTGGTATCATCCTGTGTCCATTGAGCCTGTAACACTCTATGGTCCAGGTGTGCACCCCAGCCCAGGAGGGAAGCATCTATAGTAATCGTTACTGATGGTGGGGTTGGAAGGGGACCCCTACACATACATTGTCATGCAGGGTACACCATGTAAGTGAGGTCTTTATCTTGGTTAATATGGTAAGTTGTTTCTTTCTATAATGGGTGCATGGCTGGTACACTGTGCAAAGCCATGCCTAAAGGGGCCTCCCTGTGTAGGCGGATATGTGGCACCATGATGTGGCCACTGCCATGTGCCCTAATATTTGTAGGCAGTGCTGGACCATTACCACTGGACTGACCTGTGCCATTAATATGAGGTCTTTGATTACTGTAAATCTGTGCTCTGGTAAAAATGCTATGACCGTTGGGCAGTCTAAGTGCACCCCTATAAATTATAATGTCTGAGTCAGGGTCAGTGTGCACTTTGGTATGTTTATCTGGAGTCCAAGTCTGTCGAATAGGGTTCCGATGGTTGTGACAGCTTGTACTGTGTCTCGTACTGTGGTGCCCATTACTAGACAATCATCTAGGTAATGGAATATAGTGATGACCATTTTGCATAAGTGTGCGGTTACTATTGCCAGAACCTTCAAGAACACTCGTGGGGCTGTTGAGAGTACAAATGGTAGCACTCTGTACTGGAAGTGTCTGTCCTTTATCTTGAAATGAAGAAAGCATCCGTGTGTCGGGTGTATTGCTATATGACAATAGGTATCCTGGAGGTGAAGGGTGGACACCCACGCTCCCTTTTCCAAGGCAGAAATAATCGTGGCAAGGGAATACCATCTTGAACCGTTGGTACCTTACAAAGGGATTGAGTCTTTGAAAGTCCAATATCAGTCTCCATCCTCCTAATTTTTTGGTGGTGAGGAAGTAATGGGAGTGGAAACTCTTCCCTCTGTGTTCCTGTGTTCCCTCTTCTATGGCATCTAGCCTGAGAAGGTGTTCTGCCTTTTTTATGAGCACGTGTTTTTGAGGGGGTCCCTGAAGAGGGACGGGCAAGAGGAAGATATAAGGGGGCGGGGAGGATAACTAAAAGCGGGATGCAGTAACCAGTTTTTATGATTTCCAGCACCCACCTGTCAGTGGTCATGTTGTATGGGTAGCGGGTATGGTGGGTGAGGAGACGTGAGAAAAAGGTAGGGGACCCATGTCTGATGAGACCTAAAGGGGGCTATGAAGATTACCATTGCCTTGTTGCTGATAATCTTCTCAAAGACTCTCGTTATCAGAGGAGTCAGAGGAAGGTGTAAAGTAACTGGCCACCCCACTTGAGTAGAAAGGCATCTCCCAGGGAGTTCAGTCTGATTCCCGCTCTGGAGCAATACTGCCGGCATTGCACGTTCTGATGTGTCATGAATAAACCTATAGTTGGGAAGCCCCAGAGGTGGAAGACGTCTTGTAGGACTTGGTAGTGTAGCCAGGGGCGGCCCGTGGATGTAGGCAACCTCGGCAGTTCCCTAGGGCGCCGCATTTAATGCGGCACCCAATGATGACATCACGCCATTGACGACTATGGAGGCAGGGGCACCGATTGCGCATTCCACGTAGGGCGCCAGTTGCCGGCAGCTCTCCTTGAGTCACTCCTGAGTGTAGCTCCCATTCGTGACCCGTGACAAAATACCTGCTGAGCACATTGGTGGTCATGTTGTCTTTGCCAGGTAGGTAAGATGCTGTGATTGTGATATTGTGTTGCATGCACCAGTTCCATAGGTGTACTGCCTCTGCGCATAGGGAGCATGATCGAGCTCCTCCCTGACGGTTTATGTAGAATACTGTGGTCATATGGTGTGATTCCGAATGAGAGTGGCAAAGTGTTTGCAGGCATTGAAAACTGCCCTCAGTTCTAGAAGGCTGATATGATGTGATGTTTCCCGCATGGACTAACAGCTCTGAATGTGATGGCCATTGAGGTGTGCCCCCAGCTTGCTAAGGATACGTCAGTGGTAATTTGCATTGTGGGCTGAGGTCAGTGGAATGGTACATCAGCCAACATATTGGTGGAGACAATCCACCAAGTTAGGGATTTCATCACTTGTGACAGGATAGTGACTGTCCTGTGTACGTTGTGTTTGCTGGGGACATAAACTGAGGCCAGCCAGTGTTGCAGGCATCACAGGTGAATCCTTGCATGCATTACTATGTATGTGGTAGTTACCATATGTCCCATGAGTTGGAGACAGGTAAGTATAGAAACGGTGAGGCTCATGGAGATGACTTGTACGAGATCCTGAATGACCTGAAACCTGTGCAGAGGCAGGTATGCGCGGGCGGTGGATGAGGAGGACCTCATCTATTTTCTGTGCAAACAGTTTTTATCTGTCGAAGGGGAGGTCCTCTGCCTTTGATTGTAACTCTTCTGGGACTCCTGCCGTATGGAACCCTGAGACTCTGCACAATACCACTGAGGTAGCAGTGCATCTTGCAACTGTGTCAGCAATATCTAGCGTAATCTGTAGAGCTGTGCGCGAGGCAGTGTATCCCTCCTGAACCACAGACCGTAAGATCTGGCGCTTGTTATCTGGAAGGTGCTCTAGCAGGGTTAACTTATTATAGTTATTAAAATTGTGATTAGCAAGGAGGGCTGCAGTTTTCCATCTTTAAGGTGAGAATCGCTGAGGAATAAACCTTGCGACTGAAAAGGTCTAGGCGTTTACTCTCTTTTTCATTGGTCGTAGACTTGTACTGTGGGGCTCTGGCCCTCCGTTGAGCCGCATCCACTACGAGGGAATTAGGCTGCGGGTGCGTAAAAAGAAAGTCCTTTTAGCAGGGACGAAATACTGTTTATCTGCCCTCTTGTTCATTGCAGGAGTAGACGCTGGTGTCTGCCATATATCATCAGCTATTTCACGGATAGCCTTGTCAAGCAGTAACGCCACCTTGGACTTCTGAGAGGGCTGCACATTTTTAAAAAGGTGCTGCTGTTTTTGTTGTACCTCCATGAGCTAGACCTCTTGGCTGTCTGCAACGCGCTTGAAAAAGTCTTGGAACTGTCGTATGTCATCAGATGGTGATGAGTCCCCCAGGAATACTGCGTCGTCTGGTGACAAAGAGGATGGGTCCATCAGAGAGGCTCCCTGATGTTGATCCTGGTCAGAAAGTTGACCCTCTTCCGGCTCATTGTGCTGGGAATCCTGGGGTGCAGTTTGCATAGGAATGGGGGGGCTCATTGTAGCTGAAGAGAGGGAGTTGACCCTTGATGTTGTGGAATGTGTGTGGTAACAACACGGCGATTGTCGATATGATAGTGTAGTGAATGAGAGCGACGTGCATCATGGTAATAGACATAGTATCTGTGACCTTTCTGGTGGCTGTGATAGTGCCTAACCAGTGAGAGCTGTGTAGATGAGAATACACGCATGCAATCCTCATGGTGTCGTGAATAAACTGAAAGAGTGGATGATCGCGGTGATCTGGATCTGTGTCTTGATGATCTAGGAGACAAAGATTCTCTCCAGCGCTGACAGTGGCAATGAGAGAGAGCTTCACGTAGCGATGTATCACGGTATTCCATAGCGGTGCGGTGTCACAGCGAGATCCAACACAGAGACAGTGGCGCCAGTGATGGAGAAAGAGGATCCGGGGAAAAAGTGACTCTCCGAGTTTTACAGGTGGCTTTTGTTGGTGCAGATGAACGTGGTGCAACAGAGTCATCCGACTGTTGTGTAGTGGTTCATGCCAACTGCGTTGCCAGTGCCAGTGCCGACTGCGGTACCGGAGACTGTGCTGATCTCCCTGATTCTGCTCGTGCTAACAGTGCCGAGTGTACCAGTGGACCCTCCAGTGCTGACGGGGACAGCGGTGCCGATATTGGTGATTTGCACTGTACAGTTGGCCCCAGTGCCGATGCGCTACAGCTTGACGTCTCTTTGTGCAGTTCACGTGCCAAAGCTGTCCCTTAGGTACCCGACTTGTCTCCCACACTAATGGTAGTGAGCGAGTGGGGGAGGGCCTTCTTTTTGTGCTAGTTTGAGACCCTGGTGCATCAGCCCAATGATTCTCAGGTCTAGTGGTGTCCGACTGGTGGTGGTGAGGGCTCTGTTTGTGAGGGCTGTAATGCTCTATTGAATAACAGCATTTTGTGCTTTATCTTCCTATCCCTTCTTGCTCGCGCCATCAATTCTGAGCAATGGGGGCACTTTTGTGGGATGTGCCATTCGCCCAAATACTTAATGCAGTGGGAGTGCCTGTCTGAGGCGGGCATGGCCTCCCTGCATGTGCTACACTTTTTGAAACTGGGCGATCCCAGAATGGTGCCGATCGTTTGGTGATCATATTCCTTCTTCTTCTTTGTTTTCTTTTCTTTTTTGGGGGAAGGGGGAAAGAAGGTGCAATGCGTCTGCTACCTGTCTGCCCTTCTTTTTTTTAAACAGTTACAGAACTATTATCAAGGAAGTATTAACTGCTAACTAACAACAAACTATCAATACTAAACTAACTAGTAGCTAAAATTAACTATAAAATTATTTCTCTGACAGAATCTAAGGAGAGCGAGATCCCTCTGTCCGGGCAGCCGAGGATGGTTAGGAGGAACTGGTGGGAGCTGGACCACGTGCTAATGAACAGTGTGAATGGCGTGAGACACCTGGTACGCATGCGCGGTCCAGCAGACCACTGTTGATGGATCTCCAATCTGCAGCACTGGGACAAGCCCAACACCTATAGTAGAGCACCCACGGGGACATCACTCGAAGAAGAACAGGACCTCTTTTTTGGCTCTTAAGCCTTATCGTGGTCTTTTGGGCTTGACCTAGTGGGAACTCCCCTCTCTGATGCCATCCCATAGTCTGGGTCTGAAGCATGAATCATTTTCAATTGTGACTCTCTGGCTTTTCTAGTTCAGGATGTAAGTTTTTTGCAGTGAGGGCACTGTTCCGTAGGGTGCTCTTCTCCCAAACAATGGATGCACTGTTCATGTCTGTCAGAAATAGAAATGGGCAGCCTGCAAATTGTGCACCTTTTAAAATCGGGTGAGCCAGGCATGTCCCAGAAAGGCAGGTTTCAGCGTATATTAGTATTGCCGAGGATTCAATTCCCTAAGTGAAGAGAGAAAAAAAACATCTTTATAGCTATGGAGGTAAGTAGAAGTAATGACTATTTACTAATAAAACAAATTTTGTGGTAACAGTTGTCTATCTACAGTATGTAAATTATCAGTGAGGAAAAAAAGGGCGACTGCTGAGTTGCGACCAAAGCCAGCACTGGTTCAGAAGGAACTGAGGACGGTTGGTTGCACATGCAGAGTAGCCACCTCGGATCTCCGGTACAGGCACCTTGCGCACAGCCGACCACGGGCACTGCTATCACAAATCTCCAATTAGAGGCATAGCGGCGCTGATGTACCTAAGGTAAGGTGGAGCACCCACAGGGGACACTCCTCAAAGAAGAAGAGGTTATGAACTATTTAGAAAAGTTGGACATACACAAATCTATCCAGATCTAATGCATTCGAGAGTATGGAGGGAGCTGACAGATGTCATTGCCAAGCCATTGGTTATTATCTTTGAAAAGTCAAGGAGATTGAGGGAGGTCCACGACAACTGGAAAAAGCCAAATATGGTGCCAATCTTTAAAAAAGGGAAGGATAATCCAGGGAACTACAGACTGGTCAGCCTCACCTCAGTCCCCAGAAAACTCATAGAGGGGATGGCTCTGTGGATATAGGGACGTTAGTGAATGTGATATACTTGACTTAAGCAAAGCTTTCGATATGGTCTCCTACAGTATTCTTGCCAGCAAGTTAAGGAAGTATGGATTGGATAAATGGACTGTAAGGTGGATAGAAAGCTGGCTAGATTGTTGGGCTCAATGGATAGTGTCAGTGGCTCGATGTCTGGTAGGCGGTCGGTGTCAAATGCAGTGCCCCAAGGGTCATTTCTAGGGCTAGTTTTGTTCATCTTTATTATTGACCTGGAGGCGGGGATGGATTGCACCCTCAGCAAGTTTGCAAATGACATTAAGCTAGGGGGAGATGTCAATATACTGGAGGGTAGGAATAGGGTCCAGAGTGCCTAGACAAATTGGAAGTTTGGTCCAAAAGAAACCTGATGAGGTTCAGTACAGAGAATTGCAGAGGCCTGCACTTGGGATGGAAGAATCCCAAGCACTGTTACAGACTGGGGACCGACTGAATAAGAAGCAGTGTGGCAAAGAAGGACATGGTGATTACAGTAGATGAGAAGCTGGATATGAGTCAACAGTGCCCTCATAGCCAAGAAGGCTAATGGCGTATGAGGGTGCTTTAGAAGAGCATTTCCAGCACATCTAGAGCAGTGATCCTTCCCCTTTATTCAGCACTACTGAGGCCACATCTGGAGTATTGCGTCCAATTCTGGGGCCCCCATTACAGAAAAGATGTGGACGCATTGGAGAGGGTTCAGCGGAGGGCAATGAAAATGATTAGGGGACTGTAGCACATGACCTACAAGGAAAGGCTGAGGGATTTGGGCTTGTTTAGTCTGCAGAAGGAGTGAGGGGGGATTTGATAGCAGCCTTTAACTATCTGAAGGGAGGTTCCAAAGAGGATGGAGAGAGGCTGTTCTCAGCAGTGACAGCAGAATGAGAAGCACTGGTCTCAAGTTGCAGTGGGGGAGGTCTAGCTAGGTTGGATCTTAGGAAAAACTATTTTACTAGGAAGGAGTGAAGTACTAGAATGGGTTATGTAGGGAGAGGGTGGAATCTTTATCCCTAGAGGTTTTTAAGTCCCAGCTTGACAAAGCTCTTGCTGGGATGATTTAGTTGGGGTTGGTCCTGTTTTGGGCAGGGGGCTAGACTCCTTAGGTCTCTTCCAACCCTCTGATTCTATGTACTACAAAAACTTGAATAGATCCAATGCTATGTAGTTTACAAGAGTACAGCCCAAGATGGTATGGCTACAGTCATCATTTTCCCCCCATAAGAAAAGTATTCTCATGAAAGATTTATCTGAAAATTTGAGCATTTTTTAGTATTCCTTGAAAACTATTTTATGGCAACTCACCATTTAGCATACAAAATGCTCAGATGGAAATGTTTTTCCACTTTGTAAAACTGCTAAATTGACTATTTCATCAGGTATTATGGACCATCTTGAGAAACACTGATAGAGATAAGTATTATAATAGAAATTTCATTAGTTAATTTATTGGATTTTTTGGTTAAATTATCCTCATTTTCCCTTACATACATTAATTCAAAAGAAAATGAATGGTAAAATTCACACTCATCTTAGTGAAAGCACAATTAGGTTAGATTTTTTTAAAAATCCCACTGTAAATATTTTCTTTGAAGATTATGTTCACGTATATTATATATAACAGCACTGAAAGGACTTTGCATTATACAAGATCTGTTCCAAGAAATTTGTGGTACGGATTTTTTTTTTTACTTTTTATAATCTGAAATCATTTGAATTATAGGCATGACTGACACAATGTCTCCTGGCCTCTCCCCAACAACTCTCAGTTCTAATAACTAATGGCATTTCCTGCATCTTTAAAGCTTAAGACAGAGTTTGTAATGGAAGAACTAGATTATATGCATCAGAGGGGTAGCCGTGTTAGTCTGGATCTGCAAAAGCGACAAGGAGTCCTGTGGTACCTTACAGACTAACAGATGTATTGGAGCATAAGTTTTCATGGGCAAAGACCCACTTCGTCAGATGCATGTAGTGGAAATTTCCAGAGGCAGGTAAAAATATGCAGGCCAGAATAAAGCTAGAGATAACGAGGTTAATTCAGTCAGGGAGGGTGAGGCCCACTTCTAGCAGCTGATCTGGAGGTGTGAACACCAAGAGAGGAGAAACTGCTTTTATAGTTGGCTAGCCATTCACAGTCTTTGTTTGATCCTAAACTGATGGTGTCAAATTTGCAGATGAACTGTAGCTCAGCAGTTTCTCTTTGAAGTCTGGTCTTGAAGTTTTTTTGCTGCAGGATGGCTACCTTTAAATCTGCTACTGTGTGTCCGGGGAGACTGAAGTGTTCTCTTACAGGTTTTTGTATATAGCCATTCCTAATATCTGATTTGTGTCCATTTATTCTTTTACGTAGGGACTGTCCAGTTTGGCCGATGTATATTGCAGAGGGGCACTGCTGGCACATGATGGCGTATATTAATTACATTGGTAGATGTGCAGGTGAATGAACCAGTGATGATGTGGCTGATCTGGTTAGGTCCTGTGATGGTGTCGCTGGTGTAGATATGTGGGCAGAGTTGGCACCGAAGTTTGTTGCATGGATTGGTTCCTGAGTTAGAGTTACTGTGGTGTGGTGTATAGTTGCTGGTGAGAACATGCTTCAGGTTGGTGGTTTGTCTGTGGGCGAGGACTGGCCTGCATCCCAAGGCCTGTGAAAGTAAGGGATCATTGTCCAGGATGGGTTGTAGATCACTGATGATGCTTTGGAGAGGTTTTAGCTGAAGACTGCAGGTGATGGCCAGTGGTGTTCTGTTGGTTTCTTTCTTGGGCTTGTCTTGTAGTAGGAGGCTTCTGGGTACATGTCTGGCTCTGTTAATCTGTTTCCTCACTTCCTTGTGTGGGTATCGTAGTTTCATAGAAACTTAGTTACATAGAAAGGGGCATTGGTGTCACTCCGACCTCGTCCCCTGTACTCCATCTTCACAGAGTGAGGAGGGTAGGGCCTTAGCGAAGGAGCGAAGCAGAGGTATTTGGGTTTGAGGTAGATCTTGGACTGATTTAAATTCAAAAAGTGATCTTGTGCTTAAAAAGGTTGGAGACTACTGCATTAGAGAGACAAGGATGAGAAGAAGCCATGTAAGAAAACAATCCAAACTGAAGTAGATGTAAAACTAATCATCATAAAATACTGAAAGGAAACTGTATTTTTAAAATACTGTTTTATAACTTAAGGTGACTTCGGTAACAAAGATTTGTTTACAAAACAAAAATCTTCCCCTTGGCAACTTCTTGTCATTTATATATTTATTATATATTGGCAATCAAAAAGAGCACCCAAAGCAATTCCTTTTAAAAACATATACTACATACAAGGAATAAACAGATTCAATTCATTCTACAGGTTGTACCTCCCTTAACCGGGACTCTCGGGTCCAGCAGGACCACAGATGTTCCTGGACCACAGAGTCCAGGTACAGAGAGGTCTGAACACAACACAGTAGCATGGTGGGAGCGGGGGGGACGGGATAGAAGACTTGCGCAGCATCCCTGTGGGAGGGGGACACCGTAGCAGAGAGATCTGGCCCCAGCAACTGGGCAGTAGCAGGGGGCCGGAAGCGGCTGCAAAGCTCCAGTCCTGGCCACACAGCTCCGGCCCCGGCTGTAGCCAGGGAACTCCAATCCGGGCCACGCAGCTCTGACCCTGGTAGCGGCCAGGAAGCTCCGGACTAGCTGTGCAACTCCAACCCTGGCAGCAGCGAGGCCAGCAGAAGCTGAAGAGCTCTGGCCCAGGAAGCAATGATTGGCCAGGCAGCAGCAGGGTGGAAGGGCAGTGGTTTAGCATGGGCCATTAGGGGAGGGATCTCTTCTGGTCTGGAAAATCCTCTTGTCTAGGGCTAGTCAGGTCCTGAGGGTGCCGAACTAGAGAGGTCCAACCTGTACAACACAAATACTCCAGAGGTCCAACCTGTACAACACAAATACTCCATCTATAGCAAAGATATGGAAAGAAATATGAGCTTTTCAACAATAAAAACACCACATGAATGCTCTCCCACTAGCCAGCATCACAAATCTCACCATCCATCATGACAGTTTAAAACAAGATGAGCCTTGGAGCACACACTTAAGATTAGCAAACTCAAGCCTTTACAAATCATGGAGAGGAGTTTTCCAAAAAGGTCTGGGAGACTAACAGAGAACTCTCCTTCTTTTATACCAATTGAACTCCACCGTTACCAAGGTACCTCTGTGACGGCACGTTGGGGTTTTCCCGTCCCCTGCACCCCCGTAATGGCACAGACAGACTCCACCAGCCAGTAGAATAGAGAGAGTTCATTGCTTCTCCAGGATACAGCACAGCACAGATGTAATCTGGTTACAGGGCAGGCCTAGGATGCCTCAGCCCCCCTTGAGATGGGGGAGCCTGGGCCCCTAAATCCCAGCCCGTTGCCTAGGCTGCTTCCTCCATGATCCCAGCCAGAAACCAACTCACTCACTTCCAGCCCTGCCCCCCAGCCAGGGCTCCACTCCCCTTCTTCCCATTGTTCCGCTCCATGGGAGATACCTGTCTGACGAGTTTCGAAGCCCCCTTGCATAATGACTCATCCCCTACCCTGCTGGGCCGTGCTGCAGACAGCAGCCAGTGGAGGTCACTCACAACCCACTACCCAGCATAGCAACCAGCAAGGTACCCCCCACTACGTCACAATCTCCACTGACCACATGTATTTAAGAGCTAAATACATCTCTCTTAAAATTCACATATTGAAAAGGAAAAGACTAATATGCATTTTCTCTCATTTAAAAAATTGCAGTTGTTTACAATTTTGTGATTTTTATTTGTGTAGGAAGTTTGACAAGAAATGCATGACGCATAATAATTCATTAAAAAGCTAGTGTTTTGTCTCTTTTAAACTACTTATTTCCCCTGCTTGTCCATAGTAGCCACTATAGTTTGATATACGTACCACCTCTTCTACTACTGACAAAAGACATTGGAATTATTTAGCCTCACTGACGCACCTCTGGTATGAAGATGCTTTACCTCTGTACTAGCTTCACTATGAAATTGACTAAAATAGGTTCTGTGATTTGAGTTATTTTAACTACTTCTTCTTCCATTCCTAGTTGTCTTCTCAGCATTCATGCAGTTTTAATATTCCCTAAAGCAGCAGTTCCCAACCATCGGGCCATGGACCTCTGGCTGCCAGGCCATGGCAACTCTAGGCACCAAGACTGGGATATACTGCCCAGCACCACACCTCTCCTCATTCTGTGGCTATTGGGAGAGGTGTGTCCTGCCCCAACTCTCAGCCAACCAGCTCCGGGCAGGGTCAGGGTCTCTTCCCGAATGCAGAAGAGTGCTTTGCTGAGGAGTGGGAAGGCTGCGCAGAACCCAACACGGCAGCCTTAGTGCAGCTGTGACCCAGGCAACAATGCTCAGCAACGCAGGGCTAGGTGAGGGGGCAGGGCAGACACTGGGGGACCCACAGGCAGGGCTAATGCTGGGGAGCTCTGGGCAGGGGGACTCTAAGAGGCAGGGGGCTGACACTGGGGGGTACTGGGATGTCCGCAATGGGGAGCTGGCACTGGGGGACTATGGGGACGGTGCTAATTTTCAGGAGTGGAGAAATGGCACTGGGAAGGACACTGCGGGGGTTGGGTTCAGTGGGGCTCTGGAAACAGGAGGCTGGCACTGAGGCATTTGTGAGAGGGAACTGGCAAGTGGGGCTTGAGTGCAGGGGACTCAGGTCAGTGGCTGGTGCTGGGGGTAGTGCAGGGGTGGGGAATTCTAGGGGGCTAGGGCTGGCACTGGGAGGCTCTGGGGGCCAGGGCTTTTGGTGGACCAGTAACATTTTATTTGCATATCCATTATTTGCATAATGAATATGCAAATAAAATGTTGCAGGTCCACCAAAAGCTTGTGAATGGGTTTGCCAGTCTCCGGTATAAAAAAGGCTGGAAACCACTGCCCCATAGGGATGTAGTACTCAACTACTCGCTCCCTCCCACCTTGCTATCTCTGTATCAGAAGTCCAGTACGATCTTGGGGAGAAATTTAGGATTAGGATGAAGCAGAACTTTATATTTGTGAAAGACACAGAATGACGGATTAGCCACAAAATGTGTAGTTCAGTCATCCATCTAGCCTGTATTATGGCTATGATGAAAGTGATTTTAAGACAGATGAACCAAAGAACAGTCTTAAAGAGATTTCATAAGCTGCATAAAGGACTAAGTTGAGATCCTATGATGCTATTTGATCCTTTTTCATTAGCTACATATTGACAAGTCTTTCATAAAATTCCTTTATTGTACCATACACGAAGACTTAGCAATTATTGCTGCCCATCATGCATTGGTAGACAGGTAGATTTTCAGAGAGGATATAGACCAGTGTTTCTCAAAGTGGTCTGTGAAACTACTGAGAAACCTGCTGGCCGCTCTGGTGTGTTTATTCACTAGCTCTGCAGACATGAAGACTTGTGGCTCCCATTGGCTCTGGTTCGCCATTTGCAGCCATAGGAAGTGGCATGGACCAGGCTGCTGTTTCCCCCAGCTGCAAACGGTGAACTGGAGTCAATGGTAGCCATGAGGCTCTGTGGCTGTGGAGCCAGTAAATAAACACACTGGAGTGGCCAGTTAGAAGGTTTCTCAGAGTGGTTTCACAGAGTATTTGAGAAACACTAACATAGACATTTCTAATAACTTTATTTGAAGGAAGTGTTCAAGAATAGATTGAACTGCTATAAATGGTGGATATATACATTTATCATTTGCCCACTTTACAAGTCTGCTCCATCTGAGATCATAGCACTTTTGGGTTGACTGCTTTCCACAATTCTTATTTCCTGCACTTCTAAAGGCAAGATTTCTTATGTCCAGACAGACAAGCTCTTCAGTGGTTGGGTGTATCACTGATTTCTTTAATGACCATTCATTCAGTTCTATTGCATCCCTGCTGTCAGCATCCTGCCTATGGGGTTGAAGATGGGGTCTGAAGAACTGGAGGGGACTCAATGCAGTCTGAGTTATACTACTTGGTCAAGATCAGAAGCAGTAGCCCATACTTGTATCATGCAGTGAGGTCAATGAGCTGCAGGGCTGTTTTTAGGATTTATTAGGTCCTACACAGTACTATTAAACTGGTGCCTGTATGTCTGATGGCAGCCCAGGGTGGAGAAGATTTTTTTAAGAGATGGGATTTTATAATTTTCAGTAACACTAATTAAATATTTTAAAGCAAGTTTTAAAATAAAGTCTTACAGACTCACAGAGCAAATTCACAGATGTATAGCCATGTTAGTCTAACTTTAAAAACAACTAGCAGTCTCTAAGGTGCCACAGGACTGCTTGTTGTTTTTACAGTAGATTTAGAAAGTCATAGTACATAATATATACCTGGGGTTGGCAAATTCCTGTTAAATGGCTTCATTACCACTTGAATGGTTCTTTCACAGGTTTAGTGTTGTGCTAATAGATCTGGCAGTTAACTAGATCAATGGTTTCCCACCTGTGGTCCACGGACCCCTGGTGGTCTACAACAGTACTGTATGGGGTCCACGGAAAGTTTAAAATAGAAATTAAAATAAATGTACAGTGTGTAAATCAATACATATTTGTATATTGCATAATTATAAATATATATTAAATATTTAGTTCCATGATAATGTTACATGAATACATCAAATAATTATCAAGTAATGGAAAGTTTGGAAACTGCTATATTGTTTGGGGTAGGGGGGTCCATAAAATTGTAATAGATTGAAAAGTGGTCCATATGCTCAAAAAGTTGGGAGCCACTGAACTAGATCCAATCCAGAGGAAGCAGAACCACAGAACAGGGATAGGAAGAGGGGGAGAAGGGTAGACATTAAGACTGAGTAGTGCCCCAAATTTCTGGATGCCCTATGAAGCTGCCTATGCTGTGTATGGAAAATCCTGAGGAGCTGCATTGTACCGGAGCCAAATTAGTTAATCAAGATAGGGTTAGTGGAAGAAAGGCCAAGAGAGATGACAGGAGCAAAGCAGGGGGCTAAGACCCAGCAACATGAGGATATCAGGAGCAGTGTTCCCTGTAAGCTAGGGGTGGGCAAGACAGCCTCCTCAGGCCGAATCTGGCCCACAAAACCGGTTGATCTGGCCTGCTCACCCTCCTGCTCTCCTGCCCTCCAACCAATTGAGACCTGGGCTCACGTGAAGTCTTCTCCCCCCACCAGGGATTTAAAACAGCTGACGATTTCTCTCTAGGTGCTGGGGGGCAAAGACTTAATGTGCTCCCCAAACCCAAAGCCAATCAGGATCTATGGACAGGGGAGCACAAGAAGTCTCATGTCCCCCCAGATTTGTGAAGTGGACCTTCTTTAAAAATTATTGCCCACCCCTGCTGTAAGCTGTGCACTTGTGCAGTTGCTCTGGAGAGATTTCAATGCTGCCCAGCTGATCAGCAGGGCACCCACAGCTTGGTGTGTGTTTCTCCTGCTGGTGCACATTCACAAATGCTTGTGTGGCAAGGGCCCCGCTTTTCCTGGCCTGCGTTTGGGCTGGCAGCCTTCCCCCTTTGCCAGGTGTTGGGTTTGCTGCTGGTTTCTGGGGTAGGGAACCCAGCCACTCCTTCTGGGACTCCCTCCTTTGCTGTCTCTAGCTCAACAGCTTTTGGTACTTTGTATGTCTCTAACACTTGCTCTCACTCTGCCTCTCCTGTAACTCTCCTAACTGGGGAAGCTTTCAAAGGCCTCCAGCAGGCCTGAAGTGGAGTCACCTGGCTCCAATCTGCCTGGGCCAGCTCCCTGCCAGCTGCTCCCCTTGTCCTGCAGCCATCCACGTCTAATTAGCAGCCTTTTACCCTTTTTGGGCAGCCTTTCCCCGACTCTATAGCAGCCCTCTAGCCTGATCTTGCCATATGCGGTGCACATAATAAAATTTATTCTGAACAGATTAGAGGGAACATTGATCAGGACCAGGGCAGCAGGGCTTGTTGCTGCTTTTTATGGGATGGTCAGTCATGTAGATGTTGTCTGTATTTGTTCTGTAATTTAATACTAGCCACTATTGAAGACTTCTCATCTTGAGCTGAGAGTAAGGTATATTCAAAAGTGGTTAAAGCCATAAGGCACAAGAGAACTGTAAAAAAATCCAAAACTTATTTCCCGAGTGGGATTCTGATTATATACCGCTATAATGCATAGAAGAAGCTTCAGAAATCTGTCTTCTGGCACAAAAGTGAATCCTTTGGAGTAGGTAGAAGAGATTTTTTTAATAGGCCATTAAGATCTTGAGGTGGAAACATGTATAAGCTATGCTCCTGGAAAGGCCTTCTTCGGATTAGATTTTGATCAGCCAGTTGTCCAAATAGGAGTAAAGAGATATACCCTGGCAACTCAAATGAGTTGCTACTATGTATAGGAACTTTGTAAGTACCTAGGGAGCAGCACAAATGTCAAAAGGCAAGATTTGGCAAAAGGCAAAATGGTCTTATTCAATCTGAAAATTAATGGCACTTTCTCTATGCCTCCTGCTTCCAAAAGGCAGTGAACCTCCAATCTTAAGAAGGTCTTGTGAGAAGGAAGAGGAGGAGGGTCAGGTGGAGGAAGGGGATTGAAGGACCTAGCCATCTTTTTATTAGCATTTGTGTGTCTCATGCTGCAACTCCAAGTGATGACAAAGCAGTGAACGTGAAAACAAGAGTTAGCTGAAGCTCCCCAAACTCAAACTTGAGGGCTGACATTTAGTCCTGAATATTAAGCTCAAAAGTTCCTTCCATTTCATTCAGGATTTACAATATTTTTGTGGCTCTGAAGGAGGTGGTTCCTTTTGTTGAAACTCATGCCTTTGTGAAAAGTGAGACAAGAAACACACTAACCAGAACACCAGAACTAACACCTAAAAAAAATTAAAGTTATGGCTATAGCTCTCTAAGGCTATGCCTACACTGCAGAGTTTCTGCAGAAAAAGTACAGTACATCAGAAGACAGGGATTTTTGCGCAAGAGTTATTCCTCTTTCTACAAGGAATAAGCCTTTTGAGCAAGAGCTCTTGCAAAAAAAGGCATGTGTGGACGGGCAGGAGGGGGTTTTGTGCATGAACTGGCCTTCAGGAAAAAGCACACATACTTTGGTGGACACTCCATACAACTCATCAGAACTCCATAGTTCCTGTCTGCTCGCCCCTCAGTAAAGGCGCAGGCAGTGGCGGCCCGTCAATACAGGCGAACTAGGCAGTTGCCTTGGGCGCCAAGATAAACGGCCATTGAAGGCTTTGGAGGCAGGGGCGCCGATCGCGCATTTCGCCTAGGGCGCCAGTTGCCAGCAGCTCGTCTAGGGCCGCTCCTGGGTGCAGGCTCCCTGGACAAGCCTTGTGGCAGGAAGCTGACCCCAGCGAGCAGCTCCTCACCATGCAACTCTCCCTGCCACAGCCAGGACAAGGCATGTCTGCCCCTGAGGATCCCCATGACCCTCCTGGATTTCATCAGGAGCAGCCCCAGGGGGTCACAGGACCCACCCAGGGGCACACCCTCCTGATCTAGTCCGGAGGTCAAGGCCCTCCTGGAGCTGTGGGGATAGGAGGTGGCCTTGCAGGACCTCCGGACCTGGAGGAGAAATGCTGACATCTTTGGCCAGATGGCACAGGCCTTGGCTAAGAGCGGACACCTACTCCGGACCTTTGAACAGGTCTGGAGTAAGGTTAAAAAATTGCAGCTGGTGTACGTCTGTGTGGGAGCAGGACCACACACCTGTCCCTACTTCAGGGAGCTCCATGCCATCCTGGGGGTTCTGGGGGACGAATCCCCATCCACCCCGGTGGACTCTAGACTGCAGACACCCGTTGTGAGCCAGCCAGAGCAGGAAGGAGAGGGCCAGCTGGCCGCGGAAGCAGAGAAGCTGCCGGAGGAGCAGAGGGGCACTGTGACCGTCTCTTTGGAGCTGGTGCCCGGCAGCCAGGATCTCTCCCAGGCCTCCTCAGACACCTGGGAGGGATCCTCAGGTGAGTGGTCTCTTTGTCACTCACTTCAGAGGGCGGCGGAGATGGGTGCATGGGGGACTGGGGCAAGTGTCGCTCGGGCTGCTCCAGCTGGACACCGTGCTGCAGTCCGTGCACATGCAACCTCAAGCAGCATTACTGTGCGGCATGTGAACGCAGCAGGCAGCCCCTGAGAATGCCTGGGATCCTGCTGGCCACACACATCCTACCACAGGGGGGGAAGGGACACACGCCGGCTGGAAGCAGGATAGCCACAAGGGTGCAGGCCCGACCCCACACACACACACCGAGGAATGCTGCACACAGTATGCGGCCATACCTGCCCGTGCGAGACAGTAGCTGCATCCGTAGAAAGCGCTGCGAGCTGCCCCTGTGTGTTTACAGCCCCCTCCCCATGCCCACCTTTTGCTGATGGTCAATAAAAAGAGTTTATTTTTGGTTGCAAAACAAAGAGGTTTGTTTATTGGGAAGTCAGGGAATGGGGGAAGGGAGGGGTTGTGGTGGGGAAGAGATGTGGCCACAAGACAGGGGCCCCTTGGTAGGAGGCCATGAGGACAATTACTGGGGTACTTGCGAGAACCTCTCCCTCAGGGTCTCCCAGATGTGCACCACAGCCTGCTGGATGGCAGCTGTCTAAGGCTGCTCAAATGCACGGCCCTTGTGACCAGCATCTGCCCCCTACCCTGAGAGGAAGGCCTCCTCCTTCCTCTCCACAGTGTTGTGGAGTACACAACATGCCGTGACCACCTCAGGGATGTTGTGCTCCAGGAGTGGCCCTAGACGAGCTGCCGGCAACTGGCGCCCTAGGTGAAACGCGCAATCGGCGCCCGCGCCTCCAAAGTCCTCAACGGCCATTTATCTTGGCACCCTAGGCAACTGCCTAGGTCGCCTGTATTGATGGGCCGCCACTGTTGTGTTCCCCCATGTCAAGGCGGGTGAGCAGGCAACAGAAGTGCGCCTTGAAAACGGCCGAAGGCCCCTGGCCCGGTTCAGGTGGGCATTAAGTTGTTCCCTGCTGGGGTCCAGGTGTTTGGTGTAGGGCTTCATGCCATGAGGGGGTAGGCTGCGCCACTGTGCATCGTGGGGGACATCTGCACATCCCCAACCACAAATTCATGGTGGGGGAAGAACGTGCCTGCCTCCAGCCTGCAGAACAGGCTAGAGTTTCAAAAGATGTGGCATCATGTGCCCTGCCCAACCACCCCACAAAAATGTCCGTGAAGTGTTCACGGTGGTTGACCAGGGCCTGCAGCACCATCGAGAAGTAGCCCTTGCGATTAATGAATCAGGCCACTCAATGGTCTGGTGCATGGATAGGGATGTGGGTCCCATTGATGGCTTGGGGAACAGTTGGGGAACCCCAGGTCAGAAAATACAGCCACAGTTGCATTCAGGTCTCGCAGACGGATGACCCTCTTCAGCAGGCTGGAGTTGATGGCCCTCACCACCTGCAGAAGGACACATAGAAACACAGAAAACACACAGAGAATGAGAGAGGGTGTGTGTGAGAGCCCTTGGGTGGTGCCTGCCCCCCTCCAATGCCCTCTCCCCACAAACACCCCAGGAGCCCTCCCATGAGGCTGTCCCCCCCCCCCCCCAGCAGCAGGGCTGTGTGAGGGCGGGACAGCACAACCCCTTGGGGAACAGGACTCCCCCCCTCCCCCCCGCGCAGGGACTGCAGCCCCAGAGGGCCTTACCTGCATGAGTAGGGCCCCAACAGGCCCACTGATCCATAGTTGTCTGGGGTGGTGAGCTTCCAGAGGGCGATGGCAGGCCACAGGTGGGTGTCTTGTCTCCGGAGGGCAGGGGAGAGCCAGGCACACAGCACCAGGCATGTCTCCTTCCTCATATGGAAGTTCTGGAGCCACTGCTGGTCATCCCACTACTCCATCACTAGCCGGTCTGACCAGTTGGAACTGGAGTCCAGTCTCCAGAACTGCCTCTCCACAGTGGACTACAGTTGCCACAGTGTAGCCACCGCAGCCAGGGAGAGGGACTCTACATTGAGCTCTGAGTCGAGCTCCTGCAGGAGCAGCATGGCACCGTACAGAAACTGCTGAACAAACTGCAGCATTGCTGTGTGGGGCCAGGACATGCCCAGGAGCATCTCTGGCTCCATGGCACAAAATGGAAAAGCCGTGGTATCCAAAGCAGCACAGGGAAACCACAGCAGGCACTGCTACAGCTTTGCTGTCCTTTAAAAAGGTCCACAAGCATGCAGCAGCAGCAGCAGAGAAACGGCTGTCCAGGGAGGTCCTTTTAAGCACGTGTCTCTGCAGGGCTCCGGCACCAGCCCTCGGAAGCAACTGGTGACCTTTAACCCTGCCTGAAGTTGTTTGGGGTGGCCCTTTTTGCACAAGAGCGTCCATGCAGTGTGGACGCTCTCTTGCTATGTGCTTTGTAGTGTAGACACGCTCTTGCACACAAACTTTTTGCAGAAGATCTCTTCCGCAAAAAGGTTCTTGCGCAAGAAGCCCGCAGTGTAAATGTAGCCTTAGAGAGAAGACCTAGCTCGGATAGGTATGTTCAATTTAGATTTACTGGCCCAAGGCTGTTGCTACACTACAAAGGCAAAAGTGCTGCGGAGACCACAGGGCCAGCAGGGGACTCAAGCAGTCCCCTGCTGGCCCTGTGCTTTCTGCTGCATTTCAAAGCGGCAGTGCCGCATGGAGCCAGGGATCAGCTGGGAGTCCCCAGCTGACCCCAGGCTCCACATGGCCCTACCACTTTGAGGCACCTCCTCCTCTCTCTCCCCACTCCCCGCCTTGTTGCCTCTTTCCGATAGAGGCAGTGGGGGCAAGGGGAGTGACTAGTTGGACTAGTGTGTTGACTATCTAATAAGAATTTGCTTATCGGATAGTTGACTAGCTGTTCAGTTGTTCACATCTCTAAGGTCTCACAGATACAGGTTAGGGATGTTAAAGACTAGTTGACTATCTGATAAGCATTTGTTTATCGGATAGTCTTTTGACTAGTCAATATGCCCTCCCACCCAATGAGATTGAGGCAGCAAAAGGGGGGAGGGGGAGGAGTACTGCACCTTGAAACCCTAAGGCGCCCACTGCACAGTGATACACAGATCAGCTGTGCAGCAGGCTGCCCCTTTAAAATGCTGCCTCTGCACGATTCAAAGGGGCAGCAGTGGAGCACAGAGTCAGCTGGGGACTCCTCAACTGATCCCGGGCTCCCTGCAGAAGTTCTCCAGAACCCGGGATCAGCTAGCTAGGGAGTCCCCAGCTGACCCCAGACTCCATGGCAGCTGCCTCTTTGAAAAGCCAGAGGTTACGTTTTAAAGGGACAGCCGCCGTACAGCTGATCCACGCTGGCCCCGGGCTGTACACAGAGTTCCGCATTCCTCCTTTGAAACGTACAAGAGCCCAAGCAGGTGGCATCTGCAGGTGGCGGAAGTGCCTTATCGACTAGTCGATGGAATTTCCATCGACTAGTCAATTAACTGAATTTTAACATCCTTAATCCAGGTCAGATTTATGACCATTTGTTGCTACAGTTGGAAAGAACTGAAGCAGCTGGAATTCCAAGCCCTCTTTTATTGCCTCACAAAGCACTAGCACAGGCTCCCCAATGCTGGGGGGGAGGGAGCGGAGGAGCTCCAAGCCTCGGGGGCTGGATCCAGACAAGCTGGGAGCCAGATCCAGTCCCCAGGCCTTAGGTTTCCCACCCCTGTCATAGAACATGCCCTGAGCTTATTTTAGATCTGAAACTGTGAATTAATGCTAAAGTTGTAACTTCTGTTTGCTCAAACAGTAGTTTGCATTATGCATAGCATAACCCATTAATTTTATTCTCCGAAAACCAATATGTTAATTTAAGGTTTCTATTTCAAATACATAACAGATTAGGAAGCTGAGACACAGAGAACTGAATACCTTGCACTATAGTGTATCAGTGCACTGCAAACATATAGGCTGTAATGCTTGTTCAGCAAGCACTTTCAAGATATTAAGTACCACACATGTGATATTATAAACATCTACAGTACATCCCTGTTCAGAATGGTCATGTTGGCATGCTCAGTTTCTGATTTATTCAGAAAAGATGGATTACAAGTGGCAACAATAGATGGAAGTGGAGATTCATGATAAAGTGTGCCATCAATTATGAAATATTACTCAAACGCCTGCCTAAGTAGTCAGATATTTACTTTGTAGCTGAGAAAGTTGGTTTTGTTTAAACATTGCTGAAGGTTCCAGTTCAAATGTATTACAACTATGCTTTGTGATCGTCCCAGACAATAACAACCAAAGTTATAGTTAAGAGTCCTTCCAAAAGAGGTTATGGAATACTCATTATTGTAAGTTTTTTAGAACAGGTTAAACATCTATCACGGATGGTCCAGGTGTACCTGGTCCTGCCTCAGTGCAGGGGAATGAGTTAGATGGCCCCTTAAAGTCCCTTCCAGGCCTTCTTTTCTACAATTTTATACTGCCAAACCTTTTTTCATATTTTGTAGAAATCAACAAGCACCCATTTCTACACACAGCAACTCCATTCAGTTCCCTCTCTTTTCCCGTTTCATTTCATTTGGGAACGTCTGAAATATGTCAGTTAAAAACTAATTCCCAGTCAATAGTTAATTTTAAAAATATATATATTTAGTAAGCAATATTACAGTCTAATATAACTGCTTACTATAGCCATTTCATACACCTGCTAAGTACTGCACTTCATAGTCAGTACGTTAAAAACAGTTCTAAATGTTTTCTCTTATAAAAGGACATACCTGCAAGTACATACCTGCAAGTGAAGCACTTTGAATGCAGTATTAGGTATGAGATGTACTCCTAAGTAACATAACCTCTGTTGTAGCATCAGGTTAACTATTTTTGTCCAGGAGAAAAGGAAATTGCAGTTAAGCAAACAATTCTATGCACACCCCTTAAGGCAGGCCAAATGGCTTTATTCTAACGCGAAAAGCATATCAAGCAACTTATTGCTCCATAGGAAATGCACTAAACTAGGTCATGTTACTAGAGAGTATGGCTGCACAGAAAATTATTTTTCCTCCCAAGGACTATTGCAGGCCTTATGAAAAATTCTGAAGTTTGACAAAATAAGCCATTAAACTTAATGGCACTAACCAATAACAGTATACTGTTAATTATTCACATTTTATTATGCAGAATTATAAAGAACAAGCAAGACAGAGATCCAAAATGTTAATCTACCACATTATTTTAGGTGGAGATCCACTAAACTAGGCAGAGTCACATACTGATACAAAGATGTCCAGAGAAAAAGCATGTATTGCAAGAATTGAAAGTTGATAATTGTATTGGGTGGGACTTTTCACTTTGAATCAGCACTGGAGCAATAAGTGATCCTGGAAGTAATATGTACTGGATAAGTTGTAAAAAAGTTCTTTAACACTTGTGAATAAACGAGTGGTCCTGTAGCACTTGAGACCAGCAAAAATATTATATATATATATATATATATATATATATATATATATAAAAAAAAAGAGAAAGAGAGAGAGAATGAATCATGAGCTTTTATGGGCAGCTACCCCTTTTTATCACTTGTGGATATTAAAGATTTCTTGGCACTTCACAGAGGCTTAAGAGTAGTAAAATCTATAATCAAGCTGTTTGAGTTACGAGGGAAAAGAAAAATTTGTCATACTGGTTAATTTTCTCCTCTTGTAAAGATTAGATGCTAGTATTCCCTAGAGATAACACTTTCTTCATACTATATGTAGGCAACAGGAGATAGCTCTGTTCTAGCTGCTTACTAGGATAGAATCACCAAAGGACTTCCCACCAAAAGGATATACTCCAAAGATTGCTTTATAGACCAGTAGATAGAGTTACTTTAATCAATGTATGCAGGTTCAGCAGGTATTATTTCTAGAACTGGGGAAATTGATAGGCAAAACAAATTATCATTATAAGCTAAAATATGTTGGGATCTTCAGAATTAACTATAAGAATACTCCCCGATCCCTCAGAATATCTTTGAAGAAATCAACCAAAGATTGATTTGGGGATTTAAAGTTATGGCTCTGACATAAAATAGAGGTCTCTGTTCTCCCACAGAGAAGTATAGCTGAGGTAGGAAGATTCCAGTTTAGAATGATGTGAATGAGCCCTTTATGGATTTTCAGTAGTACAGAGGGGGTCTTTTCACCCCACAAGTTGATCAATTATCTTTTAGAATGTTCCTTACACCAAAAAGGAAAGGTGAGAGAAACTGTCCTGTCTTGGAGCATTCTAAAATGTCACATACAATTTAGAATAATAGAATTGCAAGAGATCTCAAGTCCAACCCCCTGCTAAAAGTGGGACCAATCCCAACTAAATCATCCCAACTGGGGCTGTGTCAAGCTGGCACTTAAAAAGCTCAAGTGATGGAAGTTCCACCACCTTCCTAGGTTAATGGTGTTAAATATAGTTGATTAGTTGATTAAACTAGCCAATAGATTTTCCATCAACTAGTCAATTAGTCGATAAGCAGGGGGCGCAGCGGGACTGGCTCCCGGACCCGGCAGCTAACCCCCAAGTGGGAGGGGAAGCAAGTGATTAGTCAAGTAACCAGCTGACTATTCAATAAGCTTTGGCTTATCGGATAGTCAACTAGTTGCTTACATCCCTACCCTAGGTAATTCATTCCAGTGCTTCCCCACCGTCCTAGTGAAATTGTTTTTCCTAATGTCCAACCTAGACCTCCTCCACTGCAACTTGAGACCATTGCTCCTCTTTCTGCCATCTGTCACCAAGCATTTGTAAATCTAAATTACCTACCAGGGGAAATAAAAAAAAACAAATTGAAAGAGCCAGACTAATACCCAGAAACCATCTACTTCAAGATAGGCCCAAGAAAACCAATAGAACACCACTTGTCACCTATAGCCCCCAACTTAAACCCCTCCAATGCATTATCAATAACCTACAACCTATACTGGAACAGGATACTACACTCCGCGAGGCTCTGGGGGACAGACCCATAGTCTCCTATAGACACCACCTACACTCAGGAAGATTCTTAACAATCACCACAGGACATACCACACTAATACCAACCCTGGAACTTTCCCTTGCAACAAACCCCGTTGCCAACTTTGCCCACATATTTACTCTGGTGACACCATCACTGGACCTAACCATGTCAGTTATATGATCAAGAACACATATCCCTGTTCATCCAGAAATATAATTTATGCCATCATGTGCCAACAGTGTCCTTCTGCTATGTATATTGGACAGACTTCTCAGACGCTTCGCCAAAGAATTAATGCCCACAAATCAGACATCTTCACAAGGAAAAACCAGTAGCTCTTCATTTCAACCTACCTGGAAATAGTCTTAACGACCTTACTACATGCATCTTACTTAAAAAAGACTTTAACACCAGATTACAGAGGGAAACTTCAGAACTTTCTTTCATGCTTAAATTTGACACTTTACGAATGGGTCTTAACAAAGATGCTAATTACCTTAACCATTACAAAGATAGCTTCCCCACTTAACACCCCCGATTAGCCATTCATTGACTCATAAATAGCTATTCCCTCCCTCACTCCCTCCTTCTCCCTCCCCCCACCTTCTGTACTAAATCTGATTTGTCAGTTTAATAATGTGTTCACTTTTTTCATTGTATTCCTTTGGTATATATGGTCATGCCAATAATCTTCCAGAATATGATCTGAGGAAGTGTGTCTGGCCCACAAAAGCTCATCACCTATTGAACCATCTTGTTAGTCTTTAAAGTGCTACATAGTTTTTCCTTATGTTTTAGCAAGATCAGACTAACACAGCTACCTCTCTATTCCTATTCACCAAGGAGAAATAGTCTCTCTCCATCCTCTTTGGAACCCCCCTTTGGGTAGTTGAAGGCTGCTATCTAATCCCTCCTTTCTCTCCTCTTTTGTAGAATAAATCCATCAGCCTCTCTTCATAAGTCATGTTCTGTAGCCCTCTAATCATTTTTGTTGCTGCCTGCTAGACTCTCTCCAATGTGTCCACATCCCTTCTGTAATGGGGGGCCCAGAATTGGACGCAATACTCCAAATGTGGCCTCACTAGTGCCAAATAAAGAAGAATAATCACTTCTCTAGATCTGTTGGCAATGCTCCTACTTATGCACCCCAATATGGCATTAGCCATTTTAGCTACAAGGGTACACTGATGACTCATATCCAACTTCTCATCCACTGTAATCTCCAGGTCCATTTCTGCCAAACTGTTGCCAGTTGGTTTCCAGCCTGCAAAGTGCAGGACTTAGCACTTGTCCTTGTTGAACCTCGTCAGATTTCTTTTGGCCCAATCCTCCAATTTGTCTAGGTCACTCTGGACCCTATCCCTACCATCCAGCATATTTACCTCTTGTAATAGCAGATTTGGGAAAATTCTCCTCCTACTCCCACCAGCCAAAATTTTAAGAATGAAGAAAGCAGCTTTTCAAACAATTTAGGATAAAATTTTCCTGTTTTTTGACATTCACTTTATGCCAAGATTTTTCTTTTTTATGAACCATAGTAGTGGAGAAGTACTAATTCCTGGGAAGCACTGAATTCTGTATTCACACTGGGATAAAAACCAGGGATCCTATTTTCCTCACACAAGATGCAAATAACTTCCACCGAAGTAATTTAAATGTGTACTGATTCCTGGGAAAATACATATCACTGTCTCGTAATTTTTTCTTAAACAATAGTGGTGTTCAACCAACTTCAAGAGCAAAGCATACCCAAGCAAAGAGCATTACAAAGGGCAGGTTGGATAGTAAGAAGTAAAAACGGAGCTGATTAGCTCAAATTATACCCTGAGGATTAAGAACAAAAATTAAGCATCCAAGAAGATCACTTAAAAATCTTTTGAAGTCTTTTATTGTTTGTCTTTCAGAAATGCTTCACATGGGGATCTTTGCTCAACTTTGTTTTCCTTGTCCGTTCAAGACCAACATTCAACCAGTGAACTTTTAACAGAACCAGTACTGAGGCCCCCTTTGAAGCCTTCATATAAAATTATCAGCTTGATAACTGATCGGACAGCAACCAGGCTTGTTTTTATTGCAGAAAAACAAAACTTCCAAATTCTACTATATTCTGGCATAGTAGATAGACAGTGGCTTTGTTTCTAGAAAACTATTATGCAAATCAAAATAATCTTGCTTTTTCTCCGCTCTGTTTCAACAACCATGCAGTCATCTTGAGAAAGATCAGGTTCTGATGAAGTACTAAGTTGTCATGACCTTTTCAGTGATAACTTGTCCTTATGAAAATGTGATACATTTCTTTTGATTCAAATAAGTCCACCTAAGATTTCTCCTACTGCATTACTACCAGATTTAACAGTGGTGTGCTAAGATACTTCCCTTACATTACAGTCTTCCTTCTTAATTAGTCTGCTACTATGTTGGTCTTCCCTTCCATATGTACTGCAATTATAGACCACAGATGCAGATAGCCATGGATTTGCAGGACTCTCTTTCTCCCTATTTAATTAGAAAACTTAAATGCTATAAGGTATTTAGGGTATTAACTCCCATTTATTTCAACATAAGTTAGGAGTCTAAATATCTTAGGGTTCAGGACAAATGTTCCCTACAGGATAAACATATCCATTTTTCTATGTGAATGGATATCATCAATATAGTGTTTTTATTATCATAACGATTGCTCATAAAAACAACCAGGAATTATTGATTTCAAGGACATAGGCAATTATCTTCTGGATATCTCTTTCAGTGAGCTTCCTCACCCTTTAGGAATGCTATAGTTTAACTAATGATCCTTGCAACAGACCTTTTCAGAATATTTCCTCTTACATATTTCCAAGAGAGCAAACAGATGACCTGTCCTATAATAGCAAGAGTTTATCAAAAGTTCAAGAAACTATCTATAGCTTCATGGTGATCCCTCTCAGATGCATTATAAAAGACTAAATTGATGCTCTAGGGTCTGGTCTTGTAGATCCCTTCAGTCCCTGTTCTTTCCATCAATAAGAAGGTTCCTCCAGGAAATGTATCAATAATCCCAGCTAAAAGAATGGGTTAACAAGCTTTATTGCCAAATTCAGAAGAGACATCAGAGATGTTTTCTGTGATCTTTGCTTAGGGGAACAATAAGTGTCTGCTAGTATTATGAACGGATGCAGATGAAGGAAACAGACTATAGAACAACAAGAGGAATATTAACAGGCCACTTCACCTTGAACAGTCCCTTGGAATATGTGCTACTTACAATAAACAATGTCTTACCTTGCACTTAGGTGTAACAGTCTGCAGTCTGAGTATGTTTCCCAGACTAGAATAGCTTTGTTTAAGCTTGAATGCTTTTTTTCCCCAAAGTTGGTCCAGTAAAAGATATTTCCTCACGCACCTTGTCTCAAATTTTCAACGGGAATTTGTACCTCTTCATGCTTCTGTTGAGCCTTATTTTTTTTTGTGAATGTGTGAAGTTCCAAAGAGTATGACCCCACAAAATTTCTTATTTTTATACTCGCCAAAGATCTCAAAGTGTTTTACAAAGGCAAAAGAGGAAATTGGAGATTCGAGAAACTTAATTCTTGGAGCATTAATCAGTTCAAAACATTAACATTGGATGTGAAAGCTTTTGTTAGTCTAATGCAGAGTTGGCCAACCTGCGGCTCTCGAGCTGCATGCGGTTCTTTGCTCAAAGAAATGCAGCTCTTGCTAGTTTGGAGCCACGCGCCCGGACTGCTCATGGCTAGCCGCTCTATGCATCCACCCCAGCGCCTGGAGGGAGAAATGCGTGGCTGTGGCAGCAGCAGCGGCTCCGGTGAGACCCAGGCATTAGGTTAGAGTGGGGAGGGACTAGTGGGTGCCTGGCTCTGGGAGAGGGGAGGCATATTGGGTTAGAGCAGTGGGCTGGGATGCCTGGCTCTGCGGAAGGGCGAGGGCATTGAGTTAGAGCAGGGGGGCTGAAGCACCTTAAATTCAAAGACTTCTTGGATGCAGAATAAGGCAGCCAACACAGACGTCATATTTAAATTCCAGGGGAGGAGAAAAAAAAAGAATCAGCATGTACCTGGTTTACATTGTGTTTCTTTAAAGAAAATTCAAAGGCTATTGTTTGCCAGGCTGAAGCAATTATTCTGATATATGAGTCTCTCATTGTTTTTGAAATGCTCATATTTGATATTTGCAGTCTGGGACAGACCTGAATTTTTAGTACTATAAAAAAAAAGCCATAATCTTCATAGGTTTTAAAAGAGAGGAAACCATACCAAAGAGCCAGAAGCTGGAGTGAAACAGGCATTTCAAATTATGCTAATTTACATCTCAGTTCAGTTTAATTAAAACAAACAAAAACAAAAAACCTTACAGGACATAATAGGGCAGTAGTGTTAAATTTAAAATACATGGTAGGGATGCTTATTTTTAATGTGAGAATATTACTGTATTTTAAAGGGTGTTTTTTTAATTTGATGTTTGTTCCTTGTCAAGTTCTCTGAAGATCTATGGACTATCCATGAATTTTTTAAGTGACTAGAGACTTTTCTATTGGTTTTTGTCCGAAATGTCCTGTAATGTTATTTTTATCACTACATTTTGTGTACTATATTTATCTATCTATCGATATATATAAATAAATATATATAAAAATATGTGGCCCTTTGCACTCTATCCACAGTTATTTTGGCTCTTCGTCTCTAACTGGTTGGCGACCCCTGGTCTAACTCAATTTAACTCACCAGGCAGGTTAATCAGGTAGCCCAGTTCTTACAGATACAGACTGGGCTGTCTTTGGCTTCCAATTAGTCACTTGTCTTCCTACTGAAGTGATCGGAAGACTGCTTGAAAACCTTTAGCAACTTGTTTTCCAGGTAGCTTGTATAATTTGTGTGCCATAATGGCTGAAAGGAAAATCTGAGCTATGTGTATGGTCTCCATTTAATAGTGAGACATGTTTACCAAAAGGTTCATTTAGGTTTTCACCAAAGTTTTGCATACTATAAAATTCAGTTTCTAGTATGAGCTAATTTTAATGGGAATTAACACATTTCAAAATTTAAAATACACTAAAAAAAAAATCTCTTCCTATCATTTAAAGAACTTTCACTCTTAATTCTTGGGACATCACCATTTCACTATTTCTCCAGCCACCAGTCTTCAGAGATAAAAAGTGTTATATGTACTGCTTTAAAATATATATATTTTAAAAGATGGGGGCAAGAAAAATGTTCTCGGCCATAAAGATGGAAAAAGACATGTTCTATTCTGAAAGGCCAGGATTAACTATTATCATGCGCACAAGCACACTTTAAAAAAAAAAAAAAAACCCCCACCAATCTTCTCCTCAAAACAGACCATTCTGAGACTACTCTTGGCCCCAAAAATCAGTAAAAATTACCACCCATCTTCTTTACAGAGGAAAAGACAGATTAAGATTTCTCACCAATTTTAGAATTCTGGATTCCCCATGTCCCTATGCGCCTAAGAGAAGAGGGGCAGGGAGGATAATACAAAAGAAAGATTAGAATGAAGAAACCAGCAGCAAGTCTGCTCTACTATTCATTAATATCTAATTTCATTTGGATTTTAAAGTAAAATGTAGCTAATTCATAGACTGTAGGGAGGATGACTACTTAATTTTATTTAAGATGGTCTCAATTTATGTAAGTACTTAGTTAAGCAAACAGCTAAAGCCTTCTGGTTTCTAGATTACTAATAATATGGTTAGCAAACTCTCTTGTCATTTGAGTCCTCTGTGTTGGGAGGTACTGGGGGTTGCCTGTCAAGAGAGCTTATCTATCTGGTCTTCACATATCCATTAGATTTGGAGTAAAGACAGCTTTGTGGTTTCGCTGAAGATAGGTATTCTTCTTTCTAAATGGAAGAGGATTGCATAACCTGTGAAGAGGCCAACTGAAACCCACATGCTAGCCATCTTGGACTTCTTTGACTTTGCAGAAGTTGCCCTTGTTTGTGTGTGTTTCCAACAGCCACAGTATAGTAAAAGGACTCATTACCAAAACAGCTTACAAACTCCTCACTATCAAAATGCACAAAAAGGTCATGCTCAAATTTTTGTTTCTATAAGTAGTTACTAATGCCTTACTTAAAAAAAAAAAAAAATATCAGCATTATTCTATTGAAAGGTTGCCCAGGGATGCAGGGAGGAATATACAGAAAGTTCTACACCAACAGGCAGGAAAATACTGCCCAGAGATGACTGGCAGAACTGTTGACAGTAAAATGAAGGGATACATCATTTTAGTAGTGCTCTCCTAACTGGCAACAGCATATTTATTTATTGCAATTCTATACAAAGTAAAATATTTTAGCTTCAGATAGCAAATGCATACCAACAGCCTCCGGAGTGTAGCGTTACCCGGTTGCCTTTTATTATTTCAAATAACTGTTTTGTTTAAAATATCTTCATTTTTGCCAGACATACCAGATATATATGTTGCCATTATTTCAATTAATATACATTTTAAGAGGGTACTGCATTGGAGGGGACATCCAGGAGGGACAGTTTGCATGAATGAGAATTAAATATAAAGTTACAATTATCAATAATGCTCGTTTAGAATTCTAAATTCAGTGCCTAAGCATATGATTTAAGCATGTGAATGGTCTGTTTTAAAATGGAGTTTTAACGTTCCATGCTAAGAGTACAGATACAGTATTTTTTTAAGTTAGAAGTGTACTCTTCATTTTACTTGTGGGTGGACTGAGCCATAGATGCTTACAGGTCACAACATTCAATACTGGGAATTAATGGGCTGAAAGCTCCCCCCTGCACAAAGTAGAAGGGTTCACACAATATGTTTATCTATGCCAAGTATCTCTCTCTCGCACACACATGCTCAGCTTTAAATAACTGAACATTTTCCCTTTCACTTACTATAACTGTACAGTATGTCAGAAAGCAACAAAAAAGTCAAGTACATTTTTATTTACAAGCAAAAATACACCTCACATTTAATGCATTTCTAGATCTGACACACAACATATATCAACAGTCTGTACCATAAAAAAAGGCAGGAAACACAGATTTCAGGGAATGCTGGCCATAATTCTGATTTTGATGACTTACTAAATTTTAAATGTTGGCAGATTGGTATCTTGTTTTATGAGAAAGCTTTACTGGAGAATACAAAACCTTTATTAAACAAAGCCTTTTATCTGAATTCTTCCTGGCTACAGTACATTGCTTAGGACAAAAATATTTGAACACACAGGACTTAGAATTTTTTTTTTTTTTTTTTTAAATCGCCATACACTCAAAAACCCCTCTTCAAAGTTTTAAGGTGTCAGGTTTTTAATCTTTTCTAGACAATTTAAAGTTGTAGTATGTGCCTCTTATCCAACAGGAACATATTTTCAAAGGATGTTATCATCAAAAGGGCTCACCAAGCAGCGGCGAGCCCTGCTCGCCAGCCGTGCGGAACTGCACGCTGCGCATGCGCAGACCGCACTGTGCATGCGCTGAATGGCCGCGCCAGGCTAAAATCTACTCACCACAGGCGAGTAGATTACATTAATTGTCGAGCCCTGATTATCAAGACCTCTTTCAAAACCCAATTTGCCCATCTGGAAATTGTGGTAAACCTTAATACTTTCAAAATGAAAAGCTTGTTACATCACATTTAGATTACTGGATGATGTGTTCAATTCCAACCATGTGTGGTGGATCTTATTTTTTCTTGAAAGTTCAGTATTCTATTTTCTTTTTTGCTGGTAAAGTTTATCATGTTCCTCCTCTGTTTAGTATGAAATATAATTACCAGTAACTCCATAGATATGGATAACATTCCTTCTCCTTGTTATTCAAATCTAACTTTCCACTTACAGTGTGCTGAATAATGAAGTCATGTCTCCGTGAAATTTATAATAGCGTTGAAGAAAAGGCAGTTCTTATTATCCCCCTCCCACCCAATGTGTGCTGAAAAATGACTGCCCCACACAGGTATTGGGGAGAGGGGGAGATTAAAGCAACCCTCAGAGTGGTTGCAAGGAATGCTCACCAATGGGAAGAAGTCTTACTGAGATAGCCAATGAGGGGAGACTTGTTAAAGCAGTCAATGAGGACTAGGGAGAGCCACATAAGAATGGCTGCTCAGAACAGCAGAGGGGGGAGTGTCTCCCTAGATGTCAAGCGAGAAAGACTGGCTGCCAAGAGAAGTACTTGGGATACATCCGTGCTGGGTAGGGTCAGGAAAGTCAGAGGGAACTCCAGCTTGACTGGCTCAAAGCCTAATACAGTGGCAGAGAAGGTACGAGGACTATGGGAAGCAGCCCAGGGAAACGGATGGCGGGGGCTGAAGGAGACTCAGTGTGTGGCTGCTGCCCTAGAGTGTCCCTGGGTGTCAATATGAGCTGGAGTAGTGCCAATGAGGAGGAGTGGCTGCTATGGACTACAGTTTGCCTCTGCAAGAAGTGGCTAGACCTGAAAAAGTAGTTTGTTGCTAAGTCAAATGGAAGGCCTGAGGACTGTCAGTCCCCTGGAAGAAGAGAAGGGCTGAGTGAGGAAGAGGACACCATGGTTCAGGGAGCGATGTTAGTCCCAGATTCGGGGAGACAGCAGAGAGCTAATTCTTAACATGGCTTGCAAGAGACACTGGAGTAGTGAGCACACAACCCATTACACTGTCAATTTGAGTCACATGGCTGCCTGTATTTTACTACAATTTTTTAAAAAGCAATATTTACAATTACTAAAACTAAAAGTTACTGAAATAAAGAGCTTCTGAAAATAAAGGCCTTGAATCTCTTCTGAGTTTAATAAACTTATACAAAGAACTGTCAAAAGCATATAGTCAGTTTCAATGTTTTGCATTTGATCATGCACATCTCCTGTTTTGGGCATTAGCACAGAACATCACTCATGCTTTTGGGGGGTGGGGAGAGGAGGCGGAGAGAGAAGAGGAAGAAGAACAGGAGAAGGAAGAGAGGAGACGAACAAGCCTGCAAGAGGATATCTAAAATCAATAATCCAGCAAAAACTGCTAGCATTTGTATTTGGAGCCCAAATTGTCATCCGCTCCCAAGAGATCTGGAGGGAGCTGAGGAGCACAAAAGATTTAGGTGTATGTTGCTCAAGGACCACCTTCCCACCCCAGACCTCTACACAGGACTAGAGAGCAATGAAAGTCCTTAAAAAGAATGGCTTCTTTACTACCTGAGAGTCCTCAAGGAAGCAGATTTGCTTCAATGCTGCTATAGATACCAGCAGGCATGAGCAACAGAGGGTGATGATTGTGCAGGAAAGAGAAAATGAAAAGAAATAAAAGATGGCCCCAGGAAGGATGTTCTCAGGCTCCACCCCTCCACCTTGTGAAGCGACACTATTAGCGAAGAAAGTTCCATCCTTTTCCCCTTCCCCAATAAACAGCCATAAAAACGTCTGAAGTATATATAGGATACATACTAATGAGAGAGAAGGAAAGGCTTAGAAAATGTAGTGATGGATTCCATGTTGATCCACTGAATTGAGTAATACCAACTAATTTGATGACCTCTCTACACTAGAGCAATCTTTTAAATATATTTAATTAAGAATAATTTCCTAATCCTGAGCCCTATACTTCCATCAGACAGTTTCCTTCCTAAGCAAACTTATCACATCTAGTCCTGGTTGGTAAAGGCTAGAGATGTGAAAGTGAACCAAGGTATATGGTCAACTGATGAGCCTGAGTTCATTGGTTAACCTTCACGGTTACAGGCAGGCTCCCGGTACACACAGGGAGCCAGCTTCCCATACACACTAGCTCCTGGGGAGCCAACAGCAGCCCAAGTGTACTTGCTGAAGTTTTCAATGGTTACATGGTTACTTAATTAAATGCATTTTGATATCTCTAGTAAAGATCAGTCATATCTCAAAAAGTAGCACCTACCTGTTATTAGGGTGAGGTGGGGCAGGGGGTTTTACGAAGGTAAAACTTTACATACAGATTCCAGAAAACATCCATTCCTCAATACACTGCTTTTATGCCCCACAAACGGAGCTGTTGAGAAGATACTTTGAAGTATGCATCAGATTTATATCATTTATTGGAAGTGCTGACCCAGTGGCAACAATTTTGGTTAAAAAAACCCATATGATGTCTCTAAATAAATCACTTGCCTTGGAAATCAATTCATCATGATTGGCTAGGTGGGCTCTGCAGTGGATACAGCTGTAGGTTCGGTGGCAGTTTGGAAGGTACGCTTGGAATGTTTTTGATTTTGTCATTTTTACCATCTCAGCTGGTGACTCCTCACTCAGCTCAGGGCTGGCACTTGAATTACAACTTTGCTGAACTTGCTGACAAAGAAAACACTGGAAAATGCAAGCAAAAGCCGTTGTTGTTCTGGAGTGTGTGTGGCACTTTCCACACAGATGCCACAAGAGAAACAGTCACAATCTGCAGGTAAACAGAAAAGACAACTTTTTAGATGCCAGGAATAGCTTATAAGTACATTCATCTAGTCTCTTGCATTTCAAAACCTAGAAGGCAAATTACTCAAATGGAGACTGAACTAGGTTTTCAACAGCTTTGGTAGTCACTAAAACAGGGATAAGCAACATATGCTTCAGTAGCCAAATATGGCTCAGTAGGGCACCAAATATGGCCCTTTTGGCATATTTGGCTGCCTCAGGTGCCAGAGCTGGGCTGCTGCCTCAGGTGCCGGAGCTGGGCTACAGTGTGGCTTTTCCTGGGGCCAGGGTCACAATACAGCCCCAGGAGCAGCTGCAGCACAGCGCTGGCTCCTCTACACAACTCCGACCCAGGAGCAGCCAGCCAGCCAATTACTACGCAGCCCTGGTTCCACCTTCAGCTCTTCCCCAGGCCTGGAGCTGTGGCCAGGGTGGGCCATGTGAGGCTGCCTGGCTGCTCCCAGGCCTAGGGCCAAGGCTGCAGTGTGACTTTTCCTGCAGTAGCTTGGCCAGCTCCAACCATGGGGTAGATCGTGTGGTCCAGCCCTCGTCTGGCTGCAGGAAGGGCTGGCAGTGCAGGCCACACCCCTTCTTCTCTGGCTCAGGTAGGAGAGGAGGCCATGATCCAGCTGTGGTGATTCTGGCCCGGCCCCTTGTCCAGCCCCTGCTGCGCGGGTGCAGCAGTCCAACCCTGGCCAGGTAAGGTTATCTGGTCTCAGGAGTCTCCCCACATACTCTATTTCCCACTTGTGGCACCCTGCCCTGCCTCCTGCACCTCCCACACACCCCAAACCCCTGCCCTGAGCCCCTCATACACCAACAACCCTGACTCCTGTACATCCCACATTCCCAGGGCCCTACCATAAGATTGACAGAAGATAGCCTGAATGCATGCATGAAGCTGGATTTGACCAGTTATGATGTAAACTTGAAAGAAAAGTGCAAAAAGATGCAGCAGCAGAAGTCCCATTAATAAAGTCTGTGAGTACACGGTTTCATTTATGCTATTTTTAATAATTTTGTCACTTAATAATAATGTATATTTTCAGTCATGCAAATGGGCATTCTGGTTCTGAATTTTGATGTAGTTTGGCTCTTTGGTATGAAAAGGTTGCCGACCCCTGCACTAAAATAAGTGAAAGTAGTGAGAGAAACCTGCACTTGATACTATCCAAGCTAAACTCCGGAACCCAGGCATTATGTGTTCAATTTCCTATGAATTTCACAAGCACTGGACTTGAATCAAATGTGATACATACATGACCAATAATTTGTATAATTTTGAGATCAGATTATTCCCCAGCTATAAAATTACAGCCTTTTAAACCAGTCTCCTGTCCACCAAGATTAATTAGTCCTTTCAACTATTAGATTTTTCCCTGCCTCTACCAAAATAATCTTAATATCTAAAATTCTTATGATCAAAATGCTGTACATATCTTGATCCTAAGATCTCCTTAGAGGAAATACCATACTTCATACACTGCAACATTTTATATAAATCTACAAAAAATGAAGGCTACACTTCTCAATTATCTTCTGCCTTGGAAAGCGAAGTTCACACCTGAAAGTTACAGATGTGTTTACAAAAATATAACAATGTATTACGTGGCTCAAAGCAACTGAACAATCCAAGCAAGGAAACTACTAATTCAGTGATGTTGTACAAAAGATTACCTATTATGCCACCAATCATTAGGTGGTTGGTACAGTGGATGAATAACACAAGTATTGAAATAAAAGAGCCAATGCAAGAGCTCATTTTTCTAGTCTTTTTTAGGAGCTTTATGAAAAGTGAGAAAAAAAAGAACATAAGGCTCGTTTCTCAAAAGAGTTTTTAAAGATGGACAAGAATGGCAAAAGATGAGGATTGTAGAATGGAAAGGATCTCGTTGGTAATAGGGATGTGAAAGGTTAACTGGTAAGCATCACCCTAAACCAGTGTTTCCCAATTGCTGCTCTGTGGAACCCTGTGGTTCCGTGAAGCAAAAGCAAGGGTTCTGCAAAGAGACAGCACTCTCCCACCTCCTCTCAAAGAGACAGAACCGCGGCGGGGTGTGTGTGTTTTTTTGTTTTGTTTTTTAAGGCAGCCCTATGGTTCCATGGCCCAATAAAATTGGGAAACACTGCTCTAGAGAGTTTCAGGGGGGTAGCCGAGTTAGTCTTTAAAGTGCTACCAGACTATTTGTTGTTTTTTAAGTTCATCCTGTACAGACTAATAAAACATGTAGATGGAATCATGAGCTTTCGTGGGCACAGCCCACTTCAGATGACCAAAGTGTTGAATCTCTTTCAGAGGGGGCAGGGAGTGCTGGCTCTTCTCAGAACCCTTGCTTTCGCTTCACGGAATCCCAGGGTTCTGCGGAAATTCAATTGGGAAACACTGCTCTAGAGTGTTGTTGATCTATTTTCCCCATCCATTCTCTCTCATCAAACACA
Organism: Rafetus swinhoei; assembly: GCA_019425775.1. Lineage (NCBI taxonomy): Eukaryota > Metazoa > Chordata > Testudines > Trionychidae > Rafetus > Rafetus swinhoei. The sequence goes on along the minus strand of CM033425.1, from coordinate 14,102,262 downwards.
AAGTAACAAAAGCATATAAACTATGATGATATAGCCTGAAATTTTCTCCCTCCCCCAATAATTTAGCCTTTAGGTGCTATGCCCTTCCAGGCAGGAGCTATTTTCTTATGAATTAGTACAAGACAGTGTTCCCTCCCATTCTGTTTGGGGGCACTCATTCAGTATGCGATTAGTGAAGAATACCATTTGCTTCTGATTCATTTTGGTATTCCTCATTTAAAAAAAAAATTATACACAGCGCATAACCTCAATGTTAGGTGGAATACAGATTCCGTCTATAAGATTGTCATAAAAGCACTTTACCAGCTCACATTCCTTTAACCTAATATTTCATTCTTGATTTGACAACAGTTACAGGCCCCTAGAGGTATTAGCTAGACTGACTTTAAGAAAGTTCTGAATTTTACTGTAATTTGTTTTCAAAATATGAATCACGCTGGGAAAACATGGAGAGTTAAATAATAACCCTCTGAGCAAAGACTTTTATTTGCTAGTTAAAATAGAAATTGTTTCTCTGGGGCAAAGATACACTGAAACCATGTGGTTTGTGCATTTTTCCCTGTTGAAAAGCACTCTACTTCACAGCTGTAAAAGGAAAAAAAGCCACTAAATATTAAGGAGAAAATATAAAATTGTATCTATTACTCATTATGAAAGTTAGAAAACATGGCCCCAAGCGCTCCTCAAAAAAAATCATATAATCCCAAAACATATTGGAATACTTAATCTCTTTTTTTGATTAGCAAGCAAGAGATTATAGAATAAACACACAAGCATAATATATGAACATAAGTCTGCAAATAAAAGTCTGCCAGAGGATGTGGTGAAGGCTAGGACTTTAGCAGGTTCAAAAAGAGCTAGATAAATTCATGGAAGTTAGGTCCATCGATGGCTATTAGCCAGGAAGGGTAGGAATGGTGTCCCTAGCCTCTGTTTCTTTGGAGATAGGTGCCTGGGGAAGAGATCACGTGAGGATTACCTGTTGTGTTTCCTCCCCCTAGGGCACCCGGTATTGGCCAAGACAGGATACTGGGCTGGATGGACGATTGGTCTGACCCACTATGGCCGTTCTTATTACAGTCTAACCATCTTTGAATCAGGAAGGACAAGCCTTTAAGATACTTCAAACATTAGCTATTTTTCCTAGGTTACTGATCATTATATTTATAATCAGGACCAAAAATCTTCATCATTTTACCCTCCTCCTAGTAATGTAAAAAGTTATAACTCTCAGAAACCATGCATAAACTATGCTTAGGTTTGAGCATATACAGATACCATGGCAAGATCTCAGTGTCAAATAATCTCAAGAGAATCCATACATACTTTAAATGTCTGCTTATGGGTTAATATTTCATCTCCACACAATTATCTGGCAACAGAAAGGAGGGCCAGTTGCAAAAATGTTCAGAGTAAAGAATGGTTCTTATTATTAGAAAATCATTAAACACAAAATATATGTAAGTTTAAAAATACATGAGGGAGGGCGATTCTAAAGATAATTCTGTTTCACCTTGTATTTACTATCTACTGACGTGGCTTCTCCATCCATTTTTGCAGGCTGGCAGTGTTTACAGTTCTTAAAACAAACAGCACATTAACTACTTAAAGAAACTTAGCATTTTAAATCTGAATTTACAATTCCTACATTTCATCATGTAATTTCAGTTCTGCTGCCATCTAGCAGCATGACATCACCAAATGGGATGTCCAAATTTGGTAGCCAACTATCAACCAATCCTAATCCACATCCCTACTTTGGTCCCGGATGTGTAAACAAACAATGAAAGGAAGCATGTTAAAACAGATACAGTCTAAGGACAGTACTATTATACACCACCAGGGTAACCACCATTAGCACTGAAATTTCAGATGTAACAGAACATCTTAGTCAATCTTTCTTAACACAAAAGTTAGCAGCTGACATAACTATTCAAAACTTTTACCAAGTACATAAATATGCAATTTTCATAAAAATAGCAATGAGAAATGTTAACAGTTTATTTTTGCAGACATTACCCTAAAGAATTGTGTGTAAACTACTGACTCCTCTTTCATGCTTTCAAAGATCAAATCTATTCTAGTTCTGAAATGTGTTTAAGTTTGGCTGCTACATCAGCAACATCTCAGTACTTAAAGAAAGTCATAGCTAAACTGGATATATTATAAGTTAGTTACAGACTAACTTGGCTACCCCTCTGAAGCTTTAGATATATTAGTGAATCAAAAAAGATTGGTTTCTTGACAACTTAGTACTTAATTCAGCTGAATGACTGTTTAGGCAGTTCTCTCACCAATATTAATAAGATCAACTCAAAGTTCACACCAGCAATTTTAAAGAATAAAATAAAATAAATTAGAAAATAGTTAACTCAAAGCTCCTGACTATTTAAGAGCCCTTCCTATTAATTCATTCCGTACAAAGGGGAAGGGGAGAGATGAGCGTTTTTGTCTGACACCAATAACCAGGACAAGTTTGTTATTTTTTTAAAAAAATTGCACATATATCGTTCACAGATTACGATTCAATTACATTTTTTTAAAGAAACCGAGAGAAAAACAATTTAATCAGATACCCGGTTACACGTGTTCAGCTTACGCAAAATCATATGGCCAGTTTATCACAGACAATTATTAAATCGCATTCTTGATTTTTAGTACCCAGTGGCTAGATAAATTGCAATACAATCGAGCCGAAAGTTAACTCCACAGATCGATTTTGATTCCCCTACAGGGAAAGTTTTAAATAACAAGCGATTATTCTTCTGGCCCCTCTTCAAGCTCGTTTTACAAATGTGTTTTCTTTCTCGGGATCAGCGCGCAAAGCTGCCTCTCTACATAGTGCTGCTTTTCGTTTGCAACAGTATCTAAGAGGCGTACAGGACAGTGTAACTTTTCACAAAAGCCGCAGGAGCCTGCCCGCTTTTAGGTGCTGCGATGCAGCAGCAGCAACTGGGGGGCGGGGTAAGAAGGTCCGAATCCCCAAGCTGGGCTCTGCACTCCGACCAAGCGACCTACGGCCCCAGCAGCGATCCCTCCAGCCTCCGTGTGCTGCCGCCTGCCTCGGATCGCACCACAGGGGCGCCCCCTCAGCGTACAAACAACGCAGCAGGGCTCGCCCGAGTCGGCGCTGGCCGGGGGCTACAGCCGCCCTTTGGCTCCGCAGCGCCTCACAATATACCCACTGGGGGCAGCTCCGCCGTCACCGCCAGGCGCTACACGTAGAGTCCGGGCCCGCGAGGCCAACCCCGGAAAGTTGCCTCTGTTCCTCCTCTCCCCTCGGCTACACGGAGAGCCGAGGTGCGGCGGGGAAACCCAACGGACGGCTACGGACTGAGGCGGGGGAGCGTCCCTGGGGCTAGGGGAGCTGCTGCCTGGTTTACTGCGCGGGCTGGGTACTCACCGCCGGCTCCGCTGCCCAGGCCGGACCCCCGCGCAGCAGTGGCCCCCTTCCCTCCCTCCGGAGTGCGCTGGCTTGGCGCGGGCAAGAAGTAGCTTCCGTCGTGGCTAGCTGGGGTCTAGTAGCACCGGCCCCTCATGCTTTGCTCGGGGGCCGACTCCGCGTGCGCCAGGAGGGGGTTCTTCCCTCTCCCCAGGCGTCTTCCCCGCGGCGGCTGCAATGCCCAGGGTCATAAGGGGAACCGCGGTCCGGGCCCGCGTCTGCTCCCCTCGGGACTGAGAGGTGGCTGAGGCATCTCGGAGCTCGCGCCGCTACGCTCCTTTGTTTTGTTTTCCTCTCGCTGAGCGCTAGCTGGCTGCTACAGTTAAACCGTCTCCGAAGAGCGTTGGCAGCGGCCAATCAGAACGCGCGCCCGCTCCACCAGCCAACCAACCCACCCTTCCCTCCCCGGGAAACCGCGAGACGCGGGTGCGCGACGACTAATCCTTCGCCGCCCCCTCTCTTTTGTTGAGTGAGAGCGCGGCACACGAAAGAGCACGTGCTCTGGTTCCCCTGAGTTGCGAGGAAATGGAACGCTGAGGGGGTGTCCAATGAGAATTACGGCCTCGCGCCAAAGCCTGGCTCAGGAGACGGGGATTACAAGTAATAGGTGGCGCGTGCGGTGGTCTCCGGCGATCCGCGAGCCCTGCAGCGTGATCCCGCCTCGCTACATTGTTTCCACTCCAGCTCGCCTCGCTGTGCGGCTGGCAACCCTGCCTATCTTCTGCGGCCTGAGCAGCTTCTTTCACCAGGCGAGGGGAGAGAGGCGCACAGTGCCAAGCTGCACCCCCCAACCGTGTCTGCTGTGCGGCCGTCCGAGCCCTTCTGCAGGAGCACCGCGCACACAGCCTAGTCCGCCGGGCATTGCCAGTGTGGGCGGGCTTGGCCCCATCTGCACAAGGGAGCCCGCCGAGGGCCAGGGTCAGAGCACACCTGGGCAGAAGCATGACAGCGACCAGGATCAATGTCCGCAGGAGGCCCCGCCCAGCAGCTGAGCTCGTGGGAGAGCCCGTCAGGGAAATCTGCTGTTTTCGGAGTGCACGGGAAAAATGGGGTCGATGGAGGAAGGAAACCACAAACGCTGCAGAGACTCCCTCATTGGGGGCCTTTTGACACACCTTGCACTAAATTGTGTTATTTGCACAAACAAAAAAAATTCTGCAATGCCAACACTTCTTTAAAACCTCCAGCTTCAATAAGATCTAGAAGGATTCAATAAGGAAATTTTTCTTCAGCAGCACAGTCAACCTGTGGAACTCTTGCCAGAGGATGTTGTGAAGACCAGGACTTTAACAGGTTTTAAAAAAGAACTAGATGAATTCATGAGGCTAAGTCCATCAGTATTTATCAGCCAGAATGGGTAGAAATGGTGTCCCTAGCCTCTAATTGTCAGGGACCAGAAACTAACAGGAGAGGGATTGCTTGATGATTACCTGTTTCTGTTCACTCCCTCTGGGGCATCTGGCATTGGCCACTGTCAGGAGATAGGATACTGGGTTAGATGAACCTTTGGTCTGACTCAGAATAGCCATTCTTATGTTCCTAGATTGGGGGGGAGAGACTAAATTGGGGGTCTCATGAGCCACCGCTACTGCCAAGAAAAAGGGATCTTCACCTTCATTCATTCATTTCTTATGACCCTCTCTTCCTGCCAGGACCTGAGCCATGAATCATGTTTCCTGGGGACATCTCAACCTCACCACAACTTCTATTTTTCACAGACAGGATTTTTTTTTTCATCTTTCCTTTTCCTGTTTGTTTTTGTTTCTGATTTCATGGTACACACATGTTTAAAGGGACAAAGGAAAACAATTACATTTCAATAAACTTTAAAAACAACAAATAGTATAGTAGCACTTTAAAGATTAACAAAACAGATAGATAGTATCATGAGCTTTCATGGGCACAGCCCACCTTTTCAGCTGACCAGAGTGTTGTATGTCCTGAACCAAAATAAATAGGGGTGAAGAGGGGGAGGAAAAAAATGGGAGGGGAGGAACAAAAGGAGGCAGTGGGTATATATGTATCAAAGGGAAAACCGAGCTGGTATGTAACAGGCAAAACTGATAATCTATAAGCACCTAAAACTAGACCATGGGTTGGGGGGGGGGCGTGAGGCGACTCAGCCTCCCCGTCATCAAGTTTTGCTGCCCTGCTCAGTTCCATTTTTTTTTTTTTTGTTTTTTTTGGCTCAAGGTTTGCTGCTATTTTTTGGGTGTGTGTGTGTGTGTGTGAAGGTTTTTCAAAGATCAAAAAGGGGGGCGTGATGCCAAAAAGTTTGGGAACCACTGAACTAGACAGTTAAAAGAAGCAGATAAGGACCATTAGTAGGCAATTGGAGAGGAAGAGTACTAACACCAGAATCTACACAAACAAAGAACCATTGGCACCTTCTTTGGCTGGTTGGTTGATAATGTTCCAGCCATCCGATTCAAATCATTGGCATGCGAATTAAACTTGTGAATGAATTGTAGTTCTAACCCTTCCCTGTGTATTTGGCTTGTGGAATTGGTTTGTAACAAAAAGGCAACCTGAAGATCTCTTAATGAATGATTAGGCTCATTAAAGTGTTCACCAACAGATTTCTGTATGTTCCCTTTACAGATATCTGATTTGTGTCCATTGATTCTTTCCTGTAGGGATTGTCCAGTTTGTCCAATAAATATTGCAGTGGGGCATTGCTGGCATTTGATGGCATAGATCGCATTACTGGATGTGCAGTTACCATCTTTTAGTGAATATAACCCGCGGGTTATATTCGTTTTTACAAACCCCGCACCCCCCCCACAGGCTATACTTGTGCGCGGGGTATATAGGGTTTTTTTACTCGATGGAAGAGGATCTCCTCCCCCCCCCCTTTCACTACCTTTGCCAGGCTGTGGTTAGGCTCCCAGCCCGCGACTGAACAACACAAGGAAACTTACAAGGGGTGCAGCAGCCGGGAACGCTCCAGAGCCGGGGCAGAGGCATCCCCAGCAGAGGCGCAAGGCGGGAGGCTCCCAGCCCGGGCTGACAAAGGGAAGGAGCCCGGAGCAAGTTGCTTGGCAGCCAGCAGCAGCGGCGGGAGTCTGCAGGCAGCCACGGCTCACAGGAGCGGGGCCGTGGCATGGTGCTTGTTGCTCATTGCTCCTGCGCGATCCAGCTGGGCGCCCTTCCTTGCCTGCAGCTGCCGCCGCTGCACACCGGACCCGCTGTGCGCTCGCTTGTTGCTCCTGGGCCGGCGCCTGCCCCACTACCCCGAACCATGCCCCACTTGTTGCTCCTGGGCTGGAGCATGGTTCGGGGCGGTGGGGCAGGCGCAGGCCCAGGAGCAAGCTGCACACCTGAGTCCGGCTCTGCATGCAGCGGCTGCAGGCAGGGAAGGGCGCCCGGCTGGATCGTGCAGGAGCAACAAGCACCATGCCCTGGCCCCGCTCCTGTGAGCCGTGGCCGCCTGCAGACTCCTGCCACTGCTGCTGGCCGTCAAGCCCCATGCCCACAACTTGCCCCAGGCTTCGTCCCTTTGTCAGCCCAGGCTGGGAGCCTCCCACCTTGCGCCTCTGCTGAGGACGCTTCTGCCCCGGCTCCAGAGCATTCCTGGCTGCTGCGCCCCTTGTAAGTTTCCCCGCGTTGTTCGGTCGCAGGCTGGGAGCCTAACCCCCCGCCCCATAAATATACCCCCGGCACAGTCTTGTATACCCCGTGGGTTATACTCGTGCATGGGGTATACAAGATTTTTTTAACTGAAATAGCAAAAATCGCGGGGTATATTCGGGTGTGGGTTATATTTGGGTGAGGGGTATATTCGCTAAAATACGGTAAATGAGCCTCTGATTTGGTGGCTTATGTGATTGGCTCCAGTGATGAATTCACATGTATAGATATGGGTAGAGTTGGCAATGGGGCTGATTGCAGGGCTGGGTTCCTGGATGCTTATGATGTAGCTGTGTGGCATGGTTACTGAAAAAAAAAATTCAGGTTGGAGGGTTGTCTGTAAGCAAAAATAGACCTTTCCTCCAAGGCCTCTGATGCTATGTCTACTCTATGGCTACGTCTAGACTGGCGCGCTTTTGCGCCAGAGCTATGCAAATGAGGCTCAGCGTTGGAATATCGCCGAGCCTCATTTGCATAGCTAATGAACCGCCATTTTCACGGAAGAGGCTCTTGCGCAAGGCGGGGCTGTCTACACTGCCCTTCTTGCGCCAAAGCCTGCGCAAAGCCGTTATGCCGATTATTTTCAGGCATAGCGGCTTTGCGCAAAGGGCTTTCTTGCACAAGAAGGGGCAGTGTAGACAGCCCGTCTTCCGCAAATGCCTCTTCCGTGAAAATGGCGATTCGTTGCTATGCAAATGAGGCTCGGTGATATTCCAACGCTGAGCCTCATTTGCATAGCTCTGGCGCAAAAGCGCGCCAGTCTAGACGTAGCCAATGTTTTGAGGAAAGAGGCAATGCAAATGAAGCACTGATTACCATTTTTGCACACTTCATTTGCATAATCTCTTCTGATCTGTTTTTGTGCAAAAACATGCAGTGTGGACGTTTCCTTTTTGTGCAAAAAACCCTTTTTGTGCAAGATCGTTATGCCTTTCCTGGATAGGATACTGGGTTAGATGAACCTTTGGTCTGACCCAGAATAGCCATTCTTATGTTCTTAGATTAGAGGAGGGAGACTAAATAGGGGTTCCATGAGCCACCACTACTGCCAAGAAATACTGTCTGGATAGTTAAAAGAAGCAGATAAGGACCGTTAGTTAGCAATTAGAGAGGAAGAGTACTAACACCAGAATCTACACAGACAAAGAACTGGATGCTGGGAGAGACATAAGGATCTCGCACAAACAGGGTTTTTTGTGCAAAAAGGAAACGTCCACACTGCATGTTTTTGCACAAAAACAGATCGGAAGAGATTATGCAAACGAAGCACACGAAAATGCTAATCAGTGCTTCATTTGCATTACCTCTTCTGGCAAAATGCGTAGTGTAGACATAGCCTGAGAGTGAGGGATCATTTTCCAAGATAGGTTGTAGATTGTGGATAATGCATTGGAGGGGTTTAAGTTGTGGACTGTAGGTAATGACAAGTGGAATTCTGTTGTTTTCTTTTTTGGGTTTGTCTTGAAGTAATTCATGTCTGGGTACTTTTTTTGGCTCTGTCAATTTGTTTTTGCACTTCTCCAGGTGGGTATTTCAGTTTTAGGAATGCTCTATATAGGTCCTGTAGGTGTTCGTCTGTGGGGTCGGAGCAAATCTGATTGTATCTTAGGCCTTGGCTGTATACAATAGATTGAGAACTGTGTCTGGGATGGAAGCTGGAAGCATGAAGGTAAGTATAGCGGTTGGTAGGTTTCCAGTATAGGGTGGTGGAAATTTGTCCATCATTTAATTGTACTGTAGTATTGAAGAAGTAGATGTCCCATCTGGACTGGTCCCAGGCTGAGGTTGATGGTGGGGTGGAAGTTGTTGAAATCCTTGTGAAATTCTTCAAGAGTCTCTTTTCCGTGGGTCCATATGATGAAGATGTCATTGATGTAGCGTAAGTAGAGTGAAGGTGTTAGGGGGCGAGAGCTGAGGGAAACGTTTTCAAGGTCAGCCATAAAGATGTTGGCATATTGTGGTGACATGCGAGTGCCCATGGATGTGCACTGACTTGAAGATACAAATTGTCTTCGAATCGGAAGTAATTTTGGGTGAGTACAAAGTTGCAGAGCTCTGTAATCAGGTGTGCATTGCTGTCATCGGGGATGGTGTTCCTGTTGGCCTGTAATCCATTTTCATGTGGAATGTTGGTGTAAAGGATTTCTATGTCCATAGTGGCCAGGATGGTATTTCCAGGTAGATTACTGATATTTTGAAGTTTCCTCAGGAAGTCAGTAGTGTCGGCAATAACTAGCAATGCTGGTAGCATAGGGTCTGAGGAGGGAGTCGATATAGCCAGATAATCCTGTTGTAAGCATGCCAATGCTTGAAATGATGGGTTGTCCGTGATTTCTAGGTTTGTGTATCTTGGGTTGCAGATAGAAAGCTCCTGGTCGGGGATTAGGAGGGGTGTTACTGTACATTTGTTCCTGAGCAGCTTTTCAATAAATAGCTAGGGATGGTCTACACTACATGGGAAGGTCAAAGTAAGATATGCAACTCCAGCTACGTATATTACGAAGCTGGAGTCAGAGTATCTTACATAATGTTTTTGCATCGTCCTCTCAGTGAGAGCAAATGCTCCCATCAGCTTCCTTTACTTCTTGTGAGGAGCAGGGGCACCCTTTGAGTTTGATCTAGTGGGTCTATACTTCACCTGCTAAATCAAACCCCAGAAAATCAACTGCGGCAGTTTCAATCTTCCTTATAGCGTTGATGTGCCCATAGAGATTAAAAAATGCAAGATAAGTGGTGCAAACTCTAATTTTAAAATGGTCACAGTCACTATAATGCTAATAAAACATTTTATATAGAGAAAAATGGGTGAGAATTCAGAATTTTAATAGAGCAGATGTGACATAGGAGAGAAGCAGCAGCAATGACTTAAGATTAATTTTTTTTTCAGAACAGTCTGAGGGGTTTAGATATACACCTTCCATTAATTTTAATGGAAGGTTTATCTACAATTCCCTATATTATTTTGAAAGATTAAACCTATCGCTGTATATCAGGATAGCCAAACTTACTGACCCTTAGAGCAGCATACAACAATCTTTAGAAATTTGAGAGCCAGGGTGCATCTGCCACGGCTTGGGGCTTCAGTCCCATAGGAGGCCCTTGAGGGCTCAGGGCGTCAGCACCACTCCTGCTGAAGCCTTGAGCGCTAGCACATGTGTCCTGCTGGACTTAAAGGGCCAAGACCACCTGCTTCACTTAGAAGAAACCCCTACCTTATCACCCCATTGCAAAGCAGAGATCCTGAGCTTGTCTCCTCATTGGGTTTGGTAAGAGGGATATCGGGGGGTTTGCAAGCCACACTTTAACAGTAAAAAAGCCTCATGTGTCTCACAAGCCACAGTTTGACCATTCTGGTTGTTTAATAAGGTATATGAAGTAGCTATAGTCTTTTTCTTATTGCTTTGCTCTTTGTGGGTTCTCATTTCTTTCATCCATTTTTTATGAAGAGAAGAGGTAAATTACTGGGAGAGAGGATATAGCTGTTTATAATTGTAGAGAAATTCTTCCTTAGGAAATTTCTTGCAAAAGATCCAAGAAAAGTAGAATGGGCCATGATGATAATTTCTGGAAAACGATTTTTAGCTGTAGTTCGTTGTAGTGAATGAGTGACTGTGGTTGACCTGTGTCAGTGACACAATGGTTTTATTTTTGAAAAGCATTCATTACCCAGTTAAAAATGAAGATTGCATAAATCTGAAGTGTTTGGCATAATTAACTTCTAGAGGAGTGAAGTCTAGTGGACAGGGCAATGGACTGGACCTTCAGGAGACCCAAGTTCTATTTTTCTGGCTCTGCCACAGACCTGCTACCTGACCAAGGACAGATCACTTTGCCTTAGTATCTCTATTTGTGAAACTGGGGATGGTGTTGATTTTCCTTTTTGTAAATTGCTTTGAGATCTGTAGCTGGAAAATGGTAGATATGATTTTCATCATTATTTAATTTTGCCCTTGCTCTTTTTCAAGAAACAAAATAAATACAGACTTGTATTGATCCTGAACTTTAACTCCTCAGGCTAACAGGAGCTGGGAGGAGCATACTCAGACTAAGAGGAATGCTACATGGAACAAGTTATGATTGGCAGAACGGAAGATTCTGGTCATTTTGCTTTAACACCGATTCCCAACTTATGTTGTTACATAAATACTCTACAATAGTATTTCCCCCACCTTGTGTACTCCTAACCAGTACTGACTCATGAATCTTAGGACTCTATACTGGACATCTTTAACTCTTATTGTCCGCAGTGGGAGGTGAGGGTTTACTAATTAGAGGAACAGAATTTATTTTTAGAGATGATAGCTTGCAACCAATAAATCACGTGGGATTTATGGTTAATCATTTCTACATTTCAATATCCAGACAACTACAGTGTACATTTTTTGCCAAACATTTCTCAGTCTTGATACAGGAATTTCAGCTCCTATTTCAGTGCTATTGATTAAGCATCATGCTCTAATACCTGAATACATTTGTTAGTCTTTAAAGTGCCACTGGACTCCTTGTTTTTGCTGAAACAGACTAACATGGCTACCTCTCTGAAAGGCTTTGGGGGTGCCTGGACTACTCTGCCTTGGCAATACCTGGTGATGTCTGCCTTCTCCAAAGTGTGAATTTCTGGCCTGTTTCAAGTCTGGTGCGCCAAGCCACGCAGGCAAGGCCTGAGATCCAGGAATTGTTTTGCATAACTGCAGATTAAGCATGGTACGGGAGAACACAGGACAAGCGACCTTATACTCGTACTTCTGTTTCTGATAAGCAAAAAGTACAGATGCAGCCATGAAACTGTCAACTACGCACATAGTTTAGGTAACATCCTGGGTAGCAGGATGTACCCCAAAGAGGGGCATTGGACTTTTTACATATCCTACACAATACGTAATCAATTCGTAAATATTATTAGAATGACCAAGTCTTGCTTTTCTATAAATTGGGCTTAGTAAGAACAATTGATGAGAGGGAATGGGCAGGATTGACCCACACGTCGATGCAACTAAAAGTAATTAGGCCCTTCATGCCAGCGGCCCAGTGTGTGGCGTTCCAATGCATGGGAAGAAATGGAATCACAACCTGCTGCCTGGCACTATAGGGAGCATATGGGTGAAGTGTAAGTGAATTAGGCTTTATTATTATATATAGCAGATCTTTTAGTAATTGCTTTTGCATTGCTTTGCGCTATATTAATTGCTTTAGAATTTATAATATTTAAGGTTTAAATCATATAGTAATTGTTCTTAAGGCTTGTAAAACTTAAACAACTGTATTAACTGCTTAAAGCTTCCATTAAATAAGAAAGTAGTTAAATAGCCCTGGCGTGTTCTAGTTTCCCTTGGATCTAAAATAAATCAAACCACACGACAAAGGCACAGATAACTACTTTCTATTTAAGCATCTTGATGTCTGTCCCCTGTAATAGTACCCCAAACCAAGCACTCTAATTTAGTTGTCAGAGGAATCAAATAAGAGAGAGGTGACAAAAAGGAGATAAAATAGTGGTATATAAAATAAGGAATGTGACCGAGAAGGTAATTTCTGTGTGGCTATTTAACAAGAACAAGACAGCAGTTGATTAACTTGAAGCAAATTTAAGAGATTAAAGGAAATACTTTTTATGCAATTCATAATTAACCCAGGGAACTCATTGCCTTTAGCTATCATTAGCCAGAATGAAACAGGTTTTAATATATATGAGAACATTCACAGTTATATTCATGAAAATAACATTCATTAAGGTATAAATCCTCATTCTTCAGGTCTAACTAAAACAGTAGAAAGAAATTTCCTCTCAAGGGATGATTATTGTAAATTGACCATGTGGTGTTTCTTGCACTTGACTCTAATGGATCTGATACTGGCCACTATCAACAGGACTTCTTTGATTTTCCGATTGTTCTAATAACCCCATGATACTGGATGAAATGGACCATTGCTGTGGTCCATGTGACAGACACAAACCCAACTGCCACCCTGAACTACCCAAAACCAAGTATCATGAAAAGTTTAGATTCCAACATTTGCCCAAAATACCCTGTTGAGTGAAAAAAAAAATCTTTACCAGAATGTCTATACAGCGCCACGTGGCTCGAAATAGTATATCGAGAAAATCTATTTTGAAATTTAGCGCTGTCTACGTAGTGTCAAGGAGACAATATTTCACACAAATTTGAGTTAGAATGGTAATGATAATAATCTTGCACGTACATAGTGCCTTTCATTGGCTACAGTGTCCCAGTTTTGCCTCTCATTTGAAATATGGCATTTCCAGCATTACAGCTCCTCCCTTCCTAACATCCAAGCATGCATGACTCACAGGGTGACTGGAAAGAATAGCACATACAGAATTCCCACCATCTCCTGATCCTTTTTATATAGCATAAAGTAGCAAAGAGAGCACAAGCCCAATTTCTTCCTTTTGCAGGTCACCTTTGCATCCACCACGCTCTCAGTTTAAGTCTAATTCCTTTCGACAGGTGTCCAGAAGTACTTAATAGTCTTGACTATGCTTAACATGACAAATTTGCCATGATTGCAGCTTGAGGTTCTTGGAGCTCATTAGAAGATGGGCATGTTGCACACTGCCCATGGATTAGAAAATATCAATGTTCTTCTCTGAATAAATAACTGGGTGGCTCTCCTTATGAGTGACAACATGATGGGGAGAAAGAAATGTCTGACATCCAGTGAGGACAGCACATGGTGTTGATAGAACAATGTCTCCATTATTTCAATGCACGCGTTGTTTCCAGTTGAAAAGATCTGAGGGTTCCTTTCTTTTTGCTATTTATTTCCCTGGTAAAACATGGACATGCTTCCCTGGTGAACAGCCATCCATTCCCTTTGTTTTCAGATGCAGACATGTGAAGGATACATTCAATTTTTCCCTTCAATGATAGGTTAAGACTTATATAAACGGACCTGCATTTCTTTATTGATACATTACTTGGGTGAAAATAATGGTGGATTTTCTAATGAGACTTTGGTGCTGGACAGGAAATAAATGGAAAACAGACAAGAAACCAAACTCTACCAAGTATTCATTTCTATATAGTTAGACAATGAGTGGTTTATGGCAAGGTCTGTCTCTTAACATGATTTTGTACAGTGCCTAGCACAGTGGGACCCTGATCTTGAGAGGGTACAGTAGGTGTTACTGTTAAAAACCAAAAATAATAAACTCCTATGGTAATAATGCTCTGCTTATACCACAGCTAGCTATTATCATTGTTACTATAAGAGTGTTTTAATGACATTAATTTCTAGAGTGTGGCAGCTACTGCCTCTATATTTATTATGGACTCTGCATTGTGAGAGAACCTGTTGAAGATAATTAGAGAGAAGGAGGGTCTCTTATTTTTACATGAATCTAATCAGCAGAGCAGCGTGTGGTTTGAAGTCTTAGAACATAAGAACATAAGAACATAAGAACGGCCGTACCGGGTCAGACCAAAGGTCCATCTAGCCCAGTATCCTGTCTGCCGACAGTGGCCAGCACCAGGTGCCCCAGAGGTGGACCGAAGACAATGATCAAGCGCTTTGTCTCCTGCCATCCCTCTCCAGCCTCTGTCAAACAGAGGCCAAGGACACCATTTTATCCCTGGCTAATAGCCTTTTATGGACCTAACCTCCATGAAATTATCTAGCTTCTCTTTAAACTCTGTTATAGTCCTAGCCTTCACAGCCTCCTCTGGCAAGCAGTTCCACATGCTGACTACGCTGTGTGAAGAAGAACTTTCTTTTATTAGTTTTAAACCTGCTACCCATTAATTTCATTTGGTGTCCTCTAGTTCTTCTATTTAGGAACTAATAAATAACTTTTCTTTATCGGCCCTCTCACACCACTCATGATTTTATACACCTCTATCATATCCCCCTCAGTCTCCTCTTTTCTAAACTGAAAAGTCCCAGTCGCTTTAACCTCTCCTCATATGGGACCCGTTCCAAACCCCTAATCATTTTAGTTGCCCTTTTCTGAACCCTTTCCAAGGCCAAAATATCTTTTTGAGGTGAGAGACCACATCTGTACACAGTATTCAAGATGTGGGCGTACCATAGTTTTATACAGGGCAGTAAGATATTCCGGGTCTTATTTTCTATCCCTTTCTTAATAATACCTAGCATCCTATTTGCCTTTTTGACCACCGCTGCACACTGTGTGGAAGTTTTCAGAGAACTGTCCACGATAACTCCAAGATCTCTTTCCTGATTTGTCGTAGCCAAATTAGCCCCCATCATACTGTACGTATAGTTGGGGTTATTTTTCCCAATGTGCATTACTTTACACTTATCCACATTAAATTTCATTTGCCATTTTGTTGCCCAATCACTCAGTTTGGTGAGATCTTCTTGGAGTCCCTTACAGTCTGCTTCTGTCTTGACTATCCTAAACAGTTTGGTATCATCCCATAAACTTTACCACCTCACTGCTTACCCCTTTCTCCAGATCATTTATGAATAAGTTGAACAGGATTGGTCCTAGGACTGACCCTTGGGGACACCACTAGTTACCCCTCTCCATTCTGAAAATTTACCATTTATTCCTACCCTTTGTTTCCTGTCTTTTAACCAGTTCTCAATCCAAGAAAGGACCTTCCCTCTTATCCCATGGCCATGTAATTTACATAAGAGCCTTTGGTGAGGGACCTTGTCAAAGGCTTTCTGGAAATCTAAGTATACTATATCTACTGGATCCCCCTTGTCCGCATGTTTGTTAACCCCTTCAAAGAACTCTAATAGATTAGTAAGACAGGATTTCCCTTTACAGAACCCATGTTGACTTTTGTCCAACAAATTATGTTCTTCTACATGCTTCACAATTTTATTCTTTACTATTGTTTCGACTAATTTGCCCGGTACTGAAGTTAGACTTACCGGTCTGTAATTGCCCGGATCGCCTCTAGAGCCCTTTTTAAATATTGGTGTCACGTTGGCTACCTTCCAGTCATTAGGTGTACGGAAGCCGATTTAAGGGATAGGTTACAAACCACAGATAATAGTTCAGCAATTTCCCATTTGAGTTCTTTTAGAACCCTTGGATGAATGCCATCCGGTCCGGAGATTTGTTAACATTAAGTTTTTCTATTTGTTCCAAAACCTCCTCTAATGACACTTCAATCCGGGACAGTTCCTCAGATTCATTACCCACAAAGGACGGTGCAGATTTGGGAATCTCCCCAACATCCTCAGCCGTGAAGACTGAAGCAAAGAAATCATTTAGTTTCTCCATAATGGCTTTATCGTCCTTGATTGCGCCTTTATAGTTCGATCGTCTAGGGGACCCACAGGTTTTTAGCAGGCTTCCTGCTTCTAATGTACTTAAAAACATTTTGTTATTTCTTTTTGAGTTTTTGGCTAGCTGTTCCTCAAAATCTTTTTGCTTTTCTTATTACATTTTACACTTGATTTGACAGTGCTTTATGTTCCTTTCTATTTATCTCACTAGGATTGACTTCACTTCTTAAAAGATGCCTTTTGTCCTCACTGCTTCTTTACATGGTGGTTAAGCCACGTGACTTTTTAGGTCTCTTGCTATGTTTTTAATTTGGGGTATACATTTAAGTTGGGCCTCTATTATGGTGTCTTTAAAAGTTTCCATGCAGCTTGCAGGATTTGGCTCTAGTCACTGTGCCTTTTAATTTCTGTTTAACTAACCTCCTCATTTTTGTGTAATTCTTTTGAAATTAAATGCCAGGGTGCTGGTCTGCTGAGGTGTTCTTCCCACCACAGGAATGTTGAATGTTATTATATTATGGTCACTATTCCCAAGCGGTCCTGTAACGGTTATTTCTGACCTGATCCTGCGCTCCACTCAGGACTAAATCGAGAATTGCCTCTCCTTGTGGGTTCCTGCACTAGCTGCTCCAAGAAGCAGTCATTTAAGCCATTGAGAAATTTTATCTCCGCTTCTCTTCCTGAGGTGACATGTATCCAGTCAATATGGGGTAATTAAAATCCCCCATTATTATAGAGTTCTTTGTTTTGGTAGCCTCTCTAATCTCCCTCAGCATTTCAATGTCAGTATCCCTGTCCTGGTCAGGTGGTCGGTAATATATCCCTACTGCTAATTTCTTATTTTTGGAGCATGGAATTACTATCCATAGCGATTCTATTGAACATGTTGATTCATTTAATATTTTTATTTCATTTGATTCTACATTATCTTTCACATACAGTGCCACTCCGCCACCCACCCGGCCTGCTCTATCCTTTCGATATATTTTATATCCCGGTATGATTGTGTCCTACAGATTTTCCTCATTCCACCAGGTTTCAGTGATGCCTATTATGTCAATCTCTCATTTAATACTAGGTTCTAGTTCACCCATCTTATTAGTCAGACTCTAGCATTTGTGTAGAAGCACTTTAAAAATTTGCCACTGCTTATTTGTCTGCCCTTCCTGATGCATTGGATTCCTTTGTACGTGGTTGTTTGTCTGCTCTGGCCCATGGTTTGCCCTCTCCTCCTCTCTTCTGACTACAGCTTAGAGAATCTCTATCAATGGATTCTCCTCTAAGAGAAGTCTCTCCGATTTACGTGCATCTCCACACCAATCGGCTTTCCCCATCTCTCAGTTTAAAACTGCTCTACGGCCTTTTAATGTTTAGTGCCAGCAGTCTGGTTCCACTCTGGTTTAGGTGGAGCCCATCCTTCCTGTATAGGCTCCTCTCTCCCAAAAGTGTCCCCAGTTCCTAATAAATCCAAACCCCTCTTCCCTACACCATCGCGTCTCATCCACGCATTGAGATTCTGAATCTCTGCCTGCCTACCTGGCCCTGCGCGTGGAACTGGAAGCATTTCCGAGAACGCCACCATAGAGGTCCTGGATTTCAGTCTCTTTCCTAGCAGCCTAAATTTGGCCTCCAGGACATCTCTCCTACCCTTCCCTACGTCATTGGTACCTACATGTACCACGACCACCGGCTCCTCCCAGCACTACACATAAGTCTATCTAGATGCCTCGAGAGATCCGCAACCTTCGCACCAGGCAGGCAAGTGACCATACGGTTCTCCCGGTCATCACAAACCCAACTATCTATGTTTCTAACGATCGAATCACCCACTACTAACACCTGCCTCTTCCGAACTGGCATTCCTCCCCTCAGAGGTATCCTCAGTGCGAGAGGATACCGCAACATCCTCTGGGAGGAGGGTCCCAACTACGGGATGGTTTCCTCTGCTCCCATTGAATGCTCTGTTCCTTGAGACTTTCATCCTCCTTAAGAGCACTGGGGCTCTCAGACCGGAGGTGGGACAGTACTACAGTGTCCCAGAAAGTCTCATCCACAAATCTCTACCTCCTTAGCTCCTCCAGTTCAGCCACCCTGGCCTCCAAAGCCCGAACTCGGTCTCTGAGGGTCAGGAGCTCCTTGCAACGGGTGCACATACGCCACCCGCCCACAGGGCAGGTAATCATACATGTTACACTCGCAATAAACAGGATAGCCCCCACTCTGCTGCTGGGCTTCTGTCTCCATTTTTCTAATGAACAAGTTTAAGTATAAACTGGGATTCTTTTAAACCTCTGGAATATAGATTATGATAAGAGTTATGTTTTAAAGAAGGCCAGAAGTCACTAGTGCCCTCTAACCTCCCCTCTAAACTCCTCTCCAAACTCCCTGTTAGCAATTCCTGTTCGCAAGCTCCTGGTCGCTGAGTCACAGGCTTATATAGCTCTGGTAGCCCTCCCCTGACTGAGGCTTAGCCAATTAACAGAGGCTTCTAGATTTCAAACCTTTAGAAGCTCCTTCAAGCAAACAAACAATCAAACCAACCAACCAACCAGATAAACACAAGCTCAGCACACAGCAAATAACTCCCCACACACAAACACACACTCCAGACAGCCACTTACCACAAGGGTCCTGTTTTACTCCTCTTTCACCTGGAGAACTCCTCTCCAAACTCCCTGTTAGCAATTCCTGTTCGCAAGCTCCTGGTCGCTGAGTCACAGGCTTATATAGCTCTGGTAGCCCTCCCTGACTGAGGCTTAGCCAATTAACAGAGGCTTCTAGATTTCAAACCTTTTAGAAGCTCCTTCAAGCAAACAAACAATCAAACCAACCAACCAACCAGATAAACACAAGCTCAGCACACAGCAAATAACTCCCCCACACACAAACACACACTCCAGACAGCCACTTACCACAAGGGTCCTGTTTTTACTCCTCTTTCACCTGGAGAACTCCCTCTCCAAACTCCCTGTTAGCAATTCCTGTTCGCAAGCTCCCTGGTCGCTGAGTCACAGGCTTATATAGCTCTGGTAGCCCCTCCCCCTGACTGAGGCTTAGCCAATTAACAGAGGCTTCTAGATTTCAAACCTTTTAGAAGCTCCTTCAAGCAAACAAACAATCAAACCAACCAACCAACCAGATAAACACAAGCTCAGCACACAGCAAATAACTCCCCCACACACAAACACACACTCCAGACAGCCACTTACCACAAGGGTCCTGTTTTACTCCTCTTCACCTGGAGAACTCCCTCTCCAAACTCCCTGTTAGCAATTCCTGTTCGCAAGCTCCCTGGTCGCTGAGTCACAGGCTTATATAGCTCTGGTAGCCCCTCCCCCTGACTGAGGCTTAGCCAATTAACAGAGGCTTCTAGATTTCAAACCTTTTAGAAGCTCCTTCAAGCAAACAAACAATCAAACCAACCAACCAACCAGATAAACACAAGCTCAGCACACAGCAAATAACTCCCCACACACAAACACACACTCCAGACAGCCACTTACCACAAGGGTCCTGTTTTACTCCTCTTTCACCTGGAGAACTCCTCTCCAAACTCCCTGTTAGCAATTCCTGTTCGCAAGCTCCCTGGTCGCTGAGTCACAGGCTTATATAGCTCTGGTAGCCCTCCCCTGACTGAGGCTTAGCCAATTAACAGAGGCTTCTAGATTTCAAACCTTTTAGAAGCTCCTTCAAGCAAACAAACAATCAAACCAACCAACCAACCAGATAAACACAAGCTCAGCACACAGCAAATAACTCCCCACACACAAACACACACTCCAGACAGCCACTTACCACAAGGGTCCTGTTTTACTCCTCTTTCACCTGGAGAACTCCCTCTCCAAACTCCCTGTTAGCAATTCCTGTTCGCAAGCTCCCTGGTCGCTGAGTCACAGGCTTATATAGCTCTGGTAGCCCCTCCCCCTGACTGAGGCTTAGCCAATTAACAGAGGCTTCTAGATTTCAAACCTTTTAGAAGCTCCTTCAAGCAAACAAACAATCAAACCAACCAACCAACCAGATAAACACAAGCTCAGCACACAGCAAATAACTCCCCACACACAACACACACTCCAGACAGCCACTTACCACAAGGGTCCTGTTTTTACTCCTCTTTCACCTGGAGAACTCCTCTCCAAACTCCCTGTTAGCAATTCCTGTTCGCAAGCTCCTGGTCG
Source organism: Rafetus swinhoei (assembly GCA_019425775.1). Classification (NCBI taxonomy): domain Eukaryota; kingdom Metazoa; phylum Chordata; order Testudines; family Trionychidae; genus Rafetus; species Rafetus swinhoei. The sequence continues at coordinate 14,081,784 of CM033425.1, read as the reverse complement.
CTGAGTCACAGGCTTATATAGCTCTGGTAGCCCTCCCCTGACTGAGGCTTAGCCAATTAACAGAGGCTTCTAGATTTCAAACCTTTAGAAGCTCCTTCAAGCAAACAAACAATCAAACCAACCAACCAACCAGATAAACACAAGCTCAGCACACAGCAAATAACTCCCCACACACAAACACACACTCCAGACAGCCACTTACCACAAGGGTCCTGTTTTTACTCCTCTTTCACCTGGAGAACTCCTCCAAACTCCCTGTTAGCAATTCCTGTCGCAAGCTCCTGGTCGCTGAGTCACAGGCTTATATAGCTCTGGTAGCCCTCCCCTGACTGAGGCTTAGCCAATTAACAGAGGCTTCTAGATTTCAAACCTTTTAGAAGCTCCTTCAAGCAAACAAACAATCAAACCAACCAACCAACCAGATAAACACAAGCTCAGCACACAGCAAATAACTCCCCACACACAAACACACACTCCAGACAGCCACTTACCACAAGGGTCCTGTTTTTACTCCTCTTTCACCTGGAGAACTCCTCTCCAAACTCCCTGTTAGCAATTCCTGTTCGCAAGCTCCTGGTCGCTGAGTCACAGGCTTATATAGCTCTGGTAGCCCTCCCTGACTGAGGCTTAGCCAATTAACAGAGGCTTCTAGATTTCAAACCTTTTAGAAGCTCCTTCAAGCAAACAAACAATCAAACCAACCAACCAACCAGATAAACACAAGCTCAGTGGGTGCAGGACTTGGAGAGATGCCATGCAGTCATTACACTGCAGTACTGATAATGCTTTAGAAATAGCACTGGTTTGTGATTTATAGCCAAAAGCATAAAAAGTCCTATGAACAAGAATCATAAATAGAGCGTGGTGAGGGGGAGGGCTGCAAAGGAACTCTGAAGGTGGCTGCAAAGGCAAGAGAATTGGACTTGTACTCTTTTGTTTATAATATATGAAAAAGGCTCAAATTTTTGGAGTTTTAAAAAATACCCTTTTAAAACTTTACAAATATATAATTAGGTCTACCCTGTTTTGGGTTGAGAACTCAGAGGACTCGTCTACACAGCGGGGCTAAAGCTGAAATAAGCTACGCAACTTGAGCTAGGGTGTAATAGTGTAGTCGATTAACCAATAAGAAAATACTTATAGGTTAATGTTATAGACTACATGCATCCCCCCATCAGTAAATTTTTTTAGCTGGCTGACCAGCAGGCTGGCTCAGTCCCAGCTTGCACTAGGTCCACGACCTACCCCTGCTGCGGCTCTACATTTAAAGTGTATCAGGAGCCAGGCAGGCAGGTAGCCTGGCTCATTTCCAGGTCACACCAGGTCCGGGAGCTCAGACTCAGAGGCAGCAGCGTGGGGGGACAGGCAACCAGTCTGTGAGGAGAGCTGGGTTTTAAACTCGCTTCTCTTGTGGACCAGCACCCACCAGGCACCCCATACTGCTGCCTCTGAAACAAAGGCAGCAGCGTGGAGTGGCAGGGGGCTCCTTGGGACTTGGGCCAGAGCACACTGACTGTCAGCCTCACCCCCAGGGACTACAGAATAGTCAAGTAACCGATAAGAATTCATGAGGTTAATCAATTATTCAATTAACTGATATTTAACATCCCTAACTTGAGCTACGTCAATTGTGAAGTTTAAGTTTAAATAGTTTATTTCAGTTTTTGGTGCTGTCTACACACCAGGAAGTCCGAGAGAGAGCACTTTTCCTCCAACTTCCCTTACTCCTCGTGAAATGAGGGTTACAGGAATAACGTCAGGTACCAAAGAATTGGAGTAAGAGCTCTCTCAGCCTATCATTGAAATACAATTTTCTCCAAATGTTTATCAATTTAAATGTAACAAGTGTTAACAAAAACAAAGCATTTTCCTAAAATATCCTATGCGCTCTTGCTCAGATTTATACCATAATCTCACTACTTCATGTTGTTCATGGAGTACTTTAACAAACACAGAGTATACATTTTCCCTTGAGAAGCAATATGAAAGGGAGTTCATGCACACAAATCCAAAAGCATATGTTTGTTTCTAAAGTGAGTATGCATAACAAAGGGGAGGAGAGTCCTCTGCTTCTTCACAGTGGTAGTGGTCATGTAGGGAAGGAAGCAAAGGATGGATTCTCACATCTATCCTGAAATGGAGTACTGAGATACTTGCAGAGAAATCCAGTTACTGGCCAAAAACCTAGAAAACAAACATTTTAAAGTGACTTTTAAATGGGCACGCATACACATTTGAATCTACACACACTATACTAAAGTGCTGCTGAAAATTGACTGAATAGTTTGTTTGTCATTGCATTGAAGTGACTCTTTGGTAACTTTACTTTTATCTCTTTCTGAGGCTACAAAAGTACCGAGAACCTATTTTAAACTGAACTTTTCAAATTAGAAAAAACTAGACATTGCACTGTCTGATAATGGTAGCAACTTATTAGAGCTGAGTGTTTTTTATATACACAATGAGATATGACAACTTTCAGCAATATCTTTGGAGTCCATTGTATTAAATGAATGGTTTATATGTTATTGTGGTCTGGCATTGTATGTAATCTCAGAAGGGGGAGATTTGGTCTAGGGGGTTCAAAGTACAGTATTATATTTAATGTTCCACCCACAAGTGGACTTTTGGAACAAAAAGTTTTAAGTGGCTTTCCTGAGAAGTATCTAGGAGGTGCTGAATGAAAACCTAGTCTTTTGAACCTACACCCTGAGGAAGGGGCCTTTGTCTGCCAATCACAAGACTAAAATGAAAGACACAAGCTGTATAAAGGAAAGACTGAACTATTCATGGTTCTGGTTCTGAAAGAGATGACTGTGAACTTGGTAAAAAATCCATTTGTAGGTTTTGAAGGACTGACATCTTCCAGAACCCATGGTTGAAGATGGAGTGACCTGGTAAGATTTTTATTACACATGCAGGTTATTTAAATGTTTTAATATGTTCTTTCTATAATTCTTAAGAATAAATATGCTTGTTAACTTGCAACTAGGGGCCATGTGTTACTCACCTTCTGGAAAGAAAGTAAAGTACAGGGGCTTGCTTTTAGATGGTTTGGTATGGTGAGGTTATCACAGTCTAGGCAAGGAACTGTGCAGCCTGGTCTGGGGAAAAGAGAGTGGTCTCTGCCCAAAAGTGCTGAAGAACCAGGAATCAGGAATGGGTGCCCTTGAAGAATTGCAGAGGAGCAATCCAGGTGCAGTTACCCTTGAATCCTTTTATAAGCACTAATTGTCTCCCTGTGTCTCTCTGATCTGAGGAGTACTATCATTAGAAAAGATGACAGCCTTATTTCCTGGAGTTCATTTGAGAGGTGCGGGCACTTGCCTCTGAGTATCTGATCTTTGGCAAGAAGGAGATAAATGGATCCATAAAGATCAAATTGACCTCAAAACCAGGGACAGCTGCAAAAGCCACACGCAGCTAGCTGGCTGAGTAGAAGAGAGGAAACCCGATACCTGATTATTTTTCTGTCAGTTAACATTGGCACTCCAGATATTCTTTCAAGGGACAAGAATAATTCAGACATTACTTCCCAAAGAAAGCTAGCAGCAATTGTTTTCCTAGAAGGCAAACAATGAAGGGATTCAGCATGTGCATGCCATAGTCTTGTATGATTAAAACTCACATGTACCGTAGGATTCGCTTTTGTAGAAGACAAAAAACTAGGATAAAAATGTAAAACATAATAAAGGTAAAGGCCTAAAGTTAGAGACACAGAAATCATAGCACAATAAGTTTAAATGTTCTAATATTTCAGACTGCTAGCCAATAAGATACAGGAACTAAAAGAAGAAGTTGCTCACCTTGTGTAGTAACGATGGTTCTTCGAGATGTGCCCCGTGGGTGCTCCACTCTAGGTGTCGGGTCCATCCCAGCGCCACTGATCGGGAGATTTCATAGCCATATCGGGCCGGACTGCATATGCTCCCTGTGCTGCTGGTCATTCGCGCCCTTTCTAATGTGGGTGGTTCGGCCCCCCCCGCCAGTTCCTCTCACCGCTCGGTCTCTGAAACGAGAAAGAGAGAAAACAACCCCGGAGCGGGGAGGAGGGTGGGACGTGGAGCACCCACGGGGCACATCTCGAAGAACCATCGTTACTACACAAGGTGAGCAACTTCTTCTTCTTCGAGTGGCCCCATGGGTGCTCCACTCTAGGTGACTGTATAGCAGTAGTTGGAACAAGGAGCGCTCTGGGTTAATTAGGTTTTACTGTAGAAAGGACTGCAGAAGCCACTGCATGGTCCGCCGCCCATTTTTGCACTATAGCGTAATGTCTCATAAATGTAGAGCTGGAAGCCCATGTGGCTGCCCTGCAAATATCTGCTAATGGAACTCCTCTGGCGAAGGCGGTAGATGTCGCCACTGCTCTGGTCGAGTGCTCTTGTGGCTGAGAAGACAAGGGTCTACCCCGAATGGAATGGCATGTGGTAATGCATAAGGTGATAAGCTTGGCAATGTGCTGAGTGGAGAGTGCAGCACCCTTAGATCGGTGAGCCGTTGATATCAGAAGTCTATCTGTTTGTCTCCACTGGCGGGTTCTGTCTATAAAAGGAAAGAGCGCGCCTTACGTCCAGCGTATGCAGCAGGGCCTCCTTCGTTGAGGCATGCGGTTAGGGTAAAAGGAAGGAAGGATGATCGGTTCATTGATATGAAATGACGATGAGACCTTGGGTATGAACGCTGGGTGTAATCATAACATCACCGACTCCTTTGAGAAAGAAGTAAAAGGAGGATTTGTCATTATCGCCCCTAGCTCGCTAACTCTACGTGCTGATGTAATTGCGAGCAAGAAGATGGTCTTCATGGTTAACATCTGTAAGGGTACAGATGCTAGAGGCTCGAATGGAGGATATATAATTGTATCGAGTACCAGGTCGAGGTTCCATGACAGCGGAGGTGGCCTTCAAGGTGGGCTTATATTGATCAGGCCTTTGAGGAATCGTCTAGTCGTCGGGTGAGAGAACACCGAAGAACCCTGTATTGGGTAATGGAAGGCACTGATGGCTGCCAAGTGAACTCTGAGGGATGCCAGAGAAAGCTTCAAGTTTCGCAGGTGAAGAATGTATTCGAGAATTTGGTGTGGAGGAGAAGACAACGGTTGAACGTTATTCTGGAGGCACCAGTAGGAGTATCTGCGCCATTTAGCCAGGTAAGTATTTCGCGTAGATGTCTTTCTACTATGTATCAATATGGACCTGACCTGACCTGATCTGAACAAAGCTTTTCATCTAGTCTAAGCCAGTCAGGAGCCACGCCGTCAAGTGCAATGCTTCTAGTTTGGGGTGAAGGAGAGATCCCTGGTCTTGAGAGAGGAGATCTCGGTACAAGGGCAGAGGCCACGGTGGTCAAAGTGACATTTTGTGTAAGAACGGATACCATGCTTGCCTCGGCCAAGCTGGTGCTATTAAAATTACCGTCGCCCTCTCCGTCCTGATTTTCTCTAGTGTTCTGGGAATGAGGACTGTTGGCGGAAAAGCGTACAGTAGCGACTTTTTCCAATTGATCAGGAGTGCATCGCCGAGAGATCCTTTGCCGATCCCTGCTCTGGAGCAAAAAAGGCGACACTTTTTGTTGACGGATGTCGCAAAGAGATCTACCAGGGGCGTTTCCCATCTGCGGAAGATCTTCTGAAGTACATCCTGCCTCACCTCCCACTCGTGGTCCATGGGGAAGCGTCTGCTGAGGGAATCGGCAATGACATTGGCTATGTCAGGTAAGTACAATGCTGTTTTGATTATGTTGTTCTTTATGCACCAATTCCAGTATCGTACCGCTTCGGCGCATAGGGAGCGTGATCTTGCTCCTCCCTGTCTGTTTATATAATACGTTGCTGCTACGTTGTCTGTCAACACCCTGACTTTTTTGTGTCTCAGACTGAGGAGGAAGTGTTTGCATGCTAGAAAGATCGCTCGCAACTCTAGTTGGTTGATGTGAAGGCATCTCTCGGTGTGAGACCATCGTCCCTGGATGCGCTCCTCGCCCATGTGAGCACCCCATCCGATGAGTGAAGCATCTGATGTTAACTGAACCGATGGCTGAGCTTGGTGAAACGGTACTCCCGTGAGGATGTTTAATGGGTTTTGTCCACCATCGAAGGGTCCTGTGCAAGTGGGATGGAGGAGTAACTAACTTGTGTACGTCGTGTCTTGTGGGGACATACACAGTTGACAGCCAGTGCTGTAGATTTTTTAGATGGAGACGTGCGTGCGGGACGACGAAGGTGGCTGCAGCCATGTGGCCAAGCAAGCATAGGCAAGTATGTGCTGAGACTGTTGCGGTTTTGTGGAGAAAATTTACCAGGTCTTTTATTGCCTGGAATCTGTCCCTGGGCAGATACGCTCTTTGCCGCACGGGAGTCGAGAACTGCTCCTATGAACTTTATGTTCTGTGTTGGAATTAACGTGGACTTTTGTTCGTTTACTATCAGCCCAAGTGAGTTGAAAGTCTCTCTGACTATTGAAAGCATCTGCGTCGTCTCCTGTCGTGATGTTCCCTTTATGAGACAGTCGTCCAGATAAGGGAATATGATGACTCCGAGACGACGAAGGTGGGCGGCGACAACGGCGAGGGTCTTTGAAAAAACTCTTGGAGCCGAAGCCAGCCCAAACGGAAGGACGCAATACTGAAAGTGCTCGTTGCTTATAACAAATCGCAGAAATCACCTGTGCGCAGGGTGTATGGCTATATGAAAGTAAGCATCCTGGAGGTTGAGGGCCGCGAACCAGTCGTCGGTGTCCAGAGAAGGAATGATCATAGTCAGAGTCACCATTTTGAATCGCTGCTTCCGCAGATAACGGTTTAACCCTCGTAGATCGAGTATGGGTCTCCAACCCCCTGTTTTCTTTTGAGTTAGGAAGTACCTCAAATAGAAACCTTTTCCCCTGAAGCAGTCTGGGACCCTTTCTATTGCTCCAATTTCTAGCAGGCGATAGGCCTCCTGTTGTAAGAGGGCCTCGTGAGAAGGGTCCCTGAAAAGGGACGGGGTTGGAGGGGTGGTGGGGGGAAGGGATGTAAATGGGATGGTGAGTCCGGATTTTATCACTTCCAAAACCCATCTGTCCGATGATATGCAACCCACTGATGGTAGTAGGGTCGCAGCCGATGTTGGAAAATGGGATTGATGTCTCTGACTAGAACAGGAATGTTCGGTGTGCCCTCGACCTGGGAGTCAAACCTGCTGCTTGGGTGTCACTGCGTTATTCGCCCTAGATGTCTGAGGGTGTCTGCGCTGTGTCCTCTGCTTGGACCGGTTTTGATCATACGGATGGTTTTGCTGTCTGCGAAATTGGTACTCGTAACGTCTTTGGAATGGGAAATAATGCTTACAGCGGAAAGGTGGAACGTACATCCCGAGCGTACGTAAGGTGGCTCGGGAATCTTTGCCCATGTGGAGCACCTCGTCCGTTTTGTCCGCAAACAACTTAATCCTGTCGAATGGAAGATCCTCGACCTTGGATTGTAACTCTTTCAGTACCGCAGTGGTCACAAGCCATGAAGCTCTTCTCATGGAAACTGCTGTTGCAATTGTTTGAGCCGCTGTGTCTGCCACATCCATGGCAATTTGCAAACCTGCTCTGGCACATGCATAGCCCTCCTGCAGTATAGATCGGAGAAGTATTTTGTCGGTTTCGGAAATTCTCTGAGCAATTTCCAATAATTTCGCAATGTTGTCAAAACTATGATTAGAAAGTAACGCTGCGTAATTTGCGATATGGAGGAGAAGTGTTGAAGAGGAGTACACTTTTCTTCCGAATATGTCCAGTCTCTTTGCATCCTTGTCTGCTGCTGAATTCCTTACTTGCGGATTCTTTGCTCCTTGCAGAGCTGCATCCACCACCAACGAGTTTGGTTGAGGGTGAGTAAAAAGGAACTCAGCACCCTTTGAAGATATAAAGTATCTCTTCTCAGCTCACTTACATGATGGAGTAGTGGAAGCCGGTGTATTCCAAATTTCTGTGGCTGGCTCCAGGATCGCCTCGTCCAGCGGTAGAGCCACCTAAGATTGCTGTCTAGGGTGCAAGTTCTTTAGTAACTTATACTGCTTTGCTTGCACCTCTGCTAACTGAACCTCCTGTGATTGTGCCACCCTCTTAAAGAGGTCTTGAAATTCTGAGGTATCATCTGGTGGTGAGGAGTCCATTGCAAAATCTGCGTCATCGGGAGAAGACGACTGGGCATCCTGTGGGGAAGCTTGTGGCATCCGCTCATCTGTGTCCGAGATTTGACCCTCTTCAGGTTCCGATAGGACCGAAACTGAAGGGGCACTAGGAGGAGGTCCGGGTGACTGCAGCGGTTGGTGGTCAGAGACAGGTGGCGAGCGGCGTCTGTAAGATGACTGGTGGCAGCAACACGAATAAGAATGGGACTGTGATCTGCCCTGCCTCCCCGTGTAATAACTCCTGTGATAACAATAGTCATAATCAGGAGATGACCTTCTGGAAGCGTATCTACTCCCATGTCTAGTATGGTGAGATCTTGGAGGGGAGTAACTCGGAGAGCGAGATGTGTATCTGTAATAATGGCGAGATCTTCGTCGCGGGGAACGCGAAGACCTATGCCTCAGAGAGTAAGGTCCCCTTCCCAATACTGGATAATGGGGTGGGGAAGGGTCTGTTGAAGGCACAGGAGAAGGAGACAGTGAATGATCCCTAGGGATCGACTTCCTAGATGCTTTTGTAGGGACTGATGATAAGTGCCCCTTTACAACTGAAGAGTCCCCTGCTGTGCTCCGATAGATCTCTTCCACTGATGGAGAGTCTGAGTCATGGGAGGAGGGAGAGCCTGTTTTCAGTCTTGATGTAGACTGCTGAGTAGAGTGCGAGAGTGCTCTCGGTGCTGAGCCGGGTAATTCTCGTGGCACCGGGTGTGCTGCGGAACAGCTGATTGCTGCTGGTGCCGGCTGCAGTGTTGGCGCCGGGTCCACGCTTTGCTGTGCGGGGCTCTCCCGGTGCCGTCTCCTGTCTGGTGCAGATGGCACCCGGTCTTGCGGAGCCATAAGCGGCACCGTCTCAGTGACCACCCGGACTGCCAACTCCGGTGCCGATCCTTGCATGTCCCACTGTTCTGGGGACGGTGCCTTCTCCGTCGGCGCCGTTAGCCGGGGCCACTTGCTCCCCGAAGGGGTCGACGCCTGCTTATGCTCCCTATGGAGAGGGGAGGCTGGCAGCGGGGCAGATGCCGTGCGGGGCTTGCCAGGCTTAGAAGATCATGGCCGTGAAATTGACTTAGCCACCGACCGGCTATTTTCCGATCCCCAGTCTCCCTGATTTATCGGAGGCAGAGGAACTGCTGGCAGGGAGCGGGCGGGGGAGGCTTTTTTCTTCTTTGCTCCCACTGCCGCAGGGGATAATGCCCTTCTTTTCGGGGGTTGAGGTGACTCCTGCTGTAGAGTGTGTGATGGCTGAAGAGCCTTATCACATAGCAGGAGTTTCAGGCGTAGGTCTCTGTCTCTTCTTGCCCTCGGTGTTAATTTACAGCAGTGGGCACATTTGCTAGTGACATGAGACTCCCCCCAGGCAACGAATGCAGAGTGCATGCCCGTCAGAAGCGGGCATTGCCTCTTTACACTGAACACACCGCTTAAAGCCGGGTGATCCGGACATGGCGGTGAAACTGACAAGAAAAGCGCTTCAGCGCATAACTGACTAAAATGATCTTTTCCCTTTTTTTTTTTTTTTTTTGAAGACTAACTAAACAAAGGCTAATAACTAACCAACACTAAAGTTTAACTATTTACATGATTTTTTTTTCAGAGAAATGGTAAGTGACCGAAGAGAGATTGCCAGCTCCCATCAGCAACTGAGGACGGTTGAGAGGAACTGGCGGGGGGGGCCGAACCGCGCACGTTAGAAAGGGCGCAAATGACCAGCGCCGCAGGGAGCATGCGCGGTCCGGCCCAATATGGCTATGAAATCTCCCGATCAGTGGCGCCGGGACGGACCCGACACCTAGAGTGGAGCACCCACGGGGGCCACTCGAAGAAGAAAAGTCGTTATCAAAGCAATCATTAAGAGCTGACAAACTTTTCAATCTTATTTGGCATTATAGGTTTAGCAAGAGAGCTAATAGAACATAGCACTGGGGGCCAGGAACTCTTGAGTTTACTCCTGACTTATCCTCAGCCAAATCACTCGTGTTCTCTGCCTGCTTTTCTCTTTCTATAAAATAATATTTATTTACTAAATACAGGAGTGTTGTGAAGATCAGTTATTTTTTAAATCACATTAAAGATTAACAGCATGATGTAAGTGAAAAAGCATTTTTTGTGGCTTTAATTTCGGTATTCAGCATTTGGAGATAAATATTTTAATTGCGAAAGTGCGTTAGTACAAAATTGGGATTCCAGCACATTTGTGTTTAAAGTAGAGGTCCTCTCTCCTAAAGAAAAGTGTCAGACATGGTACAGATTCAGTTAATCTGTCAGAGCTGGAGCCCAAATCTTGCAGTTCCGGGAACTCTCTGGCAATGGTTCTTCAAGTGATGTCCCCGTGGGTGCTCCACTGTTGGTGTCGGGCTCTTCCCGGCACCGAAGATTGGAGATTTTTCTAGCAGTATCTGGTCGGGCTGCACATGCACAGTGGGGAGTGCGTGCCATTTGTGCCTTTGGAGTTCACGCATATGGTCCGATTCTCGTCAGTTCCTTCGTACGGCCCTCAGTTGCAGACAGAGTCCAATCCCTCTCCTCTTTACATACCTGTAGATAAGAAATGAGTTCTCAGTTCAAAGTTGTTGTTGCTATTGTTCTTTACTTCTACTTGTTAGTTTAAAGAAAGAAAATAAAAAGACTTATTCCTCATGTAAACAGTTTGTCAATGGTGCTGAGAGGGAAGGTGGAGGGCCTGACGAGCCCTTTGGAAAGAGAACAAAAAGAGAGAAATAAAGAGAAGCCTACAACATAAAACACAGAGACGTCAAAAGTCTGATACATGACGAGAGATTTGAGACTGGGAAGACAACACTGAGGTAGAGTCTGTTAAAAAAAAAAAACCCTCACGCAAGTGGAACCGTTTAAAAAAAAAAAAAAAAGGAAAGGAAAGGAAAGGAAAGGAAAAGAAGGGAAGAGTCAAACCAAATGCCTGGGTCTCCTGGGTTTAAAAAAATGCAACAAGTGTTGCAGCCCAGTGCCCACGGGTCTTCAGAGCTTGGATGAAGCGCACATTCCTCAGAAATGTGTGTATTGTTGTAGCCTCCCGGCCAGGGTGCAAAAAAAAACCCAGGAAGCTCAGACAGAAGATGTTACTGTTTGATAAGGCTCTGGAGCCTCAAACAACCAAGGAGAGGAGTACTCAGCAGGACACTCCCAGTAAGTGAAAGAAATGGACAGATTCCCCCCTTCATCTAAACCACATGCGAAAAAAAGAGGACCTCTCAGAATCAGCACAGGAGATTAGCTCAGCACCTCCAGCATTGATTGGGTGCCTCCATGCTGCATTGGTCGTGGAACTGAAACTAAGAACTTCACAGCCCTCAGCATCCATGCCAGCAGCACCAAAGACGGCAGACACCTGGGAACCGGACAAGACCCCAGCACTGCCTGCACCGCAGGTGCCGAGCAAAACACCGGCACTAGCAAACGTGAAATTGACCAGACCCCTGCCTCACTCTCCAAGCCTGGAACTAGTGCCCTCACCACCAACACTGATGCCTCTTTCATCGGCACTGCACTCATCGGCACCATAGGAGCCTTCCTCTACTCACCATCGTTCCTCATGCAAACAGTTACAGCACACAAATGCCAATGTCAAGACTGCATTCGAGATCGCCATGTGATGTCTCCCATAGACAACCTTCTCAGTTTCCATCATCTGTCAGGGGTTCTTCCCAATCACCAAGAACACCAGTCCTTTTGCACTACAGTGACTATGACAACCATCGCAGGAGTGTGTTCTCCTCCCAACACTCCTCCCCAGTCAGACCAACCACACTGCATGAGAGGCACCAATCACGATATTCTCAGCACCCTCCATGGTATCCAGACTAGTCTTACCACCCTCATTACCCATCACAGTGGCACCATCCAGGCACTGGTCGATGGCACCATCAACACCTGCCCACAGATTTGTGCCTGCCTCTTGTTTCCATAGTCCCCCTCCTCCAATGGAAGATTTGGAGACTGAAGAGGGACAGAATATTGATGACGTTGACCCTGACCAACTGGGTACCTCACCAATGGATAAGTCACCTTCTTTGCCTGATGAGGCAGTCATCCCAGGTGATGCATGTCCCAATGATGACCTGAAACAATTTTAGGAGCTTTTTAAGAGGGTTGCCACAAGTCAAGATCACCCTATTCTAGGTGCAAGAAAAAGGAACACACGCTCTTAAAAAAAATCTACAGTCATCCACAAAAACAGAAATTGTACTTCCAATTGATGAAGCTATCATGGAGGCAGTGGATGAGGTTTGTCCGACACAAGCCTCAGCTCCACTACCAATATACGTGCTGATAGAAAATATTTTGTACCCTTAAAGGGCATAAACTTTTTATTCCTCCTCCCGCTACCAAATTCTCTAGCCGTCAATGCTGCAAATCAAAGATGCAAGAACCCACAGTATAAGTCATCCAACTACAACTAGCACTTGCATTTATTTGGCAGAAAGATGTATTCATCATCTACATTTACATACTCAGATAGCAAATGTCACCACGCTATTTGCCAGTCATGACTTTGATAATTATGTCAAGCTGACAGAGCTAATGCAGCATCTCCCTGGCGATAAGAGAACTTTCCTGATGTCCATAGTCCAGGAAGGGTACACTATATCTCGTATTACATTGCAGATGGCACTGGACATTGCTGATACAGCAGCAAGAGCAACAGCCACATCAGTAATCATGAGATGCACCTCCTAGTTACAGGCAGCAGGTGTTCCCAAGGAATTGCAAACCAAAGCTGAAGACTTAACCATTCAACAAAAAAAACTTTTTGCGGTAAGGACTGATGAGGTCCTTCACTCTAGTAAGGATTCCTGCCCTATATTACATACTCTAGGAATTTACACACCACCGTATCATAGGAGACCAAAGGCAGAGAGACTTCTCGTATGCCAGACAACAGCAGAGACCCTGTGAACAAAATAGTTCCAGGGCAAGAAACCAGCCTCAACGATCCCCTCGTCCAACCAGCAGGCCTCCAGTGGCAGGTCTGAGGTTTTGCTAGAGAGTTTGAACGACCTCTCCATTCCACCAATGCCTCGTGATCACATGACTTTCCATCATTATCTGCACCCTTTTTACAACCAATGGGCAGCAATAACTACAGCCTGTTGGGTCCTAGACATCGTCAAATACAGATACTCAGTTCCCCTTATATCAGTTCCCCCAACCTCCCCAACCCTCTTCAAGGACCCCTCTCATGAATGACTTCTACATCAAGAGGCGGATCATCTTCTATACATAGGTGCCATAGAGAGGGTGCCCGAGCAATATTGGGGCAGGGGATTTTACTCAAATTATTTTCTCATGGAGAAGAGAACTGGGATCCCATTCTCGAGTCTCGTCATTTAAACAAATACCTCTGTGAGCAATGGTTCAAGATGATCATACTTGTGTCCATCATTCCGGCACTAGACAAAGGAAACTGGTTTGCAGCCCTCGACCTACAAGATGCTTATTTTCATATAACCACACACCCAACTCTCAGACACTTCTTCCATTCTATGGTTGCCTCAAAACACTTTCAGTATCGAGTCCTGACTTTCTTCTACCTCCAGAATCTTCTCAAAGACCCTGGCTGTTGTGGCAGTGCATCTGTGTCATGAGGGTATCATGATTTTTTCCTACCTCAATGACTGCCTCATACGAGGTCCCTCTCAACAAGTGACATGATACTTTTTACCAAGAGGCCTTTCAAATCACTCAGCCTCATCATAAATGAACAAAAGTCCACCCTGTGCCCCACACAATCTCTAGAGTTCATAGGCGCTCATCTGGATTCTACCACAGCAAGAGCATATTTCCCCATTCAGCGCTTCAAAGCCATAAAAAGCCTGATTTCAATCATAACGTCCAGCCCTATCATGACAGTATTATCCTGTCTTCAGCTTATGGTCCATATTGCTGCCATAACATATGTCATTCGATATGTATGTCTGCATTTTTGCTGCTTCCAGCACTGGCTGTCCTCACTTTATACCCCATCCAAGCACCACATACACAAGCAGGTGCCGGTCCCTACGAAGGTTTGCGCTTCTTTACAGTGGTAGGCCAATCCAAGGAACTGCCTTGCTGGTGTTCCATTCCACCAGACACAGCTGTCTACACAAATTACCATGGATGCTTCCCTTCTCGGGTAGGGTGCACACATGCAACACCACTTCACTCAGGGCAGATGGTTAGCTCATGAATCCCAGAGGCATATCAATCTCCTAGAGCTCCACGTGGTGAGCAGTGCTTGCAAATATTTCAGTCAGCATATCTGTGGCTCTACGGTGCACATCCTCACCACCACCAACCATGTTTTACATTATTTATCAAGGCGGTGCCTGCTCTTCATCCCTCTGTGTGGAGGCTATATACCTATGGAACTGATGTATCTACAACATCAACCTCGTTGCGTTGTACTTCCCAGGGACTAACACCATAACTGTGGATGCTCTTATATGTCATTTTACAACAGACCACAAGTGGGAAATTCATACATATCTGATGGTAGATCTTTTTGCAACATACCAGAATATCATAGAACACTAGAACTGGAAGGGACCTCAAAAGGTCATCGAGTCCAGTTCCCTGCCCTCATGGCAGGACCCAGTACCATCTAGAGTAGACAATCAAGTGTTCCCAATACTGTTCCAAGACCAGAATAGGACTCAGTTCACAGGGAGACGCCTTCTTTATCAAATGGGAGGCTCTCCTCTATTATGCATTCCCTCCAGTACCTCTTATACCCAGAGTCATCAGGAAGATCAAGTCAGACAATGCCATAGTCATCCTCATAGCCCCAGCCTGAGCCAGACAAACTTGGTTTCCCTATGTTTGTTTATCAGATGTCTCATCAACCTCCTTACCTGCTTCCAAGTCGTCAAGACCTCCTCTCAGAATGCAGGCACTCTTCTCCACCCCCAGCCAGAAACGTTACACCTGAAGGTGTGGTTTCTCTTTGGTTCTCGGAGGAGGAGAAGAGGAAGTTACTCACCCTGTGCAGTAACGACGGTTCTTCGAGGTGTGTGTCCCCGTGGGTGTTCCACTCAAGATGTCGGGCTCGTCCCGGCGCCGCAGGTCAGAGATTCATTAGCCGTGGTTTTGCCAGACCGCGCATGCGCAGCGGCGTCATGTGCCCTTCACGCCGTTTCTGAGGCTGCGCGCGCGGTCCGGCTCCTGCCAGTTCCTCCTAATCGGATATATCTGTAAGACATAAAGAGAAACTCCGATCGGGGAGGAGGGTGGGACGTGGAGCACCCACGGGGACACACCTCGAAGAACCGTCGTTACTGCACAAGGTGAGTAACTTCCTCTTCTTCTTCGGGTAGTGTCCCCGTGGGTGCTCCACTCAAGGTGAGTACCAAGCTGTTGTCTGGTCTAAGGAGATGGGATCGGACTCAGGATCTCTGGACTGTGGAAAGCATTGCTGATGCCAGCGCTGAGTCTCAAATAACAGTGTCGATCGCATAGTGCTTCGCGAATGTAAATTCCGAAGACCACGTAGCTGCCCTCCCGATGTCTCGCAAGGGCACGCTGGAGAGGAAAGCTGTTGTTGCTGTTGCCCTTGTGGAGTGTGCACGAATCGATGTTGGTAACGTTTTGTGTTGTATCTCGTAACATCGTGTAATGCATTTTACGATGTACTTAGAAATCCACTGTGCGGATACAGGGTGACCCTTAGATCATTCATCTATACATAATAAGAGGCGTTGTGATTGTTGGAAGGGCCGTGTTCTCTGAATATAGAATGCCAGAGCCCTGCGGATATCCAGCGTATGGAGTCTCGCCTCCTGAGGTGACTTATGCGGTTTCGGGTAAAAGGTAGGTAATATGACTGGCTCGTTGACATGAAATTCGGAGTTCACTTTTGGGAGGAATTTTGGGTGTGACCTTAGGATAACTCCAGTGTTCGTGAAGAGGGTATAAGGGGGGTCGGCCGAGAGAGCGGCAAGTTCACCTACCCTTCATGCTGAAGTGATGGCTAGGAGGAGGACCACTTTCATGGTAAGTATCGGGAACTCACAAGATGCCATCGGCTCAAAAGGTGGCCCTGTTAAAGTATCTAGGACTCATTGAAGGTCCCAGGGTGTTGGGGGAGCCTTCCGCGGAGGGTAGAGATTCTCCAGGCCCTTGAGGAATCTTTTTGTCATGGGGTGAGCAAACACTGACTGTTCTTCTATTGTGCCCCTGAAGATGGAGATTGCGGAGAGGTGGACCCTTATGGACGGTATCGAGAGGCTGGAGCGTTGGAGATACAATGCATAGTCCAAAATCCGATGGATTGGCAGTGTCGTAGCGTCAAGGTTGTTGTCATTGCACCATGATTGGAAACGTCGCCATTTATAGAGGTAAGTTTTATGGGTAGAGTCGCGTCTGCTGTGTAACAGAACGTGCTTCACCTCTTGTGAGCAGATGAGCTCCGTGCGATGGAACCAGCTAGGAGCCAGGCCGTGAGGTGTAACCGATCTATTTGAGGGTGCATTGTGGTCCGTCCCCGTTATATAAGTAGGTCCTCGCATTGTGGAAAATGGTATGGTGGACATAGGGATATCTGCATTAGGACTGGAAGCCACATTTGTCTGGGCCAGTACGGGGCTATTAGTATAATAGTTGCGTGGTCCGTAATTATTTTCTCCAGTACTCTGGGAAGCAGTGGAATAGGTGGGAAAGCGTAAAGTAGGCCCCGATTCCATTAGAGGAGGAAGGCATCCCCTAGTGATTTTGGCCCCAGTCCTGCTCTGGAGCAGTAACTCAGGCATTTTGCGTTGGCATACATAGCGAAAAGATCTATGCGGGGATAACCCCATCGTCGAAAGATGAAGTGCGCAGATCGCAGGTTCAACTCCTACTCGTGTTGGGGGAGGAATTTTCTGCTGAGCGCGTCCGCTATAGAGTTGTCCTTGCCTGGCAGGTACGTTGCAATAATGTTGACCGTGTGTTGGTTGCACCAATTCCATAGGCGCGTAACCTCTGTACAGAGGGATTTGGATCTCGCTCCGCCCTGGCGGTTGAAATAATATACCACAGTGGTGTTGTCGGTAAATATTTGGACTGTGTGGTGTGTGATTTTGGACACAAACGCCTTGCATGCATTGCGTACTGCCCTCAGTTCCAACAGATTGATGTGTTGGAGTGATTCCATTGCCGTCCATTGGCCTTGCACCTGCTCTCCCATGCAATGTGCTCCCCATCCAATAAGGGATGCGTCCGTGGTAATCTGGATGTCTGGTTGTGGATGATGGAAGGGGATGCCCGTAAGCATGTTGGAGGCAGACAGCCACCATTTTAGAGAATGTTTGACTGTATTGGGCATTGTAACCGGCCTGTGAACGTTGTGTTCACCAGGGCGATATACTGACGCGATCCAGTATTGTAGGCATCTCAGGTGCAGCCTTGCGTGCTGCACCACGTAAGTGGTTGCTGCCATGTGTCCTAATAGCCTTAGACAAGATAGTATGTCGATTCTTGGACTTATCAAGATAGTGTGGATGAGATCTTGAATCTTCTGGAATCTCGTCCTTGGAAGGTAGGCCCTTGCTGTTATAGACTCTAACTGTGCCCCAATGAACTCTAGGGAAGTTTGAGGTGTTAAAGAGGACTTTTGGATATTGACGACTAGATCTAGTGCAGTAAATAGGTTTTCTGTAACGTGGGTCGCCCACAGGGCTTGGTCGTACGTGGGTGCTTTGAGCAAACAGTCGTCCAGATATGGAAATATCATTATGCTTTGTCGACGGAGGTAGGCTGAGACTACGGAGAGGGTCTTCGAGAAAACCCTCGGAGCGGACGACAGGCCAAAGGGGAGGACTTTGTACTGAAAATGTTGGTCTATCGCAAATCTGAGGAAGCGTCTGTGTGCAGGATGAATTGTGATGTGAAAATATGCATCCTGCAAATTGAGGGACATAAACCAATCTCCTGGGTTCAATGCTGGAATTATAGAAGCTGGCGTCACCATCTTGAACTTCTGTTTTCTGAGGTACTGGCTGAGATGTCGTAGATCTAAAATGGGTCTCCACCCTCCTGATTTTTTCTCTGTAAGAAAATAACGGGAGTAAAAACCTCTGCCATGGAAGTGATCCGGCACTCTCTCTACTGCTCCTATACTGAGGAGTCGAAGGGCTTCCTCCATAAGGAGAGTCTTGTGAGAGGGGTCCCTGAAAAGGGATGGGGAAGGGGGAGAGGTGGGTGGTAATGATAGAAGAGGTATGGTGTAACCGGACGTTACTATCTCCCGGACCCAGCGGTCGGTGGTGATGGCAAACCACCTTTTGTGGAAGGGTCGGAGCCGATGGTGGAATAGCTGCTGAGTTGTTGGTTGATACGACAGGGGAATGGTTTGAAGTCCCTCAATTAGACCGTCAAACCTGCTGCTTGTTTTGTTGGTTGGACGTCCTGTTTGACTGTGGACGACGTCTTTGTTGCAGAGGTCTGCCCCTTTGTTGGGGCTCGTACTGTCTAAACCTCGGACTGGTATATTGAGTTGGCCGTTGTCTGTAGTATAGCGTATAGCGCCTTCGGCGATATGGCAGTGTGTACATGCTGAGCGTCTTTTACGTTGTTCTTGAGTCCTTTCCAGAATGTAGCACCTGATTGGTGTTGGACGCAAAAAGGCTCTGCCTGTCGAATGGTAGGTCCTCCACCTTTGTTTGAAGGTCCTTGGGCACGGAGGCCATCTGGAGCCATGAGGACCTACGCATAGCTACCGATGTGGCAGTAGTACGGGCTGCTGCATCTGCGATATCTAGGGAAATCTGCAGTGCTGTTCTTGAAGTGGTATATCCCTCCTGTACTACCAATTTTAAAAGTTGACGCTTGTCTTCTGGTAGATGTTCTAGTAGAATGGTGAGTTTGGTATAATTATCAAAATTATGATTGGAAAGGTGTGCTGAGTAATTTGCCATCCACAGGGTCTACGTTGCGGAGGAGTACACCTTCCTTCCAAAAAGGTCCAAGCGCTTTGCCTCTTTGTCCGAGGCGGCATTCTTGTACTGGGGTGTCTTTGATCTTTGTTGCGCCCGCGTCGACTACGAGGGAATTAGGCTGGGGATGTGTGTATAAGAATTCCATCCCTTTAGAGGGGACAAAGTACTTTTTTATCGGACCTTTTGTGCATAGCTTGCACGGATGTTGGATTTTGCCAGATATCACCTGCGATTTCTAGTATCGCCTCATCCAGTGGTAATGCTAGTTTGGTTTTCTGGGAGGGTTGAAGGTTCCTTAAAAGGTTATGTTGTTTTTGTTGTACTTCCCCTATTTGTATTTGCTGGGATTCTGCAACCCGCTTGAACAGATCGTTGAACTGTTTTACATCATCCACTGGAGAAGAATCCCCGAGGAAAACCGCGTCATCTGGTGACGAGGAGGTTTGGTCAGTTGGGGATTGTGATTGTGCCTCTGGCTGATCCGCGATGGGTTCTGGTTGTACCAGTTGGTGAGGTGGAGGCAGTGCGTCTCCTGAGGGGGTCAGGGGTCTGGTGGATGTCTGTGGAGACGGGATTCTGATGGTGCTAGTTGATTGCCTTGGATGGTAATATGGAGAGGGAGAACGACTATATGAGTATCTGGGAGAGTAATAGTGTCTGCGTCGATGATATCTGTCATATCCATGGCGCAAAGAAGAAGTGTAGTATGGTGAATATTCTCTGTGAGAGGAATGTCTATATCCCCTGTGAGGGGATCTTGTCGGTGATCTTGGAGATCGAGATCTCCGCCTCTGGTAAGAAGATGAGTGTCGCCGGCCACGGAATCGCTATGGAGACAGTGAGAACCGTGGGGAGGTCCTGTAGTATGTGGCCAATGGGTCTCTTTGTTCCATGTGCACCGAAGGTGGCAACTGCACTGGAGAAAGCTGCGGAGAAAACGCTGCCGGTTCTGGGCTGGGAGATGGAGTTATTATTCTCCTGGATTTGTGAGTTGCCTTGTGGCTGGAGGTCAGTGCCGGCTGCGATGGTGCATGGAGCGGCACCTGTGTTGTCGAAGGCACTGGAGAAGACGGTGCCACTGTCGTTGGCACCGGCGTGATCGGTGCCGATGACTTCAGTGCAATCGGTGCCGGCGGGAGCTGTGACGGTGCCGCATGACTATCCGGCGCTGCCATCGGTGCCGTCGGGGTATTTCACGGAGAGCTGACCGCGGAGCCTGAAGATAGTAATGGGCTAAGGCAATGAGATAAAGATGTCGATCTCGGTGCTGGGCGTGGCGCCGGTTCCGTGCGGCTCGGTGCCGATCTTGTCGGTGCCGGTCTTGCTGTCAGTGCCGATTTTGTTGGCGCTGCCTGTTTTTGTTTAATTGGTGCCAGTACCGAATCGGCCCTAGGCGGTGCTGGTAGCATCTGGGCCACTTCCCTGTGCAAGACTGGACTCGGCTCCGAAACCATGCATCCTGTCCTGTGCCTGTGGGCCTGGCTGCCCGAGGCTAAGCCAGATATGCCCGGTCTGTCTGCCACGCTGATCTTGTGAGGAGCCTTACCCGCGGTCGCGGGGTTCGCAGCAGAGTCTTGTTCGGCCGGTTGGAGTGCCTTGTTGAATAATAACATCTTCAGGCACATCTCACGGTCCCTCCTTGCGCGGGCCGTAAGCTTGGAGGCAATGAGGGCACTTTTGTGGAATGTGACCCTCTCCAAGGCACTTAATACAGCTCGCATGGCCGTCCAACACTGGCATGGCGTCTCGACATGACGAGCACTTTTTAAAACCAGGAGACCCCGGCATTTTGAATTCTTCTTTTTTTTTTTTTTTTTTTTTTTTTTAAACTATGTACTACTAGGGTAACAGAGAACTATGTATAACTAACTTAACTAATTAACTGGTTTTTTTTTTTTTTTTTTTTTAAGGTAACGAAGTAATAGATGTAACTAGAGTAATTAAGAACAAAATGAAGATCAAAATAAGGAAATGTGGATTTTTTTCAGTCAGAAAAGCAAGAGAAGCAGTTCACTCCGCCTGTGACCGTGAATGGTTACGAGGAACTGGCGGGAGCCGGACCACGCGTGCAGCCTCAGAAAAGACGTGAAGGGTATCCACCGCCGCCGCGCATGCGCGGTCCAGCTAAACCACGGCTAATGAATCTCCGACCTGCGGCGGCGGGACGAGCCCGACACCTTGAGTGGAGCACCCACAGGGACACTACCCAAAGAAGAAGAGATGTTCACAGCATGTGAGAAACATTTTGCTGCAGAGTAGAAGACAGAGTACTTGCAATACTTGCCTTCAGAAGTGGAACTGTTTTAAAGCATGGTGCATCAACATCAGCATTCAACCAACTGCCACTCCCCTTCATATGCTCCTGGATTACATCAGGCATCTGAAAGGACAAAGTCTATCAGTTTCCTCCCTCAGAGTACATCTTTCTGCACTGGCAGCTTTCCACTCTCTGATGGTTGCCTTTACAATATTTTTGCATCCTATTTCTAAGAGGTTTCTTAAGAGGGCTGCATAACCGTAACCCTCTGCGCAGACCGTTAGCTCCCACACTGGATCTGGAACTGGTGCTCAACACTCTAACTAGACCACCGCTTGAGCCCTTGGCCACATGCTCACTCTTCCTATTAACAGTAAAGATCGTGTTTTTAATAGCAATTACATCGACAAGGCGAGTTAATGAAATTGCTGCTCTCCTGGCATCACCACCTCATACCGTGTTTCATAAGGAGAGAGTGGTTCTTCAACCCCATCCTTCCTTTCTACCTAAAATCTGCTTAGAATTCCACATTGAGCCCATTGTCCTTCCTACCGTCTTCCTCTGAGGCCTCATGTTTCTCATAAGGAGGCAGTGTTACATACCCTGGATATCCGGAGGGCATTATCATTCTATATAGACCGTACATGGCCTTTCCACAAATCACAGACATTATTTCTCTCCCTTGTGGAATGCTTTCAGGAAACGCCACTATCTTTGCAACATATTTCTAAAGTAATAACATCATGCATCACCCAATGTTACTCGCTGTGAAGTCCTGTGCCCCCCCAGGGCTCACTCCATACAGGCTGTGGCTACAATTGCTTTCCTAACGGGGAGTCCCTCTTAAGGACATCTGTGCTGCAGCTACGTGGTCATCCAACCACACCTTCATGAGACATTATGCAATCTCCTCACAAATGGAGACAAGTTCTACTGTAGCTGAGGCAGTCCTTTCATCTGTGCATAACACGTAATCTGAAGCCCACCTATCACACTGTGGGTACTGCTATGCAGTCACCACTAGTGGAGCACCCATGGGGATATCATTGAAGAAGAAAAGGAAGTTACTCACCTTGTGCAGCAATGACGGTTCTTCGAGATGTGTGTCCCTGTGAGTGCTCCATGACCCACCCTTCCCCCTTCAGATCCAATCCACGCAATAGGTTGTACCCAAAGAAACTGAGGGGAGTCAGGACGTGTGAATGAACTCCAAAGCAGGAATGGCATGCCCCCTGCTGTGCATGTGTGGCCTGACCAGATACTGCTTGAAAAATCTCCGGTCTGTGGCACTGGGATAAGCCTAACACCAACAGTGGAGCACCTATGAGGACAAACAACTTGAAGAACCATCGATATTGCACAAGTTGAGTAACTTACCTTTTGTGTGCCCTCATTCCTGGTGGAATAGCTGACTTCATGCAGAACTTGAGGATGTTGTTCCCAGCTGAAGTGCTGCTTTAAGAGTCCAAACCAGATTTACGGGTTGGTAGCACAGAGCTGTTCTGGAGCCCGGGGCTATGTAGCTTCAGAATGTGGAAGGAGATTTTCTCTGCAAGATAACCCTATAAGGAAACCCAGCCTTTGTACCCAGACTGCCAGGATCAAAACTAGCTTCATCATGTCAAGAATGGACAAAAATCTCACAAATTTTCCAATTATTCCCTGAAAGAGAGTGATTTCAGAAGACTATTTGAACCTCAATGTAGTGGTCAAATAAGTGACAACATGCAATTAACTAAAACAACCAACATATGCACACTAATTGGGCCTTAACAGGATCCTGATATTTAAGGCACATTAGCAGATTATAGCATGCACTGTATTAAAAGTAATGGTGTATTTAGTAATAATAAAGCAAAACCCAAGCACTTTATTCAAAAGGAAAAAAAATCAATGAAGAGAAAAACCCCACCACATGCAATAGACACATACATGGTATATAAATCAATATTACTACTCTATAGGAACTTCTCTTTCTCTAGCTATAGCTAGACTCTGGCTATTTTTAGCCTGCCACTGCTTGCTAAAAGACTTAGGCCTGTAGTTTGAGAGACGTGAACAAAACTGGCATTAATTTTCTGTTTACATGTTTCTTGTATAAACATGCTTTAAGGCTATGTACACAAGTAGGTATCTGGTATATATAATAATAGGATAAGGCAGGGGAGTCAAGCTTTGTACATACAATAGTTATTCAGGAAGGAGGGGGATGTTTCTTGGTCATTTTAAATCTTTGAACAAAAAACTTGTACCCTTTCCACGAACATTGTGCTACCAGGAGGAAGGAGGGGAGGTGCTTGATGTGAGACTCATAGTCTTAAGAGTTGAATATTTTCATCTCCCTGCCTTCATGTGTCAGCAAATAGACCTTCAAAGTTAAAGGACTGGAGAGATGAGAAAGAGCTTTATGTAGGAGAAGTTCATAGAGATGAAAATTAAATCTTGGAGGGACTAAGTTGCCTCCCCCTGGGTCAAGCACTTCTCATAAGTCAGAGAAGCCAGGCTAGTTTTGTAAAGAATTGTGATACTGTCTCTACTGACATCGTGTATGAAACATGCACAAGAAGGCTCTCTTCAGCTGCATAAAAATTAAAGGTTAGATTGGTAAGGACACTAGCATTTAAGTACATTAATTTCCCTTTAGTCTACCTACCCCACGGGCAATTATTTTAAATAAAATGTTATTTCCATAGTTTCTACTTGAATAATATTAGGAACAAATAGTGTTGGAAAGATAAAGCAACCCTTAGAGAAGCTGTGTAGGTAGTCTTTTTCCTAAGAGTGTTATCAGTTATGCAATAAGAATACATGCTAAAAGGGAATGAATACATTCCCAACTGAGCAAAGAAAGTACTAGGGATGTTAACAGATGTTTATTTTTGTAAATGTGTAACACTGAAAACTTCAGTGGTTACATTTTTATATGCAGGAGGGCAGCTGGGAGATGCTGCCCACCAGCACCAACTTCCACCTGCCTCCCTCACCCCCTAACCTGCTGCCTCCGATACAGAGGCAGCAGAGTAGGGGACAGGCAGCTCCACAAGAGCTGGTACATGAAGGGAGCTGGCTTGAAAGCTGGTTCCCTGTGTTTACTGGCTTCTGCCTGTACTCATTCCTATGCTGCTGCCTTAGGCAGCAGCATGGGGGGAGGCTCTGTGGGAGTCAGTGCTTGTGGGCAGCTGGCTTTTAAGCCACCTCCCCATGAGCACTGGCTCCTGCCTTCTCCCCCCACACCTGCTGCCTCTAATACAGAGACAGCGGAGGTAGAGGTGCTACATATAACTATGCGGATAAGCACTAGGCCAAGGCTTATCTGTTAACCATGTACACAAGTACACATTAACATTCCTGAAGTGTACAAAGAGTGGTCTATTCCTAAATTCACCAATACTTTTATGCTGGCGACTGCTTCTGAGAATTTGATAATGGGAAAATAAAAACAACTGCACCTCCAGCTACTATATGGCTGGCCATGAAAAAATGACTGTCTTACTGAACTGATGTAGACAAGCCTATGCCAGTCAAAAGATCATCCACCGTCTTTAGGCATCAAAAAGCAACTTGGCTTTGTAAAATCAATCGATGGGTGATGACCTGCTGTGAATGACCAAGAGGCCATGTGGATTTCTTACCAGGAAGGTAGTTTATTTACTTCATGCAGCTAGCTTATGCAAGAGTTTTCTTAGTAAAGCTGTAGATAACTTCTATACTAGGAAAAGAATTTTTGCAGAGATAGTGAACACTAGACAGGATTTTACAATGTATTCCCTAGTGCAGATAAGGCACATTGTATTTTTAATTTGATGCAGCTGGTCAAGGTAAACCCATCAAGATAAAACATGGGCCTGTCTATGCTAGGATTTTGTCATATATTAACAATCTTGTTAAAAATAATAATAGTAATGAATATCCTCCTCTCCTTCTCTAGGTGTGACAGGCCAGGGAAGGTACTAGCAAGATGTGGAATGCTTTGTCAGTTCCTTGTTCTTGGTCCTCCTTTTAGCAGAAACAGGCAGAAATAAATATTTGTGCAAGTACTCTAAGTATAACTTAAGCCAACAGCTAGGTGGAAAAGCACAACAGGAACATACACATAAGCACTCTGTAGCAGTCTAGGCACTGGTAGAAATGTGATTTGATACCCAGGCAGTCCACAAGTGGCAGGTGTTTTCAAGTACACTTTCATCTGAAGGGCCATAGCAACTCTGTGTTCCAGTGTAGAGATTTTCCTCTTTATACTGGCAATACTTTCTGTTGACTCTTGTTCTCTGAGACTGTTACCAGATTCTTTACTGTTCTCTCATTTATGCTGATCAACCTGATTCTCATAGACTGACTAAACCTTCCTAGTTATCAGATCTTCTCTTTTCTCTTCTCCTGTTCCCCTTTTGCTTCCTAGTTTGACCACCCAGCCTGCTTTTAACATGGTGAGCAGAGCAGAGCCTAGTGAAACATACTAGACTATGGAAGAAGCATCACTGGATAGTAGCTTGGTGATCTGATTACCTGAGAGGTTTTCATTTATGGAATTCTGAGATTTATATACAGATGGATTTTCCCAATGTAAGATGATATTTCCTCTTCTTTTCATTGTTGATGCTGCTGTAAGCCTGTACTTTGGGAGTGTGACCTAATAAATAGGGAGAAACAGGTGATCAGCACAAAACCTTTATCCCTTTTAAGGGTGCAAGAGAAAAAGACATTAGTAAAATGTTTCATCAATGAAGCATACCTCTAGCAAGATATATACTGCATTATTCTGGCTCCATCTTGTGGTTTAGTCTGTAATTTCTTTTCAGCACTAAGTTTGATCCTTAAATCCTTGTTATAGTCCCTAGTAGACATTAGTAATATTAAATGAATACTAGGTGGCTGTGCCCCCTGCTCACTATGCTCGCCAACCCCCTTCCTACCCAGGGATAGGTGTCTGGCCAGGGGAAGGGGGCAGAATGGGCTGGGGGCAGGTGTCTGGCCAGGGGGAGGGTACAAGAGCAAGTTGGAGGTAGATGTCTGGCGGGGAATGGGGAGAAGAGGGCAGAAATGGGCTGGGGGTGCAGGGTATCAGCAGAAGGGATAAGGGAGTTGGGAGGGGGTTAGGTGTAGGTGGTGGAGGGGACTTGGCATGGCCCAAAAGGCATGGAGGGGTACAGATGGCAGAGGAGATCCAGCCCCAGCAGCTCCTTCCTGGCGGCACAGCCTTCTGGGGCATAAAGCAGGAGCTGGAGCTGGAACAGCCCATGCCTGGAGGGAGGGCTGGACCGAGCCATTCCGGCGCCCCGGGCAGACAGTTTAATTGCGCCCTGGGTTGGGGGAGGGCATATGCGTGGCCCCGCCCCCGCGCCAGCGCGTGGGGGAGGGCGCGCGGAGCTGACGGTGGCAGGACGCACGTGCCTGGCCCAGCCCAGCTACCGCCGCTGGCGAGCAGCCCAGGGTTGCCCGGGGAAGGCCAAGCCTGGCCATGCAGAGCCCTGCGGCCGCGGGGGGAAGGGCGCTGCTGGCTGGCGCTGTGGGAGTTAACATGGCCCCTGCCCCGGGCGGCCGCTGCAGGGTGGCTGCTGGGAGCTGCTGCAGCCTGCGATCCAGGAGCCGGGTGCGCGGTGCCTGATGGCAGCTGTAAGGGGCACTGCGTGCCCCTTACAGCTGCCATCAGGCGCCCCATAGGTTGGCACCCCGGGCAGCTGCCTGGCTAGCCCATGCCTTAATCTGACCTTGCCTGGAGGGGACGGCATCGAGGATGGCCACAGCAAGCGGCTGAGGATAGAGGCAGAGGTGGAAGCGGGAGGCAGCATGAGGATGCAGATGGCATCACTGTCATCCTGCAGGAAATTTTATTTTAAATATAAGAAAAATCCTTGCTTTTTAAACAAATAGCATGAATATTGATTGGTAATGAAGGGATAATGACACTGGCTAAAGAAAAACCTGGTGTAAAATCACCCTAGGGTTGCCAGGTGTCCAGTATTGAACCAGACAGTCCGGTATTTTTGCCTCCTGTCTGGAAATACCAGATACCTAATTCAGGAAATACCAGATACCTAAAATGTCCGGTACTTTCTGATTTTTTCCCGCCCAGGAGGCAAAAATCCCAGGCTGTCTGGCTCAATACGGAGGCAGCTTGGCAACCCTCGTGCTTACCGGGTTTCACAGGGGAGTTGTCCGGCCCGGAGCAGGGAGGCAAGATGGCGGGCGGCTGCTGGCAGCCTCTTAGGGCCAAAAAGCCTCACCATGCGGATTTAAAGGGGCCATGTTGTTTGTTTGTTTGTTTTGCTTAACAACTCTCGTGGTCTTTTGTTGTTGTTGTTCGGTATTTTTTCTGAAACCATCTGAATTCAGCCTAAGGTATATGCTGTTACATCAAGACAACTATCACTCACTGTCAAAACCTGAATAATGACATAGGGTTGATTTGGTAATACTCATTTCTCTAAAACAAAATTCTTGGAAGTTCAAAATAGGTATAAATCATGTTGAAAAGTATCAAGATTCACCAAATTAAAAAAAAACCACACAACCCACACAACGTGCTCTTTCAGTTATAGAACTCCCCCTGCCAGACAGACTGAGAAGTGCCATAATCTGCCATCCCATTCCAAAGGTTGACAAACCAAAACATGATCTCATCCTGGAAAGGAAGAAGTCACTTCAAATTTGCAGATGACAGCCTGGCATAGGCAGGCCCATACATATTTCCCCATATATTTGTATGGAGAATAACAAAACCATGGTGCATATACAGTTTTTCCATTTTTAAAAGTGAATGTAGTTGTGTGATTAAGTATTGCTAAAGCAAAAATGCTTGAATGTATAGAACACAATCACACTTTATACTTAGATACTACTTCTACCCAAGAATCTCAAAACACTTCACAAACAACTGGCATTATTATTCACATTATCTTACAACTGGGGATGCTGATGCCCTGAACTGGTTCAACCACCCCAGTCAGTGGTAGAGCCAGGAATAGACCTCAGTTCCCCTAATTGCAATTCCCCGTGCTCTCTCCCAAACGAATACAGTATGTGGTAGAACTAATATATATATATATATATATATATAGAACTTCTCTCACCCCTCTAGTCATATTTTCTTCAGTGCCTCACTTTGGGAATCTTCCATAGTCCAGGTTAGTTTATTGACAAAATTAGTTCTGCATTTGTATCCACCTTTTATGAGTTCTTTAAATATCTGCCCCAGCTTCCAGATTGCAGTTATAGTAATGTTTCTTCTCTCCGATCTCCAACTCTCTCTTCCTACTCTCAGAAACTTTTCATTCCTTCTCCCTAGTTCAAATAGCCTTCCTCGGTCCTGAATTTAGTATCTTCGATCCACATGTTTAGGGATGTGGTGGGGGTCAAACTAGGATGATTTAGTTCTGCTGTTAAATTTTGGTTATGTGCCAAATCTCATGCTTTGGCATACAATAGCCTCAGAATTTGCAAGATCTGAAGAAAGCGTGGGGTGCTGTGCTTCCTATTAGAATTGCAAGGACCATTTAAGAACTCAGAAAAAAAGATGATAAGGAAGGGGGGGGGGGGGCAGAGTTAGGTTTGAATTTGTTTCACTAAGATTTAAATTCGTGATAATTCTAATTTTTGGCTAGCTTGTGCACTCCTACTTCATACATACACAGTGTACTCTGCCTGCTTCATAAACTCAGTATGATAATGTAAACAAATCTTTCTCCTGAAGTTTCAATATAGAATTCATCACTTCCTGCACTAAATTGTGGTGGTGACATTTCAATGACCCTCATTTGTAGAACATTTTGCAAAATCCCTTCAGAGCTATTTCCATGAAAGGTAGTATAAACACATAAGTGGTCATATGTGATCTGAAAATGATAATGTGTGAAGAGGCTGTCTTCAAGAGATTTTATGGGTAGTGGGTCAAGATTTAAGAAAATTCCACTTTGATTGGGATTGTTTCTGGTCAAATGGTGTAACTTTCCCCATCAAAACAAAAACCAATGGGAGGCAGCTGAATAGGCACTGAAATGAATGAAGACTGTCAAGCCTCCCTTAGCAAGTGACTATGTTGGGTTTTAAGAACTGCATATTTTGAATAATACAGCACTTCTCCCCCCACAGGTCTCAGGCATCCATGACAAAGGGAACCTGCTTCCATTCTGAGAATCAGTGTGTTCCCTGTACATGGCACACAAGGAGATCCCAGATCCAGGTAGCTCTGGGTAGGATGCAGTTTGTTGTTCCCCCATCACTGTGGATAATCTACAGATAATGCAGCAGAACATAACACTGTATTTAAGCTATTCCATAGCTTCCCACAGATAATCCTGCTAAATCAAAGCACCAATCTAAAAAACCTAGGCCAGGTCTACACTATAGAGGGAAGGTTGGTTTAAGATACGCAACTCCAGCTACAAATAACATAGCTGGAGTTAATGTAACTTAAGCCAAGCTTGGAGCTGTCTCCACAGTAGGAGGTGGATGGGAGAAATGCTCCTGTTGACTTCCCTTACTCCTCATGACAGTAAGGAGTACCAGTGCTGATTGGGGCAGCCTCAGCATTTGATTTAGCAGCTCTTTACTAGACCTGCCAAATCAAACCCCAGAAGATCAATCGCTAGAGCACCAATCCTCCGGTAAGTGGTGACATGGCCCTAGAAATTTTAATTAGTACTACAGTAGTACTCAAAAGCTGCTATTATAACAAGCTTAATACAAACACACAGAGAGCTTAAAATCTTATTTAGGCTTATGCTAGTTCTTAATGCAGATTTTTCTCCCCTGTAGACACCTCTCTGCAGGACCTACTTTTGTTCCTGCTATCACATCTCCAGCAGCAGCCAGACCTTTCACTGGCTGGGTCCCCTTGTGAATACACAATAGTAGCCCTAAAGAGGAAACAAAGAAAATACTGTTGTATTTGAATTAAAATTAAGTGTTTTATTTTTCTGAATTCTTTACACCGGTCATCCTTTTTTCAGTTAATCCATCAACTGTGTAGAAAGCTAACAATACCTTGCTGTTGCTGCCAGGTTCCAAGGACAATATGCTATCACAGCAACAAATTTTTAATCACAGCCTCCATCCATAAATTACATTGAAGTATATTCTCTTTCTATACAGAAAGCTGGAGATAAATAAAAAAGTGCTATTGCTACAGTGACAGCTAGTTTGACATAAGCGTTGATGTGTTTCATCGTCATCTAGCAAATTACGTGACAAAATTACTGGTTATAGAAGTGACTGTGTTCAACCTGATGCCTGCCTGGAATCTGTTACTGGAATTGGATTGCTGTACAAGCAGCAGCCATAGAAAGATTTTTTTTGTAAGAGCACAGTACCCATTCTTTATATGAATCTTTTAGAGCAAGGTACATATCCTAAACAAGGGGGTCCACTATGGTGTAGTACAGGGCATGTCCCAGCAATGACAGATATAAACAGGGTCCCCCAAAAACCTCTCTCACTGACACCAGCAATACTTTAGCCAAATAGGTACATGGCACTTTGGTTGGCAAATGTACTTTAAGGCATTTGGAATGCTACACCATTTAAAATACTACAAGCAGCAAATATGAAAAAAAAAAGAGTGGTGCTGGAAGGAGAGAGGAAAGGAGGGAAAGGGTGGATTCTATGAGCACTGACAGGTTAAAACTAGAAATTTCTCTAGAAAATATTTTTCAGATGCATTTAAAAGTATGAGGAAGAATGTATGGAAGCACATGTCTGGAGGGAGCAATTTCTACACCCAAGGAGCTGCTACAGCAAAGAAGTGATCATGAACTGACCTTTTGATTCAATGGCAGAACTACAAGATGTAGGATGCCAGAGGATACAATCTCTTTCCCTCTCCCTTCATAGCAGAGCATCAAGTGAAAACAAAAACAACCATCTGGTAGGAAAATTACACAGGACTGTCTTTCTACACAGCTAGAATCAAGTCACGAACAACTAGAAACAAAGGGGTGTAATTATAGAGCAACGAGAATTCAAACACCAAACAGTTACATGGCTGAAAAACCATCACCCCGGTGAAGAAAAATCATGTTCCACATTAGCAGGAAATGAGATGCTCAAGCAGTTTAGGTGAGGGGTTATTTATTGTTTTAAACAAAGTACAGGTATTAATCACTGACATAAATATTCACAACTAGTGTGTACAATTATCCCTTTTGGGTAATTCTAGGCTCTCAGAACTTGAGACCATTCCTAGGCAACTCCATATTGCCTGTCCATTCTCCTTCAGTATCAATCCACCTGAGCTGGTTTGCCAGCTTTTTACAATGTTCCATGACTTTTTACAGCCCCACTACCTGTAAGTCTTGGGATTCCATTTGCATTAAACCTAACCAAAGAAGAGCAGATTCCCCATCTTAAGGTAAATCCAAGGCCCACCAGTGCTGGGCCGGGCCTTCTTGCAAAAGAAAAAAACAGCAAGCAAATGGTCTGGTAGCACTTTATAGACTAACAAAACATGTAGATGGTATCATGAGCTTTCGTGGGCACAGCCCACTTCTTCAGATGACTGGAGTTATGATTAGAGGATAAGGAAACTCGAAATAAATAGAAGAAGGGAAGGGAGGGGTTGGGGGGGAGAAAGATGGAGAAACTCTACAGACCAATTAATAAAGTTTCGTAGCTAACTTAAAACAGTTACACTAAGAGAAACAAATTTAAGATAGCACCAAAAGCCACTATTTTGTGCTATTAAACTCTATTAAATGGTAGTAGCACCTCCCTAAAACCAAACAAAAAATGACAGGAAACTCTCCCACAGCTATAATAGCTTGGAGATACTGTCAAACCAGCATAGTCTGCACTGGTGACAACCAACAAAACAATTGAAAGGCAACTTTTAAAATGAATTTGCACAGTAATTATTATTTCCACTACTAACTTCATACAGAATATCTGTCTGCTGTTGTGTTTAGTACTGTACCACTTATTGTCACAAGGAGAAAACCAGTGATTAAGTTTATCACACTTGAATCATGCAGATCTTTGGAACAACAGAACACCGTATTATGCCTGAAGGAATGTGCAGTGAAACATGTCAGCAATTCAATTGTAAAGAGTCTACTACAGTTCTCCTTAAATAGAACCTTCCAAGCTACTATTTTCAATGATGGGAAAAAAGCTTTTACAGGTGAACTTAAATTTATGATCTAACTGTTTTCCTACAATACCTCCACATTTGGTTAGTTACTGTTTTCCCATATGGAGCAGTTTGTGACCATTTAGCTTCCTAATATTTTCCATAACTTGAAGTCAAAACAAAAAGCAGAATTTAGCAAAACTCATTCAAATATTTAAGCTTAAAAAGTGGCCTGCAAAAGTTTTTGGGTTTTATTTGTTTATGACTTATTTTATTTTTTTAATGAAGACCTGAAAGGATTTTAAGTTTTAATTAAAAGGCTGAAATTGTTGCTTAAAAACTGTAGAACCGTCAAGAGTGTTAAGTTTGGCTTTCCTTTGTTTTGCTAATGTATTCTCAAAGGTCTCAGGGATGTTGGAGAGTTTTAACACCTTCAATTGAAGAAGCGAGTTTGAATTTTAAACATTTCTTTTACCAGAAATGTTAGTTGCTGAAGTGAAAAAGGGTCATTAAAAAAAAGTAAAAGTGACTAAGTGTCCTTCATCTGCTGATTCTTCAACTCATTTTTGTGATGTCTATTTCACTAGTTCTCAAGTCAGCATATTCCAGCTTAGAGATTCTGACTTTTTTTTTTAAATAGAAAAGCAGCAAAAAGGGTCTTTCAGGCCTTAATACATCACAGTGAACCAAAAGAGATGTATGCCAAATCTTTAAAATGAGATGAAATTAATATTTTTATATTCCCTTTTTACTGTTGTCATGGTTTTCAAAAGGTCCTAAAACAAGCATTGTGACTACATAGGAAATACAATTCTGAGAGAAGAGAAGTCAGTGTATTTAAGTCCAGTATTAGCTCTAATAAAATTATTTATAGCTGCAGCTCATATTCCCCACCAAGTAAACAAGGTACAAGTAGATGTCTATACTAAAGGAAACCTCCGCTATCTGAGTTAGACTAAGTTAACTACCAGCATAAGAAAGGGCAATTCTACCAGATGTACTGTGGAAATAACTGGCAGTTGTAAATGGAGATAAATACTCTAATCCCAAATTAGAAATGAGAAACAGAGGGAAGGTGAGTTGCTCAAGCCCACACATGAGCAGTGCAGAGATAGAATCAAAATTCTAGGTTTCCAGCCCTATGGTCTGTCTACTAGATCAATTCTTCAGAGGAGTAGCCGAGTTAGTCTGTAACAGGAAAAACTTAAACAACAAATAGTCTAAAAGCACCTTAAAATCTAACAAAACATGTAGATGGTATCATGAGCTTTCGTGGGCGCAACCCACTTCTTCAGATGACAGGAATATTAGAAGTCTAGATCCAAGAATAAATAAGGGAAGGGGGACAGAGAAAAAAAGGAAAAAAGGAGGGGGAAAGAAAAAAGACCGAGATAGTGAGTAGATGATTCAAATAGTGTCAAGAGGCTGATAATTAGCACCTCCATTGGTACAATGTTTTGTTAGTCTTTAAGGTGCTACTAGACTATTTGTTGTTTTTTAAGTTTCTATTGCTATTCACTTTCATCTGCACAGTAAAATACTAATTTTACAACAGTGCCATTAAAGCATTTGTGCTTTCATGATCTGCAGTGGAGTCATATCTACTAAAAGCTGTCCTATGACAGCTCCACCTCCAGTTGACATCTGCCAGGGTGAGGCCCACCAAGTGTGGTGGTGAAAGGATCCACCATTGATACAAACAAGAAAAAAATTACATTGTGCATCTGAGACAGTCTGGACCATGCTAGCTAGCATTGTGATTACTCTGTCCTAATCACTCTTATAGGTATAGGAGAGATGTTTTAAAAAATGTATATACAAACACACAATTGTCATCTTGGGGTCAATTACATCTTTTTGCATGTTGGGGCACAGTTAAGAGTTTGAATTTTAACCACATTAAGAATTTCAAAGATAGAAAGTTCCCAAATATCACTCAGCATGGATCACCAAGCATTCTTTGTATCCCAAAGACTCCATTTCAGAGCTTTATGACACTGTGAAGAATGTTATTTTGTTTTCAACTATGCTCTTCAGCTATATGTTTGATCTAGGAGGAATCTGAAAGCTATTTTATAAAATCTTTAGCCACCATTTTTACTAAGATGAATCCTAAACCAACTAAGTATGGATTGAATAAATGGAAGTATGAATTGGAAAATGGACTGTAAGGTGGACAGAAAACTGAATATATTGTCAGGACCAATGGGAAGTGATCAACAGCTCAATGTCTAGGTGGCAGTTTCAAGCGGAGTGCCCCAAGGATCGGTTCTAGGGCTAGTTTTGTTCAACATCTTTATTAATGACCTGGTTGAGGGAATGGATTGTGGATGACACTAAGCTAGGGAGAGAGGTAGATATGTTGGAGGGTAGGGATAGGGTCCAGAGTGACCTAGTCAAATTGGAGGTTTGGGCCAAAAGAAATCTGATGAGGTTCAACAAGGACAAGTGCAAAGTCCTGCACTTGGGATGGAAGAATCCCAAGCACTGTTACGGGCTGGGGACAGAGTGGCTAAGCAGCAGTTTGGCAAGGACTTGGGGTTAACTGTGGATGAGAAGCTGGGTATGAGTCAACAGTGTGCCCTTGTAGCCAAGAAGGCTAATGGCATATTAGTGTGCATTAGGAGCACTGCTAGCAGATCTAGATAAGTTATTTCCCTTTATTCAGCACTGGTGAGGCCTCATCTGGAGTTTTGTGTCCAATTCTGGGCCCCCCCCCACTATAGAAAGTATGTGGACGCAATATGGTTCTGGGCCCCCCCCACTATAGAAAGTATGTGGACGCAATATAGTTCTGGGCCCTCCACTATAGAAAGGATGTGGAGAGGGTCCAGTAGAGTGCAGCCAAAATGATTAGGGAGCTGGAGAACCATGCAGAACCATCCAACACTCCGGTCATCTGAAGAAGTGGTCTGTGCCCACGACGAAAGCGTATGATACCATCTACATATTTTATTAGTCTTTAAAGTGCTACCAGACTGTTGTTTTTTAAGTTTTTTCTATTACAGACTAACTTGGCTACCCCTCTGAAGCTTATAAGCAAATAAGTATTTTACACATGGTCTTCATTGTCTTTTCCTTCTGAAGATGCTAAGACTTCCCAGATATCTTGTTAAATATTCTCACCTCTTTAGTTCAAGGTGAATTATCAAAGACCAGGTTCACAAATCCTTAATAGGTTTTGTCCTCTCTCATGACAGTAGTGAAGCTCTTGCTATGACTGTATGCAAATGGGAAAGGACACCCTATTCTGGAAAGGTCTAAAAGTCCTACTTTTTTCAGGCAAGGTGGCAGCTATAAAAATTCCCTAATAAATACATTAGGAGAGCTCTCACTATGAAGGCATGCATGTAATACTAGTCATCACGATTGCTAGATGATACTGGCAGCTTATTCGGGTTGGGGGTGAATACCCTTCCCCAAAAGGGAAGTACAACTTTACTGTGACCAAGAACTAATTTTGCACATTTTAGCATGTGAAGCTATAAGAAGTGTTTGTAAGGCTACAAGGCCTGCATATAAATTGACTTGTCATACCAGTACCTCACATGATAGGGGGAAAAGCAAGGGGAGAAGATGGGTCTTGAAAATAGAGGAAAATGAGGGGAAGGTTGTTAGGAAGTGAGCAGCCTTAGGCACTTACATATGATAAAAGTTGTCCATTACACATAAGGTTCTCAAAGACTTCAAAAGAGGAATATCTGAAGTAGAAGGCCTTTTCAGAATCTGATCCAGAAACTACTTCCTAAGAGGCTAAAGTTTCAAACTCCCAGAGGATAGGAGTGCTGACTACAAGGAATGCTTCAAGAATTCAAGAAGAGTTCAGTTCCATGATATTCCTACAAAACACCTTCATCTATTTATTTCTCTATCAGAGCAGAGATTATTTTTGGATCTAATGGCATGTCTACACTAAGACATTTCAAAATAACTTATTTCGAAATAGTGTGCCTACACTGCAGGAAAGTCTCAAAATTAGTCCGAGGCAGGCTCCCTTAATGTGGATGCGCTACCTTAACTTAGAGCTCCAGGAAGTAATGGGGAATAATTACTTTGAATGACTCTGGGGAGTAGTTATTTCAAAATAGCAGCAGTAGTGTGGACACTCCACTGCTATTTCAAAATTGTTATTTCGAAATAAGCATTATTCCTCGTGGAAAGAAGGAGTTATTTTAAAATAACCAGCCCCTTATTTCAAAATAATGGGCTTGGTAGTGTGGATGTGCTTACTTGTTATTTTGAAATAAGAGGAGTTATGTAGACCAGGGCTAAGTGTCCTACCTGAACCTATGGGTCAACTGTATGCCAATACTGACCTGAGGCTCTGGATTGCTTGGAACTCAGGAGGCTTTTTGCACCAAACTTTCCTGTTGAGGAGTTTGTCTGGATTTGTCTATAATCCTTTTCATATAAATGAAGACATTCTATATGTATGTATCAGAATAATGAATACTTTGTCAAATGTTAAAAAAGGAGAGAACAGTGAGAAGATTTGAGATTTAATGGAAAAATCCAACTACTTTCTTCCGTACAGTGGGATCCTGATCTGAAATCACTGTTCCTATGGTACTGAACAGCAATTAATAAAGCTTCTTTGGAGGATAACTGAACTTGTTCTCTCACTTACTGCATGTCTGATGAATAAAACTTGTCCAAGCTGAACAATCCTGAAGGAAATCCCTTGTAGGTATTTAAACCATCTGAAGTGCTGATCGTGGTCATGAGATTTACAGAAAAATTACAGCACTTCTAAATCTTAAACATTTCTTTGGGTCTTCTATCTAATCATCTTGCTAATGAAAAGAGCAATACATTAAAATCTGATTGAACTGCATAAAACTATGCAGAAGACAAAACTATATAAGACTAAAAATTAGCAAAATACTAAGAAAGACATTGAGAAATGTCAGGGGAAACAGTTCTGCACAGCCTATTGTGCAGGTGGAAAGGAAATTGGGGAAGTTGTGGTTTAGGCCATAGTAGTCCATGAACATGCATGGGCCCAATAGTCACTGCTTTTAAAATGGTACTGGGACTCAAGAAACAATATGTGGCTATAATATAGTAGAGATCCACAGAAGCAATTCCAAGAAAGGAATGTAGACTGAGGTAACCAAGTCAGTATTTTTCCCTTCACTCTTTAGAAATTGTTCTTGTGGGACATTTGACTAGTTTAGGAAAACTGAGTAGTTTTGTGATTTAATAGGAAATTATTGCAGATTAAAATTCAGAACAGACCTAGAAATGAATGTCTTTCCACACAGGAAGTACAGCAAACAGGGTTCCACATACTCAACACGGCACAGTTGGACCAAAGCACGTTGAAAAATTAGTTTATTCTGTCTTCAAATACAGTAATTCCTCACTTAACATGTGCCCACTTAACACATTTTCATGATAGCACGATTTTTTTTATTTAGGGAACATTTTTCAAACACCACGACCCCGTTCCCGCAATAACATGATTTCCCCTAGGGCCGGCCAGTGGCCGGTGCGCTGAGAGCTTCCCCTGCCTCCCTGCAAAGTGGCAGAGGTTTGCCGCTCGCCACGCCGTTCGGTGACCCCTCTGGCCGGGCGCAAGGCATCTGGCCAGAGGGGGTCACCGGGAACTGCACGGCGAGCGGCAAATCTCTGCCACTTTGCAGGGAGGCAGGGGAAGCCTCGCGCAGCTGCGAGGCTTCCTCTGCCTCCTTACAAAATGGCGGAGGTTTGCTGCTCGCCGTGCAGTTCCCGGTGACCCCCTCTGGTCAGATGCCTTGCGTCCGGCCAGAGGGGGTCACCGGGGAACTGCACGGCAAGCGGCAAACCTCCGCCGCTTTGTAAGGAGGCAGAGGAAGCCCTGCGCAGCTGCTGGTGACCAGCCAGCTGGGGAAACCCAGCCGCCGACTGCAAGTCCCCTCCCCTGTCCTTCCCTTCCCTTCTCCAGAGCCAAACACCTCCCCTCCCTGCTATAACCCAGTCTCCTTTCTCCCCCAACCTTATGTCCCGGTCCCAGCTGCTAACAAGTGCAGGCTGGAGCTGCAAGCGCACGTGCGCTTGAAATGCAACCCCCACCTTTTCCATTATTTTCAATGGGAAAACTGACCCCGCATAACATGTTTTCACTTAGCACGATCATTTTCTGAAATGTATCTACCGTGTTAAATGAGGAATTACTGTAATTCTTCCATGCTCCTACCCCATTCAAAAAAACTTATGACTCCTTTGAAAACTTACGACTTGCCCGTGGCAAGTAGATTTCAGCCGGTCGCTCCGTGCGCCCCATTCACCGGCGCTGCCGCATGCACAGTGCCAGTCTGGCGCATGCGCGGTGTGGGGCTGGCAAGTAGCTCTCGCCGCAGTTTGTCGAGCAGCGTTCGACATTGTTTTTTACTGTGCTGTCCACACAGTTCAGTTTTCATGATGTTGTTCAGCTAGCCCAGCTCAGAAATTCTTCCCAACTAGTCCCCCAGATAATTCATGCAAGGAAAGTAGGGCACTTGAGACTGGTTTATGCAGTTCAGTTCCACCAACTTTGCCTGCCTTCTATTCTCTGGACTGCCTATTTCACCGGCCTACATGTCTAACTCCTCCCACTGCCTGGCTCCAAGTGGGACTTTGTCTTTCTCTCCTTCATCTGATGCTTGGCTCCACAGAACAGCACAGGGAGCATCCAGTCATTCAGCTAACTACTACTGATGAAAATTCTTTTTTTTTCAGGCTCTCTGATGAGTCAGGCACTGAATATTAACACTAGTGTTTTCTAAGGCTACATCTACACCACGCAGTTATTTCGGAATAAACTATTCCAGAAGAGAATTTCTGAAATAGCTTATTTCGAAATAGCACATCTACACACAGAATGCGTTTCGAAATAGCACTTAGCTATTTTGAAATAGTGCATCCACACTGATTGGATGCTGAATCACATTTAAGGCCACCTGGAACCAGTTCAAACAGGGCATCAGGTCAGTAGTTACTTCGTGTGGCTGCTGCTTGAGGCTATCCGAGGCTGGTGCTTAAAGGGAGCCCTGGATAGCCGTTTCTCAGGTTTCCTTGCTTGCTTGCCTACCTCTCTGAGGCTACATCTATACTGCACTCTCTTGAGCAAAAGCCTATGCAAATGAAGTGTGGATTAGCATATTACCACACTTCATTTGCATAATTAAGGGCCATTTTTGCACAAGAGGCTTTTGCAAAAAAAGGAGCTGTGTAGATGGCGCCTTTTTCCACAAAACCCCCCTCTTGCACAAGAGCAGTTCTTCCTGAAAAAACGAGGAAGGTTTTTGTGCAAAAAGGAGCCATCTACACAGCTACTTTTTGAGCAAAAGACTCTTGTGCAAAAATAGTCCATAATTAATTATGCAAATGAAGTGTGGCAATATGCTAATCCACACTTCATTTGCATAGGCTTTTACACAAGAGAGGTGCAGTGTAGACGTAGCCTGAGGGATAGCAAAGCATTTTCTCTTCTTGCTCTGGTTGCCCTGC
Source organism: Rafetus swinhoei (assembly GCA_019425775.1). Lineage (NCBI taxonomy): Eukaryota > Metazoa > Chordata > Testudines > Trionychidae > Rafetus > Rafetus swinhoei. Next base: position 14,041,924 of record CM033425.1, on the reverse strand, counting down.
TTCAGGACACCACAGCGCACTCTGCTATGGAGCAGGAGCTGCCTCTGGGCAGTCTTCAGCTTTTGCTGCAAGTCATGCAGCAGTTTCTGCATGCAGCCACCCAGGCTCTGCATGAACCCAATCCTCAGCCCTTGTGGCAGACCCTCAAGTATGTGGGGGCATGGCTCCAGCAGCTGGAGGCTGCCCGCTGTGGTCTGGGTGCCATTCCCTGCCACATCTAGCTCTGGACACCAGTGCAGACTGGTGAGACCACATCGTTCTAGAGCGCTGGGGAGACCAACAATGGCTCCAGAACTTTGAATGACAAAGGACACCTTCCTGGAGCTCTGAGAATGGCTCGCCCCTGCCCTGAGGCGACAGGACATGCACGAGGCCTGCCATCGCCCTCTGGAAGCCCTCCACGCCAGCTAGCTACTGATCCATGGGGAACCAGTTTGGCATGGGGAGATCAACCATCGGGGCCCTGGTCAGGCAAGTACAGCATTCTTGGGCTGTCGTCCCAGGAAGGGGGTGGAAGGATAGAATGGGCTTTTCTAGGGAAGAGTGGGGTAGGAGTAGTGCAAGCCCCCGCCCTGAGAGGGTTTGTTCAGTCCTCTCTTCACAAAGCCCTGCCACATATTGGGATAATTGGAGGGGGTTGCTCCTGTTGAGTGGCGAGGAGGGGGGGAACTCGCAGGCACCCTGGCACCCCTGTGATTCTTGGTTTGTCTCCTTCTGCAGGTGATCAGGGCAATCAACAGCATCCTGCTGTGCAGTCATCCACATTGCAGATGTGGACGCCCTCATTGCCGGATTTGGCGCTTGGGCTTCCCTGACTGAACCATCAACAGGATACACATCCCTCTCCAGGCCCCAGACCACCGGGCATCAATGTACATTAACCACAAAGGATACTTTTTGGTGGTCCTGCAAGGCTGCGATTGACCCCTGGGGCCAGTTCATAGACATGTCAGGTGGTTGGGGAAGACGCATGACGCATGTGTTTCAGAACCTGAGCATGTTCTAGAAGCTGCATGCCAGAATTTCTTCCCCAAGCACAACATGAGGGTCAGGAAGGTGGGGGATGTAGCCTATCACCTGCAGCTGTGGCTTTTGAAGCCACATACCAGCCACCTGAGCATGGCCTGCATGGTTGTTGAGGGTACCTTCAGCTGCTTAAAGGCATGGTTTAGAACAATGTTTCTCAACTAGTGGTACAGGTAGCTTGGGGGGTTCTCAAGAGAAGTCAGGGGGTACATCAACAACTGAAATTGAGAAAACTGAATTTTTGTTTTAAGTTTTACAGCACTTTATTTTTGTGCTTTACATACCCAAAAATGTCATTACCCATTCACAATTAAGTTGTTTAAACAAGTACGTTGCAATGGTAGAAAAAAAGTGCCTGAAAACTGTAGGTACTTGTATATATTTTTTAAAAAGGGTACTTTTTTTTATAAAGTTGAGAAACACTGGTTTAGATGCCTCCTCACCCATCTGGACCTCAGGGAGCACAGCATCCCATGTGCAGGAGGAGTGTGCTGTGTGTTCTGCACAATTTGAGTGACTGGAAGGGGAGGCCTTCCTGCCAGGGTGTGTGTGGGGAGAGAGGGCAGGGAGGACAGAGGCTAACCACGTAGGCAGGGCCTATGACCAGCCACGCTCAGTTGCCATGTGACAGGCCCTGAAGGAGAGCTTCTCCCTGGGGAATCAGTGACACTCTCTCCTAGGTTGCCCCACTGGGGGCTTCTGCTTCTCCCCTCATTGCTGTCCCTCCACTTCCCCTTCCCTTCCTCCCCCGTGCTGATAAAAAATAGAGAGACTTTTTTTTTTTTTTTAGAAGAACTTAATGCTCTATATTTTTACTGTGAGGTCAAAGAAACCAGGAAGACAGTGAGGAAAGAACCTGGGAGAGAGAAGGAGAGTGGAAGAAGGGGGTATTGAGAACCTTGCAGGAAGGAGCTAGAAGGGGGAAGAGAAGTTCACGGTTTGGGGCTGGGAGTAGCACCACGCTCTGTGGATCGCACTGTCATGAGTGCGGGGGCCTGTGTGTCCCTGGGGGTGGTGGTGAAGAGGGTGTTGAGGGAGCAGGAGCAGAGGGAGACATTATGCTCTGCACAAGGGAGTAGACAGCACAGGGAGCAGCCCTGTGCAATCAGCTTCTGCCAGCTCTCCTAACACAGCTGCAGGTCCTAAGCCATGGACAGGGCAGGGCTCGGAGTGGTGCCATGGGAAGGTAGTGCCTGCAAAAGCCTTGGGTCCAGGAGGCTGTTCCAGGTGGTGTTGACTGCCTCCCCCCTCGCAGCTGATCTAGCTGTGGAGAAGAGACACATGGTCAGTCATCCTAAAGGAAAGGGCCTGAAGCCTAGCCCCTATCTGCAAGCTAAGAGCAACAGTTCTCAGCTGTTGCAGGCTATGTGCTTGGAGCAAGGCCATGTGTGCTATGGCCAGTGGGCCCACATGTGTCCAGGAGTGCATGCTGGCCCTGAGACTGTGGGCATGCCCATGTGCAGGACTGCTGAGTGTGTGTATGGATGTCCCCTTCCTCTTTCTTGAGGTGGCTTGTGGAGGGAGGGTGTCCCACCCTGGGATTAGGAGCATCGCAGGCCTCTCCAACCACCCTGTGGCCAATAGCCCCAGGGTCCTTTGTGGCAACCTCCTGGGGCCACATGCCCAGGAGCAGCATGGCACATGCTCCTACAGGCACAGGCTGCTGCACAATCCTCATCCAGAAAGGGCCTAATGTGGAGCATCCAGCTCCCTCACACCCCAGCCATCCCCTCCACCCTCTGTATGAAGGGAAAGTGATGTACCTTCCCCAGCCTCGGTCATGTCCACAAGGAGGCTTTGGGTCTCTTGGGTCAGCTGGGTGCGGATGCTGGCCTCCTCCAGATCTTACTCCTGCTCGTCTCCACACACACACGCCCGCCCGCCCTGAGGACAATGACAGGCATCTCAAGGCCAGAGTCTATAGCCAGGGGATGGGTGAGGGAATGCCCGCCCCCCAGGATGTGGTCAAGCTCCTTAAAATAAGGGCAGCTTTGGGGTTCTGCCACAGGTTGGGCAGTGCCCTCCATGGCCCAGCATAAGCCCGGCAGTGCTCTTTCACCTTCATCCGCACCTGTTCGTGGCTGCGGCCGTGGCCTTTAGTCAGACTGTTGGCCATCTGGCCAGAGCCATCCACATTCCTATATCTGATGCAGAGATCCTCGAGGTTGTTCTTATCCCCCCAAACCTCAATAAGGTCCAGGATCTACATTCTGGGCCAGGAAGGCATATGTCTTTTGCAGCCCCTGGCAGGCTCCTGGGAGCTGTCACACTGCTCCCTGGGAGCAGTGGAGGGCTGGATGGCAGCATCAGACTGGCTCATTTCTGGGCACAATAGAGTCAGGTGCAGCTGCAGAGTGTCTCAGCTGTTAGGCTTGCAGCAAGCCTCAAACCCTGTCTACAGAGGCTGCAGCTTTAAGGGCTCGAGGGAAAGTGGGGAGGAGGAGAGGAGAAGGGAGAGATGAGGAGATAGTTTTGCTGAATGTGGACAGAGCAGCCAGCAGGGAGCCCTGGGAAGGGCAGGAGGCTCCCTATTTCAAACTAGCAGCTATTCCCTATCTACGCAGACCCTATTCCACAATAGATGTTTTCAGAATAGACGCTATTCCTTGTAGAATGAGGTTTACAGAAACCGGAATAAGCCATCTGCAATTTCAAAATTTTGAAATTGCAAGGATCTACACAGCAAAACTGCTTAGTTTTCAGAATAACGGCCATTATTCCAAAATAACTTAGGATGTGCCTGCACAGCAATCTGCACAAACTGGAAAACAAGCAACTGTTACGGTGAAAGTTGGGATCCAGGAGCTACTTCCATGCTGATGCCATACTACTATGTGAGTAAGGGCCTGGTCTACACTACTGAGTTAGATCGACATAAGGCAACTAAGTTCACACTGCCCTCACCAATATATTTCAAACCATAGCCTTGGCTACAGTAAGGACTGCAATCCACTATAAGCAGGACTAAGACAAAATAAGCCTGGCTCATCCTACATGGGAGCCATAGAGTAGGATACTAAAATAACTTGGACCTGTTTTTCTTGTAACCAAAGGTAGTTTGATCATTCAGCAGCTAGTGTTCTGGGCTGCTAGTGTATTCAATGAATTTCTCAGTGTTAGGGTTGCCAGATACCTTCACAAAAAATTCCAAACAGGCAGGGAAAAATTGGTTGAGCAAAAGAGGTTAACAAAATTGCTTAACAAAAGAGGTTGCTGCGCCTTTAAGTTACCATGCTCCTCGCTCCCCTACCCTCGCAGACAACGCCAGCCTTCCGTCCGAGGAAAACAGAAAATACCAGGCATTTTACATATCCGGTATTCTGTTTACCAGACAGAAAGCCAAAATACTGAACTACCCGGGTGAAAACCGGACACCTGGCAACCCGACTCAATTTTCTTACGCAAGTGTAATTCAAGAACTAAAGAATCTTCATACATGGAATTTATTTGCATTACCATGTATCCAATATTTACCTCAAAGCCCCTCATGCTTTTTAATTCTTAGTGTACTAGTGTGTGCACGAGGGGAGAGCACCATACATCAGCGATCGATATAATTTGAAAGAACATTTGATTAGTGTAGTCATTTGATTATAGTAATCCATTAAAGGGTTCAGCAGTAATTTTAAAATAAAATTGTAATAAGCTAATATGTATCGAAGGTTTGTAAAAGGTAGCAATTAGCATTAAAGAGTGAAATTCCAGTCATTCTAGATATGCACAATACTATGCTATATATTAGTAATACAGGGAAGCAATTTAATGATTCTTTGCATTTGATTTTACAAGTGTCAGATGCCAAACAAAAATTCAGTTAAACTAGTTGAAAAAAAATTAAGTTTACAACATCAAAAGAAGAGACAAAATATAAAACTTTGCTACTTACAATTGTTTATACAGATTAACCAAATCACAATCTGTCACAATATAAATGTTTAATCGTTACAATATAATGAACATACAGAAAATTATTTTTATAAAATTTTCCTTTGTTTTGCCTTTTAAACTTACCAATGTTACCAAGTTAGCTATGCAGGATTTTTGGGGTACATGACTAAGAAGGCACCAACAGTTAAAAGCAAATATAAAGCATTTTGAGTATTTTTTGAAAAGAGTGTTCTACACTGATACAACACAAGAAAAGGCAACAAAGTAAATCCCCTGGAACCTTTAAAAGTTTGCTCTGGATATACAAAGGTATTCCAAGTTTTAAATCTCTTCCAATGCACCACAGCATTTGATCGCAGCACATGCTACAAGAATCATTGTAAGCTTCATTTTACTAATGTACACAATTGTATTTCAATCAAGACACTAAAACAAGCTATTTGAAAGCCCAAGATGTTCAAAACTTATGCAAAAGGATTGTTCAGTGCCTTTAAGCTTCTGCATTTACAAAAATATTCCCCCCAAAATTTGGGATTGCTTTAAAACATTGCTGTATAAATATAAAAGCACTATGCAAGGGACCCAAATCATGTGTATCTGCAGGGACACATTTATATCATTTCACTGGCTACCAAATAATCAAAAAGTTTATCAATAATCAGGGGGCAACATAAGCTACACTAGCATAAGCAAATATAATAAGTTTATATTTATGGTATAGCTGGTCAGATTATTTGTACATGGTATAAATGTAGTGTAGCACATTGCAGTGGGTAGCAACAGGTTTTTCCCTCATTCATTCACTAAGGATAGCAATCATGCTTCCACAGTAGAGAGAATAAGTTCAACTCAACATTGTCCAATTACACTTTGATTAATGCAGTTAGTGGTTTCATGCCAATCTCATTCAGCAATAATGGCTAAGGAAGAAAGTGCCAAAGAACCAGATGTTAGTAAATCAAAGCCACTGTTTCTCTTTTAGCAATGCCACTTGACAGTAAATTCGTAAATCCAAGCAAATTCAGTATTAAAAAGAAAAGTCAAAAGATGAATGGGAAAAGATGTATGAAATAAACTGCCTAAGCTCTTCCTTAAATTAAAGTTGGTGTTTTTGAAAGCAGATGTTTCAATAACAGTCTTTCTATATTTTTCCAAATCAGCTCCTGCCATGACCATGATCATGCAAGTGTCCAAGAATTTAGATATAGTTTAGTATTTAGCAGTTTAACAACAAAAGCATTTTGGTAAAGATAATGCATAGAAACATCAAGAGAGTTACACTACTGTCAACAGTCAAGTGCAGTATTGTAGAAGAGTAGTCAGCATAAGCTCCATACCAGCAATTCAAAGATCAACTCTGCAATGTTCTGATAATGCTCCTAGTATATATTTTAGGCAACAAAAATATTCATGGTGCATAGGTTTTTTCCTAACAGGAAATGCCCTTTGAAAATTAATCCTTGTTTATTAAAAATTAGTTTTGGTACACCACCACCTCCAACAAATGTAAATTCAGAATTTTGTATCTGGTAAGCAGCCTTATAAACTGAAAATCTAAGTTAGTGGCTTTCTAAATTATCTTGAACAGCAGATAAAAGTAGTGCTATGAAGAAGCCTGGGATAATATACCAGCAAGCATCCTTATATATGTCAGTAATAAACGGAACCTTATTTCAATTCAAACACATTATCCAAAATGAAGCCAAAAACTAATTCTTAATATTAATGTGAAGATAAAAGATTTAAATTTATTTCCAAGAATTACAAGTGCATTTTGTTCATAGTAGCAGGCAGTCTTTATACAATCCATTTTTCACTGCTGCCAAAATAAAATGAGAAAAAAGACAGCAGAAAAACAAAAAGCTAAAAATAGAATTAGTTTTTCCAAGTTATTTGTTGAATAGCATTTCAGTTGAACACAACCCAGAGGTAATAAGAGATTCTCCTCCTCCCCCCCAAATCATAGGCATGTGGCACTTAGACAATCATCTTTGCACAGAAAGCTTTAACAGTCATGCGAGGGCACAGTCATTTTAAACAAGGCAAGTTTCTCACCACAGAGAGAAGTGGGGAAAGATAAGGAGGCACTGCACTGGAACGAAACATCTAGGAAACTCCACATTATACAATTTCCAGTAACAAATACTTCAAAATACCATTAAAAGGTATACAGTTTTTAATGATTTAGTGCTAGCTCTGTTTGGCTGTTCTAACTCAGCATTACCAGAAAAATGTGATCGTACTTGACAAGAGAACAGTACCTCACATCACAAGCTCACAGAGGCTTGATTACAAATTATAATGTAGGCTGCAAGAAATTAACTTGAGATGCTGACATGCGGTAGTAGCAAAAGTAAATTCAAACTCTCTCATTTAAAGATGCAGTGTTTCTCTCAGCAAGAGCACTGAATGTAATTTCAAATGTTATATAAACTAATCACCTTCATTTGAAGTGTTTCATTGGTATATATAGTAAAAGTAGACTGAGTTTAGTAACAGCACATTTTGGTTTCTCTGCTTACTAATGCATATGGATGCCTTCTAAGGAAAACATTCATAATAGGTAAATATGCCATTGTGTTCTTCGTTAATCTTTCACCACAGTGAATAAATAGGTTGAGCTGCCACTTTCATTATTTTTGCATAAATCTCATAAAAACAACAGAGCATGAACTTTGGAAGTACTGTACCTCCATAACAGTACAAATATCCATGATCTTTTTAGAAAAGGCAGGGGAAATCTAGGTCTTTTTACCACAAAGAAAAGTTCTAGATGGATAGATGAATTCTGTAGACTAAGCTGTGTTCCTATATATGCACGATATGCTGTGTAGAATTATGTACAGAAGAAGAAACTCAAACAAATGCATAAACAAAATTAATGCAAATGTGGCCTATGTCATAATCTGTAGCATAATGGCATATATATATATGAATAAATTCCCATTATGAGTAAACCATTACTGTATAAAGGCAAAGTGCAAAAAAATTGGGATGTCACTGACTTAAAGTGCCCTGAATAGTAGCTTTCCCTAAAAATTGCCAGTGACTTCAGTAAAATAAGAAAAACACAGTTCATGGTGCAAACTTCTATGCATTAATGAGTTATCTGCTTGGTTAATGATACAGGAGTGAAAGGAACTACTGCATCTTTCAAACCAGAAAGCAAGTAGTTAAAGTATGGCCAGCAGTGGGTGCACTTATATAGTACAGTACTGCAATAGGTCAACAATGGGCATTACGGATAGGAGCGTCAATAACAATTCTTCAGACTTAAAGAATTAATTGAAAGCATAAAAAGCCAAAACTACCAGTAACTGCCCTCCTGAATGGTTCAAAGGAGTTAGTGGATAAGCTGAGATAGGCCATAAGACATGACCAAAGATACAAGAACTGGGAAGAGGAACAGCAACGTTTGAGCCTGTCCAGTCCTTTAAGTCTGTCCTACAAAAGGAAAAAAAAAAAAAAAAAAAAAAAAAAAAAAAAAAAAAAACACATTTTAATGAAAGATCTGCACAGAAATTGTAATTTAAACAAGAAATAATCAGTGTTTCTGTATCTCACATATATGAATTCAGACTGAAAAGCTGCCGATAATCACAAAAGTCAAAGGTAGCAATACAAATATATAATATTTTCAAATCCTCCTTTGCCCATATTCTTTAGAAGCTCTATGGTATTCAGACAATTACAGTCTAAGAACATTTTCATAATTAATACTAACTCATTTATTACCCACAGGAAACATACCAACGCCTGATTTATTGGGAGAGCTGCAACACACTGAGGATTCACTAATTTGAAGACAAATCTAGGCTTAAATAAAGCTATTTTAACCATTAAGAATAAATGCTAGCTATGTTAGAGTAAGCCAAACCTAGAAGTTGGTAAAAACAAAATTTCAAAATACATTGTTCTGTGATTATACACAAATAGTTGCCCATCCAAGCTAGTGACTGATGGAAGTTAGCTTGGTTTGAGTAGGACATTCTACATTCCCAGAAGTCTTTACTAAATTAAAAAAATACTAAGCTGGCATTCAAAAAACAAGTGTACTGGATCAGACACATTGGAAACAGAAATCCTATTTTCAGTGCAAATAAAGCACTGATTGTGGCAGAGCATCTAGTCATCCACACTCTTCCCTGCTATACTGACTGAATCCTGACCTGTAGGGACTCCCTCTGCAAAGGTAAGTATCTGTATCATTTCCACTTCCATGAAACCATCTGAATTTTAATTCAATAGATTCTTTAAAAGTATTTAAATTACTAGTATCAGAAAAGTTTTAGTCAAGGATTCTCAAAGTAAATCTGAATTTTGGAGGAAGTTGAGAACTGCAAAATTTCAGAGTATGTAAAGAAAGTTTACATTATATATTTTAAACCTATTTAGAAAGAGTGGATCATAAGTGAAATCCAAGGTTGGAAAGATGTAGATAAGTGGGCAAGACTTCATAAGCAAGTTACATATGAAGTAGATTGTTCGTGCAAATTTCAGTTTTGGTGCTTTATAGGGGTTTGTGTCTTATTAAAACCTGTCAATGTTGTTCACTCTCTCTCTCTAATCAGCACAAAAGTACTTTTAACTTAATCTTAATGGATTTGTACCATCTTCATCATAAAAATATAATTTAGATGCCTCTTTGAAAATACCTCCAAAATATTTGAGTATATAATTCACAAACTGGTGACTACCAATAAAACATTCTTGATATATTTAAGTCATAATATTCAGTGGAGAAATCTAAGAGAAAGATTAAATGTTTTTTAAAACTAGAAACAATCTAGAACAAAGTTTTGTAATATTTAAATGATAATATCAATGTTAACTTAAGAGATCTTTTGAACAACAATTGAAATCAATGTTGCCGTAGCTTTTGTTCAGACAAGTACCATTTCAATTTCTGTCTCTAATGTAATCTGCAAGTTAAAAAAAAAAGCATGTCAAATTGCTTGGATTCCCAGTAGGCCTTTTAAAATTGCAGAGAAAATTAAATCCATTTCTTTAAAACTGTATGGATGAGGTAAATTCAGTACTCTAAAAGCAATGATTACATCTTCATTACTATTGGAAAGCAACCCTTTAAGTGATAAACAAGGAGTTTTGAATTAATGATAGCTATAATATAGTTCTATCACTCCTGTGTCTTTCACATGTTTATGCCTTTATGTACCTATGCATAATTTAAGATCGATATCCTGGCTGGAATCTAGCAGTTTCCTCAAAGATTAGTTCTTTCAGTTTTTCCTTCGGCAAATCATCCAATTCCATGTCAAACTTGAAGGGTGCTTCAGCTACAGGCTTTAAAAAAAAAAAAAAAAAAAAAAAAAAAGACAGCATTTAAAAACAAAAACAAAATTGCCAAGTTAATGTTAAGGCAGCAAACGACCTGAAGATTGGTAGGACAGTCCCTTAAGTTTTTTATGTCAGTCTACCAAGATTTAAATTGTTTCTTAGTGAACAGCTTTTTAACCATACTGAAATATCTGAAGCGAAAGTTTATAGCTAAGCAGCTACTTGAGGACAAATTAGAGAAGTTTAGTCTCCATTGGGAATTCAGAAGATTACTGTCATGGGAGGTTTCACAGGCTTTATGAAAATATGCTTATGAATTTGAATATAGAGTATGCTTCAGGATCTTGATGGCCCGTTGGCAAGGAACAGGTCTGTTGGCTAGAAGGGGGTTGGGGGAAGGGGAGAGAAGATGGAGGGACAGGAGGAGGCAACTGCCATAGGACCTAGCAATTCAAAAGGGTCTAGGGTTCATAAGAATGGCCATACTGGGTCAGACCAACAGTCCATCCAGCCCAGTATCCTGTCTGACTGGCCAATACCAGATACCCCAGAGGGAGGGAACACAACAGGTAATCCTCACGTGATCCCTCCTCTGTCATCCACTGCCAGAGAAACAGAGGCAAGGGACACCATTCCTACCCATCCTGGCTAATAGATTCATAGAGGTTAGGTCCATCAATGGCTATCTAGCTCTTTTTGGAACCCTGTTAAAGTCCTAGCTTTCACCACATCCTCTGGCAAGGAGTTCCACAGGTCGAATGTACACTGAGTGAAGACAGACTTCCTTTTGTTTTAAACCTACTGCCTATTAAGAACTAGGGGTCACCAAATAAAATTATATTGTGGGAATAAGTAAATAACTTCCTTATCCACTTTCTCCACACCAGTCATGATATTATAGACCTCTATCATATCCCCCTTAGTCTCCTCTTTTCTAAGATGAAAAGTCCAAGTCTTTAATCTCTCTTCATACGGGACCCATTCCAAACCCCTAATCATGTGTTGCCCCCTTCTGAACCTTTTCCAATGCCAATATATCTTTGAGATGAGGCAACGACATCTATACCCAGTATTAAAGATGTGGGTGTACCATGTTTTTATATAGAGGCATTAAGATATTTTCTGTCTTATTCTCTACCTCTTTTTAAAATGGCTCCTAATATTCTATTTGCTTTTTTGACTGCTGCTGCACACTCAGTGGATGTTTTCAGAGAACTATCCACAATGGACTCCAAGATCTCTCTCGATTAGTTGTAGTTAAATTAGTCCACATCATATTGTATGTATAGTTGGAATTATTTTTTCCAATGTGCATTACTTTACATTTAACATTCGATTTCGTTTGCCATTTTGTTGTCCAATCACTTAGTTTGGAAAGATCTTTTTGAAGCTCTTCAGTCTTAACTATCTTGAGCAGTTTGGTATCATCTGCAAATTTTGCCACCTCACTGTTTACCCCTTTCTCCAGATCATTTATAAGTAAGTTGAATTGGATTGGTCCCAGTACAAACCGTTGGGGGACTCCCACTAGTTACCTCTCTCCATTTGGAAAACTTACCATTTATTCCTACCCTTTGTTTCCTGTCTCTAGCTCTTGTCCCCTATGTGAGCTGAACCTTTCACATTTGTCTATCAACAGCTTGGTTTTCTCTGCAGTTGTTTTCCATGCCATATTTTGCAGAGGTTTCATCCAATCCTCACAAGTTTGGCAAGTTCATCTTTGCTACCTGCCAAGCTGTCAATGTCATGAGTCAACTGAAGACTTGAGATTTTTTCCACCCTCCCACCTCCAAATGCTGACTGTATGCATGTGATCTTCTAGGACAGTCAGTCATTATGCTATTAACAAGAACAATCTATTAACAAGAACTGCACTATTGGCCTTGACCTACAGATGTTCAATAGTAAGAATAAGCTTATTACCAACACTGTACTTTGGTTGACCAGAGAGATTCATGCCATACTCTGTCAAATGCTTTCTTGAAGTCAACAAAAATGTGGCAGAAGTCCTGCTGATGTTGTAAGTACTTCTCACACAACACAAAAGGTTGAAAATCTGTCAGCCTGTACTTCAGTGAGGATATTCGCCACTTGTGGCTTCAATCTGTGCACTATTACTTTGATTGGATGGCTCATTAGCAATGAGCCAGTAATTCTGGTGCAATTGCAGGCTGCCTCTCTTTGGCAGAGTGATTATTAGGGATTATGTGCATGTGGAGGGCCACTCACAAGCCTGCCAGATCTGGTATTCACCAAGATCTACAAATTTAATATTTCTCCTCCAAATTTCATCAGTTCATCTGGGATGTTGTCAATATCTGTAGCTTTTCCATTGAGTGATTTAACAGCTGTCTTCCACTTCATGCAATATTGGAAAGCCATCCTCCTTGTTAAATCTGGGCTGTCAAGGACATTAGAACTCAGTTTCTGATGGTTGTATAGATCAGAGTAACAGTTTGTCTACCTACTGATGATGTCCCTCTTCTGTAAGGCTGTTCCCTTCTTGGTCTTTAATTGCACTGGCTTTGGTTCATCTTTCCTTCAGATTTTTACAAGGGGTAATCATTTGCTTTTTTATTATTTATTCACTCAATTTTAGAAAATTGTTTTTGATCCATCTCTTTTCTTGATCTTTCTGCCAATCTCTGTATTTATCAGCTTCCTCTGGTGTTATTCTAATGTCATACTTGCAGTATTTTAATTTTTCCTCAAGGTTTTGACTTGTTACAGCAGGGATGGGCCACCTTTTCAAACCAAAGAGCCAAACTATCAAAATTCAGAACAAATGGTCAACAAATAGCCAGTATAAGAATGCCTATTTGCAACACTGAAAATATACAACTTATTACTAATTGACATGATTAACAACATAAATTAAATTAAAGGACTTCATTGAATGCATCTTTTCACACATTTCTTTGAAGTTTACATTGCAACTGGTCAAATCCAGCTTCATGCACACATTTAGGCTGTCAATCTTAAGTGCAAATTACGTTTGAGGCAATTCAAGTGAGAGGAAGCCTGCTCACACATAGGTGGAGCCAAACTGAGTAAGGCCAAGCTGACATTCTGCATGGTGTTGTGAAAGGAAGTTTTCCAACTGTGCAGAATCAGACTATCATGCTCTAATTTCTCCATGTCAGCCCATTTCTGCAGTTTTGCCAATTCTGCACATTGTAGAGCAGGGATGGGCAATATTTTTGTGCCAGGGACCACTTCAAAAATTTGTGGCCCTGGGCTGCACCAGAAGGCATGGGGCCAGGATACTTCTGGGTACTCCACCCCCAGACCATGATTGGTCTGGCTGTGGGGGAATGCCTTTGCCTCCCTGCCCATGCCCCTGGCTGAGAGAAACCTTCCCACATTCCCCTCCTCCCAGGCCAATCAGGGCCTGGGGGTGGAGGAACATGCAAAGTTTCCTCCATGGCATGTAAGCACCACATGCTCCTGGCAGGACGGAAGGAAGCTTCATGCACTCCCCTGCCCCCTGACTCTGATTGGCCTGGGGAGTGTGCAAAGCCTCCTCCAGCCTTGTCAGGAGTGCGTGACACAAGCACTCCGCCCTGAGAGCAGGGCGGGGACAGAGTGGAGGAAACTTCACCCACTCCCCTTCCCCCAGGTTCTGATTGGCCTGGCGGCAGGGAGTAAGTAAAGCCTCCTCCAGGCTGTCAGGAGCGCTGGCACTTCCAAGCACTGTGTGCTCCTGGCATGGCAGAGGAAACTTCGTGCACTCCCCAGTCCCCAGACCTTAATTGGCCTGGGGTTGGGGGAGCAGCAGGGCCTCCATGGGCCAGATCCACCCATTCAGCATGCTGGATCTGGCCCGCTGAGGCCCTTGTGCCCACCTCTGTTGTAGAGCAAGGTGTTCTAAATCAGAATTCAGCTTGACAAATTTTTCCACTCAGAAATCTGACTCCTTGACATCCACTGTTTGTTTCCAAATTTGATCGAGATGTCTGGAATAACTGTCAAATCCAGTTCAAATGATTTATGTGGACATATAAACTTAAAGCACATTGGCATTCAAGTCTCGTTTTGACAACTTTTGCAATCAGCAACTCAAATCTGGATAAGCTGCTGCAAAACGAGACTGTTAGTTGGATTCTCTATGAATCACAAAATACTCGTAATCTTTCAAAATGTGCCAGTCTGCCCATCTTGATATCTTTGAGAGAGTCAATTTTGACTCAAATCCAAGCGCAGCCTGCTGCAGAGTCAGGACTGTATTTCCTTGCCCTTGTAGCTAAGCGTCACATTCAAATGACTGGTAATGTTGACAAGATAGTAAAACTTGCGCAACAAGTCACAGTCTAATGAAGGGTGTCAAACACACCAAGCTTTCAATCTCATTAATGCAGGCAGCAAAACAAGACAAACTTCACTACAAGAGAATCAGCAAACATTGTACATTAGTAAACTGAGATATTCAGAATCTAACTCCTCGAGCAGTGACTGAAATGACAGTGATTAAGGGCTTGGGCAAGAATCCAATTGACAATGTGAATGACCAGCCCCACTGCATTTCCAAGTTCAGTTCCACAAGAATGAGCACAAAGTGCCTCCTGATGCTCAATGCAATGAAAAGTCAAAAGTGAGCGATTCAGCTGTTCTAACTAGAGTAAGGAAACCCCTATATTTGCTGACAGTGCTAGGTGTACCATCCATAGACAGACACAAGATTACCCAGCTGTATTTGTCATTTACAAAGTTCAGTTTTAAGGATGACATGTTTACCAATAAAAAAACCAAACAAGGGGTAATCTTAATCATTTCTTCGTTCATAGCATTTCCACAAATATTTCATTCCAGATACACAACTGATTAATGGCACATATCGATTGTCTTGTCCGAAGCAAACAAAAAATAAGTAGCTGTACTCAAATTTTGCATTTGTTCCTTGCCAATTTGATGGACCATTTTCATAGGTGTCATGGACTGTTTTTGCTGATAATGGCATGTCTTGAATTTTCTGTAAGATTTTGTCCTTGTGAAACTTGTCAAATAGTTCATGACCAATTTTTTAGCATGTCTCTGCATGTAATCCCCCTCAGTGGAAGGCTTCCCCTCAAATAATGCTGTATGAGCCTGCAAAACAGCAGAGTTTAAGAGCTCACTTTTTTGGATCAAGTCAGCAGGCTATTTTGTCCAATACTAATTTTTCACTGCAGCTGCTTGCAGGCTTTTTTTCATGCATCACCTTGAGGTATTTTGTAGCAAGTGCTGCAAGTTGTCATGAAATAGGGTTATTGTTTGAGAACAGTCATTACAAGTGAGTGTGGAGATCCAAACATATCCACAAATGCATATAAGTCTGTCTACTGCTTTTGAAAATATTGATACTTATCTTTCCCCTTTGCCTTTTTTACTGGGGGATACAGAGTTCACCATCACGTATTAATGGAAAGATTTGACCAATCAAATAAAAAGAAAATATGCACAATCCCCAGTGAGTGAAGAGGATGGATGGTTGTTAAAATGAGTAGTTAATGTGAAATGGAAAAAAATAATCTGATGCGAGTAATTCAAAATTTAAACTTAAAATGAGAAACTGAGTGTTTTAAAGAGTTGTGTTTTGGCTCTACAGACATAGGCTGCAGACCACCGTTACAGTATTTCCCCCAAGATATCCATTGTTGCCTCTTACAACGTTGAAATGACTGGTTACTGTTTCTACGCCTGCCTCTAAAGCAGGAGTGGGCAATCTATGGCCTGCAGGCTACGTCCATCCCATCAGACCTTTTAGTCTAGATCTTAAGCTCCCTCTGGAGAGCAGGGTCTGGGGCTTACCCTGATTTGGCCCTCCAGCTGGGGAGCAGGCTCAAGGACATGCCCTGCTCTGCATATGCCATGGCTCTGTGCGGCTCCTGGAAGCAGTGGTATGTCCCCCACTGATTCTTATATGTAGGGGCAGCCAGCGGGCTCCACACACTGCCCCTGCCCCCACTACTGACCCAGCAGCTCCCATTATCTGTTAAATGCAGCCATTAGGAGCTAGGTAGGTGGAAGCTAAGGACAGGGCAGTGTACCCAGAGCTGCCTAGCCATGACTGTAGTAGGATCTCCCCCCTTCAGCTCCCGTTTCTGGGAGCTGCTTAAAGTAAGCACTGCACAGAACCTGCATCTCCCCAGCTATGATTTACTTTCAGCCCTCCAAATCTTCTAATCCCAGCAAGAAGCACCCTCCTAAACTCCAAACCTCTTTTCCCCAGCCAGAGCCCTCCCTCCCACACCTCAAACCACACCCACACCCCCAATTTCATGACCAGAGACCACCATACAATTTCAATACTGATATGTGGCCTTCAGGCCAAAAAGTTTGCCCACCCCTGCTCTAAAGTAAGCAGCAGGGCAAATTCTCCACGCAATGATCAGTTGAATTACTGCAATGCTTTGGTCTCCGTTAAAGTTGATTCTGGCAAATCTTAGCATCAGAAGGTAGTGATCACTTCTAATATCAGCTCTGGGGATGCTCGTAGCATTAGCTCTGTTGATCCCAAAACAAAAATTAGTTTGGCAACATGACTTAGTCAATTTGGCTGTGGTTAGTGTATCAGATGCATGCCACGTTGGTTGTCCAGGTGCTTTGTGCGCACCTAATGTGTTTGCAAGATCTAGATTATTATAGTTGGCAAACTCCAAAAGTCTCAGTCCTCTTTTGTTGGTTACCGTATTACAGAAAGGGCCACAATAATCTCATCAATCTGCTGTGCCCCAGTACCCACGTTAGCATGTACAGGGAAACTGGATATCAGGATATCTGTGTACCTTATTGAGGTCTTGAAGCTGATTGTAAAAAATCTATTCGCTCAGCACAATAGTCTGTTGTAGGTTCAAAGATTGTACCACTGTGATATTGAATGATACTGCCTTTAGATGGATGGAAATAAGCCTGAAGGATATTGGGTGGCATCCTAATATTGAATTCTTGATATCTTTATGCACAAGAAAGCCTATGCTGTTGACATGTTTGTGCTCTTCACTGAAAGAATACATGGCCTTCTTCCATTAATATCTCTCCAAAGTTCTGACCTCAGAAATTCCTAGGAGGTGCCAGGTGTATTATTCCATTTCATACGTGAGTTTTCAACCTGCCTATTTGTCTCAATGTCCTTACATTCCATGATGCTATGGTGAGGTTAGCCTTACCATGTATCCTCTTTGTTGGGGTTACACCAATAGTATACTTGTTGCGTCCACCCTGGTGGGAGACGGGTGGCATGATCATTATTAACCAGCACGGTATGGACATGGTTGACTTGATCATATGTTATTTCCTGGGCAACTTTCTAACATGGTGGAGCCCATCCCTCTTCAGGCAGCCCCCTTTTAGTTACTTATGACACGCAGTGGACCTATTCTGTCCCTGAACCCACATTGAAGCAAACCACGCATACACAATTACTAAAAATGTGTAATATAGAACTGATTTATATAACTGCTGGTGATTTTTCAAGATTGAGCTATACTAACTGTATCTTTAAAAGGCTTCTCTGATTTCTTGTACAATCTACAGCAGTGGTCTCCAACCTTTTTACGCCCAAGATCACTTTTTAAATCTCAGAACAGGTGAAGAACTATTGCCCCGCCCCTTCCTTGAAGCCCTGCCCCTTCCTTGAAGCCCCGCCCTCTCTATTCTCCTCCTGTCCATCATTTCCTATCCCCAGCCCTTACTTACACACTCTAACAAACAGTTTATTTTTAAATTATGCGATATATAAAATTAAAATCACGTGTTTATAGTTATGAAATAAATGGTCTGTTTTTTATTCATGCTATTTAAATCTAAAATGAAGCATTTATAATTATACATTTTGTGGGGACTGAGTTCTGCGGCTGGGGGCAGGGGAGAGGGAACAGGATTCTGTAGCTGGGGACAGTGGAGTGGGGACAGAGTTTGGGGAATGGGGACGGGAATGGGGACAGAGTTCTGTAGCTGGGGACAGGGTAGTGGGGTCTGGGGAGTGCAGACAGGGGGGCAGGGTGCCAGTGGCAGCAGAGTCCCCTGCATCTGCCTCCTCCCAGGATTCTCTCCCCCCCGCCAGAGGGAAGCCAGCACGTGCCTCCTCTGGGCCCGACTCCCCACTCCACGGCGCAGGGAAACCCCGTGCGTGCCTGCCCCGGGGCCAACCCCCCCCACTCCTGCGGCGGGGCCAAACCCTGGAGCCCCCGGAAGTGATGCAGCTTCACCCAGGACTTCCGCCCACCCCACGGGAAGCCAGCACTACACTAGAGGTAGGTAGTGGGGCTTCTCGGGATGGGGGGGGGGAAGTGGGGGGCAGGGTTGCCCAAACGCCTTGCAATCAACTGGTCGAGGCCTCGCGATCGACCAGTCGATCGCGATCAACGGGTTGGTGACCACGGATCTACAGTATTTGTTAAATCATTTACCTCATCAGTTGGATCATAGTACTGCTCCAGGTATGGATGGGCCAAAGCTTGCTCTACTTCAATTCTCTTGTGAGGATTAAAGGTCAACATTTTATCCAACAAATCAAGTGCTAAGAAAAGAAATAATTTTTAAACAAAAGGTCAACATATGCTGCAAGTTCTGTCACTGGTATTTGAGGTCTAACACAAATACTGCCCTTTGTTTTAAATGCTTATTGTAGTGTGAAGATGTTTCAGGTAGGAGCAAAAGTACAGTAGTTAGCAGGAATCTCAATATTACTATCTTTCCATATCAAGTTCCTGTTCTCTGATCACTACTTCCTGTTCACACTGAGAGGTTTCAGAATGCATTAGGTTTGCAATATTCATAATACCATAGATCAGTACTAGAATAACGAACGTGTGTCTAGGGATTCAGTAAGACATTATTTAGCTGTTACTTCTCCATCCACCAATTTCTTACAAGTACAGTTCAATAGTCATGAACTTTAAACTAGCACATTCTGTACAACTCAGAGTGCATACAAACCCACCCCCAAAAATATACAGTACTTCCATCAGGACATAAAACCCAGGGTTTTAGCCCTTTGTTTTACCTATACATTTATTCTGTAAAACAGTAGGTCTGAATTCTAGATGCAAGTGGGTCCCATCCCTGAAGGAATGAGGCGGCAATCAAAACTGAATATGAGGAAACAGTAGAAATTCCCATAAAATGTATTATTTCAAACTAACTTAAATATCTAATGAAACTCTATACAAACTTGTTAACCTCAATACTAGTCCTCTGGCAACAGACTCAGTGTACTTTCCACTCAATAAGTATTGTCTCAAAACTGTGGTCCTGAATCAAGGGTGGCCAAGAATTGGCCAACATTGGTTCAATGAAAAAAGTAAAAATAATAGCAATTATGAGAGAAATTTGGCCATGTCAGTTATGTAAGTGTGGGATATAACTAGCAGGATTCAACAACAGGGAGAGAAAGCATTAAGTAGTTTTTCTACAAAACTACTTTTAGGACTTTTACCAAACAAGTCAGATAAGTCAAGCTTAATATTTGGTAGACATATGGACTGAAACATGTATAGGTTGAATCTGCCAAACCATAGGACATCAATATTGTCTGCTACCCTTAACATTTCCATTGCTTACTGGGCTCTTAAGACATTTAGGGGTAAATTAGAGCTAAAGAGCACAGAACATTGAGAGCCAGGATAGGTGGCTGAAAACCAACTTCGTGACTTGGCCACATCCATGATAAGTGGACATCCAGTTAACTAAAATCATGCTGACCTTGGATGCTGCTGGACCAGAGTGCAGTACTAGAGAGGTTCAAACTGTAAGAGTTTCACTTATTTCCATTAGTCAAGATGAACATTCTTATGAAGCATGTTTTGAGTGCTAGTGAAGGATTGTTCCTTATTGCTTGAATGTATCATACCCATGCAACTTGTAGTTCATCTTGTCACTTTGTCATTAGCTATTTTCTTTCCATTGTACTGAGTGAATTGGATAAATTGAAGTTCAGATACCCATACTACATCCAGGTTACCTATATTTTTGGAGATGTGATTAACTGGACCAAGATATAGCTTCTTGAACTGTGCTAGAATATGTGTGTACCTGAGTATATAGCTGTCCTTGTGCCATATTCTAATTCCTCTATTGAGAATACACAACTCAGACTCCTTTTGCAGAAGTTAGGAGAGCTAGATTCCACCACCTCCAGTTAAAATAGAGGATTAGCGCATATTTGAAAAAAAAAAAAAAAATCAGACTTATTCTAAAACAGACACTCTCTAATGTCTATTACACCATGTCCCATTTTAGGGACCTAGTCCTATACTGATGTCTGGAAAAAGCTCATTCCTGTACCATCTAATTATTGTATTTCAGAGCTGTTAACCATAAATGATAGTAACTCAGTTTCCAATCTGCCCATAGAATCTGGACCTATGATCTGGAGAGTTTGGTGATTCACTCTGTATTCTGTGAATTTATGCTGAATCTAAGCTATATCTACAAGTATGCAATTGATGATTGCCAACCTTCCCCTCCAAGTTTTAGAAGCATGTCAGTTATCTGCCTTAAATAAAGATCTTGACTTTAATTTCTCTTCATCTTAATAAACTTAAACTAGTGGAGACTCGGATAGTAGTGCTTTCCCCATATCTGCCAGAAGCCTGTTTTCTCTCATTTAAGGTAAACATTCATTTGCGTTAACTGTTATGGGGTGATGCAAAATGAGTATATTCTGAGATCCTCTAAAATGGATATTATCCTTAATAATGTCTCATTCAAGTCCTAGTCCCCTTGATTCATGGATTACCTGCTCTATAGTTTCATCTGCCTTTAGGGACTCTGCTGCTTCCTGTATTAAACTAGCTGAGACACTTGTTCACGCCAATAGAACCTTGAAGTTGTCAGGCATGACAACTGAGTCTCATGACAGAAACAGTACGGAGCTACAGTAGTATAAGACTAATTCTACTGTTCTGGTGATTGCTTCACATCTCTTGAACTGAATATATTCCTAGATGGCTTCCCCTAAATGCAAGGTTTGCACCCTGTGTTCGTTTCTTTTACTGAGATTTGTGAGTGGAAATTACATTCTGTTGCTCTGAAGAAGCATCGACTAGAAGTGAAGCAGCTATTTTTTCTGGATGCTCTGAAAATAGATCAGAAATGCCCAGGAATGCAGTTCTATACATAGGAACACTCCCTTGATTGGAATCCATAACACTTCATTCTGTCAATGCATCTATCTTGCAACAGAAGACAATGCAATATTTAAGGCATTTTAAGAAGCCCATGGTACTGCCAAAGAGCCTTTGTGGTATGTTGTCAGTACCAATGGTTGGGACGGCGAAGAACGCTCCCAACATGGAAGTCCTGTCACACCTGGTACCAAAAGGTCTCCACACTACTTTGAGACACTCTACAGTAATTGTCTCTTCATTGCCTCAAAGCCTGACTGCCTGAGCCCCTGGTTTCTCAGATGGTGGGTAGCCCCTGCAACAGAGCTTTACAGTAGGAGGGTGGGGGAGAAAGGCTAACTTATAAACAAACTTTTGGAACACAACCCATTTGTGTTCCAAAAGTTTGTTTAAGTTGGTTTAGAAGGTGGACTGTATTTTCCCATAGAAACAATGCTATAAATGTAGGTTCCCATGCTAACCCACAAAAATTTATTTTGCTCATATAGTAGTTGAAAAATTGTACATCTGCAATACAAATAGAACAGTTTTTTAAAATTTAACCTTGAATGCTTGTGCTTGAGGAAAGACAGGTTTAATTAAAGGAGGAGGAAGGTGGAGATTCTGAAAGGAACTTCTGGGCATCCTCCAGCTGCCACCACCCCACATGTAGGCTTTGCTCCCTGGCCACCCTCTTTTACGGATCAGCTCTAACCTCAACCCCATCGTTTGGCTACTCCCCTCCTACAATGGGCTGCACCCAGCTTCCCCCTCACCAGAAAGAGGCAAGCAGCGTGAGCACAGGATGGACTCTAGAGGTATGTCTACATAGTAATGTTATTTTGAAAGTCTGCATTTACACAGGCAGTTAAGTTATTTTGAAATAATGTCAAAACACTCAAGTTGGAGGACTTCTTACTCCAACTCCTGTAACCCTCACTGTACGAAGAGTAAGGATAGTCGGAGGAAGAGTGGTCTATTTCGAAATAAGTGCTGTGTAGATGTTCCCTATTGCGAAATAAGCTATGAAATTGATGTAACTCAATTTGCATAGCTTATTTAGAGTTAAGCCTGGCTATACAGACGCACCCTAGAGGAGTAGATTTCAGTTGCGCAGGTGGTGTCTGGAAAGGAGGTGTTTTCCCCCCTCCCTGCTCCTCCCGAGTCCTCAGGCCTCTATTTGCATTGCTTGCTGACACCTGTGCTTCTTGCCTGCTCCCATGAGGATGCAGATAAGCTTCTGTTCTTATGTGCGCATGTTCATTAGTCACATGTTTGTAGCTTGGGGAGTCCTTGTACTAGGAATGTTAGATAGCAGGTAACAGAATAGTTGACTAAACGCATGAATTCTTAGCAGTTAGTTGACTATTCTGTAGCCCCGGGGACCAGGTCAGCAGCTTGTGCATTCCTGGCTCCACTCTCAAGGAGCCCCCTGCTACCTCATGCTGTTGCCTCTGGTGCCAGGTGGGAGCCAGCCCATGAGGGGATCCAGTTTAAAAGTCAGCTCTCCTTGTGGACCGGCTGCCTGCTGCCTTTGATACAGAGGCAGCAGCCGCCCCTGTTCATGGAGGTCCGAGCTCCCTGCGGACTGAGGCTGCTAGGGCTGAGGGGAGGCTGCCCCAAAGTAGCCTCTGTTTGCGGTGGCCTAGGCTAGCTACAGACAGAGGCTGCTCTTGCAGCAGCTGCTGTCTGTGGGTGGTCTGAGCTCCCTGTGGACAGAGGTTGCTCCAGCCTCTGTTTCCAGGGAGCTCAGCAGCCCCTGTCTGCAGGGGTCTGCTGTCAGACTAGCCTCTGCCCACGGTGGGCCTGAGCTCACCATGGACAGAGGCTGCTTTACAGCAACCCCTTCCCCCACACCGTGCAGCACTCAGGAGGGAGCAGGTGGAACCATGGAGCTGGTACTGGGGGGAACCCAGCTTTTAAGCATGCGTCCCCCAGCACTGGCTCCTGCTCCCCCCCACCCTTGCTGCTTCTAATACAAGAACAAGGTAGCAGGGGGAGGGGAATTGTGAGTAGTCGACTAGGTGACTAGTCAATAGCTTATTGACATCCCTACCCTGTACCATGCTTCAGAGCTGACAGTACCATGGGTATTGAGGTGACCACACTGAGGAGCCCCCTTGTGGCTAGCCAATGACTGGGTGCCATTTTATCAGCCTTTATAGGGAGTCTTTTTAAACTAACTCTACTCCCTTTGAAGTTAAAGGCTCCAGGCTTGATTCACCAGCACTGGAGTTTCTTGGAAGCCGAAGTGCCTTCCCCATAAGAAGGAGTTAATCTTCAGCTCACAGTTCCTGTAGACTGCTGTTTCAGTTGTGCCAGATGAAGCACATTTGTGAGAGTCTCCCAGGCATCAGATACAGTATCTGGTTGTTCCAGGAACTGCAAACAGGAGATGCAGCCCTTGAAGCTGAGAGATCTGAGCATGCCTTTGGGGTATGGGATGTAATACCAACTTTATTACTAAATGCAGAAGACAGATTTTTTTTTAACTGAAAAAAGCCTTAAATTTCTAAACATGGCAGGGTGTGGAGGAGGGGGAAGAATGCCCTCAGACAGGACAGGAAACTCAACTGAAGTTCTTTCGTTTCTTCCTTTTCTGGCTTTTTAATTTTTTAAATTACAAGGGAGTAAATAAATTGAAACACTATTAGGTAGAACAAAAAGAAAAAACCTACTACTTAGGCTAATGATGCAGATAAGGAAAGGACAATTCACCTTCCCAGTGAAGCCAGAGGCAGTTAAGGAGGGAGGGAGGGGGTTGTTTTTTCAGCACACTGTTGGACAGTCTTGAGGCGGGTCTTGAGGGAGAGAGCACACATGCAGGCGCTCAATGGACACTGCTACCAAAAAAAAAAAATTCTCTAATTAGAAGTGCATGGACGCATGCACATACCTCTACTGGAGTACTCATAAGGACACTAAAAGAAGAACGCTACTAGGAACAGGTGTACAAATCCCTAAGCAGTTCTGAAAATCCTGCCATTGATACATTTCTGTAGTTTTCCTTCTTTAAAGATCAAGACAAGTGTAACGGTGTAAAGATATAAAATACCTTTGGGGTCAGCATTTGGAAACAGCCGGTTCCATGGTACCTTATTTTTGTGTGGCAGAGAAAGCAGGTAGTTTCTGGCCTTTAAATTGATTATGCAACTCAAGTCGTCTTGAGAAGGAGATCCAAGTATACCTAAAAATACAAAAGAACACTTTGAATCAGCTAAATTACAAACAACTCTGATTTCTGCTTTTACTCTATTACTACTGCTCAAATTTTTTTTTTTTAAAGTGGCAGATAACGGGATATAAATAGCTTTGGCAAACAACGTTGTCCCCAGAGATATTTTTGTATTCTTTATATCAGTATGAGGGAGAATGATTTTTGATCAGCTTATAGAAAGCTAGGTACCACAAATATTGAGAGCTACATTTGATTCTCAATAACTAAAAATGAATCTCAATTTTGTATCACTGAAATTAGTATCAGTACAATAAAGAGAGCATCGATTCATGCTCCAGGAAAGTTACATGACTTAAAGTTGTTTGAATTGTTCTCCTAGTACAGCAATACTGTATGAACCCCTTATTATCAAGTTATATATGTACTGAATCCTCTAGATTCTATCAAGGAAGAGGTCCCTAATGAATAATGGAAAGAGACAGACAGAACAAAATATCCCACATTCAGATAGGCGTATAACACGCAGAACTTTATGGTTCCAAAATAATAGTACTTTTATACAAGATTAAGAGATCTTCAACTGCCCCTTAAACTAGGCTCTTCATTTCCAGTAGGCATTACAACAGAAGAATGTAGATGGAGAGAGTAGAGGTCTTGCAGAACACCACAGGAAAAGTATTCCATACAAATAAACTGAAAGAAAGCCTGGAGGCAACTGTTGGAGATGGATAATGGGTGACAAAGCTTGGTATGGAACTGTCAATGAGGCAAGAGACAGTGATGAAATAATTTTTAAAATAAAAAGTAAGCTTACCAAGGATATGGTTCAGCTGATCAAGGTAATGTTTGCCTGGAAAGATGGGTCTGTTGGAGAGCATTTCTGCCAGAATACAGCCTACAGACCAGATATCAATAGACTTGGTATAACCCTGAAGGGGGAAGGAGAAAAAAAAAAAAAAAAAAAAACACCCTTGATATTTTCATTGTATAATTCACACATTAATAGGTTATGCACTAAGATAGGACACTAGCGCAATTTAGTGCTTTAGATAAATCATGCTTATGACAGTATTATATACACATTCTTGCGCAGCAAGGAATAATCAAGAATTGTGTGTCAAAGATATGAATGGAAGTAATGCTTTACTTGAAGAGGAAATGCAAATATTTCTAAACAAAAAGGGATTCCCTCTTTAAATTTAATCCATTGCCAATCCAGGTCAACAACTGAACATACTTTTATGAATTCTTTGATTTCAGGACCTGTCTACATAATAGATTTTAACATTCAGCTGTTATAGAATACTTTGTATCAGTAAATACTATCAAGTTTGATTTTACCAAAATTGGAAGCAAGTTATTACATATCAAAATGTAAGAACCATAAAATGTTAATATTAGGCCACAAAATAGAACAAACCTTTTGAGATGTGAGTTAGTAAACAAGAAGCTATAAAAATAAGGTTACCTGGTTATTTTAGAGTGTATATCTGGATAAACTCCATAGTATATTTACATACAAACATGTATACATGTTTTGCATAGAGATTTTTTTTTTAAAGAAACCATGTGATATTTTACACAATTTGAAAGTTAACTAACCTGGTTTGGGGAATGTGATGAATGAGTGGCAAGAGGAATTTGGGAGGATATGGAAACAGGATCAGATAGCTGTTGTGCCTTGAAGTACTCTGATATGCTGATATCAGGAGGGCAAGTGTCCAGGTGCACTGAAGTTACTCTGCAGTTGAACTATTTGCTTCTATGAGTCACTAGGAATTTTGAGTTTTGAAATACCTGCCCTTGATAGCTGCTAGTATGGGATCGTCTCCAGCTCAAGGGGGAAAGACACTGAACAGATTCCACCAACACATCTGACTTCTGCTGTGAGCCACAAGGGAAGCATACCATGTATTTACTTTGCTAGTGATCCTGTCAGATTTCCAGGCTCTAGCCAGCTTGTTATATTTTTTCTGCTTTGTTGTGAATAGGTAACCAGGTAAGATAGAGATAACCCAGGTGTCTGCTTAGGATGGCACCACAAAGCGTGAAAGAACACCCACTACTCCCTACCTCTGGCACAAGAGGTTGCCCAAATTTACCTAGATTGCAATGTTACAAACATGATTGTGCAGGATAGGAGGTGTGGGCCGTATAGCATGGTTGATACATAATTGTGCCTGGAAAAGTCCTCCTGTACAGACACTCAATCATGTTAGCTGTAACCGTGTCAAATATTCATGGATTTAAACCAGAATCAGTAATTCTCCTGCTGTTAAATCAGTGTTCTCAGACATATGCTAACAATTCTGGGAAACCTTGATTACCAGTAAAGAAAGTAAAAATACTAAGTGATCATTTGAAATGTGTGGTTTTCAAACAAAAGTACTGATGTTTTACAGCCTTGATGCTGATATTAAAATTCTAATGAACCACCACCTCTTTTCCTGTAAGAACTAGAAAAAATGTACTAGACCATATAGTATTAAGCATTTCATATATAAATTACTACACTATGCATTAATGTAGACAATAAAAGCATTTGCTAACCTGCACAAACCACCAAGTCAAACCCCTTAAATTTAAGATTTCTCTTCATCCATCTCAGCCATTATTTAAGCTGCTCAATAGCCAGCAATGACAAGAAAGATATGATTTAAAGTGAATTCTACTTTTATACAAACCTAGGATATCTTTGTAGCATACTTTTCTTGTTGGCCCACCTATAGTCCTTACCTTAGAATTCAACATTATTTCAGGTGCTCTGTACCAACGTGTGGCTACATATTCTGTCAGGAACCCTGTGTGATCATGATCTGGATCTGCAACACGAGCCAGTCCAAAGTCACAAATCTGGTTTTAAATAAAGAAATCAACATAAGTTTGTGTTCTAGTTCACCTTAGTTACTGCCCAAACTATCTATTTCAATGTTCTTTTAAGGCTGTAAGCCATGAAATAGAGAATAAATTTACACATTGAAAGTTACACTACCTATAAAAACAAAACAAAAACATTTTTTGCATTAACCTAGAACCTGCATTTAAAGATTATAAAGTGCTTAAAACAATGAGTTAAGCTTCATAACTTTTGTATGAAATTTCATCTGCAAACGGCCATTGCTGATAAGACAAAGGTGCAAAAGGTCAATATTATTTGCTCAAGTAACACAGTAAGTCTGTGGAAAAAGTCATAAGGAGTACAGAATGGACTAATTCCAAAATTTTAGTTGCAAGGCTATTCTTACAGCTTGGTAGGAAGGCCGAAAATAGTTCCTGCTCAGTAATGATTTTATATGCTCTATCTACTGCACAGTGCACACACACACCCTTAACTTGTTGGGCAGACCGTGCTTAATGTGTGCCAGGGTTTGCCACAGCTGAACTCTGTTACCCCTAGGCTTGGCATTTCATAGCTCTGGCATCACAGGGCTTGGCACGGCAGTTAAAGATTGCTCGAGCCCTAGCACCTTTTTCAAGACATATTGAGCACTAAACACATCTAGAACGTAAGAAGCAGCTCTTATTCAGACTGATAAATTCAGCAGAAAGTGGGAGATCCCTTTAGCTTCAACAGAGGTTAGGCAAATGTAGAAAGTTGAGCTCTAACTGATAGGGGGCAGGGAACTAGCAAGCCTTAAGAATCAGGGAGGTCATTTCAGACAACTTTTTAAAGAATGTTGCTTGCTACAGACTTTTGCCCTTTTCCAAGGCAGTGAAGGAGGGAAGTAGGGTGGTGAAAAGGCCAGGTTTTGTTTTTGTAAGGCAGACTGGAAGAAAATGGGAAGTGTTCTCTGGGAAACCAGCCAACTGTTAATGTCTATTAATTCAGTTGGCAAGTACCTGGACTGAGAGAAGAGAGAGAGACAGAGAAATTGGCCAGTGAAAAGCAGGACTGATCCGGCACATGCAGACCCGGGCACATGAGTGAGTCCAGCCCTGGGGATTCCATTTTGCCCTCCCCCCATAATCTCCCTCGAGTAGTTGCGAACTGCCTGGCTGGTAGACACACTCACGAAGTGTGAGCACATCTACCAGCCAGGCAGTTTGCAGCTATGGACTGATGCAATAATAATAAAAGTTACGTAATTAGAAAATACCAGACATTTTATATGTCCAGTATTTTCTCAATTGTTTCCCGGACAGAACCCTCAAATACTGGACTGTCCGGTACAAAACCAGACATCTGGCAACCCTACCCCTCCTTGCACCCTCCCTCCTAGCCAGATACCCTACTCCCAATCAGCTCCTGCTCCCGCCTCCTGGAGTGCCCATGCGGCGCCAGGTCCCCCAAGCCCTGGCCCAGGCTGAGCAGAGGATGCAGCCGGGTGAAACACTGAAAATTTATTCATTTTTAAGACGCGTAATTTTGGGGCTGCAAAAGACAGTACTAAAGAAGATGGGCTCCAACTAAAGTAAAAAGTTTGGGAAACCCTGGTGTAGCCAGCTTTCTATCTATCTTACAGTCCATTTATCCAATCCCTATTCCCTTAACTTGCTGGCAAGAATATTGTGGGTGACTATACCAAAAGCTTTGCTAAAGCTTGTACTGGGGGCTTTGGGAGGACCAGAAACAATGTATTTGAATATTCATCATTTGCTTAATGAATATGCAAATATGCACATGAATGTTACCAGTCCTCCAAAAGCTCATGAATGGACTTACTAGTCCCCATGTCAAAGTTTTGGAACCCCTGAAATAAAGAAATATAAACCGCGAGGTGGGTTTTTACCTTAGAATGGTTATAAAGGGATGATCATGCTGAAGACTTGTGAATTTAATAAAAGGAAATTGCAATTCCTTATTTCATACCATGTTGCCAAAAATTACAAGTATCATGTAGAAACTCAGAAGGCCTCAAGGGGAAATTCTGTCAGATGCAAAATATCAACAATAATCCCAATAGTATTTCTGTCCTTTATTCTGTTTTTCCATTTTCTGATAATTTTTTAAATGTAATTCTTAATCTAGCCACCTATAATCCTAAAAGGGAATTTTTATATGAAATGTTTTAATAGGATGGTGACATTTGGAAGAAAATAGTAAGTATGTCAGGAGCTGCACATATGGTCATTACGACAAGCAGAAGAGGCTCTTGCACCAGAAAGAGCTGTCTACACTGCCCCTTCTTGCGCAAGAAAAACCCTCTTGCGCAATGCCGTTACACCAATTATTTTCAGGAATAACAGCATTGCACAAGAAGGTTTTTGCACAAGAACCTCTTCTGCAAAAGTGGCAGTTCATTAGGTATGCAAATGAGGCTCGGCAATATTCCACACTTAGCCTCATTTGCATACTTCTGACACAAGAAGCCATGAGTGTAGACATAGCCTTTGTGTGTGGAGAGCATGCAACACTGTTAAGAAGTCCTATAGTAATACTGGAAATAAACAGGACTAGTTGCTCGCAAGTCACATTTCATGTATTGCCTTGTGCTGCTTGACCTTCTCATGACTTTCTGCCTAGGTCAAAATGACACCTATTACCCTTCTAGGGCACATACATAACATTCTTTTGAATTTCTGCTGCTGCCTGCTTCTCCTTTTAAGAGACTGAAGATTTATACCAATGCATGTTTCCTTCCTTAAAGAAGGTGCCTCCAAGGGCTGCTAAAGCCCCTGAGCACTGGTGTCAGAAGACTGGCATTGGACAAATATTCCACCATCATTTGTCTCATTTGTTACAGGACTGAAGCTAGCTGACAAAAAGCAAGCACTCAAGGTAAGCAATCAGTGTTTGGGATGAGCAAGCACACAACTGATTGGTAGAATTAATTCTTAAAACTAGTTTGATAAACTTACAACCTAGCTATTGGGCTTACATTTTGAAGGTTGTCATAACACATCTAGAGACATTTTAAAATAAACTTCAATGAGATGGAGCGAGCAGAGCTTGTAACAATATTTAGTTTAATGCAGAAAAATCTAGGCTTAATTTCTCTTTTATTCCCATAACTCTTGGTGGAAAGGGCTTTTTAAATTCAACTCTTTCCAAAAAGTTATTTTCTAGGCAGAGACTACTCATGAGGAGTTTCAGGCACCCCCAAAAATTAAGGGAAAAGAGTCTCTTCAGAAGTTAGTGGGAAAGGTTAAAAAAAAAAAAAAATCAGCCTCCGGATAGAAAACAGTTTGACCTTAATGATTATATATTACTTGTGGTTCTATATTATCCTATGTGCTGGTTCACTGAAAGCGGCTATCACAATTGTCACTTGTGAATTTTAAGGGGAAGTTTAAAAAAAAAAAAAAAAAAAAAAAAAAAGGATGAGAGCATCTGTTTATATACTGCAGAACACATTCAAGATTACACTGATGGAGCTACTTAAAAGTAATGTTTATGGAAAGGATAGTGATTCACAGGTAAGAAAGTTAAAACCTATAATGCAGAAATCAAATCTAGCACTAGTTTACAAAGACTGTTCATTAAAAAAGGTATCTTAGCAATGTTATTAGGAAAAAGCCCACATTATTCAACAAAAATTGGTTTCATGATTACAGCAGCTAGTTTATTAAGGCATTGCACAATGGAGTTTAATCTAGCTGAAAAATGACTACTTTGCAGAAAGGCTCCAACTAACCTTGAGATCACAAGTGGTGTTAAGCAGCAAGTTGGAGGGTTTGAGGTCACGATGCAGCACATTGGCAGAATGAATATATTTTAACCCTCTCAGGATCTGGTAAAGGAAATAACATATGTGGTCGTTGCTGAGGTGTTGTGTCTTTAAGAGCTTGTAAAGATCTGTTTCCATGAGATCCTGCACAATGTATCTGCAAGCCACTGGATGTAAGGCAGCAAACAAATCCAAAACCATTTTAGGTATCAACGTACTGTCCTACATGAACTACCCAATATTAATTTTTGAATTTAAAATTACTGCCAAGCCACACATTTTATTTTCACTTCAACCATGAGACAAAGGAAAATCACAAAACAATTTGGATTTATTAAAATTTGGTTCAGATCGCTCTGTTCAGTGATTCAGTTGCTACATGATTAAGAGACATTGGTACCTAGATTATTAGCTGAAAAATTATTTCATGTAAGATGCAGCATATATTTGGCTCTAAACAGGAGAAACTGTCTCCAGAGGATTCTTCTGACAAAAAATGAATTCTCAAGTTTATTAGGTTATAAAAATTCAAGAAAAAATATGTTTGTATTCAGTACTAAATAAATATGAAAGAAATAACACAATGGGTATCATTTCGATGTAGGCTCTCATATCCAGAAACCAAGTTCTACTGTATGTGTCATGCTGGGTCAAATACTACATTTTTACACCTAATACCAAACAAACCTGTGCTTGCATTTTCAAGGCAAATTCTTCCACCCCAACCTGAATCAGATATCCTTGTTCCAGTTCATTCCCCTTCAGAAGTGTACTGGCAATCAAACTGGTCCAGGAAATGGGTTGAAAATGGCCCTCCCCATGATGTCATCCCTGAGTGCCCCTCAAGCACTGCCCCCTTTCCCTGCATCATGTCCAGCACACAGCACAGGTGGCGGGTCGGGCTCTGCGTGCTGCATACAGCGCAGACGCAGAGCCACTTGGAGTGAGAGGCAACGGCGTGCGGACATGACGGCCCACCGGATGACGGCCCACCGGGAAATTCCTGATAACCCACCGGGCCAGTCCGCCCCTGTCCCCCTTAAGGTAACTCAGATATATCTGGATTTTTACATCTTACATCATGTAATACAACTTACATTTTGTTGAATTATAAAGGCCAGTTTCTTATACTGGGGTTAAAGGTAGAAATCAAATATTAATGACCCTTTATAATTAGTTTTCCCTCCATGAATCAATAAGCTCTGAACTATCAGTCCCAGATGGAACACTACCTGCACTCAAAGTACTGTCATTCTGTACTGTTTAGAGAAGATGCAAAGACACTTTGTACTGATGCGTACGCCTTCCAACAGAGGCTTCACCCTCCTGCTGAACACATTAAGCCAAATTTTTTAGTGGGATTCATACAGTATGAACAACAAAATCTATTTGCAAATATCAGATATGGTTTAACTGCCTGTGCAGACTTAGACTTTTCCATATACAGCAAGTACTATGCATTTGGATCTTTGGTGATTTATCCTTTTTAACTCACCTTTGAAATAGTTAGATTAAGCCAGGTGACCCAGTTCTCCCCCACTCCATGTGGACAGCCACTCTATTGTTCTAGACGTGCTATGCTTTATTTTAGGATCAGTAAGGGCTGAACCATTTAATGTAGTTCAGAAGTAAGTGGCTAGATAAACTGAAGACACCTAGGCAGTGAATTTCATGATCTAGGATTTGGGGGAGAGAAAAGACAGAAATGCTATGTCTGGATCTGTTCATATAAAAGCTTGTGTTCACCGTAGGTAGAAATCTGCAAATCTCTGGCTTGATTACTGTGTAGTATATCAAATATAAGATACAATACTGGATATTATGACATTTTCTGAAACAATCTAAGCTAGTAGTGGTACACTAAACATTACAGATTGGAATAAATAAGTCACCTTGTGTCATTACAAATTAGTAAAGCTTGAGTTCTGTTGGCAATGTGACAAGTTTTCCTTTGTTTCCCAGAGCACTGCAAATAAATTCTAACAACAATTACATTATTTTTCATTCATCTTGCTATGAAGCTGTCTCAACATGTAAACGCAGAGAACTAGAACTATCAAAAATAATGCAATCCATTAAGTATACTATATTTTACACCTTAAAAGGATACACATCTTTCATTTGCTCAATAGTTGGAGCTCTGATAATGTCATTGATTCCAATAATATTCTCATGTCTGAAGCGCAGGAGGATTTTGATCTCTCGCAGAGTTCTCTGGCAATATGTCTGATGCTCAAAAGGGCTGATTTTCTTTATAGCTACTCGAACTTTGTTGATGTTATCATAGGCAGAACTGGAAGAAGAATTCATAGTATTAAGTTGGATAGAATATTAAATCCACTTAGTCCATAAAGCAATAGTAAGAACTCTACAGACACTATGGACTGCAAATCCCTTTTAATGTTCATGAGCACAGGATGGTCAAGATGACATGCATTTTAATTTTTCAACAAACACTTGGCTGTATTGCAGCAACTGTTAGTTAAATCTGGGTTCTCTCACCAGAATATATGCATTATTCTCAAGTATTTAAAATACCAGGAAGTATCTAATTTAGTGTTTATTTTATTTGTGAGCATAAAGACCTTATTGAAAAACGGTCAGTCAAGAAGGAGCTTTGCATGTAGTTCTGATCATGAAACGACCGATGGCAATTCTCTTGAAGCAGTCAAGAAGTTGAACCTATGCTGTGACACTCATGTTCACACCCACAAGCCTCCTTTATTGATCAAAATGTTCAGTTTTCCAGAGAAATACAGCTATCATTGAAGGTCTTGGTTATAGGGGAGAGATGTTTTTACATGCAGGAAAGTACAATCCCAAACAAGGCTCTGGGTAGGAGGAAAAAAAAAAAAAAAAAAATCTTGAATTGTACTTCATTCAATGGAAAGCCAGACCATGAAGCAAAGAACCCAGGTAATATGTTCAGTGTTGCTACGCAGATAAAGTTATATAAATACAACAGCCTGAGCTTTCAAGAGTATCTACACATCCCTATTTTTTTGAAATATCCAATGTCTACAAATTACGCTTTATATATTGAGATGGCAAAAAAGTAGCCTCAGCGTAAACTTTATTTTCTAAAACTCAATCTTATATTGTGTTACAAAAAGATATATATTAATGAACTTCAGGAGGCTTTCTAAGCTCCCATAACTAAAAATGACAATAGAAGTATCTTGTTAGTCATTTTTGTGAAGAAAGTGTGATTAAGGGGACAATTCACTCCATTTGGTCAAAAAATTAATTTTGCAAAAATCTGAAAACCCTTGAGACAAATAGAAATAGTTTCACAGTAGGTTTTTGTTTATGCCAATTAAACAAGGGATAAAAGTTGTGTATTAAATCAGAGTCTAAAATTTTAGGCCACTCAAGTCAATAGGCCCAAAAAAATTTTTAAACAAAAAATTCCTTGAGGTTCTCATCAGTAGGCCCACTCTGCAGAGAAGCCTGAATCTCTTGATTAGATGGAGTAGAGCTACATGGAAGAGATGCTCAGGAGAAAGATCCTCAAAAAAGGAATTCCTAAAAATGGTCAGTTATTTGAACCACTCTCCTACCCCACGAGAGAACTTGTGCCTCCCACCTATCCATTTCAGACACTTTGCTTCCTCTCAAATCAAACTGTTTTAAAAATACTTGATGACCAGTGTTAGGCAACTGAAGTTGCTTAAATATAACATTTTCCGTTTATAAAATACACACTTCATACCATGCTTTACTAGTACTGATGTTTTTGCTTTTTCAAATCAACACAATTATTCATGGAACAGTAATTTCTCCCAGAAAGCTGAATTCCTTCTTTCCTTTTACAGAATCACTCATTTTAAGTCAAATTATGATGTTTTTATATGCTTAGTTCAATTTCACTTACATGCCCTAAAACATTTTCCTACCAAGTTGAAGAATTTTAGATTAATATTAAAAAGACAAAAACAGTAAAAACACAGTTCTGCCTTCAGAGAGTTCTAGCATATACTGTATGAAGTCAGGGTGGAGAAAGTATGGTACCTGTGGTAAAGATGAAATCAGTTTCCTCTTTAATGTGCATCTTGCAAAGTTATTTACCCTTTTTGTATCAAAGTATCACAATGTATGGTAATTACTGAGTATGCATTTCTGTTATTGCTATAAAGTCTGTGTAAGCACACAAGCACAAATGACATGAAAGCTAGCAATAAAGAAACTGACTTGTGATCGGTTGTCTCAAACTTTGTTTCATCCCTAGGCAACTCAGTGTAATAGAAGATTCTTTGTATTTTTTTCCTACATTGGCAACCTGAGTAATAAGCCTACTCTAGTTGTATGAGTGGGTACACATTTGTTTCTGCAGCATATCGATAGTAATGCATATATGAATAATGTAGCTACACAGAATTTGTTGAATACCAAGTTTCATATCTCACACAGAAATGTGGCCTCTTCTAGTGATTATTGCAAAAAGTGTCCCTGAACTTACATAGGAATACACCAATGCCTCTTTACTAGACACATATTGAGACACTGAAGGACTTCCAGCATTAAAATTGTTGAAAGAGGTAGATGAATTTTCCAGTCCCTCAATATTTTCACTCAACAGCCTGTTTGTCAGTAGAAACAGAAGACAGTGTCCCTGCCTTTAGAATCTTGAAATTTAAGTTAATACTAGTATACATAAATATCTATCTTGGGGCATTAGAGTAAACAGGTGGCAACTTTCATCTCTAAATTGATTCAGACTGTCTCGGTTGGCTCAAGCAGAAATGGTTTATTGTGAAAAAGATCAGTCCACTGTACAGTGGTCTAGCATAAATATAACTAATGAAAGTCTCAAAAAAATAGGTCAGGGATTGAAACATCTCATTCCATAAGAGGATTTCTACCTCTCACCACAACTACCTCATTCCTGCGGCACAAATTGGTGAATATTATGCTGCTGGTGCCCATACTGTCCATTTCAGTGGATAAAGGTCTTCATCTCCAGAAATGACAGTCTAAGCACTAAATTGACAATTCTGTACAGCAGCTCACTTCTGTAAAAAGTGATCAATTGCTTACATTTCCTTCAGACAAAATTAATGTGACTGCCTTCTGAAGAAGAGAACTTGTAGACCACTACCAGCTTTCTTTTCAGGAAAAGCTAGGATGCCTACCTGCAAAATGGGGGCAATACATGGCATACCTATCCTCAAGGATTTTGAGAGAAATAATCAGCATTCAAAGTGCTTTTGGATTCTTAAATTGGAAACTGCTAGTCTTGAATTCTTAATCTAGTTTATCATTTTATTAGTGAACTGGCATATACTTCGTCTTCATTATATGTAGTGCAAGCCCCCTAACTGTAATGGCTTGTTTATTGTTCACAGCTGGAGGAAACCTAGTTACTAATACTTTAAAAGCACAGTTAAAGACAGATGAACAAACCTTTTTTCCCTGTTAATATTCGGCTTTACAAATTGATGGAAGCATGTTGCTGTGAGTGCCATGATAATTTTAAATGCAGATATTTTGCAACTACCGAACAACATTATTCCAATTTCAAGCTCTGGTGATTACATTAAACAGATTTGCTTTGGATTTGAATACCTTTACACATTTGACACTACAAATTCTGAATTAATTTTTTTTAAATTGTGAGCAATACTTATAACCAATAAGTGTTATAATGCAATTTTCTAAAGCAGACTTCCCCTTTTTACAGCTTTTATTTTCACTATTTTAAAAACCCAGCTATGGGACAGTATTTTGTCAGAAAGATGAGCAAAAGTACACACAGCTCTACATGTGGAGCTGACAGGATGCACCCTCACAACTAAGTTGGGCATCTGACTTGCACCCCATTCTTTTACCTCCTGCTCAAGGAGGAAAATCTTCCTCATTATAGGATGTGCTTCCTGCCCTCCCCTCCCCCAAACAAACCAAACAAACAACTTAACTCCTTCCACCAGCAGCACATTCATCCACCCATTTCTACTCCTCACATATTTCTAATGGAACAGAATTGGAAAAAGTGAGACCATGTTGCAGCTGCCACCAGGAAGAAAGTCAACTCCTGGCAGTGATCTCCCGCCCATAGAAGAGAGGATCGTTCCCTCAATCAAAGATCAAATGCCCAGTTCAGTGGTTCTCAAACTGTTCCATGGGCCTGCTTCAGGAAAGCCACTAAGGTCTGTGGCTACAGAGCCATTAGGTAAAATAAAGTAGCATGGGCCCACTAGCAGCTTTCCCAAAGTGGGCCTATGGAACAGTCTGAGAACTACTGGACTTTGTCAGCACTCAGTTCTCCTTCACCTTACCTTGCCGCTCAGCCCAACATGGATACTTGTAAGATGGTGTGGGAATACTATTTACACACACCTCCTGCCCAGGAGGTGTGCAACTTTTTAGCTAGAAAATTATGAACACACACTATATAGCTACAGGTGATACACACTATTCTAAATTCCCAATCAGCCTGTCATTTAAATACTTCTATAGAAAACTGCATAAACAGTTTAGGCTAGAGAAAAAAACAAACAGATCTTACTCTTGTTGCCTTGGCAACAAGATCGAAAGACATGTCCAGGGATAAGAACCTCACTGAAATATAGAATGACACTTAATAACTAGGATAGGAAAAACAATTCTAGCTGGACAAACCATTCTTGAAAAAACAATGGAAATTGACCTTTAATGAAACATTTATCCTTTTGATTTAGTCTGCATTTAACACAATTCTAGGTCTCTGAAACACTGACATTTAAGCCAACTTGCACTATAAAAAGATTAACAAGACTTTGCTTATTAGAAAATACTGTATTCTACGCATGGTACCACAGTGGTGTTTCACTGAATTCCTACAAAAGTTACTCATTTTAGTTTAGATGTGTTAGCCTCCTACACTTACAATATTTTTTTCTAGTATTAGAACTAGTTTTATTCATCTGCATAAAAGGAACTTGTTTCTTATCTGTATACCCATTTTTCAGAGTAATGAATGGAAGATGACAAAAGTGATAGGGAAAAGTTTCACACTTTGAAACAGTATTTGCAAGTTATGTAAAATTGAATAAAACTTTGTTATTGTATCATTCATATTTTGTGCTTTTTGTCGACAACCCTAAATGTCTAATGCTAATTAATGTTGATTTCTCACGTTTAGTTTTGAAGATCACTTCAAATTGAAGGATTATACTACTAAAACCATTTTATAAGCATTGCTTCACAAGAAAGGAATGTGTGAAAATATTTGTATTTAAGATGCATTTGTCTCATTTCACTGGACTTCAGTTTATAAGATAGCCACAAAGTC
The DNA here is from genome assembly GCA_019425775.1 of Rafetus swinhoei. NCBI lineage: Eukaryota > Metazoa > Chordata > Testudines > Trionychidae > Rafetus > Rafetus swinhoei. The sequence goes on along the minus strand of CM033425.1, from coordinate 14,003,572 downwards.
TTTAAAAATGCTATTTTAGAGATAACTATTAAATTGTCCTATAAGCTCGTTTGTGAACTTTGAAATTAAATAATCTAGCTTTGCATTCAGAAAAACTGACTAGATGCTAAGGTAACAGTTAACATTAGTCTCTCCTGTTTAGATAATTTTTAAATGTTAAAATTCCATTTCCTTTTCCAATTTCAAAATTAACAGCAGCACACTTTTAAAAGCAGTCAACCCTCTCCCCAAAAAAAAAAAAAAAAAAGAATTGCTGTGAGATTTAAAGTATATTCATAAAAATTATTTCCCATCCTTTATATAAAACTACTGGGAAAGGACAAGGAAGAACAGATAGCAGCACAAAAAGTTGACAAATTCATATTTCCTGAAGAAAGTTTAAAGTTTACCTTTAGATATTTACATTTGTTTCCAGAATACAAAACTTTAATACTATTTCATAAATGTGGGACAATTTTTGAAGAGGCCATGCACTCACAGTTCGTTAGCTTCAAGAAGAGCAACAGGTGCCCTCAGCACCTCTGAAAAAGGATCTAAGTGTGTAACTATATAGCAAAATAAAAATGACTAAAGATAAACAGTAGCATTCTAGTATTAAATAGCAACTTTTAGTATAATATTTTTAGTATTAGCACCAGTCACTTCTCCTGTGCCAGAGTGCCCCAGAGCTGGATACTTCATTGGATATATGAAACTATAAAACAAAAAGTGCACTAGAACTAGAGCACTGGTTATTTGAATCAAGTTCTGCTTCTTCCTCTTTGAAACTGGTATCTATGCATACCACATGGAAATTACTTCCTAGGTGTATCAATAACTCTGAAAACAAAACTGTTAAAGAGTACTAGCTTCTACAAAATCTCAGTATCTTGGATCCAGTTGTTATTCAAATTATGCACACACACCTGCCATTAGGAATACACATCACAATTTTACATTTCCCCCAGAGAAAACAAAATAAATTAGAATTCAGCACATCTGAATATAATCTACTGATGTATGTAATTGCTCAGGGCTAACAACCCTGACACAGAAAAAGCAACAAAGAATTCCTTCTCAACTGTGTGTCGGCCTTCCAGAGTGACTTACAGTGACTTGTATGAGTCTGGCCAGAGAGAAAGTGGAGGACCCTTGCTGCTAGGGTTGCCAGGTGTCCGGTATTGACCCAGACAATCCAGTATTTTTGCCTTCTGTCCGATAAACAATTCAAAAAATACTGGACACCTGAAGTGTTCAGTTTTTCCCCCTGACAGATGGTGAAAATACCGGACACCTGGCAACCCTACAATACACTCAGCAACTGGGCCCAGCCCCAGGACCTCCTGCTTACCTGATTCCACAGGGAAGCTGCATTCTGGCTCCATCAAGAAAACAAAATGGCCACAGGCAAAAAGCCTAGAGAACTGAAGCAAGGGGAAGCAATGCCTTCCCTGGGTCTTAGTGCTCATCCACTCCACTCTTGCTATCTCTATTCTGACTCTGCACGCACTTAAAGCTGTTTTAATGCTGTTTTATTTTATTTTTATTTATTTTTTTGCTTAACTCTCGGGGTCCTTTTTTTGCTCAACAACTTTGGTATCCCTGTCCCTTCCCCCCCTCACAGAATTTTTTCCCAGGTTTTTTTTTTTTTTTTTTGGTTAAACCATCCTGCAACCCTACTTGTTGCTGCCCTATATGCCAGTGGGCATGAAGAGCAATGATGATGTGTGTAACTACTGCAACTCCTCCTTTCACCATCCTTCATACAGGTTACTGAAAGCCAGTACAGTAGTATATAAACTGGGGGTTATTAATTCCAGCAAAACTTTATACTTAATATTTACTAGTATTTAATGGGGAAAGACATGAGGAACATAAGTAAACAAACTTCAGACTGTATTCAAGAGGAATATACCCTATACTTCAACAGGAATAATTATGTTTTTTGAATTTCTAAAACGAGAGAAGTTTAGTTACACAATCATGATGTATATATGATTCTGCCCTGTAGCAGTAAAGTTTTCAGTACTGAGCCTGAACAAATGTGGATGCCCATTCCATGGGCCCTCCTGAGCATATCTATTAATTCAAACATTTGTCTTTGTACAATTTTGCACTACTACAAATGACCATCTACTACTGTAATAAAGTATTTACATTAATAAAATAAGGGTCAAGGATTAGGTTTGCTAGATGGCTTCAACAAAAATACTGGACATACTTGACATTATATCACAATCTACATTACATCTTATTTAGAAGAGACCAGACATTTATATGGTTTTGCTTTTCAGTCATACCAATTCCCTATCTTTAGAGGTTTACAGGCTGACACTATTAGGCTGTGTCTACATTGGCACCCTTTTCCGGAAAAGGGATGCTAATGAGACAAGTCGGAATTGCAAATGCCGCGGGGATTTAAATATCGCGGCATTTTATAATTATAACTGCCGCTTTTTCGGCTCGGGGCTTTGTGGAAAAAGCGCCAGTCTAAACGAAAATAAAGCCTTTTCGGAAGATCCCTTATTCCTGATTTTAAGAGGAATAAGGGATCTTCCGAAAAGCTTTATTTTCTGCAAGCAGCGTCTAAACTGGCGCTTTCCGTCAAAGCTGAGCCGGAAAACTGCGGCAGCCATGTTCATGCAAATGCCATGGGGATATTTAAATCCCCGCGGCATTTGCAATTCCGACTTGTCTCATTGGCACCCTTTTCCGGAAAAGGGATGCTAATGTAGACACAGCCTTACTGTTTTCTTAGAGTAGTATCTCTGCCAAACTTAAGGATTTCAAGTTCTTTACATTTGATTTTAGGGCCTTTTGTCTAGCTTCCTCTTTAAGCTCTTTTTATGAAGTTAAGCATAACCAATATTTCACATCTCTAGTATGGTTAACTGAATAGTTGAATAACCTCATGAATTCTTATCAGTCAGTGGACTATTCTATAGTCCCTTGGTGGGGGAGGGGAGGCTGGCAGCAGCGTTGGGTGCCAGGCAGGAGTTAGTCTGCCAGGGGAGCCAGTTTAAAAACCAGCCCCTCTTGCGGACCAGCTGCTTGTCGCCCTGTGCTACTGCCTCTGAAAAAGAGGTAGCAATGCAGGGTGGCAGCAGCCCATCAGGAACAGGGGTCTGAGCTCCTGGCACAAACTGGAACTGAGCCATGCTGCCTGCCCACCCGCCCAGCTCCTAACACACTTTAAATGCAGAACCACAGCAGGGATAGGTCCTGGACCCAGCGTGAGCCAGAACTGAGGTGGGCTGCTGGCCAGCCTGCTAAAAAATTTACTGGTTGGGGGGAGAAGAAAGTGTGTAGTCTACAGCATAAACCTATAAGCTTTTGCTTATCCGTTAATCGACTACACTTTTACATTCCTAAACCATATTATAGTATAGGTGTGCAAGACTGAAGGCAGGGCAATGTTGCAGCTATGATATCAGCCACTCCCGCTGCTGGCCTGTTAGACAGCAGGGGCTGTGCTACACTCAGCTAGCTAGCTGAGCCTTCTCCATTGTCCTGGGCAGCACTCTGTAGCAACTGGTCAATGTGGGCAGGTATAGGCACCAGCCAGTTCAGTATCACCTCTGCCCACTCAGCTCTTTATGTGCTCTCACTCATGTTTTCCCTGCTTTGCTTCTTCTCCTTTCAGTCCTACCGCTCCTCCTGGTTGGGCATATCCCACTCCCAGCTGGGCATATCAAACTTTGATTAATTAACTAATCAAGTAGATGATGGGATTCCCATTAAGTATTCAATTACTCAATAAGAACTTGTACATTCCACCTTCGAAATGTACAAGAGCCCCAACAGGGGCTCTTGTGCATTTCAAAGTTGGCTGCCACTGTGCCCCTGCCACCTCCCACAGAGCTGGAGCGGGGAGAAGGGGAAAGGGAGGGGTTTTTAAGTTGGCTCCTTAAGCACCCTTTGTGCCTCCCCCCCTTTGCAAGAGGCAACAAGGGGGGGAGCAACTAGTTGACTAGTGTGTAGACTATTCAATAAGCGTTTGCATATTGGATAGTCAACTAGTTGATTAGTCACTTACATCCCTACTCCCAGCATTGTGTGTGTGGGGGGGGGGAGGGGGGGGAAAAACCAGCCCCTGGTTGAGTGCTCAGCTCACCAAAAGCTGCCAGTCCTGAGAACTCTCAGGGGCTGCTGGCACTGCCAGCTCTACAGGCTCCCAGTGATGACCTGGAGTTTAACTGATAAGCTAATGATAACCAATTAAACCTACATCCCTTGTGAGTGCAGCCTAAGAATGCATCTATCATTGCCACACTAACAAAGAAAGAAAACTATTATTGAATTAGCTGTGAAATAATGGTCACAGTATTTAAAAATGTCTCACCATTAGTCTTTGGCAGAAAACTTTCGTTCTTTACTGAATACAGATAATAGCAATTCTAAAAGATTTATGCGGGGGGGAGGGGGAAAAAAATCACTACTATGTATATAAAATGTATCTGAGCTTATTCAGAAACAGCCCGGTCACTTGATTTGTCATCGTACATCCTCAGACTACACATTAAAACAGGCTGGTCATACTAACACAGAAAAGATATTTCACTGTTTCAAAGCAGTCAGCTATAGAGACATTTAAAATACAATATTTAATAAGTGTTTTACTAGGTCACGTGGTACCTTCAGTGCTGTCAAATTCCAGAGAAGATTGAGCAGGCTGCTGGGCTAATTCACTGAAGCAAGTATATGGAATTGCTGATTTGCAGTACTCCATCTACTTCATGGTACTTTAATTCAGGATACTACATCAACATCTGCCATAAAGGGAGCTACTTGACCTCCAACTAAGCAGGAGGCAAGATGCTACACTGACAGCTGCTAATTTAGAGGAAAGGGGAAAGTGGGAGATGAACTAATTATATATTATATACTGCAAGTCTAATTGCAAGTTGCCAGTACTTAAAATCTACCCACAAAAAAGGATGAATTACTTTTACCATGCAACAGATTCCAACTCACATTACTGCTTTACCAGCAACAGAGTATTTTGACATTTTTTCAAAAAATATTTAAAAAATAAGTAGACCAAATATAACAAATTCCAGAAAAAGCATTTTTAGTACAGCTTCATTTAGAAGCCTGAATATTTTTGTATTTACTTTAAGTAAAGCTGTTAAGCAAGGATGTTAAAAATGCAGTTAATTGACTAGTCAGCTAGTCCATAGGCACTTGTACATTTCAAAGGAGGAATGAAGAACTCTGCATACAGCCCCAAGGGCCAGTGGGAAGTCCTACTAACACAAGCTGCATGTGTGCTTGCTTTGAAATCCACAAGAATCCCCAGCGGTCCCCTGTTGACCCTGGGATCCATGCTACAGGATCCCTGCCCCTTTGAAACTGACACCTCCCCACGATTCAAAAGGGACTCCCCAGCTGAGCCCAGGCTCCCCTCTATTTCATAGAGGCAGCAAGGGGGTGGAGGGAGTTGATCAGTCGACTATCCGACAAGCATTTGCTTATCAGATAGTAATGTTGACTAATCTTTAACGTCCTTAGTTTTAAGCTATCGATCACATTTTTGCTTTTATATGAAATCTGCTAAAAGAAAGTTATATTAATGTCCTTTTGCAAGGTATACCTACACTAGGGATATAAAATTTCGATTTGGCCAACTGAATAGTCGATGCAAGAGTGAAAGTGATATGGGAAGCAGAGCCAGCAGCAGACTCAAGCAGTCCCCCGCTGGCCCCATGCTCCCTGCAGCATTTTAAAGTAGCAGTGCTGCATGGAGCCCTGGGTCAGTGGGGGAGTCCCCAGCTGACCCTGGGCTCCACGCGGCACTGCTGCTTTGAAACGCTGTGTGCGGCCTGGGGTCAGCTGGGGACCCTGAGCTGCATGCGGCATTTCAAAGCGGCAGCACTGCGTGCAGCCCAGGGTCTGGCCCTAGGCTCCATACAGCGCTGTTGCTTTGAAACACCCCATTCTTTCCCCCCTCCCCCGCCCTTGCTGCCTCTGAAGAAGCAGTGGGAAGCGACTAGTGGACTAGCCTGTTGACTGATAAGAAAATGCTTATTGGATTGTCAACTAGTTGTTCATATCCCAAACCTACACACAAATAATTGCATCTAACAATGAAGTGCAGCAAGATGAGGAAAAACCCAGCAGTTGATGGCACTGCCTCTGGACCAGTATGATTAGCATTATAGAGCACTACAATCAGCTACTGCACAAAACCATGTATATGCTTATCTTAGGAGCCTCCTCCCTCCACAACGGCTAACATTATTCACCAGCAATTTGAGACAGAAATAAGATGGGAAAACATTTGAATGTTGCAGACAGATGTACAAACCTGGAATACAAATAACTGCAAGATAACAGTCTTGTGCCAGAGCAGCAAAGAACAAGGTATCTTGATTCTCCATTACAGCATCCACAAAAATCAAGAGACTATTCCATATGATTAGTCTGATTAACTCCAATTGTCTTCACCTGGACTAAGATGACAGTATCCAATAGTAAGAGACTCTGCATCTCTCTCTCAAACAAGAACAATTTAAGAATGCTTCTCAGGTGTGGAGAGACTAATGTTAAAGGAACAGGATACAAAAGTCACTTTCCATCCATATAATCCTATTCTGAAACTATGAGGCACTAAAATACACCTAGACATCTCAGAGCAATCACCTGCTAGGCCAGAGAAAGCCAGTGAAGAAAGTTTGAACTTCTTACTGAGAGGGATAATTATGGCCTCCCTAGGGGAGATAGTTTCCAGTGAATAAACATGCTTTCATCTGGCCTGTACTCAAAGAATTATTCTTTGATAGTAGTGTTCTTGCCAATCATCACACAAGATCTGACCTTTCTGGAAGTGGTCACTGATAAAGTATTGGCAGACCAAATCCAACTGATCTTAATCTTCCAAGCTTTTGGATCTTAGACAAGCTTTAGATCTGACCACAGCAGAGAAACAGCATCAGTGTTAGTGGAAATTAACAGGCTTCTTTACATATACTACTACATCTTTCAGCTGCTTTTTAGGAATGGGATTTACAAAAAGCCTATGCAATACAAGAACCAGAAGTCATACTGACTTACAATGAAGCTTGCCTGCTTACGTCACTTAAACAAGCAGTTCCCAACCGCCAGTCTGCAGACCAGTGCCGGTCCACGAACTGCTGGCTGCCAGGCCACAGCAGCTGTCAGAGCTTGAGCAAGCTGTTTGCAGCGGCTCAGCTCCAGCAGTCAAGGTGGCTAAGGCGGCAGCAGGAGGAGGCAGACCAAGAGGTGCCTCCCCCTTCTGTGCCTGCGAAGATGCGATTGGGGAGGGAGGGGGTGCAAAGGAGGAGGGAGCATGCACAGCCAATGGCTGCTCCTCTGCCCACATGGCTGCTTTTGCTGGCGGCAGCATGGGGGCTGAGGCAGCAGCAGGTGGCAGCTCCCCAGGGCGCCATGCTCCCCCCCGCCTGCGTGACCCCTTTTGCCAGTGGTGGTACTGGGGCTGCAGGCAGGAGCAGGAGGCACCTTCCTCCCTCAGTAATGGCAGCCAGTGTGGTGCCACACTATGCCCACACCCATGGGGGTGCAAGACGCACTTGGGGAGGGAGAAGGTATGAAAGAAGGGTTGCTTCCCCTGCCTGTGTGGCAGTAATGGCCATGTTCCCTAGGGAGCAGCCTTGCTCTGGGGAGTGCAGGGGTAGGATGGGGGCAAGAGGGTATGGGTGAAGATATGATGGGAACATGGGGCAAGAGGGTGTTGGCACAGGCTGTAAGGCTGTTAGGCACTGGGGAGCAAAGGGCTGGGGCTTAGAAGGCTGGAAACATTTTATTTGCATAATAAATATGCAAATAAAATGTTACCAGTCCCCCAAGTCTGTGAATAGGTTTGCTGGTCTGTGGCATAAAGAGGTTTTACAATTATAAAAACAAAAACCCTAAAACATTCTGCCAAGCCTACCTCTATTAAATATTAGATTCATTGACTACTATTAGACCTTTGGATGAGAAGGGAAGGAGGAGACGATAAGACAAGGAGCTTTAAAAAGTTGTTCCATTCATTTTACTGAAAAATCCCAATGGCTACTAACCAGAAAACTGGCCTTCGTGCCTGAACTCTGTATGTTAAGACTGATTCTTGAGGTACATCATAACACCTCCTTTCTTCAATGCTTATATGTAACTAGAAATTGAGAGATGCAAGAGGCTCGTTATGATGGAGCTACAGAGCTGAGTCATCTTCTCACTCACTATGTGGTTCCTTTGCTCTTTAGATGTCAGATTGACTGGAAGTGAGCTGGTTTATGCTCACGTTGGTCAATATAAGTGAGGCTGAACAGAAGATGAAGCATTTTGAGAACTTGAGGTTCACAACTATTGTTTTAAATGCAGCCCTACCTACCTCTGAGAATAGTTTTGTATCTTAGGGTGCGTCTAGACTACATCCCTCTGTTGGCAGAGGAATGTAAATGAGGCACTTTGAAAGTGCAAATGAAGCAAGGATTTAAATATCCCATGCTTCATTTCCATAATCACGTAATGGCGCTCCTTAAAAAAAAGTGCTATTTCGAAATTGAAACTGCAGTCTAGACAGAAGTAACAAACATACAGGACAAACAGAGCAAGCACCAAAGTGGAAGGGTAAAAAATGGAATTCATAGTAAGAAAAGAACGGTTACTTACTGTAACTGTTGTTCGAGATGTGTTGCTCATGTCCATTCGAAGGTGTGCTCTTCCGGAGCGTTTTCCCTAGCGGTACCCGTAGCGCCAGCAGGGCGCCCCCTGGAGTGGCGCCGCCATGGCGGGGCATAAGTACCCCTGCCGGCACTGCCCACCTCAGTTCCTTCTTGCCGGAGACTCCACGAAGGAGGTAGAGTGGGAGTCGATGGACATGAGCAACACATCTCGAAGAGCAACAGTTACAGGTAAGTAACCGTTCTTTTCTTCTTCGAGTGGTTGCTCATGTCCTTTCGAAGTAGGTGACTTCCAAGCCAACCCCACTTGGAGGAGGGGTCGGAGCAGCCAGACCACAAGAGTCATGGAAAAAGGTGAACAAACAGAACAAATTTATTCAAAAAGGTAAACACACAGAAGGCACAAGCTAACAGTGATAACTTAAACATATTTACACCACAGAATTGAGGACTGCAGAGCCCACCCCTGCGTCCTCCCTGGCCTGCTGTGCTAGTGCATAGTGTGCAGTAAAGGTATGGAGGGAGGACCATGTGGCCGCCCTGCAAATTTCTGTAATTGGTATCAGAGCTCCGAATGCTACCGAGGACGCCTGCGCCCTGGTAGAGTGTGCTTTTACCCTGGGTGGGGTTTTACCAGCCAGTTGATAACACTCCCTAATACACTGTGCGACCCAGTTTGACAACCTCTGTCGAAATGGGCGACCCTTTCACCCTGTCCCCAAAACCAATCAACAACTGTTGGGATCTGCGAAAGGGCTTGGTCCTATCAATGTAGAATGCCAGCACTCGCTTAGCGTCCAGGGAATGGAGCACCCGCTCCTTATGGGAGGCGTAGGGCTTTGGGAAGAAAACCGGGAGATAAATTTCCTGGGACAAGTGGAACAATGACACCACCTTTGGGAGGAAGGCTGGATGAGGGCGGAGCCTCACATTACTATGTGAAAAGACAAGGTAGGGCGGATCTATAGTCAGCGCCCTTAGCTCGGAAACCCTACGAGAGGTGCTTCAGGGAACACATAGCCAACGGCTCGAAAGGGGGCGACATAAGCCTGTGTAAGACCAAGTTGAGGTCCCAGGCAGGAAGCGGTGCCCTCACTGAGGGGTACAGTTTCTCCAGACCGGTGAGAAACCTTTTAACCACCGGGTTAGCGAAGAGAGAAACTCCTGCCGTACCTACATGGAAGGCGGAGAGAGATGCCACATGGACTTTAAGAAAAAAAAAAAAAAAAAAAAAAAAAAAAAAAAAGATAGTCTAGAATAGTTGGGACAGGGGCCAGGGCGGGTGCACTCCTCTTCGGGCGCCCAAGGCAAGCGCCGCCACTTGGCAGCATCGACTGTCTGGTAGAGGGTTTCCTGCTACTGAGGAGTACCATCTGAACCTCCTGGGAACATTCCCTTTCCGGTTGGTTCAGCCATGGATAAACCAAGCCGTTAGGTGGAGAGACCTGAGATTTGGGTGAACCATGGTTCCCCCATCCCAGGGTTGAGTTAGAAGGTCCCGGACTGGAGGGAGTGCTATCGGGTCCTCGGTGAGCATGTCCACCATGATGGGGAACCAGAACTGTCTGGGCCACCTGGGGGCTACAAGAATGATCGTGGACCGAAAGGTCCATGCCCTGATCAACACCCTGGAGATTAGGGGGAACGGGGGAAAGGCATAGAGAATGCCCTCTGGCCACATGGCCGTTAGGGCATCCCCAAGGGAACATTTCCCCAGCCCCAGCAGGGAACAGTAGTTCCTGCACTTTGCATTGTGTGCCGAGGCAAACAGGTCTAGGCGGGGATAACCCCACCTGCAGAAAACCTGACGCAGGACAGAGTCCTTGAGTGACCACTCGTGGGCTCCGAAGGATCTGCTCAGCGTGTCTGCTAACAGATTCTTGCACCCCAGGAGGTACTCCGCCTGTGGCGTGATGTCGTATTTCACATACAAGTGCCAGAGTAGCAGAGCCTCTCTGCAGAGAGGAGGTGACCGGGCTCCCCCCTGCTTGTTGAGGTAAGACCGCTGCTGTATTGTCCAAACGAACCAGGATGGAGCGGTGAGAGTCTTGGCAGGAAGGCTTCGCAGGCTCTTCTCACCGCTCGCAATTCCCGGACGTTTATGTGGAGGGTCCGTTCTGAGGGAGACCACAGACCCTGGGTTCTGTGTCACCCCAGGCGTGCTCCCCAGCCCAGGTCAGAGGCATCGGTGACCAGCGTGAGGAAGGGGAGAGGTGCAGTGGGGTACCTTTCAATGCTCACCTCGGCCTCCTGGGTCCACCATTGTAGGGAGGCCAGGACCTCTGGGGGCACTGTTATGACTGAATCCCAAAGACCCCGGGACTGGCTGAAGGTCTTTGCCAACCAAGCCTGCAGGGGTTGCATCCTCATTCTGGCGTGGCGCACCGTGTACGTGCACGCAGCCATATGACCCAGGAGCCTCGAGCAAACCCGAGGGGTCGTGATAGGGGACCGGGTTAACCCTGAAATCAGCTCCACTATGGAGAGGAACCTGCTCCTGGGGAGGAACGCTCTTGCTACCCTTGCGTCGAGGAGGGCCCCCACGAACTCGAGATGCTGAGAGGGGTTAGGGATGACTTCTCGTTCAGCATGAGCCCGAGCTTTAAAAAGAGAGCCTTCATGAGTGACACGTGAGACCTCACCTGCTGCGTCTGGCGACCTCGGATTAGCCAATCGTCAGAATGCGGGAACACGTGCACCCCTTGCCTGCGGAGAAGCGCCGCAACCACCGCCATGCATTTGGTGAATACCCTCGGTGCCATTGACAGGCCAAAAGGGAGCACCGTAAACTGAAAATGGCGTTGGCCAACCATAAACCTGAGAAACCTCCTGTGGCTGGTTCTGATCGCCACGTGGAAGTATGCATCCTTGAGATCGAGAGTTGCGTACCAGTCTCCTAACTGTAGCACTGGGATGACCGAGGCTAAGGTCACCATTCTGAATTTGTGTTTTATGACCGCCTTGTTCAGATTTCTTAGGTCCAGGATGGGACGGACTCCTCCCTTTGGTTTGGGGACCACAAAATATCGGGAGTAGAATCCCCTTCCCCTCAGGTGTGGGGGGAACCTCCTCTATTGCTCCCTTTGCGAGGAGCACGGACACCTCCTGATACAGGATGTGTTCGTGAGGGGTGTCCCTGAAGGGAGATGGGGAGGGGGGGTTTGAAGGCGGCGGGCCCAAGAAGGGGATGGTATAGCCTCCATTTCCTATATTTAATACCCAGGCGTCTGATGTGATCAGCGCCCACACACGGGCAAAAAGGGATAGCCTGGCCCCAAACGGGGCGCCAGGGAGGGAGACTGGTGCGTAACCCCCGAAGAGGGCGTCAAAATTGCGGCTTGCCCTGATGGGAAGGGCCATGGGGACCTCCTCTCTAGTTGTCTGCCCTGGGGCGATGACGGCGACCCCTAGCGCCCTGGGGGTGCGCAACCACCCCGGAACCTCCACCGGAGGCCCGGGAGCGGTGCCTCCAGTAATCCCCTTGGGGGACCTGGGGCTGCGCTCTCCCCTGTTGCCTATAGGGCAGCTGGCAACGCTGCGGGGCAGGCATGTGGATGCCCAAGGACTTCAGGGTAGACCTTGTGTCCTTTAGCGTATAGAGCCTAGAGTTGGTGTGCTCCGAGAACAAAGTTTTGCCCTTGAAAGGCAAGTGCTGGATCGTATTTTGGACGTCAAGGGGAATCCCCGAAACTTGCAGCCAGGCACCCCGACGCATAACAATGCCAGATGCCATAGTGCGGGCTGCCGAATTGACTGTGTCCAGGGGACGCCTGGAGAGCGGTTCGGGCAATAACCCTCCCCTCGAGCGATGGCGCAAACTCCTGGCGGTCCTCCGCGGAAGCCTGTCCTGAATTTCTCCACAGCTTGCCAAGTATTGAAGGCATACCGGCTCAACATCGCCTGTTGGTTTGCGATGCGGTTGCACCGCCCCTGTGGCGTAAACCTTACGGCCCATCAAATCCAGCCGCAGGCTCTCTCGCCTTTGGAGGCGGGCCAGGCTGGGGAGCCTTTCTTTTGGGCGCAGCTTGCACGACCAAGGACCCGGGATGGGCTGCGAATACAGATGTTCATGCCCAGTGTGGGACATAATAGCGCCTCTCGACCCCTTTTAAGGTAGGGTCAAGGTCGGCGTCTGCCACAGGGCATTAGTAATTTTGGCCACCGTTTTGTTTAGCGGTAAGGCCAAACGTGTGGGTGCGTCCTTGGTGAGGATGTCCACCATTGGATCCGTGTCCTCTATGATGGGTTCCACCGGGACGCTGAGATTTGATGCCATGCGGCGGAGTAATTCTTGATGCGTGCGGGCATCCATAGAAGGCAGGCTCGGTGCTGGGTCTGCCAAGGCCTCATCAGGGGACGACGAGGAGGACGACTCCTGCATGGGTGCCAGATCGGTAGGTGCCGACTGCGGTGCCAGCTGGACATCTTGCGCCGCCTGCAGGCCCAACTCCGGCACCGGGGCCTCTGCCGCTGGGTCGGGCTGCGGTGCCCCGTGCAGGGAGGGGGGAGGTCGAGCCAGCGATGCCGAAGCCTGTGATCGGCGACCCGAAGTCTCCGACAGCAGAGGGGGGGCACCGGCCCATGCCATTGATGGTAGGCCCAAGGAGCCCAAGAGGGCCACTGCGGATGCAGGGGCGAGGTTTGCTGTGAACGGTCCCGCCGGTGCCGGGAATGGGACCTGTGGGTCGAGGACGCCCTCGAGGACCCTGAACGGATGGAAGTTGCATCCGAATCTGATGAGTAGTCGGACTCCGGCCAGGGTGGAGCCGAGGAAGAGTGAGGGGCAAACCTAGCCATGGACTCTGGCTTGCCCGCATGGGAACGGCGGGGACGGACGAGTTGCGGCACCGGGGGACCCATGCCTGGTGCCGGGAAACTTGACGCCGTCGGACGCGGCACCGGGGTGCCTAGGCCCGGTGCCGGAAGAGTGCCCCCAGCAGTTGCGGCACCGGGGTGTTCAGGCCTGGTGCCGGGACCGTTGCCGCTGACTGTGGCACCAGGGTGCCCAGGCCCGGCGCCGGCAGGAACGGTGTCGATAGCCGCGGCACCGGGGTGCCTAGGCCCGGTGCCGGAAGAGTTATTGCTTGCGCACATGGTACCGAGGGACCCAGGCCCGGTACCGGACACAGCGCTGTGGGAGCAGCTGAACCACTCAGCCTCGTTGTCACGTGCCCTGAAACGAGTGGAGGCTGGGGCACCGGCAAAGTCCACAGGGTCGGTGCTGGTGCTTGCGGCGGCGCGAGAGGCGGACGCCGGTTCCAGGAGGCCAGGTGCCGTGGAGGAAGGCGGTGCCGCAGTAGGCGCCACATGGCTGTGAGAATGCGGTACCGGTGCTGCCAAAGCGAGAGGTCTGGCAGGGGACTCAGCTGCGCTGAGGATCAGGCACGACCCGAAGGTGGACAGGACTGGCGACTCGGCGTCGAAAGTTGCGGTGTTGCGGCAGCGATCGGTACTGATCCCACATGGGACGGTCCCGACGCATAAGTCGCCCTAGCATGCTAACCCGGGCCATGCGGCGGTGAAGCCATAGCCAACTCAGCCTCTGGCGAGTGCGACCTCGACCCTTCCGCCTCAACCAATGACGGAGGGGAGGTGGTGAGGCTAATAAGGCCCTGCGCCGCTTCGAACGTGTCTGGCGTGGACGGGCGGTGAGAAGGCAGGCGCCCCGGACTATCCAGACCTTCTCGCTGACTGTGGCGCACCGCAGCGGATGTGCGCACCGGTGAGCCGGCACCGTGGTACCCGACCGAGGTAGCCTTTTTTGAAGGGGACCTTCTGCGGGACTTCTTCATCCTCTTGGATGGTGGAGAGCGAGACCGGTGCCGGGATCTCGGCGCGGATGCGAGGAGCATCACGCGTAGATGCCGGTGTGCTACGCACCGTGGGATGTTCGGCACCGGCTGTAGCGCTGTCTCCATGAGGAGAAGTTTTAGGCAGGAAACTCTTTCCCTCCTGGTGCGGGGCTTAAAAGACTTACAGATCTTGCAAGCAACTGCGAGATGGGCCTCACCCAGGCACTTCAGGCAACTGTCGTGTGGGTCGCCTCTGGGCATAAACTTTCCGCAGTCCGCGCACGCCTTAAAGCCCTGCGGCCCTGGCATTCCTCACCCCCAAAGGGGGAGGGGGACGGGACACACAGAACCCAACTACCTAGCTAACAGAACTATTTACAGATAAGTAGAAGAACGGGAACCATTAACTGACTAAGAGAGATAGAGACGCTCCAACGACCGTCACGGCGGTAAGAAGGAACTGAGGTGGGGCAGCGCCGGCAGGGGTACTTGTGCCCCGCCATGGCGGCGCCACTCCAGGGGGCGCCCTGCCGGCGCTATGGGTACCGCTAGGGAAAACGCTCCGGAAGACGCGGTGCGCACACCTACTTCAAATGGACATGAGCAACCACTCGAAGAAGAAGTTCTATTTCTCATACAAAATAAGCAATAGAAGAAAAGGGTGTTTGAAACCAATGGGTTCCCTGTTTAAGTGGGAAAACAAAATCTATCAGTCATTCTTGGGGGAGAGAAGGGAGAAGAGACTGATCTATTTAGATGGCAAGAGGGTGTACTTTTCACTCTGCATTTATACAGCACTAAGAACAATGAAATACCAATACTGATAGAGGCCTCTAGTCACTCCCATAAATCAAGTAAGCCACTATTTTTTTTTTTTTTTTTTTTAAAGTATTATGTATTGGTGGTTTTCCTATGAATTCTAAGTTGAGATTGCCTGGGACTAAGTCATCCACATACATTTCAGGTGTACTTCAAGTTGACAGGTGTACACAAAACAACCTGGCATTTTACACTCTGGAGAAGCAGGCTTCTCCATTCTCTTTAGCTGAGCAGCACAGAAGGAACCATGCTGCTATGAACACCACTATAACCTCTTACTAGCACAATTTTTAGATTTTTTTTAAAATCTCTATCCAGATATCTGCTTGACATTCAAATGTATCTCGATAAATTAAATACAGCAACATGCAGTCTGGCACTAAACATTAAAGATGTAGGGACAATGAATTTTATGAAAACAATGAACTCAGTTCCAACAAAGCACAGTTCATGAATCTGACCACACACCAGTACAGGTAGTCTGAGTTACGAACACATCGATTTACGACCGTTCGTCCTTACAGCCAACCTTCCATTAAGCGCGTCCGAGTCACGAATGCAATCCGCGCTTACGAACAGCGCGGTCACATTTAAATGAATGGGGTCCGACTTACAAACAGATCGAGTTATGATCAAGTGCTTGGTACATAATTCGTTTGTAAGTTGGGGACTACCTGTATACAAGTGTCATTATGTGCTATATTGATAGGATACTATTATCCAATTTACATTAACATTACATTCCTACTCAAACAGGCGCTATAAATTCTTTTTATACAAGCTTCACTTCCTCACCTTGAAAAAAGGCACAATGGTCTACAGCAGCAGGGTCTCCTGCAGCCCTCATAAGCAAGTGTATTAAAAAGGTATAATTGATTATGAAACAAGAACATTCCCCAAGCTGCACCTCCTGACTTTTAAACCAAAGAGCTTTAACTGTTCTTTGTGGATAGGTGGAAAGGGGTGCTTCTTTTTACAGCTTCTCTTGCAGTATAAGGGGGCAGTATGAATATAGATAAAGAGTGCTGCTGTGGAGAAAGATAGGTACTGTCTCTTCCCTGCTACTCTGCAGCTCCCCAATGTCCATCTGCTGCTACATGGGGGAGGAAACTAGTTTTAGTAGCAACATTGCCTACAACCCTGCCAGGCTGTGGGACCTCCAGGGACAACAGAATTTGTACTCAATTCTCGAACAGCACATATTTGTAAACATTCTGGTCTTGTACTGGGCTGTAAGAACACAGTATCCACTTCAATTTTCTTGTTTGATTTGGTTTTTTGCTATTTTTCATATCTGAAAGGCCCAAAATCAAAGGAATACCCAAAGGGGGAGAGCAGAGCCCAGAGGACCTCAATGGGGGCAACTAAAGTGTTTCTAGTTATCTCCAAATAGTTTAGAGTTAGCCCTGTAGGGACCACAGCCAGTAAGCAAAAGTGAGGCAGCCCCTTGTCTCCTTTAACCTGTACCAGGATCAGGACAGAATCAGGGAGCTGCAACTGGTGTGGGGATGTTAAATTTTGACTAATTAACTAATTGAACAGTCGATGGGATCTCCATTGACTAGATCATAAGGACTAGTGTGGCGTTCTGCTTTTGAAGTGTACTGCAGGGGCTCTTGTGCATTTCAAAGACTGAAACGCCACATGGAGCCTGGGGACAGCAGGGAGTCCCCCGCTGGCCCCAGGTTCCATGCAGCACTTCTGCTTTGAAATGTACAAGTGCCCCAGCGGGGACTTTTGCACACGTCAAAGCTGGAACACTGCCACAGTGCCCCTCCCCCCACAGAGTTGGGGAAACCAGCTTTTAAGCCAGCTCCCCCAGCACCTTCTCCTCTTCTGCCTCCCCCCCTCCCCCCTTGCTGCCTCTGACAGTCAGCAAAAGGGAAGGAGGAAGCGACTAGTTTTTAGACTATCCAATAAGCTTTTGCTTATTGGATAGTTGACTAGTCAATTAGTTGCTTCCATCCATAAACTGGTGACTTGTTTTCAGCTTTCTTGCCCTCTTCGTTTCCCTGGTTGACTGTTGGAGAGGAAAACTTTTGGTAAAGATCTCCCCTTGACTCAGGCTGAGCCAATCAAGCTCTGATCCAGTTTTCTGATAGCACAGTCTGAACAGGAAGCAAACATGCACAAGGACAGAATCTAGCCACAAGGACAGATAATGTGTTATATTAGCAAAAATATTACCTTTAAAAATTACAGAGTTTAATTTAGGGAACATACAGTCAAGACACAGGTACCTGTAAACCTACCCCTCAAATCAATGCATCACTTATCTTCCTTTGTGCCATATTGAAAAAGCATACCTATAAAATGTTATTAGAGCAGTATGTCAAGTAATTCTGCTTTTACTCAAAATCCTGATCTGGTAATAGATGACTGAATTAACGGTAAGCATTTCACTATTACCTTTTGAGTTTTTCATACTAGAGAAAATGTGAATGTGAGAACATTTATACTAGCTGCTTACTTGATAAAGAAAGAAAGAAAAATACTGAACTACTGTTTTATATTTGTATTAACATTTCTCTCCTGAACATATTCAGTGCTGTCTGCTTGATCTCAGTGAAGTTATGGTCTTCTGTTGACAATATCATTGTCTTGTCATGTATGGTTAAGGTGACTTGTCTCAATCTACCCTTGCTACAGAATCAAATAAAAGTCTATAGGCCATGAGTGTGCTTTTTTCAATTGAATTCCTAACTTGGATAATTTACAAATATAGTAAGATTATGAACACACACCAGGTAGCTGTCACAACTCTAATCTTTTCCATTTCCACATTATGAAGTCACAGTACTATATACACTGATAAATATGACCTCTCAATTGTTATATATTAACTCAGTCTCAAAAAAACCAAAAATCAACTTTCCACACAAGGATGGACTACAGATCATTGGGAACTATATCCCTGATGCCAGGGCACAATTGGTTACTGAATTTTGTGCCTTTGTTCTCACTCAACCATTTCAGGTTTGGGGATGATTTATACCTTCATGTCAGAGAGGGGTACCCATGGCAATGAATGGCCCAAAAGTACACCAACATTTTAACGGCTGACTTAGAAAGCTTCCTGAGATCCTTTCCTCAAGTGCCCATCCTCTACTTCAGTGGTCTCCAACCTTTTTACACCCAAGATCACTTTTTAAATGACAGAACAAGCCAAGATCTACCGCCTCGCCCCTTCCTTGAAGCCCCGTCCTCTCTATTCTCCTCCTCTCCATCACTTGCTATCCCCAACCCTTATACTGCTGCTTTTTTCCCCCCAATTCTTCTGTAGGAAGAAGTTTTCAACATTTGGCCTGTCTAGACTTGACCAAATGTTAGAAAAACCCCTTCTTTTGGAAGCCCCTTATTCCTCATGGAAAGAGAAATATAGGGGTGACCGAAAGATCATGTTTGTTCTTCCACTTTTTTTAGTGGAAGAGCAAACACATCCCTGGATGCAGAAGATTTTTTCTGGGATATCTCCGGAATCCTGAAAGACTCCTGCAGTCTAGCCAGACCCTCGCTGGGTTGAGACAGGATGTGTAGGCACTGGGGTGGGAATGAGGGATTTGGGTGTGGGAAGGGGTGAGAGGTGCAAGCTCTGGGAGGAAATCTGGATGCAGGAGGAGGTGGATAAGGGAATGCTGGCTCAGGAAGGGGACTCCAGGCCAGGCAGTGTTGGGGTCAGATGCAGGGTTAGGGTACTAAGCAAGCCACAGACTTCTGGATGTGAGGGTTCAGGAATTTGGGTTGGGGTATGTGAGGGGCTCAGGGCAGGGGGTTCCAGTGTATGATAGGCTCAGATGTAGGGTCTGGGTGAAAGGGGAGTGCAGGAGTATTATGATGCTGTGGCCAGATGCGGGCTTGTTGGCCAGTCTTCATTTTTAAATAAAATACTATGTCAAACACAAAAATTCTGCATTGTCTTTATTTCTGAGAAGGGCAGGGAACCTGTTTTGAGTCAGGGGTCAGACCCCCAGAAAAGTCAGTTGGGGCCACACAATTGAGATGCAAAAAACCCTCCTCCAACCCCCCTCCCCCATGCTTCACTAATGTGGCCCCAACTGTGTTGGTGGGAGCAGGGGACATAGTACTGGGGAAGGGTGCTAGTGGGTGCTTCGGCAGGGGACAGGGTGCCAGTGGGGACAGGGTTCTGAGGCTGGGGAGTGGGAACAGGGGGGCAAAGAGTCCCCTGCACCAGCCTCCTCCCAGGATCCCCAAAGAGGGGAGCTGGCGCGTGCCTCCCACGGCACAGCCTAACCCCTGCTCTGGGGCCAAATCCCCGTCCTGTGGTGCAGGGAAACCCTTGCGCTCGACTTACCCCTCCTGCGGTGCAGGGAAGCCACCGCACTCCTCTGCCGGGGCCGACGCCCCCTCTCGCAGCACGCACAGCATGCCACAGAGCTGCGGGAGGGGAGCAGCCAGTGCACTTCCGGAACCCCCGGAAGTGGCATGAAGCTGCAGGCAGGACTTCCGTCCACCCCACAGGAAGCCAGCACTACGCTGGAGTTAGGTAGTGGGGCTTCTCAGGTGTGGGGGGGGAAATGGGGAGGCCCGAACGCCTCGCGATTGACTGGTCGAGGCCTTGTGATTGACCAGACAATCGCGATCGACCGGTTGGTGACCACGGCTCTACTTGATGTCATCAATGTAGCACATCATCTGGACCCATAGAAAGGAGGGTCTTGGAGAATTCCATCTGGATTTCAACAATTTCTACCCCATCATCAATCTCAGCCTGGGCCAGTCCACATAGGAGATCCACTTCCTGGATGTTACAGTATAAATAACTGATGCTCACAAAAATACCTCTATCGTGGAAGCCTACTGACTGCTATACTTGCATGTCTCCAAGCTTTCATCCAAAACACATCACACAACCCACTGTGTATAGCCAACCCTTAAGATGCAACTGCATTTGCACCAATCCCTCAGATCTTACAGATGTTTGTCTATCAAGCATTATTAGACCTGTAATACCCACTTGGAAAAGTGACGATACAGATTGAAAGTCAGGCATATACCCAGAAGTCACTTACCACAGGACAGACTCAACAAAAAACAGAATACCACTAGCTATTACCAAGTGTCCCCCCCACGCCCCACGCCAGCTCACGCCTCCCCAACACATCACCAAGGATTTATACCTTATCATGGATGAAAAATCCCCCTCAGACCTTGGGAGGCATAACAGCCCTCGCTTACAGAATGCCCCTCACCCACAACTGGAGACAAAGTAGAGCCATGGTCACCAACTGGTCGATCGCATAACTGGCTGGATAAACATTCTCAAAGTAGTTACTGATAGTTCAGAGTCATGCTGGAAGGGCACAATAAGTGGAGTTTTCAGGGGTCTGTTTTGGGACCAGTTCTGTTCAATATCTTCATCAATGATTTAGGTATTTGCATAGAAAATACGCTTAAGTTTGCAGATGATACCAAGCAGGAAAGAGTTGCAAATGCTTTGGAGGTCAAAATTCAAAATGATCTATTCTGGATAAACTGGACAAGTGGTCTGAGATTAATAGGATGAAGTTTAAGACAAATGCAAAGTACTCCACTTAGGAAGGAACAATCAGTTTCATACATACAGAATGGGTAGCGACTTTCTAGGAAGGAGTACTGCAGAAAGGTATCTAGGGGTCATAGCAGACCATTAGCTAAATATGAGTCAGTATGACACTGTTGCAAAACACCAAACATGATTTTGGGATATAAGAACAGGAGTGGTGAACACCACATGAGAAGTAATTGTGATTAGGCCTCAGTTGGAATATTGTGTCCAGTTCTGGGCACCACATTTCAAGGAAGATGTAGAGAAATTGGAGAAGGTCTAGAGAAGAGGAACAAAATGATTAAAAATCTAGAAAACATTCCTATGAGGGAAGGCTGAAAGAACTGGGTTTGTTTAGTTTAGAAAAGAGAAGACTGAGAGGCGACATGATAGCAGTTTAAAGTACCTAAAAGGGTGTTACAAGGAGGGAGAAAAATTGTTCTCCTTCGCCTCTGATAATAGGACAAGAAGCAATGGGCTTAAACTGAAGCAAGGGAGGTTTAGGTTGGACATTAGTAAAAAAAACTTCGTAACTGTTAGGGTGGGGAAACACTGGAATAAATTGCCTAGGGAGGTTGTGAAATCTCCAACCTGTTCTTAAATATTTCCAATGTGGACAGACAATAGGGATGATCTAGAACAGTGTTTCTTAAACTTTAAGACCAAGGAACACCTTTCTTTTTTAAATGAGGGACACCAAGGATTCTTTGCTGAGAAAAAAAAAAGTCAGGGGGAAAAAAGGTCAGGGAAGTTATTGAGAAAAAAGGAGTGGAGAAAGTTAGAGAAAAAAGGTCACCTGCCCCTTTAAGGGTGGCCATTTTGAATTCTGTTCTCCACGGCACACCGGTGTGCCGTGGAACACAGTTTAAGAAACACTGATTTAGAAGGTGCTCAGTCCCGCCATGGGGGCAGGGGACTGACTTGATCTCTCAAGGTCCCTTCCATTTCTAGTAGTCTGATTCTATGAACATAAAAATAAGCCAGAGGGGGAGCACTTTACAAGTACAAAACTGTCCAGAGAGGTTAAAGTTGCCATTCTCTGGAAAAAACCTTCAAAACCAGACTGCAACCAGAAACTGCTGAGCTGGAAATCATATGCAAATCGGACACCCTGAACAGAGGTCTATATCACAGGTGGGGAACTTTTGGTTGGGGGCCACAGACCCAAAAAGGAAATCAGTTGGGGGCCACACACAAGTGAGAAAAACAAAACCCTCATTGACTTGTCCCCTTACTGAGAAGGAGAAAGACACTTGCACACAAGAATGGGGGGGATGGAGCGGGCAGGGTAGCCTAGTAATTTTGTGTGCCAGCCCTGCGGTGGGGCAGCAGGGGGAGCTGGAACACCAGCACAGGCTCCTCAATGCTGGGGGAGGGAGGGGGTTGGGTCCCTCAGCCTCAGAGGCCAGATCCAGGTAAATCGGGAGCTGCAGCCGGCCCGAGGGCCTTAGGTTCCCCACCCCTGGTCTAAATGGATGCATGGAATGGTTCTTGTATTACAATAGAAAATGCCTCATTCAAGAACTCACCTTTTCAACACTGTTGGAGATGATCAACATCCACTCTGATTTAATTAGCATAGATATCACACACTGATCTCTAAATCCTTTCCCCACCCCTTTTTCTCTCCCCAGCATCTGAGGAAATGAATTGTAGCTCATGAAAACTTATGCCCCAATACCCTAATAAATGTGTTAGTCTTCAAAGTACCACCAGACTCCTGTGGCTTTTGCTGAAACAGGCCAACACGACTACCTCTCTGAAGTCGAACATGAGATCTTTATTAATTTTTCAATTGGATATCTACTTCTGAAGCTTGTTTAAAAAAAATGACATCTCCACAAAACTGAAAATGACTCCACACTGTAAAAAAAATGCACATCCAGCAAGCAAAGCAAGGCATGAAACATCTAGTGTCAATCTGCATAATGAATATACTTTCTTCTAGTAGCTTATAAGTAATCTTATGTAATCATAGTAATTGGTGGACTACATGCTAACCAATATTAGTTATGACACATGCAATCTAATACTTTCCTTATCTAATATGCAATACAAATGTTAATGTTTGTTAAATCCTGTTAATTCAAATGCCCCAAGGTTTGAGCTGCTGTAGTCCTCTTATGGAGTTAAGTTTAAGCATTCACTATATTGGGTATTAATTCCTTAGTGACTGCTATTCAATATAACCTTTGATGTGAAAGGACATGAAACTTACTTTAGACCAAAAACTCCTGTTATTAATTTATATAAAATATATTCATGTGTTTAGTTTAAGATAAGAGGCTAACTTATATAGACTTTGTCTGAGAAGAAATTGAAAACGTAATGTTTTATCTCAAGCCAAAAGAGATCAGGTGGGGGGGGGGGGGGGGGTGTGTGATATGCTCTCATCCTGACCACAAACCATGCTCCATTCACCTGTGAAGCCAAAATAGGATGTTATTAACAGTAAACTATGTATCCTTCATAGCATTTCTTGCAGCCTTTGCTCAGTAGTGAATTCCATTTAAGCCTCTTTAATCCAACAACCCTGGGAAGTAGGGTAAAGTTTTCAGACCACAGAGGGTGCTGGAGTGGGTTCTGAGAGGAAGGGAGCACGCATGAAGGGAATGGGGATGCAGGGTCTGGACATGAGGTTGATGGGAGTGGGGTGCTTCTGGCACCCTGCTATGGAAGCATATGTGGCTCCATGCCCCAAAATACTAACTGGGGATGTTAAAGTGGGTTTACATAAACAAACATGTAATTGTTGAAATTCAGGGCTTACACATAGGAGCAGAGCCATCTGACCCCACCTCTTGCTCCCACCTCACCCCCTCACTGCTGCCTCAGAGATGGTGGGAGGACTGCATATAATCATGCACAACAACAGATGAGTCCAAGGTCATTGATAACCATGTACATGTTTGCATCCCCAGTACCAATCTCTGCTGCCTCACCTCCAGACCAGCACTTTGCTGTGCTGCTGTTCCCTTAGATGTGAGGGAAGGGAGAATGGCAGCACACAGAGCTGCTTCCTCCTCTCCCTGCTGGAATCCAAACCAATATCATTGTCAGCATCCCACTGAGGTAAATGGAGCAGATTATACTTCAGAGAAGTACTACTTGAGGCTCTCTAGCTTCAGACAGATTTACAATTAGAATCTATCTACAGCAAGGGTATTTGTACAGTATAGTATACAG
Source organism: Rafetus swinhoei (assembly GCA_019425775.1). Lineage (NCBI taxonomy): Eukaryota > Metazoa > Chordata > Testudines > Trionychidae > Rafetus > Rafetus swinhoei. Next base: position 13,979,606 of record CM033425.1, on the reverse strand, counting down.
GTGCTAACCTCTCCATGTAGATGGGTTGAACAGGTATAAAACAAACTTGCACTGGTGAGGCTTATCCTGGTTTCTAAAGTAAACTGCACTAACAGGTCTTGCATTCAAATCTGTACACTTAATACATGTTATATTCACTGCAGCTTCACTGGTGTAAACTATACAGATACAAGTATAAACAGGACATCAAAACATACTGAAAGTTATCACCATAACTAAAAGGGCTAATGTCATCATCAAGTAAAAGCATGTAAACACACATTTAGTTCCTTGGTGAATCCAGGCCTAAATGACAGTTTAAATTCTGGAATACAAGCCTCTCATTCAGCCATCAAGAAGTCATCATAATTCAACCTCTGAATGAAAGTTTATTGCTGTAAAGATACAAGTAACAAACCAAACCTATGTGAAAAAGCATACCTAGTTTTTAAAAAGCATACATTATAGAAAGACTGCATTTTGAAGGGAAAACAGCATAGGGTTTGGAGAAAAGTTATTTATGTTTGCTTTCAAGACTGCAGATGAATTTAGGAGATTAATTCATTAATCCATTTCACAGAAAGACAGACACAAATGGGATAAATGATTTAAGCAAAAACACAGAGCATGTCAGTGACATTGGTGCATCCTTCTACCCACCTACAACATATGCACCAGCTCAACTCAATCTCACCATACTATTAGCTGGTGATAAACATCTTAACTTGCTCAAATACATACGTGCATTTCTCCATCATTCTGATAACTGTCTGAATCAGGCTATGTCAAAATAGTTGAACACACACATTCACTCTGCATAAATGGTGGTGTTTCACTGAAATGTCTCTGGGATACAACATAAAAAAAAAAAAACCACCTGAACAGTCTTGCAGCACCTTAGAGACTAACAAAAAATGTGCATGGTATCATGAGCTTTCATGGGCAGAAGCAAATGCCCACGAAAGCTCATGATACATCTACATTTTGTTAGTCTCTAAGGTGCTGCAAAACTGTTTTAAGTTTATTCAGTTACAGACTAACACAGCTACACCTCTGAAACTGTGATACACAACAGTTTCAACCTTGAGAAGTATTTTCACCAATATATGAGGTTTCTTGTCATTACTGGAGGGAAAGGTGCCAAATCACAACCAAACAAGAGAGATAGTGGAGGTAATAAGAATAATAAAGTCCCTTTTTAGTTTTACCCAGTGTGGTCCTGGCACATAAGGTGAGCCTTGTAATCCGTCAGTCATAGCCATTATTTTGGCTTCCTTTTCCATTATAATATATATCACATTGCCAAGAATAAAAAAAAAAAAAAAAAAAAAGGCAAAACCAACCCAAGAGAGAGTGTAAACGGACAAGAGTAGTTAAACAGAACTTGTACCAGGACTGGAAAAGGAAGGGGCAGCCCCTGGAGCTAGGAGGCAGAGAAGAGGGCAGGAGATGTGGTAGCAATCGGAGGCAAGACGCCGCTACAGGAGACTGGGAAGGGAAGAGACACTTTAGTGCCGGTCCCCTGCCCGCAGAAGAGCAAGGAGGCTGGGGCCGCGGGCTGTTGCCTAGCCCCGGGAGAGGCTGTGGGCCAGACTGGGCAGGGCTCTGCCCCCCGGCCGGCACTCACCAGACCATGCCGTAGGCGCCCTCCCCGATGTAGGAGAGGTTGGTGTAGCGGGGCCCCACGTCGAACGCCTGGCCCCGCACCATCTCCGGAGTCCCGGGGTTGGCCGAGCCGCCCGCAGCCCCGGCACCCGATACCGCCGCCATGTTCTCCGGGCCGGGAACCGCTATGGAAGGGGGGAACGCGGTCGCCTCGGGTGCCCGCGCGGCTGCTGCGCTCCCAGGGACCCGCAGCCGTCCGGCCCAAAGCCCGCTCGCCGCCGCCGTGAGGAGACGGAGGCTGAGGGGAGGCGCGCGCACGGAACGGGGGGCGGGCTCGCTCGCGCGCACACAGTAGGAGGAGGAGGAGCGAGGCAACCAGGCGTTATAAGGATGGGAGGGGCGGGGCAAGCGGAGACTGCGGTAACTTCAGAACCGCAGCAGAAGAGGGGGGGAGGGGGCGGAGCCGAGAAGGTCACGTGGTCGGTGTGCCAGCAGCGCTGCTGCAGGGAGCCGTTCAGCGTCTGGTGATGGACGCCCGCCTGCCAATGGGCTGATGCCTGCGCTTGTCAGGGCCCTTGGGCTGCGTCGCCAGACGGGGGCGCCCCCGCGCCTTGGGGTTGCGTTCTTCTGAGGCTAGAGGGGAGCTGTGCTCAGTGAGCCCGGGATGCCGCCCCTGGCGTTGGCGCCGGCAGTTGGTCAATCCCTGACATGCCTCTTGTGTCAGTCAGGGGCTAGGCCCCGCCCCACAAGCTGAGTAGGACTCCACTGTACTCAGGTACTGCTCTGCCCCGCCCTTGGCCCATCGGGGGGCTCGTGAGGTAACTGGATTTCTTGGCGGGAGGAGGGGTTACTGCATGGCGGCTGCGCGTCCTGCCCTTCTCTCAGGGAGCTGAGCTGTGGGAGTGTTAATCCGTTGGTGGACATTGAGCCAGTGGTCAGTGCCCAGCAGTGCTCCCTGTAAGCCCTGCCTGTGTGGCTGCCCAGGAGAGATTCCAGTGCTGCCCAGCAGACTAGCAGAGTGCCTATTCTGTTGGTGGTGCACATTTGCACATGCCTGGGTGCACATAAAAATTGTATTCTGCACATGGATGGGGAAAATCTGCACCTGGATTGAAAAGATTAGAGCAAACATTGGTGCCTAGGGAGTGGCATGTCTTGTGTGCCACATCCTTACATAATGCAGCGGGAACAGCAGCACTCTACCCTTGAAATAGGATTCCATACTGCGTACTCAGCTCATCTTTAATTTGAAAATAGGATTCTGAAACTAGTGCTGCTTGTCTTGTTTTCTGGCCATCCTGCTAGTATTGCTCTCTTGATTGCTTGTAGGTGGGTGTTCTTTTCCTCAGCCTCTTGAGTCTCCATCTACTTCTCTTTTGAAATTGAAGATATCACAATATGTTCATAGATTCAGTGTCCTGATTCCCTTTCCACTGATGCTGGATATATGGGCCCAGCTAATGGTATCAACTAATGCCAGTCATCATTCAAACAATATCTGATCTTTGCCTTGTAGTGTTATTAAAGGCATATCAGCATGCATTGCAATCTCTTTGGAGCACTTTTTAAAAAGGGGCTTTGTCATAATTGTGTCTAGGGGTTTGTGTCCTCATTGCACTATTAGGAGTTACAGATGCAATTGTTCCACTCCAAATACCACAGCCAGAAGCTCTTTTTCTATTTAGGAATACCCCTGTTCAGCCTCTGACAGCACTCTATTAGCATATGTGACTGATTGCTTCTGCAAAAGAGCTACACCCAGTCCTCTCCCTGATGCATCACATTGGAGTGTCAGTAGCTCACCTGGCTGGTAGTACTTCAGAACAGGGGAATTCATTATAATTTGTTTCAGTAAATCAAATGCTTGCTCTTGGGATCCCATGTAGTCCCACTCAACATCCTGCCTTGTGAGATGATTTATGGATTCTGCTAGTGCAGCCAGATGTGGACAAAACTTGGACGAACATTTATCATGCTTGAGAAGTGCTACACCTCTCTCACAACAACTGGAGCTGTCATGTAGCTGCTTTAAGCTTGTTGTGATCAGCTCTCAGTCTCCCTGCTGTGAGCTGATGTCCAAAGTATGTCATCTCATGTTATTTGAGTTACATTTTATTTTGGTTTAATTCTATCTTCTTGTCCCTGCATTGCTGTAGAAAAGTTTATAGTTTTCTATAAGGATGTTAAGAAGTAGGTAATTGGCTAACTGTGTAGTCAATACAATTTGTATCACCTACATGATTAGTTGATAATGGGAGGTATTCTCTCCTGGCTTTGGGTCCAGGAGCTACCCCTTGCTGTGGCTCTGCAGTTTAAATGTGGTAGGAACTGCTGACTCCCAGCTTGTGCTGGGTCCTGGACCTTCCCCACTACAGCTCTGCCTTTTAAATGTAGTAAGAGACTGGAGGTCAGGGACTTGGCACGAGCTGGGTCAGCTGAGTCCCGGCTTGTGCCAGGTCCCAGACCTACTGCAGCCTGCCACAAGCCAGGGCTGCTGATTCCCTGACTGCTGCAGGGGTCCATGACTGCTGTGCCTCTGCCTTATAAATGTGATAAGAGCTAGGCAGCTCTTACTATGTTTAAAAGGCAGAGCCACAGCAGCGTAGGTTTGGGACCCACACAAGCCAGGACTCAGCAGTCCTAGTTCACGCTGGTCCCTGACCATTATGCCTCTGCTTCCCCTGCCCCTCCCCCTGTACTGTGGAGATGGTGCTGGGAAGAATCAGCTTTTAAGCTGGCTGTCCCCAGCATCAGCTCCTGCTTCTCCACTCCTTGCTGCTTCTGATAAAGAGGCAGCAAAGGGAGGGAGCGAGTAGTTGACTAAACTACTTGATAAGCCCACTGGATCTAGAAGCTACCCCTGCTGTGGCTCTGTATCTTAAATGTAATAAGAGCCCGCCTGGCTCTTACTACATTTAAAATGCAGAGCCACAGTGAGGGTAGGTTCTGGACCCAGCGCAAGCCAGCACTGAGTCCGGGACTGCTGCAGCTGGCCTGGCTCTTACTACATTTAAAATGCAGAGCTGCAGCGAAGGTAGGTGCTGGACCCAGTTCAAGCCAGGACTGAGCTGGGCTTGCTCAGTCCAGGATCATGCCAGGTCCAGCACCTCTGTCCATGGGGATACTGGCAGGAAACTGGGACCCACACAGACAGGGGCTGCCACCAGACAGAGGAAGAAGCATGGGAAGGGGGCGGTGGCACTGCAGAGACGGTGCTGGGAGGATCCGGCTTTTAACTGGCCTGATACAGAGGCAGCAAGGCGAGGGGAAGGTGAATAGTTGAGTAGTTGACTACTCACTTACTTTCCTAATGGGCATAAGGCAGTGGTAGAGGGGTCTGGTCCAGCCCTACTGTTTCACTCTGCTTTAGGGAGTAATAACTCTCCAGAGCTCCTCGGACTGCTGTGATATTTGAGGCAGTGGTGTGCTTCAGAGTGGTGCATACATACCTGTCTGCCTTGTTCCCTAGTAAAAGGCATGATAATAGTTTTAGTTGCCTGCTGTTGTCATTCTCCTGCATGGTTATCTCTGGCCACAACTGTCTTATCACTGGGCTACCTGTGAATCTGCAAAATCTAGGTTTCTGGGGAATTTCAGATTGAGTTCCATGGTTTATGCTGCCAACTGCAGCTCTTCAGAGACCTCACAGCAGCTCCAGTGCTGCCACTGTTTTTCATTTGCAAAGAGTGAAGCTGTATGCATGGTAAGCTGAACACATGGAATTTTATTAAACCTTGTGTGCTGTTCTATTCCTGAATCTGAGTTGTTTCCAGCTCAACCTTATTGATTTACCCTGTTCCCCGGTGTCCTATTATTAAGAGTCCCTCCAGGGAGCATGATCCATATGACTTGGTTCCACTGATCATGATACATTTCCTCTATTTTATTTTATCCTTTAATACATACACTAAAACAAATCATTGATGCCCAAACCCACTCTCCACCCCCATGTCCCTTCAGCCAGAACTTGCCAGCATGTGGATGAGTCTGAGTCTCCTCTTTGCCACAGGTTCAGCTGGTTACATAATCTTTGAGACAGTGCTTCTGAAACACTTTGCCTAGCTTCCTACTAGCATTCCTGCCTTGCCTATTACTATCTCTCCCCCTCAGAGGATTTCCTGCTTCTGCCACTGCACTTATTTCATAATTCTCAATGTCTCTCCCATCACTGCCTAAATCATCTTGCCAGTCCTACCAGCAATTGAATATACCAAGTCCAGCCCTTCTCCTGTCACCAACTGCCAAAACCAACTTTCATGCTGACCAGCCAGTATCAGCTCTCCCAAACAACTATTAGTCTCAGCAACCATAGCTCTCTCAAATGCTATGGATCCTTGGGATTCCATCATACCATGCCTCATCTTAAAGCAAAACATTCAGTTCCCCATTTGAATAGTGGCCAACATCTGGAAAATAATATCTCTTTTGCAATTGTACATACTCTGCTAGCCTAGCAGCAATCTAGTGGATCACCTTCCATGCCAGAGCTCACAGCAGGTGTCCTGGTTTCAGATGCAATACAATCCTCCAGTCAGTTTAGGACAGTGAGAACTGTGCTGTGTGACTGGAATAATCTAATGATGAAAAGGCTGTTTTTAATACCCATTCGGCCATGTGGTTTATTGTATGTGTACTTAAGTGGGCTATTTTTTCCCCTCGTATCTTGTTTTTCACACTCTTTTTCTCACTCCAGAAACCCAGCATTATTTTTCTTAGAAATGTTAGACAGCAGTAAATGTGAATAAATGTTTCGGTAAATAAAAAATATGATATAAAATGTTCCCTCGATGTCTTTAAAAACAAAATTATGCTTACAGTTCAGAATATATACATAAATAAACCTGTCATCAGCAAATGTAAAACAAATGCTTATGGAAAAATCTAACTTAAACACAACCTGTCATTGCAGTCTTAATGCAAAATTTGATTTATAATATATTTTCCCCTTCACTAGGCTATGTCAGATCAAAAAAGATGGCAATAAAACAGACCAGTGGATTGTGGAAAGATAGCCACACTCTCTGACTGGGTGCAACTATGTTTAGTCTGGATATGTGTCCACATAAATGTCTAAGCCAATATATATAAATAGAATAATTAGCATGTATTGTTGTATTTTTAGTTTCATTATCTAGTAGTTCATACTGGGTCTTTCCTTTCATAAAGGCCATGACCCTGCACAAAGACATATATGTGCATGAATAGTCCTATGAAAACAATGGGCCTACTTATGTGCTTTAAATTAAGTATATGACTAAATATTTGTGCGTTTGGGACCTAAAGGGGTTACTTATGACATAATGCTTGTTAGTGCTTAGAAGTAGGAAAAATACCTCCCTTAACAGATGCAATAATATTCTGTAAAAGCACCATAAGGAACAGTTAAATCATAAAAAGATACTATGTTTTTTAAAAATGTCACTAGGAGAAGGTTAATAATTATAATGATGAAGTTAAACATGCTATGGTTTGGACTAACTTTTTGTCCCCATTGCCATTTCATAGCTCACATGGGTGGATTTGTCCTAGGAGCTAGGTCCAGAAAGCCCTAGCTTTGTCCTGTGTGGAATGTCCATTTTAACAGCTCACTCTGTGTTAAGTGTAATACCCTATTGAAAGTCCTCATGAGCCCTGGAATTTGAAATTGTCTGCCTATCCATACAACAGATGCAGTTTGAACAACAAGGTGCATCTTCTCACTTGTGTGCTTGGAAGGGTGGAAAGATAATTTAATCTCTGTGCTCATTCAGAACTGTAGCCATCTCCTCTAAAATTTACATCACTGTGATAGAGGTTTTAGTTCTATGTGAGCCAATAGGACAGCACTTGTCTAAGAGTGTGGTACTTGTCTAAGAGTGTGGTGCTGCTCCTAGAGCACATCAGAATGACCAGGAACACCACATCTCAGAACAAAATACAATAGCTCACATTTAACATAGCCTTCCCCAGGTTATTTTAAAAAGCCCCAAATCTGTATGTGGGCGTGGAGGGAGAGAAATGTGAAGTACTTTTAAAAGATATATTTTAACTTGCAAGGCACTCAGATACCATGGTGATGAATGTGAGCTAAATCTTAAATAGATTAGATGTGAATACTGGTCCACTGGGAACTATCCTTAGACTCTCAAAGAGCGTAAGATGCCCACACCTTCTAGAGGCTACTAAACTAGGCTTGCGTTAAATTGGTAAATCAAGAGCTGAAAAACTATTGGGCTCTTTTTACCATTTTACCCTAAGGCCATTTTACCCCACTATGACAGTGTAAAGTAGCCTACGTGCAAATGAGACTCGGGCCCTCTTTATAGCTAATCCCCATAGCCATCCTGTCCTCTCATAGGGTATGTCTACACTACAGCGTTATTTCAAAATATCTTATTTCAAAATAGTTAATTCGAAATAAGTTATTTTGAAATAACGCGTCTACACACAAAATGCATTTTGAAATAGCATTTTGCTATTTTGAAATAGCGCGTCCACACTGAGTGGACTGTGAATCGCATTTAAGGCTGGCCAGAACCAGTTCCCCATGGCAGGGCACCAGGTCAGGACTTACTATGTGGGGCTGCTGCCTGAGGCTAACTGAGGTCTGTGCTTAAAGCCCCCTCTCCCTCGCACTGACGGTTCTCAGGTTTCCCTGCTTGCTTGTCTACCTCGATGCGGGACAGCAAAGCATTTTTGTCTCAGCGTGCTCTGATTGCCCTTTCTCGGGACATCACAGCACTCTGCAACATGGAGCAAGAGCTGTCCCTGGGTGCTCTGGTGCTTCTCTTGGACGCGTTGCTGCGAGCCTGGCTGCACTTGCTGCAGGCTGCCATCTGGAAGGTCCATCGGGGGGCTGTCAGTATCCAAAAGGCCCTGCGGGAGAGCTTCCACCCTGAGGAGCACTAAGAGCCTCCCTGGTCTGGCCCACTGGGGGCTTGTGCCTCATTCCTCCCTCATGTCCTTTCACTTACGGCCCCCCCCCTCCCTTCCTGACGTACAAAAAAATACACTTTTTTTCATAAACACGAATTGTCTATTTAACAAAACTGGGGGGGGGGGGAATGAAACTCTGGTGCAACTGGGGAAAAGAGGTGGGATGGGAGAAGGGAGGAGAGAGAGTGGGAGAGGGAAGGGGGAAACCTGGGAGGAGAGAGTTGGAAGGGGGAAGCAAGGGGAAGAAGGGTGGAGGGGAAGCTCAGGGCTCAGGGGTGGGGGTCTCGTCGGGCCGTCTCCCAGCACTGCAGATGCAGGTGCCTCAGCGTCCCCGGGGGGATGGGGAGGGTGTGGATGAGGTGGAGGGCTCCTGGGAGCTGGGGGACTGGTCCCGGGGAGCAGTGGAGGGCTAGCTGGCACTGGCTGCTTGGCTCATGGTGGGGCCACTGGGTCGGGGCAGTGATTGCTGGCTCTGTGCTGGCAGGCTTGCAGCTGGCACAGGCACTGTGGCCAAAGTCTATCCCTTTAAGGGCTCCGGGGCTGGGGGAGAGGAGAGGAGTTTTCTGGTTTGGCCCAGAGTGGCCACCAGGGCACACTCCAGGGAAGGTCTGGAGGCCCCCTATTTCGAAATAAGCGTCTACACAGCGCTTATTTCAAATTAGCTATTTTGAATTTGGTGTTATTCCTTGTAGAATAAGGTTTACCAAATTCGAAATAAGCGCTCTGCTATTTTGAATTTATTTCAAAATAGCAGTTTGGCTGTGTAGACGCTAGGAAAGTTATTTCGAAATAATGGCTGTTATTTCGAAATAACTTTGCTGTGTAGACATACCCATATAGTAATTCAGTTAAAAACAGTATGCAACCTTACTCAGTCTGACCAATGGATAACTAACATCTATCTTACAGTTTTCCCAACATTTAATTATACCTTTCTTTGTCATCCTTTCCCACCCAAAATGCCCACAGACTTGATTAGAAGTTTAGGTTGTACAAGAAAGGCAGGATCAGGACCTATTCTGGTAAATATTTAAATTCATTATAGGTGAGTATTAATACTATGCATTTCTTTTTATTTTCACTCAATGACTAAACAATTTAGAAAACATAAGATTACCGAACATAGAACTATAATGTCAATAGCAAACTTATCTAATTTACCTAATAGAATTCTGTATATAGTTCTTTCATTCCTTGTTCTAGGAACTAGCTTGCACAATCATATTTTTGTCAGACTCACTGCTCACAAGCTTTCAAATTGCAGCTTGGAAGCTTGGTTGCATTAGCAAGTCAATGATACATTTCTTAATTTTGTGTGAGTGGTTTACAATTATATTTTAAATATTAAAAAGGTCTATTTTAATGGACTCCTAAAAGCTTATGGCATAAGTTTCACAATTGTAATTAATATACTGAAATTTTTACTGCCATCTGTATGAAATTAAGATGCTTTTATTTTACAACAGTAGCAGCTACAGTACTCAGGCATTGTCCTGTATTTCAGTAATGGAAATTTCCCAGCATCAAAGCACACTCTGTCTCAGTCAGCTGCAATAATCATCTGAGTAATTTCAATATTGTTGAAGGTTTTGCTTGTCTTTAATGTTATCTAGATCTTCTAATTTCTGGAAACTTACTCCTTATCATGAGCCTTCCTCATCTTAAGAATGAACATTCAGTAAACAAGTTGAAGTTAGAGGAATTAAAACATCTACATCAAAATAATAACAGGGCCAAACTTAAAAAACCCACACAACAGTATGTATGTAGAATGTTATAGGAGCTGTTGATGTAACTAACTACCTGATATGTGTGGAATAACAAGTCTGAAGGACAGCAAGATTTTAAAAATAAAAAAGCCTTCAATTAAACTATGTATAAAAATCAACCTTTTGACCTGTTTATTTGTGTAACATTGTTAGGCAAACATGATATAATGCAACGAAGTAGAAAAAACTGTAGATTTGTCTTCTTATTAGTTATGTTCTCAATGCTGCTGAGGGTCTGGAGCTTTATAGACATACAGTAAATGATGGAGTCCATCCCCTGAACAGTTGTCAGTCAAAATGTAGACAAGGCAAGAAATGTTCACTTTTGCCAAAGTGGGGGAGTACAGGGTAAAGATTACAACAAGAATGTTGGGGTTTTCAGGTTGCCTATGTATTGTAATGATTCCATTTGAAAATATTTCTTGTTTATAGCTGTTGGGCGTAAGGAGGGCAAAATCAGAGACTAAATTAATAAAAAGGAGGTTGGAGGTAGAAGAGGCTGTGGTGGGGATTAGGGATTTTAGATTTTGTGTTTTTTAGTAATCGTGTAGCTGCAATAATTTTTAACAGTTACATGGCTACTGCAATGGCCCCTGAGGATGGTGCCTGCAACCAGTGCACTCTCAGTTTCCAGCCCCACTCCTGGGGAGCCCCTGCCACCATGTGCTGCTGTTTCTGATACAGAGGCAGCAGCATGGGGCAGCAGTAGCCTCTGTCAGTGGGGGGCATAAGCTCCCTGTGGACAGAGGCTGCTCCAGCATCCCATAGAGGATCCTCTGTCCACAGAAGCAGTTTCTGTCCATGGGGACCTGATCTCCCCCCACCGACAGAGGCTGCTCCAGCACCACACGGAGCAGTCTCTGTCTGAGGTGAGCTCAGGCCTGCCATGGACAGAGGCTGCTCCATGGTAGCCTCCCCAGCTCCCCTTCACACTGCTGCCTCTGAGACAGAGGCAGCAATGTGGGGAAGTAGAGCAGACAGTTCGGCAGAACCAGGACATGTGGAGAGCTGCCTACAAGTGAGCTCCTGCCTGCCTGCCCCCCATGCTGCTGCCTCTGTGGGAGGCAGCGGGGAAAGGGAAGGGGGAGTAGAGAGGCAGCTCCATGGGAACCAGCTTAAATGCTGTCTCCCCATGGACACCGTCCCCTGTCTCTCTGCTCTCCTTGCAGCCTCTGATAGGGTATGTCTAGACTACATGGCTCCGTCGACGGAGCCATGTAGATTAGGTTTCTAGACATAGGAAAATGAAGCAGTGATTTAAATATTTGCTACTTCATTTACATCAAAATGGCTGCTGCGCTGTGCTGATCAGCTGTTTGGTGGCACAGCGTGGTAGTCGACCGCCCCGTTATGCCTCATGGAATGAGGTTTACCGAGGTAGTCGACAAGGATTTCCCTTGTCAACCGCGGAGCGTCCAGACTACCGCGCTGTGCCGCCAAACAGCTGATCGGCACAGCGCGGCAGCCATTTTGATGTAAATTAAGCGGCAATTATTTAAATCGCCGCTTCATTTTCCTATGTCTAGTAAACTAATCTACATGGCTCCATCGACGGAGCCATGTAGTCTAGACATACCCATACAGAGTCAGCAAGGGGGTGTGTGTGTGTAGAGTTGTTTGGATTAACCTGTAAACACAGGCTTATGGGTTGATTGTTTAAATGTCTATATGCTAACATCCCTAGTCGGGATAAACTGAATGGGGAACAGATGAGAGTGAGGTAGGGTAGTAGCAGGGATTTAGTGATTGGGGCAGCACCAGGGTCATAGCCTTAAAGACAGATTAGCAAATATAATACTGAAGGAAAGAAGTTAAGTGTTGAATCTAATTGCATTAGAAAGCTCCTGGTTTGAAGAATATTCAGCACTTGTTAAGGGGGCTGCTTGTGTTGCTGGTGGTGCCATTTACGGACTAGTTCCTTCATGGCTGCTGCCAGCTGATTACTAATGGGCAGCAGTTACTGGGGTATCTAAGGCCTCAATCCTGCATGTGGCTCTGCATGGGTGAAGCCCCTCTGAAGTCAGCAGCACTTTGCCTGGACACACAAGTTCATCTATATGGAACAAGTGGAAGATAAGTGTCTCAATGCCAAACTTTTAAAAAACCTGCTTGAACTTTATTTCGAGAAAAAAAAAGAGGGTGCTGTCCCCATTAACTGACCTTCTCATAAATCAGTAATGTTACTTTATTGTTTTTACATGCCAGAGATGTGCATGATGCTTGTCTATCACAGTTATGTCTGGCCAAAGTGATAGGCATTCTATGTTCTGAAACAACATACAGTAGGATGAGATAACACATATACAGTAATGGCATTCATAGCTTTTCCCGTACTAGTTATTGGTGTTTACATTCCGCTTATGGTGATATAGTGACAAAAGCTGCCACTTGACAGCTGGTTGGCAACCTACATGAAATAAGTAGGTAGGCTTAGGCCAGCTCTCTGAAGATAAGCTTCCACATCACAGCCACCACTACAACTTGTTTCCTTCTTGGCAGGTTCAGACAAAACCAGGGCTTGACAGGAAATAGAACTCCTCTTTCCTCTCTAGAGACCTGCTCCAAACTCCATTAAAGGCAATGGATTGAACTCTAGCTGAAGTCCCTTTAAGTCAAGATGGAGACAGTCAGTACTTTTTTTTGTGACGGTACTGCCCAGTACGCAGTACCGGCACCTCCAGACACAGTATCGGCACCTCCAGTCAGAGCTCAACAACTTTTCCCCGGAGTACCGGCACCTATTTTTTTTTTTTAACAAAAAAAGCACTGGAGACAGCATGGTATCCTGAAGATTGTGTTGGAGTTGCAAATTATCACTTTAAGAAAAGGGGGAATTTCCTCATTCTTCTTGCAGGCTAAAGAGCTGTGTAGCAAATGGTGCAGTTGGGAGTCAGCTTAAAACAAAGTGAGGTGAGTTGTCACTCTGCTGTAGGGATAATCCAGTTATCATTCTGAATTCTAAGAAATAAAGCTGTGATATGTTGCAACCTTCCAGCATGAGCATTTATGTTTATCTAACTTTTGTGTGTGTGTGTGTGTGTGTGTGTGCAATATAAGACATATATTGGCAAGTCCTGTACAGGGATGCACATTGCTGCTCTCCATAATGCACATTTTCTGTGGATAAATATGAAAATATCAGTCTTATCTACTGGCAAACTAGCACTTTGCACCAGCACTAAATTCACACCCACTATGCTGATACCTCACAGTGTGTGTAAGAGCATTATATATAAATATTGCATACATTACAGATGTCAAGTTTCTCCACTCCAAAGCTGATGACTCACTGTTCATTTCAAAACTAACAACTTGCAATTTTGTTTAGTCTTAACAGAGAGGGGCAAGGCAGAAGTTACATAGGTTACCCAGAGGAAGTGGTAACACTGTTCTGAAGAAAAAAAAAAAAAGAGCCACTATCTCTTGGAATCTGTGTGGTGTTATATTGGTAATGAAGTATATTCTCAATCTCCTGTTTATTGTGAGGAGATATAATGTTGCCTGCACTATAAAAGCTTCAATGGTTTGTTAGTAAATGCTGCAGAAGAAAAATGTCATCCAAACACAAAATGTCCTGTGATGTCCATGGTATTTAATCAACAAAGTGAGATTTTTCCTGCCACATGTCAATAGGGTTGCCAGATGGTTGAAACAAAAATACCGAACACGCTTCCCCCCCCACCCCCCAAAAAAAAACACCAGGAAAAAATTCTGTTGGGGGGGGAGGAGGAGACCAAAGTTGTTGAGCAAAAAAAAAAAAAGGACTCTAAGGACTTATTAAGCCAAAAATAAAATAAATAAAATAAAACAGCATGTCCCCTTTAAGAGTGAGTGCAGGGATAGGAACAGGGGAGCGGTTGAGCACTAAGACCCAGGGGAAGCCTTGGTTGGCAGCCATTTTGTGCCGGCAGCCTTGCGGAACCAGGTAAGCATGGGGGCTGGGGTCGGAGGGCTGGGGGTGTTGGGAGCCAGGAAGGGTTCAGTGCGGGAAAGGCCGGGCACTGAGTGTTTGTAGGGTTGCCAGGTGCCTGGCATTTTCACCTCCTGGCCGGCAAAAATGCCAGCCTGTCTAGGTGAATACTGGACACCTGGCAACCCTACATGTCAAAGGGACTACTTGCACAAGATAGACAAAAATGAAATGGGAGCTGGACTTAATTTGTACAGTAACTGAGTCCCTGTTCAAATTATGCACTAATTAGGCAGCCAGAGAGCTGCAGCTGCTAGCCAGGTACCCAGCTCTGCAGGTAGCCCTGGTGCCAGCAGCAGCACCAAACTAAGGGTGGCATGATGGCCAGAGAATAGCAACTGCTGGCCAGGAGCCCATTGGTACCAGAGCTATGAACTGCCAAGCCTAATGGTGTGGGGGGTTCAGCCCAGGCAAACCCTGGACCATTTCAGCCTGGAATGGCAGCCAATCCTAGTCCCACTGAAATCAATGTCAAAACTCCTATTGATTTCAGTGGGAGCAGAACTGAACCCTGGCTTGTGCCTTTGTTTCTATATGTGAGTTGTGAGACATCCCAATGATTTTTTTTTTAAATTAACATTTGAGGGTTTTTACATAATTTGTATGCAGAGAATGAAAATCAGCAATCTTACAGGATAAAGTGTTTAGAAATGGCACAAGTAACATTTAGATTTAATTAAGATTTGTTTCCAACAACAATCCATAACAGTCAAAATAGTTAATCAAACATACAGTAAGTACAGACATACAGAATTATGCATACTTGCTATGTGGCATGTCTCACTTCAACAGCTTTGTTTTCTCAGTTAATTCTTACTAAATTAACACTAGCCCACACCAGTGAATTTGTAAGAAAAAGGGGTGCAAATTCTACAGCTGAACAAACTGAACTAACACTGCAACTTACCCAGCTGGAAGATAAAAATATTTGGCAGGGAATTAAATGAGGCTGAAATCTTGACGCTGATCCAAGATGGTTTATGTGCTTGTGGTCAAGTCATAATTACCACAGAGAAAGCTAAGGAATTAGCATTGGTCTAGATACTATAAAATACAATGAAAAAAAGATGGTCCCTGCTCATAGAACTTCCCGTCTAAGTAGGTTTGTTGATCTCAGTTCAGACTACAAGACTTAACTGTTTCTCCAGATTTAATTTATGGGAGCATTTGAACTGGGTTGAGGGGCTTTTGTGGTTGATGGAACTTTAAGACCTGAGGCTGACCCTGTATAATTACTGCTTTTTTAAGGACTAACATGCTGTGTACTAGAATCTAAAATCTTGCCAGCTGGAATGGTTTGGAGCCTGAATTCCAGAATGGAATGAATGGCTGTATCTTGTCTATAAGGATCCACCAATTCTGTCAACTCCATTCATTTTTGTTAGTACTCTACTTTTCTTGATGTAGTTAACATCATTATTGTTAATTAAAAAGGCATATGGCTTGTTTGATTTTGGAAGACCTAGAAATGGGAGAGCTACTCTGGTTGCATTAGTATTGTTCTTATTTCAGATGTACGCAGAGGATCATAGGTGCATGTGACAAAAGGAAAATATAACTACATTTTATTTCATATAAATGTATTCATATACACCACATCTCCCTCTTCCCCCCTCTTCCCATGGAATGGATCATAGTCTAGCAATTAGAATAGTGGACAAGGAATTCAAATTGATACTATCATTGTACTTGTGCAACTTTGTGCAAACAAGGTAGCCTCTCTGTGCATCAGTTTCCTGGTCAGTAAAATGCGCGGTAGAGGGGAGAATAAATCTAGTCAGTGCCGTATAAGGATGCTATGCAACTTACTGATTATTTATAAAAAGCTTTTGAAATCCTTGAACTAGAGCAGCAAGAAGTATTTTCAATTATTATGATAAAGGCAGCCCTTCTTTGAGGAGAATGCAAACCACCTATCGGGTAGAAGTTATCACTACCATTTTACAAAGAGGGAAACACACACACATAGAAGTCAAGTGTCTTGTCTTGAGTCTCATAGCAAGTATGGGAGAGTAGGAGGCAGGTGGTCTGATGCTCAGGCTTGTGTCTTAGCTATCAGACTACACCCATGGTCACCAACCAGTCGATCGCGATCGACTGGTCGATCGCGAGGCCTCGACTGGTCGATCGTGAGGCATTTGGGACCTCCACCCCCTTTTTCCCCCCACCCCCAAGAAGCCCCACTACCTACCTCCAGCGTAGTGCCGGCTTCACGCGGGGTGGACGGAAGTCCTGCCTGCAGCTTTGCGCCACTTCCGGGGATTCCGGAAGTGCGCTGGCTGCTCCCCTCCCACAGCTCTGTGGCATGCTGTGCCCTGGAGGAGGAGTGCGGCGGCTTCCCTGCACCGCAGGAGGGGTGAGTCGAGCGCAAGGGTTTCCCTGTGCTGCGGGAAGGGGGTTTGGCCCCGGGGCAGGTGCGTGCAGGGGTTTCGCTGCGCCCCGGGAGCAGGGGTTGGCCCCAGGGCAGGCATGCGCGGGGGTTTGGCTGCACCGCAGGAGGAGGGTTTGGCCCCAGGGCAGGCGCGCGTGGGGGTTTGGCTGCGCTGCAGGAGGGGGTTTGGCCCTGGGGCAGGCGCGCGCAGGGGTTTGGCACGTGCTGGCCCCAGAGGAGGCACGCTCTGGCTTCCCTCGGGAGGAAGAATCCTGGGAGGCGGGTGCAGGGGACTCTCTGCCCCCACTGCCCCCACTCCCCTGTTCCCTCTCCCCACTCCCCAGCCTCAGAAACCTGTCCCCAGCCTCAGAAACCTGTCCCCACTGGCACCCTGTCCCCTGCCCTCCTGGCACCCTGTCCCCTCTCCCCTGTCCCCAGCCGCAGAAACCTGTCCCCACTGGCACCCTGTCCCCAACCCTCCCAGCTCCCTGTTCCCTCTCCCCTGTCCCCAGCCGCAGAAACCTGTCCTCACTGGCACCCTGTCCCCTGCCGAAGCACCCACTAGCACCCTTCCCCAGTACTATGTTCCCTGCTCCCACCAACACAGTTGGGGCCACATTAGTGAAGCTTTTGGGGGGGGGGGGTTGGAGGAGGGTTTTTTTGCATCTCACTTGTGTGGCCCCAACTGACTTTTCTGGGGGTCAGTGACCCCTGACTCAAAACAGGTTCCCTGCCCTCCTCAGAAATAAAGACAATGCAACATTTTTGTGTTTGACATAGTATTTTATTTAAAAATGAAGACTGGCCAACAAGCCCCCATCTGGCCACAGCATCATAACACTCCTGCACCCCCCTTTTCCCCAGACCCTACATCTGAGCCTATCATACACTGGAACCCCCTGCCCAGAGCCCCTCACATACCCCAACCCAAATTCCTGAACCTTCACATCCAGAAGTCTGTGGCTTGCTTAGTACCCTAACTCTACATCTGACCCTAACACTGCCCGGCCTGGAGCCCCCTCCCCGAGCCAGCATTCCCTTATCCACCTCCTCCTGCATCCAGATTTCCTCCCAGAGCTTGCACCTCTCACCCCTTCCCACACCCAAATCCCTCATTCCCACCCCGGAGCCTACACATCCTGTCTCAGCCCAGCTAGGGTCCGGCTGGACTGCAGGAGTTTTCAGGATTCGGAGATATCCCAGAAAACTCTTCTGCATCCAGGGATGCGTTTGTTCTTCCACTTTTTAGTGGAAGAGCAAACATGATCTTTCAGTCACCCCTATATTCCTCTTTCCATGAGGAATAAGGGGCTTCAAAGAAGGGTTTTTTTTTACATTTGGTCCAGTCTAGAAAGGCCAAATGTTGGAAAAACTTCTTCCTACAGAAGAATTGGGGGGAAAAAAGCAGCAGTATAAGGGTTGGGGATAGCAAGTGATGGAGAGGAGGAGAATAGAGAGGGCGGGGTTTCCAGGAAGGGGTGAGGTTTCAAGGAAGGGGCGGGGCGGTAGATCTTGGCTTGTTCTGTCATTTAAAAAGTGATTTTGGGTGTAAAAAGGTTGGAGGCCACTGGACTACACTATGTAAACATAAACAAATAGTTAATCAACTATAAATGTTTGGATTGATGTTTCTGGAAAGAATACCATGAGAAATTAGTGTTTGTAAATTGAGGACACTGAGCATTCCCATCGATTTCCAATGTATTTCTGTATTAAATACATGTATACAATAGCATTGTACCACCGCCATTTCTATTACGTTCATCAAGTACCACTAGGTACATGTCAATATATTTCCAACAGATTCCAAACAACTTTTCTGTAGCTTATCTCAGATAATAAAAAACCAGCAGTTGTCCTGAAATCCCAAATTTAGGGAAGTCCTCTCACAGACTTACTTCTCCTAGGGTATGTCTACACTTGCACCCTAGTTCGAACTAGGGATGCAAATGTAGGCGTTCGAAATAGTCAATGAAGCGGGGATTTAAATATCCCACGCTTCATTAGCATTATCTTGCCGGCACGTTACTCTGATCAACAGCTGTTTCGAAAGTGAAAGTGTGTGCCGGGACACGTTAGTTTGAACCAAGGGGTTCGGTTCGAACTAACACGTCCTGGCACGCACTTTCACTTTCGAAACAGCTGTTGATCAGAGTAATGCGCCGGTGAGATCATGCTAATGAAGTGCGGGATATTTAAATCCCCGCTTCATTAACTATTTCGAATGCCTACATTTGCATCCCTAGTTTGAACTAGATATCACCATGATGGATGTATTAGGAGTACTTTGTGAAAGGAAGTGAATTGTATCTCACAAAAGCATATGCCCTAATAAATGTGTTAGTCTTTAAAGTCCTCCCGGACTCCTTGTTGTTTTTGCTGAAACAGACTATCAGAGCTACCCTTCTGAAACCTGTCATTTCACGAGGGAATCATGGATCTTATAAGAACCCCAATGGCAGAGCATTTCACAAAATGTTAAAAATACACCTTTGAATCTCAGGCTGTTTGATACTAGGGATGTGACAGGATATACATTTAAATGGTTAACAGCTAACATTCACAATCACACGCAAGGCAGTGGTGGGTGGAGCATGTGGGAGCCAGTGCTCGGGAGGAGCCGGCTTTTAAACTGGTTCCCCACAAGCACTGACTTACAGGGAGCCGCCTGCCCCCTTCCCCCTGCACTACTGCCTCTGAATCAGAGGCAGCAGCGCAAGGGGGGCTGGCTTTTAAGCCAGCTCCCTGCATGTACTGGCTCCTGCAGAGTCACTTGCCCCATCCCTCTCTGCATCAGTGTGAGGGGTGGCAGGCAGCTCCCACAGATCCACTCCCCCCACTGCAGTTTTTTAAAAAGTGGGTGCGTTCTTTTGGCATCCCTGTATTCCTCATTGTACGAAGAAGAAGGGGTGTTCTGAAAGAGGACATTTTTCTGAAATTTGGCTCGGTGTAGATGGGCCAAATTGTGGAAAAGCCTCTTCCAAAAAAAAAAAAAAAGCAGAAAAAGATGCGCAAATTGCAAACCGCAATTTGCGTATCTTTTTCTGACTTTTCTTTGCAGTCTAGACATAGCCCTAGTTTCCCTCCATCATATCAATGGATTAGAGACAGATTCTGATGACTGTGACGTACAAATTCAAAGTCACTGAGTGGAGTGACTGATTTCATGTATATGTGTAACAGTGATCAGAATCCAGTCCATTTACCATAAGCTTTTGAAGATGGATATTGTCTTTTGTTTTTTTTTAAAACATCATGAATATTTAGAGTGTTATATAAATAATATGTCATATTTAAACCTGTCAGTGGAATCCATTGCTAACTGCAATTCTTTGCTTTTTCTTACTGATTAAGCATGGTATTGAACTAAAAGGCTTGATACATAAAACAAAGATTTAGTGATTAAAAGTTGAGTTAAATAAATTTGAACTGGAAGTAAAGTGTAAATTATTTCTAACAGTGACATTAATTATTTATCCATTGGAATTTATCAAAGGTCATGGGAGATTCTCTATCCTGGGCAATTTTTAAAGCATTATTGGCTTTTTTCCTAAAAATATATATGGTATTGTTAGAACAGGAATTACTCTGTGTGTGTGTGTGAGAGAGGGAGAAGTTCTATGGTCTTTTTAATCCGGATAGTCAGATTAGATGATCACTTTGGTGCCTTCTTCTCATCTCAGTAGATCAAATCAATATATTTCTATAATTAAAGAGAGAGCCCACCAAAATCAAACATACCAAACCCTTATATAGTAATTGTACAAATAGTCATGTTCATTTAGCATTTTTTCCTTACAAAAAAATCACAGTTTGTCCCATTGATCTGAATCAGAAAAAAAAATTAAGAAAAACAAAGTAATCCATTATTCCAGTTTGGGCTGATTTGCACAGACAAAAATGAAAGAGACAGAGCAGATAGTATATCTGCTAAAAAGTCTGATGCAAAACAAACAAAACTATTCCAGAGACATGTTTTCCTCCAACTTCCAAACATTCTAAAAACACTCTGTAAACTGATGCTCTTATTTGTAATAAATAAATAAAAATGATGCCAGCTAATTGAAATAATGAGAATCTTAGAACTTCATTATGAGCCCTGGAGCAAAGGAGAAAAGCTTCTTGGTCATTTATAAAAGAGAGCTCAATACTCACAGAGTTTCAAAAAATGTTGAAAGACATTTCTGTCTGGTCAGGTTAGCATCAGATAACCATCTTGATGTTTTGCTCAGTCCTGTCTTGGGACAGCTGCATATGCCGTTAGGGATGTCAACAAGTAGACGACTAGATAATTAACCGATAAACCTAGGCTTATCGACTAATCTTGTCGACTACTCACATTTCCGCCCCCCCTTGCTGCCTCTATAACAGAGGCAGCAATAGGGGAAAACAGGAGTTGGTGCTGGGGGGAGACAGCTTAAAAGCCAGTTCCCCAAGCACTGGCTCCATGGTGCTGCCTCTCCCCCAGCTGTTGCTTCTAGCAGGGGCTGCATGTCCACAAGGGGAGCTGGTTTTTTTTTTCAATTGGCTCCCCTCATGGACCAGTTCCCCTGCCACCTCACGCTGCTGTCTCTGCCTCTGCACACTGGCTGCTGGCCCCAGCCCTGGGGATTATCGAATAGTTGTATGCCAACAAATATTTCATGCGGTTACATTACCATTCAGTTACCCGATAGCTAACATCCCTATATGCCATCTACTTTCCCAAGGCTAGAGCATCTTTCAATTAAACAGAAAAGGTTAATGACTTTTGCAGTGATCAGTCCTTCATTCTGAATGATACAGGAACGTAATCTGTAAGCAGGGTAAATTCCTCCAATAATTCACCACAAATTTGTTCAGCTGAAGGCTTACAGGTGATATTGTTGGGAAATTAGACAGGATATTTATATATCTTTTTTCTTTGCTCACCCTCAATCCTAAAACATCAAAGAATACCTTGAGTGGAGGGTTGTCTCACTTCAACTTTCCTTCTCCGTTTGCTATTCATTGGTTTTGCTTTTCTCCCTTCCCAGTCCCCTGGGCTAGAACTTGGCAGAGAGAAGCTAAAGGGAATGTGACTCACACTGGTGACTTCATTTGTTTTAAGAGACCTGAGTAACTGCTCTAGCCCAGTTACAGGAAAGCTGCACTCCCCCTTCTTTCCCCTCCCCCTGGCTTCCACCCTCAGAAAAACTTAGGCCCATGTTTGTAATATGAGCAGCCCATCTGATCTTAGCGATAATTATATCATTCCTCTTCTATTCACTAAACTTTCTTGTTGTGTATTCAAGTTAACCCCTCCTTGGAAATTTAAGGAGGCTTGAGTTTAGGAGCAGCTTCTGGCCACCAACAGATTTCTGATTAGGGTAAGAGTGGAGATGTTTCAAATTATCTCACATAGAGCTCTCATTCTAACAAAACAGAATTCAAATGTCTTCCTCCCTTTCCCTTTTGTTACTGCAACAATAAAAAACATATCTTAGACATTAACCAATCTGGCAGCAATTAGACAAGAGTAAAAACTTTTATTGTGCTGGTTAAAAACAATGTCAACATAGAAAATAATAACATCCCAAGAAAGCCCAATGTGAGACACTGCTACAACAGCTTCAGTATAGAGTTCTAGTGAAGCTGAAATAGATTCCCTTTTGATTTTTTTGTTTAAGGGATGGATGGGTCAGGTATATGAGAAATCACCACAGAAGCCTATGCTGCATTCTACCAAAATATATTTTCATTTTTAATTATTAAATCAACATAATGAGAGTGGCATTAGCATTGAGGGGGTGGACCAGATGGCAAAGGCTTAGTGTAAGTAAGATGTTAATTAAAGCAAGTTGGTTTCTGCCCTAACAGGGTTTTTGTTTAGTTTGAATGTGGTTGGCATGAGCACTTGTTACAAGGGACAAAACAGACTGCCTATACCATGATTTCTTCCCCACCTGCTTCAAGGCTGCTCTACAGCCATGTCAGAGCAGCAAAGATCCTCCAATCACTGCTTCAGTATCCCTAAATCTTTGCAGTGCTAGAAGCAACTACTGGATCTCCCTAGGAAGCTAAGAATCCTTCCCAATGGGATAAAGCTCCTCTTCTTAATCCAATGGACATATGACTTTAAAGTCATGACATTTTTACACACAAAGAGTACAGGAAGGGGGAACTAGGGTGGTGTTAAGCCACATTAGTGCTGTCCTGATCCTGAGCTGCTCTGGGGGCTGGTGAGTACCCTGATGTAACTTAGAAGACAATTCTGGGGCCTAAGTTAGGGCAGCCTCTTGGGGCTGCCCAATAGGCTGCAGGCCTGCCAAAATAGGCGACTAGTGCCTGCAGAGGGATGTGATACAAGGAGGGCCACCTAGAGGAGCAGAGAGGGGGTATGAGGAGGCACTCCAGTTAGTGATTAAGATTTTAGTGGGGACACAGAGGAGTGGTGCACAAGTCGCCTATGCCTGCCGGGGATCTCCATAGTGTTGTAGCCTGGAGACAGGCCCCATGTGTGCAAGACAGCTTTATGGCTATGTCTGCACCAGAAACTTTTTCCGCTAGTCAGATACATGCTTTCATACCCCATTACACTGCTCTGGCCCTTGCACTTGTTGAAAAGGAGCCCTAAGGGTAGCTATTTGAAGAGGATGTTAAAATAGGGAGATAAGCTAATGGATAGAAAATAGATGAGATATTCAAAGATGGATACATCTATTGCATGACTGCAATTCATCACACAGCTATCACCTCTCTATCTGTGGCATATGTTTGTGTATATGTACATACACGTGCAGTGTTTATATTAATCTATAGATTTAATTTCTTATAAGGGTGCCCGTCATCCCAGTTTTTATGCAACAGTACATATGATTTTGTACTTCACAGCTGATACGTGTTACATAAAATAAATAGTTCCTGTATAAATTATCTGAACATATCTCACTATTTTTATAATTAAAAGTGAAGCTTTCACAGGCATTCTGCCTGTGGTTTTATCTCTCTAAATTTCCTGTGCTCCACTCTTTCTGATTTAAAATCTTAAGTAAACAATGGGCAATTAAAAACAATAAATGGTCTGGTAGCACTTTATAGACTAACTAAACATGTAGATGGTATCATGAGCTTTCGTGGGCACAGCCCACTTCTTCAGATGACCGGAGTTATGAGTTGGGGATATGAAAATTCAAAATAAATAGGAGAGGGGAAGGGGAGGGAGGTAGGAGACATCACCCCTAATATCATTATCTCATAGACACTAACCCCCAACCCCCCTCTGTTCTAAAATCTGATTCATCAATTTTATGTGTGTTCACTTTTTTTTGATTGTATCCCTTTGGTGTATATGGTCATACCAATTTTCTTCCACAATTTGATCTGAGGAAGTGGATCTGGCCCACGAAAGCTCATCACCTAATAAACCATCTTGTTAGTCTTTAAAGTGCTGCATAGTCCTGTCTTTTATTTCATCTGGAGAATGGGTACTTAAACCTAAGCAGATAAAAATCAAAGTCAATAGATAGATTCCTAAAACAGGAAGGATACCACTCAGGGAGCTGTTAGTGGGCAATTAGTGAGTTTGGATTAATCTATACTTCAGCAGCACAGCTATGGTGCTTTAGCTGTGTTGCTCGAGTACCAAACTGTAGATTCTTCCACATAGAAAGAGTTTTCCGTCTCTGAGAGGGAGTAGCTAAATAAATGGTGACGACTACGTCCTAGTCACTTCTTCACTGGGGGATAGTTCGACCTAGTTATGGTACCCAGAGTGTTCCTTTATCTCCAAAGCCCTGTGTGAGGAAGCTAGATCAATCCAAATATTAGATGTAGACCAGGCCTTAGGAAGAGCCATCCCAAGAGTGACCAAAGTAGAGAGATATTTGGAAAGACATTTCTCAAAGAGCAAATACTATTATGCAAGCACATGCACCATCTAAATGGTATGTCACAGACACAGAATGCATTGTGTAACAACATTCATAGCTGCAAAGTCTGGCATCTGCTTTTAAATGGCAATATAATGAGGGTGGTTAGATAGCCAGTTACATTCAAAGTTCTGTGTGACCCCTCTTTGCTAATTTGCCACTGCTGCTGCTTCCATACCAGTAGTGTAGAACAATAAAATGAGCTAGTAAAGACTCCATCTTTGAAGGAATTCCATGGAAAGACAAAGTTTGTGTAGGACACAGAATTCTTTTGTGTGATTTTTGCCACATTCATCCATTGATATTTTTCCTAGAGTGGGAGGGTGAAAGTTACAAGGAGGAGGGTAGGAGTTGGGGGAGGAAAGAGACAAGGAAAGGAGATGTACAATGAAGGAGAACAAGAGAAGTGGGGAAGGAGAGAGACAGGGACAGGAGTCAGGCAGCGTGGAGATAGACAGGATCTGGCTGAATAGGAGCAGAAAGTTTATAACACTAGAGCATAGGTTGCCAGACAGTAGTATGAGAGCTTGTTGGAAGTGGTGCACTGTAATAGGGTTCTCTGTCCTCTTTAAGAGGTTGTGGGACCCTGTGGCCAGCCAACCACATTCCATTACAAGGCTTCTTGAAGGCAAAAAGTATTCAAGGGAGCAGCAAACTAGCTGAGAGAGGGAGCGACCTCCTTAACATAATAAAAAAAAAAGCTGTTAGATGACTTCTAGAGGATTAAAAGGGAGAGGGCTAAAGACTGGAGAGCAGAACTGCAGGGAACATCAAGAAGTGAGGCCTGGGATCAGAATCAGGAGGAAGAGTGGTGAGTGGGGGAAGCCTGCCTGAATCATGGCCCAGCACTGAGAAGGCCGGAGGGCCCTGGAATTCAGAGGACAAGTGTGAATCCCAGGAACAAGGGAGGCACCATGGAATGGAAGTGGAAGTTGGATGCTGGTGAGCTGGGGAAGCCTGGTTGAATCACTTCACAACCCCATGCAGGAGAGCTGTGGAATTCCATAGCCAAGAGGAAGAAATGGAGAGACAAGGACAGGAGAAGACACAAGGGAAAGGTCAGGGGCTACAGCTTTCTGGCTCAGAGGCAACTGCAAACATGAAGCCTTGTGGGAGAAAAGGTATGAATTGGAGCTGATTTTCCCCTCACATGTTTCTGAGTGTTCATGGAGGGAGTCATGAGGACTACCACCGCTGGCTGAAAGACAGAGTTGGTGAGACGGGCCAGAATTAATGCTGACCCCATCAGGAGAGCTCTGAGACTAATGTCGCTCTCCCTTTTTGTCCTGGGTTTAAATGATTTACAAATATGACACTTTGTCACTGTTGCTAATGTGTTCTTGCCCCAGACAATGCAGGCAGCTGGTATGAGGATCACTGATGAGCATGGAGTGCCTACAGTGATCACAGGGCTTAAAGTCCAGGGATCCCATCCTGAGGCAAATCATGTTTGGGACAACAAACGCTAACTGAAATACTAAGGGATAACTAAGAACTAACATTTGTTTTTAACAGGAAAAAAGGCCCCAAGGCAGAATGCCTCTAAGATGCTAGCATAGGGGAGGGGCAATAATTTTCACAGTGGGGGCACTCCATGAATTTTGATAAGTTGTCTGGAGTTGTCTCTGGGCCTCTAGAAGGGGCAGGACATCAGGCAGAAGGGGTAGGGGTGGGGGTTAGAGAGTACATGTGAGTGAGACTGTATGCAAGAGAGATACAGACATTGTGACACACTGTGTGTATGTGGCACAGACTGGATGTGTGACAGAGTATGTGTGCTGCTAAGTAAGTCTCTAAGAGAAGCTGTGCACTGTCTCTTAGACAGGAAAAAAGTCCTGCTCGTTGTCTCCCCTCCACCTGCTCTGCACAGATGGGCATGGGGGAGGTAGAAAGAGAGAGAGAGAGAGATATGGTTGCTGGAGAAATCTTAGGAACAGTGCACTGACTCTTAAGACAGGCACTCATCTCAGTCACACACCATACTTCAAACTAGAGTAGCTTTGTTGTGTGTGTCCCTCTCCCTGACTCTGCTGAGATGGGGTACATGGACAAAGAGACACCCTGACATCTCTACTCCTCTGCACTCCTCCCCGCACAGTTAGTAGGAAGGTCCTGGGAGCAGCTTGGCTGCAGGATGGAACAAGGTGGGAGGAGGGGTAGCTGAACATCCTGACCACACGCTCTGCTAATCAGGGGAAAGGGCTGGATAGAAATGCTTAGGGTTGCCAGGTGTCCCGTTTTGAACCAGACAGTTCAGTATTTGAGCTTTCTGTTCGGGAAACAAATTGAGAAAATATAAATGAGAAAATATAAATGTCTGGTATTTTCTAAATAAGATGTAATGTAGATTGTGATGTAATGTCAAGCGTGTCCGGTATTTTTGTTGAAAACATCTGGCAACCTTAGAAATGCTGTGCAAGTTGGATCTGGCCCACAGACCGTATTTTGCTGTGTTTTCCTGTGTTAGCACAAGATATTGGAACATTCTAACATCACTACTGGTGGCAAGAAAGAACTAAGGTGGTGGTGAGGAGAGCACACTGCTCCATGGAGATCCCCTCCAGGGGCTGCCAGAACCGCTTCCCTATGGATACTGCTGAGGAAAAAACTTTCAGCACCTGTGCACATGATGAGCACACACATCTAACATGGAATGGACATGAATGAGCAAGCACTCAGGCTATGTCTACACTGCAGGCTTCTTGCGCAAGAACAGCTGTTCTTGTGCAAAAACTTGCAGAGCGTCCACACTTCAAGTCCATTCTTGTGCAAGCAAGTTTACAGTAGATTGTCAGAAGAGAGGGCTTTTGCGTGCCAAGAGTTATTCCTCTCCCCACAAGGAATAAGCCTTTTTGCGCAAGAGCTCTTGCGCAAAAAGGCTAGTGTGGACGGGAACAGGGGTTTCTTGCACAAGAAACCCCTATGGCTAAAATGGCCATCAGAGCTTTCTTGTGTAAGAGAGCGTCCACACTGCCATGGACGCTCTTGTGCAAAAGCACATGGCAGTGTGAACGCGCTCTTGCGCAAGAACTTTTGCGCAAGAACTCTTGCGCAAGAAGCCTGTAGTGTAGGCATAGCCTCAAAGAAGAATACTGTTCTTCTGATTAGATTCCAGGATACCATAGGAATTAGTTCATTCAAAACCTAGACAGGCAGGCGAATTAAAGCACAAAAAGACATGACTTTAGCCTGGATCACCCATTGAGATAAAATCAGGTCCTGATGCCCTGTTCCCTGTTTACCCACTAAGCCACACCCAGGGGACCAACAGCCTCGCCAGGATACCTATTAATTTCATGAGGTGACCCCTAGTTGTTTGTGTTATAGGAACAAGTAAATAACTTTTCCTTATTTACTTTCTCCACAATGGTCATGATTTTATAGACTATCATATTCCCCTTTGTCTTATTTCCCAACCAAAAAGTCCCAGTCTTAATCTCTTCTCATATGGCAGCTGTTCCAAACCCCTAATAATTTTTGTTGCCCTTTTCTGAACTTTTTCCAATGCCAATATATCTTTTTTGAGATGAGGTGACATCTGTATGTAGCATTCAAGATGTGAGTGTACCATGGATTTACATAGAGGCAATAAAGTGTTCTTGTTCTCTATTCTTTTTTTTTTTTTCATGATTCCTAACATTGTTTGCTTTTTTGACTGCTGCTGTACATTGAGTGGATGTTTTCAGAGAACTGTAAACAATGATTCCAAGATCTCTCTCTTGAGTGGTTATAGCTAAATTAGTCCCCATCATTTTGAATATATAATTGGGATTATTTTTTCCAATGTGCATTACTTTGCATGTTTCAACATTAAAATTCATTTGCCATTTGTAGCCTAATCACCTACTTTTTTGTGAGATCCTTTGGAAGCTCCTCACAGTCAGCTTTGAACTTAACTGTCTTGAGCAGTTTTGTATCGTCTGCAAATTTTGCCACATCATTGTTTACCCCTTTCTCCAGATCATGTATAAATATTTTGAATAGGACCCTTGTATAGACACAACTAGCGCACTCCAGATCTCACTGCCCTAGAGCAGCTCTGGGAGTGCTAGCGGACATCAAATAATCTTACTCAGTATTCACTGAAAATTGAGTCACAACCAGGTATTTAATTTAAGAGTAAAAAAAAAGCAAGTTGGCCCCCTCCCTAATATGAAGCACACATGTTCAGAGCAATCCAAGGGTAGGCTATACCTATTGGCAGGGCTTGACAAACAGCGGCAAAACCTACTCGCCAGTCCCGCATTGTGCATGTGCAAGACCCGCATTGCACATGCGTGCGCCGCCGGTGAACGGGGTAACCGGCTGAAATCTACTCGCCATGGGCGAGTAGATTCAGTGATTTGTCGAGCCCTGCCTACTGGTACTGGGATGAAATGAAGAACGGCACAACTAAAGCAGAACAACAAGAAAGGTCTTATGGTCAGGAAGCATAATTAGCCAGTGGAGTAGTCTCCCCGTGGGAGAACTAGAATACTTTGGTAGATTTGCTCATGTGATCCTCCTAGGAAGTTCTTGAGACACACAGTGCCTTCAGGACACCCACCACTAGCCTACTAATGAGCCTCCTGGCTTGGCAGATTGCAGCTGAGAAAAGCCCATTGATTTTGAATTTCACTAGAAACAAGATGTAGACAATAATGATCTGCAGTGCAAGCACAGTACAAGTAACATACTAGCCTGTACTATAAAGAGGTAGCTTTTGAGAGTATGGGAGGGGAAAACATAAACAATTTTTCACTAATACATTGAATATTTATTTTTCAACTTTTTCTTAGATGACTTAAATAAAGATTGCAATGCTGCTGCTTGAATGCCTTCTCTCTCCCCCTGCTGTCCTCTCCTCAGAAGCCAGCTGCTTTTTCAGAACCACCCTTTGAGCTAATAGCCACATTTATCTGGAAATAATGGAAAGGGAACAACAACAAAAAAACAATAAAAAACTATGTTAAGATGGCATTATGACTGGGAATACTTGTCAGTAATTTCAATAAAAACCATTACAAGGATGTTGTAACTATCCCAAAAGTTGGCATTACAAGAAATAAAAAAACACATTAAAATACAGAATTTAGGCACTAAAGAATGTATATTCTGCCCTGTGATAACACCATATATTTGTTATGAAAGCATCTGCAGGAGTCTGTGGATCACTGTGCCTCAACCTTAATTCCATTTTAACAACTTGGTGTCTTGGAACTTCCTTAGTTTTTAAAAGCTTCAGAGGAGTAGCTGAGTTAGTCTGTACCTAGAAAAACTTAAAAAACAATGAATAGTCTAGCAACTCCTTAAAGACTAACAAAACATGTGGTATCATGAGCTTTCATGGGTACAACCCACTTCTTCAGTTTTAACAGTCCAGTTCCAAAATAAATAAGGGAATGGGAGTGGGGGAGGAGGAAGGGAAAAATAGTGAATTAGAGTGTTCATGTTACATGAAGCTGACAGAGAAGGTGCAAATTGTTCTTAAGTACCCATTGTTTGGTTGGTTAAGTCATTAAGATGTGGAATAGAAATAGAGCATGCTAGCCAAGTAATGTCTTTATTCATACCTTTGCGATGGGTCCCAAACCTGTAAATGAAGTTAAGTTCCAACGCTTCCCTGTGTATTTGGCTTGTGGAATTGGCCTGAAACAACAAGGTGACTTTGAGATCATTAATGAGTGCCTGGGCAGGGTAAAGTGTTCTCCAACAGGTTTCTGTCTGTTGGCTTTTCAGCTATCTGATTTGTGTCCATTAATTCTTTCCAATGGTCAGTAAAGATGAAGCTGCAATGCCCCGGGAATTTTTCTAAACACTGATGCCAGAGCTCATATACAACCAGTGAACTTTTAAAGGAGCAGACACAGTTGGGCCTTGTAATCTACCTATAAAACCCCTTGACAGGTGTCCTGTCTCCTTTGTATCACTGAGTCATTACAACTAACAGAATTGCTTACAAAATATCTGTAGTAAAAGAGTGGTGATTGCTTGAATTTCCTCTGTCACAGTGGCGCCACATAAGTTACCTGGACCTGGTCGCGTAACCTGTATAGTCAGAACAATTAAATACAATAATTAATTTAGCTTAATTACAATCTAATTTAGTCAGTTGCAGGAACATAGGATTTTATTTTTTTCTTTTCCCCAAATACCTTACCACTGAAATAATTTACACTTTGATATAATTAAAATTAGAAAGGCATGAGCTGGCAGTTTGGACCCTACCTTTAAATTAGTTCTGTAGGGTCTTAAACCCCAAGGGCCAGCCAGTCCAGTGACTTGTTGCCAACAGTGGCCAATACCAGGTGCTCCAATACCAATTGGGGAAAAGAAAAAAACAAACCTTAACACAGGATGCTAAGTTTCCTACAAAGCCCACTTCTCAATTGATAAAGTAATTAATGAGGAATGTTCAAAAAGAGGACCAATGGAAAATTTGGTGGAGGCTACGTAGTATTTTCCATACAAAACAAAGGCTGAAACTCTTTAACCTCAGCCAGTACCTCAGTAATAAAGCATCTATAGCACTTGGCTCACACAAGTGTCTCTGGAGGACCCAAAAATAGATGAGAGAGTACTATTAATGCTGGACATACATGTTTACAGGTGTTTAAAACAAAAAACACCATCAACAGAATATTCAGAGAGGTGTAATACTTTTGCTTCAGGGCTCAAACCAACCTTTAATTAATGGAAATTAGGAAGAAACTTTCCCTGGGGCTAATTATCCCTTCCCTTCCAAACACAGGGTTTCTTGCATACTTCTTTCTAGCAACTGGTATTGGCCACTGGTAGAAACAGGTTACCGGATTTGATGGCCCTGGGGTTTTTTGTTTGTTTTTCTTTTTTGGGGGGTGGGAGGAAGGGGAAAGGGCAAAAGAAACAGAGAAATTATATTGACTAAAGAAAGTGACAAGGAGTGTAGGTTGCCTTACATAATAGTTTCCTGGAGGTATTTATCATGCAGCCCAGAGAGTGATTTGGAAAGTACATTCCCTTTACATGATAGTAGAATCTATTTCAGGATCAAGAAAATAAAATGTCAAATTTCATACCCAAATGTTGTAGTTAATCTGCTACATTACAAACAATTGAATTACAATAATTCCTTTCTGACTTATTCAGAATGAAAGACTCTCCTCAAGGGGAAAGGTGTACCATAAATGCTTTTATAAAATGACCAACTTTGTGTGTTCCCAGACATATTCAGAACATTTATAAGAGGTCTCTCTCATTGGACATTTAAATACTTGCTGCCACATTTAAACTTTCTCCTCATTCTAAAGGATAATTAAAACTCTCCCCTCTGCTCAGCATGATTAGAACAGTAGTTTTCAACTTGTGGTCTGCATATTCCTGAAGGTCTACAGACTTTATCTAAGACTTCCAAAGGGGTCCACATGTTTGAAATTCTGTAGGGATTTAAATGAAAAACAGTGGAAAACCACTGCTCTTAGGGAACATCTGTACTGTAGCTGAGAGAGTGCCTCACAGCATGGAGAGACAGACTTCTGTTAGTGGGGCTCAAGCTACTAGTGTGCTAAAAGTAGTGTGAATGTAATAATTTGAGCTCTCAATAGGATTACCAGATGATTTAAAAAAAATACAGGACACACTTGATCTCAGATGGGGGTGAGGACCGGCCGGGAGGGGAGCAGGGCTGGCCGGGAGGAGGTCAGGGGAAGCGCAGCTGGCCAGAGGAGATGCGGGGGGAGGGAGGAAGGGAGTGTGAACAGCTGGCAGGAAGCAGGGCTGGCCGGGAGCAGATTGGGGGGAGCAGGGCTGGCCGGAGGGGAACCGGCCAGCAGGGAGCGGGGCTGGTCGGGAGGAGCGGGGCTGGCCAGGGGAGATCGGGGGAAGGAACCGGCCGGTGGGAAGCAGGGCTGGCCGGGAGGGAGTTGGGGGAACCGGGGATGGCTGGGGGGGAACCGGCCGGCAGGGAGCGGGGCTGGCCTGGAGGGGAGCAGGGGGAACCAGCCGGCGGGAAGCGGGGCTGGCCTGGGTGCACACAGATCCTGGGGTGCTGCCCGTCCCGCGCACAGTCCCAGCAGGGTGCACTGGCGAATCCGGCCCGGCCCCCCTCCTCTCTACTGCATAGTTGCATACTGCCTGGCTGGTAGACATGCTCACACAGCATGAGCATGTCTACCAGCCAGGCAGTACGCAACTACGTACTGATACTCATGATAATAATAAAACTTACTTAATTAGAAAATACTGGACATTTATATGTCCGGTATTTTCTCAATTTGTTTCCCTGACAGAAAGCTCAAATACCGGACTGTCCAGTTAAAAAATCAAGACACCTGGCAACCCTAGCTCTCAAATCTAGGGCGTTAGGTCCTGACCTGCAGCTCAAGCTGCAATAACTACACTATTTTTAATGTACTAGCTTGAGCCCTGCTAGTTCAAGTCTGTGTTGACTGGGAGGCAGACTCTTGGCTGTAGTATCATGTCCCTGATCAGGAAAACAGTTCAGATTTATGAACATCTTACAGAGGGTAAGGTGTAATACTACCCACTAGCCAATTGCCCTGGTCAGGCCTCTGCAGGCCTCCAGACAAAGAGTGTGGGGGAGGTGGCTCTATGCCCCCCTGAAAGAGGTGGGGCCTCAGGCTGAAAGAGTGGGGCTGGGGGCTGCCAGCCCTGAGTACCGCACAGATGGCAGCACCCTTCCCACCAGCCTTCAGAGCCATGCATGTGGCACAGTACTCTGGCAGCAATTTAAAGGGCCCAGGGCTCCAGCCGTTTCTGCTGCCACAGTGAAATATTGGGTCCCATGGCAACTGCCCTCTTTGAGTCCTCCTCCCTGTCAGTGGGCCTGGCCTGGGTCTACTTGTTTGGTTTGCTGGAACTGTCAGCAGGGGAGCCCACATCCAGCAACACCTACTTAATGTATGCTAGATCAAAGCCCACAGTTTTCTCTTGTACTTTATTTTGAACATTGCTTCTGGCTTGAGTTCCCTAGCAGTATATATGTGTAGCTGATTAGCTTTGTCCTTGCCCTATATAATTGGGAAGAGGTTGGCTGTGGCCCATATTTTGAAGACACTTGGCCAGGAAGAGCTGTGGAAAGGGATGCTCACAGGGAAATTGGGGAACACTCTAGTACAGGGGTGAGCAATAATTTTTGATGCGGGGCCACGCCAAGACTTTGGAAAGTGGTCAAGGGCCGCATTCTTCCTTGATGTTAATGGAGGAGATGCGGGGTGTGGGATGGAGGTTGGGTGCAGAGGGGAGCTTGGGGTAAGGGATTGGGGTGCAGGAGGGAGACTGGAGTCTGGGAGGGAGTTCGGGTGAGGGAGGTGGTTGTGACCTAGGGCAGGGGACTGGAGTGTAGGAGTTTGGGATGTGACCTAAGGTAGAAGGGGATTGTGATCTGGAGCAGGAGATTGGGGTGCCAGATCTGGGAGGGGTTTGGGTGTCAGAGGGGGATAGAGGGTTTGGGTATGTTGCGGGGGCGAAAGAGTTGGGGCAGGAAAGGGCTGGGGTGCCAGAAGCAGGCTATGGCCAAGAGACTTACTTGCCAGCTGCCAAACTAGCCTGCCTGCCTGCAGAACTTAAAATGTTTCCGAACCTGCCTGCCTGCCTGCCTGCGTGATTCTTCTTAGCTGCCTGTTATTTCAACAAGCAGCTCCCATTGTCAGGTTTCTGCCAGAAACTGGCCAATGGGAATGTGCTGGGGGCGGGGTGGCTCCTAAAACTCCCCCTCCCCTCCAGTTTTAAAACAGAAAGCCCTGCCAGCTGCGTTTCTGCACAGGTCTGCTGGACAAGCTGGGGAGCCTGTTTGGGGCTCCCTGCTGCCTCCACTGGCCGGATCTGGTGGCTTGGCAGGCAGCATTCGGCCCGCGGGCCGTATTTTGCTGAGGTCTGCTCTAGTAGATACTAATTCACTCTGCCCAGCTGCAAAGCAAGAAACTCTGGGACAGCAGAAGCCAGGTACAAGTACAATGACAGGATGGAGCTTCAGTACCAAGAAGCAATCTTGCTCCTTGAAATCAGTATCTGATTTCAGTGGCATGAGATCAAAGCCTTAGGGAGGAGATAGGCCCTTAGGACATCCACTGCCAAAGCTGTTAATGAACAGCAGAAGGGGTTGCTATTAATTAAGAATCCATGTACAATATGCATTCACTTTGTCCTGTACATCCCCATTGCTCCTTGGCCTCTGCTTTAGATTATGGATTTACTTGGATCTTTTAAAAGCAAGAACAGTCAGTTCCCTAGAACCACAGGTAAAGGCTTGATGGATCACAAACTGGAAAATCTCTGCCTTAGGAAATTATCCAGTCTTCAGGCAATTGGTCTGAGGATTTACCTATTTCTTAAAGGTTAATGTAAAAAAAGTTATCTCCCTCTCTTTGTATACCATACCACCAAGTTATCCCCTGCCTGGGCTGTCTAGCTTCTGAAGAGCAATTACTTTGCTTTTAGAATGTGCCAAGCTGTACAAAGTGGGAGGCATTTTCAAATAGTTACCCATTTCTCTGGCACTAGACATCATTAGCCATTAGGCCAAATTCATTTCAGAGTGTAGTGTGTGTTGCTAACTCCAGGATATAGATAAGTAAAGGAAACAAATAATGAGCCAGTTAATAAGAATAGAAGGATATATATCTGAGGACGAAGTTTGACTCTTGGGTTTTAGGATCCCCCTTACCGGTGATTAAGTATTTTAGAAACCCACCACATTAAATTCTTGGATATTGTTAATTAGACATGTTCATTGTAAGAGATATTTTCAAAACTATTGTTCTCTCAAGTAAAAGGGTTGGTCCTTATATTTTTGAAGGCAACTTCTATGGCGGTTTTCACAATAGCGTCCTTTCATTCACAAGTGGTGGAACTGAGTTAGCACCCCTACAATGGAAATACTGGAGACAGATGCATGTTTCACCTCTGCAAGGGTCAGAAGAGTGGAACTTGTATTTCCATTGTATGTGGAACTTGTATGTATTTCCATACCTACCAGAGATGAGGGGAAGGGAGGAGTTTGTGGCAATGAGAGAAGGATCCAAGGACAGAAGCTGGTTGCCCCAGAGACCACATAGGATTCTTTGGTCCAGTCCAGACCAGTCTTTCAGCTACCATGAGTCCCAGGAATACGTGTGTCAGCTAAAGGGGTGGGGGGAGGACAGAGTGCTGGTACCTGGTTGTGGGGGCATCCATGCATGGGCACAAGTAGCTGAGGGGAGGCTGGGGCCCACTGGGCACCAAATACCACTACCATAAGAACAGTAGCAGAAACAATTATTGGGATGAGTCCTCCTAGTATGGAGCCAGCTGTGCACACCTCCACTTCATCTCATTATTTCCCCCTCACTGCCCCTCCTATCTTAGTCCCCCCTGTTGAAAAGGAGTTTCCATCCCCTTTCCACTTTCGCGTTCAAACTTGTTGTTCAGTGCTGAAAAGGTTCTTTCCTTCTAGAGCTCTAGCAATGTTCTCCAGTAGAAGGCCTTCTGAAAAATTCTGACAAGACTTAGCTGTGTTTGACAGCTTAAAATGGAAAAACACAATCCTTGGAAGTTAGTCATATGTATGGCCCACGTGTTTTTAGGCCATTTATGTAATTAAAATGAACAAAACAAAACAAAGTAAGTCTTTGGATCCTTGAATTTATTAACACTTCAAAACATTTCCTACAGCCAGGGGATCTCTTGCCCTTACTCCCTTTTCCACTTATTATTTTGAAACAATTTAAATTCCTTGCAATATGCAAATAGATACTTGAGGCACTATGTGAATACAATATAAAAGTGACAATATAAAAACAATTAAACCTCATGCAATACACTTAAATATATAAGTAAACGTATCATACACTCAAGCACTTAGAACAATTCACATAAGTGAATACTGTATACAATATGCATAGCTTGTTTAACAGATCTGCGGTTTATGCACAAGTAACCAGTCAGCCTAAATAGAAAAGAAAGAGTTTTAAAATACTGGATAACTGCTTAAGCCACAGCTTACAAATCCTGCTGTATTGCAGCCTCTCTGTTCACAATTGCAAGAGTAACAGTCAAAATAAGTAAATGAGAACTATGTTTAATTGAAATAATTAAGAGATCCCTTATTTCTTATAACTGGCTCTTCTTGTTTTCATCCAAGGTTCATTAGCCAGCATGCTGAGAGGACATTGCTAGAATAAAGCAATAGTTGTATACTCTCAAATTATTTTAATACTGATCATAATTATGTGTATTTTTTATCAATATAAACCGTTACAAAAGTCTAACTTTACTGCTAGATGTCTGATACAGTGCTTACATTATGTTATATACCTAACACTGGAGAAATGTGGTGGATGAGAAGTTGGATTAAAGTTGAAAGTATAGATATTATACTTCCTTTTTTGTTCACTTAGTATGTGCAGCAAAGGGTAAACTGAAGAGGCAAATAATTCTCTTTTCAAACCAGAGTAAAATGGTCAGAAACAAGTATGATTCTGCAATCTGGATGATAACAAGGTGTATTCCAGACCAGGACAGAAGTTAAGCAATGTAAACCCCCAAACTACTGGCACAAGAAGCTTTAACTGCATAATAGAAAATAAAAGTCTTATAAAGATTTGTAAATTACAAATGATGTCAAACAAACCTGGTAACTTTCTTTGACAGGATAACAAGCCTTGTGGATAAGAGAGAAGTGGCAGATGTGATAAACCTAGACTTTAGTAAAGAATCTCATACAGTCTCGTGACCTTTTCATCTATAAATTAGGGAAATACAATGTAGATGGGGCTACTATAAGATGGGCGTATAACTGGTTGAATAGCCATTCTCAGAGTAGTTATCAATGGTTCATGATCATGTTGGAAGGACATAACAAGTGGGGTTCAGAAGGGATCAGTTTTGGGACTGATTCTGTTCAATATGTTCATCAACAATTTAGATAATGGCATAGTAAGTATGCTTAGAAAGTTTGCTGATGATACCAAGCTGGGAGGGGTTGTGAGTGTTTTGGAGGATAAGGTTATATTCAAAATAATCTGGACAAACTAGAGGGATGGTCTGAGGTAAACAGAATGAAGTTTAATAAGGACAAATGCAAAGTACTCAATTTAGGGAGGAACAATCAGTTTCACACATACAGAATGGGAAGTGACTATCTAGGAAGGAGCACTGCAGAAAGGGATTGAGGGGTCATAGTGGACCACAAGTGAAATATGAGTCAATAGGATGACACTGTTGGGGGGAAAAAACAAACATAATTCAGGGATACATTAACAAGAACATTTTAAGCAAGACATGAAAAGTAA
Organism: Rafetus swinhoei; assembly: GCA_019425775.1. Lineage (NCBI taxonomy): Eukaryota > Metazoa > Chordata > Testudines > Trionychidae > Rafetus > Rafetus swinhoei. Next base: position 13,941,861 of record CM033425.1, on the reverse strand, counting down.
TTCTTCCACTCTATGCCATGCTGATTAGACCTCAGTTGGAATACTGTGTCCATTTCTGGACACCACACTTCAAAAAAGATGCGGAGACATTGGACAGGGTCCAGAGAACAGCAACAAAAATGATCAAAGGTCTAGAAAACATGGCCTATGAGAGAAGACTAAAAGAACTGGGTTTATTTAGTTTGGAAAAGAGAAGATTGGTAGGGGATATAACAGCTTTCATGTACCTAAAAGGGTGTTATAAAGAGGGGACAGAAAAATTATTCTCCTTAACATCTGAGGATATGTCAAGAAGCAATGGGCTTAAATTGCAGCAGGGGAGGTTTAGGTGGTTAAACCCTGGAATAAATTGCCTAGGGAGGCTTGGAATCTCCATCACTGGAGATATTTAAGAGCAAGTTAGACGAACATCTATTAAGAATGATCCAGATGTTGCTTGGTCCTGCTTGGAGTGAAGGGGACTGGACTTGATGACTTCTCAGAATCCCTTACAGTTCTAGTATTCTATAATTCTTACACTGAAGCAAATGGCACTGGGTAGTGTCCAAGACAGGAAACCAGTGGTTTATCTAGTTTTATATATTCTGTATGGCATTTCCTATGTTCTCAATTCTTAATTATATCATACATCTGTATTTTGCCAGTGAAATTTAATCAGATGACAAAATTATACAGGGCATCTGCACTGATCCAACAATTCAAGTGGAATTTATTGTGTAAGTCACACAAAAACTGCTGGACCCAATGGAAGATCATTTTTTCTTTCTAGATGAGGAGTTGAAAGGGAGAAGTGGAAGGAAAAGGAAAAATGAGAAGGGGGATAAGAGGCTGCTCTCTAGAACTAATCGTAAAAACAGATGCATTGTTTATACTAGTATAACATTTCCTATCATCTCAGAGAATCTCTAGAAATAAAAGGACATTTTATATGTGATATTGCTCAAACTATAAAGCAAGCAGCAGCATTATTAATTTAGCATGAACTAGAGTCCCATTAGACAGCTAGAAAAAGGCTAATATGTAGAGGCAACTAGAGAAACTGATTACATTGGGGATCCCCCTTGGAAGTCCTTAAGATGCTTCTTGTTTTCTAGCTATGTCTCCCTTATCCCTGAAGTCCTAAAGGACATCATCCTTATGACCAAGAAATGGATAACACTCCTTTCACAATTGGCAAAAGTCACACCTTAACTAGGCCACAGATGAATAACACAAATCTTTAGGAGCTGAGTGCATTGCCTCCCATATCTTGTTAAGCTTTGGAGAGCAATCCATCAGCGGAGGAGATAAATCTAGGCTCTTTAGTATAACAGATCGCTGTCACCAGACTGGCCAAATGGATGAGTTATTACAAAAAGCCACTACTACTCATATTCAAGTTTTGTTGTGATATGGTGTAATATGGCTCATTACATGTGAAAGCACAAAGCTCTGGTAAATCATGCTTTAAGGAGGACAAATGTAGAAATAGACTCCCAATTCTCAGCAAGTTAAACATTTGTCTCATCTCTGCATGCTAAAAAGTATGTATCAGCAACAAAAGATGAACCTCTGGGTATAGGAAGTTTGCTAATAAAATAAAACAGACAAAATGCATTAGCTTAAAACATTAAGATATGTTCAGATGATGCACTGCCAACTTTCTTTTAGTTTGGAATTTTTGTGTATTCCATTGTTTGTGTTCCAAGAAGCTTGAAAACATTTTTCTCTCTATTGATTTTGTCCTTTGTTTACTTTCCTGCTCACCAGCAACAAAAGACAGCTGTGTTGGCAATGTAAGAAATTTAGTAAAACTCAATGTTTGTCAAACAATCTCAGCAGGAATGTGCACAGCTTGGAAAACCCACATGAAACTAGAACTGCAGAGCAACTTGGTGCTCACATGCGTTTTCTCTTTTCAGAGGGTCTCTTGAAAATAATGACTTTAAAATGATTCACTGAACAAGAATTCAAGCTTATAGCATGGATGGGGCTAACCTAGTCTTGTCCATATCACAAGTTATAACTCTTTTAGTAGAGATGGGGCTCTGGGTTTTGTAGCATAGACCTTCCAAATAGTTGCTGCCGAGCAGTAGTTTTCACCCTTTGCCAGACCAGCACAGTGTTACAAAAGAAACCCTAGGAACTACTTCTTCCATTTAACTAGAAAGAAAGATAGATGGTTCTGACCTCTCACCCATGTTCTCAACCCAAACCTGAAAAGATATATTCAAAATGAATGGGGAAGGGGAAGTGACCATCAAATGCTCAAAACAGTTAAAATTACTAACTTTTGGGTAGAGATAAAGCCTGGGGAATTTTAACCCAGAAGAGAATAGTCCAAAGTTATGAACTGAATAGAGCAAAGAGACTGTTCTTTTGTCTTGGTATACTGCCTAGAACTTTAGTGCCTAGAGGCACCTATAAGAAAGAACAGACATTTTAATCCAAATTTAACTAACAACTACTTATATCTATAAATCATCTACAGTGCTTAAGTGTTAAGACTAACGGATAAGAAAAATTTAGTTACAGCTGACATTTCCACCCACACATCCCCTAAAACATTTGTTACACTAAAATACAACACCTGGCAACACAACCTCAAACTATGTACAGTGATCCATTAATCTTTCAGAATTTGTAGAACACCATCACTGTGGCATCTAAGTTCTAAAAATGGAGTAGCAATCTTGACTCTAATTTCCCTAGCTTCTGTCTGTCAAATTAAAAGAAAATTCAAGGTCTAACTTAGCTTTTTTAATCTTAGGAAGCTTCTACTGAAATAACCTTTCAATATATATCCTTCATAGATTTGTATGTCATTTAAGCAATTCTCTAGTAATACCTTAAGAACCAAGACCTATTGTCCTACACATTAAAAAAAACCAAACCCTGTATTTCCATTATATTTTTAAATAACTACTGTTTTGGAAAGCTCTTTTTAGGATCTGTAGGAGGTGTCTATGAAGTTTCAGCTCACAACTATTCTTTTACCAAAACATCAAATGAAAGATTAGGTTTCTAATGGAAAACACAGAAGACCTATATCCAGAACCCAGAAAGCAAGCACTTCTCAAAGCAGGGGAAGGAAAAAAAACCAACCCCACAACTTTCTCCTGGAAATATTAGTGGCTCTTTCCCACATAATGCTAATAGCATTGGAAATCTTTTTTCCCCCTCTTTCAAGTAATATATCATCTGATCTGAATTTAGGTAAGTATCTATTAACTGCTATTAAAGTCACTGTTGTGATTAACACTATTCAACTGCCAACTCTGCTGAAACAACTCCATGCCAGTTACTCATCTTAACAGATCCAACAAGCAGTATCAATTCATTAACACAGTTTGTGGTATTTACTTACAGCAGCAACTGTGTGGTAATCAATAATCTGTGTACACAGAACTACATATTTGAGTCTAGTTCCTTTGCATGCCGGGTACTTAAAATAATTCCATCTTATCAGCATGAACCTTCAAGAACACAACAACACTAAGCGAGTTCACAGAAATCTTCTAGGTTGCTTTAACTTTGACCCCATTCCCAACCCCGCCTTTCACTGTTATAAGACAATGTTATCACTCCATTTCTGCCATTTTAAAAGTGTTTTTAATTTCTTCCAGCTCTTATTTCTCCAGAAGTAACTGACATTTGTAGCTCTATTTTCCAGCCCACTTCCTTTTTTAAAATAGGCACTAATAACACTTAAACGTGTTCCTGTCTTGCATGCTGTTTCATTCCTTTGTCACTATTAGAGGGTGGATTTTACTTAATTCCCCTCCCCCACTGTTCTAAAAACTGTCCCCCCCCAGCTCTCAAAGGTTCTACAAAAAAAAACTACATGTCAAATACACATGAACAGGCTATGACAGGAGTCCTTTTTCCTCAAACATCTCTCCTTGTTTACAGCCATGAGTTATGAATTTCTAGTCGTTGGGTTTAGGTTAGACCCAGAACATATTGTTTATTAATTTCTTTTACATTTCTTTCGAGGACTAAAGAAATAAAGTAAAATGGGTTAGAACGGAGCTGTTTAAGCACAAGGGGTATTTGCACCATATCCAAGCAGAATGAAAAGCAGGTTTTCATCAAACAGAAGATGAGGCTTTTGTGTGTTGCACTGTTTTTTTAAGACTGCTGCATTTTAGTACTTGGTTATCCTAAGCTAATTCTTAAAAGGGACATCATCCTACATAGTCAACTAAAAAGTAGTTTCAGATACCACGTCTGCCCTGAGTCCCTCAGCCAATTTTTGTGGTTTCACCTGACCTCATTCTTGCTCAGATTATAGTCATTTTAAAGTTTAAAAGAATAAATTTCAGATAGAAGTGTGATTTTTAAGTTGATGGTGTCTTTTTGAACTCTGCTACCAGTATCTAAAGTATGGCATGTCCAGTTCTACTTTTGAACAGTTAAACTAGTTTCCAGTGTACTCATGGATGACAAATCCATTTGTATTTCAAGTGCCTGTTTAGTCCTTTAAGTTCTAATAATTCCTGGATTCTGCTGCCATTTGCTGAGGCAGACTAGAAATTCTGCAATAGTTTCAATTAAAAGGAGTTTAAATATGAAAATTATAGGAATAGTAACTCCACACACTTAAATTTGATGTTCCCTCACATGTTCAACTTGCCAATTTATTTTACATTGATAATGCACAATTCTATGTTGGACATTGTCGAGGGTGAAGATGCAAGTTTTGACGACTGGATAGTTTGGGATTGTGAGATAATCAAAACTTCTAACTAAATTGTTTAACTATTTTGTAACTGATCATTTTATGTTGACATTTTAATCCCTAACATTAGGTTTCAGAATTACCAACCCAGCTGGACAAATAAGGAATGCCACACTTTTGAATTCAGAGGGTCCTCCCTATAACAGAGACCTAAGAGTCTAAAACTGAGAAATTCCCAGGACATGTCCTTATTTTCGCTACAATTAGTAAAGAATGACTCAGCCTGCCAAAAAAATGCATTTTTAAAAGCACTCACACACTTGAGACTATTCCCAGATATTAGCAAAATTTTGTTAAGCTCCACTATATTAATAATTTAAGGGGAATAGTAAGTGCAAAGATAACTAAATATTAGAAATCCAGGAATTTTTAAAGAGAAAGCTTGTAAAAAGATTAAACATTGGAATGCATGGAAATAAGGTTAAATCAAATTATCTTAATTCCCAATCTCATTGCCCAGAGAGCACTCAGAATATGATAACTGTAATCAGTCGATAATACACAGGATCAAAAGGACAGCTACTTATAGTGAATAAAGATTTGTGTCTTCTTGATGGTCATAGACAGGCTCAGGAAAAGTAGAACTTAAAAAATGTAGATGAATAAGCAAAGGAACTTAATCCTCACTATCCACAAAGGGTACATATGTCATCATTCATGTAAAAGTGCCATATATAGCACTAGTATATGCACATATGCAACGCCTCCTACATCAAGACAAAATTTGCCATTTACACAGAGAGACCAAATAGATTTAAAATTTCTAGGGCGGGGTGGAGAACCTAAGGCCTGCAGGCTGAATGTGGCCCCCCAGCTTGTCTCGATCTGGCCCCTAGGGCTCAGGGCTTCCCCCTACCCCCAGCATTGGAGAACCCACACTGGCGCTCCAGTCCCTACCACCCTCCTGCAGGGCTGAAGCATGTAAAATCTTCCAGTCTGGCTCCCCCCCACTCCCCCAGGCTCTGTGGGTGTTTTTCTTCTCACTCCTTTATGTGGCCACGAGTGATTTTTCTGTGGGCCAGTGACCCCCGACCCAAAAAAAGGTTCCCCACCCCTGCTCTAAGGTTTCCAATGTGTTTTATGCTAGTCAGTGACACTCCACCACCCTTCTTTATAAATTCCTGACATGTATTAAATGCTACAGATTTATGTTTCTTAGGATTATCAAATATTGATCAAGGAAAGCTATTGAAACCTCTGAAACTACTTTTGCAAGTACTGCATTCATCAGGTTGAACCTTGCTAGTCTAGCAATATCTGTGGATTGGCATGATTTTAGTTAGCTGGATGGCCAAGCTTCCCACAGTGCCTTAAAATTTGTTTATAGCCACCAGTCCTGACTCAGTGATCTATGCTGTTAATTAGCTCTAATTTACCCCTAAATGTCTTGTAAGAGCCCAGTATCAGAGGGGTAGCCATGTTAGTCTGGATCTACAAAAGCAACAAGGAGTCCAGTGGCACCTTATAGACTAACAGCATAAGCTTTCGTGGGCAAAGACCCACTGCATCTGATGAAGTGGGTCTTTGCCCATGAAAGCTTATGCTTCAATACATCTGTGAGTCTATAAGGTGCCACAGGACTCCTTGTCGCTTTTGTAAGAGCCCAGTAAGCAGTGTCGATGCTGCTAAACAGTATTCACCTAGTGGATCGGCAAATTCTTTTGTTCAGCTCTGGTCAGGTCCCAAAAATGCTGGACTAGAGGTTCAACTTGTAGTGTTAGTCATAACACTATTGTTGACGGACATAACATCTGCTGACTTTTTAGCCTGTTCTGCAGAGATCTGTAGGAGTCACTGACCTCTGAAAGTCTGTAGGGACCTCTGTGAAGCCGAGAGGGTGATATTTTGGCTCCACTGAAGTCAATTATAGTTTTCTCATTGGTTTCAGCAGGACCAGGATTTCATCCATAAACTCTCCATTAGTCCATGAAGATTCAAGAATATCCACAGCAAACAACTCCAAATCAAAGAATCTGTATTTCCCACAACCTACATTCTTCTACTTTAAGCCATTTGTTGGTCTCTGCTTTATGATAAAGTCTCATTTTAGCTCACACATCTGAAAAATTCATATTTTAGTCACTTGATAGCTGGCTAAGGGATTTTCACTTGGCAAGAAGCCCTGGTCAGAAATTTCAGGTGGATCTGTTTCACTTTAATGAGTTACAGGGCAGAAGATTATAAGACCACAGACAGAATATCCTATTTCTGAATATGTGGACCTCTATATCTTCAAGATGCCAAAATGCATCAGCGGTCACCAATACTCAGCAAACAAACCTAAGCTGAAGTTTCTGAGTTGCATCATTATAGAGGCAGGGTATAACAAAGAACTACTATATTCTTATAATCAGTGAAGCCTACAAATTTGAACAGACAGATTTGGCACAAAAAATTGCCCCTGACCCTCCCTATCTCACTTCCCATTAAAGAAAGCTTCTCCCATGCCTTTAGAAAGGTAGCAAAATTTCTCTAACAGAAAAATGGTTACAACATCAATGATGGAGAGGTTAGTTACTATCTTTCCCTAATACTGCCTTTCTCTGCACAGGTACTATGGTGGAGAATGCTTTGGCAGAGATCTCTGAGGGGAAGGGATCAGAAGGAGACCCCATCATCCAAAAGGGTTGGGATACATAGTCCTATGGATGGGGATTCCACAACCGTAACTCACAAGAGAAGGAAACAGATAGTGGTGGTGGGGGACTCCCTCTTGGGGGGGGGGATGGCGTCATCCATCTGCCAACCAGACTGAGAAATGAGAGAAGTGTGATGCTTGCCTGGAGCTAGAATTCAGGATGTGACCAAGAGTCTTCAGAGACTGACTAAAGCCTTCAGACCGCTACCCATTTCTACATCTCCAAGTAAGAACCTATGGTACTATCAAGAATGACCTTGAGTGGGTCACTGCAGATTATGTGGGGCTGGGGAGAAGGATCAAGGAGTTTGAAGCTCAAGATGTGTTCTTGTCCATCCTCCCTGTTGAAGGAAAAAGGTCCAGGCAGGGATCATACAATTGTGGAAGTAAATGAGTAGTTGCACAGGTGGTGTCAGAGTAAGGACTTCGGATTCTTCGAGCATGGGATGCTATTCCAAGTACAAGGATTGCTAGGAAGAGATGGGATCCATCCAATGAAGAGAAGGAAGAGAAGTTTTGCAGAGGCCTGCAAGCCTAGCAAGGAGGGCTTTAAACTAGGTTAGTCCAGGAATAGTGACCTAAGCCCTGAGGTAAGTGGGATACTGGGAAGAAACACAAGGAGGAAAATGCAACAGAGGAGGACCCCTGATTCATACTGAGGAGACAGGGCAATCAATTAGTTATCTAATGTGTCTGTACATGAACACAAGAAATCTGGGATACAAGCAGGAAGAATTGGAAGTCCTGGCACAGTGAAAGAACTATGATTTCATTGGAATAAGGAAGACTTGGTGAGACGACTCACATGACTGGAGCATTGTCATCGAAGGGTATAAACTGTTGAGGAAGGACATGCGGGAGGGAAAGGGTAGAGGAGAGTTGCACGGAATGTAAGAGAACAGTATGTTTGCTCAGAGCTCCAGTATAAAGCAGGAGAAGAGTCTATTGAGAGTCTTTGAGTTAAGTTTAGAGGCAGCAGCAACAAGGGTGATGTTGCGGTGGTTATCTGCTTTAGACTACCAGATCAGGTGGATGAGGTAGACGAGGCTTTCTTCAGAATACTAACAAAAGCTTCCAGATCACAGGCTCTGGTTCTCATAGGGGACTTTAATCACCCTGATATCTGTTGGGAGACCAATACACAGTGCACAGACAATCCAGGAAGATTTTTGAGAATACTGGGGCCAACTTCCTGGTACGAGTGCCCAAAGAACCAACCAGAGGCCATGCGCAGCTTGACCTGTCACTCACAGAGAGGAATTAGTAGTGTAAGTAGATGTGGGTGGCAACCTGGGCAGAAATGATCATGAGATAGTTGAGTTCAGCATCCTGATGAAAGAAGAAAGGAGAGCAGGAAAATACAGACCCTGGACTTCAGAAAAGAAGACTTTGACTCCCTCCGGAAACTGATAGGCAGGATCCCCTGGGATGCTAACACGAAGGGGAAAGGAATCGAGGAGAGCTGGCAGTATTTTAAAGACGCCTTATTGAACGCACAGGAACAAATCATCCTGATGAGCCATAAGAAAAGCAAATATAGTAGGTGACCAGATTGGCTTAACAGTGAAATCCTTGTCGAGCTTAAACACATAAAGGAAGCTTACTAGAAGTGGAAAAGTGAATAGATGACTAGGGAGGAGTATAAATATATTGCTAAAGCATGCAGGGTGTAATCAAGAAGGCCAAAGAGCAACTGGAATTGTAGCTAGCAAGGGATGTAAAGGCTAACAAGAAAGGTTCCTATAGCCATGTTAGCAATAAGAGGGTGGTCAGGGAAGGTGTAGGACCCTTATTGGATGAGGAAGTAACTTAGTGATAGATGATATGGGAAAAGCTGAAGTACTCAATGCTTTTTTTGCCTTTGTCTTCATAGGCAGCAGACTATAGCAAGGAGGTAAGCAGCCCTCTGTGGAGAAAGAACAGGTTAAGAACTACTTAGAAAAACTGGACATACACAAATCTATGGGGCCAGCTCTAATGCATCTGAGGGTGCTGAGGGAGTTGGCTAATGTGATTGCAGAGCCATTGGTTATAGTCTTTGAAAACTCATGGTGACTGAGGGAGCTCCCAGATGATTAGAAAAAGGTTAATATAGTGTCCATCTTCAAAAAAGGGAAGAAAGACAATCCTGGGAACTACAGATCAATGAGCCTCAATCAGTCTGTAGAAAAATCACCAAGGGAACCTTCAAAGAATCCAATTTGAAGCACTTGGAAGAAAGGAAAGTGATCAGAAATAGTCAACATGGATTCATCTAGGGAAAGTCAGGACTGACCAACCTGATGGCCTTCTATGACAAGGTAACTGGCTCTGTGGACATGGGGAAGTCAGTTGACGTGATATATCTTAACTTCAGCAAATCTTCTGATATGATCTCCCACAGTATTCTTGTCAGCAAGTTAAGGAAGTATGGATTGGATAAATGGACTGTAAGATGGACAGAAAGCTGGCTAGATTGTTAGGCTCAATAGGTAGTATTCAACAGTTTGATGTCTGGTTGGCAATCGGTATCAAGTGGTATGCCCCAAGGGTTGGTTCTGGGACTGGTTTTGTTCAGCAACTTTACTAATGACCTGGCTGTGGGGAGGGGTTGCACCTTTAGCAAGTTTGCAGATGACACTAAGCTAGGGGGAGAGGTAGATACCCGGGAGGGCAGGGATAGGGTCAAGAGTCACCTAGACAAATTGGAGGATTGAGCCAAAAGAAATCTGATGAAGTTGAACAAGGAGAAGTGCAGAGTCCTGCACTTGGGACGGAACTGGCTAAGCAGCAGTTGAGCAGAAAAAGACCTGGCGATTACAGTGGATGAGAAGCTGGTTATGGGTCAACATTGTGCCCTGGTAGACAAGAAAGCTAACTGCATATTGGGGTGCATTAGTAGGAGCATTACCAGGAAATTTAGGGAAGTGATTATTGCGCTTTATTTGGCATTGGAGAAGTCATATCTGGAGTACTGTGTCCAATTCTCGGCCCCCCATTACAGAAAGGATGTGGACGCATTGCAGAAAGGTCAGCGGAGAGCAGCAAAAATGATTAGGGGGCTGGAGCACACCTCTTACAATAAGCTGACGGATTTGGGATCCTGCCTGGGATAATTTAGTTGGGACTGGTCCTATTTTTAGCAAGGGATTGGGATTGGACTCGATGATCTCCTGAGGCCTCTTCCACTCTATGATAATACAGTAATGGAGCCACTGTCAGAATTACTAACAGGAAGAATATTTCTCCCCTATCAGGGAGTTACCATGTTGAACTATAAGATCTGTTGGTGGTAATCTGACAAATCACTTGGATTATTGTATTATCCTATGACAATATACCCTAGCATGAGTCCAATCAGTGCTGCTCTGCCTTTTTGCCCCCACCTCATTATTTTAAGGCTGCTGTCTCATCAAGCAGAGATAAATCTCCATTTTCTATCGAAGTTTACTACTCTTAAAATACTTCTGATTTAAAACATTTGGGACATTTTAACCAGCAGGACTGCTGTATGACAGTATGCCAAAAATCAAAAGTGATGTTACAATTACGGCACCTCATGAGCTGCTTTTCCTATTCAGATATAAGAGTTATAAAATAATAAATTTGCAATACAGCTTTCAGTTCCTGAATATACAAAATATTCTGGTGGTGGGAGCCATGACAGAATCAAACTAAAGGCTCCAATAGCACATATTGTGATTGTCATGGTTCTACCACCTTCAAAGCAATGTAATTATATATGCATGCATTCTGCATGCTTACATCTACACGTTATATACATATTACATGGTTCTCTAGTAAACTGTAACTTCTTACTTCCTCAAAAAGTTATTGTATCAAAAAAGTTCTCATATATGCAATATTGCCAACATTTAGCATTAAATCATGAGGCAAGCCCATTTTTTTTTTTAAATTTTACAATTGGAGTTCTTTTTATTGAACATCTGCATGCTGGTATTGGAACACAGTTGGGTTTGTTTTAGTCCACAACACTGAGGATTAGAATTTTTTTTAATTAAAGTGAAATTTCTTAGGTAAATAACCTGAGGCATGCTTGCTGCAAGCCTTAAAGAAAACCCCAAAAATGACATGAGTCTCATGATCAACACAAAGTTTGGCAACAGTGGAAAGTAAGATATTCTTGGAACACAGTTCCAGCTTATTCAGACAAACAGAAAGAGCTATAAGTGCATTACAATATTTTATATTAATGAAATAAATCAAATTTTAAAAAACGTAACTAGAACATGGTCACCAGAATTTGATAGAAAACTATCCTTCCCCATCCTTTTCTGAAACATTTAAGGCACTTGAGGGTGGCCAGTTTTTACAGGCAGACAAAGTCTACATTTTAAAAATCCTAATCATTTAAATTAAATAAAATCCAACAAAGTACAAAAACATTGCAAAAAAGCTCCCACAACCACAACATTCAGTAAATACTCAAAAACTTTATACTTTAGAATAAAATAAAATACTTCACTTAGTTTCTTATGGTTTGCTATAAACAACGTGGCAAGTTCTGAGCTTATTGAACTGGCAGAGCACAGACACACAATTTCTATGGACCCCTTTCAAACACAATCAGGTTACCAAGTAGCTAATAAAGTATGTCTGTGTCATAGAAATAATTCATCCTTGCACTGAAGTTATTTTTTCCATATCAGTCAATTAAAGTACCAGACCATGCCAGAAAGTAACTACAAATTGCTTCTTCTGTTTGGGATATTCTTAGTTCCCTTCCTCTTAAGTGTTCAATTTTATTTTCCCCAGAAATAAGAAAAGTCAAATAGCTCTTTAAAAGGATGAGGTTTATATTACATCACCCTCTTTCACAATGTTTTCTTTGGTAGGAAATGAAGAAGTTGAGAGGTCTCAGAGTATATAATGAAGAGCATAGGATCCCACTCCTGGGCACTTGATCCTCTAGAATACTGAACATTTCATAGAGATAGTATGCAGTAACAAGCTTCTCTTTGATAATAGCTTCCCTCTCCTCCACCCTAAACAGGTAACATATTATAAATAACTATCTGCATGTTGCTTTACTTTTTTAAGCACTATTTTAAATTAAAGCATAACCCAACGGTTATTCTAAGTATTCTCCTCAATTAGCTTATATGTTCCTTAAAACCACAAGGATAGAGGGACACAAACTGGCAACCTGGCAAACACTTTCAAATTATTTCCAGGGAAGAAGTAGCTGCACACATCTTCCAGTCTTTAGGGAAGAGGGGGAAACAGATATATATATAGTAAGATGACCTCTGACATTTTTCTTTGTGGAATTTTGGTCATCTTATTCCTGACATTTTACCATCTCCTTCCCCCCACTAGAGGCTTCTTCAATGGAAAGAATTGTTTTTAGTGGAACATATCCAAGTTAAGATTTTGTCATTGGGTGGCTATCACTCTGAATGTTCACCTCAGAGCTGAAAAAATTAAAGGATGAATCCTCTGCACCCTCATCAGCACTGAGGTTTTTAGGGTCTCCCAGGCAGTCAGCCAAGATGTCTTGGGGGTCCCTTAAGAATACCAGTAAGACAGTGATGTTGTCACTGGATCCATTTTCCTTTGCTGAGGCCACCAGTCTCTCTGCTGCCTTGAAACCATCTCCTTTGTTTTGCATTAAGTGATCTAGGACCAGGTCCACTACATCATATGGTCTGATGGCATCAAAGAATCCATCGCAGGCCAGGAGCAAGTAATCTTCAGAACCTGTCAGCTCAAATGAATTGCCATCTGCACTTCCAGAAATATATGGCTTCTGATATATATCACCTAAACAAGAAAAGATACAAATCTGACTGCTTTAATATGAACGATGCCTCCTCACCAGCCAACTGTTTCTATGATTCCTCAGAATTGGAAATGCTTTCTTTTAGGGCAAGTTCATATTCCCGAGATCCATGAACAGCTCTCTCTACACCTCAGGGATGAGGGCATCACAGCTAATGGAGAAAGGCCTTCAACTCTTAGCAATCCTGTGGGATTTATATGGATTTAAGGGCATCTACTATGTTTTGGGGATGGTACTAAAGCTCATTTTACCACTCCTTTAGAACAGAATGATACATGAGGAACTTCCCAAGAAAATCCTAAAATTTTCCTCCCTCAGATATATTTGTGGAAGGGCATGCTCCCCTCTTCCCCCTGCATACTAAGAGTGCATCTTGTGGAATCTTTGGGACACCATGGAGGAACTTTATGTTCATTAGCAATAATGACATGACAGGAATAAGAACATCTCCTTGCATACTGTACAATGTCCACATTACTCAGTTCAACAGCACTATCTGTACACATTCATTTTAACACAAGTGATACAGGCTTACCACTACCTTAAGTACTGTACAAAATAATAACTTGCTTCAGTTCAGCCATTACAATTCTTCATTCACTGTTATTACCTAGGGTCTTTTCTCGTTTTCCTTTAAAAGGTAAGCATCCAGATAGTTCTTTGCATGGCATTTGGGAATATTAGGATGCAAATTGTCCACTGCCAAGATTTATGTTAGATATTTGCAGTCTGAATGCAAATATGACTTTTGAAACACAGCAAGGAGAATAACATGTATATATTAAAGTGTATAGTTAAAAAAGGGCAAAAAGTTGTATCTTTCATTTACAGAAGTTGATCCAGTAAGATATGAATTCACCCATCTCCTATGGAGATATTCAGACATCTTTCAGATCAGAAGCCAATATTTGCACTAGTATCCTGTAAAACACACTTTGTAATCCTGCTAGGCTTTCAGTTAAATCATGATATGTTAGAGATGTTTCAAAGAAAGAACTAAACTAATTTTATTTTTTTCTTCAAAAACTGCTAAGGGTTGTGATGAACCCCAAAAATTTAATATTCCATTATTCCAGCAATTACAATAAAAGAAGCAATTTATTCTTCAGCCCAAGATGGGCAAACATTATAATCTCTTTATTAATAAATGATTTTCTAATTATTCAGCCCCAGGATTTTTTGTATTATGTGTTCAAAGATAATTCAATTCTGACTAATGGCCTTACTTACCAATTGCCCTGGAAACAGCGAGGGTTCCATTGACCCGCCAACAGTCCATGTAGGTCACACAGCCACCCAGGGCTTCTATACGCATTCTCTCATCCTAAAAGAACAACTCTTTATAGTAAGAACATATCCTACATCTTACTAAATTCATTGGTAGCCAATGTTGCAGAGAAAAATCTTAAACCCCTTCAACTTGTAGACTTATAATAAGATGAAAACAGCTTTTTTTTTTTTTTTTAAATAAATGAGCATCAATAGTGTTCAGAAAAATGTGCTTAATAAAAAAAGTGATAGTCTTATTGCAGTGTTCAGTTGAGAATATGTGAAAAAGACATCTTCCCTATGACTGTATCATTGCTTGTTTGTGAAACAAAAAGTGATAATCTTTGTCTATGTCACTACAATAATGTCCATAGGAAAAAGCTGGCAATACCTCCATCATCATGCAAATATTTAAGATTGTGAACGAAAGTGGAAAGAAAGAGATAATTAAAGGTTTATTGTAAGGTTTATTATATGTACAAATAAAAAGTGCATTTAGAGACAAAACATTTAACATATAATATATATATTAAATAATATATAACCCATATTTCTCAAGCCCCCAATTTATTTTGTTCATACTATAAAGGAGATGGTTCATGCAATGCCACGCCTAAACACTTGCTATTGCTTTTTCTGTTCACACATAAATCAGTTATAGTTACTTTTGATAATAAAAAGAATAAAAAGAAATATAAAATTGATTAAGCCAGTTATCATACTAAATTATTACTGCCTTTTGGATGATGCTATTATGTAAGCCAGGTCTGAAATTAAGACAACATTAATTTAGTAATGCAATGGTAACTTCTTAAAATACTTAGTTAATTGTGTTAATAAAAGGCTTGCAGTTGTAGATTGTTCATGGTTGCTACGTATGCAAAATTCTATAGTACTACAGTTTTTACAAGATTCTTTTAATTTTTTTCAAGGGACATACCCAACAGTGTACAGTTCAGATCTGGTCTTCAGCACAATCTCTTTCTTTGGAAAAACATGCATTCAGAACTCACAACTAGATGGGAGAAATGATGTGTCAATCTTGCCTAACTATGCTCCATAACCTTCTATCTTAAAAGGAATGAAAAGTGGCTCCATCTATTCCTGCTAGAGACTTTTGTGACATACTTTATGAAAAGATGCTTGTGATATGAATATGCCATAACTGAGATATACTTTATGCAAGATAATTCATGTAAGGTATCATTGAAAAGGTTATGATTTACTGAATATGATTATCCTACTTATATGCATGAATTATTTTTGTATCTGCAGTTAGGAATAATGACTAATATGTATCTGTATTTCAACTATGATTCTTTAGATGATGCCTACTGACAATACTTCAAGTACTATGATCGAAAAGGTAGACAGGGCTGATGGCCCATTAGCAAAGACAGTGGACTGTGAAAAGGCCTGACCTTCTTGTGGACTTCCATATTGCTACTGATTTATGGCCGCTGGGATGCTACAGCGTCAAAACCTGGTCACCTGATACTAACCTGCATCTTGAACTGTTCCATAGGATGGTGGGGACATAAAACAAAGGATTCCTGCCTTATGGAAATTCAATATAAGGTGGGGAGGAAAGAAATCATGGCCTTCAGATTGTTTCTCCTCCAGCTTCGCACCCCAAGATACACTTGACAAAAACTAGAAACAAAAAGACTTAGAGGGTGGCAGAGGACTGGACTCAGGCTAAAAAGATACCTGGCCTATGAAGGATTCTACCTGAAACAACATTTAGGGTGAGGAATTATTATTTGTAACCAGTTTCTTCAGTGAATCTAGCTTAGTCTGCATGCTTTGCATTATTTTCTTAGTAATTTTCTTTGTTCTGTTTGCTACCTCTTTGAACACTTAAAATACACCTTTTTATAGTTAATAAATTTATTCCTTGTTTATAATATCACCCAGTTTATGTAATGTAGAGATGGGGCAAGAATTGGTGGCTGCATGGTGGTGGCAGGAGCTGGGATGACAGCAGGAGCTGTGGCCATGCAGCGATGGCTGGAGCTGGGGCAGAGCTTGTTTACACATGTAGCATCCTCCTCCCCACCAAAATCTGAAATGGCATCCCTGGAGCCAAAGAAAACAGGCTTACTTCTCTTTCAGGTTTGTGAGGTTCCATCAGGGTCACTGCTTTTCCCTGCTGCACCAACATTACCTGGGAGTCTCCAACCCAGGCTATGTGTAATCTGTTCCCTACAATTAAGGCAGATACACCTGTTGTACCACTCCGAAGCCTCTACAAAGAAAAACAGCTGTGCAAGTTAAACTGCAGTTTCACAACACAACATTATAAATTAAGTTTAATTACAACTTATTAACTATGCAGCAAGTTAGACCTTTGTGAATTGATTGATATCCATTGAATAAAAAGGTACAAATATAAGAAAACACAAATTTAGAAGAAACCCTATTCTAGCTTTCAAGTATCAGACACTGCTATAGTTGTTCTCTTCTACTTGTCTTCACTAATTCTAATATTAGTTTCAAAATAGCCATTTCTTTACTTGGGTTTTCTGAAAAGCAGAGGAAGTAGTTTGCTTTGAGCTTCAGCAGCAAGAACCTTTTTCAGTACTGGGCCTGACTTTTCTTCCGCATACAAAACTGATGTTGTCACCCTGTTTCTGCCTTCCTGCTGGCAGTGTAAATATTCTTATTTACAGAACATCCTTATTACAACACTTTGAATGTTCTTGTTTCACAGCTGCCACTATAAAGATTAGAGTGTCCTCCTTTTGCCCATTACCACCTTCAGTTCCCTTATAATACAAAAACGTAGTTTAACTGATTTTTAAAAATTTCTCATCCTCCAGTTCTTGCCATGCACCAATTTCACTCTACCTCTAATATAGGGAAAGGAGGAAGAGAAAGGTAAAAGGTCAGTGATGGTGCTAGTGGAACAAGCCTTAAGAAAATACAAAGATTTTATTTGGCTGTCCTGTATAAAATTATGTGATACAATTTAGTATAGTCTACTCCTCCTTCCCCCTCCCATCCCCCTCCAACAACCATTTGTTGCCTGTATATTCCGTGCGATTGAGAATTGTGAAATAGCACTAATTGCTCATTTCAAAGTTTTCATCTTCCTGAACCTGCAGGCACTGGTTCTTATGAGAAGGAGAATATAATCTGACCTGTGAAATATCTTCCACTTAGGATACTTGACAAACAAATCAGAATGAATTCAAAGTTTAACTGTATGAAATCAAAGTTCTGTGCAAACACCTGTCCTTCTTTCTGCTACCCAAAGTATTCTCCCAATTGCTTAATCACAATGGAACACTCACCTCTCTTTTGGCTTTAAAAAAGAAACATTTCATCAGTTTGCTGGAAAGAGTCTTTCAAGGCTTCAGTTGGGTTCTTAAGAAACTCCTTGTGTAGTGCCACATTGACGTGCAAATGAGTTGCTGCATAATTGGCGGCATCCACTCCACCGTGACCATCAAATACAGCAAAGTATGCTCGATCAATGTCATCCTTTTGGCAGGAGGAACATACAAAGAGCTCAGAAATAAATGTCAATTTCCCAGATTTTATGCAAGCAATTCAATGAAAATGTGTGCACTTCTATATGTGAAAGCACAATCATGTGCATAGATACAATACAATGAAAATAGCATTGTGTAAGATAGTATGGTGTAAAATAGAATATGAATCTCACAGTGGTATGTATTATTTTTCTTCACTTATTGATCACTAACCAGATTCTTGAAAAGGAATGGGAATTGAAAAGACAGATTGGAGGGCTGTGTGGTTTCATTATATCTGTAGTAAGCATCTCTGGATTCTCAACCAAAATGCTATTTTTCACTTTTTTTATCATCAGTTCTCTCAAAATATAGCAACACCCCCGCCAAGTGAACAATTTTTCCTCTCTTTCCCTTTTGGTGGGAGCATATCAGTGTCAAAAAAAAACTGTGACATAACTAGCCAAATACAGTGATCCAGTAGGTCTCTGCTCTAATACAAACCTGATCATAGGACTGCTGTGAACAAATCCTTAGTAGCACCTCCAAAGAGTGCTCACTTTGTGATACTTGGACATGAGTGTATTTCAAAGGGCATTTGAATGCTAGAACTGATCTCTCCTGGCTTCAGGAGACTTACCGATAAGCCAAAGAGTTGATTGAATTCTGGGATAAAAACATGTCTGTCCTCCATTTTCCGGCGGATGTTGCGAATGGCATGGCTCGAAATAAGCAGGAAGCGTTTTAATGACTTCAGGGATGGCAGTGGCTTCTGCCATTCACAGCAGATGTCTCGGAGCTTATTAAAGAAACAGCGCTGCAAAGAGCCTCCATCCAGCACTGATGGCAGAAAAACAGAAGATGACTTAGTTGTGTGTTTGGGAAAAGAAGAAGGAAAACAAATGATGATATTCAAAAACTCAATCTCCTCTCTCCTACTTACCCCCTCATTTGCCTTTTGTCTTTTCCTACAAGTTTCTTTCCTTAGGACTACATGCCTGCTCAAAATATTCTGCCTCTATTAGCCTCTGACTGGGAGCCAGAGTTCTGTCCCTCCCGTTAATCCACTGATTTTAGACATATGAGTGCCTATGGATACCCAGTACATTTCCTCCAAAAGTTACTCCACTGGGATTATGAAAAAAGGAGCAACAAGTATATATTATGATGTTTGGTCCAAACACATCTGAGTCAAACCCCTTCTTGAGAACAAAGCCAAAAAGTTCTGACCCAACAATATACTATTATGGACAAAAGGATCTTTCAGTCCAATTTATTAAATAGTTATTATCTCTGAAGTTGAACATGTAGTTAAATGTTTGACAGTTTTGCAGGGCAACAGACTACTTAAGGTCACAATGAGGATCCAAAGACAGTTTAGTGTATTAGACAGAAATCATCCACTATTGCGAGTACAATTTATTGTGTATATTGATGGAAGTGTAGCCACTTGTAAAGAAAATTAGATGCAGATGAAAATTCTAAGACTATGCACAGGGCTGCTGTTGTCTTGACACACAGGTCAAAAATATTAGTCTGCGTTAGACCTGGGCTATATGCATTTGAATGATATTCACTGAAAACAATGGATACCCACAGAATGTATCATGTGAGGATTTAATTGGGTTAATAGCCCAGTGTAAATCAGCTAACAGAAGTGTTTAAACCAGGAGTGGGGTGCCTCAGGCCCAGGGGCCACATGTGGCCTCTGGCATGCCTGAATCTGGCCACTGAGGCTCAGGGCCTCTCCCCCCAGCATTGGGGAGCCCAACTGGCACTCCAGCCCCTCCATTGTGGGGCTGGAGCACACAAAATCTACTAAGCTGGGCCCCCGTAGGCTCTGGTGTGGGAGAACATGGGCAGTGTCTTTTTCCTTCTCATTTAGGGGCCATGTCAGTGAGGGGGTTTTGTTTGTTTTTGCTTCTCACTTGTATGCAGCCCCTCACTGATTTTTCTGTGGGTCAATGGCTCCCAACCCCAAAAAGGTTCCCCACTCCTGGTTTAAACTGTTGTCTTCTTCAATAATTTTCACACAGAGTGAATTATTGGATGTTAAAAGCACGAGGGACATAATACCATCTCTGTCACATTACTGCTTTGCCACTACAGAGCAGAATCACAACACTATAAAAAGCAACATGAAAAGCACTAGCTAGATACTCAAATTGTCTCCTGGACCCATCTCAAATTTCATTAATCCCAGCACTCAGTCTGTTGAGCAACAAGCTGAGATATTTGTGGTCATTTCTATCTTAGCAGTTCAAGGTCACTCAAACAGACTTCAATTTTTAAGTTTTCTGTCTAAGTAAAAAAACTATCATCCAATGCTTAAGCAAGTTCTTTTAAAGTGTTCGTTTTCTCATTCATGGAACTGGATGTCCAATTTCAGATATTTTCTTGTGCCCTGAGAATGAAAAGAACTTGGATTTAATACATCAAATTTTGACAAGTGGTCAGTCTGTGATACAATCTAATCACTTTTGATTTACTCATTTTTAGAAAATTTTAAATAGGCAAGATATTTACATTTTGTGAAGTGTATTCATCACATGTTCTCAACATAATAGCTGTTTATCAGTAGACTTGCTAGTTAACTTAGCCTAAATATGTAAACCATTACACACCCTAATGCCTGAGAGATACGTTTCCTTAACCAGGCATTTAAACATTATGGTGATATGTCTCTAAGCCAAGTTTTAAAAATTACTCTCAAGTTCATTTTCATGAAAGATCAATGGGATTCTGGTCTATCATGGCAAGTCTTTTCTCAAGACAAATTTCTTTTTTGCTAGGATATATTTTAATCTTTTTAAAATCAAAGCAGTTATTATTCGCTTTACAATAGTACTTATGAGCTTCTGTGAGGAACAAGGTCATATTGTGCTCAGCACTGTAAAATAGAGTGAAAGATGGTTTCTAACCTACAGTTAGACAACTGGGTGTAATAAGCAACTGTAATAAGCAAGGAGGGCAAGGGAAATCATAATAAGAACATAAATACATATAGTCCAGATATGTGCATAGCTGAATGATTTCAAGTGCTGTATTTCTTCCTGAGAATAGTAAAAGAGTCTCTGAAGAGTGGATAATTTTAGATAAGTTATCTAACACACTGAAATAGTTTAAAGATCATTCCTGCTCAGACATGGAATTTCTTTCATTTTACTGGATCATGTAACAACTTGAATACTTAAAAGATCATTGTATTTGGCTATATAGAGGAAAAAGTACAGATTCATGCATAGCATAGAATTTGGAGTCTATTTAATAGTCACATCTTCACGGTATTTAACCTTAGCAATGACTGACAATAGTGCTATTCATTGCAGCATGAGCCTCAAAAGCACCACAGAGGGAATATAACTCCACCACTCCAGAGAGACTTTTTTTAGTTTGACTTATGAAGAAAGACCGTCTATCCTATGAAGTACTTCACTACTCGTTATTTTTGAGCCGTTATAGAGCAGCAGGAAACCAACTCAATGAGCACAAACAGGTTTGCAGAATTGTCTTACAGAAAACACTGCTGCTGCATTTCACTTTGAAGGTGACTGCAATGGCTGAAGAGATCTCCACGAAAGCCAAATGCTCTGCTGACAGGTCTGTTGAGCCCTTTGGGATCTTTCTAGCTGAAGGGTGCTACATAAATGCAAGGCCATCAAGATCATCAGCAATACTTAAGATGCATGATTTTGATGTTGCTTTACTTTAAAGAGCAGATGGTAGCTGGGAAGAGAATTTACTAGAGCTGAAAGAGAAGATGTAGAGGGATGAGATGCTTATTTTATGGCTTTCAGGAGACTTTGCTTTAATCACTTAGTCTAAGGATTATGCTCCTCTTACCATGACCTGCTCAAATTAAGTAATATGAACAGTTTGGGTTATAGAATTTCTCCCTGGAGAAGGATCAGCAGAGATCTCCTTCCCTCTTCCCATCACCAGGCCTGTCTCCTCCCGCCCCACATATGTTCTAACATAGTTCCTTGCATCCATCTTGCTTTCTGTCCATATTTTTTTCTGAACTCCATTTATGATGTCCCTTTTATATTGTGTTTCATCTCTCTTTTTTCTGTGATTTTTGTTCTGGTTCTGCTTAATATTTTTCCATTTTTGTTTTTATCCTGTAAGTTTTAAGTGGCTTGTGAACTCTGTGCCATGGTTTCAAAGGCCTAGATCCACTTGGCATTCTTTAAACTTCTTTAAACTAAAAACAAAACCACCTGATTAAAAAAAAACTATCAAGAAACTAATTAGCTCTAGGAGTAAAAAGAAAATGCTGGCAGAAGCCCAGCAGCAGAATGGGGGATATCCAGTTTATTGCACCCAGTGGAGCATGTGAGATTACCTTCCCCACAGCAGCATGCACTTCCCCGCAAGCTGAATCCAGTGCAGAAGCTTGGGGTTCCCTCCTCTCCCCCTCAGGAAACCAGTGCTGGCACTGTAATCTTGCGGGTGGGAGGGTGTTCAAGGCTAGAGTACCAGGCAGGCAGCGGCCCGAGTGCAGGCCAGGTGGAGGCAGCAGTTTGCTGCTGGGTTCCAGAGCATCAGAGCCCCAGAGCACACCGAGAAGCCACTACTGCCACCCCTGCTGTCCCTTGACTTGGCTCCGGCCCTCCTCTAGTGGCCAGAGGGGGGCTGAGAGACTGGGGCTGTGACCTGGGGAAGGGAGATGGAGGGGCCAGAGGTGAGAGGCTGGGGGGGAGCTGAGAGGCCAGGGATGGCGCAGCCACCAGCCCTCCCCTCCCTACCAGCCGGAGGCGGGGCCAAGAGGCCGGCAGCCTGCCTACTCCCAGAGACAGGGGGGTTGGCGAGTATAGTGAGCAGAGGGCACCACCCCCTATTAATGCTAAAAAAAATCCCTGTATTGAGGAAAAACTAGTGGAGACATAACAACACAAAAATAGTGTAGACATCAAAAGTTGTTAGGATGAAATTCAAATAAGGACAAATACAAAATACCTCACTTGGAAGGAACAATCAGTTGCACACATACAGAATGGGAAGCTACTGTCTAGGGAGGAGTACGGCAGAAAGGGACCTGGGGGTCATGGTGCACCACAAGATAAATATGAGTCAACAGTGTGACACTTGGAGAAAAAAAAAAGCAAACAGTATGGGATATACAGGTTGAGCCTCTTAAATCCAGAACTCTCTAGTCCAGCAACATCTGTGGTCCAGCAGGATCAGGGATGTTGTTGGACCAGAAAACCCCAGTGCCCAGGAATGTAAGTGAGTCAGGGAGTACAGCAGAGGGGAGCCCCACCATCAGACCAGTGAGCCCTGTGCCAGGACTGCAGCAGGACCAGCAAGACCATCCCTGCCGAGCCCCATGCTGGCACAGCAGCAGCAGGGCAGCTGCGGAGCCCTGTCCCCGGGGAGCCACAGCTGGGCAGGGGAGCAGCGGGACCAGTGAGCCCCGTCTATGTGGAGCCCCATCCCAGCGCAGCAGCACCATGGCAGCCGTGGAGCCCAATCCCCGAGAAGCCCTGGGTGGGACAAAAGCGGGGCAGCTGCAAAGACCTGTTCCCGAGAAGCCCTGGATGTGCAGGACAGAAGCGGGGCAGCCACGAAGCCCTGTTTACAAGAAGCCTCGGCATGGCAGAGCAGAAGTGGGGCAGCTTCAGAGCATAGTTCCCGGGAAGCCCTGGGCGGGACAGAAGCGGGGCCACCGCAGCTGGGGACCTCCATCCCCAGAGAGCCTCAGTTGACTGGTGGCAGTGTGCTGAGCCCAAGCCCTGTAGCATCAGGCTGAAGCCCTGGGGCAATGGGGCTGGAGCGGAGCCAGCCAGAGAGAGTGGCAGTATCCTGGGGGGCCAGTAGCAGGGGACCTCCCCTGATCTGGCAAATTCCCTCATTTGGGTCCCAAGGGTGCCAGACCAGGGAGGTCCAACCTGTATTAGCAGGAGTATTGTAAGCAACACATGAGAATTCCTTTCTCCTTTCTACCATGGCTGATTAGGCCTCAGCAGGAGTTCTGTGTCCAGTTCTGGGGACCACATTTCAGGAAAGATGTGGACATACTGGAAAAAGTCCAGAGAAGATCAACAAAAATCATTAAATATCTAGAAAACATGTCCTATGGGGGAAGACTGAAAGAACTGGGTTTGTTTAGTTTGAAAAAGAGAAGCCTGAGAGGGGACATAACAGCTTTCAAGTAGCTAAAAGGTTGTTACATGGAGCAGGGAGAAAAATGTTTGTTCTTAACCTCTGGTGATAGGACAAGCAGCAATTGGCTTAAATTGCAGCAGAGGAGGTTTAGTCTGGACATTAGGAAAAACTTCCTAGCTGTCAGGTCATTAATAGGGATATAAAATCCCATTTAATTAGTTAACTGGTTAAACATTAAGTTTAACTGGTTAAGTGATTAAACGGGGATGGGGAGCCCCTGCGCTGCAAGCAGGGGCTGCTTCAGCATGGCTGCTTCTGACTCTGTGCTGGGCTGCTCGCTCCCAGCCTGCATGGGCTGGGAGCTGGCAGCCTTCCTCCCCACACCAATTCCACTTCTGGCCCCACACTAGGCTGCTGAGTCCCAGCTTGCGTGGGCTCAGAGCCACCAGCCCTTCCAGGGGGCTGCAGGCTGCTCCTGGGTAACCAGTTATTTGTTCACATCCCTAGTCATTAAGTACCGAAATAAACTGCCTACGGAGGTGGTGGAATCTCTATCTTTGTAGATTTTTAAAAACAGGCCAGTCAAACAATCATTAGGGATGATGTAGATCAAGGATGGGCAATAAATTTTGATATGGGGGCCATTCCAAGAATTTGGTAAATGGCCAAGGGCCACATTCTTGATATTAATAGAGGAAGTACTGGGTCTCAGATAGAGGTTGGGAGCAGAAGGGAGCTCTGAATTGGAGACTGGGGTACTGGCGAGGGCATGGGGTCTGAGAGAGTAAGGGATGTAAATAACCATTTAAGTAATTAACCAGTTAAACAATTAAAATTATACCATTTAACTGGGTAACCACTGACAGGGTGGAAGACAGTACCAACATGACTTATTTATTATCTTTCTTCTAGTCAACATTTGAGCATTGTGTCTTGTGTAACCTGTACAATATGCAAGCACAAATTGTAATTAACAGAATCACAGGACTGGAAGGAACCTGGAGGTCATCAAGTCCTGTCCCACAAAGGCAGCAGTACAGGAGTAGGGAGCAGGCAGAAGTGGTACACAGCAGAGTCTCCTATGCTGCTGCCTCTCTATCAAGGCAGTGTAGGGGGAAGGGAGGGCGGTGCTCGCAGGGGCATGCTTTTTAGCTCCATGAGCAATAGCTTCTGCCTGTCCCCTGCATGTAAACGTGTAGCTGCTAAAATTTTCAGCAGCTACACATTTACACAAATACATGATTTTAAACATTCCTACCCTGCCCCTTCTCCTGCACCTCTGCTACAGGCCACAACCCCTCCCAGATCCTGCTCTGCATGCCTCTCCTCCAGGTCAGAATACTCTCCTGAATTCATACTCATACTCTCCTCCCAGTCCCTGCCCATCTTCCTGCACCCCAAACTCCCTCTAGGGATTAAAAAGGTTAACCCATTACCTGGTAAGCATTAATTTTACTAGAATGCTTAGCAGGTAACCAGTTGGACAGGCAACCATGCTAGGTTGGAGCAGTCCTGGCTGCATCAGGCCAGTGGGACCCCAGCGATGTGGGGATGGCAAGCAGGGCCACATCTGCATCGGGCTGGCAGAATCCTGCCCAAGCTGTGCTGGAGTGGCCCAGGCAAGCAGGGGGCCCCCAGCTCTGACTCCTCTAGCTTGGCCCAGAGCCTAGCGCTGGGGTCTGGAAATGGAGACTGTCCCATGGCTAGAAAGCCTGGTGGCCAGGCACAGCAGCAGGAATGATGACTGTGAGGGGAGCCTGGCTGTGAGGCTGGCGGCTCTCAGAGAAAGCTCAGAGGATAGCAGCAGACGGTCAGAATTGCTCATCCCTGACTTGGTAAACTCCCCCGTCAGAATAGTCAAGTCCCAAGGGTGCTGGACCGGGGAGATCCAACCTGTACTTGAAGCTCTTGAGAATGATCACAATGCTAAAGAACTTAGTTTTCCATCACAGCCTGCAGTTTTCACCTATCCCAGCAGATGGAACCAATTTACTTTCAGCTCAATTCTCAGAAAGCAAACTGAGTTGGCATATGAATGAAAAAGGTTTCCTGACTCTGTGGGATTAAACAACTGCCAGAGTCTTGAAAAGATTGTTTAAAAACAACTAGGGGGCAGTACCCCCTGCTTGCTACGCTCACCAAACCCCCTCTCTGGGGGTATGCAGCCCCGGCTCTCCCCCGGGCAGCCACAGAGGACCAGGCTTAGGTGTAGCAGCCCTAGCCTGCCCTGGATCTTCCCACCAGCTGCCAGGGGTCCCCTAAAGCCAGGCTAGCCCTGGCTCTCCCCTCAACCACCAGGGGGCTGGGCTGTGTCCACAGCTGGCAAGGCTCTCTCCCTCCAACCACATGGAATATGTGTGTATTTGTGTGTGTTAGGCTGGGCCAAGGCCATAGCTGGCCTGTCTCTTTCCCTCCAGTCGCTGGAGGGTTAGGCCGGGCCAAGGCTGGCCCCCCCCCCCCCCCACACACACACACACGAGGGAGAAGGGCACACAGCTCCCCACTGCAAGGGCGGAAAGGCTGCTCAGCTGGCAGCTCTTGGCTTCCCCTCTGCAAGGGGGGAAGGCCATGTGGCTCCAGGCCACCTACCCCATAAGGGGGAAAGGCCACACGACTCCAGGCCTGCCTCCCTCCCCCCCGCCACAAGAGGGGAAGGTGCCCATTTCCCAGCCTCCTAGGAAGGGGGAGGGAGGGTTGTATAGGACACAGCCAAGAGTTATGGGATGAAATTAGGAGAAAAAATTTAAACTAAATAGTGGAAAAGATTTCTGAACAATGACACATAGTGGCTATTATATTAGTCTTGAAAGATATGAAGTGGAAGCCCCTGTCCTGTAGGGTTTTAAAAACCAGATTGGAGAAAGTAACAGGAAATAACATTTCATTGTCTAGGATGGATTAGATTACCCAAGAAACTATTTCTGTTTGTAACTTTTAATTCCTGAAGCATTCAACTCCCATTCTAGCTCCAAAGCAAATGGTAAAAGAAGGTCTGGTAAAGCTTAAAGTTAAAAATCCTAATGAATAAATGCAATGGAATTGGCTGTTACATGGTACTCTAATAATACGCAACTGTGTGGCCCCTTCCCCAACATCAGCTGGTTGTGAGGGAATGGAGGCACCAAGAACAGTTCTCCACCCATCATTACGTGGTGCTTACAGTACTGATGATCTTATTTCACCAAATATAAGGGCTAGAATTTTGAGCCTTGTGGGCTCTAGTATAACCATAGGTACTGGCATCTTGACCTTGAGTGTGGGCAGAGATGCTCAAAAATTTAAATGGGTTGCACTTATGATGTTTAATGTAGCTGGATAGCAGAGACCCCACTGATTCCAAATATGGATTGAAAAGGCACATTAAGAGACTACCATTAG
The DNA here is from genome assembly GCA_019425775.1 of Rafetus swinhoei. Lineage (NCBI taxonomy): Eukaryota > Metazoa > Chordata > Testudines > Trionychidae > Rafetus > Rafetus swinhoei. The sequence goes on along the minus strand of CM033425.1, from coordinate 13,914,490 downwards.
CTAATCATTTAAAAGATTACTCATTTTAAGAAAGAGATGCACTTCAAAATTACAAAAGGCTAATAACTCAAGAAAAACTGATTAAATCAACTCTTCACAGAAGCCTCTCCATTTAGCAATAAAAGAGCTGGAATGCAGTTACTCCTTCCATTGTGGCTCAACTCTGATTATCAGGAAGTAAGCAGATTAGCATTTTCTGAAAATCATCTCTTTTTATTATGCACCCCATAAACAGTTTTTAAACTGTTGGTCCTTGTTTGCATCTTGACCACAAAGTCATCCATCATCCCACATACTGTAAAAGTGATGAAAGCTCTGCCTATTTGCTTGCCAAAATATCCCAAAATATTCTGGTATTCCAGGAAGTATTTCTAACTACAAGTGTTCCAGCAGACAACCCGTGGAAATCCAGACTGATATTATACTTACAGATGAACTTTCCTTGGTCTCCCTCCTCCTCCTCTTCCACACTCTGTTTCTTAAAAGCAGAAAGATCAGTCTGTAGCACTTCATCAATTGCTGCATGGATCAAAGATGCTGCAAGAGTTGGTGGTGCATCCCTGTTGCAAAGGAAAAAAAGAGAATAAAACATAAAATAAACTGTGGCCTTCCTGAAGTCAGCAACGTCATGGCTCAAAAAATTTGGAAAGCTCCAGCAGCTACCAATAATTCTTACTCCTGGTCAGGGATGTAACTTTATTACATCTCTAGAGACCACTGAAAACAACTGCCAGACAGTAGTATAACCAGTATTTGTTCAAAGATACAAGTCTCTAAACTCAGTTTACATTCAGAGACAGCAATTCCCTTGAGAACAAAGGTGCATAAAGTGTGATTTCAAACTACTGCCTCGTTTTTACTTTTTCAGGCAGAGTACATTTTACTCTGATATTCTCTGATGTCCTAACAAAGCTCTGAGCTCAGGCACTTCACTTCTCTCAGTGTGTGCCACGTTAATTAATTAATTAATTATTAAACAGATATGATAGGGATTATTCCTCTTTCCACCACCACACTCATTTTTATGGTTTTTTTATGGATTTCTTGCTTGAAATGTGGATAATTATCTGTTGTATTATTACAAAGCATATTAGAACCCAGTGCATGGTACACATGACTGAACATATAGCATCCAGAGCTTGAATACACTTTGGAGAGGTGGAAGGAAAGGTGACTGAATTTCAAAGCAAAGAGAAAAGGTACCATCTTAGAACATCATAAGTCAGAGAGGCTGGAATGTTTTGCCTCTAGCTTTCCAGTCCCCAGTTTCAACTGAGCCAAGATTCCACAAAGCCAGTGCACAGTAGAAGTGAAAAGACTATCCAATGTGGACCAGGCTTTGTATAGATATAACTTGTACTTCTTCATATGCACAACATGAGTTTTAAACACATAAGAGACTCATGATAAGGCTTTAAATAATGAAATTGCAGATTCAGACATGCCTGTTCCAACTTTAAAATTCTTTCATATGTAATATGCCTCAGCAGGAATCAAAAATTCACTGCTGAGGATGTCTGGGAGGAGAGGCAATGAAATAAAACAGGATCAGGCCAGAGACAGGTTGGGGATGGGAGCTGGGTTTCCTGGAAAGACTTTGGGTAGGCCTGCATAAATTGGTGGACTTTAATGCTAGAGGGTGTCCATATTTATAAAAATTCAACCCTAATTTTCAAAAATTCAACCCCCGTTTTCAAAAATTAAAAAAAAAAATGTATAGGTCTTAGTGGTGTTGAGCGCGCAAAAGAACATAAGAATGGCCTTACTGGGTCAGACCAAAGGTCCATCCAGCTCAGTACCCTGTCTGCCAACAGTGGCCAATGCCAGGTGTCCCAGAGGGAGTGAATTGAACAGGTAATGATCAAGCGATCTCTCTCCTGCCATCCATCTCCACCCTCTGACAAACAAAGGCTAGGGACACCATTCCTTACCCATACTGGCTAACAGCCATTTCTGGACTTAACCTCCATGAATTTATCTAGTTCTCTTTTAAACCCTGTTATAGTCCTAGCCTTCACAGCCTCCTCAGGCAAAGAGTTCCACAGATTGACTATGTGCTGTGTGAAGAAGAACTTCCTTTTGTTTTAAACCTGCTGCCCATTAGTTTCATTTGGTGGTCCCTAGTTCTTATATTATGGGAACAAGTAAATAACTTTTCCTTATTCACTTTCTCCACACCACTCATGATTCTATATACCTCTATCATATCCCCCCTTAGTCTCCTCTTTTCCAAGCTGAAAAGTCCCAGTCTCTTTAATCTCTCCTCATATGGGACCCGTTCCAAACCCCTAATCATTTTAGTTGCCCTTTTCTGAACCTTTTCTAATGCCAGTATATCTTTTTTGAGATGAGGACACCACATCAGTATGCAGTATTCAAGATGTGGACGTACCATGGATTTATATAAGGGCAATAAGATATTTTCTGTCTTATTCTCTATCCCTTTTTTAATGATTCCTAACATCCTGTTTGCTTTTTTGACTGCTGCTGCACACTGCATGGACGTCTTCAGAGAACTATCCATGATGACTCCAAGATCTCTTTCCTGATTAGTTGTAGCTAAATTAGCCCCCATCATATTATATGTATAGTTGGGGTTATTTTTTCCAATGTGCATTACTTTACACTTATCCACATTAAATTTCATTTGCCATTTTGTTGCCCAGTCACTTAGTTTGGTGAGATCTTTTTGAAGTTCCTCACCGTCTGCTTTTTTTCGAAAAAGCCCCGTTTTGAAAAAAAGCAGCAGCCAAGTTTACGCCAATGAAGCGTGGGATATTTAAATCCCGGCTTCATTAGCACTTTCGATGTGCCTAATCTATATCACTCTGTCGACAGAGAGATGTAGTTTAGATGTACCCTTAATGGGACATCTGGTGTTGCTGGGGGTGCTGTTTGTGGATGTGGGGTGAAGGAGTCAGAGTTAGGTGTATGGGGGCTCAGGGCAGGAGGCTGGGGTTTCTAGAAATAGAGTATGTGGGGGGTCTACGGCCAGATTACCTTACCTGGCCAGGGCTGGGCTGCTACAGCTGGGCAGAAGTGGTTGGACAAGGGGCTGGACCAAGATCACTGCAGATGGATTGTGGCCTCCCCTCCTACCCATGCCACAGCCCTTCCTGTGGCCAGATGGGGGCCAGTCTGCAGGGCCTACTCCAGGACTGGGACTGGGGACTGGGCCCTGATTAGGGCTTGTTCGCCAGGCTGCTGTGGCTAGAGCCTGAGCTGGACCAAGTTGTTGCAGCAGTCAAGGCTCAGAAGTCGCACAGCAGCTAGACACAGACTGCAGCAGTCAGAAGGGAGCTGGAGCTGGACTGCCACAGTCAGATGGAGGCATCTGCCGCCACCAGCCCCTCTCACTATCCCCACTGGGAGCACACACATGTCCCCTACAGTACACCTTCAGCCAGCCCTTTAAACAAGCAGAGTGCCCCAGTCGGCCCGTTTTAAACATTTTGAATTAATTTTTCAGTTGAAAAAGTTGCATGTATTTTAGGAATGACAAAAGAGCAGTGGTTCTCAGACTTTTTTGATTGTGGCCCTCCCGGCTCAATGCAAACCTTTCTGCGAACCACCAGCTCCTAGTGGAAACATTAATTATATAATTACGCCCAAGCCATTTTGCTAGTGCTGCAGCGAGAGAGAACAATTTCATTTAGCCAGTAAAAAAGAAAATATTAACTGAAATTATTAAACAGATTAAGCACTTTAATTTTCTCATGTTAGTTTATCAAACTTCATTTTAAATAAAGTAAAATATTATGTGCAACACAAAAGGTTTCAACATTGTCTTTATATATGACAGTGGTGGGGAACCTTTTTTGGGTCAGAAGCCACTGACAACAGAAAAATGAGTTAGGGACCACACAAGAGAAAAGCAAAAAAAAAAACCCTTCGAAAACCCTCCAAACCCCACTGATGTGGTCCCCAACTGAGACTCCTCACTCCTGTGTCCACTCCAACCCCAAGGGCGGGGAGGGGGGCAGGGTTGACTAGTTTCAACACCTCAGGCCAAATAACCCTGTAATCCCAGAAGAGTTAGCAGATTTTGTAGGCTCTGGGGAGCTGCCAAAAATGAGGGGCTCAGTGTGTAGGATAGGGCTGCCAGCAGTGGGATAGGGATGAGGGTGCATGATTGGGGCAGGAAGTGGGGTGAAGAAGGGGTGAGGGTGCAAGGTCTGGGTGGAAGGCAGGGTGCAGAAGCAGAATGGAAGTAGGGTGTCTGGCCATGGGTGAGGGAGCAGGTACAAGGGAGGAGACAGATTCTGGGCAGGAGGGAGCATGCATGAGCAGGTTGGGGGTAGAGTCTCGGGCCAGCGGGGGTGGAGCAGGAGATGGTTGGGGCAGGTGTCTGGACGAGGGGAAGATGCAGGAGCAGTCTGGGGTGGGGTGTCTGGCTAGGGGATGGTGCAGGAGTGGGGTGGGGATGCAGAATCTCAGTGGGGGGAAGGGGTTTGAGGGGCGGGGTGTGCAGGGACTGGGCACGAAGGGCACTTACTTGCTTTTGTGCCCTGCACCACTCCCAGGCACCGTGTCCCAGACATGACCTCCTGCTGCTCCCATTAGCCAGATTCCAGCCAATGGGAGCAGCAGGGAAAGCCTCCAGGTAGCATGTGCACTACTGTCCCCAGCTGGCGGAGGGAGAGAAGCAGTATGCACAGCTGCTTCTGGCTCTGCTTCTTCCCTGATTATGCAGCAAGTTTCACAGCTTTCTCTTCTGCCCCCAGCCGGAGGCTGCAAGGCTGGAGTGCCAGTGTGGGCTCCCCGTTGCAGGGGGAACAAGGAGGGGCCTGAGCTGCAAGCCATATGTGGCTCCATACTGAGTCATATTTGACTTGTGAGCCATAGGTTGCTAACCCCTGACTTAGGCGGTAGTGTAGATAAGGTCTACGATGGAAAGGCATTAACACGTTCTAGCTAACATTATAGTATAGATGAAGTAGCATATACATTAATATGTGCTAGGCTGGTCAATTTAAAGCCTATACTCCCATATGAACTTTAATTCAGTAAAACAGCTTGTCTACAGATGTTTCAAACATGTTAATTACCCAAACTAGCATCATACCTTAAAAAAGGTGCTAGTGTTTGTACTATGATTAAATGCAATGTAAGTTTTATCTTCAGAAATGGAAACAAAAAATAATAGGAGGAAAATAGCAGGAAAGAAAATAGGTGGAACAAGAAGAGAAATCACAGTATATTTTAACTGTCTCTCTTACTGGCCAGTAAGGATTTTTTCCAGACTTAACTATGGTGCCTTGTGAATGGAATTTGAAAACTAAACCAGGTTTCCAGCTGATGTTCAATACTTTGGTTCCAGGCTAGGCAAGATTGTACCTCAAAAGCCTTGACTCAGTATGGACCAAGCCCTAGACAAAACCTTACGGCACAGGAAATGCTGTAATGCACATGTCACACTGAGACCTCTAATCACAGGAAGTATGCAACATTCCTAATACATGTTTTGCCCTTTCAGTGAAGGAAAACAATTACAAAAAAGCACATCATTTCCTTCCATTCTTGCCCATTTCCACTCAGCCCCCAAAAGGAAATTCACTGAAGATTCCTTAGCATTTTCAAGAAGCAGAGCAGGACACTGCCAAGTGAGATGTGGAAAAAGACTTTGCCGTATCTTTTTTAGATCTGCAAGGAACCTAGCTGTTTTGAGCTATGTTAGGGTTTTACTAGTAGATAAGATCATCAATAAGATCTCTAGAAGATAAGATATCTACCATGCCTCCTATTTACTCTAACTCATATGACGTTATTTCCATGGCAATGGTGTTTGAGAATCAAAATAGATATTAGCAAGCTCCAGCCCTAAATGCTCTGAAGCAGAAGGTTTACATTTTTTTTGTCTTTGATAAATGACAAAGGGAGAAATGGACAATTACAGTCTGTCTCTTCTTGTGGCAGAGAGATTGTATAGAGGAACAGGAGCTAATTTAAACTGAGAGAAGTTTGGAGCAGAGGGTGCCTGTGTTCATGATCTTTTCGTAGTCTACAATGCTGTCCTTTATTGCAGGAGTGTTCTCTAAGGGTGCACCCCCTAGGGAACAGGCTCTAATCCTTTTGTCGCTAACACTGGAATTTATTTACTTTCAGATCAGTAGGAACTGGGTTACAGATCCCTGGGTATCAATCATGACTAATTCAGCAGGTCCAACAGAGAGTGGACTATTGTGATAACTGGGCCTACAATTTATCTTAATTGTAAGCTCAACTGTAAAACGGAATGAAAATTCATTACTTGTCACAATGACCTATTATAGAACATTGTTTAATAAAAGATGCAACAAGATAGAAAGCCCGAATTAATTTAAACTAGAATGGTTTTATTGATGATCTTAACACTTCTTGAGTAATGTGACTAGAAAACAAGTGGAATAGAAGACTGGAGATCAATTAATCAAAATTAGTGTGTCAGAAACTAGACCTATTGTGGACAAGGTAATGAGGGGATTGGCTATTCCACACCTCCTTTTGAGGTTGTTTTTTTTTTTTTTTTAAACAAAGATACTTTGGGGGTTGAAAATTAGCAAAGAGGAAAACGCAATGCTGGCTGACAAAAAGAGGAAAGGAGAAGGAGCACATTTTACCAACAAGACAGCTCCACCACCATCTCCTGGGACAGCAGATTTTCTTATCCTAACCAGGAGACACATCCTGACCACACTAGGTAGAACAGAAAGATGCAGATGATACTACCTCATCCCTCAGCTCTGGCTAAATCATGAACAAAATCTGGGATGTGAGACTGTCTCTTTTCTTCCCTCCCAAATGTGTCCTTTTCTTCTCTACCTCCCTTTTCTTTCTGTCTAATTACAGCAATGAGAGGGATGCCAAGGTTCCCCTTGTGCTCTAACTCTGCTTGGGGTGGGAGCACTAATGCTCAGGTCTTCCCTCAGAGCTAGTAACTCTTCTGGGGGCCCAGGACTAGTAGATTTTGTGGGGCACCCTGAGCTCTGAGGTAGGGCCAAAAAATGAGAAGTTCAATGTACAGGGGATGGGGGGGGCCCCTCTGGGCAGTGTGGGCTGGGGTTGGCGGTGCAGGGTCTGGGATGTAGGGTGTACAAGCAGGCTAGGGGAGGGAGAGAGTTAGAGGGGGCAGAGGCTGGAGCAGTTACCTGGTGCAACTCCCAGGGAGCACAGGTGGCTCTATATCACCCTGTGCTTGCAGGCACTGTCCCCTACCACTGTTGTTGGTCACAATTCCTGGCCAATGGGAGTGATGGGAGTGGTGCCTACAGGTGAGCGCAGGGATAGAGCTTTTCCTTTGCTGCCATTCCCCCAGTGAGAAGGAAGGAAGAACAGCAACACATACAGGTGCCTCCTTCCCCCTGCCATGCAGAGGTGGCTATGCAGGGGCTTTAGCACTGGCTTCCCACTGCACCAAGGAGCCAGCGTTCATACTCCAGCTATGTAGTGGGGTGCTAAGACTTGGAGACTTGCTGCAATGCTGGCGTCCCAGCTCACCCTGCTACAGAGGACAGGTGAGGGAGCTCCAAGCCTCCTGGGCCAGATCAAGGCAAGCCAGGAGCTGGAGCTGGCCTGTGGACCATAGATTCCCTATCCCTGAATTAAAGTCTGCTTTAGCCAGCAAGCTTATATATTTTGCAATTCTGCTGGAAGTCTGTGACCAGAAAGAGGGAGCTAAAATTAATGTTCCAAACATCCCAACACTGGTACATGTTGACCAAGCCTCCAAAGTGGCTGAGAAGACCATTTGTGCGCCAGTGTTTTCCAGCAGTGAAGTTGCAAGTGACAAAACTAGGGGCAGAAACTGTATTTTTTTAATCTTTGCTGTTCCTTTATCTTCTCTCTTGTTTTGTCTTTTAAAGACAAACCCAATAACATCCTCAGCTTATTTCAATTAACCATTGATACTATCTAAAAAACCTGCCAAACAAGTTCCTCCCTCTCCCCCGGAAAAGACACTACACAGAATGGAGATTAAGCTATGTTAAAATGAAAATCTTATTTAATAATCAACATTTTGAATACTTTATTTGTCCTTTTTCCTATCTATCTGTCTGTCCATTCAAGTGTGTCTGCGCATTGTGAGTCCATTTGTTCAAGAATTCCTCCTAAAAGAGCTAGGAGGTATGCAGCTTCCTCTAATCCCAACTTAAACCACAATCAGGGTTTAGTTGTGCCTGGAAAATGGGAAGTGCCAGGAATGGGTCCACAGGAGGCAAAGGGAGGGGCACAGCAGAGGAACATGATACTGAGAGTGGCCACTGGGGGCACCTGCAGCAAAAAGAAAGTGACCAGCAGGGCTGGGGCTCTGCCATCTTGCCAGCCAGCAGACTGGGTAAAAAGTCTCCCTACCCCAAACACAAAGCCTGCCCCCGGAGCCTTGCCCCACCCCAGAAAGCCTGCAGGATGTGGAGGGAGACCCTCTGGTGGCTGGGGGCAGCCCCAGAGCTTCACCCCCATCCCAGATAGCTTGCAGGCCAAGGGAGGAAGAGGCACTGGAGGCCAGGGGCAGCCTTCCCAGAGCCTCGCTCCAACCCCCACAGCCTACAGGCTGTGGAGGGAGGCATCTGGAGAGGTGAGCAGCCCCTGGAGCCTGGTTCCTCCCCAGATACTCTGCAGGAAGTAGGGGGGACCCGATGGAGGAGAGAGCAGCCCCAGAGCCTTGCCCCTGCCAAGAGCCTACAGGCTGTGAGGGAGACAGCTGGAGAGGGGGCAAACCCTTAGACAGCCTGCAGGGTGGTCAGCTGGACGGAGGCAGCCCCCAGAGCCTGGTCTCTCCTCAGATAGCCTGTGGGCTGAGTGGGGAACTAGGGTTGCCAGATGGTTGAAACAAAAATACCGAACCTCCCCTTCCCCCCACCAAAAAAAAAAACAAAAAAACCACCAGGAAAAAATTCTGTTGAAGAAACAAAAAGGGGAGAGATCAAAGCTGTTAAGCAAAAAAAATTTAAAATAAAACAGCATTAAAACAGCATGTCCCCTTTAAGAGTGAGTGCAGGGATAGGAACAGGGAAGCAGTTAAGCACTAAGACCCAGGGGAGTCATTGCTTCCCCTTGGTCTTTTTGCCGGCAGCCATTTTGTGCCGGCAGCCTTGCAGAACCAGGTAAGCATGGGGTCTGAGGTCAGTTGCTGGGGGTGTTGGGGGCCAAGGGAGGTTCGGGAGGGGTAGGCTGGGTGCTGAGTGTTTGTAGGGTTGCCAGGTGCCCAGCATTTTCACCTCCTGGCCGGGGGAAAAAAAAAATCAGAAAATATCAGACATCTTAGGTGTCCAGTATTTTCTGAATTTTTCTTTACCAGACAGGAGGTGAAAATACCGGACTGTCCGGGTGAATACCGGACACCTGGTAACCCTAGGGGAAGCCACTGGAGGAGACAGTCCCTGGATTCTCACCCCCGTCCCCAACAGCTTGCAGGCCACAGGCAGGACTGCTGGAGGGAGACAGCCCCCAGAGCCTCGCCTCCGCCTCAATAACCTGCAGACTGCAGGGAGGCCACATCAGGCTGGGGGCAGCTCCAAAACCTAACTTCCCCCAGAGAGCCTGCAGGCCACAGGGAAGCACTGGAGGATGGGGCAGCCCACTGGCACAACATCTCAAACAGGTTGCAGGGTGGGGGCGGCCAGCTGGAATTCAGGAGTAGACCTGGAAGTGCCAATCCCCCAAACCAGCTGCAGGGCAAGGGGGCAGCCAGAGGCTTGGGCCAGCCTGCACAGTGACATACCCACCAACAGGCTACAGGACACGGGGGGCACTGCCCGAAGCAAGGTTCCCCCCCGAAGCAGCTGCAGGCCAGGGGCTAGCAGCAAGCTCAGGCTTCTGCTACCGGACAGGCTGCAGGTTGGTGGGAGAGGGGCAGTTGGTGGTCAGGGCCAGCCCGCAGAGCCCCAACCACACCCAAATGCATGCACAAACCCGGATCCCCTCTACCTGGGAGGAGCCACCCTCCAGGGAGAGCAGCCCCAGCCCTCTGGAGGAGCCACTGGCCGGCAAGCACTGCCACAGCTCCCTGGGAGGAGCTGCTGCCAGAGCAGGCCACCCTCACTGCTAGTCTTTAATAAGAATTAAAAGAATGTTTTAAATAGGGATGTGAAGGTTTAACTGGCTGACAGGTGAGGCTTACTGGTTAAGATTAACCGGTGGGGCTGGAGCAGCTCCCTGCCTGCCATAGACAGAGGGCTGCTCTCCAGCCCTACAGGGGGCCCTCCGTGGACAGGAACTGCTCTGACATGGGAGCAGCCCGTGCCTGCAAAGTGCCCTGGCCTGCCCCAAGCAGGAGCTGCTCCAGCATTCTGGCTGGTTCAGCCCTCTCTGGTGCAGAGGGCAGTCACTCCCCCTCAGCCCTCTTTAATCAGTTAACCGATTAAATGGGATTTTAATCCTTAGTTTAAAACTGCTTGCAACGGTACTCAATGGGCTGTGAGCCCTGTCCATGAAACCACAAACCTTCTTTTAAATTATTTAAAGTTGGACAGTTTCAGAATCTTGTGAACATCTTTGAATCTATGGGAGTATTCCTTCCATTGAAATTTCTAGAACAGAACCCTTCTAAGCTTCTCTTTGGGAACCTGTGACAGTATATGTCTGCAGTTATACAGGAACAGCTTCTCCAACAAAATACAATTTATTTTTCCCACATGGTACATTGTTGTTTTAAATCTACGTCTATAAGCACAAAGAACTGTACACTTATTTTCTTACATAAGCTTCCACTATCATTCCATAGCTCATGTCCCTGTCTGTGAGAGTATGTTTGCACTGTAGGGGGAAGATGTAATTCCCAGCTTAAGTAGATATGCACATCCTACTCTGGTCAAGCTTAACATTTTAACACCCCTAATAGATACTGCCTCTGATCGAGCTAAAAATGACAATGTGGCCATTGCAGCTCAGGCTAATGGTCAGAGTAAAACCTGAGACCCTAGGTATGTACTCTGGTGGCTAACCTAGACCACCACAACAACACTGCTATTTTTAGTGTGCTAGCTCGATCTGAATGGTAGTACTTATTAGGGATGTTAAAATGTGTGTACTTGTGTGAACGTGTAACCGCTGAATTTTTTAGTGGTTACATATTTACATACTAGGGGCAGAAAGCAGGAGCCGGTGCTCGCGGTGAGCCAACTTTTAAGCCAGTTTAAAAGCTGGCTCCCCACATGTATGGGCTCCCTCCTGCTCCCCACACTGCTGTCTCTGATACAGAGGCAGCAAAGGGGTGGTCAGAGAGGGCACTCAGATCGGCGGAAGCCAGTATACCAGCTGTATCAGCTCCTGCCTGTCCCCCTACCCTGATGCTGCTGCCTCTGTATCAGAGGCAGGGAGGCATCTGACTCCCTGGGAGCCAGTTCCCCCCACACACTAGCTCCCGTCTCTAATAGAGAGGCGGGGGTGGAGAGAATAAGGCTGTGTGTAACCATGTACTTGAGTACATGCTAACATCCCTAGTACCTATATATTTACTGGAGCCAGAAATTACACCTCCCAGTTACAGTGTAGACATTTTGAGTCTCTCAGTCAGACTGTCATTCTTTTCAGACATTCTATCCTAGTCAGCTTCTCTCTTTCAAATAAAAACCTCTTCTCTAAGGTCTTTGAGTGGTAGGTCTCCTTTAGATCCCAAACCAAACTTTGGGGTTAGTAAGAACATCCTAACTTGAATAGAGTCAGATACAAAAGTCTTTCCATCAAACAAAAGATCCTTTGAGTATAGGTGCCTGAAAGGTTATTTTATGTCATTTTACCTTTCCTGCTTGGTCCCCTTTATAGCACCCTTTGATTTTAACTCCATTTATTGAGTAAGGAAGTAACATGCAATTGAACAGGGAAAGTGAGTCAAAATATTTCCCAGTTTATCACATCAGTACTGTTTTTCAGGGCAATTTTACTGCAGTTACTTATATAGTCTTTCTTTAGAGCTGACTGAACAGAGAAAAATCTTTCCTCCATAAACCCAACTTAAACCAAAACATAAAAAATCTAACCAATCTTTGAAATCTTTGCCTTTCAAGCTAATCAAGGTCACCCTGCTGGGTGGAGATAGTAAATGTATATGTGTCTTTCCTGGAAGGATGCTAAGATAGCATAGACATTTTCCAACCGATAAAACAAAGGGACGGGAAGGAGTCTGCTTCCTCTCACAGAAGTCCTGAGAGCACTATTTGTCAGCTCCAGTCCCATGAAAAACACTGTTCGATTACAATTGCCTAACCTCTGCCTACAGTCTAGTAGTAAACAGTTCTGAAATTTGTTTGACTAGCTCTTAATTAAGACTGAAGGTATGTTTTATCACAGGATAACTAATATCCCTTAGTGAAGGCAATTTTACCACAATAAAAGATCAACCGTAGGCAAAGGTTATAGTGCTGAATTCACCTACCTATCTCACAGTGAAGACCATAAATGTCTTGTCTCCACATAGGATTTTACAGCAAGAAACTCACATTTTAAAATTTAAGTTCTCACTGTAAAAAACAAAGACATCTTTATCAGAGAAGACAATTACAGCATTCAATATGCATATAGCTCCTCTCCTTCAGACATTCCAAAGCATTTTGAAAGCTCATACAGCACCACTGAAAAGCTGGCTCCTGGCATGCACTGACTCCCAGGGAGTTGGCTACTGTCCCACATGTAACCATGTTACAGCTGAAACAGTGACCGGGTTAGCAAATTACACACATTTTAACATCCCTAATTTCAGGATTCTATCATAAAACTCTCACAGATTTCTGTTACATTATATCTTCCTCCACAAAGCAAACACATATCAAAATCTTACAATTTTTTTTGGAAATAGGAAACTTCATTATAAAACCAGCTCACATGCAAACCCAATGAGTACCCACAAATTTCTGCACTAAAGACTACTGTTACACCATACATCCTAGAAGACCTACACAAGCCTGAAAATGCCCAGATTATGGCTGCTTAAAAACTGAGAATTGTACTAAAGATGGCAGATCTTCTAGTATGCTACACAAGGAAAAGCAAGCTCTATACAACCTGGTAGATGGTAGCATGAGACCTTGCCAGGACTGATCAATACCTAAAGCCCCATTCAAGTCCTTTAGGCACTTTTAAAAATGAAGAAGTTACTCACCTTCGTGCAATAAGGATGGGTTCTTCGAGGGGTCCCCATGGGTGCTCTACTCATGGTGTGTTGGGCTCTTCCCAGCGCCGCAGCTTGGAGGCTTTGCATAGCTGTATTCAGCCAGGTTGCGCATGCGCGGTGTGCAGCACGTGCCATTCGCACCTTTGATCTTCACGTGCACCCGGCTTACCTGTCATTTCCTCTCTCCATTCGGTATCTGTAAGGATACAAAAAGAAACAACTCCGAAACGGGGAGGAAGGGTGGGACCTGGAGCACCCCCGGGGACCCATCTCAAAGAACCATTGTCACTGCACGAAGGTGAGTAACTTCTTCTTCTTCTTCGAGTGGTCCCCGTGGGTGCTCCAATCATGGTGACTTTGTAGCAGTACTTGCGTTGCGTTCCTGGAGTTCAGGCTTGTCAATGACCGAAAGTACTGCCGAGGACTCGGGCATCCACCGCCGAACTACTGCATAAAGGTCAAGCTTGAGGACCATGTGGATGCCCTGCAGATTTCTGGCAGTGAGACTCCTCTGACAAATGCTGTGGATGTTGCCACTGCCCTGGTGGAGTGCGCCCTAGGTAGAGTCTGAAGGGGCTTTCTGAGGATCAAGTGACACGTGGTGATGCAAAAGACTATGATGTTGGACAGACGCGGGAAGACAATGGATTGCCCTTGGAGTGGTCCGCTATGGATACTATTAGGCGGTCGATCTTGCGCCAGGTCCGTGTTCTGTCTACATAGACTGCTATAGCGCGAAGTACATAGAGGGTATGGAGTAGCGAGTCTCAAGTAGAGGCATGTGGCTTCGGGTAAATGATGGGTAAAATGACGGATTCATTGACATGAAACTGTGTCATGACTTTAGGGATAAAGGCTGGATGGGTACGTAACGTGACTGAGTCCTTGTTGAAAACCATGAAGGGTGGCATTGCCATTAATGCCGCCAGTTCGCTAACCCTACAGGCGGATGTAATTGCCAATAAGAATACCACTTTCATGTTGAGCTTAGATAATGACGTGGTGGCTGGTGGCTCGAAGGGTGGGTACATTAACGTGTTGAGGACCAAATCCAAGCTCGAAGCGGGGGGCACGGGTCTTCGCGGTGGTTTGAGGTTTGCTATTCCCTTGAGCAGCCTCTTGGTCATGGGATGAGCAAAGATGGAATGACCTTCGATGGCGGCATGGAAGGCGGTGATTGCTGATAGGTGAACTCTCAGAGTAGAGATCGAAAGACCTGCCTGGTGGAGGGAAAGGATATAATCAAGAATTTTATGTATCAGTGCCAAGTGTGATTTGATGTCACTTTTCTCACACTAAGCCACGAATCTTCTCTATTTTGCCAGGTAAGTCCTTCTTGTAGTTTGTCTTCTACTGTTCAACAGTACTGTCTTCGCTGCTTCTGAACAAAGTTGCTCTTCTAGTCCGAACCAGCAAGGAGACACACTGTCAGGTGGAGGGTCTCTGGTCTGGGATGTAGCAGGGACCCTAGGTTTTGAGAGAGAAGGTCTGGGAGGAGTGGCAAGGGACGTGGTGATAACAGGGACATCTTGTGAAGGAATGGATACCACAGTTGTCTTGCCCAGGCTGGTGCTAGTAGTATGACCCGGGCTGAGTCCTTTTTGATTTTCTGGATTACTCTCGAAATAAGTACCATTGGTGGGAACGCATAGAGCAGAGGCACTTCCCAACGGATTAACAATGCATCTCCAAGGGAGCAGTTGCCCATGCCTCCTCTAGAGCAGTAAAGGTGACACTTCTTGTTCCCGTAGGTCATGAAGGGGTCTATTTGCGGCGATCCCCAAGCTCGGAAGATGTTGTCCAGGACATCGGGGCGGATTTCCCACTCATGATCCTGAGGGAAAAATCTGCTGAGAGTATCCGCCATGACGTTGCTCGTGTCTGGTAAGCAGGATGCTACCAGAGTGATGCAGTTTCGTATGCACCAGTTCCATAAGCGGACTGCTTGTGCTCAGAATAGCTGGGCTCGTGCTCCTCCTTGTCGATCGATATAATGCATAGTTGCTATGTTGTCCCTAAGTACTCGGACGGTCGTACCAATAATGTGCGTGCGAAAATGCTTGCACGCGAGGAATACCGCTTTTAGTTCTAGGAGGTTGATATGGGAAACTGCCTCCGCTGCAGACCATCTGCCTTGCATGGACATGCCATTGATGTGTGCCCCCCAACCCAAAAGGGAGGTGTCTATAGTCAGCTGGGCCGATGGCTGTTGGCATTTGAACGGGACCCTTGCTAGCAGATTTTTGGGGAACAACTACCAACCCAGGGATCTGCAGACTAAAGCAGTTGGGATTATCACCTTGTGTGTGGAGTGTTTCATTGGAGTATACACTGACGCCAGCCAGCGCTGTAGACAGAGAAAGTGAAGTCTCGCATGTTGAACTATGAAGGTGGTAACTGCCATATGCCCCATGAGGCGGAGACAGGTAAGTAGTACGGTGACTGTAGGGGCGTGGCTGACTACCGTGGCCAGCTCGTGTATAATTTGAAAGTGCTCTTGAGGTAAGTATGCACGGGCCGTGGTGGAATCTAGACGTGCACCTATGAAATTTATACTCTGCATAGGATCTGGAGACGACTTCTGCTCATTGATTATGAGCCCAAGCGATAGAAATGTTTGCCTGGTTACTGTAACCATGTGTAGTACCTCGTCTCGACTTGCCTTTTATAAGACAGTCATCTAGATACAGAAATATGATCACGTCCCTGCGCCGTAGGTGAGCAGCTACTACCGCCAGTGTTTCTGAAAACACGCTGGGAACCGATGCGAGCCCAAACGGTAGCATTCAGTATTGGAAATGATCGTTCCCAATGGTGAAACGGAGAAAACGTCTGTGAGCTGGATGTATTGCTATGTGAAAATACGCGTCTTGCAAGTCGAGGGCTGCAAACCAATCGTCCTTCTCTAGTGACGGTATTATTTTGGAAAGAGTCACCATCTTGAACCTTTGGCGGCAGAGGTATTTGTTCAGCTTCCTGAGGTCGAGGATAAGCCTCCATCCTCCAGTCTTTTTCTCTGTGAGAAAATACCGTGAATAGAATCCCCTTCCTCTGAACTGAGGAGGAACGGGTTCTATGGCTCTTATGGAGAGTAGACGCTGGGCCTCTTCCTTCAACAGGGTCTCATGAGATTGGTCCCTGAAGAGGGACCGGGTTGGTGGATTTGTGGGTGGTATGGTTGTGAAGGGGATGGTGAGCCCGGATACCACAAGCTGTAATACCCAGCGGTTCGATATAATCGCCACCCATTGATCTTGAAAAGGTCAAAGTCGATGGTGGGAAAGGTGAGTGACTTGTTGTTCCGTCACCATAAGGACTTGTCGCATGCCCTTGACTAAACTATCAAACTTGCTGCTTGGAGTTTTGTTGATTGCCCATATGGGATGGTTGAGGTTGTCTACGTTGCGGGCGTTGTCTTGCATGCGATTGGTCTATGGGTCTCTGCTGCTGCTGTTGTCTCTGATAGGGATAGTCGTATCTCCTCTGGTATGGGTTATATCTCTTGCGTTGAAAGAGGGGTGTATACATCCCCAGGGTGCAGACCGTAGACTGGGAATCTTTTCCGGAGTGGAGGACCTCATCCGTCTTTTCTGCGAACAACTTGTTTTTGTCGAAGGGGAGGTCTTCCACTTTTATGTGAAGCTCCTTTGGAACTGTTGCGGAAGTAAGCCAAGATGAGCGCCTCATCGCTATTGCAGTTGCAATTGTGCGGGATGCTGTGTCCACCACATCCAGCAAGATCTGCAAACTCGCTCTTGCTGCCACAAAACCCTCCTGCTCAAGGGACTTTAAGAGGGGACGCTTGCTTTCTGGCAGGTATTGAAGAAGCTGTGCTATCTTTTCATAATTGTCAAAGTTGGGATTCGATAACAAGGCGGCATAATTAGAAATATGTAGGAGCAGAGTTGCCGAGTATACTTTCCTGCCGAATATGTCTAGCTTTTTGACATCTGGTGTTTTGGCCTGCTGTTGTGCTTCGTCTACCACCAGTGAATTCGGTTTTGGGTCGTTAAAGAGGAAATCTAGATTCTTGGAAGGGACAAAATATTTCTTGTCCGCTCTCCTGCAGGTTGGTGGCACTGAAGCTGGTGTCTGCCAGATGATGACTGCTGCTTCCATAATGGCTTCATCAATAGGGATGGCAACTTTCGTGCTCTGCCTTGGGTGCAAATTTTTCAGCAGTCAATGCTGTTTTGTTTGTGCTTCTGTTAGCTGGATTTCCTGGGACTGGACCACACGCTTGAAGAGTTCCTGGAACTGTTTGAAGTCATCTGGCAGAGACGTGTCCGCCGGGAAAATTGCCTCATCCAGTGAAGAGGATGAACGGCCAGGAATTGGATTTTCAGTCTGCTGGTCCTCCGTTTCCGACAACTGTCCGTCTTTCAAGTCCGACTGTTGTGTTGTGATGCCCAAGCTGCGTGTTGGAGAAGTGTCAGGTGACGACTATGGTGCTGCTGTGGCAGAGAGTGCCCTACTGTCAAGGGGTTGTCGTGTGAGGGTTGTTGGTGCGCACGGTGATGGGAGTGTGAACGCGACGAGTACGGAGAACAATGGCGATGATCATAATATCGATCCGATGGGTGAGGCGACAAACACCTGGATGACCTACAACTGGTATGTTGCCTCTTGTAGCTGGCACGCGGAGAATAGTGATAGCGTGGTGACCATCTATATGGTGGAGAGTAGGATCGGTGCCTGTAGTAGTCGCTGTAGCACAGGTGCCCATATGGGGAATAGCGTCTGTGATAGGACTGCTGTCTTGGGCTGTGGTACCGGTAGGTATGGTGCAGAGGTGACACATACATTGGAGGAGAAGGGGAAGAACCTGGTAAAAATTGTGGAGAAAGGAAGTGGGGGTGTCCCCTGTCTCCACATTTTAACACATGCCTTTGCCGGAGGCTCTGCTTGTATCAGTACCAGCTCCGGCGCCGGTGTTTGAGTAAGTTGCGGCACAGCTATATTTGCCGGTGCCGGGGCTATTTGTAACTAGGGAGTACCACGCAGCGCTGGCAACGGTGCTTGCTGTGTTGCTGGTGCCGGGAGAGTTCCCACCGGTGCCACTGCAGTCCGTGCAGGTAGCTGCTGCTCCAGCGCCACTTGTGGAGCTGAACGGAGCGGTGCCGGCGCCCTTGTAGTGCGGGCGCCACTTGTCAGCACCGAGGCTGCTTTCAGCGCCAAAGAGGCTCTTTCGGATGCCGCAGCCTTCTTCATTTTTGTCCCCGACCCAGGTACTGAGGGTCATGGGACAGAGCCAGAGAGCCCTGGCTTATCACTCGCCGTCCTATCAGGCGGGAGCGATCTGGCAGGGGAGATCTTTTTTCTTTTATCTGCCAGCGGTTCAGGGGAAGAGACCCTTCTCTTCTGGGTCCCCCCAAGTTGTCCAGCATTCAAAGTATTGGGGTCCAGCGCCTTATCCAGAAGGAGCATCTTGAGGTGCATTTCCCTGTCCCGACAAGTGTGGGCTGTCATTTTTGATCAGTGCCCGCATTTTTGGGGAACGTGGTTTTCCCCTGAACAGTGTATACACATTGAATACCCATCAGAAGCTGGCATGGGCTCACTGCATAGGGCACACTTTTTAAAACCTGGGCATGACTGGGTTAAAGTTTTTCTGTTAAATTTCCCAAAGCTAAGCTGTTAGTCAGTGACAGGGGGGAGCCTCGGAAGCCAAGGCTTCAAGGAAGTGCTAACAAGTCTCTTTTCTTCTTCTTCTTTTTTTTTTTTTTTGTAGATAAGAGAAGAACAGTGAGGAAAAGGGCTAACTATTTACAATTAACTAATTACAGATCCCCTGGGGGGGAGGAGAATTGCTGAAGGGATGATAGAAACGAAGCTCTGTCTGTGGCCAGGGACTGTTGAGAGGAACTGATAGGTAAGCCTGGTGCGAGTGAAGATCAAAGGCACGAATGGCTTGTGCTGCACACCATGCATGCGCGACCTGGCTGAATACAGCTATGTAAAGCCTCCGAGCTGCGAGCCCAACACCATGAGTGGAGCACCCACGGGAACCACTCGAAGAAGAATTAAAGGTTGTTTACACTGCCTCTTTACTGCACTGTAACTTCCTCGCTCAGAAGTGTGAAAAAACATACACCACCTTCCCAAGCCCAGCAAGTCATAACACTATAAAGTGCCAGTATAAACAGGCTCTCAGTTCTGGGAGATGCACTCCCAGCACTATTAACTACCCCCCTCATGTAGGTGGTTTACCTAGAGCAGTGTTTCTCAACCAGTGGTACAAGTACCTTTAGGAGTACTCAAGAGAAGTCTGGGGGGTACGTCAACACAACTGAAATTTGGAGAAAACTGAATTTTTGTTTTAAGTTTTACAGCACTTTATTATTTTTGTACTTTTTACGCCCAGAAATGTCATCGCCCACCCAGCTACGATTAAGCTGTTTAAACAAATGTGTTGCAATAGTAGAAAAAATATGTGTGCGTCTGAAAACTGTAGGTACTGGGGGTACTTTCTTTTTTTTTTTTTTTTTTTTTGAAAAAGGGGTACTTTATAAAAAAAAAGGTTGAGAGACACTGATCTAGAGCGGTGGAAGAGCTCTCACCCAGGGCTGGTGCCATGACCACACTGCTGCATTAAAGCACTGCTGCAGCAGCAGTGTAAGCAAAGCTCTAGTTTAGATTTTTCCTCATGTTATACTTTCAGTTCATCACTATTATACAACCAGACAGACAAGAGGCTGCTGATTGTACTTTTGAAGTTTAATGGACTTTATCAGAGATGAAATGGCTCACTACTTGCCATATTCCAAAAGTCATATAGGGCTGTTCTAGATATTCAAGCATATGGAGTTGTATTAATATTGCTGTGATGAACATGGTGAAAGAATTTACACATACTAGTAATTTTTGTTAAGAGTCCAGAAGAGTAGTCTAAAGAAACGCAGATGGATCCTCTGCTTGGAAGGGAAGTGATAGCATTTCCAGATCACAAATCTTCTAGGAAACAAAAACTACCTTTAATGATATAGTCCTCCCTCTCCTACCCTGTAATTAACTGCAGCACATTTTCAGTCAAGTTAATCTAATGGTCATTAGCTTATTTATATCGTGATAACCCCTAAATGCCCTAATCAAGGTTGGAGCCCCAATGTGCCAGGTAAGATAAAAACATCAGTAAAAAAGAACACCTGAAAGTTCATAGATGAGAAAATTATCACAGTACAATTTCAGCAGCCCAATTATTGACTTTTTTTGTGGTGAATGTTCTCATGGTCTTTAAAACACACAGGGAAAGGAGGAGAATGAGGGTTTTAAAGATAGAATTTTCATCTTCTCTCAGGATGGTTTTCACTCAACTGGAAAAGTTAAATTTGTTTCTGAGAAAACTGTCAAAGTGTAGATTCACATTCTGGTCTTCAGAATCTCTATAACTGCAAGGCCCAAATATTTATTTTGATAACAGCCTTTACGCAACACTCGCTCTTTATTCCAAAGAGCAAAAACAACACAATCCAAACATATATAACATGGTGAGGGTAAGAGCAAACAATCCCCACCCTCCCCAATTCCATTCTCTTTAGAGTCAAATCCATCTTGCGAGTATAGCTCTCACTGAAGAAGTCTGGTTCCCGGTACTAGATCAGGATAGGTTATTGATCGAAGGAAGGAAGGAGAGATTATAAAACTGCCTTGAAAACCCCCTAACAACATATTTAACTAATCTGAGGCTGATGGTGTGGTGTACAGAAATTGCCACATACCTATTAACATTTTAAAGAGTGACATGGTGGTTGGCTCTTAACTCTGAAGCATCCTTTCCCCCCTTAGGAGCATTCAAAGTTGTAATTTATTAAGAGACTTCTCTACAGTAGAAGACCTGCACTAAGACAACTACCTATCCATGGCTATGAACAAAACACACTTCAGAAGTTTAATATAACATAAAGATAAAAATTAAATAAAAGCAGAAAAAGATATTTCATACAAACTGTTGGAGCAGAATTTACAAATTCTACAGAAGTAAAACTGACAGTTTTCCCAAGGATCAAAATAATGAATAGATTTTACACAACTTCTTCTAACAGTTCAAAAAATCTCCCAATCCATTGGTCACTTCATAGGTGAGCTATACCTGGTTTATTTTTTGTTTTCTACTCACCACAGGTCAAGTTTGCAAGAAGCCACTAACCTGTACTGATGAGCTTTACTCTGTGCGGAGCACTCAGTTGCATTATTTTGATAGCATCAAGTTTCACACAATGGTCCTGCCATCAGCTCCTTCAGAAGTAAGCATGTTTCAGAAGATGGCAGAGGCAAACATTTGGGTCTAACAGGGGACAAGAAATTACAGCTTCAACTGAACTCTGCATTATCCCACGACCACAGCTGTTGAGCATGGTATCAGCCAGCCTGGAAAGCTGTTCCTAGTTAGGGAAGAAGCAGTCAGCATGTCAAGAAGCACAGCAACCACTGGAACCATGTCAATTTAAAGAATTGGACTAATGGTCTATATTTGGTGTTTAAAATAGAAAGGAAATCAAACGAACATAGAAAATATAATTGAATTTAGCTACTTACTTGGCTTCATTTATACAGGTTGAACCTTTCTAGTCTGGCACCCTTGGGACCTGACTAGGCCGAATCACAGAACATGCTGGACCTTGGGAGGTCAATATTGTCTAGCAGCATTACCAACACTTCCACTGCTTACTGGACATGTAGGGTTAAACTATAGCAGTGGTCTCCAACCTTTTTAAGCACAAGATCACTTTTTGAATTTGTCAGTCCAGGCTCTACCTCAAACCCAAACACCCCTGCTCCACACCTTTGACAAGGCCCCACCCTCCTCATTCTGTGAAGATGGGGTATAGGAGAGGGGGACAGAGTGACATCAATGCTTCCCTGCCTCTGACTCCCCCATTCTGCACAACAAGGAGGAGGCTCCCAGGGGGCAGCTCTGAGGGTCTGGGCAGGAGCAGCAGGGCAGTGCGGGGAGGGACAGCTGAAGTGCAGGCACTTGAGAGCCTTGCAGCCAAACCAGTCAGGATCACTTGTCAGAGGCTCCAAGATCTACTGGTTGGTGACCACTGAACTGGAGCTAAAAAACAGAACAGAACACTGGGAGCTAATACTGATGGTGCAAACAAACTTCATGGGACCATAGGAAAGTTAGCCACACCTATGATAAGTGGACATACAGCTAACTAAAATCATGCTGGACCACACATGTTGCTGGACCAGGAGAGTGCTGGGTTAGAGAGGTTCAACCTGTATTACACTGTGTCTGCTAAAACCCCACAACCTTTTACCAATCTGATCTTCTCTGGAGCAAATCGTAAATTATTCTGCATTTCTATTTAATGCTTGAACACAGGCACAGCTTTAGCAGAGGCAAAAATCTTATTCAATTTCAACATGATAACCTTGAGTGAAGGCAAGAATGAAAATATTATATGGCTCTGTCTAGCTGCTCCCAGCCATCAAATGAACATAAAGAGCTCAAGTGCAAATAGCACCTGAACTTAGTCCAGCTTTCTTCTCCCATTTCTTAGGAGAATGATAAAGTCACTGATCTAAAATTGCACTCCAACAGTTTAAGGGTTTTTTTTTTAACCCAACAGAAAACAGTACAACCTCTCCAATTTAGATGCTGGTCTCCTGATATCATGCAAATACAGGTTCAGATTTAATCTGAGCAAGAGATTCTAAACCAGCACTATCTATGTTGCCAACCATAATGATCTTACTGTAAGTCTCATAATATTTGATGTTATACTAAAATTCCCAGAGGCATGTGATTAGTAGAGATCTACACTTGTGTTTAAAAAAATGAAATAATTTTCTAGCCCTGATGTTTGCAGAGAAAAGCTGGAAAACATAATTTAAGTATATCCTGAGGACTCAAAATCCAGAAGGAAAGAACCCTAAAGTGTTTTAAAATGTCATTATCAAACGAATCAATCATAATTTTTGGAGGGGAAAGTGGCTGAAATGACTTTTGAAAATTTGATTTGGCAATACTGATAACCTCACAGCTGTTCTGATGCTGAACTTTTTCATCTCACCATGACAAAAGATTCCAGTTGAAAAGATGATGGAACAACAATTGCTGATATGAATCTACTCACTATAACTGTATTAAGCTCAGCCCTACTCTGGTGGTACATGAATTTCAGAACGTGTTAATTATGGATGAACTACATGCAATAAAAAGTTAACTCTGCCAGTCCGAAGTGGAAACAGCTAAGGCAAAAGTCTGCTTCACTGGCCACAAACAACTATTAGAGCAAATATTCTGATTAGTTTAGCAAGCTATATTAATGAATGATAGCATATTAACATTTGTGTCATTTTCCTCTTGTCTGGAGGATTTTAAAAAATATGCTGATTCCAACAATACCATGGATTAGTGTGAACAATGGAATTTCTGAAAGGCAGTTATTTCTGTTAATCCCATGATTTCCTTCAATCATGCTACTACAGAGTACAGCTGTTCCCACAAAATGCAGAAAGAGTGGTTTGTAAAGTTATGTTTCACGTGAGAGATCGCCAACAATCTAACTCCTAAATGAGTCACTGTTATTCTAAGGCTTGCTGTGAAAACAATGTTGGTGTGCCCACTATATTTCATTAAGATATTTTTAATGTCTCTAAATAATACTTTGCACTACTATACAATATATATAACCAGATCACGTGAACCAAACTACTGGATCACAGTACTATTGAAAGCAGAGGTCATGTAAAAAAGGTTACTAGAATCCTCCCAAGAAAGGAGAGATGAGAAGGAGCTGTTAAGAAGGTTAAGGTTACCTGGTAAGGGCTGAAGCCCCTGTCCACAGTGGGCTCGGGCACCCCACAGGCAGTGGCTGCTCCGACTGGGACACCAGAGCAACCTTGCAGCGGGTCTGCTGCTGGAAAGGGCTGTTCCAGCCAACCTTGAGCAGCCCCTGCCTGTGGCAGGGGTAGAAAGGGGAGCTGCTCCAGCCATGCTGGAGCAACACTCCACACACCTGCACTCCTCTGTAATCCTTTAACTGGTTAAACAATATATTTAACCAGTTAACCAATTAAACAGGATTTTACATCCCTACTCATAACCTTAAGACATTTCTGATAGGTGAGAGCTTGCCTTACAACCTGAATAATGTTAACATACTATTTTTACCATAGCAATTCCTAGTCTCATTCCATCAGAATTCCTGTCCCCTTCTCCTTGTCCCAGCACCCCAACTTCTCCTCCCAACTTTCCAGCTCTTTATCACAATCTTTCCTTTTTAAACTCTAACTCATCAGATCTATCACCTCCTTCCCTTTGCCCAAATGCTTCTCAGTTCCAATGTCCTTGCCCAGCCTGTATAGCTCAGTCTTCCCTTTTCTACTGGCTCCCAGTACCACTGTGATCCTATTTCTCTCCCTGGTTCCAAGTCCATTTCCTTTTCCAGCCAGTCAGACATTCTCCCAACCCACCTGACCACCCACACACCCCTTCTCTTTCAAGCTCCTTGTCCAAATCTTATCCCCCTGTATAGGTCTGACTCTTGCCTTCTTTGCATTCAGATCAGGCAGCTTCCTCCTTTACACTGCCTGGACCCAGCACAGGATGGTGATGGGATGTGACCCTGGGAACTCAAGAAAAAGACAGTATCTTTGCAGTCAGTTCTGGTGCACAACATGGCTTTCAGTAGCCCAGAGCTACAACTGCAGGAAAAAGGCCTCCTTTGCCCTGTGCTGGAGCATACCCCATGTGCATAGGCTCTTTGGAGAATTTAACTGCTAAAATTAAAGTCACCCATAAAAAGGGTACTGAATCAGGGAGGTACAACCTGTATTATAGATTTAAAATACAATTAGTTTTAAAAATAAAGTAACTGCAATACATTCTAGGAAACTGTGGATATCACAAACTAATCTCTCTCTCTCTCTCTCTATATATATATATTAGAGATTTGTGTTCTGTCTCTCTGTTCCTTCAAGAACTCCTCCTAAATGTTAAGAGCCAGGGCCATCAAATTTCATATGCACCTTCCTCTTACCCTAACTTAAAGCAAAGTCAGGGTTTGGTTGTGCCAAGAAAACAGAAGTGCTGGGAATGGGACTGTTTTCCATAACATGGAAAGGAAGTGGCACAGACAGAAGGGACACAATATTGTAAGTGGCCACCGGGGACAGCAAGCCCACAGGAAAGAGCTGTAATAACAGACAGACCACTGAGGGCAGCCACACCACCAAGAAAATGGCCAGCAAGGCTGGAGGTCTGCCATCCTGCCTGCTACCAGACTGAGGAAGTAATCCTCCTGCACCAAACCCTTTCCCCTACTTGACCCCTGGGAGGAGAAAGAAGGCCTCTGGCAGCTGGAGGAAGGGAGGAGAGAGAGAAGGTCCCACCAGACGGGACCTCCCATCCTGACCTCCTCCTCGCTCCTCAGCCTTCATTCTCTCACTCCCCTACACATCCAGCCTCCTACCCTGCCCCCCCCCAACACCAAGGACCCCTCATGACTCCTGCACCCCACACACCACTAGCCCCCTGCCCTAAAGGACCTGGGCAACACTGGGTAAGTCTTCTATTAAGAAGAAACCATGAGAATAATTAAGATTCATCATGCATTTAAAAGTCTAATGAAGACTATGTATTGTCTTTCAGAGTGTAAAATTTTCAAAGGCACCTAAAATGATTTTGTAGCGTAAGTCCCAGTATAACTTAGGGCTTTTGAAAATTTTACTCACATTCCACAAGGACTGAAGATTTCACGTCAGAAGCACAATTTTCCTTCCACCCCCACTAAAAGACTTGCATCCAGTTCTGAGATAATTCTAGGCATGCCCAGTTATTCTCTCTCCCCAGTGCAACTGTCTTCCATACCAGATATATAACAGCACTACTGCAGTCTTTCCTCTCAGATACTTTCTATAGGTTACTAACTATATATCTCTGAATAATATTTGGCTCGGTGTCAAGGAAAATATATTGGGATGGAAAGGGGAAAAAAAGGTGAAATAATAGATAAGCACATTTTTCACATTTGAAAAATGGGAATTTAGATCGGAGAGTTACTGAAATATAGTGAAACTGGTGTCTCAATCTCAAAGAAGAAGGCAAAATTAAAATAATCTAGATTATCCTTTTTTAAAGTGTTTTTATGAAACCAGAATGCCTAGAAAAGAAATTTAACATTAACCGAAAGGAAAAAAAAAGTAGGATAAACACTGACATTTATTGAAAACGATCAACAGGATGGTGAATGTGTATTGGTCCGCAAAAGATTAAAAACAAACACAAAAAGACAGAGATATTGGCGGTTAGAGGGAGAATCAAAACAGGAAGTCAAGAGGAGACTCAGAACAATTACTGTAGTGGAGTCTCTTCAAACAGGAAACCTGCTTATATTTTACATTGCACATAACCAAAGAACTATAATCTAGCAAATTTCAGCTCCTTTCAAAGAGGAATCTGAAACATTTCTACATTAAGAAAGGACACATTTCACTTTACTTTCTAGTATGGATAAATTAATAAAGCTTAGCTTTATACTGCAGTGAAGCCGCTTCCCCGGGAGCCGGCTGAGTTTAACTGATACCATTAATCAATAAGCTGATGCTTATTGGTTAAACGGTTAATCAGTAAAACTCTAGCATCCCTACTATACAGCAAAAGTGGATGCAATCTCAAAAAACAAGGATGCTGCCAATCCATTAATTCTGGAATTGTCTATGTAGTGCAAGGCACTCCAGAACGGTGATATCTGTAAAGTGTTCTAATGTGCTATGCTCTGCTATGTGCAGACCCAGTTGGTACACTCAAACAGGTATCTTGTTTGTGTTAATATACTCTTATATTAACACAATCTACATATTTTAGAATGCACTAGCAAAGTCTACAAAGGGTAGTTACAGATCATACACTTCTGGTGTGTTTGCCTGTGCCAGGTAGAGAAGCCCTCAGACTCATCAAGAGTTGGCCTGCACAAGAATGCTAGCTACAATGGAAATGAACTAACTGACAGAACAGAGATTGTTAATATAATTGTACACACAGCTTCATTCCAAATTCCATCTGATCATTTAGAACACCCCTCTTACCAAAGATGATGGATACTCTAGTGCCAAAATTGACACTATACAAAAACTTTCTTGTACAACTTCAACTCAAATTAGAGAAGAATGAACACCAAACTTTAAATTAACCCTGCTGTTAAAGTCTAACAATGGTAGGTCTGACTACAGTAGAGCCTATTCCTAATAAATGTCTTTACTGACACAATTATCTTACAGCAGCAAGTGATTGGATCTACTCTGTGATGACCTTAAAGTTTCGGAACTTGCTCCCATCCTTGATCATAGACAACCGTTACCATTTTTAAACAATGCATCTGTTCGCTTTTTTTCTCTTTTAAATTATGGTTTTTAGAGCCCTTTCCTTTCCCTCTCCTTTACATGCCCTTTTCTTATCTTCCTCATTTGAGCTTCTGGTTTTCAGTTTGAAAACTGTATTGTGATTCTTTATTCTTTAAAAATATATTTTGATTTATTGTGCAAAGTCTGTATATGGTGAGGAGCGAGAGAGACAGTATGAAACCATCAGTCTAAGAGAGTTTAGTTACGGTCTTTGATTAGATTATGAAAAATGAGGCTGCATGCTGCCAGAATACCAGTCTTCCACTAATAGAGCCCTATGTCCACAAACTTCTGTCTTTCCCAAAAATCATCTCTCTGACCTTGTGTGCAAGCATTCGGACTATGACCTCCATCACTTTTCACCTTTGGTTCCAGAGTTGAATTCCTTCAATGAGCACCAACTGAATGGCAAAACTTTTTCTTGTAGTGGAACCTGAACATTTGGCATTTCAGACTTATCTGTACTGCGCCTAAGCAACATTGCCTAAGACTCTATGTTTCATTTTTTGGCCTTCTATGCAAAGGCAGGGGATAATATGAAATTACTATTTCCTTTCATAAAGAGTTTTTTTATTTTGTATTTTTTAGAGTGTTCCACAAGGAAAAAATGTATTATGGTTCCCTATGTCTTTGGTAGACCACAGGTCTGGTATCCCATAACACAAATCTGGCCCCCAAGGCTTGAGGCTTCCCCCAACCCCCAGCATTAGGGGGCCGGTGCTAGTGCTCCAGTCCTGTGGCCTTCTCCCACCCAGACCCCAAACCTCCCCTCCACTCCTGCATCCTACCTCTTGCTCAGCCCTCCCACCCCCAGCACTTTCCTGCACTCTTCCTGCCATCTAGACACCACACCTCTCCCAGCAGCCCCTTCCCATACATGTAACTCCTCATTTTTGGCACCAGCCCCCGAGTGTAGAGGAGCCAATAAAATCTACTAGCCTGGGCCCTCCTAGGCTCTGATATGTCATGGGAATGTCTTTCCGCTTCTCAGTAAGGGTTTTTGTTTGTTTTTGCTTCACTTCTCTGCAACCCCTGACTGATTTTTCTGTGATCAGTGGCCCCAGACTATGGTGACCATATTTTCTGAACTAAAATTAGGGACACATTAGTCATGCCCTGACCCCATTAGCCATACCCCCTGACCACCATTAGCCACACCACCTGCCACAAGATGTCCCACTCCTGGAGGTAGTACTCTCAGGGTCAAGATGGACACACGACCAGAAGTGAAGAGTGAAATGTGACCCCTTTCAGAACTCCTCACACCGTCCTCCTACCAACAGAGATGGGTTTGGCCTCCACAGAACCTCCCACGCAACTATCCTGCAATTGCATTAACCCAACTTGTATTGCTAGGGGAATTGTTTGCTCTAAGATTTTCCTCCCATGAGTGGAGTGAATTTTGTCTTGTGCACCAGTATTGAGTTCATGTGCACTTGTTTGAATGTGTGCCACAGTGGCACCCAAGTTATTAATAAATTTCTTATAAAATTCTCCCTTTTCCCTCTTCTGCCATGTCTCCCACCCTCCCCTCAGCCCATGTGCTCCTCTGGTGCTTGCTGCTGCCCCCCAACCCTCCACCCTCCTTTCCTGTCCTGGTTCCTGCCCTTCTCACTCCCCTCAGCCCTTTGGGGACCTGCCCCTCTCCCCATCCTCCCTGACCCATGCACCAGCCCTCCTCTTCCCCATGTGCACTCCTCCTCTAGCCCCACTCTAATCATCTGTTAGCTACCTCTCTCCATCCCCTCTCCTAACACCTCCGTCTCCCCAGTTGCCCTGCCTCACTCCTCTGGTGCCTGTTCCTCCCCTCCATGTCTGCCCTTCTGTTTCACCCCCACAATCTCTGGCACCTGCACCTTCCTGACACTTCCCCCTTCCCTCACTGCCCCGTCCTCCTTCTCCCTAGTGCCTACCCCCTCACCACCCTCTGCCCCATTTTCCCTCATGCCCCTCTGTGCCCTCAAACGACTTGCTCCATCCCCTGCCTTCCTCATGCCTATCCTTCCTTTCAACCAGTCTTCTCCTGGCACCCATTCCTCCCCTCTATTCCTCCCTCTTGCCACCATTACCCCTCCCTTCTCTTCTCCCAGCATCACCATCCTCTACCTTCTCCCACCCACACTGACACCTTCCCTCCCTTCCCTCTCCTGCCCTTTTCCTCATTGTCTCTTCTTGGCCCCCTGGCATTTGTCTCTCCTCCACCTTGCCCCTGGGTCCTTGCCCCTTTCTTCTACTGCCCTGCCATCTCTCTCCTCAGCACAAGCCCTTTCTCTCCTCACCCCCACTTCCCACTTAGTCCTCCCCTTGCCCTTTCCCTCACCTTCTGCCTTCGATGTGGAAAGCAATTTGCAGGTGCCAAAGCCACGGCCATGGCGCTATTTTTAGTAGTGTGTCCCGGCCCCATAAACCCCAGCAGCACTGGCCCCAGCTGCTGCCTGGGCGGGACTGCATGCCAGGACTGGAGCAGAGGCCACCCACAGTGCTATTTTTAGTATCAGGGCCCTAGTCCCCGTGGGTTGCCCAGCTCCAGCTGGAGTCAAGCAGCAGCTACACGAGGCCCGTTCTGGTGAGGTTGCCCTGGCTGGAAAATGCCTCATGCAGCTGCCTCTTGACTCCAGCTGGAGATAGGCTGCCCTCAGGGACTGGGACTGCGGTACTAAAAATAACACTGTGGGTGGCCTCTGCTGCAGTTCTGGCACCTACCGAGTCTGGGCACACCCTGCCTGCACTGTCCCAGGCTCTACACAGCTCCTACCAGGGCTCCAAGACATGGAGATCAAGAAGCAGCTCTACTGGGTTTTGCCTTGGACCCACCTGGCCCCCCAGCAGTGGCAGCTACTGTACTAACAAGCGGCCTGGAGGAGGAGGCAGTGCCAGACCAGGAGCCCCCATGGTGGAGGGGTCCCACGTGGGAAGGAAGGGGCCTCATGCCACCAGAAGCTGACCTGGCAGCCTACGCACTCTGCTGGAGGGGGGGGGGGGAGGGAAGAGAGGCTGCTGCGCTGCACGATGAACAATGGCAGTGCACGGAGCCATTTCTTGATTGCTTCTTCCTGCAAGCCAGTGTCCCTATCAAGTAGTGAAATGCCCAGAGGGGCTTTCCAGCACATTTCACTGCTTGATGGGGACACCGGAAGAGAGTATTTAAATTCTGGAATATCCCCGAAAAATCAGGACGTATGGTCAGTGTATCCCTGACACAAAAAATGCCCCCTCCTCCCCCAAAGTACACAGCTTTGGTATCCAGCTGCCTTGTTCCTCCCTCCCTCTAATTTTTCTAGTAGTAAACCTGGAATACATAAGCCTGGAGAAAAGAAGATATTAGAGTGAGATTCTGGAGTCTTGGAACTCTAGGAACTCTCAAATGCAGGCTGTGTAATCATAACTGGCTGGAGGGCAGGTATGTGAAGAATGCTGCTACTGATAGGACAAGCTTCTTTCTGTGTAAACAGCATGAGTAACAGGATGAAAGCATTGTAAAATCAGCATGGACACTCCACTTTCACTAATATGCGCAAGAAAGCACTGAATATGCAGCTGTAACTAGCAGAAACCCCAACTTCAATTTCCTAAAAGTTAGTACTTTTTCAGGTGACCAAACACACAGAAACTCTTTTTCCTGCATAGAGTTCCTTTTAGGAATGCCATCCTGGTTCACTTGGTGTTTAAGACATGCAGCACTGTGCATTGGTGGGATCAATAAAGTGCACATCCAGAACCACTCTAATCCTCTAGCACAGTGGTCTCGAACCTTCTTAATCATGAGATCACTTTTTGATTTTAAGTGCAATCCAGGATCTACCTCAAACCCAAAATACCCTTGCCCCACCTCCTTTCCAACCCTGCTCCCTCTATCCTCCCTCATTTTTATCAGGCTGGGGGCAGGGGGTTGGGGTGCAGGAGGGGTTCAGGACTGGGGCCAGGGTTCAGAATGTGGGCTCCAGCTGGGCACCACTTACCACAAATGGGTTCTGGGTGGTGGTGCAGGGGGCTAAGGCAGACTCACATCCCTTATACTGGCCCTGCACCACTTCCAAAAGCAGCCAGCAAACTCTCTCCATCCCTCCCTCCTCTGCTCTGCGGAGATGGGGCACAGGGTGAATGGAGGGGCATCCTAACATCAGCACCCCACTTCCTCCTATTTCCATGCCCTGCACAGCAAGCATGAGACTCCTAGGGATGAGGGGCATCTCCAAGGCAGAGGGCAGGAGCAGCACAGTAGTGCTGAGAGGGGCAGATGAAGTGCCAGAACTTGACAGCCTCCCTGCCAAACCTCTCAGGATCACCTGTCAAAGGTTCCAAGATCTACCAGTAGATCCCGAACTACTGTTTGGGGATCACAGCTCTAGCAGTATAGAAATCAGAGCGCACACAATGTATTTCAGACATAACTTAAATTACTCTTTCATTAAGCAGTGCTCTGATCAAAGACAACTAAGTTACAAGTTTATACATTGAGATCACTCTACTACTTTTCATTTGTAACTTTAATCATAGACTTCAGCGTGCATTTCTAGGGTTGGAAAGTTCTAGTGCAGTGGTTCCCAAACTTTTCTGCATCACGCCCCCCTTTTTGATTTTTGAGAAACCCTCACACCCCGCCTCCCAAAAATATAGCAGCAAAACTTGGGGTGGGATTGACGGGGGTGTGTGTGGCTGGGTCGCCTGGCACCCCCCTGGAATTTCTTCACCCCCCCATACCCCCCAGTTTGGAAACCCATGTTCTAGTGTATTAATCTAATACACCAGCTCTCTTAGCCTGACAATTGCAGTTTTTAGGCCATTGATATTAGAGGAATATACTGCAGTTACATTTAAAAAAAAAAAGAAACAGTTAAAGGACTATGTTAAAATATTTGACTTCTACAGAGAAAACTTACATCCCTTCAAGCTTTTTATGCATTCAAATGTTGAAAATAAAATTGATGCATTTGTCAAAAGAGAGAAGCGAGGTCTAGAAATTAGACAACCATAGTGAGCCCAGTTCTAGTCCCAACTCAGATTCCTGTAATGGCTTTGGGCATCTAACAAAAAGAAATGGATTTCAAAGTCACCTAGGTGACTTGGGAGCACAAATTGCTAAGAAAGTCAATGGGACTGGTATTCTTAAATGACCTGGATGCGTTTGAAAACCACACTCAGTATTCCACCTCACACAGACACACCAGAAGGTTGGATACCATTTCCTATAAACAACAGCATGCAACATGTGAGCAAGGTGTGAGTACCTAAATGGAAGCAAGTTTAATTTCTCCCACTCTTCACTTTATTAATCCCTAGCTACTTTGACTGCACAAAATCATCTTTTTTATTTAGATGGTTTATTTAGCTGTAAAGACCTACATACATCCACAATACTCTTTTGCAAGTCCTCTGTAATTATTACCTTTTATAAAACATAGACCATGGGAGGCGCTTTTCAGACCATGTAAAAGATATGATCTCTACTCTGAAATGCGTAGCAGGGACAAAATGTAACAGACACAAAGGCGGGGGCAGAGGGAGATTTTAGAGATGAAAGGGTTACACCAATAAGATAATACTGTTGTTCTGGCTAGGCAGACCACCAAGAATTGTGCAAATCAATTACTGATTAAAGTAACAACAAAGCCAAAGTTTATGGGCTTATTACATGAGTTAGCAGGCGAGATTCGGTGTTCTGCAATGTGCAGGTCAGACTAGAAGATCATGATAGGTAGGCTCTTCAGGCCTTAAAATCTATGAGTCTATGAGAAGAAGCCTCCATCAATTAGGATCAAGGAGAAAAAAATATTTTCATTGAAATTATGATGTAGGAACATCAAAGCAGCATAAGTTTATGATGGCATGGTGTTAAGAACTGCAATCCTGGAAGCAGAAAATGACAATGTCAACTTTGTCTAAATATTTATACCTATTATAGTTACAGGTATTATGCCCAAGCTGAGAGCAATTGAAGTAAGTTTGAAAAATTGTGTTTTTTCAGTTTATCTTGTGCATTTGACAGCCTTTTATACATAGTAAGCTGTGTTCCATGCAGAATCAATAAGTTGCAGGATCAAGGGCTAAATTAATCTGCATGAGTAGAATACAGCATCTTCTGAAATCCACTCTGCAATTCCATGCTCACCTCTATAAACCCAGGTAGAGGATTGGAACCTTAAGTTTTCCCCATTTATGTGCATCTATCATAAAGCAAAAGGAAAGAAAATATTTTTAAAGAAAATTAAAAAATGTAAAACTACAAAAGTTGGCAGGGGTTGAAATATGTAGTAAAAAATCCAGTGTTTACATTTGTTTTGTTTTTTAAAATATTAATTAGATTTCAAGACAGTATCTCTTTAAGCTAAGGAATTGTCTCTACTATGGGGTAGATCCAAGCTGCAACGATTGATCTACTGGGGGTGGATTTACCAAGTCTAGTAAAGACCCACGAAATCAATCAGTGATCACTCATGTCAACTCTGACAGCCAGTTAATTGATGCTTCCAGAAAGCATAGTATGTTCCCCAACCCACGATCACAGGAAGAGACATGGCACAGCCCTTCACTCCTTTGCTCCAACCCACCCACATGGTTTAACTAACCTCCATCCCACTAACGTCTTCCCCCTCAGGGGACACAACACCTTCCTTTCTTCTTCTTGTGTAGTGGGGCACTCACTCCCATTCCCTTCCCAGTCAGCAGAGTCCCCTGTCAGCCACAACTGACTAGCAGAGGCCTTCTTCTTCCCCCCAATCGCCTCCTGGCTGGCAGGCACAATTTCCGTAGCCTTACCGCCCCTTTCCAGATCTTCTGTGTTCCTGCCCCCAAGCCATGGCCAACAGGCACAGCCTCCCAATTGCCAGCTGAAAGGCACAGCTCCTCTAGTTTCCACAAAACCCTCCTGGCAGGCTGGCACAGCCTCACCTACCCTCCTCCACCTCTACTACTTCCCTCTCCCTCCAGCCCTGGCTCATTGGCACAGCCACTTCTGGTCCCCACGCCCCAAAATGACAAGCACCACCCCCCTCTTCTCACTTCTCCTGCCTCCTCCAGCCCTGGCCGATGGGCATAGCTCCCCTCTATACTGCCCCCCCCCAGCTACGGCTTACAGCACAGCCCCCCTGTACTGCCACCCCAGCTACACCTGACAGCACAGCCCCAATCTGACTGCTCCCCAGCGACAGCTGACAGCACAGCCCCCAATCTGGCTGCCCCCAGCGACAGCTGACTGCACAGCCCCAATCTGACTGCCCCCAGCTACGGTTGACAGGCACAGCTCCCCTACTGCTGCCCCCCATAGCTACAGCTGACCCCAGCTACGGCTGACAGCACAGCCCCCAATCTGACTGCCCCAGCTATGGTGACAGGCACAGCTCCCCATACTGCCCCCAGCTACAGCTGACCCCAGCTACAGCTGACCGCACAGCCCCCAATCTGACTGCCCCCAGCGACAGCTGACAGCACAGCCCCTCAATCTGGCTGCCCCCAGCGACAGCTGACTGCACAGCCCCAATCTGACTGCCCTCCAGCTATGGTTGACAGGCACAGCTCCCATACTGCCCCCATAGCTACAGCTGACCCCAGCTACGGCTGACAGCACAGCCCCCAATCTGGCTGCCCCCAAGCTACGGCTGACGGGCACATCTCTCCCCAAACTGCCTCCCCAGCTACGGCTGATGGCACAGCCCCACCCCCAACCCGACTGCGCCTCCCCAGCTGCGGCTGACGGGCACAGCCCCCCCCCCGACTGTCCCCCTCTTCTCAGATCGCTTCCTCCCAGGCGACGGGCACAGTCCCCCAGCGCTGACTGACGGGTCCCCCCACCCCGCTGACTGGCGCAGCCGCCCGCTCTCACCTGCCGCCCAGGAAGCTCCTGGCCAACTCGGCCAGCTCGCCCGGCGCCTCCGCCCTGCTAAGCGCGGCGCTGCCCCGCACGCCCCAGGGCAGCGGATCCTCCGGGCCCAGGGGGGACGGGAAGTCCCGCAGGAGGGAGACCAGGACATCCCGGGCCGCCGCCGCGGGCAAGGCCATGGCCGCGCTGGGTAGGGCGCGGCCGGCGCCTGGCCTGGAGCGCGGGCGCCAGGCGCCGCCGCCAGGGGAGAGAGCGGAGCGAGCGCAGCCAGCGCCGGCGGGGCGGGACCAGGTGCGGGAGGCGGGAGCTGAACGGGGGAAGGGGCGGGCCCACGCAGGGAGCTGGCTTGCTGCCACCCCGCCTGGCCGTGAGCTCTGTACGTAACATTCAAGGGGCAGGAGTACGGCCAAGGGGGTTCAAGGCTGGAGAAGGAAGTTGGGGTGCAGACACCTGAAGGCTCCAGCTGGGGGTGCAGGCTCTAGGGTGGGGCTGTGATTGAGCGGCTCAGAGCTGGGCCAGGGGGGTGGGGTACAAGGGTTCTGGCTGAGGTGAGGGGGTTGGGAGAGGGTACAGGCTCTGAGCTAGGGACTGGGATGCAGGAGGGGATGGGGGCAGAGGCATAGCGAGGGTGTTACGCGCCCGGGGCGAAGGCAAAATTGGCGCCCCCCCCCCCCCACCAAATAGTGGGGCCCCGACCCTGGCGCACAGCTAAGCCCAACCCTGGGAGGAGCTTGTACCACGTCTTACCCAACCCCCTCCAGTTTGGGGCTGGGTCCCACAGGCGCTAACCCTCTGGCAGAGCTGGAGGGGGTCGGGCTGGGGGCAGAGAGGCGGGGAGGAGGTAGCTCCAGCCAGTGGCAGCGGGTAGAGGAGGAGCAGGTGAGTAGAGGGAGGATAGGGAGAGTGTAGAGGGACTATACTGGCACCTCACTCGTGTGGCACCCAGTGGCCACTTCTCCTCCTCACTACACCACTGTAAATAATCCACCGCTTAGGATATTTATTGTTTAATGAATTACTTATTTTACGAACTACACACATATAAATTATAACGTGTTGTGGTTTACATTCTGGTAAATATTTTGTTCTCTTTAATTTGTTCATATCCCATTCTCATTAGGTTCATGTCTTTTACATAAAAAATGTAAAATTCTTAAATATGTTAAGTTTTGTAAAACACGAGAGAAATTAATGTTATACAACCTAAATATGAATTTCATCACTATATTTCATTCAAGCATGTAAAACCACTGTTATAGCAAATGAGTAACACATTGCTTTAATGAATAAAAAGTAAAAAAGATTGTGAGCATATCAATTTTACTGCAATAGAGAGGTAGCCGTGTTAATCTGATCTTGGTAAAAGAAAAAGAAAAAAAGTTATATAGCACTTTAAAGACTAACAAGATACCTAATACATTTATTGTAAGCAATCTGTAATGCTTCCCAACTGCCCATTTACTTACCTAGTTAACCTAATTTTTTTTCACATTATCACACAGTGAAAAACTATATGAGAGTTATGAATGTAAGAGATTAACTTACCTGTTAAAATAATACTTCGAAAAACTTTTAAATAAAACTCACACACAACACAAGAATCACCCTCACTTTCTTGAAGGCACTTGAAGCAGTAAGTAGCTGAGGATACCCTGCAAGCATGGCTTTCTGTCTGTCATGAGGACTTTTTCCTTCAGGCTGCCATGAGATTCTATCCTTAAGTAAAGAAGAGTAGGTCTCTCTGACCTGCTTCTCCAAATTTCACACAAGCCATTCAACTGAAGCCATAGATATCAAGATTCAAGGCTATGTCTACACTGGCGGGTTGTTGCACCAGAAGTATGCAAATGAGACTAAGCGTAGAATATCACCGAGCGTCATTTGCATACCTAATGAGCTGCCATTTTTGCGAAGAGGCTCTTGCGCTTAGAAGGAGACTGTCTACACTGCCCCTTCTTGCAAGAAAAACCCTCTTGCGCAATGCCGTTATTCCTGAAAATAATCATTGTAGTGGCATTGTGCAAGAGGGTTTTTCTTGCGCAAGAAGGGGCAGTGTAGACAGCTCCTTCTAGCGCAAGAGCCTCTTCCGCAAAAATGGCAGCTCATTAGATATGCAAATGAGGCTCAGCGATATTCCATGTTTAGCCTCATTTGCATATCTCTGGCACAAGATCGCGCCAGTGTAGACATAGCCCCAGGTGTTCACAATCACAACATCCGAACATGTATAAGACTTTTAGTTGAGAAAGCCACGTTAATCCCAACTCTCTGCTATGACTGGGAGATGGAAAATCTGCAACAAAACGTGGGGTGATCTATCACTTCAGTAATGCCA
Organism: Rafetus swinhoei; assembly: GCA_019425775.1. Lineage (NCBI taxonomy): Eukaryota > Metazoa > Chordata > Testudines > Trionychidae > Rafetus > Rafetus swinhoei. Next base: position 13,876,897 of record CM033425.1, on the reverse strand, counting down.
ACTCCTTTAGAATTGAGGCTCTGATTATCCAGCACCAGCTGAGGTGGAGTGGGCATTGTGTGCACATCTGATACATTTTTACCAAAACTCCTGCCTGCCCAACTCGCCAAAGGAGGAAGGAAACAAGGAGACAAAAAGGAATGGTATAGTATAGAACCATTTTTTATAAGCTTCAGAGGGGTAGGCAAGTTAGTCTGTGACAGGAAAAACTTAAAAAACAACAAAACAGTCTAGTACTACTTTAAAGACTAACAAAACATGTAGATCAGAGGTAGGCAAAAGAGCCTCTGTGGGTCGGATCCGGTCCACAGAGGCCCTGCTGCTCCCCTGCCCCCAGGCTAATTAGGGCTTGGGGGCAGGGGAGCATGTGAAGCTTTCTCTGCTTTGCCCCCATCCTGCGAGCAGCATGCGGCGCTGCCAAGCGCCACATACTCCTCGCAAGGCAGGAGGCGGCTTCCCATGCTCCCCGGCCCTCAAGCCCTGATTGCCCTGGGGGTCGGGGAGCACCCGAAGCCTCCTCCTGCCCTACCAGAGACATGGGTGCCTAGTGGGAAGGAGGGCGCAAAAGGGCTCCCCCACCCCAGACCAATCATGGTCTGTGTAGCCCTACCCCTTCCTGTTTAGGCACTGCCCCTTCTCCGGTGACCCAGGGCTACTTCAAAAAATTTTGAAGTGGCCCCCAGGCAAAAATTATTGCCCACCCCTTGTGTAGATGATATCATGAGCTTTCATGGGTGGAAGTGGGTTGTGCCTACAAAAGCTCATGATATCATCTATATCAGGCATGTCAAACAGGCTTCTGGCGGGCTGCATGTGGCCCAATTGAAAATTTTTGTGGCCTGCCACTACATTTTATAAAAGAATTAAGTGCGGCCCACTGGCGGCTTGGAGCACGTAGCCAGATCACGGCTGGCCGGGCTGCTCTGCACAGGCATCAAGTGCCTACTCACAGCTGGCTGCTATGCTCATGCCTCCCCAGCGCCTGAGGAAGAAATGTATGGCGGCGGCAACACTGGCTCTGGGACCCAGGCATTAGGTATGGGGGGGAGTGCCTGGGTCTGGGGGAGGCATTGGGTTAGAGCTGGGGGGGCGGTGCTCTGCAGGAGCACAGGGGAATTGGGTTAGAATGGGGATATAGGAGTGCTCTGGGGGAGTGGAGGAGGATATTTTGTTAATGTTTTGGTTTTTATTTATTTCCAAATAAAATCACAAAATGTATATTAATTTTATATCAAATATATGTCAATTTTTTGCAATTACACAAATAATTATATGTTTATACAAAATCTTAAACTTACAAAGTATCTGAAATTTTCACAGAAGCCTGTTCTATTTGATTGACCATGGTCTATACTTGTTTTGATTTCAACAAAACAAGTTATGTATCATATACAAAATTTAAAAGTACCTTAAATTTATATTTAAAATTAAAAATTATTTTGAGTAAATAACAATTTTACACATCAAATTACTGTATTATATTAAAACAAGACCTGAAAAATATTATAAAATATACCTAAAACATAATCTATAATAAATAAATAATTACAACTTTCCAATAGAAGTACATTTTCTTTGGTGTCCCTGAAAGCTATCAGTTTTCATTTGTGTGGCCCTCAGTGGGCTTCAGGTTTGACATGCCTGATCTATATGTTTGTTAGTCTTTAAAATGTAACCAGACTATTATTTTTTGAAGTTTTTCCTTTTGTTATAAAGTAACTTTTATTTAAAAAAAAATTATAAGTAACCCCAATGCACCCACCTCTCCCTCAGAGCCAGCCCCTCCCCAACGTCCCCATCCCAATGCACTCACTCCCCTGAGCTAGCCCCCAGTGCCCCCATCCCAATGCACTCACCCCTCCCCTGAGCCAGCCCTCCCCAGAGCCTCCCATACCAATGCACTCACCCCTCCCCAGAGCCAAGCCTCCTCAGTGCCCCCATCCCAATGCACTCACTCCTCCTCCAGAGCCAGGCTCCCCATCCTCCCCATCCCAATGCACTTATCCCTCCCCATGAGCCAGGTCCCCAGGGCCCCCCATCCCAATGCACTCACTCCTTCCCCTGAGCCAGGCCCCACCCACAGGGCCCCCTCATCTCAATGCACTCACCCTCCCCAGAGCCAGCCCCCCACCAGGGCCTCCCATCCCAATGCACTCACCCTCCCCTGAATCAGGCCCCCCCCAGCACCGGGAGCAGCTTCCCATCAAATCCTTCCCCTTGCCCCCCCGGAGCCAGGCACCGGAGGAACAGAATGGCCAGGTAAGGAAATCTAACCTTTAAAGTGGCTGCTGCTGCCGCCCAGCCCTACTGCCTCAGCTCGCAGCGTGTAGCGAGCCGGGAGCACTTAGCCAACTCCCGGGTCTCTGTTCAAAAGCGTCACATGGGCCAGAGCAGCGTGTGCTTCGCTCCCATCCCAGCCCGGCGCCCCCCTAGCGTGGCACCCGGTGACAACTGCCTTTCCCTCTGCCCCCCCTTCGCTATGCCTCTGTGGGGGGGTACAGACTCTAGGCTGGGGGCCTGGGCTTTGGGTGTGCCAGGAATGAGGGGGTTGGAGTGCAGGAGGATGCTCAGGGTTGGGGAGGGCTCAAGGTTGGGCAAGGGGTTGGGGCTCAGGCTTATCCAGGTGGCTCCATACTCAGGACAGCAAGCTGTCCCTTTCCCCCAGTTGCAGCAGTTCAACCCTAAGCCTACTTTATTAGATAGGAAATATGACTATTCGTTTACTATATAAACTATTTGACCCATATAGTCTAGAGATAGAAAAAATATATTTTAGCAAATGCAGGACGAAATCTATTGCTTTAGTCTTCTAATTTTCTCTCCAATATAACCTAATTTTCAGTGCCCCAACAGATGGGCCTTTCAGCTCTTTCCTCTGTAGACTATTGCACAATCTAGCAGTTCTTTCAGAAAATCTACACTGATATGCAGCCTAATTGCCTAAATCTCTTTCTCTTTATAATTTAAAATCTTAGTCCTTGTTATTTCTTCTCCTCTCCTTCTCGACCCCAGGTACAGCAACATGTCACCTATGCACACCTTAGGCATCTTCTGACTTCATAGCTAACAATAGCCTCCAGTGTGCACTTTGAGGTGGTGCTAGTAATAGTTTTACTTTCTGGGTCAAGCAACGGCTTGCAAAACTGCCTTCCGCAATACTACATTTAAAGCAACACAAAACCCCCCAGTAAGCCTGAGTGACAGGCACTCACAAAAGCAGAAGCAAAACTTGTGTAGGAGCACAGCATAGCTGCAAGAAGAGCATAGCATAGCCAGCACACACCACACAGTTTGCAAAATGAAATATTGACTATGCTCTATGGAGCCATGAATACCAAGTTCCTGTATCACAATCTGTAGTAAACCAAATATTCCAGCCATCCAGAGCATTCAAATTATTGGTTTACAGCAGGTGAAATCTGGATTGTAATTTACAACTCCGCTTTTAGATGACACTTGCCATGGATTAGTGCATTTCAAGTAAACTGCTCTGTATTAGGGTGCTATTTAACAGAGGGATCAATACCACCTACAGATTCTTGGCATCTAACTTCTAAAAATGAGAACAGACACTTCTGCTATACTTTTCAAAAATCACAACACTATACTTATCTACCTCTTAGCAGGAGCTCCATTTCAGATTTTGGTGATGGGAGCCGACCTGTGCATGCTCTGAAAGAGTCCAGGGGAAGAGAGTCAGAGCATTAGGGGGGGGAGGGGGCAGATGAAGACAGCCAACAGTGGCTTCAGCAGTGTTACTGAGCATGGTTAGGACAAGCAAAGCATCAAATGGGTGGGGGGAGCAGGACCAATTCCATTTGTGTACACAGACACACACAGGCTATGTCTACACTGCAGAGTTTTTCCAGGATACCGGAGGTATGCGTTCAGGGAACACATCCACTTTTTCAGGTCAGTTTCCAAAAAAGTGGGCGTGCTCTTTCAGAAGCCCTGTATTCCTCATTTTATGAGGAATAAGGGCTCTTCCGAAAGAGGAGGTTTCCCCCACATTTGGCCCCATGTAGACAGGCCAAATGTAGGAAAAGCCTCTTCCAAAAAAATAATCAGAAAATGGTATGCAAATTGCGGTTCACAATTTGCATACCTTTTTCTGAAAAATAACTAGAGTGTAGACATAGCCACACACACCTCTTCTTAGGGCTATTAAGGCACTGGAAAATTCTAGTTTTTTTGGCAGATAACTTAGATATTAGCTGACAGGAGCCCTGTATCTAATTCCTATGTAAGAGAAAGAAAAATTACCCACTCAGCTCTAATGTTAACATGTTCTGACATCTTATGGCAAGTCATTTAAGGGACACTGGTTAGCCTTAAAATTTTAATATACTTTCTTACTAACTACACAGTGTAAGAGAGAGTCAGGACTCCTGGACTCTGTCTCAGCTCTGAAGGTGGAGTGGGGTCTAGTTAGTTACAGTAGGGGAAAGATACATTTGGGCTCTGTATAAGATCAGAATGGCCTTACTGGGTCAGACCAATGGTCCATCTAGCTCAGTATCTTGTCTTCCAACAGTGACCAAGGTGCTTCAGAAGGCATCAACAGAAGAGGCAATCATCAAATGATTCATCCCCTGTTGCCCATTCCCATCTTCTGGCAAACAGAAGCTAGGGATACTATTCCTGCCCATTCTGGCTAGTAGGCATGGTGGACCTATCCTCCTTGAACTTATTTTGTTCTTGTAAGAGCCCCATTAAAGTTTGGGCCTTTCCACCATCTCCTGGCAAAGAGTTCTACAGGTTGACCGTGAAGAAATAATTTGTTTTAAATCTGCTGTCTATAAATTTAATTCATGTGTTATGTTAGTGAAGGAATAAGTAACGTTTCCTTGTTCTATTTTTCCACACCATTCATGATTTTCTAGACCTCTAACATATCCCCCTCACCCTTCAGTCATATCTTTTCCAAGATGAAAAGTCCCAGTCCTGTTAATCTCTCCTTATATGGAAGCTGTTCCTTGCCCCTAATCATTTGTGTTACCCTTTCTGTACATTTTAGATATATCCAATATGTCTTTTTCAGATGGGGTGACCAAATCTGCATATAGTTTTCAAGATGTGCATACAATGACTTTATATAGAGGCAATAGGATATTTTCTGTCTTATCTATTCCTTTCCTAATGATTCCCAATATTCTGTCTTTTTTTTTAGTTTTTAGATTGCCACTGTACATTGAGCAGATGTTTTCAGGGAACTATCCACAATGATTCCAGGATCTCTTTCTTCACTGGTAACAGCTATTTTAGATCCCATCATTTTATGTGTAGAGTTAGGATTATATTTTTCTCTGTGCAATACTTTGCATTTCTCAACAGTGAATTCCATCTGCCTTTGTGTTGTCTAATCACTGTTTTGTGACATCCCTTTGTAACTCTTTGCAGTCAGTTTGGACTTAACTATTTTGAGTAATTTTGTAGTACCTCACTATTTACCTCTTTCAAGAACATTTAAAAGTTTAACAATACTGGTCCACATTCAAATCCCAGCAGCATAACACTCATTGCTACTCTTTCCCACCCCTATCTTTTAAGTACCTGGAAATGTTTTCATGATGATCTAATAGGTCCCTTAATTACCTGAATGTAATACCAGTCTTTTGTTATTTTTAATCACCTGCCTCCCTCTTTTTACAACAAACTCCCTGCCCCAAAGGCAAAGCTGCAAGCAGCTCAAACTCTATTGCAGTTAAGAGCTGCCTTTGGAGCCAGGGCATTCAGCTTTAAGCAGACCTCAAGTATGAAATCCAGGGGTTCAAACTCAGGAGGAGGGGCTACTGCCATCTAGTCCCCCATAAATGGCACCCATGCCTCTTAGCCATAATCACCTTGAAAGTTGTGCGGTATCCAGAGCACAACCACTTCCCACTCCAAAATCAGAAACACTAAAATCCAACACTCATGAGATGGATAGGAGACGAGCTGGCCAGCATTCGCTGACTAAAGAGTTACATTTAGATTGCTAGGGGGAGTTGCCAGGGAGTCAGGACAGCCAGTGGCAGAGGGTGTTGACATTTAAATGGAAAGATATACCTGCCTGCTGTTTTTTGTGTGTGAATTTTTTAAGCCAGGAGTTGGGGAAACAAGATGAATAGAACCAGGCAGAACTACCATGCTTACAAAGAGTACTGGGCATGGAAATGGACTGGAACTTGAAGCACGGATCGTAAGTAGATAGGAAAAATGTATATTTAGCTGCAATCAGATTATTTTCTTTGTTGTTTAGTTAAACTTCTCTGTGTTAATTCCATATGCCTTCCTTATTCACTGTATCTAAGCTGCACCCAGAGATACCATTTTTCTCTGTGTTCATCTGTTCTTTTCTCAGTTGCTCTGCAACACCTAGCAATGTAGTATGCTTTATCAAGTACATCTCTTTATTTTCTTAATAAAATAACCTTTTTAAAGGCAATGATTTGATTCTTGAGTCCTGGAAGGTAACAGGGGGTTTGCGTATGGGTGCCTAAGATTGCAGTTTGTTTTCTTTTTTTCTTCATACTCTCTGGTGGTAAAGGAACTTGTGGATTCCATAGATTCTATGTTTATCACTTTCTAAGGCTATGTCTACACTGCATGATTCTTTCGGAATAAACTATTCTGGAAGAAATACTCCAAATAGCTTATTTTGAAATAGCACGTCTACATGACAGGAAAGCCTGGAAATTAGTCTGAGGCAGGCTCCCCTAATGTGGATGCGCCACCTCAATTTAGAGCCCCAGGAAGCACTGGGGAGTAATTACTTTGAATGGCCTGGAGGAGGAGCTATTTTGAAATAGCAGCAGTGGAGCATCCACACTACCGCTATTCTGAAATAGCTGTTTTGGAAGAGACATTATTCCTTGTGGAATGATGTTTACAAATGCCGAAATAAACCACCCGTTATTTCAAAATTATTTTGAAATAACAAGCTAGCTATGTGGATGCTTGCATAGTTATTTCAGAATAATGGATTTTTTCAGAAATAATGCTGCTGTGAAGATGCACCCTAACTATGCAATAACTAGTTCATCCACTATGTAAATCAAATATTATAGTAGCTTTAAACTGTAGTCCAAAATAATGAAGTGACCTAACCCATTTATAAACAGAATTACTATTATGAAGGATGAAGGAACAAGAAGCCAGCTGTTGGAAAGCCAGGATAGAGAGAGTGCAGTACCCAAGAGCTAGCAGTTCTTAGTCATGGAAAAGGTGAGTTTCTTTACACCAACAATTTGCAAAGTGTGAAGCCAGTCATATTGGGGAGCTTCCAACAAAACAGAAGAAATGGCCTTGATAAGTGTAATTTAAAATGTAGCTGAAGCAGAACCACAAGAAGCTAAATCAGAGCAAAACTAGCTATAGCAAATACAACCTGTGCTCTATTGGCTTATACTGATTGGGGTTTTGCAAAGTCCCAACTGGAAAAGTGAGAGAGTAAGTAAAGGAAATAAATTGGCTCCGTATAACTGTAAACTTACCAGAATTCCCAATTTGTCCTCTTATTACTATGATTTTTCTGCAATAAGGGCAATTCTCCCCATGGCCTTATTCATAACAATTATTTCAAAGATACTTAAAAGGGATTCTATGACTAAAAAAAAATTTAGTACGGTTTCGTAAAGATGACCACCAAATTCAGTGTTCTATTTATATAGCAACCATCATCCAATAGGAACCTAACTGGCTTTATAATTATATACATAGCAATTATTTCATCCACCACTAAAATACAGTCACATCTGGGCTGGAACATGGCAGCTGTTAAATTACAGATAACACCCCCACACCATTTAGGACAATAGTATTGGGCCACATTTTCAACCAGAGTAAAATAAAAATGAAGGATTGTGTCCTATTAGACCAGCTTTAGAAAAGAGTCCCATTGTTAATAGTTTATCTGCCCATTGTGCTGGCTGTTGACTCCATTATGGAACTCTGCTGGGGTAGCATTTCTAGCTAATTGTAGATTAAGCAAGTTCAGCAATAACTAGAACTCAGGGACTTCAGTATTGCTGCATGTAGTAAGGGGTCTTTGTGATAAAACCCTGTGCATGGTTACATGTGGGTAACTCACAAGTGAGTTTGTAAAGTACTTTGAAATTTTAAAGAACTACATACCATTGTAATTATTAATACAGGCTTTAAATTATATGATTCAGAGCTCAGTTCAAGAGTCTGAGCTCTGGAAGCTCCTGTTAATGGGAGTTTAGGGCTCTTCTCAACACAATGCAGTACGGAGCCCTGAAATTAGCCATTTGTTAAGCACGGAAGGCTTTTCTGCTCCCAAGTTACGTCTTTAGTAAGCAAGGCCAAGTTCATGCTAATCCTATCCCCTCAGCTTTTAAACACAAACTGAAAGAGAAGATCATTAGCAACTAATACCACATTCCTGCAGACTATTCCACATGGGCAGAACCTGCATTGAGCTCATGTTCTTCTCACGCATTGGGCCCAAGAAAGTGAAAACGGGTTCTTGGCAATTTTCTGTCATCTTGAGCCTGAGCTGAACTGGATTTAGAAAAAGGCTTTCCACCGATCTGGATCTAATCCCAAAGTTATAAGGTTTGAATCCAGTGATTTCATATTCAATCTCCCAAAATGCAGGGGAAGGCACAGAATTTGCATTTTAAGTCCTAGTTTGGCCCCATTTCTAGTTACTCTGGATCAAGCATGAGGGTGAGAGGCTTAGAGAACAAGTTCTGCTTCTATATAGAATCATAGAATACTAGAACTGGAAGGGACCTGGAGAGGTCATCAAGTGCAGTCCCCTGCCCTCACAGCAGGACTAAGCACCATCTAGATCATCCTTGATAGATGTCTACCTAACCTGCTCTTAAATATCTCCAATGATGGAGATTCCGCAACCTCCCTAGGCAATTTATTCCAATGTTTAACCACCTTGACAGTTAGGAAGTTTTTCCTAATGTCCACCCTAAACCTCCCTTGCTGCAATTTAAGTCCATTACTTCTTCTCCTATCATCAGAAGTCAAGGAGAATAATTTTTCTCCCTCTTCCTTCTAACACCCTTTTGGATATTTGAAAACTGCTATCATGTCCCATCAGTCTTCTGTTTTCTAAACTAAGCAGACACAATTCTTTCAGTTTTCCCTCATAGGTCATGTTTTCTAGACCTTTAATTATTTTTGTTGTTCTTCTCTGGATCTTCTCCAGTTTCCGCACATCTTCCTTGAAATGTGGTGCCCAGAACTGGACACAGTATTCCAACTTAGGCCTAATCAGCGCAGAGTAGAGTGGAAGACTCACTTCTTGTGTCTTGCTCACAGCACCTCTGTTAATGCATCCCAGAATTATGTTTGATTTTTTGGCAACAGTGTCACACTGTTGACTCATGTTTAACTTGTGGTCCACTAGGACCCCGTGATCCTTTTCTGCCGTACTCCTTCCTAGACAGTCACTTCCCATTCTGTATGTGTGAAACTGATTGTTCCTTCCTAAGTGGAGCACTTTGCATTTATTCTTATTAAACTTCATCCTGTTTACCTCAGACCATTTTTCTAGTTTGTCCAGATCATTCTGAATAATGACCCTATCCTCCAAAGCACTTGCAACCCCTCCCAACTTGGTATCATCTCTAAACTTAAACCCCTAGCATGACATCATCCTTGTTTTTTACCCCTTTTATGCTAACCCAGAGACTCTCAATAAGTCTGTCTCCTATGTCCATCTCAACCTCAGTCTAAGTGTGTACATTTTTAATATAAGGCAACACATGTCCTCCCTTTTCCTACCTATCCTTCTGAGTAAGCTTTACCCTTCTACACCAATATTCCAGCCATGTGTGTTTGTATATGTACATTTTTTGCATCTTTCAAACATGGCAGCTATTATTTGCTTTTCATTTCATTTAAGAGTCCTACAAGTATTTTGGAAAGAGAAGGGTTTGGAATTTACTTCTTAGATCAAAGAGGCTTTCCGGTGGGCAACTTCAAGCAAATTAATACTCTCTAGGTGATAGGGCACACTAGAACTACCCTCCAAGAGTAATGTTACACATTTTCCCATATGTGAACACTTTACATGAGTGAGCCCAAACTTGTGATGTTAGTCCTCTCTTCAGTGCTCATAAGCCTTATTACCTCGTCCATCATCAATTCAATTATATTTTTGTTTTCTGCATTGTATCTTGCCTTTCCATTCAGAGATCAAGTCTTTTCTCCCTTCAGATAAAATCATCTACCATCCCTAGTTTCCTAGATTCTGGTACTCTGACTACTCCCAAGACTACATTTCATCATCTGTCCACTTTATACAGCATCTATGATCTTAAGAAGTCTAAGTATTACTCCAGCTGTAACTGCAGGGTGCATTAGTGCCCCTCCCGCAGGGATAAAAGTTGTAGCTTAGCCGTATAAATTACATTGTTTATTATTGTTGTCTTGTACATTGTACAGGAGCCAACTGAACTCTGGGCACAGTTTCCCTCCCCACCGCATCCCTCCTTTTCCAAAACATAAAAGTAGCATTTTAAAAGAAAGGCTTTAAATAATACAGGCAAGTTATCCTCACCTTGAGGTTTATCCTAAGAAAATAATGCAAAGTTGAAAGATCAAATTTATAAGCTACAGTTCCTCTGTAATTTGATAGAACTGACGTTTTCATAATAAGATCCACGAGCATGAGCTACCCAAAGCTCACCTGAATATTAGAGATGCATCTCCAGGGGCCTTGTCCATTTGGAAATTCTCTGTCCTTCTTGTGCTTTTTAATAAAACCCTAGAACATGCCCTTCATCCTGTTTTAAATATAAACTCAAAATCCCCAGTCACCTCACTGTTCTTGCCACTTCCTCTTCTGGGAGGCAATTGCCAGTGATGGCTTGATGTGCAAGTCTTTCCCAACTCAGAAGAGGACAGCTAATATTAGCAAAGTGTTTGGTGGCATGGTTCCTTTCCCAGACCTGAAGAACAGCTCTGTGTAGTTTGAAACCTTGTACATTTCACCAGCAGACGCTGGTCCAGTACAAGGTATTGCTTCATCCATCATGTCTCCACAGCTGCTGGAACAGTTTTCATACTGGGGGTGCTGAGAGCCATTGAACCAAACTGTAAAACTTGTATGCAATGGAAAGCACTTGAAATCAGGAGATCCAGTGGTACTCCTTCCCTGAATCCTTAGTTCCAACATCTGTGTTGTCTCATATCCTGGGAACAGTACTGCAACACAGCAAACATGCTAGTTTAGTTATTCTTTGCTGCCCTCTGCTGGGCCATTTCTATTCTGCAGCAATACAGGAACAGCCACTGCCAATATGCTCATAGAACCAAAAGCAGAGCTGCAGCATTAAGTGTTTCTAAAGCAGGGCCAGCTCGAGCCATTCCTGCGCCCTGGGCATGCCACACATGCGCGGCTCTGCCCCCAGGCGCACAGTGCATGCACGGCCCTGCCCCCGGCGCGCTGCGCCCCTTAGAGCTGCAATCGGGTGTGCGGCGCCTGATTGCAGCTCTAAGGGGCGCCGGGTGGCCGGGCAAGCGGCGCCCCTTATAGCTGCCATCAGGCGCCCCCCATAGGTTGGCACCAGGGGCAGGTGCCCTGCTAGCCCCCACCCTTAATCCGGCCCTGTTCTAAAGACAGACACTTGGGGGCCTGAACAATCAACTCTTACTACATTTTTAAAAGCAGAAAGGAATAAAGCCACTCACCAAATTACAAACTAGCAACCCAATCAGGCCCCAAGAAAAACAGGCAGGAGAAAGGTTGTCTATATTTGGACAAATTTGAAAGGAAAATTTTCTCAGGCATTGTTCAAAAGCAATGAGTGTTTTATTGCCAAGGGTATATGAATCCCACACTTTGGGTGCCTTCATAGTACATATATCTCACAGCAAAGTCACCACCAATTGCCAGACTAGCACACTGCAGTGTAATCCATTAAAGCAGATAGGTATTTTCACTCTGGCCCCATTACAATGCTGCTCAAGGAAGAAGCTTAGAAAAGCAGAGAAGATTAAAATAGAATGGAGTCAATGAAAGATCCCTCAGGGGCTAGCAACAAATGTTTAATTTTTATGGGCCTGAGAAAAAACTCTAGCAAACTGAACTTTAAGACCTGAAAAGAAGCTATCCCATGTGAATGCTCTAAAATTCTTATTCAGTAAAGATTTAGTATTTATAGAACAACAAAATACTTTATGCCAGAGGCAGGTTTTAAGAACGTGACCTCATGTCTCTTTGAATTTGGTGGTTCAGAAAATGCATATACACAACATGGTACTCCAGTGGTATTGGCAGTAGTTCACCATATTTCTATTGACAACAAATAATGTGACAAGGTGATTTGTGTATAATTCATGCTCGAAGACAATTCTGCTTTAAAGGATACAAGAGCAAACACCTTCTATTTCTGAGCTGTGGTATAAACCTCACCAATATATTTAAGAATAAATGTTTATAGAGATTTATCTGACACCTATCACTTCTGCATCTTTGTTACATATAAAAGTATGATAGCATCCTGCTTTTGAACTCAGTTAACTAGTGATAAAACAAGACTTTAGCGTTCATCAGATCAACAGTTAAAAAAAAATCTGGGAAACCAGTGATGGCACTTTATGTATGATGAGTGTCAGATTGTGCGGTATGCCTTTCAGAAGGTAAGTTCAGCTCCTACGGCCTGCTCTAATTTACAGCAGCTTTACTTGGCTAGGTATGAGCCGGTCTGCAATCCAGAATTTCTAGAGTCCAGAATACTCTTACAATTCCTTCCCCTCATGCACAGTAGGGATGTAAAATCCCAGTTAATTGATTAACTGCCTAAAAATAATGTTGGGCTAAGCTGAAGCGCCTCCCACCCCCCGCAAACCACAGAAGGGCCAGAACAGCCTCTGCCTGTGATGCGTCTAGGCCCGCCACAGACTGGGGGATTGCATATGCCCATTACATTTCTTTCCCCCTATGGGGATGCTCCTTTGCATTTGCTCCTCCCTTTCATGCTACAAGACCAACGTAAAAGAGGCAAGAACAGGGGCTCAGAATATTAACAGGACTGTCATATGTAAGAAACAGAGGTAATTGTTTCACTTTACTCAGCACTGGTGAGGGCTCAGCTGGAATACTGTGTCCAGTTTTGGACACTACACTTTATGCATTGGAACAGGTTACTTGGGAGGTAGTGGAATCTAGGGATGTAATAGTGTAATCAATTAACTGATAAGGAAAAGCTTATAGGTTAATGCTATAGACTACACAGATATTCTCCCCTGCTCTTTGCCAGTAAATTTTTTAGCAGAGTAGCCAGCAGCCCGACTCAGTCCTGGCTTGCACCAGGTCCAGGACCTATTCCTGCTTCGAGTTTGCATTTAAAACATATTAGGAGGCAGCTGCTACCACCCCATGCAGTAGAGCAGTGCAAGGGGAACTGATTTTTAAACTGTCTCCTTGCGTGGACCAGCCCCACCTGGCACCCCACATGCTGCTGCCTCTGATACAAAGGCAGCAGCATGGAGTGGCAGGGGTTTCCTCAGGGGTGGGGATGGAGTGCACTGGCTGCCAGCCTCATCCCTGGGGACTACAGAATAGTCGACTAACCAATACATTAATTAGGTTAACTGACTATTCAATTAACTGATATTTAACATCCCTAGTGGAATCCCCATTCTTAAGGACTTTTAAGAATGTTAGATAAACACCACTCAGGGATAGTTAAGGTATATTTAAACCTACCTCAGTATGGGAGGAGATGGATGAAATGACTCAGGGTCCCTCCTAGCTCTATTTCTATGATTTGATAATGCTCACTGCCATACCCTCATTTTCATACCTTCTTATAAATCTGTGGGCAACTTCTTCCTCATACAGTATGTAATTATAGATTTGAAGTGATCAGGGCTGCTCCTTTCCTATTGCAGGTTATGATTTGGCAATTTAACAGACCATCATTATTCCCCATTTTTGAGGACTCATCATTAAAAGATACAAATGAAGCTCATTTTCAAAAACTCGCCTTAAGGTTAAAATAATGGGACACTGATGTTAATCCGTTCTTGTACCTCTGACAAAAGCTACTCAAGAATGATACATAGGGAGAGTTAAGTCTCTATTTCTGCCATATACAGATAATTTTTGTAGGTACATTTCCTGAAATGTCCTTCTTCCCCTCCATGTTCTGTGCCCAAATAAATTAACTCCAGTTAAAATTTTAAAGGAGTTATAAACATGTAGTTGGTCAGGATCCCAAGGGGAATTTTTTAGTATTTGCATTTATGCAAATAACAATTTTGTACAAGATCCAAGTGGTTTTACTTTTTTAAGGAAAAGTTTTAATGATGAGTGGTATTTTAAAAATGTACTGAGAAGAAAACAAAATTTTATACAAGATTTAATTTGTAATTGGTGTTATGTGAGCATTATACAAAGTATGCAGCTAGCGCTGCCATTTTGTCCTTGGGTTTTTTGGGGTTGGGTCTCCCTCCAGGCCTTCTGCCCTTTCCTCTTCCTCGACCCTGCCTTTTTCCCTGTCCTCCACGGTGCATAGGGTGCCTCATGGCTGCATGCTTAAGCTCCACCAGGTCCTGGAACACAGGGTCACAGAACACACAGCCTGAGTGCTGTGTCTCATCACCAGGAAGGGGAGACTTAGCTTTATTAAAATCCACATCCACAAGGGCGGCATCACATGACTCGCAGGTCTCTGGCGACACTCGCACTTTGTGAGCATTCTCAAAGAAATGCACAATCACATTGCATTTGTTGCAGGCCATCTTCCACTTGGGACCTGACGTTGGGTCTAGCACCAGAACCCCGTTCTCACATTCGACACACTGCCCGATTCCAAGCATGCTAAGCGAGTGCTGGCACGTTGGGTGGGTGCACTCATTACAGCCCATTCCTAGGGAAAGAAGTAAAACCACATCAGAAACTTCCTGTGTTCTATTTTTACATTTTGCAGAAAATACTATCCAGATTTAAACCCAAAAGTAGGTCTTTGCCCACAAAAGCTTATGCCAAAATAAATCTGTTAGTCTTTTAGGTGCCACAGGATTCTTCATTGTTTCTATTTACACGAACAATCCTAAGCACAATACCTAATATTAAAGATGGAATTTCAGGCTAAATTCAATCCTCTTGGCTCAGAAGTTTGTATGTGAAAAGAAGGAAAAAGTTAGTGGTTCTAGAGTAACAGACCCATCCCCATCTTTAAAAAAAAAAAAAAAAAAAAAAAGTCATCCAATGATATAAACTGGGTCCAAGACTTATGTAGGTAAGACCCTTTTCCAATCAATCCATTACTATTGGGGTGTTTGCTGGGGATCTGCTCCAAGAAAGTGAACAGTGGAACTTATAGTTGTCATAGCTAAGGCAGAGGTGAAGCGGGACATACAAAACTTTTGCTCTGCACTGACAGAGTTCTCATTGTCACTGTATAATGGAGAATAATGGAGAAGCTTATATTGAAAATACACTATGCCTCACTGAAAACAGATTTATTATGTCCACCTGTTGTCTCATACAGGGATTGTAAGCTCTTTGGAGCAGAGAACCATCTTTTTTTGGGGGGTAGGGGGCGTTTCATAACATGATGGAGCTCCTGTCCACAATCAAGGCCTCTAAGCTCTTTATCATCATGAACAAGAATCATAATAATAAAAAAATAGTGTTTTAGCTGCAAGTCAATCTCACAGTTCCCAGGATAAATGCACATCTGACTCCTTCCTGTCTCTCATCAAATTCATTCCTCTTTCCGATTATCAGGTTTTAAGATGCCACTTTAAATTACACGATTCCCGCACTCAGACCAATCCGTGGGTTGCAGTCCCTTGTGTACCAGTCATGAATACCTCTGCAAGACCGACTTAGGTTCAGTGCCTGCAGTCCCCTTCCCTCCAGGAGCTACACCTAGCTCATGCCCAGAAAGCCTTCTTAAAAGTAAAGTATTGTTTATTTAGAACCAAAATATTTTAGAGAAAAAGATCTTAAGACACTGACTAAATCTATGCACATACCTGTCTTTCCCATAAATTTACCATTTCTTTGAAGCCAGGGAAGGCCCAAGTTATTTCAAACAATCCAGCAAGACTTGTCTGTGTCAGTCTGCGTTCTCCAGGGACATCGACAACTCCTCCTGCCCTTCCTAGAGGATCTTTTTAGCTAGAGCCATTCTGTTTCCTTTTTTGCCTGCTTTCACAATAGCCTCATATTAAGCTAGGCCAAAACATTCTTACAGGATGGCCTGATATCACTGCATAGCTGTATTGGGTTTAATCTCACTGATCATGTCACACACAAAAATCATAAAATTATTACACAGCAGCTCATCTGCCACAATCAGATCAATGAAACTTCGCATATCAGTTTCCAAGTTATCCTCATCAGAATGCTCAATAAGATACACTGCAGACATGGTGCATTCTGAAGATATCCTGCATGTTCAGAGGGGCAGCTAATTTATTTTTATTTATAAAAGCAGCTATAATTGTCCATTGAACGTTCACGGGTGCCCACTTTATAAACTGAAAAATAATACATGCATTAGGGATGTCAATGGGTAGTCAACTACACAATTACCCGATAAGCCTAGGCCTCAGCTTGCTGTGGACAGAGGCTGCTCCATGGGTTGCTGGAGCAGCCTCTGTCCATGGGCTACTATTTCCTACTATTCCTGTATCACTGCTGCCGCTGATACAGAGGTAGCAGTGCGGAATGGCAGGGGGCTCCCCAAGAATGAGGCCAGGAGCACACGGGCTCTGCTGGTCCCTCCCCCCACCCCAGGGACTATTGAATAATCGTGTAATTGCTAAGATTTGATGCGGTTACATGATTATTAAATCAATCAGTATCCAACATCCCTAACATATATTAATGCAAATGACAGTACAAGGGTTTTCATATTAACAAACATCCACTCCACATTATGGGAATTTAGGAAAAGGCTCTATGTTTAATAAAAATGGTCAGATAACTTGACTGAAATATTATCACAATGGTTTTCAAATAAATTGTTCATTTTGTAGTGTTTTGGCAAATATTTTGCTGACAAACTTTGTGAATTTTTTCTAAGTAAAATGGGCAAAAATAACATTTAAAAATTAGAGTTGAGTTAATAATGACCAAAATTTAAAAGTTAGTGAATAAATATAATTTTAAAATTAGTTAATTGCCCATTTCCCCCTGCTTTAAACTTATTGCTCACCAGCTCTAGCAACTATCTTCTCTCAGCCTAAAGGAAATTCACAGCAAATTTCAAAAAAATAATTTTAATATCAAGACTAAATTCCTGTAGACAGGGATTTATCAAGGAAATCCTGTTAGATTCTTAAGTGTAGGAACAACCAGAAATATGACTGAAAAAAGCACATTTTTACTCAGTTCCTGTGTAACTAAGTCATAACCAATTATTTTGCCGATGAACAATTTTTAAAAACTCCTTTTAGTACCGAAGAACCAATAAAGTTGTAGAAGAACAAATTAGTTTCCTACTATTCTTAATTTGGTTAAAATAATGCATGAAGATCTAAATGCAGAAACTTTGTGAGCGTTGACTATGGGGCAGAGAGAACCACAACTTGTTTTTAGAAACTCGTATCACGATCTTTTGTGGGCAAAACCCAACTTCTTCAGATGACCTTGACTACTTGTTGTTTTTAAAGTTATAGACTTTTAGAAACTTGGCTGGAAAAAAGCACTTTTTTAGTTCTGAATTCTGCATATTAGATATGGAGCATCCAGGGGGCAACAGTTATAGACACTTAAGATTTGGTTTTGAAATTATTTCATTGAACAGAGCAGCATATTAACTTTTGCATTGACTGGGAATCTACTAAAAGTGCACCATAAAACACCAAATAAATAACTGATTTTAAAAGTGTTGCAGTGTGGCTGATTATTTTAGAGGTCAATTAAATTTCTACCTTTTTTCATATCCCTGAATGGTGGATGGTTATAACAGTATGGACACAGAGGATAACTCTTTCCTCTTGATCCAGAAGACCACAGTACCAGTTCAAAATCATCCAAGGGGCAACGCAGCTCTTTGTAAAGTTTGATGGTACCATTCTGGGGAAGGCTGTATGTTTCATCACAGTGAGAACAGTGCAGACGGCTTGGCTTGGCCTGGAAACAGAATAAGAATTTCCAAATATCAGTGAATCAGAGCTGTAGCTTATAAGGTTCAAAACTCCAGTATTACCACTTAGGCTACTCCATGGGAGAATCCCTTTGGGCCTTCTGAGAAGCTTAAATATATTTTACAGAGATGCATTTGAGACATGATACAGATGAATCCAAAGTATTAAGGCAAAAGATATTTTTAACCACTGATTGTTGCAAATAACTTTTGAAGTACAAACAAACTCTAGATTACTTTACCTGGATGTATTTCATAAAACGATGGCATTTGCCACAGCGAGAAAGAGGTTTGCCTGTGGCAGCTAATGGTGAAAAAGACACTTCCATCAATTCATCCATACCTGCAGAAAAGAAATTGCATGGGTTTTGAATCCTACTGTGACTTTTTTCATAGTGTAAGTTGCCTGTCTCTCTGCACAAAGTCTGAGAAAGCACTCTGTTGTCCCAGAAGAGAACTTATTTATCTGTACACTCTGCACAAGTGTATGTACTAAAAAGTCTTCTAAAAAAGCTGTAATGAGAATGTAAAAGACACTGTACCTACGTATTTTAGCCAGTTATAGTGTTTTGCCTGTGATAGATTTCAAGTTTGACTGCATGTGCGCTTCTGTGATGCAATGTATTCAGCCTTAGCAGCTGCCAGCAGGGGTCCCCATAGTCCTACTACACCTTGACCTAAGAAGCAAGTTTACTGAGAGGAAAAGAGCAGTGAAGAGTATCCTTCAATTTTGCCAATAGAGGCTTCTCCAAAATGGCCATTTTGGAAACCACAGACCTGGCTTTTAAAGGGCCTGATGGGCTAGTAACAGCCAATCAGGACTGTGCTAGCCCAGATAAAAGGAGATATTTGGCCTCAGTTGTTCAGTTCCTACTAGGAGTAGGACCAGAGGGGCAATGCAAATTGCTTCTCTCTCGCCAAAGGAATGTGAGAGATGGCTACAGTTCATTTCTGGCTGCCTTTTGAATAGCTGGTTTTGCAGGGAGAAAGAAGACGTAAGAACCTTAATCTGAGAGAAAGGTGAAGGTACTGAGTCTAGGAGAGAACAACTAATAGAATTGAGAAGTACTGGGTTACTGTTTATAGGGTCCCTGCATTGGAACCCAAGGTAGTGGGTGGCTCTGGGTTCCTAAATGGCCACAGGTAACATGGCATAAATCCCAAGAAGGGTACAGCACATACTTCAGAGAACCTGATAAAGGGATGAATCTGAAGAGCCCAGTTCTGGGGCTGAAGACCTAGGCAAGGACAGAGACTGTTTATTGGACTATTACCTTGAAAGGGTTTCATTTGGACTTGACCTGAGGTCCAAGCCATGGAAGGGCCATGCCATGTTGGCTTGCAGGGCATGAGGGAAGGAAAAAGATTGTGATACTGCATCCTGACACTCAAAGCCACTCACCTAGGTGAGTGCCCTGTTACAGCTGCTCATTCAAGTTCACTGCGTACCAAAGACAGGCCTAGTCCCTAGGAGGTCTCCTAAAGAATAATGGATTTTCTCAACTCCTCACCAACAAGTAGCCAGAGTTGAAGAACTTCAGGTGTGAAGGAGCCTTACCTGCAATAGAATCAACAAAATAGTGAAACTTTCTTTTGAAGATATCAAGGGTGTGCTCCAGAACCTGATGATAATTGGCTTTGCCTTGAGCTATCAAGTTGAGTTGCTTCTCTACTGCACTGCGGATTGTAGGAAGCACCAGCTCTGCATCTAACAGAAAATCAGAGAAACAACGGGGAGCAGCAATTAAACAAGGAGATTGACCAAGAATACAAGCAGGGAAGATGGAGCAGGGACAGTGAAACTGACCATCCACAAAAAGCTATCAAATGAACAAAGAAAGCAATTGAAAAAAAGTACTTTTTCGTTTTAAATAATGTTACAAGTACATTATTTTCAGAAAAATGTGCTATGTAAGTTGGCAGTAGCCTTTCAAGGTCCACTATCTGGTTTCTTCTCTATGAACACTCCTATCTTTAGAGATGCAGACATGCTTTTCCTCTCTCCCAAGTGGAGAAGTGACTTTCTCCAGATATCACTGCAGGTGAACATGTGGTGGTGTACAAACTGTGCACAGCCTAAATCCTATACTTCCACAACAAGAATGAGTTCTGTAGTTTGAGGTAGTGAATGATAATTAAAATACCTTGGTGTCCAGAACTGTCCAGGAACATAGTTAATTGAAAAGACAATAACAGAAGATAAAGTATCAGTAACTGACCTATTTTGTAGTAACCATGAACCAGAACAATGCCAAGGTTTGTAGGTTTTAATCTGCGACCACTTTCCACTGTGACGTAGTTCCGCTGGCAGATGTTGTTAATGTGTACTGGGATACTTGCATCAGTTCCTGTTACACAATTAATTAATTCTAAATTATAACTTTATAATTGTCTTTCTTCCTCTTCCTTGGTTTATAAGTCAGACGTTAGCTCTTTCACATGGTATAGGCTAACATCCAGTTCGCCCCACTTTTCCACATCATTCTCCATTTCTCAGCTACTTCTCTCCTTGCTCAATAAGTCATATATTCTTTTCAAATCTGCAGGAATGGCTTTTTAGTTACAAGAATTCCACAATACATATTAACTGTTTTACTGCTTCCAGGGAGACCACTACTATGGCAGCAGCTTCCTCATATCATGTGTTGTCGGTCAATATATATGTGACAAACTCCACTAGAATAAGGGGAGGTATGCAGCAGGACTAGAGTTATGCAGGTCACTGTACTTGGGAAACAAATTAAGTTAAATAAATATAATGCTGAAATGTATAAGCTATATTAAGATACCAGATCCCACATGCACAAAGCATGCTATAAAGGTAAGAAGTTAATCCCTGGAGGGAGAGAGCACATAGAATCTCTTGCTGACTGAGGAGTAACACAAACAGGTTATGCAAAGAATACTCTTTGGTGCTGCTTGGCCATAACAGTGAATAGGAAATGAGAAGAATGGGAGAGAAGGAGGGAGAAATGTATGGACAGATTCTTGAAGGCTACCTAAAAGATGCCAAAGGCTGCGTGATTTGAGAGGAAGCATAAGCCATCAAACACAAACACTAAAAGCCCATTCCTGAACTAGAGCAACACCTTGCCCTCTGGAAGGAGTACTACATCATCATGTAAGGGAGACTAGTTCCTACCAATGCCATGTTTTTCCATCAAAGTGATGAGTTCTGCTTCAGTCAGGTAATCAGGAGGATTGGTTTGTTTCTCTAGCAGTTTTACTTCACTGAGTGGGAAAACATCTCCCTTCTCACATTTGGGGAGGTTTTCTTCTAATGGGATGCTTTGCCAGGGCATAATCTCGGTGAATCCTGTAAATAAAAACAAATGGAAACTAAACAGTTCCACAACTTTCATTAGGCAAGATACTTCCTAATTCAAACTGGAGTTTTACCACAAAGTCAAAGCTGAGAGGTTGACAATGACAGTTTGCACTGCCACAAAGATCATGGATGCCACACTCTTGTTCCTTAAAATGAAGCTGGGAGCATTAAAGCTATAATACATTGAACCTCGAAGGAGTTCCCCAACAACCCAACACCAATCACTGTGGGCTGATTCTGGAATGCTGTTGCCTAGCAAATGAAAACAGACTAAGAAGCATACAATCTAAAACAGATTGTGTATCCTCCTGCATGCAGGGGCAATGCTTCTTAGCATATTGTGAGCACAAGAACAGAAATTTTAAAATGGGTCACACTGAGAAATCCAAGTGTGGGGATGAAAGCAAAAGTTGGGGTTGTTTTTTTAAACTATCAGTCCTGGAGGAATTCTGAAATTTTACTATGGCTCCAAAGGCAACAACTGCAGAATTCACCCAGGACTATTAACTCACAAAAATATCTTAAGTTCCTTCTTCTCATCACAACTCTGGCTTCTAATTCAATTCCTCAACTTTTTATTTGAAGGCAGAGGGAAAAGGTCATAATTAGCCAAACAGCTGTTCCCATGTTTTCCTTACCTGGTGAAATCATCATCTTTCCTACACAGGTAAAATGTTCAGGACCAATAATAAAAGAAATGGTGGTTTGGAGATATTTGCAATCAGCACAAACAGTGGCAATGAAATGTCTAGTGATATATTCATATAAGCGCCATCCATCGCCACCTGAAGATATACAACACCTTGTTACCCACATAAAATCAACACAGGTTGCCCAACAGAATACTTGTTAAAAACAGTTTCTTGCAGGGTTATAGAAAACTATCTAAAAAGTTCACCTATTTCCCCTTAATGTCTTTCTTGAAGTCCCTAATTCTGCACAATAGCACCTTTCATTTATTTAAATTATAAGTAACTTTTGTTCTCATGACAGAGAAAGATTAGTAGCACTGGAATAAAGTAGGCATAGGTCAAGCAAGTGCTGCACAAGTTTCCTTGTACAGGTCTTCTGCAAAACTGCTGTCAAAACTCTCTTGAGTAAAGAATGTTAGTTGTGCTATCTTGTGAGATGATATTGTTATGAGTACAACTGAAAGGGTTAGGCTAAGATTTTCAAATTTATTTTTATTTATGAATTAAAATCAGGATCTGAACTTGCTTCTCTATGGTTAGAAGACTATTGTTGTATCTCACTGCAAATCTTAACTCCAAATTTAGTCCTATTATTAAATTTTAGTGGCCACTTGCACAAGTGTTGCAATAGGTCACCTCTTGCTGGTTTTAATTTATCACAGTCACTGTTTACATTTAATTGAATTTCCAATGCTTCTAGAATAGCAATAAATAATTATTATTAGTAGAAGCATTTATAGTTTCATCTGTGGATTTCAATGCACTTTACAAAATGGGTAAATATCAATATCCCCAATTTAAGGTAAGTTATCTGGGCTGCAGAAAGGTTAAATAACTTGCCAAGATCTCACATAATAAGCTACTGGAACAGCTGGGAATAGAAACCATCTTGGTTTCCATTCCAATGCCCAATATGTTCTACCTAGCAATAGGTCTCCGTAAAGGGGATATGGAATCATTCGATACTCTAACACTCCTGCTTTTTTCTGCCGAAGCTATGACAGAAATAGCTAGTGATCTATTTATGGAAAAGTTGAAGGCATTAGTTTAAACTATAGATTAGTGCCAGCATGTTTTCCATAAAGATTTTAATTACAGTTCATAAACAATACAGAGTATATATATTATCTTTTTTATCTATACAAATTCCCTTTGAGAGTGTACAGGAAAGCAAAAATTAATTTAAATAAAAAAGACAAATTATAGAAAATGCAAAAATGTTACTTTACTAAATAAATTCACTTACAGTCCCAAAGAAAATAAATTCAAACTTAAACATCACATTCTATTCTAAACTCCTTTTGTTGAGCTTTGGTTGTACAGCATACATTGACTGCCCACTGATCTTAAAGGTATTATAATACACAGGCACAAGAATAGTATTTCATCTTTATCTTTGAAACTCATAATGCCAAGAAGGTTAAGTCAATTTTCAACATTAATGTAATGTAGTTTTCTGTACATTAATCTATTGTTCCTTCTACTTCAACTTTTCAGGAGTTCTGGTGATTTCGCTTATTTTACTGGTTACACCAGTAACAGTTAGTAACTCAGTTTTTTATGAAAATACCAGTTGGGGTTTCCAAACTGGCTCTAACACACCCCTCAGGTACCCAATCCTCTTGCATACAGCAGATTTTTTAAGACAAGAGTTGGGTATACCTAGTTCTGCTTCTGTTGCAGCTCTCATTGGAGTAATTGGAGGATGGTCCCCTGCATCATGGCCTTTCCTTGGACGATTAATTCCTTCTGACAGCAATGCCTTTACCTACACAAAATGAAAAAGAGAAAGCAAAATAATAACAACAACAACATCAAATCTCTCTACAGATTAATATGCTTTTTTTTTTCAGATCAAATCCATAACACAAACCACAGAAAATGAATAGTTAGAAAATTGTATATTGACTATGGAGATCAATATGCAAACAGATCTTAAGAGATGTTTCTGGTATTTGAGAGCATGGATTTCTTGATACTGTTTTTTCTAGAACACTGGCCAAGAAAGAACTTGTAAAGCATTTTAAATTTTGCTTCATATACTTACTGTTTCTGCCCAGTAAGGATTATTAGTCTGTTGTCTCAAAGATGCTTTCAAGTCAAAGTTTTCTGGATAGTGGGTTGTTTCTGTTCGAGGGTAGCTAATATAACCCTGAGTATAAAGTCGTTCTGCTATTTGCATAGCATGTTGTGGACCCATTCCTGGAAAAGAAAAGTCAGAGCTATGTAGAAGATTTAATCTCTGTCGCAACAAAGGTTTCCCACTGACAGGTCTTAAATGCAGTCTTAAGGTGTGTGTATTTTCTACAAAAGTATTTCATGATCAGAATCTACTACTATACTGGACACTGCACTTCTGACAAATTCTCTGCTTTGCTAGCACAATGATATTTTACAGTGTAGCCAGTAATAACTTGCCTGCAATGATAAACAGCCTTCATTTGTTTCATGAGATGAGTCAGAACGCAACACATTTTCTCTTGAGAACAGTTTGAAAACTGAAATGTTTATATCTCCACATTATTTACATACCCAAAGCAGAACTGGCAACTTTTAACATTTCCACCGTGTTCAGTGCCAGTGGTCTCTGTTTGGCTTTCTCCTTCTTACTCACAGATTCTACCTTAAAAACCAAAAACAAAAAAAACACAGAACAGCATTTCTCCAGTAAGTCCTGATGCTGTATGGTGAATGATACAAGTATAAGTTTCATAATACATCTAGCAGTACTACACAGGCTTGTATTATCTATTTTGTTTTATTCTCTGGGCTAGTGTTCCATAGCTGCATAATATTTCTTATTTCAAGGACATATGATTGGGGAAGTTTTAGTAAAAGGTGAAAACCTGGCCCTAGGGTCCTCTGAGCCAGAAGCCAATTTAGCCCAAAGGTTGGGGAATGGGGAGAAGTAGCTTGCTGCCTTCTTTACCTCTCATTCCCACAGCTGCATGACACTTCAATGCAGTTGACAACTCAATCCTTAATCCAAGTATCAGTCTTAACTATAATAATCCACATGTTTAAATGCTTCAACCAATTCTTGGAACTTTGCTGAGTTTAAGCACATAAATCTAGATGTACTAAAGTCAAACAAGTCCTGTATAAAATGGAACTGGCAGTTAATTGGCTATACAGATTATACCATACTATGTATATAAGGCTGATTCTAGGTTTTCACAAGAAATACCCACTATACCAAAAACAAAAACAAACAAACAAAAACGCCAGGTCTTTATCCAATAAACACTGGAAAACCACCAGAAATTACTACTTGTATGTAAAAGCTTGTCCAGGCAGTAATGAGGACTCCTGGGTGTGATTTCTAAAACACACTAATGTAAGCACATTAAGTGGTCCATATAGGCTCTGCTACTGCACACAAAAGGTTCCCATGCACTTTAATACAGTGCTGTTTAAAACAGTACTATGTTAAAGCATGGCAGGAAACATTTACAAAGAGACTACTGTTTACAAAGAAAGCCTGGAAACCCTCCCAATTTTTGGACATCTATGTAAAATTTAAAAAATCCTAAAAACAAACCCCAGAAACTAGAATCCCTAATTGTACACGTGACCAAGAATTTCACTGCAGGAATACTGCCATATAAATTAATTTCAGATTTAGAACCTGTTTGCTGGGAAATATTCAGCAAGACCTACACAGTATTCCTCATCACGTTTAGTAATACAGACTTCTTGTCTAAAGGAAGCAGCCTTGAACCATGAGTGATGTCAGCTCCCAAAGTCTATATTATTTATATTATTGCAGCACCTAAGAGTCCTACCCATGTGCTAGGTGCTATTGGAAAAGGGGTTTTACTGAAAAGACTACATGCCTATAACACTAAAATAACGTGAACTACAGAGATCTCTATCTTTCATTCAGTATGCACACTAAATGGAACTAAAAATCAAGACAAAGGTGACATTTTATTGACTGCCTTTTTTCTATTTCAGAATTAAAAGTACTATATACCAACAAAAAAATATTTAGTACCTAAGCCATATGATACATGCCTTTATGTGTACTTACCTTTGCATCCCTTTCCATCTTTGTTATGTTTAGAAACATTTGAGCAATCTCCCGGTCGAACACCCTCACTCTATCCCATTCCAATGTGAGAGAACTTTCTTTTTCATGGTTCACCTAGAGGAAAAAATAAATAAATACAAGCAACCTAGATTCAAGTCCTGACTGACACTCAAGCATTAACAACTGCCGGGCACAGTCCCTTTGGCATGGACATCTGATGTGGATTAGGACCAGGATTGCAGATGGCCTAGCTGGAGATTCAGGGTCTGGTTGATCGATTTCATTGCTCTTGCAGAGTAGTCAAATAACTGAAATACTGAACTACAGATTTAAAGTTCCTTCATGATTGTGGATATTTAGAATGGCATGGGATAGGCAGTTGATAAATCAAAATAGTTTCTAAATAGAGAAAAACTACAGGTTGAACCTCTGTGGCCCGGGACTCTCCAGTCCAGCAATATCCATGGTCCAGGAGGACCATGGATGTTGCTGGACCAGAGAGCCCCAGTGACAGAGTTTACTAGCGGCTGGGAGTAGAGCTGGCCAGCGGGGCAACAGAGTTCATGGGCTGGTGGGGCAGCGGAGCCCACAGGGCTGCATAGTCTGCGGAGCCACAGGGCCTATTGGCCGAAGGAGCCACCAACGCTAGAGTGCTCGATGAGGTGCAACCTGATATCATTTCTCACTATTTTAGATGGGGATGACTAATACAATTCAGGTTTAAAATCCTGATCCTAAGAATAAGCATCAGTTACCATCCTGGTAAAGATGCTAATAATCTTAGGCTCTCCGAGAACAGAAATCAGTATTTTATATTGATATTCAGGAGAAGTGGATCATGCAGGACTGAGGACTGGCAAAGGCAACATGAACTGACACATTTTAGAACTTTGATAAAAAGCCAATAGACTATTAGCTTTCACCTTTTCATTATCTTGCTACAGGTTCAACCTCCCAAATCTGAGTCTCTTTGGTCAAGCAACATGTGTGGTTCTGTTGCATGCTGGGGATCTTTGGTCCAGCAACATCCAACAAGCAGCCACTGGTGATGGAACCCGCCACCCTGTCCTCCCCAGCATTGGCCAGGGAGCTCTGCCCCAAGAATCCCTGGCCAGTTGGCAGCAGCAGAGTCAGCAGCAGTGATCTCCAGACATGTCAGCAGCACCAGGGCTGGTGGCAGACAGGGATCCCTGATCCCAAGAAGCACCAGGGCTGGCAGCCGCTGGGAATCCCAGGGCTGGGGATTCTCGGCTGCACTGGCAACAGAGTAGCCGCTGGCAGCCGCTGAGCATTGGCCCTGGGGATCCCTAGCTGAAGTGAGGCTGGTGGCAGCCGGGGAGTCCCGGGGGTTCTCAGCTGCGCTAGGCAGCAGTGGAGTATGAGGTAGCCATGAATCCCCCAGGCCAGGCCTCCCTGACTAGGCTGACAGCAGGAAGAGGCAGCAGGCTGGGAGGCCAGTGACAAGGGGACATCCTCTGGTCCAACAAATCCCTCATTCGGGACCAATCAGGTCCCCAGAGTGCTGGACCAGGGGTGTCCAACCTGCACTATTTGTTTAAAGAAGCCTGTGTACACACAAACACAACTGCAACTTTGGTTACTTCTCAGAGCTTCAACACCAACAAGACTAGTGAAACTGGTGAGAGCTGCCAAAGTAGTCACAAAACTCACCTAGAAATTAGCATACTGAGGCCACGTTTCTACTTGCCTGCCAGAGATCAATCTTCCGGGGTTAGATTTAGCAGGTCTAGTAAAGATCCACTAAATCGAACGCTGAGGGTGCGCCCGGTTGGCACTGGTACCTCTCGATTCATGAGTATGGGAAGCCTGTGAAAGCGTTTGCTCCCATTGACTTCCTGTTGTGAAGATGGCTCCAAGCTCAGCTTAAGGTACATCAACTCCTGCTACAGTATTTATGTTGCTAGACTTGCATACTTTAAGCCAACCTTCTGGGTCTAGTATAGACTTGGCCTGAGTGTTACACTTTGCTTCAGAACTCCTGGGCTCAGCACTATGTGTTTGGCAGGCTAATTATATCTTATATTGACTTTAAGTAGAGAATCAGTGCAGGGACTCACTTTTCTGAAGTAACCCATTTTGAGTGATCATTTTGGCTGAATCTGAGTTTAGACTGCTAGGATTCAAGAAGGCTGATTGAAGTGATTATATACACAGTTTATTTAAAACTGACATGTATGTTTCATGAAGAGTGATCATATACATATAAAATGAATAAAAATCCATCAGTTCTTTTGCCTGTAATTAACAGCCTATTTGAATTCTAGAGAGCTGTTGCAAGTTTATAAGTTAATACAGAGGCAAAATAAAATTAATTTTACTGATAAAATGTGCACTATATTTCATATAAACAAACAAATCAGACAACTATGAATGGCATAAAAAGTTACCTTGGCTTGCAGCACCCAATAAGTTTCAGGTTTGAAAGACTGGATTTTATCATGCCTTTCTACACAGAATCCAAGTGTCGGGGTCTGACATGGCCCAAAGGAGATGAGTGAGCTGTCTAAATTGCCATATTTTCCCTGAAAGTATTTCGTCTGAAACCTAATAGAGAACATATAGACAACACTGTTTAAAATTTTTACATGTTAATTCTAATCCCTTCAAAGGGAACATTTTCATAAACTTACATACATACATACATATCAATGCTCTAATTAATCACTCAGACCTTGGAATATTTTTTCAAGAGTCACCAAAATAATAAATACTAATCCTTCCACATAGGATCCTGTTACCTCTTCAAAAAACTGGGAAGCAGAATCGAGATAGAAGACAGAGTATACAACATTTTTGAGCCTGGTTCAGGAAGACATCTTAGCTGGAGAAGATACATATCAGAACTGCAATGGACAAATCAGTGGCACTCTTTCCCAAAAATGGAATTAACGTATTTCACAAAAAAAGTTAAAATAAAAAGAAAATTCAGGTTACAGTTTTAATTAAAAAAGCTATTATATGTATAAACTAGGTAAACAACTATCAGCACAAGAACAATTCTCTTTGTTACCTTGTAAATGCACAGCCAATTCTCAGATCCAGCTCCTGGCGGGCGTCCACTGACAGAGCCTCATTGTGATTGGGTTCTCCCAAGGAGTTCATGGCATTGCAGATGTCTGTGTCAGTAATGGAACTGAACTTTGCTCTGTATATTGTCCTTTCAGTGCCACGAGGTTTATTCATAACAGGAAGAACAGCATCAAGAACCTAATGGAAACCGAAGCATGTGTCATAGGAGGGCAAGGGTTTTAGAGTCTGTGCATCTCTACAGTAAAGATTACACAGAATAGCAGCAAATAAACTACCACTTTCCTCCTACCAAGGAGGGGTCATGCTTTTCCATTAATAGACGGGCAAAAGCAATATTCCCCCTATACATTTTAGAAACAAGCAGATCAGAAGCGGGAAATGCATGTAGTCAACAGGATTAACTGATAAGCCCAAGCTTATTGGTTCATCATATAGTCGTCGACATGCTGACATCCCTAGATGAACCCTTAAGTTTATTTAACCCACTAAATAAAACATAACAAAATCCCCTAATGTAGTGTTAATCATAGCTGTGGGATAGGTACAGATGTAAGCCTGCAAAGTGATATCCTCTTGTGCACTGTAAGGTGGCCTCTACTAAAATGTCTACCTTCCCAATTAACAGAGCATTGTGGTGACAAAGTTTTTACAAAGACAATAATACAACTCTTCCAACTGAGAGATGTACAAGGACCTTCACCACATATATACAAAAACTACGAGACAGATTTATGATTTTCAGCTAGTGCCCTAGAGGTTGAAAGTCCCAGTTATTCACCAAGTTATTCCATGAGTTAAAAATCTACCAGTCCAATTTGTGTAGCCATTAGTACATATTCACAACTAGAAATGTGCCAGTAACACAATGAATAGTAAAACTACATGTGTTATAGTTTTATAATAAAATAGTAATGGAAATCTTACCTCAAAACAGATGTTTTCCCCCTCCTTATCACAATCCAACCACAAAACAATGTAGTCACAGCCTCTTCCTTCCACCTATAAAAAAATTAAAGTTTTCCAACAATAGACAAGAAACTACCTTCTGTTCCTAACTCTTTCAATGTTTATTTATCTTCCACATTTGTGAACTCAAATTTCAAATGAGTTATGAAAAAGAGACTTTATTTGAGGTTAGAAGCAGTGTAGTAGAGGGGAAAAGGAGTACAGTGGTGAAAGAATGGGACCGGGAGCCAGGAAATCTGGGATCACCCATCTTCCTCTCCTTTTTCAAAAATCTGTCTTAAAAACCCCCCACCTTGTTCTGTGAATTAATACTGCTAGTATTAACACACACTGATGTATGATCGTACTGTACTTACTCATGCCTTTAAATCAGAAAAATCTCAGAGCAAAGACCTATTATTTATTTGGCATTTCTCAATGACTGCACACCTCAACAGCTTCATTACATCTGGAGTCTATTCCTGGCTCTGCAACAGTGTGTATAATCTTGGGCTAGACCAGAGATGGGCAAAAGGGCCTCTGAAGGCCGGATCTGGCCCGCCAAGCAGGTTGATCCGGCCCATGGAGGCCCTGCCACTCCCTCACCCCCAGACCAATCAGAGCCTAGGTACGGAGGAGCACATGACACTTTGTGTCAACCTTGGCCACAGGAGGTCAGAGAGCAACAGACTTCGTGTGCTGTCTTCTACCCCCAGGCCAATCAGGGTTTGGGGGCAGGGGGAACACACTAAGTCTCCTCCTGCTCTGCAAGGGACTTGGCACTTAAAGTTAACCTCCAGCTGTGGGAGCAGGGAGCAAGAGACTTCATGTGCTCCCCTTCCCCCAGGTCCTGATTGACCTGGGGCAGGGGTTGGGAGCATGCAAAGTCTCCTCCCACTACCAGGGGCGTGGGTACCTAGAGGAAACTGCCAGCTGTTCAGAACAGCTGGCAGTTCTCTCTGGGTGGGAGACAAAAACTTTGCACGTTCCCCCATCCTCAGACCAATCAGGGCCTGTGGGTGGGGAAGCATGGAAGTGTCCTGGCCCCACCAACTCGCACCTGAGCAAGTGCAAGCCCTTCCGGAGCAGCTGGGAACCACTTCAAAAATTTCTGAAGTGTCCCCTGGTCAAAAATTATGCTAATCCCTGAGCTAGAGCTTTAACCTTTCTGTGTTTAGTTTTTACATCTTTAAAACTGAGATACTACTAAATTATCTCACAAGGAAGTCACAGTCCTTAATTCAGTGGTCCCCAACATGGCGCCCGCCAGGGCATTTATGTGCGCCCGCCGAGTGACCAGGGCCGGCCCAAGCCATTCTTGTGCCCCAGGCCCCGGCCGTGTGGCGCATGCGCAGTGGCGCCCCCGGCCACCCGGCAGCCCCAAAAGGTTGGGGACCACTGCCTTAATTCATTACTTGAAAAAGCACTCAACCCTCAGAAGGACAGAAGTGTTAATTGCTGTTATGATTTATTTTGTAGAAGAAGTGCTGTGCACATAGCAATACAGCTGCCTTCTGGATATTGCATTTGTGGGGAGTGATAAATAAAGGACATAACTAGCTTTAACAAACATCTTTAACAAACATCTCACTTTCCAGGGCAAGTGCATACTACAAATAGAGTGAATTGTGTGCCTGTTGTAATTAGTGACACATCAAGGGTCAAATTCTGAAGGCAACAGCAAAATTGAATTCAGTGGGTCAAAAACTTAGCACTAACCAAACAGCCACTTAAAACAATAAAAGAGAAAAGGCCCGGTAGATAACAAAGAGCTGCCTCCTGTAGTGAAGATGACTGAGGCTAAAGCTACACTACAGCTCATGTCACTGTAAGTGATGTTGTTTAGGGCTATGAATATGCCACCTCCCTTAGCAACTTAAGTTGCACCAATGTAAACACCAGTGTGGACATTGCTGTCAGTGAGAGAGCTTCTCCCTTTGACATAGCCACCACCGCTTGCAGGGATTAGAGTAATTGAATTAGAGTAATTAAGTCAACTGAAAAGCTCTCTCTCCTCAGCTTAAAGCATCTGCACAAATAGTGCTATGCCACAGTTCTGGATGTAAAATCCCATT
This sequence comes from Rafetus swinhoei, assembly GCA_019425775.1. Taxonomy (NCBI): domain Eukaryota; kingdom Metazoa; phylum Chordata; order Testudines; family Trionychidae; genus Rafetus; species Rafetus swinhoei. The sequence goes on along the minus strand of CM033425.1, from coordinate 13,844,696 downwards.
TAATCAGTTAACCACTTAAATGGGGCAGGTGGGCTGGAGCGCCTCTGCCTGCATAGGGAATGTTAAATTGCATTTAATCAGCTAAAGAGTAGTTGATGGAATTTCCATTGACTACTTGATTAGTACATAAGGGGGGAAACTGCAGAGCCACAGCAGGGTTAGCACCCGGCCCCGGGAGCTAACCCTGCTGCAGCTCTGCCTTTCAAATATATTAAGAGCTGTCAGGCTCTTAATATATTTAAAAGGCAGAGGCACAGTGGGGGTCCTGCTCATGCCTGGTCCCTCCATCCCTTGCTGTGCCTGTCTTTTAAATGTATTAAGAGCATGGAGGCTCCCCCCCCAGTACCGACTCCTGCTCTCCACCCCCACACTGTCTCTCTCTGATGGAGGTAGCAAGGGAGGGAGAAGCGACTAGTCAAGTCACTACTTGACTACCCGATAAGCATTTGCTTATCAGGTAGTTAACTAGTTGCTCAAATCCCTATGCCTGCGGTGTGTCCGCTCCATTGTATGGGGGGGCTGCTTTAGCCCAGGCCACCAATTAACCATTCACTACAGGGCAAGCTCTTTACAGTAGCCATAGCCTCAGATTTGGAAGCACAGTCATCTCTCTCTTCCCAGAAGATATTCTAGCACACTGAAAGGCAATGCTCCCAAGATATGGGATGCAGAGAACATTGTGTGACAGTCAGGATTAGGGATGTATATGGTTAACCGGTGAGGCTTAATGGTTCTAGTTAACCAGTGGGTGCTGGAGCAGCTCCCTGCCTGCCACGGGTTGAGGGGCTGCTCTGGCTGGCTGGAGGAGTCCCTATCCACAGCAAGAAGGGGTGTGTCACTCCAGCCCAGCCGACATCCCTAGTCAGGAGTCAGATGCCTCAAGATGAAGACAGGGAGAATCCCAAAGAATAAGGACCTGAGTCAACTGGTTGCTGTGTATACAACTATGTCAAGTAAGGTTTTTTATGAAAGTTTATAATGTCCTAGACCTGATGGTCACTATGAGATATAGGTATATATTCAAAACCAGGACTTGACAATTAGTGTAATCTACTCGCCTATGGCGAGTAGATTACAAGCCGGCACAGCCACGCAGCGTGGTCTGCGCATGCGCAGCGTGCCAAACCGCGGCTGGCTAGCGGGGCTCACCGCCGCTTGGCGAGCCCTGTTCATAACTATAACCTGTATACATATTAGAGATATCAGAGTATAACCAATTAACCGTGTAGCCAATAAGCTGATGCTTATCAGTTAATAGTATTGGTTACATTCTGCTAGCTCCCAGGAAGATGGCTTCACTGTGGCAGGGAAGCAAAGCCACCTTCCAAGGAACTGGCTGGGCAAAGGCTGACCGACGGTGAGGAGGCTTTGCTCCAGCAGGGAGAGCCGGACGGACAAGGGCTGCCCACTCCACTCCTGGCTTCACTGCCACAGTGAAGCCTCTAATCTGGGAGTCAGGCTGGTAGGGGCTGGTAGCCACGCTTCTGGGGTGACTCTGCTGCTGGCTCTGCAGAATAAAGCTAAACTTCATACTGCAGAGCCTGCAGCATGAGATTTTCAGCAGTTACATGGTTACTCTATTACACAATTTTTAACATCCCTAACACATATATGTGTGGAGAAAGTTGTAATTGTAACTATAGTGCAAGTATAGCATCATTGCCTCACCATACTGCTGAGAGATCAGACAGGGATGGAGCCTCTCAAGGGAAACACATAGCATTGTCCAGTCAAGAAAAGACAATGGTGGACACTTAAAGTTAATGGGAAAGCCCTAAAACAACTTGAAACTGAAAAGAGACACCACCCCACCTCCCCCAGTCTGACTGATAGACAGACACACACATAACCATGAATTACCATAGTTGGAGAAAAAGGAAAAAAGAGTGCACAGGATCTGAAGTGAAGGCTATCTGGAAACTGAGGGGCAGCACACAAGAAAGATGCTGTGGAGCAATGGATGCCCTCCCTTCTAAAACAAAAGGCACACTGGGAAACTGTTTGGAGGAAACAGGTCGCTTGGATTAGGAAAGAGAATTCAACTATTACAGAAACATAAATCTTGAGATTATTTAAAAGAAAGAAACTGCTAGGGGAAGCCAAGGTGGGGTTATACTTGTAGGCTGGTAACTGATGTCAGAGCATTGATCCATGATATAATTAGGGCTCTACCAAATTCACGGCCATGAAAAGTGCATCACAGACCATGAAATCCATCTTGTGTGTATTTTTACGCTATAGGATATAAATTTCACAAAGGAGACCAGAGTTTTTCAAATTGGGATTCCTGATGGAAAATGGAGTTTCAGTACAAGGTTATTTAAAGAGTATCAATACCACAGTCTCCCTTAAGGAATGTAAAATCCTGTTTCATTAGTTAACTGGTTAAACACGAGCACTGGCTCCTGCCTTCACCCCCTCTGCTGCTGCTTCTGATACAGACGCAGCAGCATGGGAGGGGAGGTAGTTTGAGGGAGCCGGTGTTTGGGAGAAGCTGGCTTAAAAGCTAGCTTTGTTCCCAAGCAGTGGGAGGTAGGGTTGCCAGGTGTCCGGTATTGACCCTGACAGTCCGGTATTTTCACCTCCTGTCCAGTAAAAAAAAATTCAGAAAATACTGGACACCTAAAATGTCCGGTATTTTCTGATTTTTTTTCCTGGCCAGGAGGCGAAAATACCGGACACTTGGCAACCCTAGCGCCTGGGCCCAGCCCCCCCGCCCCCAGACCTCATGCTTACCTGGTTCTGCAGGGAAGCTAAGTTCTGGCTTGAACAAGAACACAAAATGGCTGCTGGCAAAAAGCCTGAAGACCAAGGGGAAGCAACGCCTTCCCTGGGTCTTAGTGCTCAACCGCTCCTCTGTTCCTATCCCTATTCTAACTCTGCACTCACTCTGGAAGGGGCCATGCTGTTTAATGCTGCTTTATTATTTAATTTTTTTTTGCTCAACAACTTTGGTCTCCCCCTCTCCCCCCCCCCACAGAATTTTTTCCCCAGTGGTTTTTTTTTTTTGGGGGGGAGGAAGAGGTGTTTTCAGTATTTTTAGTTCAACCATCTGGCAACCCTATGGGAGGAAGGGTGGGAAAGTTGTCCAACTGGGCTGGAGACGCCCATCTGAGCTTGTTCCCCTTTAATTGATTAACTGGTTAAACAATATGTTTAACCGGTTTCCCAACTAAATGGGATTTTACATCCCTCTTGAACTGTGGACACTGCAACTGGATACAGTATTCCAGCAGTAATTGCATTAGTGCCAAATAGGGAAGATGATTTTTCTACTCCTGCTTGAGATTCCATTTTTTATTCATCCACGGACTGCATTAGCCCTTGTGGCCACAGCACCGCATGGGAGCTCATGTGGAGCTGATTATGCACCGTGATCTAGGGATGTTAACGAACGACTAATTTACTAGTCAAGTAGTTGATGGAATTTCCATTGCCTACGCGACAGGTCGATAGGCACTTCCGCATTCCTCCTTTGAAATGTACAAGAGTCCATTTAGTAAGGCTTGTAGTTAAAGAGAACACTAACCATTTGAAAAAAAATCCCAAAACAGTTTAAAATATCTCTCAAAGAATACCTGTAAAAATTTCACCATAGTCAATTTGGGGTTAGCTTCTTTCTTTTCTGTAGGGGCTTTGCTAAAAAGCTCTGCTGGATCCACTTTGTCCCAATTGTTATATTTTCCTGAAATGGGAAAGAGTTCTAAATACCTTAAATAAAACATTTATTGTACAAAGACATAGCTTGCAAAGCTTATCATAGTATGCTGACTATGGAAATGGCATTCTTTTAAAAAGTTCAGTGCTTCATTCTTCTCCACCAAGTGCTGTAGTGGCCTCTAACTTTGATTTATATTGAGATCAGTCATATTTTAAAGGGACATCAACAAAAACACATTTCTAAAGGAAATTTTTTTGTGACAAGTAACTATAACTGAAACATTAGAGGGAGGAGTTAAAAAAAGTTACTTTCTCTATTTCTGCAACTTACTCACTTTGAGCATTTTTACAGTCCTTTATAAATAGTCAGTTTCATTGTTTCTCCTGTATAATCTGTTGGGCTCCATTATATTGTTTCTTTTGTTTTCCATATCTCAGTCATTGTTGATTGTAACTGTTAGCACTAACATACTGTTGGACATCTTCAAAGCACTGTGCATACTATTTACTCCTCATAACACCTGTGAGGTAGTTAAGTATTATCTTCATTTTACAGATGGAAAAACAGTTGTCAAATGACAATCTCTATGTCACAGTCAGTGAGAGGCAACATTAAAATCCAAGGAGTTCCTAGTCATGCACTTAACCCATTACATACCTCTTTGAATAGTCCATCACATTTTACACCGTGCCCTTTTAATAATATTTTGCATCCAAGAATCTTAGTATTTGAAAACATTAGAAAATTTAGTCTCATCTCCCCATTCGCAGATAAAATAATGAAAGCACAGAGAAGATAAGTGATTTGCCGTAAAATCCGATGTTCTAAGCTTTTTTCTTTCTGATCCCCTTCTCTTCCCCAAACATGCTATAAAAACTCCATAGTCCTCCTGTGCCAGAACAACTGGTTTTCTGCATATAAACGCCAGGGCTGACATTAGGCAAGTAGGGCAATTGCCTGGGGCTCCATGAAGCTAAGTTGCTCAGGCTTTGGCTTCAGCATCGGTGGCAGGGTTCAAGGCCTCAGGCTTCAGCATTATGCAGTAGTAGGGCTTCAGCTTTCTGCCCTGAGCCCCAGAAAGTCTAATGCTGGCCCAGCTTGGAAGTCTCTGGAACCTGCTCATACACCCCTGTCCCTCCCTCTCCCGAGGATCAAGACACCTGGTTGAGAACACTGCCCTAGATCACAGAGTCTGTTGCAATATCAGGAATGAAACTTAGAGCTTCCAAATGTAGCCCAATGTCTTAATCTGAAGACTATACTTTGACTTAACTCCTTTCTCTTATCCAATTAACTGATTAGTAAAATCAGAGTTACATTAGTAAAATCAGAGGCAGTGACTCTTATTTTACTAATCACACAGTTAATTTTGCATCAGTGCTGTTTTTAAAAAAAGAGTTGCAAACTGCTCAAATTCAAACAGACAACAAATAGACAATACCTATGAAATCCAGAGTCATCACATGGCCACACACAGATGTCATCTTGAAGTGGACACTCTGCCCCATAAATGATCCAGTGTACTCATGAACAGAGCATGCCCCATTCAGCCCTTTATGAGAAGACATGTTTCCTGTACAATAAAAATCATATATATGAACAGGCATGAAAATACTGAAAGTAATCTTGTTTCTTGCATCATGAAACTCTGTCTTTCCTCTGTATCTCCAGATTTTCCTGAACCCCTTTCTATTCTCTACACAAGTTTCTCTCTTGCGAACTCCCTCCTTTGGGCCTTTATTAACATCTCACTTTATATTTGCAACAACCTTCCATTTAACACGCCCCAAACTTCCTTCCTCTCCTCTTTCAAAAACTCCTTCTGAAAGCTCAACTTATCCTGTGGAGCAATACAAAGTATAATTAACACACTCTGCATTATATATAGAGAGCTGTACTATACCAGCTTATGCCTTTAAACCAGAAAAAACCTAAGAGCAAGGGATCTGCTACTTATTTAGAATCTCTCAACAGTACAGTAGGACAGTAAAAACATTATATTAAATAAGAAAAACAGTCTTCTGTCACACAGGTTTATACTTTGTTTCAAATTGTTGAAAAATTTCTCACCAACAAATGCAACTTTACAGGTTGGATGACCCAGAATGGAAAGTAGCATTCTTGCCGGTTTTCCAAGCAAGAAAAACCCAGTCAACTAAGGAGCAGCAAATGGAATGATGGAGGAGAGTTCTACTGACAACCTTTTAAATGCTGAATGTCATCCAGCTTCTTCATGATCAACGGTCTGCAGCTGGCAGCTCAGATTAACACTGGGAGGGGACAGCTTTCCAACTGCATCCAAATAGTAGGGTTTTTTTTTAAGCTTCCACCTTCCTTGAAATCTAGTAGTCTTTGTAATATGCAGCAATTAGTAAATTGCTTTACTTCCAAACAAAGCCATACATGTATGTATTCTAATGGATTTATTTCTTACAATACAAACATACCCTTTCTAAGAAAAACAAAAAAGACTGAAGAGATTAGCAAGCTTTCTGTCTTACCTCTTGAGAGGATCTTGGCTATAGACTGAGCCAGAGAAGGCTTCTCTGCAACCATAAACACCGTCTTCATTTTTCGTTATGGAGTTCAAAGGGCTGGAAGCCTTAATCAAGGGATTGTAGCCTAGCGTAAACTACACTTTGGTCTCACTGTATTATCTTTCTGCCTAGAAAGAGGGGGGGAAACAGCTTGAGTTTAAATGAAATCATGTGTGGAAAAAAAATGGGATACAAAATGTTATATGTGTATGCCAACAATACACATTTTCCTGTCACTTAATCATTTTCAAACAACTATTCCTTTCTGGTGGCATCGTGTTTAGGTGGTCCTATGGATACAAGCTGTAACAGCATTTCCATTACATGCAATGGTTCATAGCTTGGCTGTAACAATTCACTCCAGGATGAAAGCTACTATAATTTTCCAGCCAGTGACTCCTTTGAAGAGGTCTTTTCAGTGACTGGGGAAAAAAAAAAGGTTTATTTTACCCGCCCATCAATGCAGCTTTCCAGGATGGATGATCCAGAATGGCAACTAGCGTTCTTGCTGTTTTTCCAAGTCCAAAGCCAACTAAGTGGCTCTCCCATCCCCAGTCCCCCCAGAACGATTCCCGCCGTCCTGAGACGATTCAGATTCAGCCTGAAACCCCTGCGCGATTCCGGATTTCTCCACCACGCTAACTGCACAGGAAGCCGGTTCACTTAACGGCAAAGCGACTGCAGCCCTCGCGCTCCCCGCAGGCGGCTTCCGCACCCCGCTGTCCGGCCCCGGCGACGCGGTCTGCCCGCTGCCAGGGCCCGATCCCGCAGACGCGGTGCCGCCCAGGGAGCGCGGTGCCCGGCCCGATCTCACCGCAGGAGCGAGCCCTGTCAGGACCCAGCTGCCCGGCCTGGGGGCAGGTTCCCTGCGCCGGGCTGAGGGCAGCGCCCACCCGGGACACCGGCCCCGCTCCTTCCCTGCCCGGTCCCGCAGCGGGGCCCGCGGCGCTCGACGGCCCGAGTGCCGCCGGGGAAGTGCCGGGCCTCGCCGCTAGCCCCTGACCCAGAAGGCGCCCCCCCCGCTCACCGGCCCCCGCGCGCCGCCATTGATCCCGCTTCCACTGCCGGGTCACCGCGCCGGAAGCCGTCCGGGAGGTGGGCAAAGGCGCTCCGAGGAGAGAGCTGCCCATTGGCCCCGCCCCCTGTCATTGGGAGGAGCTGCCCGCCCTTTGGCCCCGCCCCCTGGCCCTAGGCAGGAGTGGGCTGTACCTTTTCATCGGGAGCGGCGGGGGCACTGCAAGAGTTTGTTAAATGGTCAGGGCCCGCACGTGTGGACGGTGGTACTGGAGGTGCGGGGTGTGGGATGGAGGCTGGGTGCAGAAGGGAGCTTGGGGTAAGGGATTGGGGTGCAGGAGGGAGAGGGGGTCTAGGAGGGGGTTTAGGTGAAGGAGTCAGTTGTGACCTGGGGAAGGAGACTGGGGAGAAGGAGGGGGTGCAGGGTTAAAGAAGCAGTGGTGTTCTGGAGCAGTGGCAAAGGAGGGAGTGCAGAGTCTGGGAGGGAGTTGTGACCTGGGGCAGGAGTGGGTGCAGGGATTTGGGTTATGACTAGGGGCAGAAGATTGGGGTGCAAGGTCTGGGAGGGGTTGTGACCTGGAGGAGGTGTGTAGGAGGGGATGCAGGGTCTGGGAGGAGGTATGGTGCAGAAGCAGGGGGCAGAGGGTTTGGGTGACATAGGGTAGGGATGCAGGAGGGGAGCTGAAGGTTGCAGGGAGGGAAGTCTGGCTTGCCAGAGGCAGGCTCTGGCAGGGAGGCCCTTAGCTGGGCGGCTCCCAGCCAGCAGCCCTGCTTCCTCAGCCAGGGCTCTTGCCTTCCATGTCCCTGCACCAGCTGCAGGGTCCATGTGTGGCTCTGAATACTGTGAACATGGAGAGGTACTTCTCGTGCTGCCTGTTCTGCAAACCGGCTGCTCCCATTGGTTGGAAACCAGTGCAATATTTTGCTGGTGGTGGGCAATGCACGAAGCTTCTCTCCCCATCTCTCTGGACTAGCAGTGTTCAGAGAGCTGCTCTGAGCAGTGTGCAGGAGCAGGCAGGCAGGCAGCGTGCCTGGAAAAGACTCCCTTGGGCTGGATCCAGAGGTTTAGTAGGTCTGGTCTGACCTGTGGGCTTTATTTTGTCTGCCCCTGCCCTGAGAAATGCTGTCTGCCCATTGGTCCTATACCCATAGGGAGATGCTGTTCACCCATTGGTCTGCCGCTTTCCCCTGAGAGATGCTGTCTGCCTATTGGTCTTGGCTCTTGCCCTAAGGGAGATGCCCTCTCGCTCTCGCCCTGCCTTCAGAGAGTCGTTTCTTCTCCAGTTGGTCCCCACCCTCTGTCCTCAGGGTGATGCTTCCACTCGTTGGCTCTTGGCTCTGTGCTCAGTCAGAGGCTATCCTCCATTTGCCCTGATCTTTGCCCCCAGAGAAATGCTTTTCTTCACTGGCCCAGGTCCTGCCCCTTCCAGTGGGGAGATGGGGAGATGGTTAGAACCCTTCATGTCAGCAGATATCTGCTTTATATCTACAGGTTTCTGCATCTGTAGATGTGAATGTGGATATCCGCAGCTCATTTTTGTGGATACGGATACAAAAGTTGTATCTAGAAATCCTGCAAATTTGCAATTATCTATTTAATATACGCAGGTATCTGCAGCTGTGGATATAGAAATAAATATTTGCAGACAGAGCTGTCCTGTCCAGGGTGGCCTCGGGGATTACCTGTGGAGGGAGGGCCTAGTGCAGGGTGGCCTCTCATTCACTATGGTGCCCTCTCATTCACTATGGTGGAAGGAGCCGGAGCAACCTGGCAACCTACTTTGCTCCACCCCACCCTGCCCTCACACTCTTGCCCAACCACTGTGATCCACTTCACTGTGGCAGCAGGAAGCAGAGCACCTTGGCCTCAGGGTGCAACACTTCTCTCCACCGAAGCGAAGCAGAGCACAGTGGACTGGGGAAGGGTGGTAGAATGGAGCAGAACAGGCTGCTGGGAGACTGTGAGAGCGGAGACCAACCCCGTGCTGCTGCCCTGAGCCAGGCTCCCTAGTAATCACCTAGTTGGCCTTGTTGGGGGAGTAGTCTATGGGCTAAGGGGTGGGGAAAGGGTGGAGTGCAGGCGAAGGGTAGGGTGAAGCAGAGTGAGGCTTGCTGCAGGGGGATTGCCCAGATCATCTAACATGCATCTGAGTAGGTCTTATGGACACAGTGCTTATGACACGGGCAGCCACTGAAGCCCTCTCTACAAGATGGATTTGATTTTTCATTGCCCTGAACCTGGCACAGTTTACACCAGCACAAAGACCAAAGGAGGTTTATGTTGCACTCACAGGGTACGTCTACACAGCAGCATTATTTCAGAATAAATGACGTTATTCTGAAATTACAAAGAGCGCGTCTACACTACAAGACTATATTTCTAAATAATATTGAGCTGGAGGATTTCTTACCCTGACTCCTGTAACCCTCATTTCACGAGGAGTAAGGAAAGTTGGAGTAAGAGTGTTCTTCCTTCGACTTCTTGCTGTGTAGACTGTGCCTAAAGCTGAGTTAAGCTGTTCAGAATTAAACTACACAATTGACGTAGATGAAGTAGCGTAGCTTAATTCAACTTTAGCCTGTACCCACAATGACTACACAAGAATCAGGGCAACAGAAAATCAGGCACTCTGACTCCCAAATGTTGCTGACACCAATGGAGCTTTTTGAAAATTACCCCTGGACTCACTCCAGGTTGAGCTTAAGTGGAGAAAAATGTTAAAATGCGATGGACAATAGCTGCTCTTTGGTGAGAGAGAATTTCATTCTTAATCCCCCCTGCTGCTAATTTTTTCCATACTAACTAAAGCAATAAAAGCTGCCCTGTCAAGTTGTTCTCCATAGCAGTTCCTGTTGCCACCTGTCTCCTATGTGGGGTGGATAATGCAAAACTAATGTTATTGTTTCTCCTCAAAACATTAGTTTCTGCCACACTAAAATAAATGAAAAGACCATGGTTTCAGTAGGGGCCACCTTACATTAGGTTTTGTGCAGCTGAACAGTTATGTTTAAATCCAATAGAGGGCTGTGGCAGACATGTACAAGCCAATTCACAATTTGGAATCATGTAAACTAAGTTCCACCAGCACAATGAACTATATACAGGTTGAATCTCTCTAGTCCAGCACTCTCTGGGCCAGCAACATATGTGGTCCAGCATGATTTCAGTTATCTGGATGTCCACTTATCAGGGGTGTGGCCAAGTTTCTCACAGTTCAATAAAGTTTGTTTACAGCCATCAGTCCTGGCTCTCAGTGTCCTGTGCTATTATTTAGCTCTAATTTACTCCAACTGTCTTCTCAGAGCCCAATAAGCAGTGGAAGTGTTGGCATGCTGCTAGACAATATTGACCTCCCATGATTCAGCAAATTCTCTGGTCTGGATTCAGTCAGGTCCTGAGGAGGCCAGACTGCAGAGTTTCAACCTGTATAGTGTTTCTGAAATTTGATTTGTCCTTTTCATATGTGTTCATTTTTTTTAATTGTATCCTTTGGTATATATGGTTGTGACAATTTTCTTCCACTATTTGATCTGGAGGAAGTGGGTCTGGCCCACGAAAGCTCATCACCTAATAAACCATCTTGTTAGTCTTTAAAGTGCTACATAGTCCTGTTTTTTGTTTCAGCTACACCAGACTAACACGGCTACATTTCTATCACTATTCTGAATAGAATGGTGATCTTTCCTATCCTAGAATAATTTAATTTTGTAAGTACTATTTTCTAATACACCACAGTGATGTAAGTTGAAAATAATATCAATTCTAAAAGTCTCAGACTCTCATATAAATATTTTCTTAATTCAAAGATTCTTAATAAAATAGAAACATGAAAAAACAATATTGAAGTAACATTAAATATCTTGGTAGTTCTTACAAGAGCAGGGACATTCACAGTTAAGATTTTCCCTTAAGCTAGTCTGCAAAGTTGTTACCAATCTAACAACAGTGTTATTTTATATCAACTTATTTAAGCCAGTGCAATTGTATACAGACTTATATCACTTTAAATCTTATTTATATAAAATGTGCAAGCAAAACTTATAGAATCCATTTTAAATCAATATAAAACAGTCCACACATAAAAGTTGCACCGGGTTAATTCAACTGATTTACACTAAAACAGCACAACTTCTGTGTTTAGACAAGCTTTTCATCCTTCATTCACTGGTTTCTTGCCATAGATGTGTAACCTCCATGAGGCAGATTTGAACCTGGCACCTTAGTGTAGGAGCCTCTACAGCTTGAGCTGTAAAGTCAGCTGGCACGCTCTGTGGGCTAAGAGCCTCTACATGAGACAATGAACCACACCCACTAGGTGTGTGGATTACATACTTCCCATAGCTAAAGAAGCACATCTTAAGCTCCAGAGACCCAGTTGCAATCACCTACAAGCAGATTTGAACTAGGGACCTCTGGAGCTTAGTGTAGGTGCTTCTACAGCTTGATCTAGAAATAATTCCTCTTATTTTGAAATAACAAGGTGAGCATCCACACAGCAAGCCTGTTATTTTGAAATTATTTCAAAATAATGGGCTTGTTATTTTGAAATAATAACCCCTCATTCTACGAAGTGTAATGCCTATTTCAAAATTGCTATTTTGAAATAGGGTGACTGTGGACGGACGGGTCAGCTGTGCTTATTTTGAAATAATTGGCCTCCAGGGCATCTTACAGCTGCTCTAGTGGCCACTCTGTTCACACCCCTCAAAACTCTATAGTTTCCCATCTTCTGCAGGGTTTAAAGTTGCAGGCAGAAGGGAAAGGGCTTTGTGGCACCACATCATTCCTGCTAGCCCCATGCCACACTGCAGCACCTTGCACAGTTTACGCTGCTGTTATGACAAACCCCAGTGCTCCCTCCAAGCCCCCCATGGCTGCAAGCATGCCAGCAGCTACCCCGGAAGCCCCAGGCCAGGGGTGAAAAAGGTCCCTATTCTGGACTGGTGCAGAGATACTGGATTTCATTGAGGTGTTGGGTGAGCAGTCCAACTTCCAGGATCTCCACATCAGACGCAGGACTGTGGATGTGTATAATCAGATGGCCGCCAGCCTGGCCCAGAAGGGCCACACACACACACTGGACCAGGTGCAAATGAAAATTAAAGAACTGCATCAGGCCTATACCAAGGATAGGGAACGGAGTTATTGGCAGGTTGGGCAACAGCAGGAAAGGCACTGGATGACTGACTGGCGATTGAAGGGCACGAGTAGGTGGGATGGGCCAGAAGTGTTCAGATAGACAGTCCAGGGGTGGGGTGGGCAGGAGTGGAGAAGGGTGTGAGTGACTTGGGGCTATAGAAAGCACAGCTGGACTCTGCAGGATTAACAAACTCTCTGGCCATGAAAGCAGACAGCAAGAGGGGGGGTTGGCAAGCATAGTGAGCAGGGGGCACAGCCTCCTAGTATCTATAGTTGAGATTATATTTTCCATGTGCAGTACTTTGCACTTATCAACACTGAATTCCATCTGCTCTTGTGTTGCCCAGTCATCCAATTTTGTGAGATCCCTGTGTAACTCTTTGCAGTCAGCTTTGGATTAGTCATTGTTTACCCGTTTTTCAAGAACATGAGAAGTTTAAGAGCAGTGGTACAAATGCAGATCCCTGCAGCACAACACTCATTCCTACTCTTTTCTCCTATCTTTTAAGTGGAGTACTCAGCAATGTTTTCGTGATGATCTAATGCTCTTTCAGTTACTGGAATGCCCAGCCTTTTGTTATTCTTTATCACCCCATTTGCCTCTTTTTATAACAAGCTCCCTGCCCCACAGGCAAAGCAGAAAGCAGCTCAAATTCTGTTACAATTAAGAGCTGCTTCTGGAGTCAGGACATGGGCTTTAAGAAAACCTCAACAATGAAATCCAGGGAGGGGGGGCTACTGCCCCCCCAACCTCCCATAAATGGTGTCCTTATTTCCATCTGCACTCTTCTCTGCAGAGAGGAGACAGTAAATTCTGGGCCAGACCGCTGGACAGGTTAGGTTAGATTTCTTCTGGATTGGAGGTAGGAATGGAATACTCTTCCCACACCAGAGAGGGGGCAGTAGAATCATTCTACCTCTGCTGTAGAAGGATGATGTCACGCCTCCCCTCCCCAGAGTAACAGGGGGATTGGAGTGTTGATTAATGGATCAGTGTATTTGCATATCAACTTCCACACTCCAGTATGCCCATGTGTGCTGCAGTGGAAGAAACTCATGAAAAGTATAGCCCCAAAATATGCATATTTTGCACATCTTTTGTGCAGGACCTCAGTAGGCCCCAGCCCCTGCACAAAGGAACAACACAATTTCCACTGCTTATTGGGTAGTGCCAGGAGGTGCTCAGATTGCGTAGTGATGAGTGCAGCACACAAACCTAAACGGAACAGAGTGGGAAGCCATGGGGAAGGAATTGACTTCTTCAAGAGCATTTTCTGTGTAGAAATAAAGTAAATAGGAACAAATAATTTTATCTGACTGATATGTAAGTAAGCTTTGTTTCCTGATAAATGAAGTTACCTATAAAAGGAAAATCAAAATGAATACAAAGTTCTTAGTTTTTGGCTGGTCTGAAGTTGGGACTTGTTAAAGCCAATACATTCTGCAATTTCAAACTGTATATCCCTCAGACATCTGGAGAGCATCTGGAATAATCAGAATGCAAGTTAAAACAGTCTTCAGATATGTCAAATACATATTTTCAATTTCCTGTGGTAAAACAACAATATTTTAAATGACTAATTTAACAAGAGTTGTGACACATCCTGAGCTATGGAAGTGCAGTTGCATCTTTCTAATTTGTGGCTGACAAACCATGGGCCTGGTCTTTGTCTGTGCTCCGGTCCCTTTGTGTGTGCAGCTCTGGTGGTGCAAGGGGTTGTACAGTGGCTTATCTAGCCACGTGAGGCCTGGAGGAATTCCAACTTAGCATAGAGCTGACATAGCCACCTCTATGTCAACCGTTTGCATCCCAGCATGTGTGGTGTGTCAGAGATTCTAGCAATTCCCCTTTGTATTGTTTGCTGCTGAGTGCAAATAAGATCAGCTTTGAGTTTGAGTTTTCTATAATTTGCAGAGGGGGCCAAAATACCAGATTCAGGGAGACACAAAAATGGCATGCAGCTGCCTTTCCCACTTTCCTCAGGCATTACACTAACCTATGTTCAAATAAACCTCAGAATTGGGCCCTTTGCACTAAAGAATATTTACTAATGCTTTTACTGCATGTTCTGTATATTCAAGAGCAGCATCTCTTTGTCTGCCAGCTCAAAGATGTAAAACAGCCTTACATAGGGTACAGAGGACTATTCCTAGTATAGGGGGAATCCTTGACAAATGTCGAGCTGCCAAAGAGGTAAACCAGGGGCTATGTCTACACTGCAGGGAAAAGTAAAAAATTTGCGTATCTTTTCCTGCTTTTCTTCCGAAAGAGGCTTTTCTGACATTTGGCCCATATACACAGGGCCAAATGTCAGGAAAACCTCCTCTTTCAGATCATCCCTTCTTTCTCGTAGAACAAGGTTTACAGGGATGCCGAAAAAATGCGTCTGCTTTTCCTAATTTTTTTTTTTTTTTTTAGGAAAAGCAGACATGTTCTTTGGACACGGCAGAGCTTTTCCGGGATACCTCTGCAGTGTAGACAGAGCCAGAATAACCTTACTTCCCTGTTATCCTAGTTGCTGGAATGCTCAGTTGGATTCTTAAGCAGCCCTGGGGGTGCTCTATGTTGCACTTGCACTAGACAAACCCACATGATATGCTCTCTGAATTGTGTTGAGTGCTCTTCACCTGCAGCTTAGAATCTGGGGAACGGTGTTCTAAATTTTAAATAAATAGCATTGACATGTCAATTAAAGTCTTGAATAGTACTGGCTAAGTTAGTTGGTAATGGCCCGAGCTTAGTTCTGTCTCATTTCAAGCACACTGACAAGGCACACACAACGAATGTGCATCAAAGGCATATGTGTGCAGGAGATCAAACTACTGGATGATCATAATGGTCCCTTCTGACCTTAAAGTCTATGAGTCTATGAATACAAGACAAATATTGGTGAAAAGTTCTAACAAATAGTAAATTGTCAGACCCAAGATCACAATACAGGTCTCTTGATTCTACAGCCAATGCCTAATGCACTAAGCAACTGTGCCCCCAGGCAAGTCACTAAACTCCTCTATCTATCTAGGTACTTATCTAGCTTCCTGTCACTGTGATATGTGCCCTACTCAACCTGTCACAACCCTCCTGTGACAACACTGAACAGGACCAGATGACAAGTTAAACAACCCCCCTCCCTCTTTTTTAGTTTCTTGTGTTCGTACTAATTGCTTTGTGTCAATAGGAAACGCTGCCTTGAACCAGTAATTTGAGCTGACAAGCATTCCTTGACAAGCATTCCTCCCCTTCCAGCTGAACTGGGCTAGGGCCAGTGACATCTCAGTCCAGGGACCTTTAGGGTTCAAAAAAGAGCTAGATAGATTCATGGAGGTTAGGTCCATCAATGGCTATTAGCCAGGGTGGGTAGGAATGGTGTCCCTAGCCTCTGTTTGTCTGGAAATGGGTGACAGGGGAGGGATCACGTGAGGATTACCTGCTGTGTTCCCTCCCTCTCGGGCATCTGGCATTGGCCACTGTCAGCAGACAAGATACTGTGCTAGATGGACCTTTGGTCTGACCCAGTATGGCCATTCTAATGTTCTTATGACCTTATCTATATAAGCCCTTCCCTGAGGATATTTTCAGGAATCCATTAATGGCCTCGAGTTTTTTCACTCCATCTTCCTGCCTTTAATTTTTAGCCCTATTTTCATGCATATCCCTCAGGATCTGACTTGCCTTTGCTGGTTTGCACACATTATCTGAAATATCATGATGACACTTTAAAAATCAGTTGAATAAATAAGCTGTGAAGCATTGTCTTTGCATCATACATAGCAGTGGGAGAGGCACTGGCAGCAACTTGAAATAGGGTAGTAGATTCCTCCCTCAACTCTGTCTGGTGAGCCTCTACTCAGGTCTCCTTTCCAGGAAAGCAGGCAGCACTTGGGTGATTGGATGGCAGGGGGAGTAAAGGGGATAATTATTACAGGTTGTACCTCCCTCGTCTGGCATCCTCAGGATCTGACCATCCCCGAACAAAGGGATTTGCCACACCAGGAGAGGTCCTTCCCAACATGGCCCGTGCTGCTCTACTTCCCTCCGCTAGGGCACCATCCCAGCCCTGCTGCTTCCTGCCTAGCTGTGGCTCCCAAGGCTGGATCTTCATGGCTGCCACCAGGGCTGGAGCTCTGCAACAATCACCGCCGCACCCGAGCTCCATGGCTGAGGCCGGAGCTTTGCGGCTGCCTCTGCTGGCCCCTTGCTACTGTCCAGCCGCAGGAGCTGGAACTCCCTGCTGCTCCTCAACCACCCTCCCCCCAGGCTCCCAGATGAGTTGCTGCCTCCCCCTGCTCCGTTACACCTGCCCCACAGCCCAACCTCCCTATACCTGGGTTTTGTGGTCCAGAAACATCCATAGTCCTGCCAGACCATGGATGTTGCCAGACCACAGAGTCTCGGTTAAGGGAGGTAACAACCTGTATTTTTTAGTTTGCATTATGGTAACACCTAGAGCAGTGGTTCTCAAACTTTTTGGCCAATGGTCCACCTGGCTCAATGTGAACCTTTCCATGGAACAGCAGTTGTTAATGGAAACTTGCCAATAATTACATAATTATGCCCAAGCCATTTTGCTAGTGCTGCAGCTAGGGAGAACAGTTAAAATTAACCAGTAAGAAAAGAAATATTAAATTATTACAGTTTAAGTGCTTTAACTTTCTCATGTTTATCCAACATCATTTTAAATAAAATAAAATATTAATGTATATCCAATACAAAAAGTTTCAATATTTTCTTTATTTATGGCAGGGGTGTGGAGACTTTTTTGGGTCAGGGGCCACTGACCCACAGAAAAATCAGTTGGGGACCAGACAAGTGAGAAGCAAGCAAGCAAACACACACACATATACAGGGCCGGCTTTAGGAAGTGTGGGGCCCAATTTGAACCGTTTTGGCGGCCCCCAGGATTTTTTGTTGAGCAAAAAAAAAAACCAGCCACACAACAAACCACAACCACACACAAATATCACATCAGAAGTAGATCTGATCAAAATGTATATCAATATAGTTGAACATTTTCAAAAAAACATGCCATCCTTTATTATGCAAAATTTTACACAAAATTAAATCAGTTGCCTTAAGTGTAAGTCAAATATTTTCAATTGCAAACTATCCAATTTTTTCAATAAAGTTTAAAGTTTGATTTTTAAAAAGCTACCAGAGAGCGTTGCAGTTTTCTGTGACATTGATTTACTTTTTAAATAGCAAAAATGGAGTCTTTGTTAAGAAAGTGTCAGTTCAGTGGTCAAATTCCAGTCCTTAGAGCTTTCTGCACCAATGATTTCACTAGGTAATATGGTACCTCACCACCATTGCCTCCTTTGCACTGCCCTTCAACACACTGCCTGCATGTTGAGTCCAAGGTCAGTCTACACAAGATTTTATCAATGATTTTTGCTCAAGCGATCACTGAGACAAGACAAGGACTCTCAATTGATTCTAGTCAGCTCTGCCTTTAAACACTGGATGTAAAGTGTCAGATATAATTGAGGACTCCCAAATAGACTCTACACCACCAGAAATAAAACCTGTTTCCATCTTCTCTGACTTTCAGTTAGATGTGACTCATTATCCTCTGCTTAGTGTTCAAGTTATGGTAGACCCCAAGCCAGGTCATATTAAATTCAGGTCTTTTACCTTTTAATCATACAATATGGATAACAACATTTCATTCTCCCAGCTCCAAGTCTTAAGTGAATTTCAACCCAAAAGAGCCAAAATTGATCACCTTGACACAGCAAGTGTGTCTACTGAGCTCTGTGGCAAAGTAGGTTGTCTATATAAATAAGGTCTGCTCGTGAAGCCTTTTCCTACAGTTAATTAACAGATGGCAGTAGATAGCTCATTCAGACCACTGGCTGATAATAGTCAGTCACCCTGACCAGTCATTAACCGGAGTCATGGACTCACCCTACTCTCCATTGTCTCTAGGATTCTCTGATGACCTGTGACAAAAAAGGAGGGTGGAAAGGGAAACTGAAGGGTGAAACCTCTCTAAATTCACCAATCAAAGAGCAGTATTGCCAACCCAAAAATCACAAGGAATGCCTGCACAAAGTTATGAGACTGGTCTACAAATCATAAGATTTTTATAAAATAAAACATGTTGGATTTTTTTGGCCTTTTGTTTCTTGAGTATTTAGGGTTCATGTTTTAAAGCTTTCCTCCATAGCTGTAAGGCCCAGAAGTATAGAGAACTTCTTTTAAATGAAAGCTGAGATTCCTACATTATCAATTGACTCCAGGCCTTTAGGAAACACCAAATGTTTTGAGACTCATGGTAAAACAATGGAGGAATTCTTGTGAGCCCATGCTTTGCCCACAGTATAAATAAAAAAACCCAATATCTTCTCCACTAAACATCCTAATGAGATACTGCAAATGGTGAACTGAATTCAACAGCTCCTGATATGAACAGGTATCAACCTAGTTTTTCATATTTGAGATGGGTTACCAGGAATCATACATGACAATATGAAATCTTTCCACTCTCAAGTCAGCATATTCACAAAGCACCTATAATTTTGATCCATGCATTTATTGGATAGTGAAAGAGAAAGGAGGGGAATTAGTATAGATAAATATTCAAATTAAAAAAAAAAAAGCCTGAAGGAATTAGGACTGGGCTCCTACATCTCACGTTCAGAACTGACTAGGACACTTATGACCAGATTTTCAAAGGTGTGTAAAGATCAGATAGATATCTTTGAAGATCCGAGTTGGCAACTGTCTCTTTAGGAGCTTAATTACCTTTGAAAATCTGAGCTTAGATTTCCAAGTCCAATTTTCAAAAATGACTTTAGTCACTCAAGTGCTTTTGAAAATTTTAACTGGGGGCCTAAAGAGACAAAAATAGACAAAAGGCAGGAGATATGGTATTCCTTTTAAAAACGTATGACATCTATTTTTAACTAAATTTTATATTATTTTTCTCCCAGGGCAACTGACCCCTCCGGCCCCTCACTAAGCCACTGCCCCCCCTCCTGCAGATCTATCATCTTATGCATGTGCAAGATCTGTGAGAGCCGTCCCATGAATCTGCAGTTAGCGTCTGTGGCGCCTGCTTCTGGGTGGTGTCTCAATGCTGCCACATTCACCACCAAAGAGGGGGCTTCCCGAAGCAGGCCCTTGCTGCTGACCCCCAAGGCATCCACAGGTCCAGTCTCCTTTCAATGGGCCCAATTCCCAGGGCTCATTGATCTTGGATCTGGCTTCCATCCCCTCTCCAAACTTTGCAACTGCCCAGAGGTGCTCACCTTCCGCCTTATACATTCCCACCTCATTCACCCCACAGGGACAGTCTCTGCCTCACTTGTCCTAGGGACTATTCTACCAAGACGTAATACAAAGTTTCCATGTAAAAGGACTCACTACAAAGCTAAAAACTTCAATGAGAGAATGATTAATACGAGACATGTCTACATCTGCTGCAGGGAGACACCTCTGCCTGCCTCCACCCCTCTCCCCCAGAGTCTACAGCCCCATTGCAAAGCAGGGGAGTGGAAAGAAAGAGGCTGAGGCCCATCAACGGGACTGAAGCAGTCATGAGCAAGCCATGCCCGGGAGCCATTCTCCTGTCCATTGCTGGTGCAGTGTTGCTTCAGGCATGCTGAAATGCAGTCACCTCTAGGGTGGGCTGGACAGCTGTTTAACACCTGCACAAGGTTTCAGGCAGGGGCAGTGCGGGCTGCCTTCCTGCAGAGCCCCATCAGAACTACTGTGCCCTCCTGGCTTAGGAAAAGAATAAACAGGAGGATTGGAAATTAACCACCCAGTCTCATGTCCCCTAGGCAGGGAATGAGCCATCTACATTAGGCCCCAGCTGTAGTATCATGTCCAGTTCTGGGCGCCACATTTCAGGAAACGTGGAGAAACTGGAGAAAGTCCAGAGAAGATCAACACAAATGATGAAAGGTCTAGAGAACATGAGGTATGAGGGAAGGCTGAAGAAATTGGCCTTGTTTACCTTGGAAAAGAGAAGACCGAAAAGGGACATGAGAGCAGCTTTCAAGTATCTAAAAGAGTATCATAAGGAAGAGGAAGAAAAATTGTTCCGCTTGGCCTCTGAGGTTAGGATGAGAAGCTATAGGCTTAAATTGCAGCAAGGGAGGTTTAGGTTGGACATTAGGAAAAACTTCCTGCCTGTCAGGGTGGTTAAACACTGGAATAAATTGCCTAGTGAGATTGCAGAATCTCCATCACTGGAGATATTTAAGACCAGGTTAGACAGACACCTGTCAGGGATGAGCTAGGGCAACTCAACTTTGGAAGCCCCAGGGACCACACTGATACTTACAGAACATGCTGAGGGCCTCAACTTAAGTGTGGTTGCATATGCAAGCAAATATATACAAATAGCTTCTCTCACACTGACAGGCATGAATACAAAGATTAAGGCAAGACTACACAACACACAGGCCCCATTTAAGTCAGTTCTGCTGATATTAATAAAATGCAATATTTACCCGATTTCTACCCATGTGACAGCACTTTTCATGAGCAATGACAGTCCAAGAATTTAACTACTAAAACACATATCAACAGAAGATCATTACACTGACTACTTTTTGTTTTGGCTCCCACTGCCGCCACGTGTTGATCCCCACATAAACCCAAACTGCACCATGGGGTGCAAACAAACTGGCCGTGGGCAGCATACCAAGTTATAAATAAATATTTTATAAACCTTTCCCTTTTCTCTCTGCTGCCATGTCTCCTCCCCTTGCTCCATCATCTCCCCTGGTGCCTGATGCCCCCCAACTCCTCACACTCCTCTGCTGCCCTCAGCCCTCCTGCGACCTGCCCCCTCCACCAGCCCTTCTCTCCCCCTGTGCCTCCTCCAGTAGCCCCACTCTGATCATGTGAGCTACCCTCTTCTAACACCTCCCTCTACACACCTGCCCCGCCTCTCTCCTCTGGTGCTAGTCTCTCCCTTGCAGGTGTCTGCCCTTCTGCTTCACCCCAGAATCCCCTGGCACCTGCACCTTCCCTTAGCCCTGCACCCTCCTGGATGCCTCCCCTTCCCTCACTGCCCCTGCCCCTTTGCCCTCTTTTCCCTGATGCCCACCCTCACCACTCTCTGCCTCGTTCCCCTCCTGCCCCTCTGTGCCCTCACACATGACTTGCTCCATCCCCACTTTTCATGCCCACCCCTTCTTTCAAGCCTTCTCCCAGCACCTCCCCTCCAGCCCCAATGCCCTTCCCCTCTCCTCTCCCAGCATCACCCTGTCCCCCTCCCACTGACACCTCCCCTCCTGCCCTTTTCCTCATTGTCTGCCACTGGCATTTGTCTCTCCTCCACCCTGTCTCTTGATGCCTTCCCCTTTCTTCCCCCTCCCTCCTTCGCCCAAGGCCCTTTCCCTCTGCCTCCCCTTCCCCCTCCCCTTCCCCTTCTCTACCTTCTGCCTTCCACGTTGCAGGGCCGGAGTCTGCGCTCAGGCCCCGGAGGCCAAACCCGGAGGCAGCCCCGCAACGTGCCTCCGAAGAGTTTTAAAATCCCAGGTCGTGACGTCACGTCACGCCCAGGCATCCTCCCCGCCCACATGCAACGTGCATGGAAGCAGCAGCAGCAGTCAGCGAGGAAGAGCCGCGCTGAGCCACACACAGCAGGGATGGTCCAGGGCCGAGGGGGACTCTCGGGGGCAGGGTGGGAGGATGCGCGGCGAGGCCAGCAGGGGGTGTCCAGGGCCCGCTCCAGGCAGAGCCGGGGGAGAGACCCAGCTCCACATATTGCTGGAGCAGGGCCCCCAGCTTTGTAACTCACCGGCACTTCTGGGTTCAGGGGCGCGGGGCCCCATTAGGCGCGGGGTCCAATTAGGCCGAATCAGCTTAAGGCTGTCCCTGCACACGCACACACACACACACACACACACTCCAACCCCAAAAACCTCCGGAAAAAAACCCCAGCTGGCCAATGGGAGAAGCAGGGAAAGCCTCCAGGCAATCCATCCATGTGATGCTGTTTCCCCAGCCAGGGGAGAGGGAGTGTGAGGAGCTGCTTCTAGCTCAGCTTCTTCCCCACAAGCTGGATCTGGCTGGTAGGCTTGAGGCTCCCCTCCCTCTCCCTGCTAGGGAAGCCAGTGCTGGTGCCCAAACTCTCGGGGGTGGGATAGGCTGAGGTTGGAGCACCTGCACAGGCTCCATGGTGTGGGGAGAGAGAGCAAGGGAGGATGGAAAGGGGTGGGGTGCTGAGCTCAAGTTGCAAACCACCTGGAAGGTGACCACAGACCACTAGTGGTCCATGGTCCACAATTTGAGAATCACTGACCGAGAGCCAGCAACCAAGATCAGGGCCTCATTGCACCATGTGCTACAAATAAAAATAGGTGACAAACAATTAGCACAAAAGCGCTTTTGCACAGGGTGGGTGCACGTTGCCTTGCTGTGCTCCAGAGAGCACACAGCAAGCTGGACTGGCCATAGATCTTTGCCAGTGGTTTTTAACCAGGGGTGCACATACCTTTTGGAGCACATGAAAGTCTTCCAGGGGACACATCAACTGAGCAAGATAGTTGTCTATTTTTAAGAACATACGAACGGCCATACTGGGTCCGACCAAAGGGCCATCTAGCCCAGTGTCCTGTCTGCCAGCAGTGTCCAGTGCCAGATGCCCCAGAGGGAGGGAACACAACAGGTAATACTCACGTGATCCCTCCCCTGTCACCCATTTCCAGACAAACAGAGGCTAGGGACACAATTCCTACCCATCCCGGCTAATAGCCATTGATTTACTTAACCTCCATGAATCTATCTAGCTCTTTTTTGAACTCTGTTAAAGTTCTAGCCTTTACCACATCCTCTGGCAAGGAGTTCCAGAGGTTGACTGTGCGCTGAGTGAAGAAAAACTTCCTTTTGTTTGTTTACAGCAAACATAGTTTGTTTACAACAAACATCATTAGTTTTACAACATACTATTTAAAAAGCGCTAATGAAGTCAGTACAAACTAAAATTTCATAGAGACAATGACTGGTTTATACAGTTCTATAGACTATACACCAGAGGTGGGCAATAATTTTTTTGCTGGGGGCCACCACTTCAGAAATTTCCGAAGTGGCCCCGGGCTTCTCCAGAAGGGGTGGGGCATCGAGCGGAAGGAGCAGGGCTGGGATACTTCCAGGTTCCCCACCCCCAAGACCATGATTAGTCCGGGGGTGAGGGAGTGCCTTTGCCGTGCTCCCCCGCCCCCCTCCCCCGGTTCCTCCTAGGTGCCCATGCCCCTGGTTGGGAGGAGACTTCCCATGCTTTCCACCCCCAGACCACTCAAAACCTGGGGGCAGGGGAGTGCATGAAGTCTCCTCACCCTCACCAGGAGCATGCGGTACTTCTAAGTGCCGTGTGCTCCTCACAGGGCGGGGCCTGGGCAGAGTAAACTTTGTGCGCTCCCCCACCCCCATGCCCTGATTGGCCTGGGTGCAGGGGAGCTGCAGGACCTCCACGGACTGGATCCATCCCCTTGGTGGGCTGGATCCAGCCTGCGGAGGCCCTTTTTGCCCACCCCTGCTATATACTAAAATATATGTATAATATTTGTATTCCAATTGATTTGTTTTATTTTTATATAAAAATGAGAAAGTCAGCAATTTTTCAGTAATAATGTGCTGCAACTTTCTTGTATTTTTATGCCTGATTCTGTAAACAAGTAGTTTTTAAGTGAGCTGTAACTTGAAGGTGCACAAGACAAATCAGACTCCTGAAAGGCGTACAGTAATCTGGAAAGATTGAGAGCCTCTGATCTATGCAATACACTAAGCAAGGTGGTTTCAAGCTTTATTCATTTGTGGACCCCTAAAAATTTTGGAATGGAGTATTGGGAATAAAGGGAAACAAGAAGACTTTTTATAAATACATTAGAAGCAAGAGGAAGACCAAGGACAGGGTAGGCCCACTGGTCAGTGAGGAGGGAGAAACAGTAACAGGAAACTTAGAAATGGCAGAGATGCTTGATGACTTCTTTGTTTCGGTCTTCACCGAGAAGTCTGAAGGAATGCCTAACATAGTGAATGCTAGTGGGCAGGGGGTAGGTTTAGAAGATAAAATAAAAACAGAACAAGTTAAAAATCACCTAGAAAAGTTAGATGCCTGCAAGTCACCAGGGCCTGATGAAATGCATCCTAGAATACTCAAGGAGCTGATAGAGGAGGTATCTGAGCCTCTAGCTATCATCTTTGGAAAATCATGGGAGACAGGAGAGATTCCAGAAGACTGAAAAAGGGCAAATATAGTGCCCATCTGTAAAAAGGGAAATAAGAACAACCCAGGAAATTACAGACCAGTTAGTTTAACTTCTGTGCCAGGGAAGATAATGGAGCAAGTAATTAAGGAAATCTTGGAAGTAATTAAGAAAACTTGGAAGGTGGCAAGGTGATAGGGAACAGCCAGCATGGATTTGTAAAGAACAAATCATGTCAAACCAATCTGATAGCTTTCTTTGATAGGATAATGAGTCTTGTGGATAAGGGAGAAGCGGTGGATATGGTATACCTAGACTTTAGTAAGGCATTTGATACGGTCTCGCATGATATTCTTATCAATAAACTAGGCAAATACAACTTAAATGGGGCTACTATAAGGTGGGTGCATAACTGACTGGATAACCATACTCAGAGAGTAGTTATTAATGGTTCACAATCCTGCTGGAAAGGTATAACAAGTGGGGTTCCGCAGGGGTCCTGTTTTGGGACTGGCTCTGTTCAATATCTTCATCAACGATTTAGATATTGGCATAGAAAGTACGCTTATTAAGTTTGCAGATGATACCAAGCTGGGAGGGGTTGCGACTGCTCTGGAGGATAGGGTCATAATTCAAAATGATCTGGACAAATTGGAGAAATGGTCTGAGGTAAACAGGATGAAGTTTAATAAAGACAAATGCAAAGTGCTCCACTTAGGAAGGAACAATGAGTTTCACACATGCAGAATGGGAAGCGACTGTCTAGGAAGGAGTATGGCAGAAAGGGATCTAGGGGTTATAGTGGACCACAAGCTGAATATGAGTGAGCAGTGTGATGCTGTTGCAAAAAAAGCAAATATGATTCTGGGATGCATTAACAGGTGTGTTGTGAGCAAGACATGAGAAGTCATTGTTCCGCTCTACTCTGTGCTGGTTAGGCCTCAGCTGGAGTATTGTGTCCATTTCTGCGCACCACATTTCAAGAAAGATGTGGAGAAATTGGAGAGGGTCCAGAGAAGAGCAACAAGAATGATTAAAGGTCTAGAGAACATGACCTATGAAGGAAGGCTGAAAGAATTGGGTTTGTTTAGTTTAGAAAGAGAAGATTGAGGGGGGACATGATAGCAGTTTTTAGGTATCTAAAAGGGTGTCATAAGGAGGAGGGAGAAAACTTGTTCATCTTGGCCTCTGAGGATAGAACAAGAAGCAATGGTCTTAAACAGCAGAAAGGGAGGTTTAGGTTGGACATTAGGAAAAAGTTCCTAACTGTCAGGGTAGTCAAACACTGGAATAAATTGCCCAGGGAGGTTGTGGAATCTCCATCTCTGGAGATATTTAAGAGGTTAGATAAATGTCTAGCAGGGATGGTCTAGACAGTATTTGGTCCTGCCATGAGGGCAGGGGACTGGACTTGATGACCTCTCGAGGTCCCTTCCAGTCCTAGTATTCTATGATTCTATGATTTTATTTACACAGCAGGCAATTATTTCAAAATACTGTCAATCTGGAGGACTTCTTACTCCGCCTCCTATAACCCTCATGGTATGAGGAATAAGGGAAGTCAGAAGAAGAATGCTCTATTTCAAAATGATTGTTGTGTAGATGCTCTCTATTTTGAAATAAGTTATTTCAAAATAAGCTTTGCAATTGACGTAGCTCAATTTGTGTAGCTTATTTCGAGTTAAGCCCTGTAGTGTAGGTGCACCCTTTGAAATAACCAGCCTCTTATTTTGAAATAATAGGATTGGTAGTGTGGAGGCTCTGCATGTTATTTTGAAACAGACATGTCCATAGTCTGCTGACCCCCAGGGAGCCATAGACCATAGGTTGAAAACCACTGACTGAACTAGATAAACATCTCCAGATATTTTGCTGTACTACAGTAGGTTTAGCATATTCCATCCACTAGAGGGCAGTGACATTGCAACATATTTGTTAGCCAGGTTCTGGGGTCCAGTTGGTTACAGCTTGGAATGAAGATCTTGAAAACTGTTAAGTCAATGGCCGGAGTGAACGAACAGGGAAGAACACTTCATAGACTCAGAGACACACATTTTACAGCACTCTTCTTACATTTGTCAGTGCAATGATAGGAAACAGTGGTCCAGGCTTACAGTGTTCTTTTCCCAACAGCATCATCTCTCAACCGGATAGCTGAACTGCGGCCATGCATTCTCCAGGACTGGCAAAACTCTCTCTTGCCAAATGTCTGAGAGTGTGTCTAGTCTACAGGGTTCTGTCGACAAAAGTGGACTTTTGTCGACAAAACATACCTGCGTCTACACTACCACCGAGTTCTGTCGACTGTAACTCGACAGAACGCTGAAGTTTTGTCGACGGTGGTAAACCTCATTCTACAAGGAATAACGCCTTTTGTCAACAGAGTTCTGTTGACAAAAGGCGTTATTGCATCCACACTGTGCTTTTTCAAAAGAGAGCGTCTAGACTCTCTGTCGAAAAAGCAGCTTGTTTTGTGGACAGAACTGGCTGTTGTCTAGATGCTCTTTGTGCACAGAGGCTTTGTCGACAGTATCTGTTGACAAAGCCTCCGTCGACAAAAGCCTGTAGTCTAGACGTACCCTGACAGTCATTAATGAACCACGAGAAAAGGGCTGGAGATCCATAGCCCTAGTCCTTTTACAAGGGCTACTTTGTTTTGCATCACAGAATTAATGCTACACCAGAGGTACTAGGCAGTATATTAAAAATTTTGTTGAATGAGTTGGGTGCAGGAGGAAAAGGGTCAGTATGCTACTGTGCTAACATTAATGTCCATCACTGTTCTGGGGGTGAGTTCAGGCCATTAAGGAAGAGGTGGGGTTCATCCCTCCTCACAAGTGTTAATGAATTCAGCAGATTAATTCTTGAAGAAGTGAAGAAAAATGATAAATTGGGGATTCTAGCCCCCATCTCAGTTACCCAGTCCCCATCAGTAACTTTTGTATTAGGTGCAATTTTTAGTCCATTCTAAATTGACACCTCTCCATCCTTTCAATTGGTTCTTGTCTCTTCAGTTTCTCTTTGTCCTGGCCAGCTGAAATCCATAAAAATGCCAATCTTTAGCTGTCTGATAGGGGCCGCTATAAAAAAGCAAGCAGCCTCTTTCCACCTTTCTTGGTAAAGGAAGACACGTTTCATCTAGTTTAAATATTTAGCTTTTTTTTTTTTAAGACTGAGTTTCATAAGACACTCATCTGTCTTATTTAAAATTATTTAATCAATAATGCTAGACCTTTGGATAGGTGCTTAAACTGAACTAAATAATCTCACTTCCTAGCTACAACAAACTTCCTGTTCTTGGAGGGGTAGTTGTGTTAGTCATAAAACTTAAAAAAAACTTAAAAAACAATGATTGGTATTGTAGTACCTGAAAAAGTGGGTTGTGTCCACGAAAGCTCATGATACTATCTATACATTTTTGTTAGTCTCTAAGATGCTACAGGACCACTCAGGCTATGTCTGCAGTGCAGAGCTATTTCGGGATACTTCTAGTATCCCAAAATAGCTATTCTACATCTTTTCAGCAAGCCCGTTATTTAGAAATATAATGAGCTTGCCATTCAGCTGTCCCTTGATCCACGAGGAGTAAGGGATGTTTCAGAATAGTGCTCTATTTCGAACTTTGGTGCTGAGTAGACAGCATCAAATTTCGCAATAAGCTATTTTAAAATTAATGAAAAATAAGCTACGCAATTTTCATAGCTCAGATTGCATAGATTATTTCGAGCTATGGGTTTAGTCTAGATGCACCCTTATTATTTTTAAGTTTTCCTATTCTTGATTATTTTAAAGACTAAAGCCTTCTTGATGGGCAAAATGTTTGTCTCATCTCTCTGCTGGTTACTGAGAGATAGATTGGTTAAAGTGTGGAACCTGCAGTCTGGACTTCTGTGTTCCAGTCCCATTGGTACCACTGTCCAACTTTGGTCATTCAGTCTTTTTGTGCACCCCGTGCTCTCATCTGTAAGGGTATGTCTACACTGCAGAGTTTTTTCGGAAAAACAGCTGTTTATTCAGAAAAACTTCACTTACGTTCACACTGCAATCGTGTTTTTGGAAAAAAAAATCGAAAGAACAGAGGGGTTTTTCCGACATTGGTAAACCTCTTTCTATGAGGAAGAAGCTTTTTTCCAAAAAAGCTCTTTTGGAAAAAGGCGTGTGTGGACGGGGAAGAGGGAGTTCTTTCAAAAGAAGAGGAAAGAGGAAAAAGCACAGGTGCCCGGGTGGCCACTCTGTCCATAGTAATCACAGCTTACATGCGAGATAGTGTCCATTCAGTGTGGATGCTAGCTTTCAAAAAAGCACTTTTGCTGTGCAGACGCTCTTTTTTGGAAAAAGTTTTTTTGGAAGATTTCTTCCAGAAAACGTCTTCCAAAAGAAGCCTGCAGTCTAAACATAGCCTGAAATGGGGTGTATTGCTCCTCTGCCTCACCAGAATGTTTTGAGGATTAATGATTGTAAAGCATATTGATACTGTCAGATGAAGGAAGATACAGAAGGATCGTGATAATAGTGATGATCAGGGGTTGACAAACAGTGGCGAAAGCCGCTTGCCAGCCCTGCACTGCGCATGCGGAAGAGCCACATTGCGCATGCACGCGCCGCCAGTAAACGGGGTGTGCGGCTGAAATCTACTCGCCACGGGTGAGTAGATTCTATAGTTTGTCGAGCCCTGGTGATGATGATTAATAACTTTGTTCCCTCTGTCAGAAGCAGTAGGCTCATTCTTGACTTTGAATTTATTTTCCCTATTTCTAAACGCACATGAAAAAATGGCCGTGAAATTAACACATATTGACAGCAGGGTCAGGCAGGCAGAAACACATCTGGAAGGAAGCCTCAGAAATTTAAAAGGAGTAAAAGGCAGATCAAATTGTTAACATAAAACTTTATAAAATTAAGTAAGAACTGTGCATCCACAAAAAGCTGCTTGAAACTCTGAGTACAAAATTTATGTTCATGGTATTTGTGCTGTCAGTGTGAGCAAACAGATTTCCATTGTGTAGATATAAACAATATCAACTGAAATTGATCTTGTCAGATGGCCATAGGCACAATAAATATTATGATCAGCTTCCATTCTACAATATTAAAAACAATCCTTTGCATAGAAATTATCATGCTCAGACAAAGACAGGGACAGTATATTGTTAGTTGCTAGGGTTAAAAACCCAAACCAAACAGGATAGTAGATGTGATGGCTCTTGCTTGTAGTTTTCTCTCAGTTTTTTAACTCTTTATCCAGGGGAAGAGAAAAAAGTTAATAGGTAAACAAGCTTCTATGCCAGAAGAAATCCAGGCCACAATCCTCTATACATCCAATCCTCTGTATACATGTGCTAGCCAGCAACACTGTTTGAAGACAGTAAGGCTAAAATAAAGTTAATGGGAAAGAATATGAGGAAGACAAGAACTTGGAGACATAAGGGTCTGATTCTCATATTAATTACCTTTACTTACAAGTCCCTTTACATTGCTAGAGAGATGTAAAGGGGCTGTAATGTAAAGGAGAAACAAGTCCACAAGGATAGAAGAAAAACTGAATAAACATGTCTCCATCTGGTTTGTTTGGATATTCAAAAGACAATATACAGTGCAATTTAATTTTGTTTAGCATCTTCCATGAAATCTATTTCCAAAGGAGTTACAGTAAATAATACAATTACAGAGTAAATAACAGCATCTGTAGAGAGAAAAATCAAGAAGCATAAGGAACGATGATGTTGTAGTAAGTAGTCTCAAACGTAAGTTCACATGCAGTTTTATTATAAATCAGTAATGTTATGCATTTCCTATTAAATTCCATCTACTGTAAATAGCCAATATAAATACAGAATGAAAATATTTCCACTGTCAATAAATACATTAACTGATATTTCCATTGTAACAGTATTCATTAAAAGAAAAATTTTAGATATTGAATTCAAAATAAAAATAATACATTAAAAGTATACATATGCAGCACATCAAAGTTAAGGTTGTAGTGGGATGAAACACACCATTCTTTATACATAAGTAAATATGTTTGTTTCTTATGTGGGTTGTGCAAGGTTTATTATAGTTCTAACGATTCATTTCCTTGCTTTTAAGCGCTTGGATTCTGTAATTTATGGGCCATATAACTTTGAGTTGTCACTTAGCAATCTTAGCTGGTCTTGGAAACAAAGTTTTGTTTGTTTGATTGTTTTGGAACAAACCATGTATGTAGAATTTCTGCTTTGAATCAATAGGTTAGATCCTCAGCTAGTGTCAATCGGTGATTTCAATGGAGCTAGGCCATTATGCACCAACGAGGATGTGGCCCTGTATTTCTTCTGACAAATAGAAAAACCTGCACACAACTTTTGCCTCCCATCCTTCTCTTGGCTTTAAGCTTGCATCTCTCTCCAGGACGTAGCCAGATGTCATCCTTATAAAACTTAAATAACAACAAATAGACTAGTAGCACCTTAAAGACTAGCAAAACATGTAGATGGTATCATGAGCTTTTGTGGGAGCAACCCACTTCTTACCCCTCTGAAGTCAACCTTATAGTGACCCTGCTTCTGCTATATTCCTTAGCCATGCTTTTATTATCTCTTCCCTTGATATTGCAAACTCCTTCTTTGGTCCTCCTATATACAACTCTAAGCTTCACAGGGTCCAATGTACTGCAGCTAAACTGCTCCCTTACTCCCTCCACATCCTCTGGGATCCCATTCAGATGAAATTGTTAGATTGCTAATAACCACAGTATTAAATTGTAACCTGATCTTCTCATCCTTGCATCTTTCTTAGGTAGATACAATGATATCTATATTGTTTACGCCAAATGGCTGCTTTGAATGAGACCTTAAATACTGTTGATTCTGCATAGACATTACATATTCCATGGTACTTTCCATAAGAGTAAGTGTTTCATTGCCTCTTTGGTCAAAATCCATCTCCAGTACTGTTATGTTAGTGTACTCTACCCCAGAGCTGGCTAGTACTATCTATAGCTTATCAAGCACTCAGAAGTCTTTAGGAAAGGAAGGTACATTCCTACCTAGCAAAGCAGTGCTCTCAAAATCAGATCTGCCATCTTTCTCTCTCTTTTGCTGCAAAGCTTCTGTTAAAACTTTTGCCAGCCCTCTCCTACCTGG
This sequence comes from Rafetus swinhoei, assembly GCA_019425775.1. Classification (NCBI taxonomy): domain Eukaryota; kingdom Metazoa; phylum Chordata; order Testudines; family Trionychidae; genus Rafetus; species Rafetus swinhoei. Next base: position 13,813,055 of record CM033425.1, on the reverse strand, counting down.
GTTCTTGGTAGAATTTTAAAGAAAAGTACATACTGTCATAGTAATCAGCCAGCTGTGACCAGACACTGGAGCAAATTAAGTTTATTCTTTGCTTGTTTCCTCATTTTTTAATATTACATTTGCATGACAATCATTTCTGTCTCTTTCTAAGAAAATGAACTCAGTCTCTCTGATACACCCTTACAAAGTACCTGGATGCATCGATTTATCCGTCATAAACAATCCTGGGCCTGATTTTAAGAGGTGCTGTGTACCTGCACCTCAGCTTGACTTCACTGGAAGTTGTGCTCATTCAACACCTCTGAAAACCCAGGCTCTGTTATAACTATTTCAAATGATGGAAATCTTCATTTGGTCTTACTTGAAGGCAAGACAGTAATTACTGACCTTCATCTGGTTTGCATGGGCAGTATAACTATCTTCAATGAATTTGTTAGCTCAGCAATAATGTCAATCAGCGATTTTTTTTGCAGTAAGGGAGCTGCTTGACAGATTCTTTCAAAGGAGAATTAGATTCCTAATTATCTGTGACCTTGTGTTTTTCAAAATCATTGTAGCCATTACAGGACATTGCTTGTCTCCGAGATGACTTTTCCCTGCTCTGTTTATGTTTTCTCACAGTCTTGGACATTTCATTGGACAGAAACTTCTTGGTAAACCAAGCTATGGTCCTAACCTGAAAAAACAATGAACTTTTGTGCATGCTGGATGGTCAAAAACATCATGTAGTTTGAATCATTGTATGTTTTGAGACTGAAAATTGTTGTGAAAAACAATAAATTATGGGGCAGAAGGACCTGTAGGAGTTTTTAAAAAATGACATGAAAGATAAGATTATGGGTTGGAATGAGGGGATTGTGGGAACTTCACTCCCATAATTCCTTGGGAGGAGCACTGGTATTCCACAATGCACTCAAGAAAATCCCACAGGAAGTGCACTGGATTGTGGCATGGGGCACAATGCTTATTTTACTAATATAACCACACACTTTGAGCATACACTACACCGGGAAAGCAACCAACTGTGCACAAGTGCTAGTGAAATTGCAGTATCAGGGTATGTCTACTCTGCAGAGGTTTTTTTGGAAAAACGTCTGTTTTTTTTAAAAAGCTTCAGTTATGTCCACACTGCAATTGCGTTCTTTCGAAAAAAAATTTGAAAGAACAGAGGGGTTTTTCCGACAGCAGTAAACCTCTTTCTGTGAGGAAGAACACCTTTTCCAAAAGAGCTCGTTCGGAAAAAGGCGTGTGGATGGGGAGGTTTTTCTTTTTTTCTTCAAAAAAAGAGGCCTCCAGGAAATAACACAGGTGCCCTGGTGGCCACTTCATCCAAAGTAATCCCAGCTCTATAGTTCCTGGCTCCTCTTAAAGCTGCAGGCACCCTGGACAAGCCTTGTGGCAGGAAGCTGGCCCTGGAGCAGCATCTGACTGCGCAGGCTCTCCCCTGCCACAAGCCTGCTGACCCCTGGCACAGCCACAAGTCCCCTGAGATCCCCCTGACCCCTCACAGGGAGCATGACCAGGGCTCCCAGGACCCACCAACAGGTATCAAGTGGCGGGCACCCTCATGGTCTGGAGTGGAAATCCTGTCCCTCCTCAAGCTGTGGAGGATCCCTACAGGATCTCCACTCCAAACACTGCAATGTGGACATTTATGGCCAGATGGCCACAGCCCTGATGGAACGGGGACACCCACCCCAGACCTTAGAAGAGGTCCAGAGTAAGGTGAAGGAGCTCTGCCAGGGATATGGGGAGGGCCAGAGAGTGCAGCTCCCGCTCCAGGCAGGATCCCACACCTGCTCCTATTATGCAGAACTGCATCAGATCCTGGGGGTTGGGAAAGCTCTTTCCCCACCTGTCATCACCCGCCTGGAGTCACAGAGGAGAAGGAGGATGACAGACAGCAGGTGCAGGAGGAGGAGGAGGATGAGACGGCCACGGTGACATGGTCCCTGGAGACGGTTACTGTGACCCTGGACGTGTCCCAGGCATCGTCTGATGCCAGGGAGCAATCTTTAGGTGAGTGCTCTCAGTTTGTTACACACAGGCTACATCTAGACTAAATCCCTGTGTTGGCAGAGGGATGTAATGAGCATTAGTGCAAATGAAGCCGGATTTAAATATCCTGCTTCATTTGCATATAATCACGTAATGGCGCTTCGAAAAAGTGCTATTTTGAAATTGAAACCGCAGTCTAGACACGATTCTTTCAAAAACGGGGCACTTTTTTGAAAGATCCTGTAAAGCTCAAAAAATGAGGTTTCAGTTTCAAAATAGCGCTTCTTCGAAAGCGCCATTACATGATTATGCAAATGAAGCATGGGATATTTAAATCCCAGCTTCATTTGCACTTTCGAAGTGCTTCATTTATATCCCTCTGCCGACAGAGGGATGTAGTCTAGACGTAGCCACACAGAGAGAGTGGGGTGTGAGTGTCACTTGGCCTGCTTGGGCTGGACATCGTGCTGCAGTTCATGGACATGGAATCCCATGCAGCATTATTGTGTGCCACACAGACCCAGCAGGCAGCCCCTGAGCACACCCAGGCTCCTGCTCCCAGGCTCTGGGGAGGCCACATACACATCTGGCCCAGGGGGAAGGGGTACCCTCCCGCCACCTGCCATGGCTGAAAGCAGGCTAGCCGCAAGGGCACAGGCACAACTCCATACACACCGAGGAGTGCCACACACAGCACACCGGCATGCACTTGCAAGGCACTACTCACTCCAGCAGACAGCACTGTGAGGCACAGGTATATGTACAGGCCCCAGGAAGGGCCAGGCTGCTCCCGGCTCCTCTGCTGCCCATGGGATTCCACTGAGGCCAGACACTTCCCTTCCTTGCTTGTCCATGGGGGGAGGGGGCAGGGGAGGAAGCGGGCAGCATGGTTCCCTGGGCACCTCGTGGCCCCTGTGAGGCAGGGCATGCTATGCAGGCCACGCATGGCCTTGCTCCCGGGACACCTCCCATCCTCTGGCCCGGGGTCTGTTGTTCACTGCTCAAAGAAGAGGGCACGGCCTCAGAGACAGTGTCTGCATGGATGAATGACCACCCTCCCTCTTTGGTTCTCCACAGCCGGACCAGCTGGGACTGAGGGGCAAGACACGCCACCCGAGCCAGCCACCTGACCCTAGGGGACCCAAAAGCGCTCCAGGGTCCAGGAAGAACTCCTGAGGCAGCATGTGGGCATCTTGTGTGACATGCAGCAGATCCTGGCACAGAAGGTCCGGAAGGATGCACACTGGCGGACCTGCATGTGGGACCAGTTCTTGCGGCAGTGCAATAACATGTGTACCATCTTGCAGGCAATGATGGCATACCGAGCTGCTGTCGCTGCTCCTGCCTACTACCCTCCTGCCCCCCTGCTATGCCCATGCCCCCTCCCCCTGCCCTCCCTGACTCCACTCCAGCCCTTGCTCCTGCCCACTCCTCTGTGGTCCCAGGACCCACCCAACCCCAAGTTCAACAAGGTCCCCACAGCCGAGGTGGCACATACAGCTACCTCCCATGCCACTCCCAGCCCTGAACCCCCCCTCCAGGTTATAAACCCCCTTCCTCTTCCAGGTTATGAGTCCCCCTCCCCAACCAGGTTATGAGCCCCCCTCCCCCTCCAAGTTATGAGCTCCCCTCCCTATCCCCAGATTTTTTTAATGAAAGATCAATACAAAGTTCATTCTATACAACTTCAAACAGGTGTCTTTATTCAGAGTTCAGGGAAGGGGGGAAGGAAGGGGTTGTTGTAGGAAAGGGATAATGGAGCAAGCCAGAGGCACCTAGTGGGGAGGCCCTGGGGAGAGTTACTGGGGTCCTTAAGAGAAACTCTCCCTCAGGGCCTCCTGAATGTGCACCTCAGCCTGATGGGCCTGGCGGATGGCAGCAGTATGCGGATGCTCAAAGGGTCTCCCCTCACGGCCAGCCTCTGCCCCCACCCCAGTAGGAAGGCTTCCTCCTTCCTCGCCACAATGTTGTGGAGGACACAGCATGACAAGACCACCTCGGGGATGTTGTGCTCCCCCACATCGAGGCGGACCAGGAGGCACCTGAACCATGCCTTGAGGTGGCCAAAGGCACACTCCGCCTGAATCCTTGCCCAGCTGAGGTGGGAGTTAAATTGGTCCCTGCTAAGGTCCTGGTGGCTGGTGTATGGCTTCATCAGCCACGGCATTAGGGGAAAGCCACATCCCCCATGATACACAGTGGCATCTGCACATCCCCAACTGCAAAGTCATGGTGGGGGAAGAATGTGCCCGCCTCCAGCTTGCCGTTGAGGCTCGAGTTTCAAAAGACGCGGGCATCTTGCCCTGACCAACCATTTGACATAAATGTCAGTAAAATATCCATGGTGGTCAACCAGGGCTTGCAGCACCATTGAAAAATAGCCCTTGCAGTTGATATACTGGACCGCTCAATGCTGAGGTGCACAGATTGGAATGTGGGTCCCATCTGTGGCTCCACTGCAGTTCAGGAACCCCAGGGCAGCAAATCCTATGACCATCGGGTCCACATCTCCCAGGCGGATGACCCTGTGCAGCAGGATGGAGTTGATGGTTCTCACAACCTGCAGAAGGAGACCAAAAAACACACAAAACAGAGAATGAAAGGGAGTGCCTGAGCCTTTGGGAGACCCCCTTCCCTCCCCTCTCCTCTCTGTCTCAAACATCCCACGAGCCACCCCACAGCAACAGGTCTGTGTGACGCTGGACGGCACAACCCCGCAAGGACAGGGCTTAACTCCCACCCCCAGGCCCTCCACCCCCTCAATTCGCCCTTTCTTGAGGGCCCCTCTTTTCCAGGATTCGTCCCCCCCTCAGGGACTCCAGCCTGAGAGTGTCTTACCTCCATGAGGATGGCCCTAACAATGCACTTCCCCACGCTGAACTGGTTGCCCACTGACCAGTAACTGTCGGGGGTGGCGAACTTCCAGACAGTAATTGTGACCCACTTCTCCAGGGGGATGGTGGGCTGCAGGTGGATGTCGCATCATTGGAGGGTGGGGGCGAGCCAGTCACACAGCTCCAAAAATGTGGCCTTCCACATGCGTAAGTTTTGGAGCCACTGCTGGTCATCCCACTGCTCTATGACTTGCCAGTCCCACCAGTTGGAACTGGTGTCCAGCCTCCAAAAACACCTCCATGGTGAGCGGTTGCATGGGTCTTGCTCCCGCACACAGGGAGAGAGTCTCAAGAATGAACTCGGAGTCAAGCTCGTGTAGAACCAGGAAGGCAGCTGGCACAAACAGTTGCAGAAACTGCAGCATGGCCATCTGTGGGCATTGCAAGTCCAGTGGCAGCTCTGGCTCCATGGCACAAGGGAAAAAGCTGTGGCGTCCAAAAAAGCTAGGCAATCACAGCAGGCACTGACAGAGCTTTGCTGTCCCTCGAACAGTTAGGCAAGCATGCAGCAGCAGCAGAGAAATGGCTGTCCAGGGGGTCCTTTTAAGCATGTGTCTCAGCTAGGCTTTGGCACCAGCACTCAGAAGCAACTGGTGACCTAAAGCCCTGGCTGAACTGGTTCTGGTTGGCCTTATATGCAAGATAGTGTACAGTCAGTATGGATGCTCTCTTTCGCAAAAGCAGATCACTTTTTCAATGAGCTTTGGCAGTGTGGACGCTGTCTTTCGGAAGAAGTTTTTCTGGAAGATCTCTTCTGGAAAAGCTTCTTCCAAAAGAAGCCTGAAGTCTAGATGTAGCCTCAGCAGTTATATGTTGGCACAAATACTACCTGTAAAATTTTCTTATACAGATATGGCCTAAGAACAGTTAGAATCTAACACTAGCACAGGGGAAACCTAACACTGGCACATGGCATCTGCTAGCCCTTTGGTCAGCATGTCTATTATATGGGAGCAAACATCAGTTACATGCTGCTGTGAGTCTCTGGTCTTACCAATCATTTCTAGCTCATTTGTAGATTGTTGTTTAAAATTATTACAGTCACTTAGCAGGAGTAGCTACTGCAGTGAAATAGTTAAGAAAGCAGAAAACTTTGTTGGCATAGCTGCATGACTGCTCCTGGTCAGGTATTTTGAAATTCCATTTCAGTTTGCCATTTGATAGATTAAGGTATTTAAATGGATGGGCTGTTGCCACAATTTTGTCATCTGAGGTATGTGGTGGGGTATGCAAGGGGAGGGACAGAAAGAGGGTGGTCAGGAGGTTGGATGAGTTGGGAGGGTAAATGCAGTATTTAATAAGTTTATTCATTCTTCAAACTGCTGCATTAACATTGGTCTGAAATTAAAAAAACAACTTTTTGCAGCCCAAATCACTTAGATCATTTTTCCATAGCTTTCAAAATAGCTCTATAATAATAGAGAATGCTGTTGAAAATATTATTTGGAAAATGTTTTCTTCGTCTTTTTTTTTCATTTTCAGCAGTAGTTTGTAAAGTGAAGGAAGGGTTAACTAAACAAGAGAAATATGAATTCTGAAGACACTTGCAGATACCTGAGGTACCGTCGACTTCACAATGTTGACCTCTGACTCTTGAAGTTTATCAGCACATTCACTAATCAGGGGTGTTTAATGGAACAGTCACATGAATTCTTGGGATTCTTGAAACATTATGACCCTGTCAGTTGTATAAGACTAAAAGTCTTTTGCTTTTGAACTCATTATAGTTTGTACTGTCTTAGAGGCCTTTGATAAATACTTGCTGAATTCTTACTTATCTGTCCTCAGTCATCATTCCAGCAAAAGGAGTGATTTTGTAGGCAATATCTAATATGGATCAAATCAATATTTTCTCAACTACAGGAGGGGAAACATTGTGTGTCACATTTGTGAAATCTAGCAGACTGCTGATGTACTGAGACCTGTTCAGGGCCGGCCCACAACATTTTGGCACCTGAGGCAGGGAGCTCAAATGATGCCCCCATGCCCCCTCGCTTGGGCCCAAACTTTGAAAGGTCTCAATTCTGCTTTCTTCTTCTTCTACTCCTCTCATGGTACTGCAGAGAGAATACATATGCACCAGCAGCAGACACAATTTTCTACACTTTGGATCCTAGTGGTGCCCCCTCCACAGTCTGGCACCTGAGGTGGTCACCTCAGTTCGCCTCATGGTAAGGCCAGCCCTGGTCCTGTTACGTATGGGCCCACTGTGCTCACTGTCAATCTCAGAAGACCAGTAAAACCTAAAATGGCAAATACATTTTCCACAAAAACCAACATTGCTAAAGAAGTTTTAACACAAATATGCACTGGTTGCATACTACACTACCCATGTTCAGAGAATGCTATTCACAGCTGGCTCCTGCTGAAGAGTTTCCAACAAAATAATTCAGGGTACAGTTATAACTAGGGGCTCACAAATTAGATTGGATTAAACAAGTGACAGGAACTTTCCTCAGGACTCAAACGGCTTCAGAGCAATGTTTGAAGAAGTGAAGCTAATTTGGTTTTAAATTTATTAAATCAATAAATAGGTGACTAAATCACCAAATTACTGACGTTAGAGACGGAAGACCACTTCGTCTTGTCTATCACTACTAAGAATATGCTGAACTTTAGGTGCAGTCTTACACCCTGTTGCAGTCCATGGGAGTGAAGCATGTGTTTATGGGCTTTGCTGAATAAAAATGGGCTGCTAATTTGGGGCCTCAGTATAGTGTGTTTCCCCTGAAACTTAGAAATGGGTAAAAAATTAGACTATTCATTTGAATTCTGAATATCAGCCTATGTTCAATCTCCTTGTGTTTGCCTCCTGCAAAAATCCAAACAAACGAATTAACTGGCAAGAGCATTCACTCCAACAACCAGTTTCATTATTATTTGTTAGTCACTAAGTGGTGACCATGCACTAAAATATTTTATGGGGATAATGCAGAATATACAAAGAATGAAAACGTCAGAGTGCTTCGTGAATCTTTTGCACCAGGACCCTGATTCTAAGAGTTACACTCATAGGGTTGCCAGATGGTTTCAACAAAAATAGCGAACACCCTCTACCCCCCAAAAAAACCACTGGGGAAAAAATTCTGTTGAGGGGAAAAAAAAGGGGGGGGGACCAAAGTTGTTGAGCAAAAAAGAAAAAAAAAAGGACCCCAAGAGTTATTAAGCAAAATAAATAAATAAATAAAATAAAACAGCATGGCCCATTTAATTGCATGTAGAGTCAGAATAGGGATAGGAAGAGGAGAGGTTGAGCACTAAGACCCAGGGAAGGCATTGCTTCCCCTTGCTCAGGTCTTTAGGTTTTTTTGCTGGCGGCCATCTTGTTTTCTTGATCAAGCCAGAAGGGAGCTTCCCTGCAGAGCCAGGTAAGCAGGGACTCTGGGGTGGGGGGAAGGTTCATGGGCCCAGAGGCTGGGCCCACTTGGTGAGTGTGTTGTAGAGTTGCCAGGTGCCCGGTATTTTTGCCTCCTGGCCAGGAAAAAATCAGAAGATACTGGACATTTTAGGTGTTCGATATTCTCTGAATTTTTTTACCGGACAGGAGGCGAAAATACCAGACTGTCCGGGTCAATACCGGACACCTGGCAACCCTATACACTCACACTCGGTAAATGTTTTAAAAGTGTTCAAGGCAACTTTAACACATAGGAGCATAATGGGACAGAGGCTCCCTTACTCACTTAGGCACTATTGAAAAATTTACCTTCAGGTTGGCACAGTAACACATGAGCAAATTGTTTAATTCAAACAGCTTGAATTTAAATACCCAATATTTGTAATCTACAGCCCAAGTCATAGGTGCTGGAACTAGATACATTGGAGGTACAGCCAATCCCCTAAATTGATTTTTTTTTCATCATATCCAGGGTTTACAATTTGGTTCAATGCCACTCAGCATCCACACTATACAAATTGCTCCAGCACTCTCAGCCCAAGCCCTGTTAAGAGGGATCATTCTGGGACCGGTATGCAGACAATGTATCAAGAAGAGGCCAAACAGCCTAATAAGTTGCATGTTATGAATGACATGTTCTGCTCCACCTGCTGAATTTTCATGAATGTTGTAACTGGTTAAATTTTAAACTACATAGTGGGAGGTTCCACTTTATCTCCTGTTAGTTTATTCCTCCGTGAAATAGTCTTCGTTATCAGCAGTGTGTGCCTGCTGCTAAATTTCCTTTTCCAAATTTCATTTCATTCCTCAGAGTTATATTGCCTTGGGCCATCTTAGAGAACTGTTCTTCCTCCTTGAAGTTTATATTCCTCAGATACCTGACTATGTTCCCTGGCTTAGCCACACTAAGATATTTAGTTCAAGATAGACAACAGAAAGAACCTGATCCCATTCAGAGTCTTTACTCACTTCTAGACAAGCAGCCTTTCTTGCTTTCCTCCTTCAATAAATTTCCCCCTCTCCCTCATGCTGACAACAAACAGAAAAATCCTAAAAATAAAGTGATAATAAATGCAGGCTGATGAGTAACATGCTGTTTTTGAGAGGTGGGGGCGGGGGAATTAGAAAAGTAACAGGACTTTTTGAAATGGACCATTTTTGAGCAGGCAGCAGAAGCTCCGTAATTGAAACCCAGGTCAGTCCCACAAAGCCCTGATCCCCCATATACTGCAAGATGCATGCAATCCAAATCACAAGTATTCTATCCACAATTCAAAACAACCCTATGTCAGGCATTTTGGGAAATCTCCATGTCTTTCACGCCTATCCAGTCCTTCTATCCAGGCATGTTGATGCCTAATCCCAGGTCCCGCCTTGAGGATTCTCTTTGCCCGTATTTCACTACTACAAATGAAACAGTTTAAGGATCCCAAACAAATACACTTTGTCCTGACTTTATTATACTATTGTCTTTTACTTCCTTGAAACATAGGTGGTCAATTTAAGCCTGAAACATAGTTGTAGTAACTGTGGCATTTGAAAGAAATTCCTCAATATAATCCTCCCTTCCCCCCAAAGCCCACATACCACCTAGGACAAAACCCTGAGAGAATAGACAGGCCTTGCAGTGAACTCTGAAGGTTCACAATCTTGACCAATATGAGAAGAGAATTCCAGAGATGAAGGCCACCTATGGAGAATACCCTTGTCCAGCCCACCAACTTTTCAAGTCTGAGAATCGCTAGCAAGTGCATCTTAGGCTCTCCCATATCCTGGTTTTACATTGATGCAATTCTACTAACTTTAGTGGAGTTACTGTTTGTAACAGATTCTAGGCCCTTAAATGGGAATGCGGGGCTCTTCCACTCTGTCAGAGGCTTGATCAAAGGATAGGTCATCCCAAGTCGCTCTGAGCTTAGATCTGTTTCCAAGGTAGCCGTGTTAGTCTGCTTCAGCAAAAACAACAAGGAGTCTGGTAGCACCTTAAAGACTAACAACTGTATTATGGCATAAGCTTTTGTGAGTTGAAACGCACTTCATCAATGAAAGAAAAAGAAACAAATAGTAGGAAAACAGAGCTAATTCAAACAGGGTGGTTGTGGATAAGTAGGTGAGAATACCTAAAGAGGAAAAATTACTTATTGTAAAGAGAGAGCCATTCCCAGTCCCTATTCAGATCAATTCTATGGAGTCAAATTTCTTCACTTTCCCTGTTTCTTCACTTCCCCAGGTGGGTATTGTAATTTAAAAAATGCTTGATAAAGATCCTGCAGGTGTTTGTTTTTGTCTGTGATGTAACTCAGATCATAGAATCATAGTGCTGGAAGAGACCTCAGGAGGTCATCAAGTCCAGCCCCCTGCCCAAGGCAGGACCAATCCCAATTAAATCAACCCAGCCAGGGCTTTGTCAAGCTGAGACTGGAGTGTTCAGTTAGCTAAAATCTAGGCATGTGAGGCCTTGTTTACTCCAGCGTTGATCTTAAAATTTCCCACTGTTTCTCTACCACTGGTTCAACTCCACAAGTGACAGAAGTGGAAGTGCTAATATACCCAGAGTACAGATGGATGCTGATATTTCAACTGCTGTGTAGTCTGTGAAGCAATGGTCACTAGAGTCACTTAAGACTGAGGCTTGTGTTTTGTGTTGTCATATGAGCTAACCATAAAGACAAATCTACTGTCAAGTTTGGACCATATCCAATGTGAGCAGAGCTGGGCAAGAACCTCCTAAGCTGTGTGAGTAACCACAGAATTAGAACAGGGGCTGTGGCTGCTAAAAAAGTCATAGTCCAAACTACAACAAAGCTTTGTAGAGCAAACTACAGTGACTGATATAACTAGTATCAAAGTAAAAAAGGAAGAAACTGCCACACCACAGGGAATGCATAGAAATGGCAACCACAAACTGCAAGTGAGAAAACACCACTGAAAACTATAAAGACTGGTTCATATCTCAAACACAGCAGTGAATCATCATAACACCCTGCTATTTCAAACCCTCCCTCTGTCCATTAACCAATAAAACCCACTCATGCCAGCTTAGTCCTGCCCATCAGCCAATCTGCACAGCCTGACAACAATGGATAAATTTATGTAATCAGCTGGTTAAAAATAAAACTTTACAAATGGCATACCACATAAATCATACAAGCCGTGTAGCTGGGAACAGGCCAGCATGATGTGAAACATTAGCATATGCTAATAATGACCTACTAAGTCACACTTAAGAGTTTTTAAAAGTAATGGCCAATTTGTGAAATTTTTGGGGCCATCACTATCCTCTTTCAGCTAATACACATTGGCCACTCTTAGGATGTGCGCCAGACTGTGACCCTGTGTACATTTAGTCCCTTTTGAGTATTTAAGTTTACATGATCCCCTTGATTGTATTATCTGAGCCCCTCACAACTGTTATATGTTTATCTTCACAATGGCCCCATAGTGAGGAAGGGGCAGTCCCTTTATTTCCATTTTACGCAGAAGGAGTGGAGGTGCAGAGAGACTAAGGCTCAAATACTCATGGCTATTTAAGTATTGAAATCAATTGAAGTTAGGCATATAAACACCTTTCAGGATCTAGGCCACAGAAACTAAAGCTTTGTCCACTCTTAAAAGTTTAAAGCACAGCTGTGGCTGCACTTTAAACTGAAAGTGTGGCCATGGCACAAGTGCTGGGAGAGAGAGAGCACTTGTGCCAGTGTAGGCTTAGCCTGGGGTCACATACAGAAAGTCTACTGCAATGCAGAGAACTGAACCTGAATTTTCTGACCCTTTTGGCTGGCAGCCCAGCTCCTGGACCATCCTTCCTCTCAATCGTTCTTCTCATTAATAGTGAGCTTTATTCACAAAATCTGAAATATAGATTTTTTAGTCATTGGCACAAGTCAGAGTTTTATTCTCCCTGACTTTTTTTTTTAATGGAGGGAGGGCTATTTAAGACTAGAAACAATTTGAAATTTGCTAGCCACTCTGAGATGGGAACCTTTTCAGTTCCCAAGAACGTTAATAGTTTAAGACTATAAGGCAAATTGCTCATTAAAGAAGAAGCCAATGAAACACTAATGTGTCCGTATGCTGGTTAAGACTACAGGATACTTCAGCTGCTGGTGAAAGTTTAATCATCCAGCTTAAGTGAACAGTTTAGCTAACGCGAACAGTTGGTTTCATGCTTCGCTTACTGAAACATTCTGAGCAGCAAGACACCCATTTGGCTTTGTGTGTTGGAAATGGCTAATTCTTTATGCATTTGTCATTTGTATCTGTTGGCCAGATTCTTATGTGGATTGTCGAATGGAATACATTCTTATGGGAACCTTACATTGGACTGGATCAGTGAACTTCAGCCCCGGCATGAGGTGACTCAATAAACAGTAGAAGGTTTTTGGGAGTGCAAAGTTCTCTGGGAGTTCCCAAAGTGGGGTGGAGTCCCTATGCTGCTCAAAAACTACTTGCTGGGAGATTCAGAGCATGTCAGTGAATAGTCTGTTTGCCACAGACCTCTTCACTGACTCATCACAGTAGTTTCTCTAGTGCATGGGTTCCCAAACTGGGGGGTGTGCCCCCCTGGGGGTGTGTGAAGAAATTCCAAGGCTGGGCGCAAGACAACCCAGACCCCTGTCATTTCCCCCCATCCCAAGAAAGAGCCTGTGCTGGTGCTACCTCCTGCGAAAATGGAGGTAGCACCAGCTTCCTGCGGCATACGGGGGAAGTCCCACAGCTGCACACCAGAGCTGGCATCTTAGGAAGCACATGCACTGCTTCCCCTCCCCCAGACAGCCGGCACATTTCCTGTAACGCTTGGTCTGTCATGCCACCGTGGACTTCCTTCCCCCTGCTTCCTGCCTGCAAGAGAGGAGGGTGGGGGGAGTAGGAGTCCCAGGATCGCGTCAGCTGCAACTGCTCAGGCAGTGCGCAGCTGCCGTGGGAAGCGGAGGAGCAGGGCACGCGCTTCCTGAGCAGTTGGAGCTGGCATGGCCCCAGGACTCCTACTCTCCCTCTCCCCCACTCAGGAAGGCAGCAGGGGGAAGGAAGTCCCGGGCAGAGTGACAGACCCGTCTGTTCAGGAAATGCACAGGCTGTTTGGGAAGGGGGAAAGCAGCACATGTGCTTCCTGAGACCTGGACCAGGCATACAGCTGTGGGACTCTCAGGTACCAGCCAAACTGTCCCTGTCCCCTCCTCCTGCCCAGACCCCACATAAGTCTCCCTCCTGCCCCCTGCCAAAACCCCCAAGAGTACCTACCCCCCTGCCTCCCCTGCCCAGACCTCCACGAGTACCCTGCCGAGGGCCCCACCAGCAACCTGCCCCAGGCCCCACCAGCACCTTGCCCGCGGCCGGACTCTCACTTGCATCATGCCTAGGCCCCACCAGCACCCTGCCCCTGCCCCAGCCCCCACCAGCACCCTGCCCCCTGGCCAGACTCCCACCTGCACCTTGCTCCTTCCCCCTGGCCAGAGCCCATCCAGCACCCTGCCCAGACACCACCAGAACCCTGCCTCTGCCTTGGGGCCAGACACCCACCAGTACTCTGCCCCTGCCTCCTAGCCAGACACCCACCAGCACCCTGCTCCTGCCCCCTCCATCTTGGCCAGACACCTACCCCCAGCATGCTCCTTACCCTATTTTCCACCCAGACTCCTTACCCTATTTTCCACGCCACTCACTGGCACACTGAATCCCCTGTCGCGCACACTGTGTCCCTCATTGTTGGCCTCAACTCAGAGTATAGAGGAGCCCACAAATTTCACTAACCCTGGAACCCCAGAAAAGTTAATCTGGCCTGAGGCCTTGAACCTCAGTCCTACCTACCCTCCCCCCACGAGGCTGGAGTGCCAGGGGAGGGAGGTATCTCAGTTGGGGCCACATTGGTGAGGCTTGGCGGGGGGGGGGGGGGATTTGGAGGGGTTGTTTTTTTGCATCTCACTTGTGTGGTTCCTGACTGATTTTTCTGTGGGTCAGTGATCCCTGACCCAAAACAGGTTCCCCACCCCTCCCATAAATAAAGACAATGCTGAAACGTTTGTGTTGGACATATTTTATTTAAAAATGAAGCCTGGCCAACAAGCCCCCAATTGGGGCCAAGCCCCCATCTGGCCACAGCATCATAACACACACACCCCACACACACCCCAACCCTGAGCCTATCATACACTGGAACCCCCTGTCCTGAGCCTCTCAATCCCCAGTCTTCTGCCACAACACTACTGCACAATCCACACACTGCAAATCTGTGTCCTGAGCACAGCATACTCCCAGCCTTCCTGCCCTGAGCTCCTCATACACCCCAACCTGAACTCCTGCTCCCTCACATCCACAAGCCTGTGGTTTGCTCAGCAGCCCAACCCTCCACTTGACCCCAACACTCTCCAGCCTGGAACCCCCTCCCTGAGTCAGCATCCCCTTCTCCACCTCCTCCTGCACCCAAATTCCCCTGCCAGAGCTTCACCTAAGCTTTTCAAGTTTAGTCATATTAAAAACGAAACAAAGAAATCGACTGGATGTCCAACGGATTTGCGTTGCGCACTTTCATCTTTCAAACCTAGGATTTCCCAAGTCATGAAGAAAATGCAGCACCACCCTTCACATTAAATTCATTTTGTTTCTGCTATTTCTTATGTTAAATTACATTTTTATTAAATTTTTATGCCAAGAAAAACTATTTGTGCTTATTTTTAATTTTAAATAAAAATTTTATACCAAGTTTTTGTGTTTATTTTTAATTTTAAATTACAAATTGAATTTTTTGTTAAAAGGAGGGCTGGATGATGGTAAAGAAGAGATGGGGAGGTGTGAGGGTTTCTCAAAAATCAAAAAGGGGGTATGATGCTGAAAAGTTTGGGAACCACTGCTCTAGTGATATCCTTGGCCAAGAACATACTTTTCATGGTGTGGTAGTATTTTTAATATAAGCACATTTACCAAGTATTGCTCGGGTCCTTAAGGAGGATCTTAGTGCAGAGGGTTGAGCATGTGTGTTGGGGGGGTAGGTGCAGAAATCAGGGTTGGGGAATTAGTAAGAGCTTTGGGCAGGGGATTGTGTGTGTGTGTGTGTGTGTGTTTGTAGGGGGTGAAAGGGGAGGCCCTCACTCCTCAAAATTTGTAGCAAGGCTTCTTGCTCTTCCCCTTCCTAGCCCTCTCAGGGAGCGAGAGCAAAGTACACAGCTTGTCTGCTCCCTGTGCTCCCCAGTCAGAGTGCAGAATATAGCAAATTGTGCACTTTCCCCTTGCTCCCTGATGAAGGGGAACAGCCAACAATGTTCCTGTATAAATCCAGGGGGCAGCTTCCGTCCTCCACACCTCCATAGAGGGCACCTGGAGGATGGGAAGCTCAGGGCAGGAGCAGTCCCAGATTGTGGAGGGAGGATGCCCCCAACCAGACCTTTTCACCTGCCTGGTGAGTCTGTCTCTTTTCTATATTGTTTTATGAGAAGCAATCCCATTCCAGGCACATCCCATTTTCCTGGCACAAACAAACTCTTATGCTGTTTTAGGTTATGATAAGAGGAAGCTGTATACCAAATTTGGTGGTCCTAGTTCTTATAGTTTAGGAGGAGTTATTGAACAGACAGACAAACTCTCTCAAATATATAGTAGATTCAGCCACAAGTGCTTTTGTGTATATATAGTACTTGTTTCTTCAAGGGTTTTATACAGTGTTCTTTTGACACTATTCCCATTGTATAAATTGAGCTTTAGATGCATGACACTGTAGTTGGCCATATTGCTAGATGGCGTAAAGCAGGGGATTAAATGAGCCTAAGTTGTTCTGCCCCAGTATGGGTATGTCTACACTAGCCCTCTAGTTTGAACTAGGGAGGCTATTGGCTAATGTAGGCATTCGAAGTTGCAAATCAAGCCTGGGATTTAAATATCCCGCTCTTGCTTTGCATCTTCCCGTCTGGTCACCATTTTTGAAATTTACAAGTCCGGACTAACTGCCCACGTCTACATGTGGCAGGGACCCGGTAGTTCGAATTAAAGCCCTTGTTCGAACTACCTGTTAAACCTCATTCCAGGAGGAATAACAGGTAGTTCGAACTAGGCTTTATTTCAACTTCGGGTCCCCGCCGCGCAGTAGACGCTGGCAGTTAGTCCGACTTGTTAATTTCAAAAATGGTGACTGGCTGAAGATGCAACTGCGGATATTTAAATCCCGGGCTTGATTTGTAACTTCGAATGCCTACATTAGCCTCCCTAGTTCGAACTAGGGGGCTAGTGTAGACATACCCTATCATACTACATTTCAATAGATGCCTAAAAGGGATTGAGGAGTTCTGTTGGCTCTGGATAGTTACAGTCGTAACAGAATGGTGGGGTCATTAGAATTATAACTAAAGCCCTCTTAAGAGACCCTTGATGTAGAAAGATTTTGCATCTGCAGATAAAATGTAATGACAGCCGAGTATAGGTTGCCATGAGATATTAGTCAGATATCCTTTTAGGATCCCTGGTCTTAAGGTGAATTAAGGTATGGAAAAGTTGGAAGTTGATGATTTGAGGAAGAAAGTGGTGGTGAGATGAGGGGTGGGGACAAAGCAGCAAAGTGTATCTAAACTCATACTTCATAGCTTGTTAATGAATGTGGCATACAGAAAGGTGGCAGCATAAAAAAAGGAAGTAAAGGACCTAATCTGTGTGACAGCATGGACACTGGGGTGGAGGAGTAATGAATGATGGTAAAAGAGTTCAGTTCACATAACTAAAGAATAGTTGACGAGAAAGGCGCAAAGTCACAACAGTAAGATACAGCTCATGTTGGGCGACTTTTCTGCAGCAGGCCTAAGCAACAACAATGATCATGGTCCATACTGAGCTACCAGGGTATGTCTACACTGCAAAGTTAATTTGAAATAACAGCCGTTATTTCTAATTAACTTTAATAGTGTCTATACATGCAAACTGCTATTTTGAAATTAATTTGAAAGAGCGGAGTGCTTAATTCGAATTTGGTAAACCACATTCAGGGCTGGCCCGAGCAATTTTGGCGCCCCGCTCCTGGGCGCGCGGTGCTGCCCTGGGCGCACGGCGCATGCGTGGGCCCGCCCATGAGGCACGGGCCCGCCTCCCCCAGGGAGCATGGGCCCACCCCCGGGGCACTCGGCGCATGTGCAGGTCCGACCCAGGGCGCACGGCACATGCGCTGCCCAGCCTGGCCCGGTCATTGCTGCTGGCGCGTGCGCCGGGCCGTGCAGGGCCCCGCGGCCGTGGGGGGAAGGGTGCTGCTGGCCGGCACCGTGGGGCTGGCGCTGCGGGAGCCAGGTGCACGGCGCCTGATGGCAGCTACAAGGGACGCCGCACGCCCCTTACAGCTGCCATCAGGCACCCCCCATTGGTTGGCGCCCCGGGCAGCTGCCTGGCTCACCCACCCATCAGTCCAGCCCTGACCTCATTCTACGAGGAGTAACGCCAAGTTCGAAATAGCTATTTCAAATTAAGTGCTGTGTAGACACTTAATTCGAAATAGGGGGCCTTCAGCCCTTCCCAGGAAGCCCTGGTGGCCACTCTGGGCACAACCAGGAAAACTTACTCTCCTCTCCCCGAGCCCCGGACCCATTAAAGAAGTAGACTCTGGCCACAGTGCCTGTGCCAGCTCCAAACCTGCCAGCCCAGAGCCAGCAGGGGGCACCGGGGCCCCTGACCCAGTGGCCCCAAAACATGAGCCAGCAAGCCACTGGCAGCCAGCCCTCCACCGCTCCCCAGGAGCAGTCTGCCAGCTCCCAGGAGCCTGACAGGGGCTGGAGAAAGTGGGCGCCTTCCTGGTCCAGGGTGGAGATCATGGACCTTATTCAGGTTTGGGGGGGATGCCCCCAACGTCCATGATCTCCACACTAGATGGAGGAATGCGGCCGTCTATGGCAGGATAGCTGTCAGCCTGGCCACCAAAGGCCACATGCGAACCCAGGAGCAGGTTTGCATGAAAATCAAGTTGGTCGGCGAGACCCCAACCCTGGGCCCTGAGCTTCCTCCCTTCTTCACCTTGCTTCCCCTTCCAGCTCCCTCCTCCCAGGTTTCCTCCCTCTCCCACCCTCTCTCTTCCTCTCCCACCTCCTTTTCCCAGTCTCCCCAGAGGTTCATTTCCCCCCCCCCAGTTTTGTTCAATAAACCCATTTTCTATTTTTGAACATACTTTATTGATGTCATATTGTATTTGACATCAGGAAGGGGGGCTAGGGAGGGGTAAGTGGAAGGACGTGAGGGAGGAATGGGGCACGAGCCCCTGGTGGGGAGGACTAGGGAGGCTCTGAGGGCTCCTCGGGGTGGACGCTCTCCCGCAGGACCCCCTGGATCCTTACACCCCCCGATGAACCCCCTGGATGGCAGCTTGCAGCAAGTGCAGCCGGGCTGATGGCAACGATCCCATGAGATGCACCGGCGTGCCCAGGGGCAGCTCTGGCTTCATGTGGCTGAGTGCTGTGGTGTCCTGAGTGTGGGCACTCAGGGCACTCCAAGACAGGACTGCTTTGCTGTCCCTCATTGAGGTAGACAAGCAAGCGGGGAACCCTAAGAACTGTCTGTCTGGGGTGGGGGTAGGGTCCCTTTAAGCATGGAACTCAGTGCCCCACACACTAAGTCCTAACCTGATGCCCTGCTGGCACTGGTTCCGGCCAGCCTTAACTTTGGTTCAGGGTCCACTCAGTGTGGACGTGCTATTTCAAATAGCGCTATTTTGAAATAGTTTTTGTGTATAGATGCGTTATTTCGAATTAGCTTAATTCGAATTAACTATTTCGAATTAAGTTAACTCGAATTAATGCTGTAGTGTAGACGTACCCCTAGAGACAGAGATTTACATATGAACATTCACAGCTCCCCTTGAAGTGGATAAGAGTGGTGGCTGTTCATCCTCCCTGAAAACCAGGGCATTTTTATTTAGGTGCCTAATTAGAGATTTAGGTCTATAACTTGGAGCGCATAACTTTGAACATTTACGCCAATTAATATAACAATTGGTAGTTTATTTCCTGCTTAGACAGGCAATAAATCAGCATAGTAGCTCGAATGGATTGAAAGGATTTTCATACACGATGAGAATGGTACCATTCAGGACTTTTAGCAGACAAATATGGCAGTGCTTATTTATTTATTCATTTATTTATTTTTTAATAATAATACTCACCCCAGATGTGCCAGGCACTTTTCAAACAGAAGGCAGTAGGTTCCTTGCCCTGGTAATCTGACAGCGAACAATACAAAACTGTGGTCTTGATAGACTTTGTATTGTGGTTAAATACTTGCCATCACTCACAGAAAAAGATTTATGTGTTTGAGTCTCAGATGGTGATTCTAGGGTTCTGATTCCTGCCCGAGGCCCTGTCAAATGTATCTTAATTTGTTAACAGTTTTGCTCCATTAGGCTGACTCTGCTAAAAGGCTATAAAAAGTAATAGTCCATTTGTGAGTTGACTGCTATTAGCTACAAGTGTTAATTCATGCGCAAAAACTATAGGGCTATATACATTCAGCTAGCAATGTAGTGGAGGAGATTACATAGCTGGTAAAGAAATTATTCCCATTGTAGATTCAATGGGTATTCATCTGTAAACAGTTGTCCTCCCGCTTTAAGAAAAAAAAAGTGATAACTTCTTGTTTTTAATCACACTCTGTTGGTTCTTCTAATTGCTTCACAAACATCACAGGAGTGGTTAATTAGACCCTTCAGCTTTTCCATCATAACAGTGTTACTGCTCTGCAGAAGAAGAAAAAAATCCAATCCACAGCAAAGGCTACATTTGAAAAAAAAAATCCTATTTGTATGTGTGCATACAATGCATGTATTTAAAAAAAAAAAGGAGAACAAAAGGAGGTTTCTTATGTATGTTCATGGAAAGGTTGCATTCCTTTTTCTTAAGTATATCTGTGTCTATGCGGGAATGACATTGTTAAAAAAGACAATACATTTTAACATCATTTAATAATGTTAAGGGAGGGTACTGCATGAACATTCCACTTGATGGCAGTTGTATAATACAAGAAACAATTGCATTTGTAAAGCTAGCATATGCAGAATGCTGGCAATGGCTTTTTCATATGTGTAAAAAAGATGGAGCCCAGAGCCCTTCCTCAGTTTACTCCACTGGCTAGTCACCATCTCTTCTTATTGACATAAATCTTACAAAGAATGATGAACCCTTCTTCAGTTGCTCCCAGAGGGTTTTATCTTAAAAGAGTTTAGTTTTTCAGTGACTGTGTGCTCTATGTGTATGTGAGAGCTGGTAAGATGCTTCATAAAACAGTACCCTGCACATACAACTATTTCCCTGGAGGATGAAAAGGGAGAAGAGAGAAAACAAACCCTAGAGGGCATATGTTAACCACTTTGCTTACTGTACAGGGAGGGCCTTGTCTACACTACACCTCTCCCCTCATTGATATAACCTATTCAGCTTCAGCTACACAAATAGCATAGCTGAAGTCAACATACTTATCCCAGTGTCTTCTGTGCAGCAAGGTCAGCAGATGCTGCTCTTCTGTCAACTCCAGCGACTCTTCTCATCCTGACCCCAGGCTCCCCGCAGTATTTCCCCAGAACCCAGGATCAGCTGGGGAGTTCCCAGCTGACCTCGTGTTTCACGTGGAACTTCCCTGGGCCCTTCCCTGGGCACTTCCCTGGGCCTGACCCCGGGCTCCACAGCAGCTGCCCCTTTGAAATGTGCGGAGGTTGCCCCTTTAAAATGCCGCCTCTGTGACAATTCAAAGCTGCAGCCAAGGAGCCTGGGGTCAGGATGAGAACTCCCCAGCTGACCCCAGGCTCCCTGGAGCATTTCCCCAGAACCCAGGATCAGCTGGGGAGTTCTGGGGAAATGCTGGGGGGAGCCCAGGATCAGCTAGGACTTCCCAGCTGATCCCGGGCTCCACGGCTGCTGGGAGACGGCATTTTAAAGGGGCAGCTACTGCACAGCTGATCCATGGAGTATCTCTCTCCCCCGCCCCTCCTTTGCTGCCTCTGTCTCATAGATTTGAACCCTGTGTCTGGGGCTATTTTACAAGACTATAGTCAAACATCAGGGACTGATAAAAGAAATCTGGAAAGAGAGCAATTTTAAAATATTACTGTGACACTGTGGTCTGGCCAGACCCTGCTGCAGAGAAACCATAGAGAGGCCACATACACAAGCAAGAATGGCAACAAAGGAACCAGCCAAACAGGGGCCAGGAAGGCCTACAAAGGGAGATGCAAAACAGCAGCAGTCAATGCAGGGCAAAGCTCAAGAATAGCAGACTATGAGGCTGACTGAGGAAGTTGTCTTCAGGAGGGGAAGCCATGGAGAACTTCTCTATGGCACTTTCTGGGTTCAGGGACTTGTCCGCCTTGTCACAGTTACATTCTGGAAATATTCTGACAAGCTGCAACTCAAAATGATATCACATTTTCTAGGAAATACTCTGCACAAAGGATTATCTGGAACTGGGGAGAGGACACAGAAGACTCTGTCTTTATAATGCACCTGCCCAGGCATAGGAATAATCTGCCTTTCTGCACTGCGGAGTGCATATAGGGTTGTCTAGCACTATCAGAATCTTGGGATGACCTCACACCACCCACTCACAAGCAGTGTTTTGTACAGGTGAGACAAAAGATGCCTTTCTCCATATATGTACCAGCTTTACAAAGATACTATGACTTTCAGTTTTACCCCCAGGCATGTTTTTCTTCACTGAGTATTTCTTCTCTCTACCCTGGCCAATTCTGACTCATAACTGAGACTCTGAATGTTATGGATATTGATTACTGGAGAAAATATTGAGACTGTAATACATGAATAAATGAATGCCAGGCAGATAAAATAACTGACCTTAATGCCTCCTTCTCTTGTTGGAGAAGAAACTTGGTCTCCACATTTTTTAAACACATATGACTTTGCAGGAAGTCCACAAAATATGAACAGTTGTACCTCACTATCTCATCATTATAGCCCTACCAAATTCATGGTCCATTTTGATTAATTTCATAGTCACAGGTTTTAAAAAATATTAAATTTCATTATTTCTGCTCTTTAAATCTGAACATTCAAGATGTAGTAATTATAGGGGTCCTGACCAAAAACAGAGTTGTGTGGGGGCACTGCCTTCGGAGCCGGGCAACTGGAGAGCAGTAGCTAATGGTCATGAGCCCTGCTCTGAAGGCAGAGCTGCTGCCAGCAGCAGCACAGTAGGAAGATGGCATGGTATGGTATTTCCACACTTACTTCTGTACGGCTGTCTGCAGATATGGGCTCTGAGCCAGCAGCTGCCACTCTGTAGCTACCCTGTTCTGAAGGCAGAAGCAAAGAAGCAAGGGTGGCATGGTATGATACTGCTACTCTTACTTTTGTGCTCCTGCCAGTGAGGCACTGCCTTCAGAGGTAGGCACCCAGCCAACAACCACCACTCTCTGTTGGCTGGGTGCCCAGCTCTGAAGTCACATGTGACACCCCCTCTCCCATGCTTTATGAAGTGGACACCAATATGTATAACTCAAAGATTTTTGGGACAAATGGCCTCATGTAACCTATCAATCTTTATGTCATAATCCACTGGGTTTGTATATCTTATTTTGGTGCATGTATCATTCTTGTGTGCAAAGTTAGATATATGGAATATGGAATGGTTTATGGTTTTAAAAGTACAAAAGCAAGCCATCAAGGGTGTTTTCCTCAAGGTCTGGTCACCTGTAAACAGCCTCTTTTGTCCTTTAAGTCTTAGCAGTGGTTGGTCCTAGGAAGTCATGTGACCCCCACAACTGGTAGGGTCTGACCAGCTGTGATTTTCTATGTAAGGGTGGAATGTAGAAACAGAATTCCCACCCAAAGGTGGAATCTATAAAACAATGGGAAGCTAGTGGTTTCTTGGTCTTTGGCTGGGATGGCACTCCGAAGAGGATAACTAAAGACCCCAGGGAAAAGGAGACTTTCCTGGTTTGAAGGCTTAGCTGGAATAAGAACAGTTTTAGGGTGAATTTGTAAAAAGTTTGTACTGAGATACTGAATTTGTAATAAGTTTGTACTGAATTAGCTAAGCGTTTTCTGTTATTTTAAATTTGTAATCTACTTTGTTTTGCTTGTTCTCACAACCACTTAATCCTTCTATTTGTACTTAATAAAATCACTTTTATTTACTCTCAAGCCCAGTGTAAATAATTGTTACCTGGGGAGCCATCAGTGTGTACATCCCCCCTTTCATTGTTAAAGGGGACTTACCTAAATAATTCATTTGGGGGTCTATTCCCATTTGTGGAGTGGTATCCCAGGAAGCTGGGCAAAACTGCATTTTCCTTGGACCTGAAGAGTTTCAGGGTCTGTACTGCTCCTCGGGGGCAGTGATCTCAGCTCTGTTCCTTGGCATGGGGAGACCAGCTGAGCTTGCCCAGCAGGAGAGGTTGGCAAAAGCCCCCAGAGAGCATGGAGGTGAGTGCCAGTGGCTTTGTCAGTACTCTGGGAAGTAGCCCCAAGGGGTCTTCTGTGACTGTACCCTGTCACAAGGTGACAACCCCCTAAAATAACCTCGTGATCCCTCTGCAACTCCCTTTTGGGTCAGAACCCCCAATATGAGAAACATTGATCTGCTCAGTGAAATCTGTACACTATAGAGTAAAAGCACACAAAAGACCAGATTTCATGGTGGTAGACTAATTGTCATGGTCCATGACACATTTTTCATGGATGTGAATTTGCTCCAATATAAACCTCTTGAAATAGTTTCTTAAATATACTGAATAGCTGCAAAAAAATTAAGGCCCCAATCTAGCCAAGCACTTAGCCACGTGCATAATTTTAAACATACAAAGTAACCCCATTGATTTCATTCCCCAAGACTCTTGAGAAACATTTTCAGCTTTAATGGGAAATACGGCTGTAGAGTAGTAGCACCAAGAGCAATTTTTACTTGTGTTTAAGTCACAGAACAGACGTGGCTGGAGAGTCAGAGGTGAACAATGGGAAAGCAAGAGAGACCACAAATGTGTTAGTGAAAACAGGACTGAAGTGAGAGCAGATGGAGTAAAACCTGGTGAAAATATTACATGACTGCAGGTCATGTTGGGTGAATCCGAACAGCAAATGGCACTGGAAAAACACAGCTGATAAAGAGGAACTGTTAAAAAAATACATATTTTCCCAGGGGATATATGGGACATGGAACCACAAATAAATAAAAGGCCCTGAACAATAAAAACTAATGTGGATGAACAAGATGTGCAAAAAGGTACTGGGATCCAAAGAAGTTGAACATCTGAGAGCTGAAAAAGTTGCAGAACCAAAAAAATAATGTAAAGACAGGACAAAGGCAGAGAACACACATGAGAACGTTGATATTTAAACAAAGATGTTAACAGAGCATAAGAATCAAGGGTCCAGTACAAATCGCTCTGGTGTATTTTGGAGACAGCGCAGGGGAATAGTTTACTGTAGCAGTTTTTGGACTAAGGCTGCTGGCCATCTCTGGCCTATGGAGGGCTGGTGTATCATGTGGTATGTCAGGTTTTCTTTGCTGCTAACTGCTTCTGTGGTTACCCAGGCTCTTCCTGGAAACCTATAAAAGTAGTTGCAAAAAAAGGGAGAAAGAGAAAACCTAGCTGCTTTCCATGGGAGTTCTTCCTTCATAAGAGGAGGAGAGGAAAGAGGATCCACTAGTGAGTGAGGCTGGGTCTGCTTTTTGGAGAGGAATATCCCAGGGAGAATGGAACAAGAGCACTGAGCAGCAAGTCCTGGGGAGGAGAAGATCAAGTCATTCCTGAAGCACTCTTCATGCACACTGAGTTATTTCCTCTGCAGACTGTGAAAGCAGAGTGAGAGAAAGGTAGATTGTTATTGTTGGGAGGCACGTAGATAGCGTAGTGACATATGCAAGTGCCTAAACAGAAAAAGGGTGCGAGCATGTCCAATGGAGCAGATGAGCAAGGAATCAAGTAGTGAAGTAAGTATGTGCCAGAGGAGAGACAGTCAAGCCAAGATGGAAGTATGTGCAGGGGAGATAGTAGGGGGGGAGAATGGCACCAGCTGGCAGAGAAGTATGTGCATTGAATTCAAGGGAGCTACAGAGCTGTAGTAAGATGAAGACCTAAAACATAAGCTCATGTAGCACAGGCCTGGTCTGAGGCCTTAGCCACAGCTAACAACAGACAAAACATGGCTAACATAAACCAAAGCTATGCTTGAGCAAGAGGCAGGCCCCTGCTCACAGAACTTGGCACAAACAAGACTGAGGGTGTGTCTAGACTACAGGGTTTTGTCGACAAAAGTGGATTTTTGTCGACAAAACGATACCTGCGTCTACACTGCTGCTGAGTTCTGTCGACATAACGTTGACAGAACTCAGCAGTTTTGTCAATGGCTGTAAACCTCATTCTATGAGGAATAACGCCTTTTGTCGACAGAACTCTGTCGACAGAAGGCGTTATTGCATCTACACTGTCCTTTGCGTCTACACTGTCATGTCGACAAAGCGGTTTGCTTTGTCTACAGAACTGGATGTAGTCTAGACGCTCTTTGTCGACAGAAGCTTTGTCGACAGTATCTGTCGACAAAACTTCTGTCGACAAAAGCCTGTCGTTTAGACGTACCCTGAGAGTGCTAATTGGTAATAGGTACTAGGTAATTACCACTAATTGGTAATAGGTCCAGCTGTAGATCAATCATCGGTGCTAGGTACCAAATGCAGAACAATTGGTATTGGTCATAAGTGCAAAGCACATGGTACCACTAGCTCATTAAAAAAGATCTTGGTTCCCACTCCTCCCAGATACAGATACAGGTTCAGGAAAGGGTCTAAAATGACAGCATGATGGATAGAGATGATCTAATCAAACCATGAGGTACAGGGTAATGGGTGGTATCTAAGAAGCATCAGAGGTGGTAACCTGACAATGTCAGAGGGTGGCATCCTGATACATCAGCAGTGATGTGTAAGTTGTTTGTACCTGTATATAAAGTGGTGTCTTGTTGGGACAATCTTTGTATGACCTAAGGGGCAGTGGAAATTTCCCATTGATAGGGTCATTCCATTGTTATGGGGTACATATGCATAGTGGTTCAGTAAAGTCTACAGACAACTATTACTGTACTTCACTTAACTATAAAACTGGCTGGGCACCTTTGATCCTTATCTGGTTTGTGGTCTTTGGGGGGGTCTCTTGGGGTCTGCTGTGGATACTAAATGTAAGTCGACACGGCACACAGCATTGAACCCACCCACACAAGCAGCCTTCTGGTTATCATCATCAATGGAGCCAGAGACCTGTGAGGACACCTCGGCAGTAAATCCCAACCGCCTCCTGAATAACTGCACTGGGCACCACATTTCAAGCAAGATGTGGAGAAATTGGAGAAGGTCCAGAGAAGAGCAACAAGAATGATTAAAGGTCTAGAGAACATGACCTATGAAGGAAGACTGAAAGAATTGGGCTTGTTTAGTCTGGAAAGGAGAAGACTGAGAGGGGACATGATAGTGGTTTTCAAGTATCTAAAAGGGTGTCACAAGAAGGAGGGAGAAAAATTGTTCTCCTTGGCCTCTTAGGATAGGACAAGAAGCAATGGGCTTAAACTGCAGCAAGGGATGTTCAGATTGGACATTAGGAAAAACTTCCTAACTGTCAGGGTGGTTAAACACTGGAATAAATTTCCTAGGGAGGCTGTGGAATCTCCATCTCTGGAGATAATTAAGAGCAGGTTAGATAAACATCTATCGGGGTGGTCTAGACAGTACTGGGTCCTGCTGTGAGGGCTGGGGACTGGACTTGATGACCTCTCAAGGTCCCCTCCAGTTCTAGTGTTCTATGATTCTAAAGTCTGCTTACTTAATGAAATCCATTCTGACATGTTGGTAGAGCAGAGGGAAAGTAAGCAAGTGTGCTCAGGTGTGCAGCTCCGGCAAGAGCTGGCTGAGCTGCAGCAAAAGCCAGAAGAGAGCTATTTAAAGAGCTGGCAGGGATCCAGATTGCAATAGGACAGTACCTGTAAGAAATTTTAAGTTACTTTCACTGCTGCAGTGGAATGTGGCATTCTTCACTTCCTGGCCTGAATTCTTGAAGCTCTGCATGGTTAGGTAGCTTCTGCATTCTGCCCTAAAGGTGCCTGCATTTCCACGGCAGGAGAAACAATCCTTATAAGCACTGCTTTTTTTTTGTAAGAAAAAAGGTGCCGGTACTCCAGGGCAAAGTTATTGAGAAGGGGAAAAAAAAGGGAAACTTGTTGAGCAAAAAAGAAAAGCAGTCCCTTTAAGAGCCAAAATGCCGCTCTGGGAGCCAGAAAAAAAAAAAAAGCTGCACGTCCTGAGCAGGAGCAGGCTTCTGCCAGGAGCAGAGCCGCCCCAGGAAAACAGGTGTCGGTACACATGGGAGAAATGCCATTCCTTTTTTGTGTGCTGGGAAAATAGGTGGTGGTACCATCACAAAAAAAGCACTGCTTATAAGCATCTGAGAGGAAGAATGTTGGGTTCCTCTGGTGAAAGGAATAAGAAGGACAATGACATTTCAGAATTACTTAGGAAGGTGAGGGACTCAGGCAGCAATACGTACAGTGAGATATGGAGAAAGCAAAACTAGGCAATGGCCTTTGGAAGGAAAAAAATCTAGTATATATTTTAGAGAGTTTGTCTGTTTGTCTGTTCAATCAAGAACTCTTCCTAAAGGATAAGGGTGAAGACCACCAAATTCAGCACACTGCTTCCTCTTATCATACATTAAAGCAACATGAGGGTATGGTTGTGCCAGGAAAACGGGATATACCTGGAATGTAATTGCTTCTCATAAAGCTTGTGATTGAGAGGGGAGTACTAGCCAGCATTTGATGACCAAAGGGTAAACTCAGATAGCTAGGGTGTGTTGGCATGGAGCCAGGAAAGCCAATGAGAGAGGATGTTGAAATTTGAATTGAAAAGATATGCCTGCCTGCTGTTTTCTTTGTGGGAGTTTTTAAGCTAGGAACTGGGGAAAGAAGATGAATTGAACCAAACAGAACTACTATGCCTACAAGGAATACTGGGCATGGAAATGGACTGGACCTTGAAGTACAGATTATAAGTAGATAGGAAATTGTCTACTTAGTTGTGATCAGATTATTTTCTTTGTTTTGTTGTTCGGTTAAACTTCTCTGTGCTAAGTCTATGTGTCATCCCCACGCATACACTGTACTTTAAGCTGTATCCCAGGGATGGAAATTTCTTTGTGTTTTAATCCATTCTTTTTTCAATTGCTGTGTAACCCCTATCAACCAAGTATGCTTTATCAAATATATCTTTTTGTTTTGTTAATAAAATCACCTTTTCTAAGGTGATGATTTGATTATTGTATCCTGGAAGGTAGCAGGAGGTCTGTGTATGCATGCCTAGACTGAGAGGTTCCCATTTTAAAAAATTACTAAAATTAACATAAACAAAATAACACTGTATTTTTGAAAAACATAATCCTTTCAATAAGCATATACATAAACTAGATTACCTGCAATAGGACAAAGATCTAATGGGAGCTTAAAGCTTAAAAACCTGCCCAATGCTTAGAAGTAGAAGATAGCACGCACCATTTTAGAATCTATGAAGAGTAAATGCAACAGAAGTTATTCTGACACCACCCAGGGAATAACTAAAACCATCTTGCAAATACTGTGTGCAGTTCTTCTTGGTCTCCCAGTGATGATACCTGGCTGGTCAACTCCCTGGTTTGCTGTAATTTTCCTGGATTTTAAGAGGGTGTTATTTAATGATGTTTTTATCCTATTTTAATGTGTATCCACTACATTATACAGATTGCCTCTTCAGGAAGGTGCTTCATAATGCAATTATGTTATTAGTAGTATGGAAGAAATTGCAGCATTAGTGTCAGCAGAATGGCTACCTTGTTTTAGAAAAGAGGCTGGAAATGAAAGAAACCAGGGGTAGTCAGGTGATATGTCAAACATACACATACAAATGATGAATTAGAGAGGACTTGCAAGGGTACCAACACTAATTTGTGTCCAGAGAAAAGGAGGGGAGACAAAATCAAGATCATTTTACTCTGACTGTGTAACAATACTAATCAAGAGATTGAGAAGGACAAATAATTGCTTGGAAAAGTGGAACACATGGTAAAAAATCCCAAATGAGGTGGTTCTCCTGATTTCAGCCATCCATGGATTTGATGGGAGAAGTTTGAAGGGCAGCATCATTCTTCAGAAATATTTTCAAAATATGTGGCGTGCCATTTATTGACTTGCTATAAAAATATTGCAAGCAGATGACATCTTAGATTGGAAGGAAGCAACCTAATGGGAAAAGGAGACTTAGCAATAGAAGACTATGGAAACAACCGTGTCCGCTCAAAACATGTAGCCCCTTTGTAGGAAATGATATATATGCCCATATAACTGACTAATCCTCTAGCACATTTAGAAGAAATTCATTGAAAAATATAAGTCCATTACTAGTTTTTTGTAGATAACACATTATATTAGCCAGTCTGGTTTGTCATAATATATTGAAAGTGATACATGACAAGGGTGAAATCTGTTATCCATTAAAAAGGTGCTAAACACAAAGCTTGTCAGAAGACTTTTTTTTTCCCCTTCAGTTTTACTCCTCATTAGTTTTTGAAGACTGAAAGTTATAGAACTAAGTTCAAGTTAAAGGCTACCACCAATATTATCATGCTGCTTTAATGCTGAAGCAATCAAATATGTGAAAAACTATATTTCCTGATTCATTGCACCACATTCTTATTCGAAACTTTGGGAGAGCACATACATCCTGGAGAGAAAAATGTTTGCAGCTGATCAATATTTATTATCTGAAAAGTGTGATTTCCTCAAAAGCAGCTTGATGTGGCTTCCAGTCTTGAGGTTCCCTTGTGCTGTGGTGTCTGATTCTGAACTCCTTTACTCTGTAAATTAACACTTTGCAGCAAGGTAATTTCATTAGCTTTAAATGAATTACTTCAGATTTATGTTAATGTTCATGAATGTTATTGAGATCAGCTTCAAGTTCTCCACTTCTGATTCTGCTATGTAATTATCATTTCATGGGAATGGGAGTTTTTCTGTAATAAAACCACAGGCAGGTAGTATCACTTTGCTTTTTCTAAGCAAATTCAAGATGGCGTGTTTTTATAGACAAGGGTCTGTTTTGCATTCAGTTCTCAGACATTGCCTTGTAGAAATAAACCTGGTACTTTCTAATACTGCCTTTCTTTGCATGCAAAATGCAAAAGCTAAAAGGAACTTACCTGCTTCAACGTTCCTCTTTCCATTAGCTTAAGAGTTTCCTATAACTGCTCCATTTAATTCTGCTGCAGAGTTTATGATGCAGTGAAAAAAAAAAAAAAAAAAGATTCTCTGCTCATATCTTCTGGGTACTAGCTTTGGTTTTGTTTATACTAGCAGTTTTTGTCACCCCAAACTCCTTTTTGGCAACAAAACCTGAAGAGTGTTCACATTGTGACGTGACAAAAGTTGCAACAAACAGCCAGTTTTGGCAACAAAAAACTTCTACTTCTGCAAGGAACTTTCGTCTCTCCCTCTCCCTTTATTGTTGACAGTCATGTAGTATGTACTACTGAAGGTTTCTTGTTGAGTTTATTGACCTCCAGCATATTTCCCACAATGCCCTATTGGCCATTCTGGCCAGTACTTTAAACTCTGCTGCTCTGCAGCCACTCAGACAGGTAAACAGATGTGCCCCTCCCACTTCCAAACCCTGGGAACTTTAAAATCCATTTCCTGCTCTCTGGCTCATTGGGTAGTGGTCCTCATGGTATCGTCTTAGGGGTGGCTATCTCTCAAAATGCTCACCTGCTTGGAGCACCACAGAGCTTTTGGATCTTATCAGTGTGTGAAGTGAAGAATTGGTGCAATCACAGCTGTGTGAGAAGGGATCTGAGCAAGACACCCTACAATGTGGAGCCAAGACAAAGGAACTCCAGAAGGTGTATCAGAAGGTGAAGGAGGCAAATAGCTGGCCTGGTGCAAAACCTACAGCATGCTATTTTTGTACAGAGCTGAGTGCAGTCCTAGGTGGGGGCTCCACATCCA
Organism: Rafetus swinhoei; assembly: GCA_019425775.1. Taxonomy (NCBI): domain Eukaryota; kingdom Metazoa; phylum Chordata; order Testudines; family Trionychidae; genus Rafetus; species Rafetus swinhoei. The sequence continues at coordinate 13,781,793 of CM033425.1, read as the reverse complement.
CACCCAAGGACAACGGGGATACTTCCCATAGCACAGCATTAGAAACAGGATTTGTCCTGGAGAGAGAAGCTATTGATGAAGAGATGGAAATGGATGAGGAAGTGGGGCTCATTCCAGCGGCAACCAGTGCACCAGGCAGTGAGGAATTATTCTCAAGTCCCGATGTTTGTGAAGATTCTCAGCAACTGGACGTGGAGCATGAAGGAAGGGAAGAGGTGCAGAGTAGGTTACTATGCAGACAGAGAGTGGGGGGAGGCGGGGAAGGCAGTGTGAGCAGCAGCCATGTGGGGCAGTAAGTTGCTGTGTATTGCAGCAGGGTGGGGATGGGGCAGCACTGGCACAGGAAGTTGCTCTTGCAGCCAGGGAGGAGGGGCAGTAGCATGGGGCAACTGGAGGCTGTATTTCTGTGAGCTGGCTAAGTCCTGGCTGGGTCTGTGATATGTCCAAACAGAACATCGATGCGCACAGAGAGATCAATAGACTCTTACTGGGAGATGATGTCAAAGCTTTTCCTGAGATATTTATTAATTTTCTCACAGAGAGTCCATGGCAGGGATTTCCCCCACTGCATGGTACAACACTCTCCCAAACCATACCTCAGACTGTGCTGCTGGAACCAAGGCAGCTCAGGATTTGGCTGCATACGGAGCAGGATACCCCTGGCTCGCATCTAGAAGCAGAGCCTGGGTTTGCCTGTTAACCTTCAGCAGGGATATGTCAGCCAAAGCAATGGCAGCCTGTGGACAAGTGTAGGATTATTACAGATTGTTTCCATGTACACCTGCTGCACAAACATGCACTGTACTTTCTTGGGGCCCCAGGCCCAACGCTCATTTTCCCTCTTTCCCCCCGCCTTTAAAACTCACCATGAGCAGGGGGGTGTAGAGAGAGATGTGTTTGCCTTTAGGGTAACAGGAGTAGTGGCCAGCTTTGTTCAGAGACATGCATGTTGTTCCACCCACAGCCAAATGCTTTACCTTTTACTCTCACAGTAATTATGTAAACAACAGCCTGTGGCCACCGTCCTGGGGACATGATCGTCCATAAGGCCCAGCCTGCTACAGAGATACCTTCATCTCCCTTTCAATCTGCCAAAGGCACATTCAACAACCATGCAGCATCACCTTAGTCTGTTGCTGAACCATTGCTTACGGCTGTCCAGGTGCCCTATGTTAGGCTTCAGGAGCCAGGGCTGTAAGGGGTAAGCCAGGTCCCGTAGAATCACTATGGGAATTTCCTCATCCCCAACTGTAATTTTCTGGCCTGGAAAGAAAGTCCCAGCCTGCAGCATTGTGTACAGGCCACTGTTACTGAAGATGTGTGCATCTGTCTGTGAAATGCCCAAGCTGATCCACAAGCGCTTGTAGCATCATGGGGAAGTACCCCTTCCGAGTGATGTACTCTGTGGCAAGGTGGGGTGGTGCTATAATGTGAATGTGTGCGCCATCGATGGCCCCTCCACAGTTTGGAAAGCTCATGTCAGCAAAGCCAGCCACTATCTCATCCACATTTCCCAGAGTCACAGTCCCATGCAGCAAAATGCAACTTATTGCCCTGCACACTTGTGTAAGTTCTGCCTTGATGGTAGACCTTCCTACCCCAAACTGATTTGCAACTGAATGGTAGTAATTGGGAGTTGCCAGCTTCTACAAAGCAATGACAACACACTTCTCTACCAGCTCTCATTTGCTTGCACCGCAGTTCGGTGGCCAGCTCAGCACACAGCTCTAGGAAGGCTGCTTTATGCATCCAAAAATTCTGTAGCCACTAGTCTTCATCCCTCACCTGCATGACAATGCGATCCCTCCGCTCAGTGCTGGTTTCCCCAGCCCAACAGCGATGCTCTACTGTGCCCAACTCTTTCTATGATAGCCCAATGCAACGCGGCTTTGCTGCTGTCCCTGTCACTCACATTGTCCTCTCCATCTCAGTCTCCTTCCTCTGCTGTTAAGTGCATAAGTAGCTCTGCTGCAAGATAGGATGTCCTAACCGCACTGAACACAACATGGGAGAGAATTGTGGGATCCATGATTTCTCACAGCTGCTGATGCTGGAGTGTCAATGCAAGGACTGTCATTCAAGTGGTGCAAAAGTAAGCTGGAAGCTCTGGGAGGGCTGGGAAGCAAGGAGGTGGCTGATGGGACTTTTTCACATTCGCAAAATGCTTAGTGCCATGTTGCGCATTCCGACAGTGCTTAGCAATTGAGCTAAAGGTAACACCAGGCACTATGGGATACTTACCCACATTGCTTTGCTCTTTCGGTCAATGAGGAGCTATTAATGTGGCCATTAAATGTTTGATAATGGAGGCAAAAAAACAGGTTTGACAAGTTTTCAGTTTTGGTGACTTTTGAATGTTGATTCCTGGATCCAAATTTGTATTTTGTGCCTTGGTCTCATCTCATCTTGCTTAATAAATGGAAGGAATTCAGGGATGCATTTTGATTACTGGGATATAGTACATGGAAATGAGCATGTGCTCTTCAGAACCATAAGGTCAGAGATATTTAACTAAATGGATCAGCTTTGCCACACATGCTCGTTGAGCATATTTTTTGAATAAATTACTACACAGTGTAAGAAGGGTGTCAGAATAGGACCCAATAGTTAGGCTTTATTGGATTTTATTTTTCTCTTGCTGGTCACTGAAAGTGGGCTTTTCAGTCACTAGGAGATTTTTATATCCATTTGCATACCCTTTATCTTTCAAATGTTCATACCAAGAACTTTAATAATTTGGAAATATTATTTTTTAATTTTGGAATTAAACAGCCAAGTCCCTCAGGCAGCTTTGACAATCTCTTTCCCTTTCCTTTACTCTTCTTCTCTGGGTGACATCTCTCTTCACAGACATGAGCCTGATTGATTTTCAGTCAGGTAAGTTTAAAAATAGAAGTGCAATGCAAAACACTCACTTTTTCTTTTTCTTTTTCTTTTTCTTTTTCTTTTTCTTTTTCTTTTTCTTTTTCTTTTTCTTTCACAGAATTCAGCATGGGAATGCAACAATTCTGAGGTGTGTCTGGGGTAGTAGCAAAAGGGTCTGGTGAATATTTTTGAGTGAATGCAACAAGGTTGATCTGCTTTTACTGGTGGGACCACATACTTAATCCTTTGTGAATGTTTAGAAAACCATTAGGTTATTCCTGAAAACGTTCATGAATCCTACTAAACAAATTTTAGCACCAATGATGATTTATCTGTGAATTTGTTCTGAAAAGCATTATTCGATAGCCATTGTTCATTGTACTCCTGTTTAAAAATGTTCAGTCATCCAATCAGGGACCAGAAACACTACCATTAACATGTTTCTTCGTGAATCCAACTGTATGACCAAGTGAATAATTGTGACTAGGAAGCCAACTCTACTTTAATTTGGAAAACTAAACCTCTCAACACTCGAAAACTCTCGTTTGTAAAACAAAACAGTGAACCAAGGGACAATTCTAATATAAGGAACCCTTTTTCTGAAGCCACCATCATATAGCATCTTCAGAATTTCCAGTGTATATTTTGTTTAGCCTTTGATTAGAGACTGCCCTTTATCAGTCAGTTCATTATTGTTGGTCCCTTGGAGTCCCTGCTTGTAAGTTCCATTTAATTTTTTAAGGGTTAAAAAGCACCCTTGGACCCTTGCTATGTGAATATGCAGAAGCAGCTGGTGTCCCCTTGGTTGCAAATTTGAGGAACAGGAAGGGCCTCCAAGCCAGTAGCTCTCCTCCTCTGGTTACTTCCAGGGCCCTCCTTATCCATACGCAGAATATACAACTGCGTAGCACCCGAAAATTTGGGACACCACTGGGTCTTAATTAAGGATGTAAAATCCTGATTAATCCGTTAACTGCCTAAATGTTAGGTTAATCTAATGTTTAACTGCTTAACCAAGTGGGACCCAGGCAGGGGACCGCTCCATCCTAGCCGGAGTGGACCCTAGCCTGCAGGGCTCCCACTCGCAGCCCCGTGCTAGGACTGGCTGCCAACATCCAGCCCTGCTGAAGCAGTGCTCCACCTATGGCAAGCCATGGGTGGGAGGCTGCTCCTGTAGAACTGGTTAACCATTACTCGGTAAGCATCACACAGTAACTGCTTACTCATTCACATCTATAGTCCTAATGCCCACCCACCCACCTCTTCCTGTTCTGTGACTCTGCTTCCTCCAGAGAGGATCCAGTTAACTTGAAAGAGAAAAAGCCTGCCAGAACTATCAGCAGAACACTGAACCTGTGAAAGAGCCATTCAAGTGGTAATGAAGCCATTGAACAGCCATTTGCCAACCCCGGGTATATATTATTAGGGATGTTAATACATATATTCCAATTTCAGCAGTAATACATTTACACACAATGGGGGCAGGTATCAGAGGCAGGAGCACCTGGGGCTCCCCAAGCTGCTGCAGCTGCCCCTGATACAGAGGCAGTAGTGCAGGGATGGGAGTGTATGGCTCCATGGGAGCTGGTACATGTGGGGAGCCGGCTTAAAAGCTGGCTTCCTGCACGTACTGTCTCCTGCCTGCCCCTCCCCCTTGCCCTGCTGCTCCTGTATCAGAGACCACAGCATGGGGTGAGGGGACAGGGAGCAACCTGTGCCTGAAGGGAGCTGTCTTAAAACCAGCTCCTGCCTGTCCCTATCCCTGCACTGCTGCCTCAGATACAGAGGCAGCAACATGGGGAAAGGGAGGGCTGCATGTAACCATGAAGTTTTAATCAATGATGCCAGGCTCATTGGTTAACCATTTTACATGTATACACTATCACATCCCTATATATTATCAATTTCTGAATTTACTGTATTAATCTACAGGACCTCAGTTTAAAATTTGCTTTTAAAAATATTTCATTGGTGTGTTACTGAAGATTATAAAATCACATCTCTACCAATTATCCCCCCTCAGTTGCCATCAGTCATAGGGCACCAATTTATTAGTACTGTGTAGGGCCCCATAAATCCTAAGGCTGGCCCTGGTTACTTCTTCCTCATCAACCAGAATCACCTATCTTTTCTAGGTTAGGTTTCAGCTGCCTAGCTGTTCATCCAAGTTCCAGTCCATGGCACTATCTGGGTATAATGGCACAGACGAAGTTGATGGTCATCAGCGTACTATAGTCATTGCAGCTCCTGGCCATCACAATATTTCCCTCGTCAGTCTACATATGCATTGAATGGGAGAGGTGATAAGATAACTCCTTGTTACTGAGTTCTAGGGACAGAGGAGCAGTCACCCAAAGCTCCCTGGTTCTTCTCACAGAGAAAAGAACAAAGCTGCTAAAGCACAACTTGGACTGTTCCAGACAAGGTCCACAGCTGTGTTAACAACTTATGGTCAATAGTATCAAAGGCAGCTCATTCACGCTAACAAAATCAGCATGGATACTTGATCTTCATCCATCTGCAGAAGGAGATTGGCAGCTAATGAGACCAGAGTTGTCCCCTTGGCCTAAAACCAAAAACAGGGAAAGGACATCTGAGATGCAAGGTATCACCAGAGTTGCATCAACATATTTATAATATTTTTCTGCCTTTGCCAGGATTGCCACTCAAAAATCCTCAGGTTTCTGAAACTTGCATTTCATGCAAGTGGAGCGTTGCTGATTCCTAGATCCCAGCCCTCCCCTATAATTTGCCCATCATTCTCCAAGCTCAGCCAAGAAGCTCTTGTAAAAGGGGTTCATCATTCTGTATGGGTGATCATCTTGCAGAGAAACAGTTCTCTTTTCTACATGTGTGGCCTTTTCTGACCCATTTTGTTCTCTCCTATGAGGTCTGTAGACCATGGTCTCTGGGATGGAAAATTTCCCACTGTGTCAATCATTTAGAGACTTCTAGCTTATTACCCAGAATAGAGATGCTAAAATATAGCACAGCCAGGGCCTCAGAGCCTCTCAAATTTCTGAATGTCAGAGGTAAGGAAGATACAAAGCATGCTCAGGCCCCGCAGGTCTGGCTTTCTATATAGACCTCAACATACCAAATTGACATGGGGCTCTTTTTGCCCCAGGCTCTTCCTATAATTTAAATGCTTTAACCTTGAAAGGCAGCGTTCAGGAGTCATGGTACTCAAGTGTTCAAGCTAACTTGGGGGGGGGGGGAGGGGTGTTTGCAAAGGACTAAGAGGCCTAAGGGACTCTCACTTTGGGACCTGACATTTGGTCTCAGCGCAGATCAAGTGTGGTGCTAGTACATACAGCAGAACCATCCCAGGCTACCTTACAACACCAATTTCCTCATTCCTGTGTTGCAGATTGGAAGCAAAGAGGACTTGAAGCTTGATTCTGAGTGGTGCTGAGTGCCCTCTAGTCTCGTGAATGTGAATGGGAAAGGTGGGTACTCAGTGCCACCGGAGACTGTTAATCTTTATCAATTCTTTCCTTCACATTTGTTTCTAAAGGTGAATTCAGGACTTGTGAAAGAGGCTGAAGTGACAACACTGACCAAGGTGCCAATTGTAATGATGGTTTATATTGAATGGATGCCTGTCCACTAGGAACTGTGTGAAGATCTCTAGTTCTTTTCATTCGATTGCCATTGAAACAGTTACAGTTGGACTGTGAAAGTAATTACCATTACTGGGGAGGCTGCACTGTATTCCACACTGAATGCTAATGAGGTAAAATTAGTTTAATATCAATCACTGAAAAACACAATAGTCACCAGATAAGGACTCAATGTGTCTGATCTATAGCAAACAAGGAAATGGCCCTGGAGCCATCCAGTTTCTGTTATGGAGGAACTACTCAAATCTTGTCCATGATTTTATGACAGTATATCAGAGGGAGTATAGCTCAGGCCTGATCTACACTGGGAGTTTAGGTTGAACTTAGCTGCATTAGGTCAAATTTATAAATAATGAGTCCACTACACCAAGACCATTCTGTCATCTTTAAGGGCTGTTAAAGTCATTTTTCGTACTCCTGCTTTTCACAAGGAGTAACACTTAATTCAATCATGTATGTTCAACTTTACAGTAGTGCAGACGCAGTGCTGTGCAAGTCGAAGTTCTTGGCCTCTGGGAGGCGTCCCACAGTGCCCTGTAGTAACCGCTCTGGTCAGGACTTTCAGCTCTACTGCTCTCCAGGAGAACAGGAAAAATCCCAGGAAAATGTGCAGTTCATTTCCTGTGTGGCCAGTATGGTGAGCAGACCTCAGAGCAGGCAGCACACCTAAGCAGCACACCTCACCATGAGTGGCCATCGTCACAGGCGAGCACCGGTATGGAGTGTGCAGGAGATCCTGGTCCTCATCACTGTATGGGGAGAGGAATCTGTTCTTGCAAAACTATGAACCAGCACAAGGAATGCAGATATCTATGCCAAGATCTCAAAGGGCATGGAGGAGAAAGGATGTGCCAGGAATGCCCAGCAATGCCATGTGAAAATAAAGGATCTGATGCAGTCATACCAGAAGACAAAGGAAGCAAATGGATAGTCTGGATCATCGCCACAAACATGCCACTTCTATGAGCAGCTGCATGCTATCCTAGCTGCAAACTTCCCTAGCCAGTTCATGGTTTCCTCCCAAGACACTCTTCTGGCAGCTTCAGGCAGCAGTGTGGAAGACAACCTGGTGCAGGGGGAGGAGGAATAGAATGATCAGCAAGCAAGCTGGATAACTGATGTTACTGACATCCAGGAGCTTTTCAAGCCCCTCCCCCCAGGACAGATCACAGCCAGGCACTGATCATGGGGAGGGCACTTCTTGTGAGTTCAATTTTTCATCCTGCTACAAGTGAGTTAAGACAATCAAGTGTAATCTATGGTAGTCACTATGCCTACGCAGCACAGGGTCCCTGGAACAGCTTGTAAACCTGTCTGGAGATGGAGCAGGAATCCTTCCTGCACATCTCCATAAAGCTCTCATAGAGCAACTCTTTAATCCTGCTCACAAGGTTTCCGGGGAGGCTGCCTTATTCTGATCTCCCCAGCAGAACACCTTCCCATGCAAAGCCACCAATAAGGGGTCTGGAATCATTGCAGCACAAAGCATTGCAGCATAAGGTCCAGGCATCTGCTCCCTATCACTCTGTGATTCAGAGAAGACTGATATTTCACAAGGCGACTTGGATGAAGCAGAGGAAGCTAGTAGCTGATGCCTCTGCAGTAAACCTCCATTTGCTCATCCCCAATGAAGCATGGCTGGAGCCTATGCCCTTCCCTGCTTCCATGCCCAGACCCCCTTTCCCCTCCTACCCACCTGGTCCCAAGGGAAGGCAAAGTTGCACTCTCTGGCAAACGGGAGTGCTGAACACACAGGCACAATGTGAGCCCCTTCCTGTTCTGCCTTGGCCCCTTCCAATGGCCTGCCCACATGGTCCTGTGAGAAGGGAAAGTTGCACTCTCCTGGCAATGATAGGTGCCGAAAACATGGGCGCCACATGAGCCCCTGCCCTGCCCTGTCATCATGCCCAGGCTCGCTCCCTCCTCCCACCTGCATGGTTCTGTGAAAGTGAAAGTTGCATTCTGCCAGCAAACAAGAGGTGCTAAACACATGGTCACCACATGAGCCCCTGCCCTGCTGCCATGTTCAGGCCCCCTCCCCTTGCAGGCTCAAGCCCCAGTCTGTCCCTTACCATGCCTGCTACCAAATCGTGTTCTGCTGCTCCCCTAAGAACTCTGTAATGTGCCTGGTGCATAGAGGCCTCTTAAACACATAACTGTGGCCTTGTATGTTACACATCCCTATTGTCTCTAGACCGGGGTCACCAACCAGTAGATTGGGATCTACTGGTAGATCTTGGAGCCTCTGACAGGTTATCCTGACTGGTTTGGCCAAGAGGCTAGCACGTGCCGGCACTTCAGCTGCCCCTTCCCCCCAAGGCTGTGCACCTCCCGCCCTTTGCCTTGGAGCTGCCTCCCCCCACTCCCAGGAGCCTCCCACTTGCTGTGCAGGGCAGGGGAGGAGAAGAGGGGTGTTGATGTCAAGGTGCTCCCTCCCCCACCCCATATCCTTTCTCCATAGAGCAGGGTGGGGGGGGGGGGGGGGGCAACAGGACTTGGGATGGAGTTTGCTGGCTGCTTTTGGGAGTGGTGCAGAGCCAGGGCAGGGGTGAGCCTGCCTTAGCTCTGTGGCACCACCACCCAGGAGCCACTTGAGGTAAGCAGTGCCCATCTGGAGCCCACATCCTGAAATCCTACCCCAGTCATGAACCCCCTTCTGCCCCCCAAGTCCCTGCCCTAGCCCGAGTACCCCTGCATCCATCCCAGAGCCTGCACCTAGAGCTCCCTCCGACACCCCAGCTGCCTTCCCTAAGCTCAGCTCAGAGCCTCTCTCACACTCCAAATCCTTTAATCCAAGCCCAGAGCCTGCACCCCAACCCTCTGCCCCAGCCTGGTGAAAGTGAGAGAGAGGGAGAATGGGGGAGGGATGGTGGATGGAGTGAGCAGGGGTGGGGCCTTGGAGAAGGGGCACAAAGGAGGCAGGACAAGGGTATCTGGGTTTGAGGTAGATCTTAGATTGCACTTAAATTTAAAAAGTGATCGCATGCTTAAAAAGGTTGGAGATCCCTGCTCTAGACAGACCTTCCTTTTATTCTAACAGGTTAGGTTTTATGCTCTACATTATATCTCCTTTAAAGTCTGCCCTTCGTTTTTCAATTCAGCAAGAACAGCAGCGAGCATGTGGCATACTTCCCTGGCTCCACCAGCTGTTCCCCTGGCACAAATCCGCAGGCGAAAACAAACTATGGATGACATGATCAAGGAGCAAATGGAATCCACCCACTTAGATGGGGAGCACTGAAGCAAGTGGAGGAATGTGCTGCTGCTGGAGATGAAAGAGGAGCACGAGGACAGAAGACTGTGCAGGGAGCTGGGAGTGAAGAACCAGAAAAGAGTCTTGACAGCCATGGAAGATGTGATGAACCACGTGGTGGTCTTCCAGGAAAGCTACATGCACAGGCACCCCCTTCAGACCTTGCTGAACCACTTTGTCTTCTCACTGAACAGCATAGCTGAGGGGCCCTGGAATGCTGGTGGTGGAGGGATGGGGGGAGTCAAGGGTGGTCTCATACTCAATCCCCAGGGAGGTGTCCTGAAGCAAAAGGCTGTTCTTCTTATAACTGTGATTACTCCCCAGCTCCTGCCATGAACTCCTTTTCTATCCCTGCTATGTTCCCTAAACAAAAATGCACAATTTCTGAACAACAGTGTATTTATTCTGTGTAGAATCTGGTGTTAGAACTCTTCCTTTCCTAGTGCAAACTAATGGTTCTTATCAGCCTCTTTTAACTCTTTAAGGTGCTAATAGACTATTTGTTGTTTTTTAAGTTTTTCCTGTTAAAGACTGACTCAGCTATCCCTTTGAAACTTATCTACCCAATGTCCTCTTTTCCCCCACTCCAATTTTTTTCCTCCCCACCCCCCACTCCTTCCCTTATTTATTCTTGGTTCTGGACTTCCAACACTCCTGTCCTCTGAAGAAGTGGGCTGTGCCCACAAAAGCTCATGATACCATCTACTTGTTTTGTTAGTCTATAAAGTGCTACCAGACCATTTGTTGTTTTTTAAGTTTTTTGGTGTATTTATTGCTTGTGTTGGGGGGAGGGTTTACATGCAAGCACACTGAATGCAGGGGCACCTTATTGATAGCAACATCCACGACTCTCAAATCTGGCCATTCACAAGACTGTCTTTCAAAGTCTCTCTGATTTGCAGTGCCCCTTGCTGTGCTCTCCTTATTGCCCTGGTATCCGACTGCTCATAATCACTGTGCTTCAACCCCTCCCCCTATGCTGCAATATACTTTCCCCCTTACTCTCACAAATATTAAGGAGTTCACAGCAGGCTGCCATTACAAAGGAAATGCTGCATTCGCTGAGGTCTAACCTAGTGAGAAGACTTTAAACACCCAAAAGCACACTTTACCACCATTCTGCACTAGCTCACCTTATAGTAGAATTGCTCATTACTGTGGTCCAGGCTGCCTGTGTACAGCTTCATGAGCTTTGCCATTGGGACAGAGAGTTTGTTATAAAAAGAGGGAGTCAGTATGACGAAGAATAACAAAAGACTGGAAAAACTTAAAAATCAACAAATAGTCGTGCAGCACCTTAAAGTCTAACAAAACATGTAGATGGTCTCATGAGCTTTCGTAGATACAACTCACTTCTTCTGGTTATGTTCACGGAAGCTCATGATACCATCTACATGTCTTAACTTAAAAAACAACTAATAGTCTAGTAGCTCCTTAAAGACTAACAAAAAATGTAGATGGTATCATGAGCTTTCATGGGCAAAACCCACAAAAGCTTATGATACCATCTACATGCTTTGTTAGTCTTTAAGGTGCTGTTAGACTATTTGTTGTTTTTTAAGTTTTTCCAGTTACAGACTAAGATGGCTACTTTCTGAAACTTTTGAACAAAAGATTGATCATTAAAGTAACTGAAGGATTGTTAGATCATCATGAAAACGTTGCCAGGTACTCCACTTAAAAGATGGGGATAAAAAGAGTAGGAATGAGTTTTGTGCTGCTGGGATTTGCATTTGGATCACTGCTGTTAAACTTATAAATGTTCTTGAAAGGGAGGTAAACAATGACTAATCCAAAGCTGACTGCAAAGAGTTACAAAGGGATCTCACAAAACTGAGTGATTGGGCAACATAAGGGGAGCTGGGAATTCAGTGTTGATAAATGCAAAGTAATGCCCGTGGAAAAAGTATAATCCTGACTATGGAGGCAAAAATGACGGAGTCTAAAATAGCTGTTACCACTCAAGAAAGTGATCTTGAAATCATTGTGGATAGTGCCCTGAAAACATCTGTTCAGTGAGCAGTGGCAGTGTAAAAACTAAAAAGCTAACAGAATATTGGGAACCATCAGGAAAGGAATAGATAATAAGACAAAATACCAAATTGCCTCTATATTAAGTCATTATATGCACCCATATTTAATACTGCATGCATATCCATTCGCAAAGACATTATTGCATTTGGAAAAGGTACAGAAAGGGCAAAAGAAATTATTAGGGGTAAGGAACCGCTTCAATATGAAGAGAAATTAATAAGACTGGGACATTTCAGCTTGGAAAAGAAATGACTAAAAGGTGGAGGGATATATTAGAGGTCTAGAAAGTCATGAACGGAGTAGAAAAATAGAATAAGTAAACGTTATTCATTCCTTCATTAACATAACACAAGAAGCTGACCCAATTAAATTTATAGGCAGCAGATGTAAAACAAACAAACAAACAAACAAACAAACTAATTTATTTTTCACAGTCAACTTGCAGGACTCTTTGCCAGGAGATGGTGAAAAGGCCCAAACTATAACAGGGGTCCAATAAGAACAAAATAGGCTCACAGAGGAAAGGTCCATCAGTGGAAAGGCTGGTGTCCTCAGCTTCTGTTTGCCAGAGGGTTGAGAGGGGATGGATCATGATGATTGCCTCTTCTGTGTATTCCTTTTGAAGCACCTTGCACGGGCCAATGTTTGGAAGACAGGAATAGAGCTAGAAGGACCAGTGGTCTGACACAGTATGGCCATTCTGATGTTCTTATATAGAGCTGAAATGTATCTGCTCCCTGCTGCAACCCACTAGACCCATCTCTTCTTTGGGAGCTGAGATAGAGTCTAGGAGTCTTGATGGGGGTCTCTCTCTCTCCACAGTTACTAACAAAGTAAGAATATATTTTAAAATTTTAGGGCTAACCAGTGTCCCTTAAGTTGCCACAGGATGTCAGAATATGTTAGTGTTAGTGCTGAGTGGGTCTAATACTTATTTGTCTTTCTTTTCTACAGGAATTAGATACAGTGCTCCTGTCAGCTAACTGCTAAGTTGTCTGCCAAAAAAGTAGAGTTTGCCAGTGTCTTAGTAGTCCCTGGATAGAGGTGATGTGTGGGGGAGGAGGATGGATGGGGTTGGGTTCCTCCCCCACCTCATTTGGTGCTTAGCTTGTACTGAACATGCTCAGTAACATTGCAGAAGCCTCTATCCTCAGTCTGCCCCTCTACATTCTCTTACTCTTTTCTCCTCCACCATCCCGACATGCTCAGCTCGTTCCCCCCTACCAAAATCTGAAATGGTGCCCCTGGTCATCAAGGAACACTATTGGCGTTTGAAGGCCTCTGATGGTAATTCTCCAGTCTGGAAAGAAAGTTCCAGCTTGTAGCTTGATGAACAGGCAGGTGTTAAAGATGCGGGCATCATGCAGCTTTCCTGACCATCCCACACTGAGGTCAATTAAATGGCCCTTGTAATCCACCCACGCCTGCAGCACCAGCAAGAAGTACCCCTTGTGGTTTAAGTACTCTTTGGCAAGGTGGTTGGGCACCAAGACAGGAATATGCATTCCATCTGTCACCCCGCCACAGTTAGGGAACCCTACTGTGGTAAAGCCCTCCACATATCCCGGGGTCACTATCCTCCACAGCAGAAGGGTATTGATAGCTTTGGCTACTTGGATCGCAACAGCCTCCACTGTCGATTTCCCCACTCCGAATTGATTCCTAACTAACCGGTAGCTGTCTTGTAGCTGACAAGCTTCCAAAGGGCAATTACCAAGCCCTTCTCTACTGTCAGAGTGGGTCTTATTCTGGTATTCTTGTGCTTCAGGGTGGAGGAAAGCAATTCGCAAACATCTATGAAAGTGGCCTTGTGCCAGGGGTGGGCAAAAGGGCCTCCATGGGCTGGATCGAGTGCTCCAAACAGGTTGATCTGGCTCACGGAGGCCCTGCTGCTCCCTTGCCCCCAGGCCAATCAGGGCCTAGTGACCAGGGAACGCATGGTGCTTAGAGTCAACCCTGGCTGTTGACTCTAAGCACCGCATGTCCAAGGGCAGGGAGTGAGAGACTTTGTGCGTTCCCCTTGCCCCCAGGCTAATCAGGGCTTCGGGTGGGGGGAGTACACGAAGTCTCCTTCCACCCTGCAAGGGGCACAGCACTTCTAAGTGCTGCATGCTCCTTGCAAGATGGAAGCAGGGCATGAGGAGACTTTGTATGCTTTCCTCCACCCCCAAGCCCTGATTGGCCTGGGGGCAGGGAGGAGCATGCAAAGTCTCCTCTCACCACCAGGGGCATGGGCACCTAGAGGGAACTGCCAGTTGTTCAAAGACTTCACACACTACCCCACTCCCAGACTTTGTGTGTGGGAAAGCATGAAAGTGTTCTGGCCCCACCCCTTCCCCTGAGGCCCTGCCCCTTCCAAGGTGGCCCAGGGCCACTTCAAAAATTTCTGAAGTGACCCCTGGTCAAATATTATTACCCACCTCTGCCTTGTGCATACAAAAGTTTTGCAGCCACTGCTGATAGTCCCATACCTGCATAATTATGTGGTCCCACCAGTCTTTTGTCTGATGGCACCAGAACTGGTGTTCCACTGTGTCCAGAGGATTGAATGTCATTCAGCTCAAGTGCTTCACAAAATAATATGTTCATGGCCTCCTGAGATTCTTCCTTGTTCTGGTGGTCCCTGGATACACTCTGGACACACTCCGGCTTAAGGTTCACCATGGTTAATATGCTTCAGAGGGGTAGCCACGTTAGTTTGTAACTGGTAAAACTTAAAAAACAACAAATAGTTTGCAGCACCTTAAAGACTAACAAAACATATAGCTGGTATCATGTGCTTTCATGGGCACAACCCACTTCTTTAGATGAATGGAGTTATTCATCTAAAGAAGGGGGTTGTGCCCACGAAAGTTCATGATACCATTTACATCAGGGGTGGGCAAAAGGGCCTCCATGGGCGGGATCCAGCCCACCAAATGGAGTGCACAAAGCCTCCTCCCGTCCTGCCAGGAGCATATGGAACTTTTAAGTGCTGTGCACTGCTCATAGGATGGAGGCAGAGTGGAGGAGGCTTCACGCGCTCCCCCGTCCCCAGGCCCTAATTGCATGGGAAGTCTCCTCCTATGCCAGGAACATGGGCACCAAGGAGGAATGTGTGGGAGGCAAAGGCACTCCCTCATCCCCAAACCAATCATTGTCTGGGGGGTAGGGAACCCGTAAGTATCTTGGCCCTGCCCCTTTCACATGATGCCCCGTCCCTTCCGCTTGATGCCCCAGCCCTTCCTGTGGCATCCAGGCCCACTTCAAAAATTTCCGAAGTGGCCCCCTGCAAAAAATTATTGCCCACACCAGATCTACGTGTTTTGTTAATCTTTAAGGTGTGTTTCGGCCCAACCCCTGGGACACAGACCCCCCACTTGGTGACCATTGGGCCATATATGGTAATATGCAAGCGCGGGAAAGTGATGTGCAGATTTGGGGATAAATACCCATCACACAGTTGGCTCTGGGAGGTCTTCGCAACACACGTACCACCGTGCGTGTGCCTTCCCGTATACTTCAAAGCGCTGCCGGCCTGATCAACCGACCAGCCACCTACTCCGACTCTCGGGCGTAACCAAGGCCTTCGCAACCGAACCGATATCTTTGAAATGTTCCGTGTGCTGTGTAAGTTAGTATGTATGATTTGATTTTCTTTGTAGTATAAGCTTAGTGTTGTAGTTTTTGGTAGTACATAGATTTTGTGGTTATTATTGTTATTAATTAGTGTAGCTGGATATTTTTAGAATAGAGACCATTCCCCTTGCCATTCCCATCTTTATATCTCTGACACGTTTAACTAGAAATCGTAGAATAAATATAATAAATACTGTAAATTCATTATTAACACGGTCTATTAAAAATCTTAGAATAAATACTATAAATTCATCACTGTCATAAATAAATATCCTTTATTTGCTAAAACTGTCCACCTGGTTCTGTCCTTCCCCCCTTGGGTATGCATCATCGGACCTGTGATTCTCGCGCGAGAGTCGGGGGAGGTGGCTGGTAGGTTGATCAGGCCGGCAGCGCTTTGAAGTATACGGGAAGGCACACGCACGGTGGTACGTGTGTTGCGAAGACCTCCTAGAGCCAACTGTGCGATGGGTATTTATCCCCAAATCTGCACATCACTTTCCCGCGCTTGCATATTACCATATATGGCCCAATGGTCACCAAGTGGGGGGGTCTGTGTCCCAGGGGTTGGGCCGAAACCGTGCAGGTTTCATGCGACCAGGTAAGCCCCGCAGTTCTCACGCCAAGGTGGCGGGTGGGAGAGTCTGAGGCTATTTTCCCCTTTTCACACCTTCCCTATTGCCCACACCAGATCTACGTGTTTTGTTAATCTTTAAGGTGCTGCAAGACTATTTGTTGTTTTTCATTGGTTAATATGATTGTCATAATGCTTTGATGCTCAACAGGATCGAGGAAGAGTTCCATACTTATTTTGCTGTGGTGTCTGTGCAGATAACCAGGGGGGAAAAAGTGCATGAAGAGACTATTTGCCATTGTTTTCAAGTAGGGTGGAGGGAGGGGATGAGTGCATTATGTTGATGACATGTATCCAGAACTACCTGCTGGACAGTTTTGGTTCCAGCATGCACTGAGCCTATAAACCAGAATGCAAAGGGGTGCAAGGAACTGTGGGATAGCTACCCAGAGTGCATTGTTCTCAAAGTTGACTGTAGCCACCCTACTGAGGATGTGCTACTTCAAACTATGTAGAATTCTTGTGCAGAGTGGGGATATGCACCTTTGACTTTACAATATCAGGTGCTAAAATATCAACCTTAATAAATCTGACCTTATCTCATAGTGTAGACACAGCCTCAGAATATGAAACTACAGTACTATATGTTTACCCCCATATTGTGGCATTGAACCTCAATGAGCCCTCCAATATGTGCATTTCAAGATTCTAGGTGGGTTCTTTCTAACAATTAAATTAGACCAATGTATGATACACACAGATACATTGATACAGCACAAAACTACTGTAACTAACTGAACAGCAAAGCCACCTACCATCATTTTTGCATTTTGCTTCTTACCATCTCCTTTACCAACACTATCAAAAGTTATCAACATGCCAACATCTCTGGACACAGGAGGATCAAGACAGCAGGTTAATGTAATTGGAAGCCAATGCCTGTGTTAGTTCACAGAGTTAGTTGTGGGTGGGCAAAGCCTCCAGCCAGCCATGTGCCTAAAGAAATATACCATTTGGCACAGGAGAGGAGGACTCCTATAGGCCCAGCACTGCTACCAAGCTGAAATGCAATCTCCTGACAAGCAAATACATGAAGTGTGACATCTATGTGAAAGGAAATAAAAGGTAGATGAATTAAAAAGAACAGCTTCGGACCTATGGTTTCTTGAGTTCCAGATTAGCTAGGACCAGCGTTTATATGCTTCTCAGAGCTGTCGTCAAACATCGGCACCATTCCTGACTGTCATCCACAAGAGTAGACTCCACATCTGAATAAACAAACTTTAAAAAGCAGCCAGTAGTCCTGCAGCACCTTAGAGACTAACAAAAAATGTAGATGGTATAAACTTTCATGGGCACAACCCACTTTTTCAGACAAATTCATCTACATTTTTTGTTACTCTCTAAGGTGCTGGAGGACTATCGATGGTTTTTAAAGTTTTTTTCAGTTACAAACTAACACAGCTACCCCTCTGAAACTTCTGAATAAACAAAACACTCAACATTACAGCAAATGCTTTCATTTTTGGGTTCCAACAAGACCAAGCATGAGGTGCAAATGGGATGAAGAAACAGCTCTCCCAGTAGTAGCGTAAACACCTTCACAAGTTCATTTACTGCCTGTCCTGCCCTCAGATGTTACCAGCAAGCTTGGATGGTTTTTCAAATGGAAGTCTTTTTGTTAGTTTTAAGTAGTGTATTTTAAACAGGCTTCATCATCCCTAAATTGCTGTTTCCCTCTGTCTTTCTTGCTGGTTAAGCTCAGCAGAGATTTGGTTGCTGTAAGACAGAGATATGTTAGGAAATTTGATGCAGAGGACAAGAAAACAGAAATCAGAGGTATTTAGCCTGAAAAGAGGCTTTGTCCAAGGTATAATTCTTGTGTGTTTAAGGACAGAGTAATAGATTTGGAAGGATAAGTCATATATCTTAGGATTTTCTTCCCTGCCCCCTTTGATTGATTAATTCCAGTCTCTTCAGATCTTTGCCTGTTCTCACAAACCTGGAATCTCAGGATTGTTTGATTAAGTCATGGTTACCATGACAATAAAAGTGCCTCTGGCCAGTTTGACCTTTGACTGGATTCAATTCACTGAGGGATGGACAGAGACTATAGAAAATCCTTTATCTTCAGGTCCATGACTGCATAAACTGGCTATACCGTACTTGCAATAAATGATTTTCTCTCCCCCTTTGAAATATAAATAAGGCTGGAACTCTGTATGGAACCTTGATGAGATTTTTGATAGTCAATTTCTCTGTTAATATAACATCATATAAAATAAATGCAATTAAAAGACAGATTGTTTTGGGGATTGGTTGCAAAATTTAAGTTTTTAACACAATCAAAAACACAAATCAAAGTCCAGCCGTCTATATGATAGAGTCCCTCACAACTGTGACTTTAAATGTGTATTTTAAATCACGTCAGATAGAAATGATTCTTTTCTTCTTATTCTGCCCCAATCCCAGCTCCATTCTGAGGGCATTATGTTTTTGATGCTCATAGAGATAATTACTCATTTTCAAATACTTTCCTTGTAAAACCATTTCTACAAAAATAAGAAAAAAAATAGGAGGGGCAGTAATTTCAGAATTCAGCCTGCTATATGATTTGTAAATGGGCCTGACAGAATGACAGCAGAGCAACTCAGGCATGTAGGATTTTCAAGATCCCTGGTGGGGAAGTTTGCTGCTCCTGTGTGTGGTATGCGCCATGTGTACTGTTCTCCTGGCTGCTTTGCTCCTTGCACTTCAGTCCTGCAGAGGACAGAAATGGGTTTACTAGTTTACTCCAGAACACACACACACATACACAAAGCTAGTGAAAATAGAACTCAGCAGTTTAGCATTATCCCTGCCCCATCTGATTGGATGCTAGAGGTGGTCAGCTTCCCAAAATGGAGTGGATCAACAACAAGACAGTAGGAGGATGGGTAAATTCAGAGATTAAGCCATTTGGAAAATGTGGATTTCAATGTACACAGACCCAGCTAACCACTACACTATTGATGTGGAAACCAGAATCCCGTCCTTAGTTTCTTCAATCAGAGTAATCAACTAATCAAAGACAAAATATAATGCCAAAAAAAAAGGGGGGGGGGGAGAAATGCCAGAGGCTCTAAAGGAAAGCGGGGTCAGATTGAGGTCATATTTGGACTGGGTGGGTAAAGGTGTTTTGAATTTAAAAGGTGGATACATGCAGAAAAATTGGGATCTGAAGACAAACCTCCCCAGTGTCCAGAAGCAGGTTTTGACTTAGCTCTCTTATTTTCAAGGATCTTTTCTTTTACTTGCTTAGCTCTTCCTTGGATTCTGAAGTGAGGTGCAATATTTCAGCCTGAATGTTTGTTCTCCCTTAAATGGCCCATGCTTTTGTTTTCCATCCCACCCCCTTGGGATTGAGTGGTGTCATGTGCCATCATTCTGATAGGACACTGCCATTATTACATAATTTTGGTATAGGAGTCACCGCTGCTGCTAGTCAGTTTGGAATGCAGAGGGATTGTTTTTGGTTTTTTAAGGCAGTTGGTATTTTAGTGGGCAAAACGGAAAGAAAAAAGTAAAGAAAATAGAAATTCAGAAGAAAGTCTCCCTCTTCTTATGCAAACGTTTGTGCTTTTAAGAGAAGACAAACAGTAAAATTTTCTAAAGCACCTAAATGGCTCAGGAGCCTAAACCATACTGACTTTCATTGTGCTCTGGATTCCAGTGCCCATGTCACTTCTGAAAATGGCTTAAGGCTTTTGAAAATGATACCTGAAGTCATCTGCTTCTGCAGATCCCGGATAAAACTTTACAGAGTGTGGGTGGGGATTTTGCCATTTGACTAGATATCATCAATGTAGGCGCACACTAGCTCCATTTACCATCTATAGCAGTGAGACTGGAAAGCATTATTCATGTAGATTTAGATTGTTCCAGCTCTGTCTTCTCCTTCCCCTCATTCTTTTGATGCTGAGTGCTTCCAGTTGTGCCCCTACAATCTGTAAACTCTTGACAGTATTTTGCATTTCCCCGCTGTCTCTTTCTCTGTGAGACTTCACCAGACTATTAGTGTTAGAATGTGAGTGTTTATTAAATCCAGATATCTATTTATCTATTGGTCTATCTTTATGCAGTTCATATACGGTATGTCTGGAGAACCAAAGTCCTGAGTATAAAGTTCCATTAGAGTGAAATGTTTACATAAAGGAAACTGAGGAGTTTAGCTATTATAAACATGGAGACTGTCAGTTTAGTTACAAGTATGTCATATACAGTCTGTGGCAAGACTTAAATTGAGACCCTTTCCCATGTCTCTTCTTTTATATCTTTCCTTTTCGTCTTCACTTGTAGCCAACTGGAGATTTAGGCTAGGCTGATTCAAATGTGATGAAAATAGTTACTGAACACCGTGGTTATTAACAAGATATTTGCTTGAGTATTTGAGGGAGGCTGTCTATAAGACAGGTAGTATGCTGACCAAGTTGGTATCTCACTTTTAACTTCATTTAAAAATCCATCAAGACCCCAGTTCCAATTATTCCGAGCTCCAAAATTAATTTCTGCACAGCCACAGATTTGTTTGTTTTTCATATTGGAACTGCCACCTATACAGAGATGTCACCCTGTCTCAAGCCAGTGTTAAACCGTGACTTAAGATATTGACCTGCCAAAAGTATGGTACCTGCCTACTAGGTATTTATATGAATCACATTACCATAGTTTCTGAACCCCAAACAAAGATGTATTTACTCTCCCACCCCTTAGAGTAAAGTAGGGCAGGGCTCTCATCTCCATTATACAGAAGAGGAATTTAGAAGCACAGAGAAATGTGACTTGCCTAATGTCACACAGGAAGTCTATGGAGGGACAGGAAATTAACCTGTTTTCATAAGTCCCAATCTACTGCTCTAGCCATTTTACAATCTTTCTTCTCTCATCTCACCATGTCCTTGTCCAGCTTCTACACTGACCTTGACTGACAACATCCAAACAATGAGGAGTCCTGTTGCACCTTAAAGACTAACAGATTTATTCAGGCATAAGCTTTCATAAGTAAAAATCACTTCATCGGATGCATCTGACAAAATTATTTTTATCCACGAAAGCTTATGCACAAATAAATCTGTTAATCTTTAAGGTGCCACAGGATTCTTAGTTATTGCATATACAAATTAACACAGCTACCCCTCTGAGACTTAACATCCAAACAGCAATTTTGGCACAGCAGGGATTAAACTCCCTGGATGGGTTGAGAAGGCCATAAAATCCCCTGGGAAAGTGATTTGAAAATGCCACACATCTGGTGTAGTCTGGTGCATTCCAAAAGGATAAAAATGTTCTTCAGGACATTTATGAACTGTGGATGAAAGTCATCACTTGCTGGGATGGCCAAAGCAGACTTCAGAGGAGACAAATTAGTATAAAGTCAGGTGACTCCTACAATCTCTTCTTCAATTCCAGTCCTGTCTGCTGAAATCCCCTGGGAGCAGCTAAAAGGCATGTGAGAGAGAGATAATTCATGACAACATTTTTGGAGAATTTTGGCATCAAACCTGTGGATGCTGGCTGCACTCTATTGCCTTCCCAGACATCTCCTCCCCTTGGAAAATGGATTCTGTCATACTGCATGGTAACTCACCTCATGATAAACACACAGTGTGTATAAGCTGTGGTCATCCCTAGGGTAGTTCTAGGCTTAATCACAGCAAACTAACATGACTGAAAACACAAGGGCTTGGTCATGCTTAGCAATGATGTTAGTTAATGAAACGCCTTTTCCTAAGTCTCCCATTGCCAAGACTTGCTGATCACAAGGCAACCTCTCAGCCCTATGAGACTGATGTTATTATTTGCTGCTGGGGGAGGAGGAGGCAAAGAGGGCAGTTGCCTCAGGGCATGGTGATTCAAAGGGGCTTGGGGCTCCCAGCCACCACCGTTGCTACAGCAGCAGCGGCCAGAACACCAGGCCCTTTAAATCATCGCTAGAGTGCCATGTGGTGTGCTCCAAGGGCTGGCTGTCCTGGCCCCGCCCCTTCTGTCTGATGCCCCACCCCTTCATTCAGCCCCTCCATGCCCTGGGCCCTCACAGGCTGTTGTATCTCCTGTATAGTTACATCTGTGGGCCCAATTCTGTTCTCATTTCCACTGGTGGAAAATTGTTGTAACTCTAATGATTTCAGTAATGTTACTCTGAATTTATTTTACACCCCTGAGAAAACAGAATCAAACCTGGTGAATCTAAGATTATTTAAAATCTTTAGCTAAAAAACCTCTAATTACACCTTGTCTCTCTGTTTCTGACCCACAGTTGCAACAGTGTCACATTTTTTCCCTGCATTCCTTCTAGCCCATTCCAACAGCAAGCAAAACTGAGGAACAAAACAAAAACATACAAACAAACAAAGAAAAAGACAGGAATAGGGTTTTGAGGGTTAAGAGTATCTAGGATCTGGGAGGGCTGGCATTCATTGATGAACCAACTGATCCCACAAGACTCCTCTCCTAGCCCGCTGTTTTCAGATTGCCCATTTGGACTAGGATATTCCTCTCTTGAAACATAACAACAAGGAAGGGATTACTCCATCTGTTCCTTTCCCTCCAGACTTACACCAAAGAAACATCCACTTCTCTTCCCCATCCCCCTATTTTGGTTTCCATCAGATATCAATGAAAACAGATCTGTAACCAAACAGAAGGCTAGAATAACTGAAACTTTATTCTCATTGGTATTTTTTCCTGAATCCTCTGCTCCCTTTCATTATTAATCCTCTTCTCCCCTCCTTTATTTATTATTAATCTACTGGTCTCCTGGGTTATATTCCAGCACTTGTACCAGCTACCCTGGGGGAAGTCATCTGAAGCCAAATTTATATGAGAAAGTACATCTTCCACATGTTCAATGTCTCCAGTATGCACATTAGCAAAGGGGATTGCACATTTTTGAATATTGGAACATTGAGCTTCATTCATATGCCTCCTCTATAAAATGTATAGTACTTAAAATATTTTCTGTGGCACAAATCCCTAGGACAGAAGCAATAATAAAAGAAAGGACATGAACAACTCTATTTCTGAGATGTCCATGTTCTTTGGATAAAAGAAAAAAAAATTGTAACATTTTACTCAACATTTTTATTGAAAACATTACCAAACTTTTCATTTACCAGCAACTTGGGATTTTTTTGGTAAACCAAACACATTTTAGAACAGTTTTTGCTATAAACATTGATGGAAAAACTTGCGGGGGGGGGGGGGGAAAGGGAGGAGGAGGAGGGAGAACCCACTGCAATCTTTCTGTTTGAAAATTATGCAACTGCAGCATTTCAATTTTCTTTATGTGAAAGTGCTTTCCTATTTTCCATCTTACTCTGATTCTTTTCACCACTTTCCATTGCAAATGTAGACTTGCAGAAAGACTTTTTGATTCTGGCTACGTTCCTCTGCAACAGTATAGGACAAAAAATCATTCTTGCAGACTTCTACTTCTCCTTTGTTATTTATCCTGCATCTCAGGCAAAAGATTCCAGAGTTCTTTCCATTCAACATTCCATAAACTCAGATGAGTTCATCCAGTTTTTGGTAGATGATTTTCCCTCCCAAAAAGAGGTTATGTGTTGCTCCTTAGAGCTTAAATAGCTTCCCATTAATTCCCCCCCCATGCTTGTACATCCATATGGCTTACCCTTTACCACCAACCAGCCACCACATCTCCTATTCTTCTTCAAAGACTGGAGAAAACCAAAGTGGCTCTGTCTACACTACAGAGTTTTTCCAGAAAAATTCTGCCGTGTTCAGGGAACTTTTTCAGATCAGTTTCCCAAAAAGTGGACGCGTTCTTTCGGAAGCCCTGTATTCCTCATTTTATATTTGCAATGTGCGTGTCTTTTTCAGAAAAGGAACTGCAGTATAGACATAGCCAGCCTCCTTAACAAACAAGAAACAAATAAAAAATACTCCTCCCCTAAACGCTAGTGATTCAGATAAATCAATTCTGGGATTAAACCTTCTCTGTTTTGGGGCTTGCTCTGCAAATCATAATTGATGAGATTTTACAAAACCAAAGCATGCCCTCAGCCTTTTTTTTACTTCTGCTCCAGTATATTCCTCCTTTGCAGCTTTTAATGCTAGTCCTAGTTTTTGAAGCGTGGGGCTCACCACTCAGAAATGTTTCAAATTACCTCTGTGTCGAGTCCAAGGAAAGCGCCAGTGATTCTGGGGCAGAGTAGTCAGTTTAATTCACTTTTCTTTTAACTGGTTTTTGACTCATCTAAACTGTCTCCTTATCTCCTGCATCTCTCTAGGGGGAAAAAGTCACACTGGAGACTCCTTGTATTGTCAAAGCACCACTTCCTGCCCTGTCTCTCCCCACCCCCCCTTAGTGGCAAGTCTTGTGGAAGTCTTATTGTGAGCAATACTTCCTGGTGGCCTGGTGTTAGCTTTTGAAAGGCTCCTGCAGAAGATTTTGAACTTCTACCCATCCTAGCTACATTCCCAGGAGTAATGCTTTGAGATCTGCCCAAGAAAGGTGATAGACATGTGCAAAGCATTATTATTATCCTTATTTACTTGGATTGTCAATTAAGCCTTCAGTGCAAGAGAGCCAAGAAATATGGATTCACTTGGAGAGGTTCATTTTCCCACGACAGCAGAGTCCAGATTCAAATTGTCTCTGTCTCTGTCTTCATTTAGACTATGCTAACGTGTCGAAAAGAAGATATGCATATTCCGCGGGAATTTGCATATCTTCTTCCGATCTCACTTTTGAAAGCAGAGCTTTTGAAAGTGAAAGTAGTCTGGACGTGTTTTTTTTCAGCAACTCCCCCCCCTTCTTCGAAAAGCCATGTAAACCTCATTTTTTGAGGAAAAGCAGCTTCTCGAAAAAAGGGGGGGTTGCCGAAAAAAAAGTGCCGAAAAAAACACTACAGAGTTTTCTCGAAAAAAGGGGGGGTTGCCGAAAAAAACGCCGAAAAAAGTGCTGAAAAAAACACTACGGAGCTCTGCTTTCAAAAGTGAGATTGGAAGACGATATGCAAATTCCTGTGGAATTTGCATATCCTCTTTTTGACACTCTAGTGTAGTCTAGATGAGCCCCTAAAGTCTGCACATCTGCCTCTTCCTATGCCTGTTTTCTGGCTGTGCTTCTTCAAAGAGGTTCTAGTTAATTTGAAAGGGAAAAAGCCTGCCAGAGCTATTAGCAGACACAGAACCTGTGAAAGAGCCATTCAAGTGGCAAAGAAGCCATTTAACAGGCATTTGCCAACCCCAGGTATAGACAGTCAGTTTCTGAATTGACCTTGTTAGTCTACAGGACCTTAGTTTAAAATTTGCTTTAATAAAATATTCCATTTGTGTGTTGCTGAATATTATAAAATCACATTTCTAAAAAATCATGTTTCCCGCCCCCCAAGCTGCCATCAGGCACAGGGGCACTAGTTTAATAATACTGCGTAGGGCCCCATAAATCCTAAAAATGGCCCTGCCCAGCTCCTTAATGATATTAATGAATTAAGCCTTATGACACACCCTTCTGAGGAAAACCCACTGTTATCTCTAGTTTACAGAGGGGAAAACTAAAACACTGAGATGATTTGGGGAAAAAAATTGCTGAAAAGGTCTACAGGATTTTCTTTCAAAAAGTGGAAAGGGCTGATGTTCTTAACACAAACCTGGTTTCCCTTGCCCTCATGCTAAACTGTTATTAACCAACCATAGCTCAGAATTTTTCTTCAATTTCCCCTAAAATTACAACCAGGGCAAGTTTGCTGCTGCCTCAGAACAATGTTTCTCCGATTACTACCTAAGCTGACAATTAGAGTGATTTAAAACCAAACTAATTGTGAAGCACTTTGATCATGCTTAGCACAACCTGTGGTTTGTAGACTCAAAATAGTTGAAAGGAACCTTTAGAATCACAATTTCCCTTAAATATAAATTTTATGTTGATATATAATGTATGATTTTAATGTTAAAATTAACCTGGTGATTCCCTATCTCTCCCACCTCCACTCCTGATTCTGCTTCATAGTTGAATATTGCTGCTGGTCTGATTTTTCTCACTTTTGGATTAACAATTTCTATGCAATTTGTTTGAGCTGAAACCCCACTTTCCTTTTGTATTTGCTTTTAGTGAGCAAAATATTTCAATATATTTAGTCACTGATTTTGACCCCAATCTACATCTTTTTTGACAGTACAAGTTATTTTCTTACAGAAGCAGTATTAAAGATGGCATCTGACCTGCCACAGGAGAGATTACAGCAGAGTTGAAGAAGTAGAAAGCATGTGCTACTATAAGGATTTGTCCAAATATAAAAGCCCTCTCAATCTGAGATCTGTGATTTGGTCATCTCATAGGCTCAATTTTTGTTTCTGCAGACAATTAGTCTTTCAGTTGCTGGTATTATTTTTATATCAATATTACAGTTTCTATTGTGTCTATTTGTTTTTGAAATAACAACCAAAGATATGGTCTAGCTGCAATTAGATATTCTCTGAACAACTGATTCTAATACAATATTGAGCTTCTGTATGTATTTTGAATGTGCATTCATTTGTTTAGAATACTTGAGTAAAACTGGCAGGGAAACACATATATTCGGACTTTGAGCACACTTATTTTTAATTTCTCCCCTTTATAATTCCACTACTTCTGTCCATTCCTAGAACAATTTCACACCCAGAGTTATTCAGGGCTTTTACTGTCTCTGATCCAGTGTGCTTATGTAACCCATGCACTCAAGGTTACACTTATTTTAAGTTTTATTTCAGGTATGAGTGGCTGGTTCAAAGGGAGGTGCACATGTTGGCCCCATCCAAGATCTGGCGCCTCTCTGCCTGGGAAACCTGAGAGTTTCTGTCCTTGCTTATGAACCGTGACATCTGTGCATTCCATGGGCGCTGACCTTTGGGGTCAGAGGTCACTCCAAGGTCAAGCAGTTTCCTCTTTCACCACCAATAGAGACCTTGACTAGAGGTAAATTATGTTGCAGTTTAAGGAAATAATTTGAAACACTCTTGTAATTATAATAAATTTTGCTGTTTACATTTTAATCTTCAACCCTTTCACCCTTGTTTTTTTTTTTAAAGAATGGAATTATATATTTAACAGAAAAGCTCCTGGCATGATGGATGGTCAGATAAATAGCCTGAGTTCAAATACACAGCTATTTCTGTGTCTGTATCTCTATTTGGGATGACTATGCATTTTTGTAAGTGTAAGATCTTCTACCTAATCTTCAGAGAAGTATGTTCATGTATTAGACTTGAGGTATAATATAGTGTAAGGAATACCATGTGATTCCTAATACTCCATGTTGAGCAACTGTAAAGTGACATGAGACAAAATCCTAGGGACTTCATTCATACAAAATTCCAGTTAACTATGAAAGTTTGTAGTAAAGTAGGACTTCAGGATCTGGAAAAGGCAGTGGTTATACTGGAAATAATCTAATGCAGTGGTGGGCAACCTGTGGCCCAAGGACCTCATGCAGCCCATCAGGGTTCTGTGTGTGGCCCACGAGACATTTTGTTTACCATTACTCAGGTGCAGGGTTCTGCTGGTTTCCGTCTGTGCAGTTTTCTCCTCCCAGTATTACTAAACTTTAGTGACACTCATGTAAAGCAAGGGCATGTGAAGTGAGGTGTATGCTGATTGCACACAACACTGACTGTGAGAGCCACGCACTCCCCTGCATCCAATCAAAGTGCTGCTACAGTTCAACCAGAACATCCTTCAAATTCTAGGCATGCAAGCGCAGTCAACAAGACTCTACCTTATTCCGGGAGGCTGTCTTGGTTAGAACAATCTTGCAGTCCACTGAGATGAAGGACCATTCATGCAGCCCACTCTCTAAGTTGCCGATTACTGGTTTAATCAGTGTGTCTTTCAGCCAAAGAAACTGAAGGAGATGAAAACTTTCACGTAGGAAAAGAGGCTCCCATACATTGGATTGGAAAACAAAAATCCTGTTACCTTTCAGCTACATTGCCTTTATTTGCTAGTTAAACAATTTGTATTTGCACAGGATTGCTTTCCTATTGCCCTGTTTCTTCTTTTATCTGTTGCACAATACCATCATAAAGATGAATTTGTGGAAATGTGCTAATTACAATGGAAGGACGCAGTGATTGCATAAATAAATACAGACTCAATAACTGCAGGATCAAAGTAGAAGAAGGAAAGGGGATGTTTTCATGAATAAAGCATAGAGCTGGCAGTTGAAAAATCTGTATTGTGTTCTTGATTCTGCTACAGACATGCTGAATAAAATCAAACAGTCTCGCTGGGCATCAGTTCCTCCATCTGTAAAATGGGAAATAAATTACCTAGTGCTCTTATTAAGGGTGTTATGAGGCTGCTATACTTGAAGGATTGTACTTGTATGCAGCACAGTCAGTCAGCAAAATCATATGGCCAAAGGGATAGACATTGAAGATTTCTATTCCTTGTTCTTTTACTGATTTTCTGAATGACCAGGTAACTTAAAGTCTCTGTGCCTTCAGATTGTCATCTGTAAAGTGGGGATGATACATAGCCATTGAAGTCAACAGACTTGCCGAGCCCCTGGGAAAGGTGGGGGCATCTTTGTGTTCCCTGAAGGGGTGGGGCCTCAGGCAGAAGGGACAGAGCTAGGCTAGCCTCTCCCAGGCAGCCCTCAGCACCACCCAGAGCATGCCACATCCCCCCCAGGCAGCCCCCAGCATTGCCTGGAGTGCGTCCTGTGGGGCTCCAGTGACGATGTAAAGGGCCCAGGACTCTGACCTCTTCCATAGTCGCAGCAGTGGCAGCCAAGAGCTCCAACCCCTTTTCAGTTGCTGGGCCCTGGGCAGCAGGTATGCTAGGCAGGGGAAGGCATTGCCTTCCCAAACTGCCAGCCTGGCCCCACCCACACTCCACCCCCAGAATGCCTACTGTCTGGGGGCGGAGTGTTGCTGCCCCCCAGTTCTTCCCTCCTCCTGTTACAGGGCTGGGGAGGCTGGGGGCCGTGTGCTGCCCTCCCTTCATGTGCTCCAGGGCTGGGAAGACTTAAGCTGTGCACCACCCACTCTCTCTGTGCTCCAGGGCTGAAGAGGCTTAGGCCATGCGCCACCCGCTCTTCCTGAGTTCCAGGGTTGGAAAGGCTCAGGCTGCATACCACCAGCCCTCCCTGTGATGGGGGGCATGGCCTGGGCAGAAGGGACAGGGCTGGGGCAGGATTGGGGGCTTGCCTCCCCTAGCCCTACCTTCCCTAGCTGCCCATGGCTGGGACAGTTTCCCCCTTTGACCCTTCCTATTGGCAGGCCTGCACATACCACCTGCCTTTGTACAGTGCTTTGAGATCTACAGCAGAAAGCTTCTGTTTCAGTTCTAATAAGTATTATTATATTAATGCTGTGTGCTCACAGAAACATGGATGAGGGCTACTTTGGAGGAAGACCATATCTCCTCAGGAATAGGCATGGGGAAATCTTAACATGAGCTAAGGGTACTTGCCAGCAGCTAGGGAGGTAAATTCAGCACGCAGCATCAGTTTCAAAACAGCCATTTTAAGGCTGCAGCAGCGTGGCTTTGCCAAACCACTGCATGTAAAGGTCCTGACCTTCTTCAGCCCAGAAAGATATGCTGAGGGAAAAACTCTATAAGTTCTATAGTGGGGAGGTTGGTAGGAAGAGGCAGGTACTCAGATTGGTTCTCTAGGGGAAATGGGTTGCTTCGATATTGTCTCACCAAGTGCTATTGAAAGTGTAAAGTATTACCAGATTGAGTCATGGTGCTAGTCCCTTGTTAAACATGAGCATGGCGGTAACCTCAAGGGCAATATAGAGAAATACAGGACTGTTTTAGTTTTCTGGTCTAAATGTGCTGCGTTCCAAGTTTGTTCCTTATGCCTTCAGATTGTCATCTATAAAGTGACAGTCTTGTGAAATCCTTTCTTTGATGGGAAATCAAATCCTCTGCCATTGGTGCTGGGAGACTCACAGGGAAATTTCAGTTCCTGCCTTTCTAGCAAGTCTTCCACTGGCTGCACATGGAGTCAGCGGGAACTGTACATTTACCTCCAAGGCAGAAGTTGGCCCTTAAGTTTCTTAGCCGATGTTCAGTGTCTGCAATCCCTGTTCTGCTCCATTAAGAGACTTGAAATGGATTGAAGTTGCAGAAGTTGGACAGGAATTAGAAGTTCTCCAGAGTTCAGAACTGAACTTTGATGAGAGGCTCTCTTTTATAGAGATGTACCCTCTTATTTTGTCCCAGTATGCTAACACAATTTCATGGCTTTAGCCTATATCCATTTAAAGTCATCAGTAAAACTCCCATTGAATCCAAGTGGGATCAAGCAAAAATCGGTGAAGTTTCAAAAAATTAGAAATTAGCCTGCTTGTTCCATGTTTAAATGCTTGAAAGCATTGGTCCTCCTTGCCTTCCTGAAACCATGAAAAACAAACAGTGTCTGGATTAATTCATAAATGCTGTTGGAGCAGATCCTTTCTAGAAGAGTACTAAACTGGTTGGTAGATGGATGAATAACTGGGAATTTCTTATACTTTTTTAGTTTTGTATTAATTAGTGGTTAACTGCTACTGCCAATTTGTTCAGGTCCCAGATTTGACTCAATTTACAACTGGTACAAAGTGTGTGAAACAATCTACATCTTTCATTTTCATCTGCTGTTTTATTGCTGAGAGACTTGTAAAAGTAATCACTGAGTCTTACTATCAGGGGCACCACAGCATGGGCTGAAAATGGATTAGATGAACTTTCAGGATGTCTCATCTCTGGTCTTTATGCCTAGATTGGCATCCCATTTCAGACAGCAATCAGAGCAGACTGGTCACTCTGAAGATCTGGTATGGTCATTCCTGGTTCCTTGTATCATGGGAGAGCTCAAAAATTAGTCCACTAGTGGATTGCCTTGGGTGCTCTCTAATAGCAGCAAGTATCTATAGTAAGGATCAAAATCTTCTGTCAGGGAACACACACCAGTGCTAATCCAGAGTAGCTGCCCAGTGGAGGTACTTTGGTTATGCGTGTACACTAGTAGGCTATTTTGAAATAAGTTATTTCAAAATAATAACTCCCAAAATAACTATTTCAAAATAAATTTATTCCTCTTTAAAAGCAGGAGTTATTATTTTGAAATAACAAGCCTCTTATTTCGAATTAACAGGCTTGGTAGTGTGGACACTCGCCTTGTTATTTCGAAATAAGGGGAGTTATTTCAAAATAACTCCTCAGTGTAGACACGCCCTTTGAATGGATGAACACCCATGTAAATAAGGCTAAAACTGGCTCTATGACTACAACACATGATTTTATTTTCTAACTTCTAAGAAGGCGGTGGAAACAATGGTAAGCCAGAAAAAGAGAAGTGAAAACGCATCACTCAAAAGATTGATTGTGCCCTTGTCCTGTCCAAAGATGCCCCTGGACCTTCTTCCTCCCTCTTCTCTGAAAACTCAAAGTGTTACTGTGGTGCATGGTTACAGTTCTAAGGCTATGTTTCCCTGAGAACTTAACCACAGCTTCCTGCTCAAGACCATCCTTACCTATATGCAGCAGATACAGCTGCATAGGACACCTGAAAATGTGTGGCACCACTCAGTCTTAATGTCTATCCATATGCCTCTTCCTACCCCTGTTCTGTGGTTCTGCTTCCTCTGGAGATCTAGTTAACTTGAAAGGGAAAAAGCCTGCCAGAGCTATTAGCAGAACACTGAACCTGTGAAAGAGCCATTCAAGTGGCAATGAAGCCATTTCATAGGCATTTGCCAACCCCAGGTATAGACTATCAGTTTCTGGCTACAGGACCCTAGTTTAAAATTTGCTTTAAAAATATTTCATTGGTGTGTTGCTGAAGATTATAAAATCACATCTCTAAAAAACTGCTCCTGGATGCCATTGGGCATAGGGACACCTAGAATCATAGAATCATAGAACCATAGAGCTGGAAGAGACCTCAGAAGGTCATCAAGTCCAGCCCCCAGCTCTAGGCAGGACCAATCCCAACTAAGTCAACCTGGCCAGGGCTTTGTCAAGCCGAGACTTAAACACCTCTAGGGATGGAGACTCCACTACCTCCCTAGGTAACCCATTCCAGTGCTTCACCACCCTCCTAGTGAAATAGTTTTTCCTAATATCCAACCTGGACCTCTCCCACCACAACCTGTTGAACAGTACTGCATAGGGCCCCTTATATCCTAAGGATGGCCCTGTTCCTGCCTGCCCCATTAGCCTCTGATACTGCAAAACTGTACTGTTCTTAGTCGCTTATTCTCCTTTAAAAGCCCCACCCTTTCTCTCTGAGACTAGATGCAGTGTATATTATAGCGATGCTTTACCCGTTATGAGAGGGAAGGTATAACAGGAAGCCATGAATTGTGGGATAGTGAGACATTAGTGTACAAGAACATGTTAAACATTAGGACTCTTATCAGTCTCACTGTCAGATACTTAGAAAGCATTTTTAAAGGGACACCCCAAACTGCAAATCCTCTGACTTCCCTCACACAGATGGCCCCAGCACTGTTGGTGAGACTCTGGTGTGCTGGGCTGGTTCCCATGCAGGCCTTGCACATCAGACTCAGACTGTACGCCATGTCACCCTGCCTTTTTCTGGTGTGGAAAGGCAGAAACCTATGTAAAGACCACTCCATACTTGCCAAAAAGCAGCAAGAGAGGCCATGTGGTATCGCTTACCCTGCCCCAAGCCCAGAGAGTCTCCTCCACATTAACTTATGTAACACAATGAAGCTCAGCACAGGTGAAGTAGGGTGGGGTGTTGTCAGCAGCTGCCATACTTAAGAAATGAACGAACACTGCAGTGGAAAAATTGCTGGGAGCTAATAGTACTCCGAGCAGTGTTAATTCCCACTCCATGGTTCCTATCCATCTTCGAGCAGGGCAGTGTGTAAGCACAGACTAATCAGCGCCCACGCTAGTTGTCAGACCAAGGGGAAGAGGAGCCAACAGAGCGTTCAGAGAAGCTTGCCCTTTCTGATTTCCCATTATCTAGGAGGCTCAGTACTGGGTTCCAATGGCTGTATAAGCTCTGCACAGATAGGAAGAGGCAAGCCAGGGTCCCTTTCACATGGACACCATTTCCTTATCCCTTGACAGAAGAATGCCTTGGAATTCTTTCCTTTTCCTCCCTAAGGGCTGATTCAGGCCTGTATCTTCAATTGAATTCCTTGAAGGTTTTCAAACTGGCCTGGCTAAAACTGTTTACATCCATTCTTCCCATTTATCTCCTCCTCTTACCCTCTTTAATTTTGCCCCTTGCTCACAATTTAGCTATGTCTATGTGCCTTTGTCTTACGCTGTATGTTGTATTCTGGTAAGTACGTACACCGCAGAGGATAATTGTCCCCCAACCAAGAAATGGAACAGCAAAGCAACAGGTCTTTCTCATCTCTTGTTTCTAAATTTCTGCCCTGCTCACATGATAAGTGAAACATGCACTATGTGGCTGGTGCATGGTATGAACTCTGGTTGCCAATAAAGTGAGAAATGGATGAGCTGGGGTAAACATCCCGGCTGCGTCTAGACTGGCATGATTTTGCGCAAAAGCAGTCGCTTTTGCGCAAAATCTTGCCACCTGTCTATACTGGCCGCTAGTATTTACGCAAGAACACTGACTTTGTAATGTACAAAATCAGTGGTTCTTGCATAATACTGACGCTCCCACTCAGGGATAAGCCCTCTTGCGCAAGTATTCTTGCGCAAGAGGCCAGTGTAGACAACCACCTTAATTTCTTGCAAGAAAGCCCGATGGCTAAAATAGCCATCGGAGCTTTCTTGCCAAAGCGTCTATACTGGGCATGGATGCTTTGCACAAAAGCAAATCTTTGCTCAAAGGCACATGCCAGTATAGGCGCTCTCTTGAAAATACTTTTAACGGAAAAACTTTTCCGTTAAAAGTATTTGCACAAAATCTTGCCAATCTAGACGCAGCCCCCATGTTCTAAGCTTCAATGTAGACTTGGCAGTAAGCATTACAGACTAGTGACAGTTCAGGAAAATGAAAGAGGCATTGAAGTCTTGTCTTGAGATCTGGAGGAGACTAGCTAGACATCTTATGCTCTATTCTGCCTCACAGAATTAATTATACAGGAAGCTATGCTGATTCCAAATGGCAATCTTGATGTTTAGGTAAGGACACTAACTATAATAAATGAAGGGACAAGAGCAGCTCTGTTTCCAAATGTCCGTGTTCTTTGTACAATCTTGTATGTCTCTGCTTGATCTCTTATTTTGCCAAATTGCTACTGTTCTCCTGAACAAACACAGGTCATATTGGGTCCAGTATTCTTTCCTCTCTCTCTCTCTCTCTCTCTCTCTGCAGGGCACTGCAGTTCAAAATGATCAGTTCACATCTCTGACTATATTTACACTGCAGAGCTTTTCCGGGATACCAGAGGTATCCCGGAAAAGCTATGCCACGTCCAAGGAACACGTCCGCTTTTTCGGAACAATTTCCGAAAAAGTGGATGCATTCATTCACCATCCCTGTAATCCTCATTGTATGAGGAAGAAGGGATGTGCTGAAAGAGGAGATTTTTCCAAAATTTGGCCCAGTGTAGACGGGCCAAATTTTGGAAAAGTCTCTTCCAAAAGAAAAGTGGAAAAAGATATGCAAATTGCGGTTCACAATTTGTGTATCTTTTCCCCACTTTTCTTTGCAGTCTAGACATAGCCTCTGCTTTTGGCCTATCTTTTTTGCATTTTATCTTCCCATAAAGATATTTTTGACTATTGCAACAAGAAAAGCTGCCTTTCTTTCTCTCATGGTGTTATCAATGAGTTTCATTGTGCTTTTTATTTGGGAAAGAAGGGATTCACACATTTTGAGAGGCATCAGAGAAATCAAGAGCAAAGTAATGAAAGCTGGAGGAGAAAAAGGGGGGTTAAATTTAGATCACATACTCTTCAGGGCATGACTGTCTCTTACTATGTGTATGTACAGTACCCAGCACATAAGGGTTCCTAATCTCAGCAACTGCATGCAGGAACTACTTTAATGTGAATTACAATAGCATTCTCAACAGGGCAGATTTGCATACAAATGCTCTGTTTAGTCAATAGAATAACTTTACACTCTAAGAGTAGGTCTACACAGTTATAAATAGCATTTGAAATAGAATGCTATTCCGGTGTCTTCCTTATTTCTTGTGCAACAAGGCTTACAGGAAACCAGAATAAGATGCCCATTATTTCGAATCTATTTTGAAATAATAGGCATGCTGTTAAGACGCGCACATTACTATTTTGGGATAATGGACATTAACTCAAAATAGCGTTGCTGTGTGGACATACCCTAAGAGAGCTTACTTCACACTGAAGAAATAAGTATATTCACCCCAGCTCATTATTTATTTTATGAGTCCTGTATGCAATAAAAGGAACAATCTTTCTGACCCTCTACTCTAGTGAAAGGCACATTTTGTGTGTCGAACAGTTTCAGAAAGTTAATGGCAAAGAGCACATTACTAGCCCAGCAGTGAAAGCATTTGTAAACATCATCACCATCAAAGAGAACTGGAGCTGCAAAGTCTATTTTTCGCCTTGTGAGTTCAAGTCTGTAAATGACTAATTGGTAAAGTTTTATCTGCAGAAGGTGGTTGGCAGTGGGAGATATTTACAAGAAAGAAAAGCAGGAAATAATTCATCTTCAGAAGCTGAACCTAGTCTGAGATGGCTGTGAATTGCAATGGGATTTAAAGATGGCTTCATTTCCTTCACAAAACAATGTCATGGGTCTGATCCTTGTTTACATTATGGTCCTTTTACACACCCAGAGCGGTGTAAGGGGGTTATTATACAAATGAGAATCAGACCCTATCTTTCTAGTAGAAATAATCATAATTAAACCATAGACATATTTTTTGGATTTTCTCATCCTTAAGTCCTTGTTAAACTTATTATTGATTTGTCCAAACCAAGTAAACTACAGTACCTGAAACAACTGAACAACCGGAAACAGCAATATGTGTTATATTATTTCACAAGCAACACAACATAACTCCACTCAAAAATTTATTTTTTAAAGAAAAAAATATATTGGTGTTATGGACTGGAGTGTAAAGTTTTCCTTTAGGCCACGAAGTTGTTAAAATCATTTCAAATGAGCCCAACATTTGTCTTCACTACAGGAAACATTGCACTACCTATCTGGCATACCTCTTATCAGGAAAATAGTGCCCACTAGCTCTGCTGAAAAACCAAGAGGTGACTCTTTAAAATAGTTATATGACCTTTAAAAAGTACACAAAATAAATGAACAGCAAGGATGTTGGACTCTCCATTAGCTAAATGACCTCCTAGGCTTTCATAGGGCTATGGATGTATTTAACTAATAGGAAACATCACCCAGTCTGATGCCTGTCTTGAAAGCAAAATAGGGATAATTTAGTATCAAGAGTGATTAATGTCATTTACTTACCCATTTTGTTATAGCTGTTACTAAATTTAAAATGTTACTCACAAATTAAACATTTTTACAACCGTTTTGCTCCTAATTGGTTGCAGATCACAGATTTCCTTTAAACATAATGGCTGTTTAGGAGGTGGGGGTTCGAAATGCACATTGTTTTTTTACAATCACTTTTGAAGTTTTGAGAATTTGTTTAATTTTGATGTATTTCAGTTAAAGGAGTCCAAAGCATAACATCTCTTTATATGACTCTGTTGTTTCAAATGTGGCTTTAACGTGTGATATTCCTTATTATTGTGATTCAGACATGGCTATTTTATATTTGTAAATTATATTTATACATGAGATATACGTTGTTCTGATCATTATTTGGAGCAAGACAAATAATTAGGATCTTAGTGAAAACACATTCCCATTCACACATTGAGTCTGAGGATTTAGGAGTTTGCTTCTTTTTTCCTTGATATACTTGAATTTTAGATTTTATTCAAATACAAATGATAAGAGAATAAAGGAGCATATATCTCTGTGTGGTTGTGACCAATATGAATGGCTCTGAACAAGCAAAGAAAAGTTAACATTCTGTTTTCTAGTCTGTTTCACCTGAGTGAAAACTAACAATATTTCAGTAGCGGCCAGTAACATCTGAATAGTTAAACTAGGTGTGTTCAGAGCCTGTTAACAGCTTTAGGTAAGATTATATTATATCTGACTCAAACCAGATTAGACAAAGCAAACCTGCCTATTCAGATTAAATCCTAATAATTTGTCTTAACGACTTTCAAGATGGTTTATAAATAAAACTTATATAAACTACATCCCATCCTTTCATCTAAATCTTTAGATGTGAATGAGTATAACAGTCTCAGCCATAGCAAAATAACTTCCAAACTTTCCAGCATCACTTCAGATTCTTGATTTTTTAAAAGTTCTTGACTGGGATAAAATATTTTTGTTGTTGTTCATTGGTAGATCATGCCATTACTTCAACTGAATCTTAGGTCTAAAGTACATTAATTGAACCAGTTGATTTCTAACAAGAAGTCCAAGTTGTCCTTTTTATTAGCAAAATGCAGTCATTCACATATTGGGAAGAGAGTGTACAATTAAAGGGTTCCCGCACACACATATAGTTACCAGTTACTATGATAAAAAAACCTGCTGTCTGGTTGGTCATATCACTTATCAGAAGATACTTATCTTCCTAATGCCCTTCCTCATTAACTAAATCTAGTGAACATCTACCATCAGTTCTGAGAAGGAACGCTTGGTGGTTCTGTCACCTACTGCATTTTATTACCTTCATTTACCCTTGACATTCGTTATTGTCTTTTTAGAGAAAATTTTGTCAACTGTTAGTGTTCACTCATTTTCTCTGAGTGTGTGTTAATATATTCTGAAAAAGCTTTAAATATCTTCCTTTATTTCAAAATTAGAATGTTTGTTCTATGATTACCCCCATATTGTTTGCTTAAACGGGTCTTTTAAGGTCATCTTGAGAGATACATTGGAATATATTATGATGGACTAAACTCATTTATTACTAGGAGTAGTCCTAGATTTTTTCTATTCTCTGATTCACTAATACAACACTAGTTATGACAGTAACTAAATTAATCTGGTAAAACATGACATTTTTGAGAAATAATTGTTTTGATCATACCTTGAAAGGGAATTGTAATCTGACCAAATTTTAACAGATAGCCACTGCTATCTAATCCCATTTCCACTGACAGAAAGTATTACCTGTCTTACAAAGAGTTCATTTATGGTAAACTTTATGTATATTTTCTATGGATTTGGCTCAAGCCATAATCCTAATAGTTTAGAGCCGTGGGTGAAGAATTAGTTTTGTGTGAGTGTGTGTTTCAGGTAAAGGTTTAAATTAATGTAAAGAAGCTCTAGATCTTAGATGAATGTTTTAATTGTAGTTTGGTACCTTCAAAGAGGACTTTACTGGTTTTAGATGTATACATCACCAACATGTAATTGCTATTTGTTTCGCATTCACATGATATGCATACATTTATTTCCCAGGCATGATAAAGTTCTAAAAGCATTGCTTGAAATACTTCAACTCTTTTGTACCTTTCTCACATACTACTTTCATGTGGTTAAATCACAATGTATTTGAGGAATTGATCAAAGAAACTGTTCAAATAAAAATATATTATTACTCAGAGATTTTAAATTTATTTATTTTTATTCTTCACTTGAATCAAGATCAGGATGTTTAACTAAACACGCATCTTTCATCATAAATGGTGAGGAAATGTAGGTGCTTTGCTCTATTAAACAGAGAAGTTGGAAGACTACATATTGACTAAAAAGTTATATTTGAAATATACTAGCATTGCTGGTCTAAGGTTGCGTTCAACAATTAGCATCCAGCTTCAGAATAAATAATTAAACAAAATCAATAGCAAGTTGTTTAGATTTGTAGGAAGAATAAACCACACAAGTATTGAAGGTGATGGGAAACAATTCTGAAACAAACTTTTGAGTAAATGTTGCTTGCAATAAAATATCATTGGTACAAATTAACAATATTAGGGTTAAAGTTAAGCTAGAAAGCATTTATTGAGGCTCCAGGTTAAAAAGAAAGCTATATTGGTTAACAAATAAAACCAAATGAAACCAATTTTAATTTCCTTCCTAGAACTTAATTTTGTATTCTGGTTAAGTAAATTTGTATTAAGTAATATTGAGTAAAATTGCGAAGACATTTTTCTGCTGTTTGCAATTTCTTTTTGAAACTACAATCCATGAAATGGTAGAAATAAAAGAATATAGTGCAATACAGTCACCCATTTTGTTCCCAATGAATTATTAATATAGGCGGTACATAAGTTCTGTGTATTAAACCATTAAATATACTCAAACCTTAAGTTTATATAGTGTGTTCTGTTAAATCTGCTTTTTATGCATAAGAAAATCATTTGCATCTAGTGATTTTTTAAAATCTACATTCTAGATAAAGTGGAAAGATTATGTTTAACAGTAACAAAAGTCTGTGTTAGTATTAGATGGAAAGATATTATATACCACTTACATTATATACACAGTAAATATAAAGATAATCTATGTGTTTAAGAAAGGTAAAACCTTTACAATTATTTATTTTGATATTAAATTCTTAACTCAGAAGTGAGGTATGTCCTTTAGTACATCCTGAAAACACTGTTGATTTTTCCCATTTGGTCAGGGCTAACAAAATTAGATTATTTGGCAACTGTGTCATGTGAATAAAGAGATATTTTTCCCAGTAACTTTTTCTAAATATCAAACAGATCAGAGTATTAAAATGTCTGTAGATAAGCATATTAAAACTTGCAAATAATTGAAATTAAAAAATTGCTTGTTAAGATCAATTCAGGAATCTAATGAACTAGGATTTATTTTCCACACTATTGGACTGTAGGTTCTAAATATTATTTATTTTAAAAATTGCAAGAGAAAAAAGTTTCACGGGGAAGGAGGGTGTAATTAAATTCCAGATTTTGTTGGGATCAAGTTTTGTGGATTGTGTTTATTTAATGAAATAACTCGAAGATTATCATTGACACTAAAACAAAGAATGAGATCCTGAAACATCCTGAAGTGTGCGTTTTGTTGCTGTAGTACACTCCTAAAAAGTGCTTGAATCTTTTAGAGCACAATTGTGTTCTCTCCCTGGCCATCTGAAAGTTCATTTTAACCGTTTGGCATAGCAAGATGACCCTATTCAGAAACAGTTTAAAGTTCAAATTCACACCAGTATGAAAAAATATATTCTTGTCTTTTTGTGAAAAAATAAATAAATCTATAACAGCAAAAGAATAAAAATTACTTCAAATATACGTCCTTAGAAAAAAGTTATTTGTGTTTAAAAAAGTTGTTTATTATAAAAAAGGTTGTCTCTGTAAACAGAAAATATTGAAAATTTTTCCACTGAGTAGTCTGAGCAACTTAAAAATAACTTTTAATATTAATTACACTGAAGCATTAGGATTATTTGTTTTTAAATAAAAACATTAAGTAAGAATTATGGAACATATTAAAATAATGAGGTAAAATAAAATATTACACCATCCAAAATTAAAGAGAATCCATTTTTTTTTAATTTAAATAGTGAATGTTAGATAACAAAGAAATTAATTTCAAATTATTATATGAAGTAACTTTTTCATTTTCAGTATCTAGTTAAATTATCTCATTCAGTGCTTTTGAAAAATCTTGATATACAATTGAACTATTAAACTAATTCTAAACAAATGGAACTCACTGACAACACAGAATTTAGACAAGAAGTGCAATTACACCCTTAAATATCAAACTGTTTTATTGTTCAAGCCAATGTGAAATGTGAGAAATCTACTAGGTTTCTCTACTAATTATTGCAGTAACATGGGGATGTTTTTAGATACATTGACAAAGTGTTGCTGATAAAATAGTTTTTGAACTGCTTTGATTTTTTTAAATTTCAGAGAGACTAACCTCCAACATATAGCCGTAAAGTATTTGTTCCTTGAAGTGACTACTAAGAAATGCTGCATTCTAATGAGAGAACGTATCTAATTCACTTTGTGCCCCCATACCAAACTTCTGCAGTATTTCTGTGAGCTAACCTTCATCCTCTTTCTGGACTTGCATTGGTCTCTGCTAGAAAGCAAGTCAACTGTAATTACTTACAGGTGAGTTATTCCTTACTAATGAAATAGCTCTATGAAAATCATATTATTGAATTGAAATCTAGATGGCAGAAACACATTGATTTATTTTGTATGTTTTTAAATGCTTAAAAATCACTTCTACTTCCCTCAATAACTAAAGAAATTAGGATCTAGAAAAGAAAAGAGTTAACATGAAGTCCATTTTAAATTGAATGAATACAATGTTAGCATTTTTTTTAAATTAGATTTAGAAGAATTACAAAAATAAACTCATGTTAGGAGTTTCATTGTAAAAAATTATCTTTTCTTTGCATTTGACCATTCGACACAGAACTAACTGCACATTATCTCTGCTAGCTTAGTTGAGAAATGAATTTGTTTACTTTGTTGTGCTTTTTTAACATGTGAGTAACTCCACCCATAATTCTGTAACTCCCCCCTCTGCAATTTCTTTTTAACCTTTTAAGCACTGCTAATGATCCCAGAGCTTCTCCGGCAAGAGATGGCCAAGTCACGTACATTTTTATTGACCACAATCAAAATAAAATACATACAGCCATTGGCTTCCAATCTGATCCCATTGAAAATATGACCCCAGAAGCTTTAAAAATAGATGTTGTTTCAAACCCTATCCAAAACTGCACTAACCATGTGTTTGGTAAACACCAACCCATAGCAGCCCAGAAATTGGTGTTTCTTTGTTTGTGAAGGGGAGAGTACAGATTTTGTTTTGCTTTTTTAACAGTCTTACAGAGCTCTGGCTATTGATTTTCGGGCACATGAAAGGGCTTTTTTACAGGCCTTCCCTGTGGAAGGGAGAAGCAGTAAAAGGTGATGCCACCCACTCCGAAGGAATGCTATGCATGCAATTAGGAGCAAACTCCCAGCTAGGGGGTTAGAATTCAAAGCCAGGCAAAGGTTTCCCACCTCCCACAAACAACAAATCCATTAAAACTACCAAAGCCATCAATACTGATCAATGTGACCAGGGGCTGTTAACCATTTCAGTACACACACATTCCGGATGTGCGCGCGGTACATTGCAGCCAGTCTCATGAAATGCCATTAAGTGAAACTAACTTCAAAAGGGCTGGGTGGAATGGCTAGCCGTGAAAAGCCAGTCTTTTAAAACATTGGGCTCACGTTGATGGTTATTCCAAGTGCAGCCTGCTTCCAGCTCTTTGTCCTGCCATAGGAAGACAACCTAAAGCTGGGTTTTAAAACAGAATAATCAGAAAGACCAAACAAATATGTAGCAGTGAAGTGGTTAATCAATACCAGGGCTGCAGGCAGAAGGAGGGGCAGGGTGGGAGGAGGAGGATAAAAAATGCAGAAAGGAAGGAAATGGAGGGAGTGAGAATTAGACTCACTATAAAACCTCTGCATTCTGATTTACTTTAAAAAGGGGGGAGGGGGTGAGCCAGCAAACACAGCAATCTCTTTTCCTGTGGAGAGGATGTTTATTGGGAGTTGTACTATGTATGTTTTTAACTATTAGTTCCACGGTGTCTTTGGGATCTGAGGGGGGAAAGTCACTTGAATGTAAAATACATGGAATTAGACTGCTTTTTGTTTGAGCTTCGCCTCTGTTCCTTTCCCTACATTCTTCATTTCCCCTCTCTCCACCCTCATTCATAACTTGCATTTAATAACTGGTTCTCTCATTCATCACTCCCCCTCCTTTCCCTAAACAATGTCAAAACTGGACACAAGAGCCTGCTTTATAGAGGTTTGATCAGAAGAGATCTGGAATCGTTAGGATAATTGCATTTGGTTACATGCAATACATTTTTAAACTATTGATTGGATACATTTATAGAAACCTAAATGGGATTTTTGGCCATCTTTTAGATTTGAGATGATCTTTATTTTATTATTGTTTGAGGAAAGAGACTAGAGGATTTCCCTGGTTTTCCTATATTTTATTCTATAGATGGGAGAATATTATTAAGACAATTATATATTTTACCATGTTATAATAATTTCTACATCTAAATAAACATATAGGGGGTGAGTTGGGGCATTTTAAAAACATTTTAAAATAATTTTTGACAGCTTTTAAATTGCTGAAACATTTCAGCTATTTTTGGTCATGAATAGGTCTTTTGTTTATTTTTTAAAAATTCACTTTAGCCAGTTGCATTTTTTAGCAACAAATACATTAGAATTGAAAAAAAGTAATTAAAGGGCATCTTAAATTGCAATTATGAAGTCATAGTGTGATTGTAAGTTGTTTTATCCCATCACATCTGAACAAGAGACCATTCAAACACATTTTGTAAAACTAGTTTAAAAAATAGAGGTAAAGAAGAATTACACATTTTAATAGTAGACTCACAGGATCAGTCAAATGTATGTTTAAATAAGTTGACTTGAAAAAAGATCACATTAGTGTAGAAAAACCTGTGTCAATGTGTTAAAAGTGAGGAATGTGAAGATTCAGAAAATACCAGCAGTGCTTTGGTTTCACTCTCCAAAGCCCATGTGAAATACTGACAATTTTTTTAAGATGAGGCAAATCAAACCTCAAATCTGTTTGAGCTTAAACATTAGTACTAAGTGCTGCCCTGTGAACATTTTATGAATCTATTTGCTCCTGTCCCCCACTAAGTTTTATAATTGTATTTTAAATCTAACTTCACATTTCTGTTGTTCACAGGAGTGTTTGCAGTTCATAAGCTGGGAATAAAGAGAAAATCAGATCTCAGTCTTTCTAATTTATTAATCTTTCACCAGGAGGGATTTTAAAGTTAATTCATAACAGTCTCTGTAAATACTTTGGAAACTTTGTTAAAGAATTGCTGCCTT
Organism: Rafetus swinhoei; assembly: GCA_019425775.1. Lineage (NCBI taxonomy): Eukaryota > Metazoa > Chordata > Testudines > Trionychidae > Rafetus > Rafetus swinhoei. The sequence continues at coordinate 13,737,973 of CM033425.1, read as the reverse complement.
CAAGTTTTCTCTTTGTCTCTGTGTATCCCTCTTTCACACACACACTCACAACACACATGTATGTTCTAGGTCTAATTAGAAAGAGTTTATATGATGTTGTACATGTGTGTGTTTTCACATTCATGCTAACTCTGAAGTTTGTGACTGTGCAATTGGAGGGGGGCTAATTTAACACTATAGATGTGAGAATATGAGTAAGAAAATACTAAATAATGGTGTTAAGAAGCTGATTAAAATAAAAACAACATTATTACAGCAGAGGTCTCATTAGGATATAGTCACCTGTCTGCCACAGATTTAAAAACTTTCATCACATCAGGACTTGAACTGGGACAGATATAGTTTAAGCAAACACATTGGAGACTCCACCCCCAATGACATCAGGTAGAGTTACACTGAAAAAAACCCCACCCCGAGATCTGATGACAAAAATCAGCTTTTCTCCCCTCCACATTCTTAAATAGATGTTTTTTAATTTGTTCCACAGTTTTAAACTTTTTAAGGCATCGTTGTTAAAACTAAACAACAACAACAAATGCCTTCCTTCCTTCAGATTCCCTGTCCAAAGAGGAGTCACACAAAACAAAACAAAACAAACAAACAAACAAACAAACAACACCCCCCCCCCATTTCTACAGCAAACTATAACCAGGGAAGATCACTGTCGTAATAGGTTTGGCAAGCAAGGACTGGAAGCAAAAGGTGAGTGGTAGGAACTTTTATTAACTTTATTTACAGTTTGGTCAATATTAAATTGGTAAACACATTCTGGATTTGCTGTAAAGCAACACATTAAACATCCAAAGGCAGCTGCCTTTCTTCATGATCAGTCATTTCCTGTATAAGCCATAATAAAATATTACTTAAATGTAGGGCAGTGGGTTTACATGTATATGTATGTGTGTATACATACTAGACATATGAAAGACATTAAGTATGTATATGAAGTATACTGTGCACATAGAGAAAATTGGTACAAAGCATTTTGTTTCAAAGCTTGGGAAATCACCATGCCGAAAAAATATATATACTTCAAGTATTCCTGGCATTTAAGAGCAAGTTGGCAAGGCAATACAAGTTGAAAGGTTTGCAAATGACTCAGTTCGGGGCAGAAAACTTATGTTTAATACATTTGAGGTGGAAAATGGAGGGAATGTAATAAATGGAGACACAATTCATCAAAAATCTACAAAAAATACTCTTACCTGTTTATTATGAGTTTTTAAAATTTAACTCTGGTTCATGCAATTGAACACATTTGTCAATGTAGCCTAAGGAGAAATTCCAAGTTTAAGCTGAATCCAGAAAGGAATTATTGATAAGGTTCGTAGGGTCTCACCTTTCCTCCAGGAAGCACATCTTTCTTTTGCTGCAAGAGATGTACTTTTTCCCATCAGTAAAGTGCTTTCCCCTCCCCCCCAAAAAATCCCACAACATAATTAGTACTGATACCTAATGCAAACTTAGACCTCTAAGAGAAATCATTGAGCTTTTCAAATGTCTACCATTTTGAAGACAGAAAAACATTTTCTAACAGACAGAAGGATACCTCTTGAATCCCCCCAGCCCTTTTGAATTCACGCCCTGCCTTACATCAAACGGTTTTTTGCTGATTAACTGCACAATCAGGTCCCTGCAGATCAGGGGAAGAATGGAGAAGAGAAAAGCAATCTCTTTTCCAGAGAACAATACCATTATTTCAGCTCCATTGGACAGGAATGTGTGATTTCACAGCCCACTGCCCCTCTCTCACATCTCCAAAAACACTGCCAGAGATCCACTGCTTAAAAGTCTCCACCAGTGGTGCTGGAAGTAGGGGCACTGGGGGAGCTGCAGTACCTTCTGGCTTGAAGTAACACCAACTACTTACTTTCCATCTTTTCCATCAGCAGCACCCTCATTATAAAAATTTTGCCAGTACCCCTGTTTCCCACTTAGTTCCATCAAAATCCAGCATTTACACAATGGTATCAATACTTGTGGAGTTTTTTCATAGTTCTGTTGCTGTTAAATCAGCTCAAGAAAACTTAAAATTAAATTTTAGTTTTTTAAAAGCTTAGTTGGTATTCATAGTTTTAAATATATTTCTAGTTCACACATCGAAGAGAGATTTTTGGGTGCAGTTTGAGTAAAAGTAGTTAACAAATGAAAAAAGATTTTTATAGAACTATTCAATATTCTAGGGAGAATTCTGATTTTTGCAAACACTGAGTCCCGCATTCATTTGATAAAATCTTAACAAATAAGAATATTTACCTAAAGATTCTTTTGCAGTTAAATTGTTTCCTTCCAGTCTGAAATAAAATATTTTCATTCCACAAACATATAGTGAAATGAATTGTTGAATTGCTGTTTGCACAAAGTCACTAATTATTTTAAAGACTAAAATAACTGAACAAAAGTTTTTTCTTAGTTAATAATATCCCAAGTAACCTTTAAAAAAATCACCAAAACAGTTATGTATTACAAACATTTCATCATCTTTGCTAATAAAATGTAAACCATTCAGCGTGTTTCAGGATTTGGAAGAAAACTTTGCCTCTCAAACTTTGATATAAATTGTTCTCAACTATATTGCATCATATGTGGTTTTTCAAAAGCAAAAATTCTTATTGTCATGAAAGGGTACTGAAATGACCTGGTATGTAATAGTCACTAACAATTAAATCCCTTGTTTTGTTTGGTGCCATGTTATGTTTATATCCAGTAAACTGAGAGTGTGAAAAACAACAATCGACTTTGTAACTTACTAGTTTGATACAAGGAGAGGGAGAAAAAGAGATTATTATGGGAGGCATATACAAAGTTTTCCCTCACCCTAGTAATAAGTAAAAAGCTAAGAAATAAATACAAACAATATAGTAAATGTGTTTGAACAAAGCACATATTAAAAGTTTTCTGCCAGTAGGAAACAGGTCTAGATTTAAAAACAAAAAAAATGTATAAACTAGTCACAACGTCTTGGGCAAAGAAGAAAAACAATGACCACACCTCTCACTGAGGAGCTAAATGGGGATCAGTTTGTCTCCCCAATACCGCCACTACCAAACAAAATACAGAGGGAAAATAATATTTGTTCAGGTTTCCCCTCAGTTCGCCTTTGAGTTATCTGTTTACAACCAGGACCCCCTCAGTTGAAAAAAAAATCAATGAAAATGTAGTTGGAGAAAAGGCGGGCAAAGTACAGAAAAAAATTTGTGAATGGAAGAATGTGTTTGTGCATTCATTGTTAAAATAAAGAGCATGTCGTGACGTGAGCTCCAGGATGCCAATGGGAAAGAGGATAATATTTTTAAATATCCTCCCCGGGAGCCAATGGGAGAAGCGGTGGCAAAGACTAGCGCAGGGATGGGCCAATAGGGTGGGAGTATGCTAATGAGGAATTGGTCAGGCAGGAGCTGAATGTCAACTAGTCAAAGATGGAGGCTGGAGCTGGAAGGCCATGAGGTTTGTACTGGAGGATTTTCCCAGGTTTTTATTGATTAGAAACTGAAGCTGAAATACAGCCAGCTTTGCCCAGGACCATGGAGCCAAGACCCCAGGAGATGGGGGAAGGGGAGCTGGACAGTTCTTGCTACCTCTTTTGCTCTTCTTTTGACTTTTTTTCTTCTTGGTGCGAGGATCTGTCCCTCTCTTGGCCAGGTACCATTCATGGAATTTGGGGGTTCTCTCGCCCTCTCCCCCTCTCTTGCTGTTAGTGAGTAGCATCCGGGTGATTGGGCGGAAATGGCGGGAGCTCAGGGCTAAAAGGGGGAGGATGCGGAGGGGATGCAAAAGGCTTTAAATCGGGTTAAATTGGGTGCGCTCAGAATGTCGCTCCTAGGGCCAGGAACGTGTTTTTCAGCTGCTACCATGGGAGCGAGAAAGAAGCGGGGCGTGAGTGTGTGCTAGGCAGCAGCGGGGCAGGCCTGGGGTTCCCACTCACAGCTGCTAAGCGGGGGGATTCGGTTCTTCTCTTAAACCAGCTTGTTGTAAAGAGAATTCAGGCTGGAGGATAAGTGTGAGGGCTGGAGTAGAGGAAGGCGGTGTAAAGGGGCTTTCTCCTCCCCTCCCTTTCTCACTTCTTTCCTTCGAGATTTGGAATCCTGGCCCTCTGTGCCACACCAGCGTTCTGCCTTATTCTCTCCGCTGCTCTGAGACTTCGAGTCCTGAGAAGCTCTCGAGTGAGGTAAAACTGCTGGTTCTGCTCCTTAAGGAGCAGGAGCATATTCACACCCTATGGCCATTGGAAACGGGCAGGCCAGTTGTGTGTGTGTGTGTGCGTGCGTGCGCGCGCGCAATGCTCAGAGTAGACGTTCTCGGTGGGGTCCTGCTTTGTGTGTTTAGATTTCAGAAGTTCTTTCTTGTTGTGGATGGTGACTTTGGTTTTTTTTTACGCTGCAGTCAATTCAAAGGATTAAAGTTTATTCAGCTGTTTAAAACACTTAGTAGCAGCCCACAGAAAGGCCAAGGAAATGGAAATAAAGCTTCCGATTGGAAGGAGTAGAACATACACTGGATTCCCTTTATCACCTAAAAATTAGAAAGAGGAGAGGCGGGGTAAAGCTATCTATTTTATGTAAGGGTCGGACACGTATTGTGAGAAACGCTTTCGGGAAGGCTAATCTGAAAAATAACTAGAGAGTCGTGAGCTAATTCCCTCCCTCCCCCAAAACATTTCACCTATGCAAACATTTCTGAGAAATTGACTGTGATCCCACGAATCAAATCCTTTTTGCCAGAGTAGACTCCATTCCCTCGCCTCCCCCTCTTTGCACACAGACACAGTTAATCGCTGAGTATTGTGTTTCAGGGGAGGTTTTCTCTCTGTGTTGCTAGCTTGTATTGTGCTGTAAAGCTTTGGGTTAGCCTGGAGAAAACGATTACGATTTTTAACTTTGAAAAAAATTGCTGAGCCATCATCTGTTGAAAATTAATCTCTCCCCTCCCTTAACAACAAAATAAGGAAGGCAATAAGTCACACACTATCTCTGGCTAGTACATATATTGACTTAATATTTAAATCTCATAAAACTAACACTTTGCTTAAATAGTCCAGAGTTTTTGCAACAAACCAGGGTGTGCAACCCAAAGTGTATCTTTGGCATTCTTGCACTTTGCCCCAATTCCACTCAGTTTCCCTCTAGTGTGTGGTCTTCGAGCTCTGTAAGGAAACCTTGTCCCCTAGAATACAAATCCAGGAATGTGGAATTTAAAAACCTTCCTAAAGTTCAAGCACATTCTTTCTTTTTACCTCCTTCCCTCCCCAAAAACTCTCCAAACTAGTCCAGGGAGTTAAAAAATAAACTTTATAGAAAAACAACGGTAATCAAAAATAAAATTCAGCAACAAAATACAGATTCATATTCAAATGGTTTTTTGGCAGTTTACATCCCAGTTGGCTTTCTGCTAACTGTCCTTTAGATTTAGAAAGTAAACTTCACTTCCAATACTTTTTACTCAGGAAGACTCTCCATGACTTTAATCAGCTTACTATTTTGTCTAAGTCTTATTTGATTACAGTGTATTCAAAGTTTAGATTTTTTTGTATTGTTTAAAGTTTGAAACCAAAGTATTAGTTATATAATTTTGCCACTCGATCCTTATTTAACTAGCAGTTATGTTTTTCTTATTTTTTTTAACTGAAATAGTTTAAGGAAACAAAAAGGTAAACAATTTTAAACTTAAACAATAAGTTGATTTTTAAATATTACCTAAAATTATTTACAATGTCTAATTTATAATATTTTTCTCCTTACTGTCAATGTACTTTTTAAAAAAGTTTCAATACTTTTATAATGTAAGTGAATGATTTTGCAAAGTTCTCACACTTCTTGATGTCAGTTATTATAAGGCCTGTCTAGTAAAAATATTTGTTTAAAAACAGCAATATCTTAGCATTTAAAATACATTAATCATAATACTTGGGAATTGTATCAAATGTGTTTTTAACAACTATCAAACGTTTTAGCTAGTAATTCAGAAAAAAAGGTAAAAGCTCTTCACTTCTACATCTTGTCTTTAATATAAAGCTTCATATAAATTATACATATTTTTGTAATATGTTTACTCTGAAATGTAAGGACGGGAAAAAAACAGCTATGGACTCTTTCAAATTATAATATACTACAGCATCTTTTATTATAAAATTAAAACAAACATTAAAAAACTTAAAAGTTGAGTTAAATTCTAGAACTTTTGCTGAAGTTAATGTAACATAAAATTGTGAAATATCAAAAAAGATAATTTAGAAGAATGATGTTGAATTAATGTGGCTGTTTTAAGATACTCCTGTTGTTGACTGGAAAATACATGTTTTAGACTAAATTATGCACAGAAGACAAGTTCTTCGAGAAGTTACTAACTGATTTATCATTTATATTGGAAAGTCCCTGAAGTATACTGTTGTCCAGAGCCCTTTTTCTGTTGTACTACTGGCAATTATGATGAGCAGTGCAATATTAAAAGGGCATTGGCTGGCAGAAACATGACCCCCTTTAACAGCCCACCCTCTTCAGAATGGGCCAAACAACCCAAAAATAGATGCCTCCTTCAGTATATTTATTCATGTGTGTGAAATAAGATTTTATACATGTGAGTGTGTTATTCACTCAGGGGAGAGATTGCGGATTGTAAGTCTTACATCTCTTTATATAAGATAATTATTTAAATGTCATGTTTACAACACAAACTCCGAACATTTCTGTGATTTTTCAAGACATCATGCTACCTATTTTGTTTACTAGTGTTCTGTGACTTGTGAATGATTCATTGTTCATTTTTCACCCTATGCCATGTCCACCTTGGAATTTTATAACCATTTTTGAGGGATTTCTTTGTATTAATTTTTTCCTATATGTTTAAGATGATCACCAACCTTTGAAATCTGAATTTAATGCTCTTATTTTGTACATGAGATTCTGTGATGTTCATATTGGAATTTTGTGTATGGTGGCACACACAAAAATATATGTGTGAAAGATTGTAATACCCACAAACACATACTTTGTGTTTTTGTATATATCTCTTCACACTGATGTTTAGGAATTCTGTAACATTTTCTATAGCACATTAAAGATCTGGGTATTTATACCATTACACACAAACACACATTTTATAGTCTCTGTTCAACCATCATGAAAAGTACAATTCAGTCTGGAGAACTTTTAAAATTCATTATGTAAAAATGGCACCTATTGAACATTTGTTTTAAAATTGTGTATGTGAGATTGATTTACTGTCTAATTTGCCTTTTATAGAAACTAATATTTCTGGGGATGCTGAATATTATGCCCATCATTCTTTTATTTCACTGTTTAAATAAATGTCTTTAGACTGTACTGGGAGTTGCTGTACTGGTTACATAGTGAAATACATGAGTGAATTAAGGAGCCATGTTTAACAGTGGTCTGTTTGTTTTTAACTAACTTCTTGTTGTTGTTTTACCTCATCTAATTACGATCTCAAATAAACTTTAAGCCATGCAGAGTTTTATTGGGGCTAACATAAAAACCTTATTGTGGTCAACAATCTAATGTAACAGTCCCTTACAAAAGGATGCAGGGACAGCTGTGCACAATGTGACAGTGGCTGCTGGTATCGCTGGCTCTGACAATGTTGCACTACTGTCTGCACAAATAAAGCAGTGCAATAATATTGTCAAAGCATTTGGTTCCAGTCTTAATACATCCTTATGATCAGTTACTGTTGCACACCCAGTCTCTTTGCTGGAACTTTGTGTAGTTATTTCATGTGTGTCTGAGTAGGCAGCTCTCCCTCTGCTATGATTTTTTTCACCTAAGGCTTAGACGACCTTAAGATGCCAAGATTGTTTAAAACATGCCTCCCCAAAAAATCTATATAGAGAATGAGCTTTGTTTTTTCTTGGTATATACAAATTCCTTGGTTTTGTTCCCATTTGTGACTGCTTCATGTACAAAATGGATTTCCTCTCCTGCTACTCCTGTGTGTCTAAATTGTACAATAAAAATGGCCCATTCAAATTTAAAAGCCCTCTTGTCCTCCTTTAGAACAAACACCTTTACTAAAAATCCCACTAGGGTTTTGATCCTGTCTTTGTTTCTGGTTTTAAACCGGTTATAAGAAGTGAAGAGTATTTCACTGTCTATGGAATCCAGTGGCTTTTGCATTTATTCCCAGACTATTTCATTTCTTGCTTCTTCCCTGCTGTATATTTCAGGTTGCATCGTATTTGTTTGATTTTGGAGGAATTATTATATAGATTTCAGTAATAATGGGAAAGTCATTTTCCTTAAAACAAACCAGCCAACCCCTCTTCCCCCCCACCTCCCGCATGTAAATAACAGTAGGAGTTTGAAGAGCATGATCCTACCCTGTATTCCAGAATAGGAAAAGTTGAATGAACCCGGGGAAAGGCATTGGTGAGGTAGATTTGGTAGTTGCATTAAGAATTGATCTTTAAATAACAGTATATTGTCGACTGTCACTTGAATTGTTGGAGGCAGATGTGGAATTTTCACTTGCAGCTGCTGAGAAAGCAGTATTGGAGGGAGGGAGGAGCAGGAGAAAGGACCTTTTTGCTGGGGCCCAAGGCTGTTATCTGGGGAGAGGAAGGGAAGGGGAACAGAAGAAGTAGAAGGAAAGCTGTGTTATTGGAACCTAGACCTGTGAAAAAGAGCAGTTGGTGTTGGAATGCACATCCAAACCCAGCCCAGGGCTTGTTAGTTTGCGAGGCATGGGAGGCAGAAAATGGAGTACCACTTCCTATGGTTTGAATCCCATTTCAGAGGGAGTACGGAAAGCAGCATCCACAATAACACACTCCAATTCTTTAATCATAATAAACTTGCAGTTCTGATATTTGGTGTGAGGGGCTAGGAAAGCCTCTTTCCCCTCCACAGCTGGAGGCGTCGGAGGGCGGGGAAAGGCCTAAGCCGTCCAGTTTGAACCAGAAGGCAAAGTGATGGTGGCTGAAAAGAAAATCAGGCAGCTGATGCCGTAACATGAGCCTTCTTGGCTCCCTTTCTCCTAGGATTTTTTTTAAATGCATCTCTGTGCATTGTGGCATGTTTGCCATTTTTGTGTGTGAAGAAACAGTGTAGGGCCTGTTTAGATTTTGTGTGCCCCCCCCCCCCCAATACTGGATGAATCAAAAGCTAGGAGAGACTGAGACTGCAAAGGCACCATTTGTTGGCATGACCATACCCCACATTACATAACTGGTAGCACAAGAGTAACAGCTTATTGACGTAAGTATAATAATAAAAAGAGATCCTTTTCTGGGTGGGAAGGGTAAGATCGGAATCTGAAAAGCAACCCATTGCACCTCCATGCCAGGTGGAGGCACAGACCCCTGGAGGAGCCCAACAGTAAACGAAAACAAGCCTGAGTGAATGGTAGCCTTGCTTGTTGTCTCCTTTGCCAGTTTGAGAAGCTGAAGTTTTTTAATTGAACAAGTTTTCAAATATAGCAGATATGCTTGAAGGTGCCTCCTGAGCGCTTCTGTTTTTGGGCATGAAAGTAACTGGAGGTTGGGTGGAGGTGGGAGGTGTTTTTTTTTTTTTTTTAAGGAAATCTAGAGCATTAACTTTCAGTGACATGCTATGCTATTTTCTCAAAGAGATTCATTAGTGAAAATCTAATCATGCTGTAGGTGAGACAATTCTTTCAATGCATGGGGTTTTTGCTGCCCTAGAAAGTTGCTCTTAAAGCAGCAAAAGGCAAACCCCCCAAAGTGCACTGGGGGCATGGCGATTTTGGACAGGAGATAGAGATTATACATTCCAACCCCTTAGGGGTTTTTGTTGTTGTTGTTAAAACCCTGCCTGGTTGAGGAATTTAACAGTGAAAGCGAGGGGGGGGGGAGGGGAGGGGAAGAAACTGGAGGAAAGAAAAAAAGGGGATTCAGAAGCAAAAGGCCCCTTCAGGCTCCCTATTTGTGTAAGGGAAACCAGTTGTGTGTGTGTGTGAGTGTGTGTGGAGACTCCAGGACTTGTCTCCAGTTGGGCAGTGGGAGGGGATATTTTATGGAATGCAGGGAATCAGGTCGGGTGTGGGGGGAGGGCTTTGGAAGATCTTCTATCCTGTTGTTGCATAAACTTGTTAAAAGAACCCCTCCTCTGTGAAGGCAGCTACATAGGGTATTAGTGTGCCAGAGGAGGCCAGTCCTGCACCCTGGCTACACAACCAATTGGAACGGAAAGAGAAATCAGGTTTAAGTTTTCAGTGGGATTTTTTTTTCTAGGGGGACTTTTTGAGTCCTTGCATTGAGTACCAGACTTATGTTAAGGTCGCTCATTCTCTGACTTTTACTTGGGTGGTTTAGAGGAGGGACTTAGTCGTGCCCACTTTTCCTGCAAAAACAGCTCCTGTTGTGGGGGCAGTGCAGGGGGAGAAAATGCATTTTACTAGCTGCTCAGATTGCTGAGAAGCGAAGCCTGCATGGGGACCCCTTGTGCTGGTGGTGGTGGCCGGAGTGGGACGTGCATGCACCCTCTGATTTGTGAGCAAGGTAGTGGAATTTTACAATGGCCTGTGTACCCTAAAGCCAGTTCCACAAGTTTCATCAAGCAGCAGAGCACTTTTAAGGCATTTTGTTTGCTTTGCTAGATTTGCTGGCTCAGCACTTTGAAGGTGATAGTACTTAGCCCTATTTTCCTCCTGCATTTAGTACCATGGTGCTACTTTTTTTTCCCCATCAGACAGCAATGCACTGGTAAATACCATGCAGAAAAGCCATATTGTGGGGTTACAAAGTCTAGGCTGTTTAAGGAACTCTGTCATTCCATTTAATGGACCTCACTGACGCAGATCTGGCTTCTGCCAGGCAAGGAAATGTTACTGCTGAGAAAAGGGTTATTGAAACCCACAAACTAAATATTTTAAGCAAGAATCAAATAGCAGGGCATTCTGGAGTGTAATCCTCTTCTCCCCTCCCCTGATTTCAGGAGAAGGGGAATGTACTGATAAATGGCAATTCCCCCAAGCTCAGTTGAAATCCACTGGGGAAGCCAGTGATTTCAGAGAGGATTTACAGATCCTTACTTTCTGGAGTCTCTTGCACACCTTAGACAGGTTGACTCTTGTATGGAAGTAAGAATCACCTTTTTATCTGGAAGGATTTGTACTGACTTGCTCGATAGGCTTAAGGAGTCATGGATGGAATGCTAAGAATTTTGTTGAAAAAAAAGGAAAAAATTAAAAAGGCACCACTTTCCTGTTTTAAAACAATGATTTTTTTAATGGAAAAAACTCTAAATCAAGTCTTGGCATCCAGCTGTTTCCACAGCTTTTGGCTTGACCTTTGGTAATAATGTCAATTCCTTTTCAGAAAACATACTGTAGAATTTTATATTTATATTGCAAGATGGCTTTTTGAAACCATTTAGCTCTCTCATTCATCTGTTGAAATAGCTATAAACAAGAAACCATGAAGAAGCTGGTGGTTTGTTACCTGGCTATTGTGAGGTAGTAACTGGTTTGAAAAACAAAAAGCTGCTTCCAGAATGGCCCCTTAACCACAAAGAATGAAAAGAGGAAGGCAGAAAACCCAGTAAAGGAAAGGGGGAGGAGGACAGTGAAATAGCTTCCTAAACTAAACCAGAACATCCAAGGTATGATCTAATAAGTAAGCAGGAGGCCTCTGAGCTCTGGGAAGCTAGTTCACTACTTTATTTAGCCCTCAGCTCCATAATAGTGTAAATTTAGTCTATTGTGCCTGTTAATAACAGGAATGGGTGTCTGAGTTAAAAATATTGCAGTGATTCCACCATGGCTGTGCACGTTAAAATTCCAGCACATTTCCTTTATCAAGCAGCATTTAAAGCGTTATTTCCATACCAGTCCTGGTGACATTTCCATTTAGTTTCTATAAACGTGAATAAATTTATAGAAAGGTGAAAGTTCTCTAAACACATCTAGAGACACTCAGCCTTGTGGTGTATAAATAGAATACGTTTCATAATCTCATGTTTGAACACTTATTTTAAAATAAACCCCATATGCATTCCAGAGAAGCATTCCTGCAAACGGGAAGGGATCAACACAGGGTTTGCATATTGTTTGCAAATGGTGGATGTGAATATTATTGAATGTTGATTCAACCTTTTTTTTCTTTTCTGTAAATCGGTGTGTGCGGGGGGGGGGAGGGAGAAGGGGGTCCTATGTAAACACACCATCCCAGTGACCCTTGAGTTTACTTGGCATATAGAACATAAGGAAATTCTTGAGACACATCTAGGCTTTAAGTGCAGAGCCAGCAGCATAAACATAAATTGACATAAATGTGCAATTTCCTAGACTTGTAGCTATGATTTTAAATTCATAATTGTGTCCCTCACATTCTCCTACCAGTTGCAGGTTTTATAATAATATCACAGATCAAAGATGTATGGAGATTAACAGTGATTTTTTTTCTCCTCTAGATTGCTGTGTCATAGTAATGTCACCTGAAGTGTGTTAACTGTAACTTTAAGCTATAAACTCACCGGTGGGAACAGTTGTTTGGGCCATTAGTGAGGTTAAAAGGATGTGGGTTATAGTTCTGTTTGAAATAACATCCAGACTGAAGGAGGAGAAAAATTAGTAAAAGTGAATGAGACACAGAAATTATTGGACTGAAATAGATGGAAAAGGGAAGGCTGAACATAGGTGTATCTTTTAAAATGTCATTAGTCTAACTAAATATCTGTCTCTCTGAGATTGTTGAAAAGCAGGATTAACGGAAAATAATTTGCCAAGATAAGAAAAATGCTCAACTTTGCTAAAACAGTTCTGGTCAGTTTACAACAACTTTCTGAGAACATGGCCTTTCAATTACTGCAAAGAAAGGTTAATACAAATAATGAAGAAAAAGATTCCTATCTGCCTCCAAAAAACACCTGAAAAATGGGGTGGATGGGAAGTGAGGGGCAAATTGGATGTGTTTTTTTTTATAAGTCTATTTTAAAAACAATTAATGCATCCTTTGCCCTGATCCCGCTTCTGGACAGTGTTCTTGTGTTTTAGTTTCTTTTGGCCAGTGAACTATCATCAAAGGGGACAGAGAGCTATCTCACACCAGAGTGCCAAACGCCAGGAATCTCTAATGGCCAAGACCAGATCAATGTGGAATGCATAAATTAACCAAGAATCCATGAATTAGGGGATTGTCTCTCCATTCCATTTTTTCACCTGCTGGCAAATAGACTGAGGAAAGAGAAGCTTAAAAGTGTCACATCTGTGAATTGGGTTGGGATGGCCTAGGAATAAAGTGTCCTTCCTCTTCACCCTAGATTCTCAAGTGTTACTAGATAATAAGTATAATATTGCAGGTTTATATAATAACTCAGCTAGAGCAAAGCAGGTTGACTTAGTGGAGCAGCTCTGAATTTGGAGAAGATGTGGAAGTGTCCTGCCTCTTCTATGAAACTTATATATGTGGTCACCAATGTGTTGAGAACACCAGTGTGTTGAACAGGCACCTCTGTCTACAGAACTTTTCTGCCTTTAATTATGGCACAAAATGAACCTTCTCAGGGAAATAGCTCAGATATTACTTTGTAATTGTGTATGTTATTCTATGGACTGAGCCACAGAGTCATCTATACAGACCTTGTTTTGCTTTCTAATCTCTGTGTTTAATGCTCTTTTTTCCAACACAGGATTCAGAGAGATATTTTAAACCTCTGGTCCATGTAAGCAGTAAAACCCTAGAAAGGGAATCCTACAAGTTTGGAAGCACGTTACATAGGTTCAAAATATAACTATCTAGTAATAAAATAAATAGTAAACCTTCCCATCTTCTACCTTGGGCAACTATGTGATCTGGTATTTTAGACAAAGGAGGGGAAACAATCTGGATTTAGAAAGATTATGTTCCCTTTCCAGGAAAGAGTATAGAAATCTGTGTAAAATCCATGCTGGAATTAAATATTTGTTATTGGTGGTGGGAAAGGGGGGGAGGGGCAATGAGATTCTATTTTCCAAAACACTCATACACTTAAGAAACGTTTCTCACACTTGCTAACCTTTCTAATTACCCTTTCAGAGGGGTGAATAATTCTTTATAGGGATGCTCTATTTTCTAGGGATGATTTATTTTCTAACATTTACCCCTTCCATATTTTCAGACCTGTAATGGAAGATCCAGCTACCTGCTGCAGGAAGCACAATCCAGCTTCCTACCCTTAAGGAAGAGACCCTATCAATATTGCCTCTGCTTTTGTGATCAGGGTAGTAGTGCAATATTGCTTATAGGGTCTTTTCTTTGGAGGATATTCTTCACAGGAAAGAGGAAAGCAGCGTGCTGGTCAAGTTAAGACAAAAGTTTCTGTACATTTTGAACATTGTTAGTTAGGCAATTGATTGTGGAGAGAAGCCATTGTGAATCTAAATGTTCCCGCGACAAATAATTTTGTATAGATGCTAATGAGATGACTCAAGTTGTGAGTAATTGGTATGTTTTTTATATTATTAGGCGAGGTACTAAAACAGCCTGGTATTACAAGCACGAACAGTTGTACTTGTTTGAAACTGGAGTAACCCAACATGCTTATATTTTAAAATAGTATGGGACAGGAGAGGTATGAAGGGGACAGATTTTTACATAAGGCTGTCAAATTACGGGAGGAGATACTTTAGTCTCATGTGCTGTTTGTATTCTTGCACTTAGCCTGAAAACCACCAGAGTTCTGTGAAGCAGGATTTTATATAGCAGCTGAAGCTAGAATCCCAATAGCCTTCCAAACAAATCTAACTTAGATGATTAGCAAATTAAGTTTTATCCAAGCACTTGGACACATAAGCAGCAGTTTATGGAGCTGTGATTTATATTATGATACAATGTGTAAATAACTGATGGAGTGATTCCTATAGTTGGTCCACGCCCCTCTGTCTGATAGTTGTTTTAAGCACGAGCCCTCAGAACATGTGGAAAATGGCTCTGAACCATTATCTGATTAATAAAGGTTCTTTTTTGCAAGCTGTATGGTAAAATATGTAGGAAAGAGAGGTGTTAAATCTCGTATTCCTCTTTGTAAATTATCAGCTGAAAGAGGAGGGGTTGACAGAAGCCTGAAATGACTGAGTGGGTGGCCTGTACCAGTATTTTCAGGTGGTCCCCTTGCTCTCTTGTTGTAGGACCTTTGAGGCCCAGGAAAAGGGCATAGAGGGAGGGGACTTCAGACCGGATTACAAAACAGCAAAGCAGCCCTTGGCCAGAGAGATTTCTAATCAATTCCCTTCAGCAGCAGGGCTGGAGCTGCCTTGGCAGCGCTGTGCCCCCCCCCCCGCTTTACAACTGCAGCTCATGGCTGAGCCTTCTCCGCAACCTTGCAACCACAGCTCTGATACATTGACATGGAGCCCTGGTGAATGCAGCTGACCTAGGGAAGCCAGGCTGGGTTTGAGAGTGGGGAGATTTTTAGGGATGAGTGAGAGAAACTGTAAAGAAGCCATTCTCATTTCATAGCTGATTCCATGTGTTGTCCTTGCTTTAACCCCCTCCTCTTCTTTTGTGGGGAGTTTGGGGGAGGGAGATGTGGAAAGCATTTTGTGTCATTACAATAACCAAAGGAATCGCCCCCCCCTTCTTGTTCCACGCTTGAACCACGACATGCACTGGGAACCACTAGGCAGGCTGCCACTCTTTCCCTGTTGCACTACTGTCAAACTTGTAGCTAGCAGTGCAATAATGAAAGGGCGTCGGTCTGCCAGGTACCAGCCTTCTTCCAGCGACAGCCTGCAGGAGTGGGTGCAGGCTAGGTTGACAAGCCTGAGGTCCCTTTGCTAAGAATTAGGTTGCTCTCATCTCTTCCACGATCTTAAAAAGGAGGCATTTTATTGTGTAACTTTGTTTTCAGTCATAAAGCAATTGAGATTTGGGACCATGAATCAGTTTCTGCTCATTCGCTCTGGCGGGGAAAGGTGAGCTGCTCAGAACCACTCAGGCACTGAAATCGGACCTACCTGGAGAATTCACAGAACAGAAGACACCTCAGCACAATTGGCATCAATGTGAGAGGAAGTGCAGGTTTTTGAGAGAAATCCAGAATCCTAAATGTCTCTCTTTACCCAGTCAGAACAGAGGGAGAGGTTAATGTACTGGTCCAAAAAAATAAAGTAATGTCACTTATTTATTTTTCTGCCTTTTATGACTGATTGGTTTTATTTCAGGTTGCCAGACACTTACCAATATTCAGCAGCACAAAGTGGATTAAAAAAATAATAAAAAAAGTAAAAGCTCCTGGTTGTTGTGGTTCAAATTGTCATTGGGCATGGGACTGGGGCAGGCAGAGGTAGTGAAGAGTGTGGGCAGGGGAAGAGGTATGAAGTGGAGTTCAGACTTAGTGGAGTGTTTGGGGGTAGGGGAGAACTGGGGGGCTGGGCTGGACAGTCCAAGAAATAGCCCTTTGATTATTGGTGGCTATGGTGAAATGAACTGTGGGATGTGGGGGGGAATGCAGGAGGAAGGGACTGAAAAGGGTATTTCCTTTAGTAAAGGACATTTCCATGCGGGCTATTAAACCTGCACTTCTCGCTGACACGATTTCTGCTTCATCGTGACTTTTTGCAGGGGAAGATTAGCACAGAAGGCAGGCTAGCTGTGCAAGAGGGATGCAATGTAATCCTAATGAAAAGGCTTTTATAGTCCATGCTTCATTTCCTATTTCTTTGGGATACTCTCTCCCTCTTTCTCACCCAGGCAGATATAAAAGATGGAGCCTTCTCTGCAGTCTGTCTCCCAGGGAGAAGTCTGCTCCCTCCCTAGCTTTACCTTCAGACTTTGCACACACACAAAATGGCTGCAGCAGCATGTGGGTGGGCATGGATAGTGCAGGAAGCTGCTTTTCTCTTTCCCACCCAGCCTGCCCAGGAAGCTCCTTGTGCTTTTATTTGCTGGGGCATTTTGCTCTGCATAGCTGAGCGAAATCTACGGGTTTCCCAAGTGTCAGCTATGCACGGAATGGGGGCTGGGGAGGGGACTGGCCAGTTTGCATGAGAAGGGGACCTGCTGGGCCCCAGTGTTTATTTTTTTGCTGACCTTTTGGGGATATGGTCAGTGAGAGCTGTGACAGCTGCTGGAAGCGGTAGGGGCTTTGAAGATTGCAGAGGTTGTGACCTGGAGGCCCCTTTCCTCTTCCAGTCCCAGGAGCTGCTGAGTCAATCAGGGAGAAGGGGAGGTGAAGCAGGGGCTGCTCTTTGGCCATTTTTCAGTCGGTGAATGAAACAGGAAAGGACAAATGCTAGAAGAAAGAGGAGCGATTACTTCCACTGTGGTGAGTTGCTGATAAGAGAATCTCTTTGGTCAAGGTTTAAAAAGCAGTAATGAAATAAAAACATGCTCCCAGCCCCAAGCACCTTGGTCCTTTCCAAATTAAGGGTTATTGCAAATCAATATTGGTAAATAAGTCAAGTCAGCTCCTGCAAACTGTTCTGGATCACTGAGGTATAACTGCCTGCCATTTCCACCCTGATCCTGAGCTCTGTAGGGGAACTCCCACTCCTACCCCTGCCCCTTCCACTCCAACTTCACTGCCCCTGTTGCCCAGGGTCTCAAACTGAAACTTCCTCCCCTTTGTAAAATGCTGTACTGCATTGATGGTCCACAGCAAAGTGTCATAAATAATGACAACAGTGCTGCCTTTGCCAAAATAAATGAATAAAGTACATTTTATGATGCTGGATCCTTGATTTTTTTTTAATGCTGTTTGTTCACGGGGGAATTTGCACTATTTGGCATTCAGCCATGGGGCTCCCCTGCCTTACCGTGAGTTGGGGAGATTCCTCTAGATGTGATGAGCCATATTTAATTCTTGCTTTTAGTTATGAGATGACATAGGCCTATGTATCTTTCCTTTTAGACTAGTAATTAGAACAGCAAACAGGGTGACTGACTTCAGCTGACCACCCCACAACAGAGGCAAGGAAAGCAAACAGGCTTTTCAGTGAAGTGACCTCTGAAGTGTTACAGTGAAGTGTAAATGAAGTCCTGTGTGTTGGCTAAATAATATTGTTTGGGGGTTGGGTTTTATGCATTTTTAAGATTTGTTTTAAAATGACCAATGTAAATCCAGCGCCAGCTTTAAAGAAAAACTCACGATTAGGTCTAATACCGCTAGTAGCTCATAGGCCATTTGCTATAAACCATGCACAATAAGAATGTCCTTCTAGGAATATCTGTCACTGTTGTCAACTGTCCCTTACTGAGAATGGTGTTGGTGGGTCTCAATGAAGCCTGCCATTTTTACTGTTACTTCCCAGCAGGAAGGTTAGTCTGCTGCCTTTCAGGGCCATCTCCTGCCATTGAGCCACATGCAGAACTCCCATGGATTTAACTCAGCGTGGAACCCAGGCAGGATATGGGCTGGCAATTTGTGACAAAAGAAGTGCTAATGAACCAGATGACAAGGAGTGGAGCCCATCCCAGCTGCATGTTACGTTTATTTACTAGAAAACAAGATGGAGGAAATCTATAAGCATTGTTTATATTAACAAAACCATCTTCCCTTTACATCCCCCACTTCATGCCCCTTTTACTTGGAAACTTGACCCTCAGCTCCTCCATTCTGTCTTCAGTCACGTGCTCCCTTAAAATACCACATTTCCCTTCCACTAATCCTTTCAGCCAGAGTCCCCCAGAGCATGTGTTAGCAAAACTGCACTGTTGAGATTTGAGCCTCTTCCTTCCCTCCCCCCCCAATCCACTCACCCCATGTCATCAGGAACCTAATTCAGAAAGTGCTCTGATTGCCCAGCTCCTAACTATTTCAATAGAGTCCTCCCTTGTGTGAAAACCTTCCACAGCCAGGGCCTCTCTTTAGTGGCTAGATCTTTGTATCTTGCCCATCTCTGTAGTATCTGCCTGGGTGACCAGCTGGAGGTAAAATCTCAAAGCAGCACACTTTTAAAGAGAGTCTCCTTTCCATGATGGGCTGCCAGGGAAGGCAATAACAGCATAAGGACCTGCCCTTTGGAATTCAGGAAAAACGGGCTGGGTATTTGTTGTGTCAACAGATTTGTCCAATACTAATTGTAGTTCCTTAGGGCATCATTTTCATCCATGTTCTGCAAAATGTCAATGGCCCTCAAAGCGCATAAATCATAAACCAGACTAATAAAATCCTACTTGCCCACTTACCTTGGGGTAAGGGATGGGTATTTTTAAGTAGATTAGTAAAGTAGCAGATCTTTTTCTTTAGAATCAGTTGACCTAACTAGATCAGTAGGGTGTAAATTAGCCTACACCACAGCAAGTGACTGTTCTCATGCCCAATTTGCAATAAAACAATATTTAATTAAAAACTATCAAATAATAGAATTTATTTTGAAACAAAAGACAATCTTCAGCCTCTCCTATGTTCATCTGCTGATACGTTTGCTAACAGTGGGTATGCAGAGCTCGCAGATAAAAACAATGGGGAATTCTGCTTCATAAGATAAGCTCTCATGTCATAGGCCATAGTACAATACAGACAAGCTGGCAATTTCTTGTTCCTTTAATTCGCAGTTTATTAAGAACAATCTAAAAATACTGGTGACCAGTTCCTCTTTCCTACACAAGGGATAGGAATAAAATTCAGAGGGATTTTTAAATTTTGGGTTTTTCTTTGTTACCCAAACTTTTCAGAAAAAAAAAGTCTAACAAAAGAGTTTGTTTTTAGGAGCTTTTATTGATAGAAAAGGCTACGGTGGTAGAAAAATAAAAGATTTTTTTAGATTCAAAAGAAATGGATCCGTTAGAAGCTGGATATAGAAGTGAAATTGGAGGTCACCTTTGTGTGCAACAAGTGTTGGAAGTTATAGGTAAGAGTATTAACTAAACAAAAGTGTGAACTCTGTTAAAGAGAGATTTTCACTTTCAATGCTCCAAATATACTTTATTTGGGTAGTTTGTAAGTAGAGTTTGAGAAAGAAGCACATATTGGGCTGAAGGGAGCTAAACAATTTCTAACTCATGGCTAGAATAAGTTATGGAACCGTTTTTAAAGTCACAACCAGCTGAGCAACTAATCCATCAAGGCAGGTAGGTGATTTGCACATGGTAAAAGCACATCTCCTTATAGATGGCTAGGCACGCCATGATGAGATCCTGCCATGCAGCAGCAGGATTATTTAAGACAGGAATAGCTGGGCAATGGAAATAACTGGAAATGGATGTTTACGATAGGTCTCCAGCTAGGCAATGGAAATCACTTCCTGGCTTGCTTGGCAGGAAGATGGTGCTTTCCTGGGGGAAGCTTGAATGAACAGATGCATTTTCCTGAAAAATGGCGAAAGTGCTGTGAGGTCTGGGCAATGTTATTTATACTTAAACATGGATGTGAGAGGAAGTTTCTTGCACTCTCTCCCTAACATCATCTTGTAGCTTGGTGAAACAAAAACTCAAGTTCACCTGGCCTGACTGTGAACAGAACATGACCCAGAGGTCATGAAACTGCATGGGATCATATGCCAGGAAGTAGCTTTGAGCTGAAGGGATCCTTTTGAAGTAAAAGTCTTATCCTTACATATATGCAAGGGATGAGAAATCATAGCAGCTACTGACTCAGATGATTGTTAGTAAAACTTGATGCTGATTTCCGTGAGTCTTCAGGATAGTGGCCTTTGACTGAAGAGACGTTGCTCTTAATGACTACTCTGGCAGTATTTCTGTGTCTGTTCTGTTGCTTCATAGTCTTACCCAATGGGAAACTGATGAACGGATTGTAAATCCAAGAGAGTCAGTTTAAAAATAACTTCTTCACGCCCTCTCTTGGGAGCACTTGCGATTCAGGGAGGAGAGGGGCAAGGAGCCAATTTTTCTTTTTTTTAATGGAGACAAAGATGTTTCAAATCAGACCCCATAAAATTGCCAATTCCACTGAGTTTGTCCCCTGTTAGTGTTTGATACAGCATGCCTCTCCCAGGCTGGATAGAAGGTTAGAAGAAGTGGAACAGTGTCCCAAAATACTGTTTTTTAAATAAAACCAATTTATAAGGTAAAGAAATGGTATTTTGATTACCACGTATGCAATATGAATTAGAGGGGAAGTAGCACCTACCAGGAGGCAATTTTTTTTCCAGTGAATATTGTTCAGGTTATTTTCATGCTTTCTGTTTCCCAGGCTTTTATCTAAAATTAGCCTGAAGCTCTCAAATACATAAACTTACCTTGATCTGCAGAACAAGTTTGAAATCTACTGATGCTCAGCAATTTAGAAATAATTCCAAAAGGTTTCCATTACAGAATTTACTGATTCTCTGATTTTCTTTCTGTGAACTCTCTTTTTGGTAAGATACTGTCGGTGCTAGAGAGGGAAAAGGCATCAGATGCAGAGGTTTTTCACTACCCTTTAGTGTTTCACCAAACACTTTCCACAAGCAAAACAATATGCTATTTTGAGTCTTTTACATGGAACAAAAATAGGATTGCTTTGATTCCTCTCCCAATAGAGGGGATGGTGGTGGGGAATAGGGCACTAAATAAAATACCTGGTGCAGAGTCCTGGTCCAATTAGAGTAAGTGGTGGAAAAAAAAGAAGAAACACCTGCATAAATACCAGGCTTTCCACCCTGTGAATAAACTCATTATCCATGTCTTATATTTTCCTGCTGTATGTTGAGGTGCATAGATTTATCCTCTGTTTAGAAACATGGAGGAATACCTCCCTCCCCCCCAAAAAAGATATTTTAAATCCTTAAACTTTAAGGCTTGAAGTCTTCAGAAAATAGTCAGGAATCAGAGATCACTTGTGCTAGGTGCTGGACACTTGCACCATTTTCTGGAAATGATTTGTCCTGGATATTTTATGGCTGTGTCTACCTAGACAATGTAACTTGCTAACTGAACCAATAGGAGAGCTCCAGTATAAAATGTGAATCATGCAGACTTTGTTCTGGACCCTAAACTGTAGCTGAATTATCTTATGCCTTAATCCAGTACTGGACCAGAGTCACAAGATTGAAGAGCATCAGCACTATGCTAGACCTAATCCATGGAAACTACCTTCCTCACAGCCAAGAGTGCTACTGGAACATGACAGCTATTGTTACTGTGTATAACCACTGAATGGAAACAAGGCATGTTATGTGCATGATAGGGGACAACATGGTGTTTAGCGTACCCATTTTCTCTAAGGTTTAGGAGTTTCTGAACCCAATAGGCTGCCTGTAAGAGACATATGACCCTCTCCTGGTGCTATATGCCTCTTTTGACTCCAGAATTCGTGTTCAATTACTCTCCTGCCATGAGAAAGGCTTCTTCCCATACAAGGACTCCTAATCTACATTAGGTACTCCTCAATTTCCCATCTTTCCTCCTACCTGTAGGAGTCCTAGCATTGGCTGAGCATGGGAAGCTGCAAACATTTTAACTACAATATCTACATGCTGTAGGCAGTCTGAGATTATATGGAGGTCAAAAGTCAGCAGCTGATTTACACTAGAGAATCCACCCCTATTTATCACTACTGCTTGGGTAGCTGCACAGGTAGGAAATAAAAGCTAATGCAAACATCCTGAGAGTCTTTTTCTGGCCTTCCTTGAACACAAATGTCCCTTTGTATCACCTTAAAAAAATCCTGATAGTTAGATTACTTCTCAGAAACAGTCATATAGAGCCCACATCTTAAACACAACTATTAGGGTCAAGAATTTGCTGTTTCCTCAAGACTCACACAAACAGCTGTAGCTATAGGCAAGAAACAAGCAATTCAGAGATAGAAAAGCAGCAATCCTATTCCCCAGAGCACTGTGTTTGACCCTATCATTGTCTTTCCCAGCCATTGCTAGACCCTGAGAAATTCTGTCTTTGTACGGAAAATTCTAGGATGCACAACCTGTGCATGCATTAAGGTGAAAGTAATAATTGCATGGAGATGGTAAGAGCTTTTTTCCATTGTTTCTTCAAAAACATCCTTTAGCACAGTGCTACACTCAGCAATATTCTTAATAGTGTTGCTTCATGTGGCTTTTTATCCAATCAAGGGATCTTCTTCAGCTTTCTGGTTGCTTTCTGCTGGTATAGGATTTTCCACCTCAATTCAATTTTAATGGAAATCTAAGCACAGACTAAGTATAGAGCATAGAATATTCCTGTATTTTCACAAAGTGTAATGGAAGGAAGAATGAAGAAGAAGAAGGGGCACAATTGGCTTGAAGGGACAGGCTGAGGAGGACTGCAGTATCCTTTAGGGTATGTCTAGACAGCAAATTTATTTCGAAATAACAGCCCGTATTTCGAAATAACTTTCCTAGCGTCTACACAGCCAAACCGCTATTTCGAAATAAATTCGAAATAGCAGAGCGCTTATTTCGAATTTGGTAAACCTCATTCTACGAGGAATAACGCCAAATTCGAAATAGCTACAGCCTCTCTCTGAGTTACGAACGAGTTATGGACCAAACACTTGGCCGTAACTCAATCCGTTCATAACTCGGACCCCATTGAGTTACACGCAACCGCGCTGTTCGTAAGAGCGGGTCGCGTTCAAAACTCGGGGACCGCCTTTATGACCGCTCCATGGGAGCTTTGGTCGTAAGTGTGAAAGGTCGTAACTCGACAGTTCGCAACTCAGGGAGCGGCTGTATTTCGAAATAAGTGCTGTGTAGACACTTATTTTGAAATAGGGGGCCTCCAGCCTTCCCAAGGTGCCCTGGTGGGAAGCCTCAACCAAAAACACTCCTCTCCCTTCCTCCTCCCCCCCGAGCCCTTAAAGGGGTAGACACTGGCCACAGTGCCTATGCCAGCTCCAAGCTTGCCAGCCCAGAGCCAGCAGTCACTGCCCCTGACCCAGTGGCCCCAAAACATGAGCCAGCAAACCACTGACAGCCAGCCTTCCACCGCTCCCCAGGAGCAGTATGCCAGCTCCCAGGAGCCTGCCAGGGCCTGGAGAAGGTGGGCGCCTTCCTGGTCCAGGGTGGAGATCATGGACCTTATTCAGGTTTGGAGGGAGGATGCCCCCAATGTCCATGATCTCCACACTAGATGGAGGAACGCGGCTGTCTATGGCAGGATAGCTGCCAGCCTGGCCACCAAAGGCCACATGCGAACCAAGGAGCAGGTTCGCATGAAAATCAAGTTGGTCCAGCGAGACCTCCAACCCTGAGCCCTGAGCTTCTCCTCCCCCTTCTTCACCTTGCTTCCCCCTTCCAGCTCCCTCCCAGGTTTCCCCCTCCCCTCTCCCACCCTCTCTTCTCCCCTCTCCCACCTCCTTTCCCCAGTCTCACCAGAGTTTCATTCCGCCCCGCCCCGTTTTGTAAAAAAAAAAAGTGTGTTCATGAAAATACGTGTATTTTATTTGACATCAGGAAGCGGGGGTTAGGGAGGGGTAAGTGGAAGGATGTGAGGGAGGAATGAGGCACAAGCCCCCAGTGGGGCAGACCAGGAAGTCTCTTAGTGCTCCTTAGGGTGGAAGCTCTCCCGCAGGGCCTCCTGGATACTGACAGCCCCCCGATGGACCTCCTGGATGGCAGCCTGCAGAAAGTGCAGCCAGGCTCACAGCAACGCGTCCAAGAGAAGCACCAGAGTGCCCAGGGGCAGTTCTGGCTTCATGTTGCAGAGTGCTGTGGTGTCACGAGTGAGGGCAACCAGAGCACGCAGAGACAAAATGCTTTGCTGTCCCTCATTGAGGTAGACAAGCAAGTAGAGAAACCTGAGAACTGGCTATCCAAGGGGGTCCCTTTAAGCACAGATCTCAGATAGCCTCAGGCAGCAGCCCCACACAGTAAATCCTGACCTGGTGCCCTGCTGGAACTGGTGCCAGCCAGCCTTAAATGCGATTCAGAGACCACTCAGTGTGGACGCGCGATTTCGAAATAACAAAATGCTATTTCGAAATGCATTTTGTGTGTAGACGCGTTATTTTGACATAAGCTATTTCGAAATAACTATTTTGAAATAACACTATAGTGTAGACATACCCTTACTTGCACATTTCTTGCCCTGTTGCCTTCACAATGCACTGCTACCTTCCACCACACTCACACCTTCTCACATGCTAATGCCCCCTTTAATCCCACAGTCCCTTTTCCTGTACCCGCATCCTCAAAGCACAATTGATTAAGATGGGAGTCACAGCTGAAAGTAAACTCGTATTCTTCCAGAGAAGTCAATGTATATATGCAGTTTTTGCTGACCAGTTTCAATCAGCACAGCATAGTTTTCTGAGACTAACCAAGGGCAGTCTTGATTTCTTTTCTCTCTCATTCACACATACACACTTGCAATATAGTGACTAATATAGTTAGGCTGCACTGCAGTGTCCACCAGAAATCCTTGTTTTCACACCAGTATCTTTGTGGTTCATCTTTTGGTCTGATATCTTCAGGGTTTGACTTCTGCCAAAAAGATGATTTTTTTTTAATAGCATGAGAAAGAATCCTTTGATACTTTTATAGCTGTGAGTGTCTGGGGGGGGAGGAAGGGGAATACTGTTTTCCTATTAAAAATATCAGATCACTACCTTTCCCCTTTGTAAATAAATAATGTAGAAGAGATGAACTTTGAAGTTTCACGCCTCATATCTAAGGCAGTGGTTCTCAACCTTTTCTGTAGGAAGAGCTCCCTTCCCATTTAGCTGAATTCCCTTCCTATTTGGCAATATAGGAAAGGCCGAATTTACAAATCTGCCTTCCCCACTGACCACTTTCTCTAGTGGCAATGACCCCCAGGTTGAGAATTCATAATTTAAGGATTCCTCACTGAGAGGTAATAAAATATAAGCTTTTGAGACATCACTTCTGAACTTGCTCAGTAAGAATTGCTAAGATTTTTTTTAAAGCCTACGGAAGTCACGTTCCCTTGTGATATTATAAATGCACATTTTCCCTGAGCAAAGGCCCGGCAGGCATGGGGGCTGCTTCTGGGGCTTTTGCACAGGGGAGACTGTTTCAGCAAGTCATTAACATTAAAAATTCTGCCACAAAGCAGTGCCTTTGCATCAGGAGCTGGAGAAAACAGTGGACATTAAAATGTTTTTCTCCCCTGAGAGTTTAGAGACTTTGTTGTTTTTCCCTGCAATATACAATAAAAGATTTTTTTAAATGAAAGCAATGAAATTTCATTGCTAAGACACAAGACAGCAGCATGTCTGTTTAATGGCAATAGTACTCTTTCCACATAAACAATACTTCCTTTCCACCCCTATTCCATTGGTGGCACACATTTGATAGTAAAGTAATATATTAAAATTACCACTTTAGTAAGAAGGACAGGAAGATACACTGCTAATGGATCTGCAATGTCACTGAGTTAAGGGTGCTATATCATCCTTACTTCCATAGTTCCCAATTTTTATTTTAGCTGGGCAATCTTAATATTGCAGTAATCCCTGTCATTATATTCACACGTGTATAAAGAATATGTGATTGTGTAGTATTGAGTTTGAGATTTGCATGTTATGCACAAGTGAATCTATAGATGAGTTACATGGATCATCCCAAAACAAGTGTCAATAAAGCCTCTGTACTACATCACACCATTATTCTGTATGTGACACATTACAGAAAGAACTATTTTACTAATTTTTTAAAAATTCTAAAACATTTTATATACTTCTCTAGGTGATGTCTGGTATATTAATTAGAATGAAGACAATTGTACAGGGCTTTTGATGATTTTAAAAAGAATGGGTTTTTTTAAATGTCTTTTCTACACAATATAACTCAGTACATTCTGGAGCTAGACATTCCTTGATGGTATAAATGTCTGTTATCTTGCACTCCCTGGATCTGTTCATTGTATCTATCTAAGATTTCTTATTTTATACACAGATTGTAATCTTTTTGGTGCTAGACCAACTTTTTGCTATAAGTTTATGCGGCTCCTAGTACAATGGGACTTAGGGCCAGTGGCATGGGAATATTTTTAAGAGGGGGTGTGTGCTGAAATCCACCCCTTTACTTCTGCTCTCCCTCCCCCTGCTGAGACCAGAAGAAAAGTCCCAGGGTGCAGGATTGGCAGCTGGAGCATGCATGGCTGACAGCAGAGGACCTTGGTACTTAGGAGTGGCAGCAGAACCCTCAGCACATGAAGCAGCAGCTAGCAAGCTAGGTGCTAGACTGGAAGCCCAGGGGTGTTGTAATTCTAGTTCCTGTGTCTATTCTTAGGGCTCTAGGTGCTACCATAACATTAATCATAATATAGCATTGTTTCTAGCCCTGCATGGCCATGAGATTTCACATTTTACTATTTATTTGTAATACCACAGTGCCTACAAACTCAACTGTGCCCTAGGCCATCACCGATGGTAGGTGCTGTATAAATATAGTGCAAGAAGGCTGTCTCTACCACATGGAGTTTAAAATTTAAGAATAAGATAAAAGGCAACCAATAGATAGAAACAGATAGATGGGGGAGTCCCAGCAAACAATAAGCATGGCAGGCAGTGAGATAGATTTAAAGAGGTCACTAATCAAGGAAGGAATGCTTAAGTTTGGGGTACCAAAACCACATCTGAAGGAGGGGAGGAAACACTGTGGTGACAAATGGATATACAAATAAATGATGGTTGTTTGATACTGCTCAGAGATATTCAATATGCAATATTCTTGCCAGCAAGTTAAGGAAGTATGGAATGGATAAATGGACTGTAAGATGGATAGAAAGTTGGCTAGACTGTTGGGCCCAACGGGTAGTGATCAATCGCTTGATGTCGGTTTCTAGCAGAGTACCCCAAGGATCGGTCTAGGGCCGGTTTTGTTCAACATCTTTATTAATGACCTGGATGAGGGGATGGATTGTACCCTCAGCAGGTTTGTGGATGACACTAAGCTAGGGGGAGAGGTAGATACACTGGAGGGTAGGGATAGGGTCCAGAGTGACCTAGACAGATTAGAGGATTGGGCCAAAAGAAATCTGATGAGATTCAACAAGGACAAGTGTAGAGTCCTGCACTTGAGACGGAAGAATCTCAAGCATTCTTACAGGCTGTGGACTGACTGGCTAAGTAACAGTTCTGCAGAAAAGGACCTGGGGATTACAGTGGATGAGAAGCTGGATATGAGTCAACACTGTGCCATTGTAGCCAAGAAGGCTAATGGCATATTAGGGTGCATTAGGAGGAGCGTTGCCAGCAGATCCAGAGAAGTGATTATTCCCCTTTATTTGGCTCTTGTGAGGCCACATCTGGAGTATTGTGTCCAGTTCTGGGCCCCCCACTACAGAAAGGATGTGGACGCATTGGAGAGGGTCCAGTGGAGGGTGACCAAAATGATTAGGGGGCTGGAGCACATGACCTATGAGGAGAGACTGAGGGACTTGGATTTCTTTAGTCTGCAGAAGAGAAGAGTGTGGGGGGATTTGATAGCAGCCTTCAACTTCCTGAAGGGAGGTTCCAAAGAGGACGGAGAAAGGCTGTTCACAGTAGTGACAGATGGCAAAACAAGGAGCAATGGTCTCAAGTTACAGTGGGGGAGGTCTAGGTTGGATATTAGGAAAAACTGTTTCACTAGGAGGGTGGTAAAGTACTGGAATGGGTTACCTAGGGAGGTGGTGGAATCTCCATCCCTACCTAGAGGTTTTTAAGTCTCAGCTTGACAAAGCCCTGGCGGGGATGATTCAGTTGGGATTGGTCCTGCCATGGGCTGAGGGCTGGACTTGATGTCCTCCTGAGGTTTCTTCCAGCTCTATGATTCTATATGGAATGTTATCAATAGCACCAGCGTAGATGGATTAGTGGTTGAAGTTGCTCTATTCCATGACTATGAAATATATCACAAGACCAATACATACAATGTAGTGTGGCTTTTATTGGTTATGATATTGAATAATATTGATAAACCTTTAAATTCTAGAATCAGAGAAAAGACCACTCTCCACAGCTACTCAATATTTAAAGTATTAGGGCAAACAGCACCATGTATTCTAGCATCATTGCTTGAGACTTGGAGTGTGCAAGAAACAATCTTTATTAAAAGTCTTATCACACATTAATTGGGGTTTTCCAATAATTGTCACATGATTTGCAATGGTTAGAGGAAAAAACCCTAAAGCAACCAGCACCAGTATTTTCAATTCTTTCATACTCACATCTCCATATGGAATCCTTAAGAATAGTGCAGGTGGCCAGCTCCTATTAAGGGTCAGGAAAGAATGACCTCCAGGAAGTGGTGACCTCTAGCCATCTGCCAGGCCCTATTTATAATAAGTTACACATATGCCCACCAAAGCTCATTAATATGCATGAGGGTTGAACCCCTAATGCCCATCTTTGAGAGGGTCACACTGATATTATCAGGGACTCCTCATTTGATAAACTATACCAGTGGCCTTTTTAAAAAAAAATCCATTAACATTTACATCATCATCTTATCACCATAGTAACATGTGGTTAGCTTACTAAAGACTCTAATATTTCACCCTAGCTACTAGCACTCATCTTGTGATGTTTACTCATCTCTCAGACATTATCCTCCAAACTCAGCAGTAATTTTTCAAAGTATCAGCATGTAAACAAATACAGGTTCAACAGATTTATTATTTTACTTACGCTAGTTTATATCTTTATAATATAGCTAACTTAACCTAAGTCCCAAGGCTTAATAGTGGCTAAGTTAACTATATTTCAGACATAAGGCTGTAGGTTTCTTGCATTTCAGCTGTAAACGTTAAGCATTTTTTAAACCTATCACCTATCAGGTATTAGTGCCTTATAGTTAGCCCTAATTAAAGATTAATTTGTGTGTTACAAGCTACAGTGTAGTAGTAGTACACATTTTCATGAATACTTGCTTGGCATGTCATTTGTGGGTCATAGCACTCCTGCAGATAAGTACCCAATCACCATACAGAAGACCATCGTGATTTGTGAAATCACTATTTGCAGTTCCGCATATTTGTGGGTCTTGTGTGTCGGCCTGCAGGAGTGGGGGCCAGAGCTGGGAGCTGTAGGGAAATAACCATTGCTCCTGGCCCCATTGGTGAGTTCACTGTGCTTCTCAGCCCCTGTGAAGAACTCACTGCAGCTGCCAAGAGCCACAGTGAATTCCCTGCAGCTCCTGACAGCTGCAGTCAGTTCAGAGTTTGGAGGGCAGCTCATCCTGGGGGCTAGGAGCCACAGATCTCTGTATTCATGAATGGCAAGAGTATCCTATACACTTACACCTCTTGAATAAAACCTATGGCCTGCTCATGATTCTATATATTTTTATTAGTCTCTAAGGTGCCACAGGACTACTCGTTGGTTTTAAAGTCACAGACTAACATCGCTCTGAGACTTATCTACACTAATGGGTCACGTTAATATAAGCTACCTTGCATCCAGGGGGACCAACAGAATTGCTGGGCCTGTGGTAAGTTACAGTAGGGGAGGTCTAGGTTGGATATTAGGAAAAACTATTTCCCTAGGAGGGTGGTGAAGTACTGGAATGGGTTACCTAGGGAGGTGGTGGAATCTCATCCCTAGAGGTTTTTAAGTCCCAGCTTGACAAAGCCCTGGCTGGGATGATTTAGTTGGGATTGGTCCTGCTTTGGGCAGGGGGCTGGATTTGATGACCTCCTGAGGTCTCTTCCAGCCCCAGGATTCTATGTAAGGGGGGCATGGCTCCGTGCTCCTGGAAGGATCAGGAACTTTGGTAGAATGGTGAGAGTAGAGTCAGCCAGCTCTCAGTGCCACCCAGTTTGCACTGCACCTCCTTTTGCCAGCCCTTCAGTGTCACCCAGAGCAGGCCACTTGGGGCTCCAGTGGTGATTTAAAGTGCCCAGGGTTCCTGCCACTGCTGCAGTAGCAGCAGTGGAGGCCAAGAGCCCTGGGACATTTAGAATCACTGGGCCCCAGAGCAAATGCCTCCTTAGCCCACTGTGTTGACAGGCCTGCTTGCATCGCCCTAGCTGTGGAAGTGTCTTTACCTAAATTTTTCTCTCTCTGCTGCCTCTACACTGCTTTGGGAACTCCACCTCCATAAGCAGTGTAAAGTCAGGGTTGATGTAATTAGGTCCAGGCAGGATCAGCATAGATGCTGCATTGTGTACATCCCTTGTTACTGGCTTTCAGGAAATGCCCCGCAATGCCCTACAAAGGACAATGCAAAGTACTGCTGCTGAGGGACACCCCACTAGTGTGCACATACTCACAGGCAGTGCAATAAGAACTATCCTTTTCCTGCTGTCTTGCAGCCCCAGGGAGCACTTTGACCAGGCTTCCCAAAGCCCTGGAAAATCATCCTCAGGGGACTGCCTAGATCAGTGGTCTGCAACCTTTTTGGGCACGAGATCACTTTTTGAATTTAAGTGTAATCCAAGATGTACCTCAAATATAAATACCCTTGCCCCACCTCCGTCCTGCCCCCTCTCTGAGGCCCCGCCCCTGCTCACTTCATCCTCCCTCTCTTGCCCATCCCCATTCACTTTCACCAGGCTAGGGCAGAGGGTTGGGGGGGCAGGCTCTGGTCTTGGATTAAGAGATTTGGAGTCCGAGAAGGGCTCTGAGCTGAGCTTGGGGCAGGTAGTTGGGGTACTGGAGGGGGTTCTAGGTGCAGGCTCTGGGAGGGTGTTTGGATGCAGGGGTGCTCGGGGCTAGGGCAGGGACTTGGGGTGTAAGAGGGGGTTTATGACTGGGGTAGAGTTTCAGGATGTGGACTCCAGCTGGGCACTGCTTATCTCAGGTGGCTCCTGGGTGGTGGAGCAGTGGGGCTAAGGCAGACTCACCCCTGCCCTGGCCCTGCACCACTCCCAAAAGCAGCCAGAAAACGCCATCCCAAGTCCTGTTGTGCCCCCTCTCTAATCTGTGGAGAAAGGATACAGAGTGGGAGGGGGCACCTTGACATCAGCGCCCCTCTTCTCTCTCCCCTCCCCTGCACAGAAAGCAGAGGCTCCTAAGGGGACAGCTCCAAAGCAAAGGGCAGGAGGCTCCCCAGGGGGAGGGGCAGTTAAGTGCTGGCTCTTGATAGCCTCTTGGCCAAACCAGTCAGGATCAGGAGTGAGAGGCTCCAAGATCTACCAGTAGATCCTGATTGACTGGTTGGTGCTCACTGGCTAGAAGGAAGATCTAGGTCTCCCAAGGAGCTCGGAGTAGGATGGGTGTTCTCCATACAGATAACTGTAGTGATGAACACCGCTGGAGCATCCCAGCCCCCAAATCTTGCAGCAGCAGCCTCCCGGAGCTGAATCTTCTCTTAACAGCGCAGCCTCTTGGCTCCTGTACAGAGCAGGGTTAAGGGAAAAGTACTTCCATGGCTGAAGAGCGGTTAAAGCCCGTAATTTTCGTGGGGCCGGAAAAAGCTCACACCCACCGCGGAGGGTGCAAGGAAGGCGAGGAGCCCCTCCCACGCCAGTGTCCCGGCACATCTGCCAGGATCGGGACCCTTTGTCTCCCCTCCCCCATCCCAGTGTTTTGACGTGACCACGGGCGGAGGCTGAATAAAGAGACGTCATGTAGCAGCAGCCCGGCTTGTGCCAAAGAGAGGAGCGGGGAGGAGCGGAGGGCCGCGGCCGAGTTGGTCAGGGTAGGGGGCCAGGATCCCAGCCGCTTCCACTAGGCAAGGGTAGATCGTGGGAGCAGCTTGAGAAGGAGCCCCCGCCAGAGGATGCAGAGGAGAAGGGAGCTATGGCAGAAGGGTCTCTGTCAAATGCAACGCAACCCCCTTCCCCACTGCACGAGAGCAGAGAGCGCCATAGGGCGGGTGCGAGGTGGGAAGTCAGCCTGCAGCCTGGAATTACTGGAGAGTTTGCACTTCCCAACTGCATGGCCGCGTCCCCGCTAGCCCTGACCGGCACGAAACCAACGCCAACTCAACACAGCAGGCATCGCTCCCAGGCCCGCAAGGCTGCGGGTCACGAAGGCTGCCAAGGGGTATGGCAGCACAAAGCGGAACGCAGAGGCTGGCCGGTTGCCTTGCTACATACAGATGGACCGTTTCGCACTCGGCTTCCGAGGGGGCGCGAACGCTCAGGATGGATGGCCGGAGAGTGAAGAGTTATATTGCAGGGGGTGGGAGCTCGAGATCTCAGAAAGTGCGGCTAAGTGCAGCTAGGGAGAAGGAGCATATATGTAAGTATGACCATGGATCGATGTCCTCTCTCCGGCGGTGGCCAGAGACAGATGATTTCAGCTCTTGTTTCGGGGAAATCCCAAATGCAAACGATTTGCATTGGAATAACAGGAGCCTTTTCCATGTCTATTTAAGATTAGGCTTTCCAGCATATTTCTACCTAACTCCTTTGTGCATTCCCCCAAATAAAATTAGAAACCGATTTACTTTTTAATATAAGGGTAAGTGCTTTAAATATGTCTGCTTTAAGCAAATAGGCTCCAGTTTTGGCTGGGCCTTATGGATTCTGTGGGAAGAAAGAACTGAAATGCTCAATTCATTGCTTTACAGGATGCACTAATGTTTTAAAACTTTTCTTTTGAATAGCTGCGCAGCATATTATTTGGCAGAGTCTAGCTCACCTAACAAGCAAGACACGGCTGTGCTAGAGGTATTACAGTAGTGGGGATCTCCTTGCCCGTGGCAGTTGTAAAGCAAGGGAAATTATGTTATTTGTTTTCCCCCGAAGAGTATAAATTTGTAGACAATCCAAGCCACGATATTGAAATGTTCCTGGGTTGCCAAATCTGCAACATTCCCATGAAGTCCTACGCACAACAAGCGAGCCTTTCATTGCTCAGAGGCGTGACAGTAACAGCTCCAAACAGAAAGAAGAGCAGCGCTAGCTAGTGGCCGTGATTGGAACTGCCAAGCGTCCATGGCTCCAGTAACGAGGAGTGCTGCTTATTTATCCTGCTGACAATCTGCCACAACGTTAAAAAAATAAAATAAAACAGTTGCTACATTTGGGTTTTAAATCAATTTCAGTATGAAGTTCTGTCCCCTCCATCTCCTTGTGAACCTAGGGGAATGTAAGTTTCACAGTCCAATCCTCATTCCTGCACTCTCCAATCCAGCAGGGTGGCCTATGAGAAGAGCCACAAATAATGGTTAGAGCAGGGGTTTATTGGGCTGTGCATGTTATTTCAAAATAAATATAGTATGTAACTGCCTGGGTGTCCAAGCTTCAGCAATAAAAAAATGTATTATGAAGTTAAGAGGTACAGTTCATGTTCCCCACAACCAGGGGCAGATTAAACAGCTGCCACTGATTCATAATCTATCATATGTGCCAGGCATTGAAGCAAACCAAAACGAAACTGCAGCAGGCACTAAACTGAAGGAACACAGCTCTGAGAGAACTGTGTAAGAAAGGAAGCTCTGAAAGGATGAATAGTCCACTACAGAGCTCTGCTGCCATTCCTGGAACACACAATTCCAGGAACCATCTGGAAGTTGCTTTTCATCTTCTGCTTTGCCATTGCCTTCTCTTATTATTTCCTCATGACATTTAGACTGGTAGATTTTATCGTCAGAAGAGACCCTCCCAATCATTCACTTTGATCTTTTGCACATTACAGAGCACAGAATTTCAACCACCTGTAATAAGATTCCTAATCGCTGGAGCCATGTCTACACTGGGAGATTATTTCAAATTTACTAAATTTGACATCTGGCCACCCAATTTTACAAATTTGAAGTTGCGTGTTCTCACTATGGGGAAGAATTGAATGTAGTCTGAGGCAGGCTCTGTTAACGTGGATGCATTACCTTGGACTCAGAGCCCCAAAAAGCACTCTGGGGAGCTATGGTAAGCCTACTGGCAGCCAATTTGTTTGAATTAGCAGCACCGGAGTGTTACACTAACATTATTTTGGACTTACAGGTTTGGGAATAATGTTATTCCTCATGAAAAGCAGGACAATAGAGTTTGAATTCTGCAGCCTCTTTTCAGAATAATAGGCTTGGTGGTGTGAACTCATACAAAATTGACCTGGGGGGGGGCTAATTTCATGCTAATGTCCTAGCGTAGACCAGGCCTGGCTGAGTTAATGAAGTCCTCATGTGATTTTAAAAAAAGACTTGATGTTACAGAGAGTCCACTGCTGGCATTAGTTTAAACCTGCAAATGACCTGTAGCCCATGCTGTAGAGAAAGGCACCCCACACCTTCAGGTTTCTGCCAATCTGATCCAGGGGAAAATTCCTTCCTAACCCCAAATACGGCAATTAGGGTCTGACCATGTAGGGAAGACACAGCATCCTAGAAAACCTGGGAAAGAATTCCGTGTCATAATTCCCCTCTAGTGTCCCAAAACCAGCCATTAGAGATATAAGCTGCTTGCAATCACAGATCTGCTACTTGCCCTTTTAGGCAGTTTCATTGTACCATCCCCTTCATATTGTGGCAGCCTGAGAGCAGGGAGCTACCGAGGCCTCATGGAAGGCAGATACGTGGGGACTATTGTGTGTCCGGGAGATGGCTGGGCATTAGCCCGCCCACATCTAAAGGACCTCCCCCCAGCCTACGGGGAGGGTCCACAGACCCCAGAAAACCAACTGTTTACGTTGGACAAATAATGAAAAAACATGGGGACAAGTGAAGTTGTGTGAGAGAGAAGGGTAACTAAAAAGGAGGGGGAAGCTCAAGCACCCAACAAAAGAAAGGGGGGGCATGGGCAAACAAGAAGGTAGATCGGACAAGCAGTGGAGAGGGAAGGCAGGCAGTGAAGAGATGCCTGCTCAAGGGTGGGGGGGCTTGCGGGGAGGGAGGAGACGTGGCTGGGGAAGGGAACTTGAGTAGCAGGCCCACAGCTCCTGCGCAGGACCCAGAAGAGCAAAGAAAGGCCAGGAGGCAAGCAGTGGGGCCGAGAATGGAAAGGCCCATACAGCGGCTGCGGCTGCGGCAGAAGTGCAAGGGCAGATGAACCTATGAACCAGGGGGAGGTGAACCACTCCCTACCCCCAGAAGAGCTGCACTACCCCCCACTCAGGAACCCTGACGGAAAGAGCCCCTTAATCTCACCCCCAGCACAGGGTAGGCTGTGGGGAGAACCCCAGGGGCTGCTCTAAAGCAGCCCCCTTTCCCTGAAGCAGAGTAGGTAAGCAACAGCAGCAGGAATGGTGGAGGTCAGGCCTGCTGAGTTGAAGAAAGGGGAAGGGCAAAGTAGACCCGCAAGAAAATGGGAGGGGGGCCTCCCCCACCCCACCCAAAGGCAGGGCAGCAGAGACCCACCCCCCCTGCACCCAGCACCCTCAGCAACTAGCTGAGGCGAAGGGCAGGGTGGGGCTGGGGGTGGAAGCTGCCTGCAAAAAGGCAGGTGAAAGAAAGGGGCCTGGCCCAGAATGTAAAGGTAGCCAGGACCCGCCTACCACAAAAGCAGCAGCCCCCCTCCACAGACACCCCCTCCCAAGAAGGAAGAAGAGAGGAGGGGAGGGGTGCAGAAGAAGTGCAGCGCCCTGAGCGCAGGGTGCTGCAGATACGCAGGGAACTATTTGGTGTCCCAGGCTGTGGGGAGGGTCCACAGAGCCCAGAAAAACCAACTAATTACTTGGGACAAATAATGAAAAAGAAACAGGGATGGGTGTGAGGGTCAAAGAGCTAAAACAAGGGAACCGAATGGGGATACCAAGCAGAGAACCCTGAATAGCGCCCACTGCCCCTTGAAGGTTTTGAGTGAACCAGTGGATGCCGCCCATTGGAATTCTACCCGGATACGGGAACGGAAATAGGCCCCACAGTCGCAGGCCCCTCCTCTGGCCAACCTCTTCTCCCTGGTTTTATAGATTGCCAATTTGGCCATAGCCAGGAGGAGGTTGACCAGGAGGTCCTGTGACTTTACGGGGCCAAGTGGGGGAGGAGGGGAAGTGCAGCCAGAACCTCAACAGGAGGTTCTGGAGGAGCCGAAAGAGGGGCTGTAACCTGGCGCACTCAAAGTAGACATGGGCCAGGGTCTCCCTCACGCCACAGAAGAGGCAAGTGTCGGGAATGGGGGTGAACTGCGCCAAGTACACGCCCGTGCTCACAGCGCCGTGCAGGATTCTCCAACTGATGTCCCTGGTGGGCCATGGAACCAAGGTCGAATAGGGGCTGGCCCACCGGGGCTCCCCACCCTCTATTGATGGTAGGAGGTCCTGCCACTTGGTGTCTGGGCGGGACATGAGGGTGGGGAAGTGGAGTGTGTGAAGCACGAGCGTGTACAGGTGACTCTTTGGCACAGTTCGGAAGTTGCAGCCGGCTCAGGTGATGAGGGGGAGGCAGTCTGGGGGCCGATGAAGAGATCGGGAGGGCCAGGAGTGAGTGGGGTGCACCCTCTCGCAGGACCTTGTGAGATAACCCTGAGCAGTGGGCGGCAAAGCGTCCTTCACCTCCTGAAGTATGCGCTGGGGAGTACGTAGGGTGGAGAGCCCCATGCGATGGGTGAGCACCCGAGGATCCACCCAGTCTCCCTGGTCATAGTCCAGGAGGTCCAGACTTTTGCCAGGACCAAGCTCTGGCGTACCAAGGGAGACTCTGCCACCTGC
Source organism: Rafetus swinhoei (assembly GCA_019425775.1). Classification (NCBI taxonomy): domain Eukaryota; kingdom Metazoa; phylum Chordata; order Testudines; family Trionychidae; genus Rafetus; species Rafetus swinhoei. The sequence continues at coordinate 13,700,723 of CM033425.1, read as the reverse complement.
ACACGTATATGGGGATTGTGCAGCAGGGGCTCCGCGAGGAGGTCTGCCCCCACGGTGGCTCCCAAGGACCTGGTCCCAAAAGAATGCTACGAAGCCCACGTCCTCCAGCAGGCTGTTATTGAAATGCCAATAGGCCGGCCCTGGCCTCTCCGAGGAAAGAGGCTGTCACGGCCACCAAGTGGTGGTCCAAGAAAGGGGCCGGCTGAATGCTGGAGGAGTGGGCCCGGAAGAGATGATGATGACAGATAAATGCGGTCCAACTGGGAGTGGAAAGACCGATGACCCACCACCTGGATGTAGGTAAACACCGTTTCCTCGCCCAGGTGGAGGTCTCGCCAGATGTCCACCAGGGAGTGATGGTCTATTATCTCCCTGAGGACATCCACGGCGGCCGGGCACTGCTTGAGCCCTGTACGTTCCCGTTCCTGAGGGTGTAGTTGAAGTTCCCGCCCAGGACCAGGCACTCGTGAGGATCCAAAGAGCTGAAGAAGACAGACGCCTGCTGATAGAAGCAGAGCCTCTCCAGGACGGATGTCGGGCCGTAGATGTTGACAAGATTTAGTATCAGCCCCTCCATCTGAACCCGGAGATGCAGCAGGTGACCTCAGCAGTCCCCAGCACCTCTGGCTGCAGGTTCGAGGAGAACAGGGTAGCCACCCCAGCTTGAGGGGCTGACAGGTGGGTGAAATAAACCCTGTCCCCCCAGTCCAGCTGCCAGCTAGCCTCAGTGGCTGGAGTCGTGTGGGTCTCCTGTAGGAATACGACAGGCGTACCCCCCCCTCCCGGAGGAAGGAGAGTACCTGACACCTACGGAGACACGACCTGTAGCCCCGGGTGTTCAGAGTGGTAAAGATGATCGGCGGCATTGAGAGGGATGGGGAAGATCCCTGCCAGCAGGAGTGCTAGCAGCCCCCCATCGGGCCCCACAGCAAACTGTGACCGTACCCGAAAGTGAGTAGGGCGTCACGGAAGCTGCGGACCTGCCGGTAAGCTGTAGCCTCCCACCGCCCGGTCTCTTTACCCTCCCCCAAGAGGGCCCTTACTGTTTGCAAGACAAGATGAAAATCTCCCCAGCGCTGAAGGGCGAGAGCAACTTTGTTCTTGGAGCCACAGATGTCTTCCAAGAAAGCACGCATCTCGCCCTTCAGCACATCTGGCATCAGAGCCTCGGGCCCTCGAACGCCTTGGGACCAGACCCCTCCTTGAGCTCCATGACCCATTGACACAGGGATGCAGGGTCTCTGAAGGCCCTGCTGGGAAGATGGCAAGGACAGTGGTGGAGGGAGAACAGCCTCAGATGTGCTGGGAGCAGGAGAAATGAGAACCACCTCCCAGGGCCAATGTTTGGTCTAAACTTGGCAACCCCCGGGGTGGCAGTAATAGAGTAAGGGGAGGAAAGGAGTTCAGGGAGGGGATCAGGAAAAGGAGGGAGAGGAGGAAGGGGAGTAGGGGGAGGAAGAGATGGGGGATTAGGGAAAAGACAAGGACGGGGGGAGCAGGAAGAAAGGTGGGAAGTTCAATCAGGAGAGGGGTTGAACAGAGAGCAGGAGTGGGGCAGGGGTTAGGAGAGAGAGAAGGGTGAGAAGCCTCAGCCGAGGAGGTGCCGGGATGCGGTGCCTCCTTGCAGGGCAGGGAATCGGTGGCAGCGGTAGAGGTAGTCATAGTTTCCCCAGTGCTGGGCTCGAATGCCACAGAAAGTGCAGCACCATAGACACCAGTGCTGGGGGTGATAGGAGCTCCTGCCCTCTAAGAGCCTCTAGGGTTTTGGTGGCCATGGCCGAAGTGCTGCCGATGGCCGGGCAGCTGGTCGCACCCTGGGGCAACTCAGAGGCAGGGGGAAGGGAAAGCAGCAGGTCGGAAGGGGAAGGAGAGGTCAGTTGTTGTCCCTCCAGGACTTGGTGATCTCCCTCTGAAGGAGCCGGGGTCAGCCCCAAAGCCTCCACCTCCTCAGAGGCGGTGGGCTCGCCTTCCTCTGCCACCAGATGGTAATTTTTCTTGGTGGCAAGGTCAGCGGCCGCCCTCTCAGTGGAGGTGGGAACAGTGGGAGCATCCTCCATGGACGCCCCCTCTTGCAGGGATCCCGGGAGGGAGGTGTTCACCCTTCCTGCAACCACCACGGTCACCTCAACTGCCTCACGGTGCTGTGAAGCGTCCGGGGGCTCAGAGGGAGGGACGGCTCCAGCGTCCACCCCCATAGGTGCAGGGAGGTTATCCTTCCCCTCAGTGGGTGGGGTGGAACGCTGGGCACGCTTTCAGCACCTCCCCATAGCAAGCTCCCATCCCTCGGAGGAAGAGAGCTGGGCCTGAATGGGGGAAGAGCCAGAGGACAAGGGCAGCTTTGGGAGGGCAAGGGTAGATGGGGGCTGGGCAGCAGGGGAAAGGGATGCATCCCCGAGATAGGTCCTGCCCGAGTCCCATCGCTGACTCCGCCGCCCTCTCCTCCAGGGGCCCAGCCTTGCCACTTTGGGCCCTGCAGAGCCCGCACAGGATTGACAACAGTCACGGTTGGAGGAGACGTGACCTCAGGGTCTGGACCATCAGGGCCACCGGCGATGGTGGGGCCAGTGCCCTCCTGGGCATCGGGGGTCCCGGGTGCCTCTCTGAACCGTGCCGGGGGCAGTCCCTTCGGACATGCCCTGTTGCCCGACAGAGAAAACACCGGGCCTCCCCCATGGTGTAGTACACCTGCTGCCAGGCCCCTTGATGGGGCACCAGAAATGACCCTTCTAGGGCTTCTCCACCACGTTCCGCTGGCAGTAGTTGGATTTGTACCTGCCGGTGAAAGGAAAGGAGGTGGCAGAGGGTAGGGTCTTTACAGCCCAGAGGAAGGGGACTCAGGACTGACAGAGGCTTCCCCAGGGTGGAGAGGAAAGGCAGTAGGGCAGCATTGGAGAGGAAGGGAGGAATGGAGGACAAAACCACCCGTACGCCCAGGTCCTCCAAAGGCTCGAGGGGAACGTGGACTCCCCCCCACCGCCAAACCCCTTTCCACTGCTCCTGGGTGGCGGCCTCGGACGCCAGGAAGAATACCACCTTCCTGAACATCTTAGAGGCCGCCACCAGGGCCGCGGGCCCCACCACATGTGCCAACGCCCGCATGTAGGTCTCCACATGGGGTGAGGCCGCTACCAGGGAAAGGGGCCGCGGCCGCCAGAGATGGGATTCCAGGAGGCGGCTTGGGAGGTGGTGGGGGAGCAGCTACCTGGGCGTACGCCCTGGGGGCCAGGACACCATCACCCCCAGAGTTGGTGGAAGGAACAGGGGAGCGGGGGGGGCCTGCGGCCAGCATGTGGGCTGCGGCCAGGGAGCGAGCCCTCGCCTCAGGAGGTTTTGCCTTCCGGGCAGGGCTCTTGCCCTTCTTGGTCCCCTGGCCCTTCTTACCCTTCAGGGGAGGCTCTTCAGTGGTGACTGGAGGTGCCGCGGCAGAAGCGGTCGAGGCCCCGCGGTCCTTGTTCATGTCTGCCCCCTTTACTGTAGTGATGGGGGGCCCGGCAGCCTCAGAGGGGTTGTTGTTTTTCAGGAGGGGTGGGGAAGGGTTGGCAGGGGTGTCACTGGACAACCCCTCCATTGTGGTCATGGATGGGGAGGGAAAGACAAAAACAAACAATTAGGGGAGAACCAAAAACACCAGGGGAGCAAACAAGGAGGGAGAGGGAGGGGAGGAAGGAGGTTCACCGCTCCCCCCACCCCACTAGGCTGGAAGTGGGGTGGAGGGCAAGAATTCATAAAGGGGAAAGGGAAAAGGAGTAAGGAATACAGCTCCCAGCACAGGATGGAAAGAGCGGTTCCTCCAGCTGCACTAGGGAGATGAGGGGTAAATTATTATTTAAAGAACATGGGGACAAGTGGAGCTGTGTGTGTGTGAAGAGTAACTAAAAAGAGGGGGAAGCTCAGGCACCAAACACAAGAAGGGGGCATAGGCACACAAGAGGATGGGTGGGACAAGCAATGGAAGGGAGGCAGGCAGTGAGGAGATGCCTGCTTGGGGCGGGAAGGGAGCTAGACACAGCTGGGGGAAGAGAACCCGTGAGACCACAGGTGCCTGAGTAGCAGGCCAGCAACACCTGCTGCAGAGCTCAGCAGAGCAGAGGAGGGGCAGGGAGGCAAGCAGTGGGACCCACAATGGAAAAGGCCCCTACAGCAACTGGGGTTTGGGAGGGAGCAGCAGCAGAAAGCAGGGGCAGGGAAACCAGGGGGAGGTGAACCACCCTTTGTCACCAGCACCCCACAAAACCCACACCAGCCCCTACCCAGGGATCCTGATGAAAGCCCCTTAGTCTCCCTCCCAACACAGGGCAGGCTGTGGGGAAAGAGAACCCCAGGAGCTGCCCTAAAGCAGCCCCCTTACCTCCTCTGCCTCAGGGAAAGCAGCAGCAGCAGGAATGGAGTTCAGGCCTGCCAAGGTGAAGAAGAAAAAGGGGGACCAAAATAGGCCCCCCAAGAAAATGGGAGGGGGCCTCCCCCCACCCAAAGGCAGGGCAGCAGAGACCCCCCACACACACACCCCTGCACACAGCATCCTCAGCAACTAGCTGAGGCAAAGGGGGGGGGGGGGGGGGGGAGAAAGCTGCCAGAAAAAGGCAGGTGGAAAAAGGGGGCCTGGCCCAGAATGTAATGGTAGCCAGGGCCCTCCTACCACAAAAGCAGCAGCCCCCCTTCACAGACACTCCCTCCCAAAAAGGAAGGAGGGTGCAGGAGGAAAATGCAGTAGCCTGAGAGCAGGGTATGTGGTTTTATGTTCCTTGAGTAGGCTGGTAAAGACTGTGGCCCAGCTAGCCACAGCTGAAGCCTATCTGGCATCAGCCTGAAGGGAAGGCTAATTGGAACACCTGCAGCCACTTAAAGTGGATGCGCGCACTATAAAAACACTCCCCCGGACAAGGCTAAGGGGGAAGGAGAAAAGGGATAGGACTAGAGGAGAAGAGAGCAGCCCAGTGCAAGGGAAGACACTTGAGACAGCTGACATCAGGGTTTGCTCCACAGCATCAGGGAGGATGTACTGCAGAAAGGTTGGGGAAGTGGCCCAGGAAGGGGCTGCTGCTCAGGGGGCAAGGGCCAAGCTCTGGGCTGGAACCCAGAGCAAGTGGGTGGGAACGGGTTCCCCTTAACCCTCCCCTCTGGCTGAAAGGTCTAGTAGGGAGTGGAACAAGAAGGACACTGGACTGGCCAATGATGAAAAAAGGCTCTGGTAGCAGGGTACCCTTGCCTTTGTGGCAGTACTAGGGACACTGCGAGCCTCTGAGGCACACAAAAAACCTGCCAGGAAGCGCAGGACCCACGGGGCTTAGCCCAGACTTTGCCACAATATATTTATCAAACTCAGTGTTGAAGACAGTTAGGATTTTGCCTCTTCCCCTTGGAAGGCTGCTCTAGAACTTCACTCCTCTGATAACTAGAAATTTTCATTTAATTTCAAGCCTAAATGTGTTTATAGTTTATATTCATAGAGCTTATATGAGGTTGCTAGATGGTTTAACAAAAAATACCAAACACCGCCCCCCCCGCCCAAAAAAAGAACAACAACACCGGGGAAGAAATTTGGTCGGGGGGGGAAAAGGGCCGGGAGACCAAAGTTATTGAGCAAAAAAAAAAAAAAAAGGTGGGGGGAGCCAAAGTTGTTAAGCAAAAGTTGCACCACTCCCTCCAGGTTGGGGCCACACACTAACCACCAGTGCACCCACCCCTTCCCCTGAGCCAGGCCCCCCAGTCTCCCCATCCCAATGCACTCACCCTGCGTCAGACCTAGGCCCCCTGCAGTGTCCCCCATCCCAATGCACCCCTGCCTCAGAGCCAGACCCCTTAGCACCCCCCCATCCCAGTGCACTCCCCGGCCTGCCGCCCGGCCTGGCTGCCTTGGCTCACATTGTGTAGAGGGAGGCATCACATGGCCAGCTCCCAGTCTCTGCTGGCAGGGCCAGTCTTAGGCCGATTTGCCCGATTCCCCCAAATGGGGCCCCATGCCTGAAGTGTGCCGGGCGCTATGGGCAGCAAGTTAATATTCAGAGCCAGGGCCCTGCTCCAGCAATATATGGAGCTGGGTCTCTCCCCCAGCTCTGCCTGGAGCGGGCCCCAGACCCTCCCTGCCGGCGCCCCCGCACATCTTCCCACCCCGCCCCCAGAGTGTCCCCCTTGCCCTTGTCCCATCCCTGCCATGCACGGCTCTCAGTGCGGCTCCCCCTCACCAGCACGCGCTGCTGCCATACGTGGCGTTTGCAGGTGAGCGGGGAGGACACCCGGGTGTGACGTGACTTCACAGCCCGGGACTTTAAAACTCCTCGGAGGCATGTTGCGTCACGTGGCCTGGCTCCGGGTTCGGAGCCCAGGGCCTGAGCACAGAGGCAGAAGTTAGGGGAGGGAGGGACAGGAAGGGGCTTGTGCGGAGGCGGAGGGGGGGACAGGAAGGGGCTTGTGCGGAAGGGGAAGAAGGGGGAGAGGAAAGAAAGGGAAGGTACCAAGAGACAGGGTGGAGGAGAGACAAATGCCAGGGGGCCAAGTGCAGACAATGAGGAAAAGGGCAGGAGGGGAGGTGTCAGTGGGAGGGGGGACAGGGTGATGCTGGGAGAGGAGAGGAGAGGAAGAGGGGAAGGGCATTGGGGGGGAAGGGAGGTGCTGGGAGAAGGCTTGGAATAAGGGGTGGGCATGAGAAAGGTGGGGATGGAGCAAGTCATGTGTGAGGGCACAGAGGGGCAGGAGGGGAATGGGGCAGAGAGTGGTGAGGGGGTGGGCATCAGGGAAAAAGAGGGCAAAGGGGCAGGGGCAGAAAGGGAAGGGGGAGGCACCAAGAGGGTGCAGGGCTATGGGAAGGTGCAGGTGCCAGGGGATTCTGGGGTGAAGCAGAGGGCAGTCACCTGCAGGAGGACCAGCACCAGAGGAGAGAGGCAGGGCAGGTGTGTAGAAGGAAGTGTTGGAAGAGGGGATGAAGAGGGGTAGCTCACATGATCAGAGTGGGGCTACTGGAGGAGTGGGCACAGGGAGGAGTGGGGGCAGGACACAGGAGGGCTGAGGGCAGTGAGAAGGGCAGGAGTCAGGACAGCAGAGGAGGGTGAAGAGTTGGGAGGCAGCAGGCACCAGGGGAACTGATGGAGCAAGGGGAGAAGATGTGGCAGCAGAGAGAAAAGGTAAAGGTTTATAAAATATTTATTAATAACTTGGGTGCCACAGTGGCACATCCAAACAAGCCACATGAACTCAGTACAGGTGCACAACACAAAATCCATTCTGCTCATGGGAGGAAACTCTTAGGCTATTTCTACACTGGCGGCTTCTTGTGCAAGAACATCTTGTGCGAGCTGTGCTTTTGCACAAGAGCATCCATGGCCGTGTGGATGCGCTCTTAAGCAAGAAATCTCCAATGGCCATTTTAGCCATAGGGGTTTCTTGCGCAAGAAATCCCTGCTGAGCATCCACACTGCCCTCTTGCGCAAGAGAGCCTCTCTTACCTCGCCGTACTGTACATTTCCTAGCACAAGAGCAGGCGGGCAGTGTGGCTGCTCTGTGGGTTCTTGTGCAAGAACAGCTGTACTTGCATAAGAAGCTGTGAGTGTAGACATAGCCTTAGAGGGAACACTTCCCCCAGCCTCTCTGCCCCAGAGTTAATGTCACACACATTGGGTTAATGCAATCACAGGATAGTTGCATGAGGGGGGTTTGGTGGGGGCCAAACTAATCCCTGTTGGTAGGAGGATGGTGGGAAAAGTCCTTTGAGAGGGGGGTGACATGACCAGAAGTAAAAGGTGTCATGTGTCTATCTTGCCCCGAGCATGTTACCTCCAGAGGCCTGGTTAACGGGTGTCGGGGGTGTGGCTAATGGGGCACCACCAAAAATTATACACAGGAGGTGTGAGTTTAGCACACACCCTGTGGGAGGGTGTGTGTGTGTGTGTTGGTGGGGGATTTTTTTGTGCTGGTTTTTTTTTTTTATTTGCTCAACCAAAATTGCTGTGGGGCCCCGTCGAAATTGTTTGAATTGGGCCCCGCACTTCCTAAAGCCGGCCCTGTCTGCTGGTCACGTGATCCAGAGCAGCGTGCACTCCACTCCCACCCCAGCCCAGTGCCCCCCTAGCATGGCACCCAGCAACTGCCCCTTCTTGCCCCCCCCTTCGCTAGACTCTGCTGCGCTCCTCACTCCCCGCCCCTGCTGGATATGGCAGGGGAAAATTGTCCCTGCCGGGTTTCTGTCCCAGGGAAACAGGAAATACCGGACATTGCACATGTCCGGTATTTCCTATTTGTTTTTTTTACTGTCCGGAGCCCACAAATACCGGACTGTCCGGGGTGAAAACTGGACACCTGGCAACCCTAAGCTTATATCCATTTATTCTTGCTCATTTACAGTGTTATGCTTATTATACCTTTAAATTAGTATGTCCCTGCAAAATGGTGGCCCATCCCTTTTAACCCTTACAACACCCCACTTAGATTAGCATAAAGTGTGGTGTCAGGATGTGGCTTTGGAAGTGGTATTTCCTTCTTCCTGCAGGAGGAAAGGGTGTTGTTAACTATACGTTATCATGCTCTCTATAAAGGATTGTCACAAATATGGGAGCAATAAAACATGCTTGGGCTATGTATTAATTTAATCAGCATTCATTTCCCCAGATCTATGTATTTGTTATATTGATTTTTAACTGCACTTTAAGTCCCAATGTCTGCATTTCATAATTACATAAGGATGTCTATGAGATAGGCACAACTTTAGGGATGCTCAAATTGCCCTATGCTTCCAAAGAAGCCTCAAGATTGGCCCTTCTGTTCCTTCCCAAGGGAAGGAATCTGCTTTCCTCTCTATGGAAGAAGTCAAGAGAAGCTGTGTGAAGGAAACTCATGGCTACGTCTAGACTGGCATGATTTTCCGGAAATGCTTTTAACGGAAAAGTTTTCCGTTAAAAGCATTTGCGAAAGAGCGTCTAGATTAGCGGGCGCTTTTCCGCATAAAGCACTTTTGCGGAAAAAGCATCTGTAACCAATCTAGATCTTGCTTTAGCATAAAGCCCGATCGCCATTTTTGCGATCGGGGCTTTTTTCTTATAAAACAAATCTCAGCTGTCTACACTCAGCTGACTTTTGCCCGAACGGGAGCAGCATAGTATTTCCGCAAAAAGCACTGATTTCTTACAGCAGGAAGTCAGTGCTTTTGCGGAAATTCAAGCAGCCAGTGTAGACAGCTGGCCAGTTTTTCTGCCAAAGCGGCTGATTTTGCGGAAAAACTGGCCAGTCTAGACACAGCCATGCATGAGTTTCTGGCTGGCAGATGGGTATTTTATCCTAAGTTTTACCATTAAGTTTGATCAAAGTACAGCTTGTAAAAATTGAGTAAAGGACCTTATGATGTAGTCCCAAGTCCTGAGAGCACCATGATGCAAAACGTACACACAATCACTTTTTATGAACAAATTTTGAACGGTGTCCCAGAGATAGATTAGAGTAGAAAGTTATACTTGAACTGAAAACGTAAATTCAAAGGTAAGAAATAGAAAGAGAGATACAGAAGAGAAAAATGATCAGGCAAGCCCGCATTTCTCAATCACTGACAGGCTCATGGCTAATTTCCCAGTTATCAGCAGGGAACCCAAACAAAAACCCCAGCAAATATGCCAGCCAAGGAATCAGATGCCCAACGGGATGCTGCTGGTGGAAAAAGATATTCTACAGCTTGGCTTCTGTGCAGGACAGCTGTCAAACATGGTCCATCTGTGGCTACAGCTGTTAATTCCATTACTGAAGGAGAGCAGACAGAAGACAGAGAGGGGGTTTCCACACAGGATTAATGGGGTAAAAAATACTGCCAAGTCAGCATCACATTTACAGGGTTGTGCCAATTTTTTTTTTTAATTGGATGTTTTAAAATGTGCTTTCCTCTTTCAAACCGTAGATGGCCAAATCTAATTGATGGAAGAACATGATGGTTCGGGAATGATTCCTTTGCACTGACATTCAGAGTAGAGAATTAATAACTGATAGCTTCTTCTGACATTCTAAAGAAACCAGTATGTCTGTCACTACTGATGACAGCTCTGTAGGTCCTGAGGTGGCAAATGTACACATATTAATCAATTACACAGGGTTCCAAAGTTGAAAGAGAAAGATAATAGCACTTTCCATATACATTTACTCCTAAAATATTTGATATGGAATATATTTCAGATTGAACTGGAAATGTGTGGAATTAATTTAGCACTAAGCACACACTTTGAATGTACAGGCTGCAGTTATTTCCAACTAATTAGATTTTATAAACCAACAGCCCTCATACCACTTAAGTATTTAATAAAATTCTGTGCAATTCTGCTTTCCAGAAGTTTTTCCAGACCACTCTTTCTCATTCAAAATGTCCTTATTTACAACACTACAGTTCTTAAGGGTCTATGAGCACCTTTCCCAGTTATTTATTTAAGTTAGTCTGCTATAATCACAGGCCTCAATAGTTAATTATGTAAGCTTAGGATAGGTCTACAATACTATCCACTATATACTATATACTAAAATCCATCTAAGGCTAGGTCTAGACTGTAAGCTTCTTTTCGAATAAGCTTTTCCGGAAGAGATCATCTGGAAAAGCTTATTTCGAAAGAGTATCCACACAGCAAAAGCGTAACGAAAAAGTGATCTGCTTTTTCAAAAGATGGCATCCACACTGATTGGACACTGTCTCGCATTTGAGGCCACCCAGAACCAGTTCAGGCAGGGCATTAGGTCAGCAGTTGCTTCTGGGTACTGTTGCCTAAGGCTAGCTGAGACTTCAGCTTAAAGGGACACCCCTGGACAGCCCTTTCTCTGCTTCTGCTGCTTGCTTGCCTACCTCTCTGAGGGACAGCAAAGCTTTGGCAGTGCATGCTCTGGTTGCCCAGCTTTTGGACGCCACAGCATACTTCTTGCCATGGGGCCGGAGCTGCCTCTGGGTACGCGATGGACCCACCCGGCCAGGGTGCAGTTTCAGCAGGCTGCCTTCATGGTCCTGCATGAGCTTGACACTGAGCTCATCAGTGAGACCCTTTCCCTGTGTGCGGGAGCAATGCCCTTGCAACTGTACCCCACAGTGGAGAGATGCTTTTGGAGGCTGGACACCAGTTCGGACTGGTGGGACCAGCTGGTCATGGAGCGGTGGGACGACCAGCAGTTGCTTCAAAACTTCCGAATGAGGAAGTTTTCCCTTTGCTAGGGATATAATAGTATAATCAATCAACCGATTAACCAATAAGCAAAAGCTTATAGGTTAATGCTATAGACTACACACATTTTCCTCCCCCACCCCAACTAGTAAATTTTTTAGCAGTCCGGCTAGCAGCCCGGCTCAGTTCTGGCTCATGCCAGGGGCAGGACATACCCCTGCTGCAGCTCTGCATTTAAAGTGTATCAGGATCCAGGAGGGCAGGCAGCTCAGCTCAGCTCAGTTCTGATTCGTGATGGGTCCAGGAGCTCAGATCCCACCCCAGGCAGTGGCTGCTGCCATCGTTCTTACTGCTGCCTCTTTATGAGAGGCAGCAGCACAGGGTGACCAGCTCCTCTTGCAGACTGGCTGCTTGTTTTTAAGCAGGCTCCCTTCGCAGACCAGCTCCTGCCTGGCACCCCGTGCTGCTGCCAGCCTCACCCCCGGAGATTATAGAATAGTCAACTAACCGATAAGAATTCTTGAGGTTACCTGACTATTCAATTAACCAATATTTAACATCCTAATCTGAGCACCAGAACATTGCCGCCCAATACGTCAACCGCAAGGGCTATTTCTTCATGGTGCTGCAGGCCCTGGTCAACCACCGTGGACAGTTCATGGATATTTTCACTGAGTGGTCAGGCAAGCTGCACGACGCCCACATTTTCAGGAATTCCAGCCTCTACCACAAGCTGGAGGGTGGCACATTCTTCCCCCAGAGTGACTGTTGAGTTGAGGACGTGCAGATGCCACTGTGCAGCGTGGGGGACGCGGCCTACCCCCTGATGCCATGGCTTATGAAGCCATACACCAGACCCCAGCAGGGATCAATTCAATGCCCACCTAAGCAGGGCCCTTATCCAGATGGAATGTGCCTTCGGGCGCAATTCAGATGCCTCCTGACCTGCCTTGAGTACATTCCTGGGGTGATCTTGGCTTGTTGTGTTTTCCACAACATCATGGAGAAGAAGGGGGAGGCCTTCCTACCAAGGTGGGGAGTGGAGGCCCACCAGGAGGGAAGGGCCTTCGAGCAGCCGCCCACAGCCGCCATCCACCAGGCCCATCAAGTGGGGGTATGCATCCAGGAGGCCCTGAGTTTCTCTCAAGGGCCCCAGTAACTTTCCCCAGGGCCTCCCTACTAAGGGCCTGTGACTTGCCCCCCTATGCCTTTCCCACCACAACCCCTCCCTTCCCCCTTCCTTGTAGTGTCAATAAAGACAGCAGTTTTGTGTTGAAAACCAAGAACTTTGTATTTTTTTCCATAATAAAAGTAACTGGGGGGCTCAGAACCTGGATGGGGCAGGGAGGAGGGAGGCGCAGGGGTGGGAGTGGTTCATGGTGTGGCTGAAAGTGCTGTCTCGGGTCCAGGGACCTTGGCACGCTTGGGGGTGGGTGGGACCTGGGACAACAGGGAGGTAGTCAGGAGGGGGAGCTGGAGTGGGGTCAAGCATGGCAGAGGCATAGGCATGGCAGGGGGAGCAGGAGCAGGCGGGCAGAGAAAGGGGGGGAAGGAGAAGGAGCAGGAGCAGGGGCAGTCAGCTATCCATGCAGATACTGTCCCTGAGGCTGTGACCTTCTCTGTGAGCCGTGAGCAACAGTCCTCAGGCCAGAGGACAGTGGTGTTCCTGGAGTAAGGCCATGTGTGGCCTGGACAGCGAGCCCTGCCTCACAGGGGCCCCAAGGTGGCCAGGGGACCATGCTTCCTGCTCCCCCTGTCCCATGGAGAAGCAGGCAAGGGAATTGTCTGGCCACACTGGTATCCCATGGGCAGGAGAGGGGCCTGGAGCAGCCTGGTCTTCCATGGGGGCTGTACACAAACCTGCACTTGGCAGCACTGTCCGTGGGAGCAGGTGGTGCCTCGAGCATGCAGGCATGCCTGTGTGCTGTGTGCAGCACTCGTCAATCTGTGTGCAGCCATGGGTGTGCCCTTGTCCCTAGACTATTTCCAGTGGTGGCTAGTGGTGGTGGTGGGGGGCCTTCAGGGGTTAGACATGTGTGTGGCTTCCCCAGAGCCTGTGAGCGGGAGCCTGGGGGTGCTCCAGCGCTGCCTCCTGGGGCCGCGCGTGGCACAGATTGGTGCTGCACATGCTTCCACGTGCATGGAGTGTAGCACGATGTCCAGGCCGAGAAGGCCGAGCAACGATCACACCCATCCCCTCTATGCCCACCTCCCCCGTCCTGTGTGTGTGAAAACCTGAGAGCACTCACCTGATGATCCCTCACTGCCCTCAGAGGATGCCTGAAAGACATCCAGGCCCTGGGGTACCAGCTCAAGGGTGAGGGTGACCGTTCTGACCGTCTCGTCCTCCAGCTCCTCCTCCTCCCCACTCCTGTCCTGGGAGCCTTGGGCGGGCGACAACTGGTGTCTCCAGCCCTGACTCCATGAATATGGGTGGGGAAGGGGCTGAACCACCCCCCAGGATGTCGTGGAGTTCGCCATAGTAAGGGCAGGAGTGGGGTCCTGCCCCGGAGTGAGAGCTGTGCTCCCTTGCCCTGGCATAGCTCCTTGATTTTTGCTCCATACTTGTTCGAGGCTCTGGGGGTTGTGGCTTCTCGTGGCCAGAGCCTTGGCTATCCAGTCACATACGTTGGCATTGCAGTGCCGGGAGCGGAGATCCTGCAGGGTCTCCTCCTCACCCCACACCTCTAGGAGGGCCAGGATCTCTGCCCCAGACCACGATGGTGCACGCCTCTTCTGGCCCCTGGCTGGGTCCTGGGAGCCCTGGTCATGCTCCCTGTGAGGGCCAAAAGGGTCTCGGGTGGGTTTGTGGCTCGGGCATGGGTCCCAATTAGTGTGGCAGTCAGAGCCACATGGTGAGGTGCAGCTCTCTGGGCCAGCTTCCTGCCATAAGACTTATCTTATCCTGCCATAAGACTTATCCTGGGTGCCTGCAGCTTTTAGAGCTGGTAGGAGACAGGAACTATAGAGTTCTGATTAGTTTGCATGGAGTGGCCACCAGGGCACCTGTGTTATTTCCTGGAGGCCTCTTTTTTCAAAAGAACCCCCTTTTCCGTGTCCACACACGCCTTTTTCCGAAAAAGCTTTTTCGGAAATGGCTTCTTCCTCATAGAAAGAGGTTTACCACCATTGGAAAAACCCTTCCGTTCTTTTGACTTTTTGTCGAAAGAATGCAATAGCAACGTGGATGCAAGTATTGTTTTTCCAGAATAACGGTTGTTATTCCAGTGTCATGTTATTGGATTCTAAAGATCACTGTTGCACCCATGGGGGGTGTTTGCCCCAAAAGTCGGTACAAAGGGGGCCATGTGAGGTGTCACATGAAAGCTTATGTTCTACTGATTCTGTATATGCCATCACGTACTTGTATAATATCTGTATGTTGAGTTATAAATATATACTCTGTGTTGATGCTGGAAAATTCTGTCTCAGACAGAGCAATAGGCACAGAATGTTCAGCCAGTGGCTATGCTAATTAACAAGGAGACAATGAATCTCTAGGTGCCAATACACACCTAAGGAATGTGACTGATACCTGCAGACCAGCAGGGCATAATGGCTGCCAGCATGTGAAACAGAGATAGGTCGCTCAACCATGTGACCTGCTCTGACCAGGAATATACCAGGAGAAGTATATAAGTACCATGTGGCATCCTCCATCTTGTCTTCAGTTCAGCTCTGGGATCCCAGATGCAGCCTTGCAGGGAACAACGAGCCGGAAAGAACCGTGGACCCATCCTGACATAGGATGTACACCAAAGACTTATAAGATAGCAGTTTATAACATCTCTGCTAAGAGCCTGTATCGAGAACTGGGTGATTTGATGCATGTAATATATTCTCCTTAACAACCTTACTCTCATGCTTTTCTTTCTTTTAGTAATAAACTTTTTAGATTTTAGATTCTAAAGGATTGGCTCAGCGTGGTCTTGCTGGTAAGATCCAGAATGTAAATTGATTGGGACCTGTGGCTGGTTTCTTGGGACTGGAAGAACCCATTAGGGGTAGGTGAGATTGGGTTCTAAAACCCCTCACCTGTGTGCAGGCCCGGGGCTGATTGGGGCACAGGAAGAGCTGGGGTGTCAGAGGGGTTTTGCTCGTGAGGCTTCTGGCTGGCCAGATTGGCAGCTGAAGCATTCAGTGTGACTGGTTTGTGACCTGTTTGGAAGGTCTCCAGTCTGGGGCTGTAAGGAGCCCTGAGTTTTGAGCAATTTACCCTGAGCAGATGCCCTCAGCTGTGCCCAGACCCGGCCCGGTCTCTCACATCCGGAAAAATGCTGCATTGTAGACATACCCTATGCGAATAACATATTGGGAGTCGACATACCTTGAACTACTGCAGGGTCTACATTGTGGGGGTAGGGGTCAACAGAAGAAATTCTCTTGTTGACTTGCCTTATTATTCTCATCAGAGAGGGATACAATACAAGGGTTGGATGGAAAGCAATCTGTGGTCAATTTGGGATGTCTTCACTGGCCCTGCTAAATTGATCGCTGGTGCATCGATATCAGAATGTGGATCCCAGCTGTACTATACATGTAGCCTTACATGCAGAAATTAGTTTCCTTCAATGACAAATATTGTAAAAGTCTGGAGCCTTAAGAAAACAACAGGAACTAACTAAACAGTTTCACAACTTTCACTATTTTCATCATTAAGTTTCAAGCTCATGTTTTATATAAAAGCCCCAGCTCCTAAAGTCAGGCAAGAACATGAGAATCTCAGCTCTTTCCTTGCTCCCCACTCTCCAGATAAGTTGCTAGCCTTCATTGGTGAGGAAATTGTGAATGCTAAGGGCTCCAAAGGTAAACAAAATGCCCCAAATTAATTATTTTCTAAAATCCATTGTTATTAAAATATAGTAAGACTTGGATTGTCAAGATCTAGCACAGACCCAAATCAATTTAATAAATACCAGTTTCAAAAGCCTTGAATGCGTATGGGAGACAAGGTGTTACAGTTGTAGAAACTGATGGCTTGCAATAGTCATGGCACCCTTTGCTATATAAGTGGAGCCCTCTGGAGAAAGCAGACATTTTCAGAATTATTCTTTAGCATTCCCAATGTCAAGTATTAAAAATCATGAGACTGGCTTAAAAATAATGAGTTCTCAACCAAGAATCCATGTATCCCTGGAGGTCTTCCAAATGTTACATCAACTCATCTAGAGATTTTCCTAGTTTTACAGGCTACATAAAAAGCACTAGCAAAGTCGGTACAAACTAAAATTGCATGCAACTTGTTTATATTGTTCTATATACTATACACTAAATTGCAAGTACCATACTTATATTCCAGTTGATTTTATAATGATATTGTAAATATGAGAAAGTAAGCAATTTTTCAGTAATGCTGTGCTGTAACACCTTTGTATTTTTATGTCTGATTTTGTAAGCAAGTAAATAGTTTAAGTGAGGTAAAACTTGAGGGGATATGCAAGAAAAATCAGACTACTAAAAGGGGTAGAGTTTTCCGGAAAGATTAAGGCACGCTGAGCTACTAGACCTTCAGCAGGTATGAGAAGAAATGAAGGATAAATCCATTGTGACATAAATATTCCTGTTTGGATGAAAGATTACTGAAGCATTTAAATGACTTCATCAATTAAAATCAGAAAATAAGATAGTTTCCAGATGTCATATTTCTTAATTTGTCAAGACATCTAGGGGGAAAAAAAGAGGATGTCTTCAACAGTGTTAAACTTGTTATATGGAGTACTGAAAAAAAAATCAATATAACATCAGAGAAAGATGTGCACACACTACAGGCACATCTACACTGCAGAGTTATTTTGAAATAACCAACGTTATTTCTAAATAACAAGGTGCGTGTCTACACAGCAAGCCTGTTATTTTGAAATAATTTCAAAATAATGGGCTTCTTATTCCAGAATAATAAACACTTATTTCATGAGGAATAACACCTATTTTGAAATAAGTTTTGAAATATGGTATGTGTAGATGGCACAGCTGTGGTTATTTAGAAATAATTGGACTACAGGGATTCTAACAGATGCCTGGTGACCAGTATGTCCCAATCAGAACTCTATAATTCCCCTTCCCCTACAGCCTTTAAAGGTGTAGCCAGAGGGAAAAGGGCTTGTGGCACAAAGCAGGCCCTGCCAGCCCTTTGCCATGCAGCAACAGCCTTCACTACCTTCTCTGCTGCCATGAGTGACCCCAGCGCTCCCACCAAGCCCCCCATGGCTGCAAGCAAGCTGGCAACCAGCTCCTAAGTGCCTACCCATGAGCAGAAGAGAAGGGCACCAAACTGGTCTAGTGCAGAGATCGTGGATCTCCTGGAGAGAGGAGACTAACTTCCAGGATCTCTACAATGATGTATATGGCTGGATAGCCGTCAGTCTGGCCCACAAGGGCCACATGCGCACCCAGGGACAGGTGCGCATTAAAGTCAAAGAACTGAGCCAGGCCTATACAAAGGCCAGGGAGTGGAACTCACTCTCCAGAGTGGCACCCCAGTGATGTCAGTATTATGAGCAACTCCACCACATCCTGGCAGGAGGATCAGTCTCTTCCCTCCTCTTGTCGTCAGCTCCAGCCTGGACATGCCCGTCATCAACGTCCACAAGGATGGGCCTGTGGACAAGGAAAAAGAGGAGGAGGCGGCCAGCATTGACACCATACCCGCCAGCCAGGAGCTCATCCTGTCCCTGGAGCTGTCCCCCACTCCCAGGATGCCTTGCAGGACTTGGATGAAGCCAGGGAAGGTCCATCAGGTGAATTCCATTACCTTCCCTAGACACACACAGGGGGAGGCGCCGGGTGGCAAGGGGCTGCATGTTCCTCACTCAGCCTTCTCGGCCTGGGGATCCCACAGCAGTTTGTGCACATGGGTGCACATGAAGTGCCAGTCCAGAGCAAACAGCCGCATGAGGCTGCCTCAAAGGAACCTGGTGCTCCTGCTCATAGGGTTTCTGGAGAGGCTTGCCTTACTCCTGATTCTGTGATTGGACCCCTTCCTACCAAGAGCCATCACTAAGGAGGCTGGGGTCATGGGCACACACAGCAGTGCCGCACACAGCACACAGTCATGCCCACACTCCTGGGGCAGCAACCGCTCCCAGGCAATCATGGTGAGCTGGAAGACACCAAACCCCTCTACGGAAACCTGCCGGATGGAGGAAAAGAAGGGAACCCCTTCTCTTTGGCAAGCGGCATCTGCCGCTCACAAACACCTCTCCCAACAGCATCCCCCCCTCTTCTCCAGCAGACAGGGATAGAAGTCCTCTCCCTGTGGGACACTACAGCACCAGGAGATGCACTTTGAGCTCCAAGAGCTGGCGAGTGCTTTGCTGCAGGTCCAGCTTCATGGCTGGAGTGCCGTGGTGTCCACAAAGGCAACCAGAGCATGCAGTGAGATGAGTTTGCTGTCCCTCAAGGAAGTAGGCAAAGGTGAAGAGCCTGAGACACAACTGCAGAGGGCAGTCCCTTTAAATACAAGCCTCAGATAGCCTCAGGCAGAAGCTACAGGATGTGACTGCTGTCCTGATGCCCAGCCCAGAGTGCTTCTGGAGGGCTTTAAATGTGATTCAGCCTCCAATCAGTGTGGATGCGCTATTTCAATGGGGATTTGTAATGTGGCTGTGCTATTTCAAAATAGCTATTTTGGGAGTTATTATTCCAAAATAGCTTATTTTGAAATAAGTGTATAGTGCAGACATACTCTAGAAGAGTGTTGGAAAAGGGCTTTAGAATGAGATAAATTCTAGCTGTCTGAAATCATACCTATTAAATAAGATTTTTTTTATCAGTTTAAATGTATATTATCTTCAAAAACAAATAATAGAATATAAAGGAAGCTAAAGACCCCTTACTTTACTAGATTTTTACCTTCAAATCAATTTAATAAGAACATAAGAATGGCCGTACTGGGTCAGACCAAAGGTCCATCTAGCCCAGTAGCCTGTCTGCCGAGAGTGGCCAGCGCCAGGTGCCCCAGAGGGGGTGGACCAAAGACAATGATCAAGTGATTTGTCTCGTGCCATCCATCTCCAGCCTCTGACAAACAGAGGCCGGGGACACCATTTCTATCTCCTGGCTAATAGCCTTTTATGGACCTAACCTCCATGAAATTATCTTTAATTAGCTTCTCTTTAAATTGTTATAGTCCTAGCCTTCACAGCCTCCTCTGGCAAGGAGTTCCACAGGTTGACTATGCGCTGTGTGAAGAAGAACTTTCATTAGTTTTAAACCTGCTACCCATTAATTTCATTTGGTGTCCTCTAGTTCTTCTATTATGGGAACTAATAAATACCTTTTCTTTATTCACCCTGAGTAATAATTTCTCATTTCTCTTTCATATAAGAAATACCACTTAGCAGTATGGATTTTTGAGTCACATCGAAATGCAGAATGATTGTTGTACATACAAAACAACTGTTTAGCAAAAATGTCACAAGGATTTTTTGTTAAACCCACAAACTGAAAATAAACAATTGCATGATTTGCCACAGTTTCACTATTGAGGAAATGATTAATGTTTTTAAGCAATTTTTCCAAACGTGGAAACAATAAACATAGAAAAATAGGTTTAGTCAGTCACGCTGTTAATATATGTAATAGGTGTTTTTCTCAGTCTGTTGTTAATGATTCTCTGAATGTCCAAGGTAAACCAACATTATTGTATATGGCTCCAATCCAGCAGCAGCACTTGCTCATTCAGTAGTTTTATACTCCTGAATAGCCTCATTAAACTGAGCACAAGTTTGCAGGATGGGGGCCTGAAATGTTTTAAAACTAATTAAAATGTTTAACGTGAAAGGGAAAAATAAGTCTACAGAAGGCATTATGATTTGTATCATCCCTAACCAAAATAGCCATTTCCTGTTCTTGGTTCTAGAAACAGCAATCTCAACAACTGGGTAGGATATGCTCATTGTGGAAGCTGTACTGCAAAACTCAGTATCAACTTGCTGAGGGGTCAAGGACCTTATACGTTGACTCTGTGCTAACGACTCAAATGTTGCTTGGAATGAAAAGGAGGGTATATTTCCTGGGTACTTCAATAAGCTTTTACACCTACGTATACAGAAGCAAGAGAACTTACAACTCTACTCTGTTTTCTTGCACTCATCTCTGCTTCCTGTCTAGCTTGACTTGTACCAATAGTCATAAGAGCAAGAAAAAAGGGCCACGTCCAACAAACCCCTACTCAAATATGGGAATGGGAACACTAACTGTCTAGGCCCAGCATATAGAAAACACATTGCAGCGATATGAACATTTAGGCGAGTTAATCCACTGGGGAACCAGCCTGCTCATATTAATGGGCACAATGTTCTGCTCTTCTTACCTAGCCAACCCAAGATCTTCCACAGGACAATGAACAGAAATGCCTAACCTTACTCCCACCTCCCTCATCACCAAAGCCTCTATATCTGTACATAAAGGACGTTGGCAACAGTACAGATAAGGTATAGTGCCAACTATCTAGCATATGCTACCAGCCCTCTTGAATTTATTTATAATGCTTGCTTCTGGGGAATGGTCTTTCATAGAATAAGGAAGAAGCAGCTTGTATTGTGACATTAAGAAACATTTTTATAATTATATATTTGTGCCCATTATTCATAGATCTTATTTTCAACAAACCAAGTACAGTAAAACTCCAATAGTCCGGCATCCAGTTGTCTAGCACTCCTGATAGTCCGGCATCAACTGGAACCCGGAACTGCTCAGGTCAGCTGCTCTCACGGCCCAACCGCTGTGAGCCTTATGCGCTATCATGGCCCGTGCCGTTCTGCTCACAGTCCCCCAGCACACACAGCGTCCAGGCTGCACGTGCTAGCAGCCGGTCGCTGAGCATAGGCAGCTGCTTCGGGACCTGGACATAAGGTTGGGGGAGAAGGGGGATTGGGTGACAACAAGGGGGGGGAGGTGTTTGGCTCTGGGGAAGGGGAGGGGAGGGAAGGGGGACTGGGTTGCACACAGCATCCCGGCCAGCTCATTGAAAAGCTGGCTGCTCAGCGCATGTGCCCCAGCACCTGGAGGGAGACGTGCGGCTGTACCAGCGGCTCCAGGACCCAAGCATAAGGTGAGGGGGGAGGGAGAGGGATTGGGTTGGGGAGTATGCCCCCTTATAGTACCTCCCGGTACTCCAGCATATCCGATAATTCAGCACCACCTAAATCCCAAAGGTGCTGGATTATCGGAAGTCTACTGTATTAGTAAAATGAGTTCAGCTGTCCTAAAATTGATCCTTCAGCCTGATCCAGTTTCTGTGGAACTCAATGGAAAGACACATTTGACTTAAGTGGCAGCTAGCCACTAGTTCTTATACATTTGCTAAAATGTTTGACTATTAGTTAACTGATAATGTCTAAAATAAAAAGTTAGGGTATGTCTACACTTGCACCCTCTTTTGAGAGAGGGATGCAAATGAAGACATTCAAAATTGCAAATGAAGCTGGGATTTAAATATCCCACCCTTCATTTGCGTAATTGCATTATGGCGCTATTTCGAAATAGCGTTATTTTGAAATAACAGACGCTGTTAAGATGCGGTTATTTCAAGAGAAAACCCTTCTCTCGAAATAACCCTTATTCCTCATACAATGAGGTTTAACAGTTATTTCGAGAGAAGGGTTTTCTCTAGAAAAAACCGCGTCTTAACAGCATCTATTATTTCGAAATAGCGCCAAAACAGGATTATGCAAATGAAGCACAAAATATTTAAATCCTGGCTTCATTTGCAATTTCAAATGTCTTCATTTGCATCCCTCTCTCGAAAGAGGGTGCAAGTGCAGACATACCCTTAGTGAAAAAGTCTGCGCACCCACAATCTCCAGCTTAAGTACTTGCAACTTCTGAGTAGCACTGTTTAGTGAATAGCTACAGCAACAGTAGAAAAGTCTCACTTTTTTTTTTAAAAGTAGGAAAAGCAGATAAATGCTGCAAAGAGGCTCAGCAACAGAAGAATTTTTGTGCAGACTAATTTCAAACAATTCTAACTCTTAAAGGAAAAAATTGAAGCCACTCTTATGAGGCTCAACATCACATAAATGTTCACAGTTTAGTAAGCACTCATCATCAACAACCATGGGCTCAACGCCCGTTAGTGTCCGATGCCTCCCTCACTATTTCCTTCCATCTTTTCCTGTCCAGTGTGGAGTGGCTTAGTTTCTGTAGAAAACACACCTCACCATTTTTAATTGCTATGGACTGTTTGAGCTAAGTAGTGATATAGCTCCTGATTTCTTCACTGTTGTGACAATAGCAACATAAGGAACAAACCTAATAGTCCAAACCAAATTCCTGCTTCAGTAATGGATAGACCAGTTATTCCAAGTGTAATTAAACAGTCTATTCAAGGAGACAAGTGCTTCTAATTTTGTTACCTTTTATCCACCCTGCTATGCTGAGCAATTTTTGTATGAAGCAACTAGAGGAAGCAACTTGTATAGTGATTTGTATCTTAAAATTTTTTCACAAATGTTACTCAATCTTTCTCATACTCCACTGTGACATGTGAGGAGAAAAAGACACAGAGAAATTAAATGACTTTTCATGGTCACAGAGTTCCTGATCAGTACTAGGGATATTACATAGCGTGTAATTGAATAGTTGTGTAACCGCATAACATTTTAGCAGTTATGTGACTCATTGATAGTCACTGGGGGCAGGGCCAGCAGCCAGTGGTCTCCTGGCCCCACTCCCGGGGAACCCCTCTCTGTTAGAGAGGCAGCATCATGGTTGCAGCAGTCCCTGTCCGTTGGGAGTCTGAAGCAGCAAAGGGGATGGGGAATGCATGTAGTGGTTTGGATTAACCAATAAACTAAGGTTTATTGGTTAATTGAGTACACATTGACATCCCTAATCAGTACTCAATCGTAGACACAAGGGACTTGAAGAAACCTCAATAAATCATCAAGTCCACCAGACCCCTGATGAGGTGGGACCAAGTATACCTAAGCCATTCCTGAAAGTTCTTACAAACTTTCTGTGATGGGGATCCCACCTCCCTTGTAAACCTATTCCAGATTAATTACTTTATTCCAGAGCTTAATTACCCTTACCATTATTACATTTTTCCTAATATCTAGCCTAGGTTTCCCTTGCTGCAGACTAAGCCCATTATACTTGTCCAACCTTCAGAGACAAGGAGAACAGTTGATCACAGTCCTCTTCATAAGTTCTTAATATAGCTGAAGATGATTAACAGGTCCCATCAGTCTTCTTTTCAAGACTAACTATGCCATTTTTAACCTTTCCTCGTAGATCAAGTTTTCAAAACCTTTTTAAATTTTTGTTGCTCTTCTCTCTACCTTCAATTTTTCCAAATCTTTCCACAAGTATGGCACCCAGAATTGGACACAGTAGTCCAGATGAAGCCGCTCCAGTTCTGAGTAGAGCGGGACAATTAACTCCTGTGTCTGACTTACAACACTCCTGCTAATAAATCCCAGAATATTAACCTTCACAGTGTTGACTCATCTTCAATATGTGATTCACTATAACTCCCATGTCCTTTTCAGCAGCACTGCCACCTAAGCAGTCATTCCCCATTTTGTAGCTGGGAATTTGATTTTTCTGTTTTTGCACTTATCTTTACTGAATTTCATCTTGTTGAATTCAGACTGATCCTCACATTTGCCAAAGTTGTTTTGAGTTCTAATCCTGTCCTCCAAAGTACTTGCAACCGCTTCCAGCTGGGTGTCATCCATGATTTTTTATAAGCTTACTTTCTACTTCGTTACCCAAGTTATCAGTGAAAATATAGAATATTAACAAACTCAGAACTGACTCCTGCAGGATCCCTACATACATCCCTCAGTCTAAAAGGGAATCATTTATGACTACTTTGAGTCCAGTGATTGAACTAGTTGTGTACCCACCTTGTAGTAATTTTATCTAGACTACATTTCTCAAGTACAGGGATTGGCAACCTTCAGCATGCGGCCTAAAAGGGTAATCCACTGGCAGACCATGAGACAATTTGTATATTTTGACCATCCCCGAGCATGGACACCTGCAGCACTCAAGGGGCCCTATTCTTAATTCATCTGGTTTTTCAGAGTGAGGTGTGAATAAATAAATATATTAACTTAATAAAATGAAAAAGTTAAAGTTAAAATGCAATTGTTCTATTAGACTATATACAGAAATTTGTTTAATGAACACATTTCTATAAATAGTAACGTTTTGTAACAGTTTTTAGAACAATCTTACTATTTAAGAAGTAGTAGCAGTACCAATACCAAAATGCAAATACTTAAAAAAAAAAACCCCAAAACATCACATACATCTAGAGTGAAAAATCATGTCTCTTTACCCCAACGTACATAATATTTACATTTTCCAATGGGATATCTCTAACTGCAAATACAGCACACCATGAAACCCATTACAAACATTAGAAGCAATTTTCAAGTGAACTGCAAATATTTTTTTCCCCAGGAAGAATGCATTGTTGAGTCTACCACATCTATACGATGCCATGTTTGAGAAATACTTTCTCCATTCTAGATCTAATCCATCTTGTCATTTAGTTATGTGATGTTCTTTCACTAAACAGCAGAGACTAGTTTCCAAAATTTTAATCATAACTGCACGAGGAATACAAAATAATAAATTTGCATTATATTTGGGATTGATCAGAGAGGTGCTTTACTTCAGATTTGTTTCTTCCCTACTATCCAATCTAACAGGAAGTAAGTAATAAGCAGAGGGAATTACAGTGAAAGTTAATAAAACAAGCCTTTTCCACCAATTAAATTAGAAAATACAAACAGTACTTTGCCATCAAGTTTCAATAGGTGATCCAGGAAATTGCAGTTCCTCACAGAAGTGTTGCATTCCTAGACTATCCTAATGCCCTTCCGTAGTACAGAGAGTACAGTGACACAAACAAGACAGTATTTACAAGAGACCAAGGAGCAACAGCTCCACCACCCCACACCCCAATTAATAGTTATATTAAAGTCCTTTAGCCATTCATAGCTCATCGTGTTTTGCAGGGTCCATGGTGGGTTTAATGAAAACTCCTTCCATTGCCATCCAGTAGTTGTGATGATTAGGAGAAGACATGCCATGAACTTCCCGTTGGCCTCTGATTGGGTGGCCATATTGTTCTCCCGTTATTGAAAGGAATACATCAGTTCCTATGTGCTTGAAACGCACTGCATCCTCCCGCTCCCAGTGTGTCCCACTGCATTGTACAGTCCATATATCCAAGTCATCTCCTTCACCATCATCACCAAAGGCACTTACTTCCTGAATCAGAAATAAAGGAACATCAATGATACTTAAAACATCAACTACTGAGGCAGCAGAGAGATTGTAAAAACAAAGGTAGATGGGAATCAGAATGGCAAAAGAGCTAACCCAGATGAGATAATTTGCCACCTGTATACTCCAAAGGTAAACTGCCAAAAATAAAGGTATTATAAACAAAAATAAAACAGAAGAAATGGGACAAAATATTCTTCAGACATAGGGCTCACCTTCCTTTCTCTCAGCAAGATAGTATGGCTTCTGTAAGGTATTTTAGTCACTCTTATAAAACCTCAGTCATTTATTTTATTACTATTTATATTGCAGTATCACCTAGAGATCCCAACCAAGATCTGAATTCCTTTGTGCGATGAACTGTACAAACACACAGTAAAGAGAAAGACCCTTCTCAAAGAGCTTAGAATCTATGTAGAGAAGACAAAATGTGGGAGTCCATGTGACTTGCCATGGTCACACAGTAGGTCTCTGAACATGTCAGAAACAGAACTCAGGTATCATGTATCCCAATATAGCGTCCTATTCACTGTACTATGCAACCTCGGGTAGGAAGACTCCATTGAGTACTTGTGGAAACACAAAACAGCTAAATAAGAAATTTCTAAGAAGTATTTTCAGTTTTTCAGAAGTACTTGCTGAAAGATGAAGGGAAGAGCTGGGAGGATTAAGTAAGGGAAACACTTATCTTCAGAGAAGTACAAAGATTAAATGTCCAAGCGTGACTGCAGAAGCAAAAGGTTCCTTTGATGGGGTGGGCTGACAGTAAAATGAGGATATAGAGAGAGTCTGTCTATACAGCAGCTGGTACGTTGCTTCCCAGCAGGTACCTCTACTTGAGTTTGTGCACTAAAATCCGAAACATGGCTATGGATGGGGGTAAGTGGTAGCTTCAGCTAGCTGCCTGAATACAATTCTGTCTGGCCCCTGTGTACATGTTCGAGCAGGTAGCCTAAGCAACTGCAGCCACATTGTTATTTTTTGAGCTGAATTAGTGTGTGTCTGTCTACCAGCACTGGAAAGCACCCTTCTAGCTGCTATGAAGATATACCCTTAGAGGTTTGCCCAAGCTCACATATAGAGCCTGAGACAGAATGGGTCTCATAGGTCCCTGGCTAACATCCAAACCACTAGACCATGTTTAGTATCATGCTGGTCACTTTACCAAATGACTGCTCCAAATTAGGACGGAGACTATTGTAGACACTTTTTTCACATACAAGAGAAATGAATAAAGCACAAGCTTTGAAGGCACAACTCACCATCTTACCTGATTGTTGGACAGTGGTGACTGGAAGTGATGGGTATGTAAATTTTTTCCTGTGTTCACATGCGTAAGTCGTATTGCCTGCCCACACTTCACCGGTGTTCCTCGTTGGCAAGTGTCATCATTTTTCCCTCGAATCCGCCAGTAACTGTTAGCATCATCTGAAGCTTCAACTCCAGTCACTGACTGCTGTCCACTTCCTGTTTCAAAATAATTTAAATGGCAGTTGACCTAACCCACCTGTCACCACTTCAGGGAATCACAAATAATTTATTGATAAAGAGCATCAATCCATTCAGATTTATAATTGGAGGGGACTAGCAAAGGAAGGTTACCAAACTAATTTCCTTTCTTACCCTATTTTGACACCACTTCTCTCATGAGTATAGCTTCTAGATCAGGGGTGGGCAATAATTTTTGGCTGGGGCCATTTGAAAAATTTTTGAAGTGCCCCTGGGCTGCCTGGAAGGGGTGGGGCCTAAACTGGAAGGGGCGGGGCCAGGATGCTTCTGGGCTATCCCATCCACAGACCATGATTGGTCTGGGAGTGCGGGAGCCCCTTTGCTCCCCCTTCCCACTAGGCACCCACTGCACCCTGCTGCATGTTCCTTGCAGGGTGAGGGTGGGCCGGGAGGCGGCATCGGGCGCTCCCCCTACCCCCAGGCCAATCAGGGACTGGGAAGCGCTCAAAACCTCCTCCCACCCTGCGAGGCGCACGTGGCACTTTGAAGTGCTGCACGTTCCTCATGGGCCTGGGGCAGGGCGAAAGAAGTTTCATGCAGCTTCCCTGCCCCCAGACCCTGATTGGCCTGCGGGCGGGGGGGGAGCACCGGAAGCCTCCTCCCGCCCTACCCCCATCCTGCGAGGAGCACGTGACACTTCAAAGTGCTACACACTCCTCGCAGGGCGGGAGGAGGCTTTGTGTGCTCCCCCCTCCCCCAGGCCAATCAGGGCCTGGGGGCAGGGGAGCTGCGCGAAGCTTTCTTCACCCTGCCCCCTCCTTGCATGGGCACACGGCACTTTGAAGTGCTGTGCACTCCTCGCGGGGTGTGGGGGAGGGCAGAGGAAAATTTGCACGCTCCTCCGGCCCCCAGGCCAATCAGGGTTTGGGGGTGAGGGAGCACGTGATGTCTTCTCCCACCCTGCGAGGAGTGTGTAGCACTTTGATGTGCAGCATAAACTTGCAGGAAGCATAAGGGATCTGTCGAAAAAGGCTTTCTTTCTTGACAGATCCCCCTCTAGACAGCCGCTTTTTGCCGACAAAGTGCTGAGTTGGCAAAACGCGGTGGCCATTTTTATGCAGATTAGGCGCGGGATATTTAAATCCCTGCCTCATTTGCAATGTCGACCTGCCTAATCTGCATTCCTCTGCAGACAGAGGGATGCAGTCTAGACATACCCACAGAGAGGCAGCAGCGTGGGGGGGAGGGCAGGCAATTCTGCGAGAGCTGATACAAGTGGGAAGCCAGCTTTCCACGTGTACTGGCTTCTACCTGCCCTCTCACCCTCCACACTGCCTCTAACAGAGAGGCAGCAGTGCAGGGTCATAGAGAGGTACCTCCGTGAGATCTGGTGCTCATGGGGAGCCGGCTTTTAAGCTGACTCCCCCAGAGAACTGGCTCTCACCTGTCTTCCCCTACTGCCTTTGATAGAGGTAGCAATGTAGAAGTGTGTGTGTAGTTATTTAGATTAACCTATAAGAACAGGCTTATCAGTCTTATTGGTTAATCATTTAAATGACTATACACTAACATCTCTAAATCTCACCTGTGATCTAAAACCAGAAAAAAAAATTGCTGAACATTTGAGGAGCAAAGAGAAACTAACATATGAATATTATCCAGGGATGCCATGATTTTCATAAGTGCTGTGCAGTATTTTCTCTAATCTTTTAAATCCATGTGCGAAATATATTTCTATATATGTACCAAGGCCTGTGCAAACATGCACCACCAGTGGAAAAAAAAACCCCTAGCCATTAATCAAGCTGGGCAGTATCTGCATCTGTCCTGGGACCCCCAAATGCACAGTTTACAGGAAACACTAGTGTTGTGTCCTCACCATTCCCTGCACTGATTTCAGTGGGAGAGGCAGGTGCTCTGCACCGTAGACTATGGGGTTCTGAAGAAACAGAAGCTTGCTCATTAAATCAAGCCGTTTTAATGAAGGCTCCAGACGTCCTTGGGGACGTCCCCTAACTGTTCTGAATGGCTCAGCCCTGCAGACTTATCGCTAAGGAAGCTGTAAAGCTCAGTGACAAGCATGCAGCATGTGAGGACTTGGCTGCTGACATGCCCTCCGTATGGAAAATGAAATCCGGGGATAACTAAAAGGCCATTTTTGCATTTTCTCTCCCTCCTAAAGGGCTTCTGCGACAGAGGCACTAACCATGGGAGCTGCCCTTCCTTTCACCCTCTTCCTTCGCCCTCGTGGGAGCCCATTCAGCGGCGCTTGCCTAACAGCAGCAGGTTTCTTCGGGAGCCACCCTCCCCGCCCCGCGAAAGCCTCGTGCTTACAGATGAGGGCAGCCCCCCCCCCCCCCGCCGCCTCAGGCAGCCCCCGCCTCAGGCAGTCGCACTGGCACCGTTGCTGCATGGCCTCGCCAAGACGGGCAGCGCCTCCCCACCGGGCTCCATCCGCGCCCCGCAAGCAGCTGCCTTCCCCGCCCGTTGCAGGGAGCTGCCAGCCCGCGAGCCGGGCTCCCCAGGGCAGCTGAGTTCAGGTCCCGGGGTCACCCCGCCGCCGTCACACAGCAGGCTACCCCCCTCCAGGCATCGCCTCCCAGCTCTCCCGCGCTCCCCACCGTCCTCCGTCCGGCCTACCTGGCCCCCTCGCGGCTCTCCCGCCGCCGGCCCCCGGCCCCGATCCTCACCTGATCCGTACTTGACCTCATGCGAGTGCAGCCGCACGTTGTGGCGGGTGTTCAGCAGCTTCAGCACCGACCCGCAGGTCACAGCGCCCGGCACCGGCTCCTTGCCGCGGCCCGACTCGCACAGCAGCGCCAGGAGCAGCAGGAGACAGCGGCGCCGCATGTCTCCTCAGCCCGGCGCCCGCTCGCCCACCCGCCCGCGCGCGCAACGAACCGCCCCGGCCGCTTCCGCAACCGACCGGCAGCCCGCTTGCCGCTTCCGCATCTCGGCCAATCGCACGATGCCAGCACCGCAGCCTGCCAATCCCCGCCCGCCTCTCTTCCGACTTCGCCTCCGCATTGGGTCGCCACCTGCTCGGACCGCACACAGCGTACACGAAGGGGGAGCCCATTGGGCAGCGGGAGATGCCCAGGCAACCAATCACAAGAGGTAGCGTGGCACCGCGCAGGGAACTGACCCAAAGGGAAACTAAAATCCGGAGACCAAGGGGATTAGTCAGTGGGGCTTGTGGGAACTAGCAGGTGGCTGGGCCTTCGACGTGTGGGGCTGCCTCATGGACAGTCACTGCTATAGGGACTGGCAGCAGCAAGAGGCCCAGCTGTCATCCTGGCAGCCAACCCTCCCTAAACATCAGGGGGTTAGCCCTGTGCTCAGCTAGCTTCTTCTGGCACCCACACATCAGGCAAAGCAGAACATGCCTCAGGGTGCCCTGACTGCCTCCCATTGCAGTGGAACATCAATATGCTGTGATGCAACACCATGAGCAGACTTGATCTATTTTTTTTTTATCCACTTGAGAATTTTCTGCCTTTCCAAAAAACAAAATTGAGCTCTCAGTGTGGAAAAACTTAAGAAGTTTTCAAACAAAGCCCCCAGCACCAAACTAAAAAATCCCTCCTTTTTTTGAGGACAGCAGACATGTTCTGCTAAGTGTTTGTTTAATTTTAAGTCACAAATATTGTTACTCATCACTTTATCTACAGGAGCAACAAGGGTAGGAGATGACACTGAGAGAACTACTATGTGGACTGTCTTAAGTATGCATTTGACATTGGATATAGGGCCTGTACAATATACTACATTCATGACTGGAAGCATGGTGTAGCTACCAATGTAATGCTCTTATGAAAGCAATATAATTTTCCTGGGTCAGAACAAAAAGTCTCCAAGCAACAAAGACACAACAGCATAGAAGTGGGGCTCTGCTTTGAATTATCTTGGATAGTTTGGGTAGCACATCACCACTCTGGGCTAGTGAGAACATCATGAGATACTCATTAGACTCCATTTTCCACCAGCTCTGAATCTACCAACCCCTTTGCTTCCCTCCTACATGATGAAACTCAATCATTCACTCAAAGATTTGTTATTTGACTTGCTTATATTAACCTATTATACTTGTAGAGCAGTGTCCCTCACTTTTTGGTTCATGCCTTTTTAAATAGCCTGGATTAAATTAAACTTCAGTCCTAAATCTCCCTGAACCACAACAGTACCCCCACATCCTGCACCATGTCCATTTTTGTTAATCAGAAAATCCTTTTCTATTGCTTGTTGCTTGTATCTAATCCAATAGAATGCAAATGAATATGGTGCAGTTTGACATTTGAATACCTTATTTTTATTTCTTCTTGGAGGCTCTTCTCTTCTTCTAAGACAACAGATCGCTTTTGTTACTGCTTTTTAAACAAGGCAAAACAGATGTCTGTGGTTGCCATGTTAGCCATGGAAAATCAATAATATGGGGCTTTAGCTGGCACCTGTTTGTCTTTCTGGGCAGTCACTAATTCCCAGTGCATTTAGTGCAGTTTATGTGGTGCTTCTTACAGTGCTTTTCAGTTGTACTTTAGAAACATAATTGGGTTAGAACAGTTGCCAACAAAAAACCCCATCAGTGCCAAACAACTATGGCAATTAACAACCACGTTATTGCTATAAGAGCTATTGTTGGATTTAGTAGGCTGCTGTGAGCTGCAGATAAACTCTCCCCTGAAATTATATGATGGGGATGCAATAGAGATATGCCTCTTGGAGGGGAGAATTATAATTTCTCTTCATGCACATGAAGCAAAATCAGTGAAACTAACCACAATTCAGCCAACAGCTAGAATGTCTTTAGCTCTTACTAACTTAGGCTACATCTACACTGCAGGCTTTTTGCGCAAGAAC
Organism: Rafetus swinhoei; assembly: GCA_019425775.1. Classification (NCBI taxonomy): domain Eukaryota; kingdom Metazoa; phylum Chordata; order Testudines; family Trionychidae; genus Rafetus; species Rafetus swinhoei. Next base: position 13,669,062 of record CM033425.1, on the reverse strand, counting down.
GGCCATTCTTGCGCAAAAACTTGCTGAGCGTCTACACTGCATGCGTGTTCTTGTGCAAGTAAATTTATATGAAAGCGTCGGAAAAGAGGGCTTCTTGGCAAGAGTTATTCCTCTCCCCACAAAGAATAAGCCCTCTTGCGCAAGAAGGTATTGTGTTCAGGCAACAGGGATTTCTTGCACAAGAAACCCCAATGGCTAAAAATGGCCATCAGAGCTTACTTGCGCAAGACAGCATCCACACTGCCATGGACACTCTTGTGCAAAAGCACATCTCTTGTGCAAAGGCACATGGTTGTGTGGACGTGCTCTTGCGCAAGACCTTTTGCACAAGAACTCTTGTGCAAAACAGTTCTTGCACAAGAAGCCTGCAGTGTAGACGTAGCTTTAATGTTACAGTCCTTAGGTTGTGGTCTTGATTTTTAGAGATGCTGAGTACTCACAACTAGGGATGTAAATTCCTGTTCTGTTCTGTTTAACTGGTTAACCCCTTAAACAGGGTTGGGAGTGGGGTTGCTCTGGCCAGGCCTGCTGCAAGTGGGGGCTGCTCGGACTGGGCTGGAATGCCCCTGCCCATGGTGCACTGTTCTGGGCAGGCTGAGCTCATGATGGGTGGGGACTGCTCCAGCAGGACTAGAGTGCCCTTACCTGCAGCACGGTGGGCCCTTCTGAGCTTGAGCAACTGCTTGCCCACATTGAGCAAGGGGCTACTCCAGCTCCTACTAATTAACCATAACTGGGAAGCATTAGCTGGAAAGGGTGATGCTTACTGGTTAACCCATTAACCATTCAGATTCCTACTCACATGGGCTACTGAGTGCCAGTGCTCCTGCTAAGCTTCACTGCAGCACAGCTTCACATGTGATTAATCAGCATCGCAGAATCAGAGGCTCAGGGCCTAGTGCACAAAGCTCACTGACTGGGCAGGGCTGATTGATCACTTGTGAAGCTGTACTGCTGAGAACACAGCTGAGCACCCATGAAAATCAGGCCCTAATGAACTTTTCAGTAGGAATCAGTTGTGGATTAGAGCTGCAGGACTGGGATCCAGGCAATTAAGGGGGTATATCTTAAGAAGAGTATTCTGACACACAGCAACTGTACTTTACATGAGGGTTTTTTCTCCTATTATATTGTTTTTTTGTGAAACAAGCTTTGAGCGTTATGTTTAGTGTGCATGACAACAGCAGTAATTGACAACAAAGCTAAAATGGCAGGCAGAACTCAGGTTTAATCTATACACCAGATTGTACTGATTTAGCTAGACTCATCATATATAAGTGCTTGGGTATGAAGGCTGTATGTCCAAACGTTGCGTTCTAGTCTTCAGATTGCTGCTAATTTGAGGCAAGACATTCAAGGCCTGAGTCTGACTTTGCATAGGGCCAGTTCCAAGGCTTGTTGAGATCAGTGGGTGTAAATAAGGAGTTTTTCCACTGAAATCAATGACATTACAGTGGAGAGAAAGAAATTATCCTCCCCCCAACTCTTCTATGGCTCATTACAACTATTTTATTTTGCCACTTCTTTTCCCCTACATCGATAAACTGTTTGTAATTATGCCTCTCCAGACTGAGTTATTTTATTATTTCACTTTGGCATATTGGAGCCCTGAGTGGCAGCTCTAAGCACAGCAGCACTACCAATAATAAACAATAGTAATAATCATAATAGGAATCAATCACTCAAGGACAGCTACAAGTAGTGAAAAGAAAGGGTAGGTTGCAAAGAATTTTTGGAAATGTATAACTGCCTGACCTCTAACAGACATGTAATTTGTGGAGTAGGGACCTAAAATAGGTATTGTGTTAGCAATACATGTAAATAAGTAGAAGAAATTTGACAATAAACTACAAATATATTTGTTTAATTTTCAACTGGTAGGATTTCAAATTTTGGGGAGAACAGTTGATGATTTCTGGCTGCTCTCTCCCGTGATGCTAGTCCTTTGAGTCAATGAGGATTGCTTTGGAGACTCTACAGAATTCTGGCCTTCAGTGTCTGGTAAAATAGTTGATGATTTTCTGTTGCTCCCCTCAATTATGCTAGTCCTTCGAGAAGATGAGGCTTGCCATACAGTTTCTACAGAATTCTGTCCTTCAGATTCCAGTAAAACAGTTGACGATTTTCGGCTGCTCTCCTTGGTGACGCTAGCCCTTCTAGAAGATGAGGCTTCCCATAGACGTTCTACAGAATTCTGGACTTCAGTGTCTGGTAAAACAGTTGGTGATTTTATGTTGCTCTCACTTGTGATGCTAGCCCTTCGAGAAGACAAGGATTGCCTAGGAGATTCTGTAGAATTCTGGCCTTCAGTGTCCAGTAAAACAACAGACAATTTTCTCTGACTATCAGCAGGAATAATAGACTTGCTAGAAGATGACCTTTGTCTTAAAGATTCAACAGAATCCTGACCTTGTGAATCCTCTCTACATTGTGGGAAATCATCAGGGAATTTTAGAGGAACTATTTCAGTTATTTTGGGCAGAGAAGTGATTTGTTCAGTGGGTTTCTTAATTAATTTTACTTTGCCAGTAATAATTTTTGGTTTAGAATGAGTGATTTTTTTGTCACCGCTCTTTAAACCAGGTTTTTTAGGTTTAGCAGGTCTTTTTGCATGTACCTGTTGATATACTTCGGCCCAGTCTATCTGTGATGATAATCTTATGCCGCTGCCTTTTAATTTTTTAAAGCCAAACATTATCTCCAGGAGTACCTTGGTTACAGGAACTGATATAAACCCAAGTTTTTCTGACAGTGACTTCTCATAGTTATATTTGTACAATACATGTTTGGCTGCATTTTCAACAAGAAAGTCAACAATCTCCTCTTGTCTTCTGTAAAGCTTGCCTTTCATGCGTCCACCTGATTGATCTTTATAAAAAATCTGTCAGTAGGCAAAACAGTAAAAAAAGGTTATTCATTAAAATGTCAATTTAATACCAACATTTTAAATGTAAAATTTAGCAAGTTAACAATATTTCAAACATCTGAGGCACAACTTTGCAACCAAGTATATCTCCATGGTTTGCCATGAGCTATTCTTGATTTATACCAATTTGACCCTTGGGCCAAATTCTGCTCTCTCTGTTAGGTGTAAATTGAAATAAGTGGTATTAGTTTGGCAAGATAACTGCAAAGAGCATTTAGCCTATCAGCTGTGTATGTTTTGCAGCTGATCCAATGTGAAGGGAATCATCCAAATTTTGGTTTGATTGCTGTTTTTATTTTATTTCCTTTTTGTTATTTGAAAGTGGGGATGCAACATTGTGGATCACAATGGTATTTAGGTATTTAGGCTTTTAAAGGTGCAGTTGGGCATCTAGTGAGATTTTCACAAGGGCTGAGGTACCTCCCATCAATTTCAGTGGGAGTGAGGGCACCTTTAAAAACCTGGCTTGTTGTAACCTTCATGAATGTGATATTCTACCTATCTTCTCAAGACACTTTCCTTTACATATGTACATCAGAAAATATTTTCAGAGCATATCATCCCAGCTGCTTCTCTGAGGTAGTTTTGCGGTGATAAGCCCATCACTTGGATTTAAGATGAAACCAGCATTCACACCAAAGTTTGTCAAAGTGTTCATATGTTTGGTTCTGTTATTTTACTATATGTTAGGGAGTGCCTTCATTCTCTCTTTCCACTCCCAATCTCTTTTTACTTAACAAACCCTTTTATATTTTCTAATTGTTGTAAGAATGTGACATAAAAGCTCTTTATGGTAGGGACAGACAAATTTATTTGACCTTATTTAAAAAATAATGGACTCCAAGTTCAGCTCAGACTCATATGTTAATGGGTTTTCAGTGTATGTAGGAGAGAATATGAGGAAGAGGAAGGGGAACTGAGTAAAATTATCTGTAAATAAACATTAATAAACTTAAGTATAGAAAGGTTTGGACATTCTAACTTCAGAATGGTGTATAAATATTAATCTAATTAATAGCCAAATCTTGGTCCAGCTGAAGTCTAGTCCAGTGGTTCCCAAATGTTATTGGTATATGTACACTTCCTTAAAACACTGATGTTTGAAGTACCTACCATTTATATTTCCTCTATTCTTTTCCATCCCTGTGCAGATTTTTTCTATATATGTGCAGAATACATTTTTTATGTGCACTGACGCACGTGTGAATATATACCACCAGTAGAAACAAAAAATCGAGCTGGGATGCTCTGCTAATCAGCTGGGCAGCAATTGAAACTGTACTGAGTGACCACAAAAGCCCATAGCTTGCAGGGAACCTAATGTAAGTATGGATTCACAGTAAAATAAGTTTTGAATCTGGTTGGTGGAAATCTGCCTGGGATAAATTAGAAGAGAAGAGAGGGAGTCTGGGTGGAAGGGTTGGAGGCTATTAGGTTTAACGTTTGTTGGGAATTTTCAGACAAAACCATTTTTCATAACAAAATGCCAGTTTGTCAAAACAGAAACTTTTCAATAGAGCATCTCAGTTCAGCAAAACTTTTGCTAGGAAAAAATGTGCAAATCCAGGATGGAATTTCCAGTCAAAACCAGAGAGTGAAAGAGACCAAACTCATTATAGCCTTGTGGTCAGGGCACTCACTTGATATGTAGGAGACTGAAGTTCAAGTTGCTGCTCCAGTACATATTTGATTTATACCAACAATTCTACCTGAAGATATTGAGAAAGACTCACCCCCTGAATAATCTGTGGTCAGGGTACTCACCTTGGGTGTGGAAGATACAAGTACAAATCCTGGTCTCACCAGGGACTTGAATCTAGGTCACCCACATCACAAATGAATGCCCTATTCACAGAATATTGGCTGATTTGAGGTGAGGCTGGGATTTCTCACTTTGTTGCTGAGAACAGTTTTCTGTGAGAGACCAAGGGAAAGAGTTTGAAAGATCTCACTTTTGTCCTGATGTGGAATAGGAAAATTTATGAAATCACAACAAATATCATAAGATATGAATACCATTTTTTAGCTCTAATCAGGGCTGGCCTTACCATGAGGTGAACTGAGGCGGCCGCCTAAGGTGCCAGACTGTGTGTGTGTGGGGGGAGGGCACCACTAGGACCCAGAAAATTGAGACCTTTCAAAGTTTTGGCCCAAGCGAGGGCATATGGAGGTGTCATTTGAGCTCCCCGCCTCAGGTGCCAAAATGTTGTGGGCCGGCCCTGGCTCTAATGAGATTAGATTTATGTTAGTGGTTACAGCTGAGTGCATGGGAGCTCTGGTGCCGTGTGTGTGGTGCCTGGATTATCTCTGGACTGTCTTTCTTAAATGTCTCTTCCTCCTAGTCTCACGATTCTTTCCTCTTGGTTAATGGATTCCACAGCCTTCCTCCATAGGGTTGTGCTGGGATTCAAGGAGGTTTCCTCAGCTCACCAGTATCCAGCTTTCACCCCTATTCCATGAAGCCTCCCTTGATATCATTCATTTCTTCTGCTTGGTGTCAGTCCCCACAGCACTTCTCAGTGAGGCTGTGATGGGATTAAATCAGGCTTTCCTAGTTTGGCAGTCTCCCTTCTGTTTCTACATTTCATCCCAGGAAATCTCTCTTCTGACTTGATGAGAATTTGTTGTAATTCTCCTCTCCAAGTGGCCTGCCTTTGGTCTCTTTCTAGGAGTTACCTCACTTCTAGGCTTTATCATGTTAAGGTGATGGCTAACTGATTAACATATGGTCCTATTTTCCAGCTAGTCTGCTGGTCCCTTGAAAACCTTTTTCCTTAAAGTGGTTGTGATGGAATAAAAATTGTCTGGCCTTAGTCCCCATCACTCTGTAGAGAAGACAGACTGTCCGGTTACAGTGTATCAATTCCTACAAGACCACTTACCACAATTTGGGAATCATGATATAGGGTAAAACTCCAGCTAACTTCAGTGGGACTAAGATTTAGCCTTAAATGCATATTTAGGCCCTGATCCTCCTGGATACTTCACCCAGGTAGACCTCACAGCTATGTGTATATGGCCCATTCGTCTCGAGAGACGGTGGTAAGCAGCGGCAGTGACAATCTATGAGTTGTGCCTGGATCTGCAACTTCTTTCATGGCTTATGCGTCCAATATTGGATTTGCAGTCGATTACAATAGCTACATGCCAATCTACTTCTGTTTTCATGAGTCTGAGACTTTTTCCTTCTGAGATGGAGTTCTTTTGCATGACTTGCACAGGTCCTATCGAAAAATGACATGCCCTGTTGTAATAATTGTCGCCAAGTGTTGCGATCTGATGACGTAGATTCCCAAGAGTTTGGATTGATGTTAAACTTTTTCATAGTGTTTTTATATATATCCTTGAATCTTAACTTTGGCCTTCCTCTTGCCCTTGCTTCACTTGTTAGTTCACCAAAGAGGATTTCTTTGGGAAGGTGTTTATCACTCATTCTCCTCACATGGCCAAGCCACTGGAGTCTTCTGTTGTTAAGGATCGCTATGAGACTGGGTATGCCAGCTCTTGATAGGATATCTACATTTGAAACTTTGTCTTGCCACTTAATATTCATGATTCTGCAAAGGCAGTGAAGGTGGAAACTGCTCAATTTTTTCTCTTGGCATGAGTAGGTAGTCCAGGTCTCAGATCCATAAAGCAAGACACTTAATATGCATGCTTGGTATATCATGTCAGTTTGGGATTGTTCCATGCTTGTTTCATAAGTCTGCCAAATGTTGTGGCTGCCTTCCCAATTCTGATGTTCTGTTCTTCATCCATGGAGATATTTGTGGTGACAGTAGACCCAAGGTAACAGAATTGTTGAACCACCTCTAATGGACTGTCATTCAAAATGACCTTGGGTGGTTGAGATACACCTTGAGCAAACACAACAGTTTTATTCATGCTTATGTCAATAGAGAATAGTTTACTAACTCTGGACAGAGAATCCATCAGTGCCTGTAGAGTGTCTTCATTATGTGCGACAAGCGCTGCATCATCTGCGAATAGGAGTTCTCTAATGAGGACTTTCTTGACCTTAGTTTTAGCCTTGAGTCGTGTTAGGTTGTAAAGAGAACCACCTAACCTTGTGTGGAGAAATACATCACTGTGTGAGTTTAGAAATGCACAATTTAATAGGACTGAGAAGAATATACCAAAGAGGGTAGGAGCAAGGACACATCCCTGTTTGACTCCACTCTTCACCACAAAGGGTTCAGATGTACATCCATCATAGTACACTGTTGCTTTCATATCTTCATGAAAAGATATTATAAGCTTGAGTAGAGTTGGTGGACAGCCAATCTTAGTTAACACTTTGTACAGTCCTGATCTACTATCTTTATCGAACACCTTTGCTAAGTCCACAAATGCTATAAACAGCGGCTTTCCTTGCTCTCTGCATTTGTCTTGTAGCTGTTGAAGAGAAAAAATCATGTCCAATGTTGACCTGCCAGCCCTGAAGCCACACTGTGTTTCTGGATAGACACGATCTGCGAGTTTTTGAAGGTGATTAAAAATGACATGGGCAAATGCTTTACCTGTAATGCTTAGCAAAGAGATGCCTCTGTAGTTGTTACAGTCCCCCTTATCGCCTTCGTTTTTATAGAGAGTAATGATGTTTGCGTCCCTCATATCATGAGGGACCACTCCCACTCGCCAACATTTTATAAGTAAGTCATAGAGGAAGGGGATGAAGATAGCCTTGTTAGCCTTCAGGACTTCAGCTGGAATCCCATCGTTACCTGGTGCTTTTCCATTGGAGAGAGCATCAAGTACTTGGGAAAGCTCTTCCACCGTAGGCTCTACATCTAGCTCTAACATTTCTGGAAGAGTTGGAATGAGGTTATCAAGTTCAGGATGTATTGTACACTCATGGGAGTAAAGACTTGAGTAGTGTTCCACCCATTGAGACATCTGTTGGTTTTTATCTGTAATCACCTGTCCATTTAGATGTTTCAATGGAGCAACTTTGGTAACGTTTGGTCCAAGTGCTTTCTTCAGTCCATCATACATGGTTTTTTGGTCGCCCATATCGAATGCTTTTTGAATTCCAGAACACAGATCGGCCCAATACTTGTTTGCATACCACCTGGATTCTCTCTGAAGAAAGATCTTGTATGGCAGAGCTGATCTCTTGAACTTTGCGATGGATTCTCTATGTTATTTAGAAAAGTCTTGTTTTTTTCTTCAAGAAGAGGCCTGAGAATGTCAACATTTTCATCAATCCAGTCTTTGTTGGAACATTTCTGTGTTCCAAAGGCAGATGTGACACATTCATATATTGCAGCACTCAGCATGGACCATGTCTCGTCAACAGACTTCTGGACAGGTTTGTCTTCCATTTTGCGAGTGAATTCTTCCGCAAAGACAAAGCATTTCAGTGCATCTCTAGTATTGAGGGTGTTAACCTTTGGTTTTCTGCAATCCTTTGATGTATAGAGTTTCTTTGGAGCAATTTTCACTCTACTGATAATCAATGAATGATCAGTGTCACAATCTGCACTATGATATGCACATGTAAATTTAATGGAGTTGAGATGTTTTCTGCGGACCAGTAAAAGGTCAAGCTGATGCCAGTGACTGGATCTGGAGGTGCCTCCATGAGACCTTGTGGCAGTCTTTTAAGTTGAAAAAAGTATTAGTGATAGAAAGATTATTCTGAGAACTGAATTCAAGAAGCCTTTGACCATTTTCATTCATTTTCCCAATGCCGTGATGACCTAGGCAAGTGCGCCAGGACTGGTGATCGCATCCCACTCTTGCATTAAAATCACCAAGGATGTACAGTTGTTCACTGGATGAACAGGAACCGACAACTTTCTGAAGATTACCATAGAAGCGGTCCTTGTCTTCAGTGCACGACGTTAGTGTGGGTGCATAAGTACTTATGATGTTAACATATCCTGACTTGGTGCTAAGCTTTAGGGATATAACGTGTTCTGATTCAGCTATGGGTGTATTGATAAAGTTCATCAGATTGTTTCGAACAGCAAAGCCAACTCCGTAAAGACGGCGTTTCTCTGAACTCAAACCCTTTCAGAAGAAGGTGTAGTTAGTTTCTTTTAATAATCCAGCACCTGCCAGTCTGGTCTCCTGGAGAGCAGCAATGTCAACATTCAATTTATGTAACTGTTGGTCTATGACTGCTGTTTTACGTATTGAATCTGTGTTTGTAAGATCATGATCAGGTTCAAGTCCAGGACACATTGTCCACACATTTCAGCTACCAAGCTGGAGGCAAGTTGGCTTATTGTATCGACTGTAGTAGCTGTGTATAGCTGTGTGTGGGTAAGTGTCTCCTCCTGCGCGCTGCATTGCCTGGGTTAGTGTTTGAGGGAAGTGCGTTGCCCAAGCGGCACTATCCCCCTCTCGGTCGCCCCAGTTAGATCCAAAGGAAAGACAAAAGCCAGTACGTTAGGAACTGAGGTGACTGCAGGAGATGCTGGAAAAACAGATTGGATGAAACCTCACTGTTAACCGCCTTAGGGTCTCCACTCCGTATTATCTGTCTGGGTTTACTCCCATAGCCTTTGGATCTCCTGAACCTACCCACAAGGCAGTGGAGAATTTTCTGTCAGGGTTCTCTTCCCTGGGGTGACGTAAGGAGTCACTATCCCTGGATGCCAGTGACCAATCATGGTTCATTCGCCAATCAGATTATCCAAAGTAAACCAGGGACCCAAGTATCCCAAACCCTCAACCAACAGAGTGAGGGGTTAGGGCAGCCTTATTTAATGGCAGGCTGCACTCGCCATGTCACAACATCATCATCGGGCACTTGTGACTTTTAGTCAGAGCATTGGATACCACCCAGTGTCCCATCACACCCTGGTAATGTTGCCGCTGCTGGTCCGCGGCTGCATAGTCGCATGACAAAGAGCACTTATTTTGCAGCAAATCTCTGAAAAGAGACCCCCTCCTATCCACCACCTGGAGACGTGCCCGGTAGCATGCAGCTCTGCCAACCGAGCTCTGCCATGTGAGCTCTGTCATGTGAGCCTGCCCACATTCAGTTTCTTGTAGAATCGGGGCCCTAGTTTATCATGTTCCTACTGGAAAATTAGCCAATTAATATTAAACCCAACATTCTAGTAAAAGCCACCACAATCATCACCACAAGTCAACTCTTTCCTTTGTTTATATTGGTGCAGCCTCCTACCCTTTTCCCTGGCCCTGGATATGATCTCATTGAGCAAACGCCCTGCTTCAGAGTGGGCATTGGAAACTGAGTCTTCACATCCCAAATGAGTGCTCTGAGTATCAGGAGATAAGGTTAAAGAGATGGAGGCACCACCAACACTATTTCCTCAATTTTACGAGTGGCTCCAAAGTCCCCTTATGAATCCAGCCCTTTGTTTTCCAATTTCTCTTGCTTTTATTTAAAAAAAGAAGTTATTCCCAAAATCTAAGTGAAAATCTAAGTGAAATGTTTAGTTTTGGGTTGAATAAAGAGTTTTTTCAATTCAGACTTTAAAATGTTTCTTTTTCATTCCATCAAGATTTGGTTTCAGGATGCCACCAAATCATTCATTTTTTTTCAGATTTTCAGAACTAGCAACAAACTAAAAAAATCAGATGTTCACACAGCTATACTCCAGTGTAGTTGCAGTGGGAGGATTTCATAATGACCACTGTGAATGCTCCTAAATTGAACACGATCCTACAATGACTGAATCTGAATTTTGAGTTCACACTATTCAAATGTATATGAAATTAGGCAAAAATAGTTAAGTTTCATTTTGATTCTTAAATAGAGTTTATAGACTATGAAGTAGGTAGAAATAGCACCAAGCACAATGGACTAATAACAGTATTCAAGTATTCCAGATATATGATCATAAATAATTTTGTTTGAACTAAAAAAGCAAAGGTACCTGGGAAAATTGAAGTTCCTCTTCTACTATTGGTGGTTTCTTTGGCTTAGGTTTAGAAAGTGGGGGTGGCACATATTTTGGTTTGGGTGGAGGTTTCTCAACTGGTGGCCTAGGCTTGGATTTAGGGAGTGGGGGTGGTACATATTTTGGCTTGGGTGGAGGTGGCTCAGATGGTGCCCTAGGCTTGGATTTAGGAAGTGGGGGTGGCACATACTTTGGTTTGGATGGAAGTTTCTCAACTGGTGATTTGGGCTTGGACTTATGATGTTTTGATTTTTCTGTAGATTCTCTTGTCTCTGACATGGGTTCCGTTCCCTCTTTTGTGCTTTCCTCCTCCTCCTTTGCATTTTCTGAAACTGTTTGAGTTGACTCATCAATATTTCCAGGTAGAGGTTGGGAATCGCCAGTAATGCCAGAGTAATCACCCATGCTAAATAAAGGGGATCCATCTTTCTTAGTTGCATCCAATATTTCTAGAATGGCTTGGTTTACAATATCTTGAAGAGCAGAGAATAATTTATTTTCTTCTAAGAAATCAAGGGTTTTTAATAGTTCCTCATCAGGATAATAGAGAGCAGTAGCAGATGGAGTGGGTTGTTTCAGGACATTTGTGATTTCTTTTTCAATGTGTTTAATATCAAAAGATGAGTCTCCTTCAAGCTGAGATCTATCTTTCTTCTTGGTCTTAGAGAAAAAATCTGATGCAGCTCGTTGTTCATGGAGGCCAACAGAAGACTCTGCCAGTTGTGCCCAAATGTGAAAGTGTTCTTGGCGAAAATAATAATCAGCTGATTTTTCTGTAACACTCTGTAAGAACAAAAAGAAGGTTATGATCTGAAAGGAGTAAATACGTGTAATGGATAAAAGCATAAGGAAGCATTCAGACTTTGTAGCAAAGGAAGGAAATGAGGTAAGTTTCAATGGACAAATCCTATGTCAGATATGAGAGAGGGGTCCTGGAACCTGAACCCCTGGGAAATGTATGCAAGACTGAAGTTGAATCCTTGTATCTGAACTGGTCCTTTTCAAATATTGGTTCTGGGATGGATCCAAAACCAGAAAGACGTATTTTCTGTTTGGATGCACACAACTATTCTGAGAACATTCCCATGAAATGGCTGCAAACAGGGTAAGAACAGCTGCTCTCATGAGTCATCCAGCACATAGACCTAAAATTGCAAGATTGCAGTACAGGCTGAACCTCTCTAGTCTGGCACCCTTGGGACCTTTAGAATGCTAAATTAACTGACCATTGCCGAACCAGAGAATTTGCTGAACCACTGAAAGTCAATATTGTCTAGCAGCATTACCCACACACACACTACTTACTATGGTCTTAGAAGACATTTAGGGGTAAACTAGAGCTAAAGAACAGCACAGAACACTGAGGCTATGTCTACACTACAGGGTTTTTTTTTGCAAAAACCCACAGAGCATCCACACCTCAAGTGCGTTTTTGCGTAAGAATATTTTCAGTGAATCAACAGAACAGAGGGTTTTTTTCCGGTATAGGTATTCCTCTTTCTACGAGGAATAACTCCTTTTTGGGCAAGAGTTTTTGTAAAAAGGTATGTGTGGATGGGAAACGGGGATTTTTGCGCAAAAACAGGCTATCAGAAGAAGCACAGGTGCCCTGGAGGCCATTCTGTTAATGGCAATCAGAGCTTTCTTGTGAGAGAGCATCCATGCAGTCTGGATGCTCTCTTGTGCAAAAGCACATCGCTTTTCTGATGTGATTTTGCAGTGTGGACACGCTCTTGCACAAGAAGTTTTTGTGGAAGATCTCTTCTCGAAAAGCTTCTTGAGAAAGAAGCCTTCAGTATAGATGCAGCCTAAGAGCCAGGACTGGTGTCTGTAAACAATCTTTATAGGACCATGGGAATGTGGGCCACACCCATGATAAGTGGACATCCAGCTAAGTAAAATCATGCCGGACCACAAATGTTGCTGGATCAGAGAAAGCTGGACTGGGGAGGTTCAACCTGTAAAACAAAAATAAAAATAAAATCCAAGCCTGAACTGGGTAGCTTTCATTTGGCCTCAAACTCTGTTGCCAGCTTTTGTAGATTTATCACAAATCTTGCAAAATTTGTATTATGTTTGAAGCCCAAGCTCCACTAGTCATGTGAATACTGGAGAACCTGAGATTTCATATTTTTTAAATAAGTCATTTTGTAGCATCATGGTTGTTGAGAAAAGCCTGAAAATGTGACCTAAGTGAACCCTAAATAAAGGCTCAGAAACCAGAAGGCAAATAAAAAGAATCCTAAATTAATTATCTGTGATTTTGAGGTACATGATTCATGGTTTCTGAATTATTGGGCTAGCAATGCTGCCCACACCTGAACCTTTAGAGTAAATCAGATCCAGATCCGAACAGCATTTTCTTAGCCTATTTTCAATTTATATATCCATTTTCCAGTGTATAGTACCAATTAGCTTCTTTGAGACTACTCAAAGTACATCCTGTAGTGAAGGAAAAAGTAATGGAAAACCCATGCAGGAAAATGCTGCAGTTCTACAGCAGTGTTGAGAACACAAAAGGGCCTCAAATCAGCTCAAGAGATGACTAGCAGCCCACATCTGAAATGCAAATCACTGTCTTTTCCAGGACTGTACAGCCCAGGCCAGAACAAGGGAGCCTGATATACATTGTGCTTACTCAGACCGGGAGCTGGAAAGCCAGAGTGGGTTAAGTTGCCCAACATTTTCTATTATTGTCAGCAGTTTATAATTTTGCCAAACTTTAACCATTCAGGCTGAAATTTTCCATGGCTGATGTCTGTTTCAGGATGAATCGTTTTTAGAACATTTCAACAAAAAAGTTTCAGCCATTTCTCAGAAGGAGATTAGGAAAAAATGTGCTGTTTTGCTCATATTAGAAAATGAATACAACTGTTTCATTAACAAGTTCTATCACGGCTTTGTGGAAGGAACTTCAAGTTTGGCTGCAGGGTGGGAGGAGGGAAGGGAGTCACCTTTGTGTCAGGGACATGCCTTATGCGTTCCCCATGAAAATACACCCAAAGTTGGCCAAGTTATGAGCCTTTGAAAGTCCCAGTTTGCCTGAGTGAAGCAGTGCCTTGCTAGTGTCTGACAGCTAAATTCTACAACAGTCCATTTGCAGTGGGCATGCACAGAGGTGCAGAAACTGAGCAGGACTCTCCTGGCAGTTGCTCCCTCATGGGAATCAGGGGCTGCTGTAATGCTCGACCTAGAAACTGGTAGCAGGGAGACTCCCACTCTTGTGGTCCCCTCACTGTCACTCAGGCAGCGAGGAGATAGCCAGACTGGAATATAGAGAGGTGAGGAGCCAAAGCTGGGGTAGTGTTGCGGGCGACGCTGTTGAGGAGCTGAGGGGAAGTGGACTGGGAATGAGACATGGCACTGTGGCATGGAGGAGAATGACTAGCATGAAGAATTAAAGATGGGTGGTGGAGCCTGAAACTGGGAAAAGAACCAGGGACTAGGGTTAGGTTTTGGTGGGACCAGGGCATGTAGGTCTATGGCTAGATTACACTCCCCTGAAAACCTGGAACAGAACCCAGAATTCATCCATCCTGAATAGCCCCATCCCTTCAAGCAGTTACTGTAAAACATTTCTGAAGTTTCTATTACAATTTTGTACCTTCATTTCTTAGATCTTTTATCTGCCATGGTTCCTTGGCTGATGACATAAACCAGGTTTCACTGTATCTTCTGGTTTGGTGCAGATTCATGGCTCTTATAATAGTTGGATTCTTTTACACTTTTAATTATTTTAATTCTTTTAATTTCAGAGCTGGCTGTGCCAGCCTTACCTCACCACCATATTATGCCTAAATAATGCAGTGCCCTTCAAACAAGGGGAAACATGCTCCATGAATTCTTTTATTGGAGCTAAATCCAAAGCTGTACTGCATGAGTAACCTAGTATGTGGTTAGGGGAACAGAGCATAAGAAGCCTCCTACCTCCCACCCCTGCAAAGAAGCTAGTACACCATAGAGCACTAAGGTGGGAGAGTTCATCTGTATAGGCAAGGCCAGCATAGGTCTTATAGGACATGGTCTGCTGACTAGGTGACATGGCTAAGTCCCCAGCTGGCAAGCATATATGCTGTTATGCTGTTTGGCATGTGCTACCCGTGGGCTATGCCTACACTGCAGGCTTTTTGCGCAAGAACAGTCATTCTTGCGCAAAAACTTATGAAGCGTCTACACTGCATGCGTATTCTTGCGCAAGTAAATTTACAGTAAAGCATCAGAAAAGAGGGCTTCTCGCGCAAGAGTTATTCGTCTCCCCACGAGGAATAAGCCCTCTTGCACAAGAGCTCTTGCGCAAGAAGGCAGTGTGGACGGGCAACAGGGGTTTCTTGCGCAAGAAAGCCCTATGGCTAAAATGGCCATTAGAGCTTTATTGTGCAAGAGAGCGTCCACACTGCCATGGACGCTGTTGCGCAAAAGCACATCTCTTGCGGAAAAGCATATGGCAGTGTGGACGTGCTCTTCCGTAAGACCTTTTGCACAAGAACTCTTGTGCAAAACAGTTCTTGCAGAAAAAGTCTGCAGTGTAGACATAGCCAAGGTGTGTATAAAAAAGAAGAGGTGTATGCCTGGATGCTGCCTCTCCTGAGCTATTTCATCATGCTCTTGCAGAATGTCTCTTGTGTTAAGCCAGTAGTAGGCACAGATCCTTATCTCTTCCCCTGACAATGAGGCACTTTGTGGTAAAGGCTGGATTTTGTGCCTTGTGTATGTCTATGATGCTATAAAAGTAGTGTCTGTGATGGAGTGTCTGGCCTACACTGGCCCTAACAAAGGTTAAATTGAGTTCTGGGAGAGGGTGGGGACTGTGGAGCAAGCAATTATGGCATGTAGCAGCTAATTGGGGCCCAGCTGGGGCTATATAAATAGGGGCTCCTGGAGAGGAAGAAAACATACTCTTCTGCCAGCTGTGGAGGAGGAGGGACCTGGCTGTCATGGAGACTGCAGAGGCTTCTTGAGACAGAGTAATGCTGGGAAAAATGTAGACTGAGCCGGGGTGGGGAGGGTGAGGTGCTGGCCATGCAAACTCCCAGGCTGAGGCCTTGCTCTCAAAGCCTGAGGGTACCAGGGCTGCAGGGAGGCAGTTAGGGCAGCAAAAAGCACCTCCTCCCCCTTCCAATGATGAGTGGCCATTTCAGAGTGCAGTTTGCCCCTGTGGCAGGGGCTAAATGAAAACTGGCCGTAGGTCACTGAGACAAGATGGTTATAGGGGGTTGGTGTTCCCTGGGAGGAGAGGACCACAGAGTGCAGAGGCATTGCTGTAGGGCAGAACTGGGAGGAAAGGGCACTGAGGGCAGGAAGGGACCCGGGTCCTGAACCAGTGCACGAGACAGGTAACTAAGGGCAAGCAGAAGGCATTCTGAAGCAGGAGAGCCAATTCCTTGAGTAACCAGCAGGAGGCGCTGCAACAGTGAGTCCTGACCCTGTTACAGTGCCAAATAAAATTTGGGAGTATTTTCCTTCCTACTTTAATCTTATGAAAAATAATCCTAAAACTAGAAGAGAAGTGTAGAAATACCTTTGTATGGAATATCCCAGCCACTTCCTCTGTCCTGCTCCTCATCTCTTTCTTTGGTATTTGGGCTACAAACTTATCCAGCATACATTGATCCTGAAGTTTAGATTTACCTCTTAGCCTATGCCCAGCCTTGCTTCTTAAACATTCTGTGCATTCTTCCTCTGAGCTGGATATGGATGGATAATTATATGAGCTGAAACAATCACATTGGTTTCCACAGGAGAAGGCCCAAGACTCACTTTCTGGTCTAGAACTGACATCTTTGAAATCAAGTAAACCCTCTTCATCCTCAACCATTACTTCCCTTATTTTATGGATTGCCTCTTCCATGATTTGCTGGAGGCTGTCCAGTGCATCCATGTCAACCAAAAAGTCCACAAAGTTGGAGAATTCCTGTGTAGCTCCATGGAAATTAGAGAAGGGATCATCCTGATTCCCTTTTTTCTCCCCATTGTCACTCTGAAATGCTCTAAAAGATAAAACATCTGATGATACAGCTGGATTCTGGCATCCACAGGGAGAAGCTGCTCTCAGGAGGGCTTTCCAGTCATAGGTATTTCTCACTTGGGTGACAGTTGGCTTGTTTGAGAATTTGTCTCTCTGTAAGCAAGCAAAGCAGGGAGTGTCATTAGTGAGAGTCGAAAGCTCTGAAGCCTGTTTGCTTGAGATAGTCTAGTTTTTCACTGGCTTTTGCAGCCTTAAGTGTAGAGTTGCTATTGTAATTTCATAATAAAGCAAGAAAATTATATTTTAGAATAATCCTGCATATTCAGGACAAAGGCTTTAAAATTCTTTGCACTCTTCTGGTGCTTTTTTTCTATGATATCTAGATTTTGCAAGAATTAGTGAAAGTAACTGCACAATATCTCATGAAAGAGGAATGTTTTATCACCTCATTTTATAAATGAGGAAACTGAGGCACAGTGGCTTAGTTCAGCTCACACTGGGTCTGTCTACAGTGCTATTTATTTCAAAATAAGCTATTCTGGAAAAAATACTCTGAAATAGATTATTTTGAAATAGCACGTCTACACTACAGGGAAGCCTCAAAATTAGTCCAAGGCAGGTTTCCCCAATGTGGACACGCTAGCTCGATTTAGAGCACCAAGAATAACTGGGGTGTGATTACTTTGAATGGCCTGGGGAAGGAGCTATTTTGAAATAGCAGCAGTGGAGCATCCACACTACTGCTATTCTGAAATAGCTGTTTGGAATAGGTGTTACTCCTTGTGGAATGAGGTTTACAGAAATCAGAATAAACCATCCATTATTTTGAATTAATTTTGAAATAACAGAATTGCTGTGTAGATGCTCGCATTGTTATTTTGGAATACTGGCTGTTATTTCAAAATAATGCTGCTGTGTAATGCTGTGCTATGACACTGTCAAGCACTTATACCTCAGTGCTTGACAGTGTCCTTTGCTAGCTCTAATTTTTGTGATTCTAATATTCACTTTGCAAGGAAAGAAGGCTAAACATTATTTCTGTTGAACAACTTTGAATGTGACCCTGACACTGGTTGCAGGTGTAGAAGGACTAAGTATTGAATCTGGTGCATTAACAGGGCTTGTTGAAAGTTTGTGAAAGTCTAGAAGAGGAAACCATATCACTCAGCTGGGGAAGCATTAATATAGAGATTGTAATGAGCTGTAATAACCAGCCTGTTCTTTACAAAGGCTACTTGCCATTTCCCTCCTCCCACATTGTGCCCCTTCCCCCACCAAATCACGTTTTACCGACAGCAAGCTGAACAGAAATATCATTGGCAAAATATAGCATGCCTGATCCTTCTCCCTTTACAGCCTTTTCACAACACTCCAACTTCACTGATTTCAGTAGTTACAATTGATATATGCCAAGTGCAAAGGACAATCAAGCTCATGCTGGTGGGTGCAGAATGGAGAGGAAGGAGGCAAGGAGCATGTGTATATAGTACTGGTGTATATAGGGGGGTGAAGATGAGGTATGCTGGGAGGCACTGAGGTACCACTCTACTTTATGCTGATTAGGCCTCAGCTGGAATATTGTGATCAATCCTGGGTGTCACATTTCAAGAAAGATGTAGAGAAGAGCAACCAAAATTATGAAAGGTCTAGAAAACATGACACATGAAGGAAGACTGGAAAATGGGTTTGTTTAGTCTGAGAAAAAAGACTGAGAGGGAACATAACAGTTTTCAAGAACATAAAAGATTGTTACAAGGAGGCAGAAGAAAAATTGTTCTTCTTAACTTGTGA
The DNA here is from genome assembly GCA_019425775.1 of Rafetus swinhoei. Lineage (NCBI taxonomy): Eukaryota > Metazoa > Chordata > Testudines > Trionychidae > Rafetus > Rafetus swinhoei. Next base: position 13,650,500 of record CM033425.1, on the reverse strand, counting down.
GGATAGGACAAGAAGCAATGGGCTTAAATTGTAGCAAGGAAGATTGGGATTGGACATTAGGAAAAACTTTCTGTCAGAGTGGTTAAGCACTGTAATATATTGCCTATGAAAGTTGTGGAATTTCCATCGTTGTAGATTTTGAAGAGATTAGACAAATACCTGGCAGGGAATGTCTAAAATCTAGATCGGGGTGGGCAAAAGAGCCTGTGCGGGCCAGATTGGGTTGATCTGGCCTGGGGAGGCCCTGCTGCTCCGCTGCCCCCAGGCCAATTAGGACCAGAGGCCGGGGGAACATCCTTTGAGCAGCACGCAGCACTTTGAAGTACCGCGCACTACTTGCAGGGCGGGAGGAGACGTCACGTGCTCCCCGGCCCCCAAACCCTGACTGGCCTGCGGGCAGGAGGAGCGTGCAAAGTTTCCTCTGCCCTCCCCCCAGCCCAGCGAGGAGCGCACGGCACTTCAAAGTGCCATACACTCACACAGGGCGGGAGCAGGGTGAGGGAAGCTTCGCACAGCTTCCCCGCTCCCAGGCCAATCAGGACTTGGGGTCGGGGAGCGTGTGATGTCTCCTCCCTCCCTGCGAGCAGCGCATGGCACTTTGAAGTGCCGCTTGCTCCTCGCAGGGTGGGGGTAAGGTGGGAGGAGGCTTCATGTGCTCCCTCTGCCCTCAGGCCAATCAGGGTCTGGGGCCAGGGGAGATGCGTGAAGCTTCCTTCGCCCTGTTCCGGCCCTGCGAGAAGTGCACTGCACTTCAAAGTGCCATGGGCTGCTTGCAGGGCGGGAGGAGGCTTCCTGTGCTTCCCCCACCCCCAGACTGATCAGGGTCTGGGGTCAGGGGAGTATGTGAAGCCTCTTCCTGCCCTGCCAGGGGTGTGGGTGCTTAGTGGGAAGGGGGGACAAAGGGGTTGTCCCACCCCCAGACCAATTTTGGTCTGTGGGTGGGGAAGCCCAGAAGCATTCTGCCCCTGCCCCTTCCGGATTAGGCCCCACCCCTTCCAGCATGGCCTGGGGCCACTTCAAAATATTTTGAAGTGGCCCCCAGCCAAAAATTATTGCCCACCCCTGATCTAGATAATACTTAGTCATGCCGTGAGTGCAGGGGACAGAACTAGATGACCTCGTGATGTCTCTTCCCATTCTATAATTTGATGTCTGGATGCTATGTGAGAGGGTGTAGCATCTACTGTGTGTTTCTAATGATAAGGCAGTGATACTCAGTTGGCAGCTCATGAGCTTCATGTGGCTCTGTCATATAGCCCGTGGCTCCCAGAGCACCATGAACTACTGCAGCACTCTGAAAGGGAGGGAGTCCCCACTCTTCACCCTCCCTGTCTGAGCATCATGAATAGCTGATTTACAGCACTCTGGGAGGGAGCCCCCACTTTTCCTCCTCCCCCCTAGAGTGCCATGAACAGCTGATTCACAGGGTCCTGGAACAAGCAGGGCCAGATTAATGCCAGGCCCCAGCCTCCTGCCCTGAGCCCCCTTCTGCACTCTAAACCTCTTGCCCCCAGCCTGCACTACCCTCCTGCACCTCAAACTCCTCTTCTCCAATCTCAGCCCAGAGTCCTCATCCCCTCCTACTCCTCAATCCTCTGTCCTAGCCTGAAGGCCCCTCCCCTCATTCTGAACCACTCATGCAATAAATAAGTTACCCAAATTTAGTTTTTATTGTATTGAGAATATATGTGAAAATTCTAGAGTATTTGGATATATTTATAATTATATATTTATATTATTTAAATGTGTGTTTGGTGAGATGGTGCACCGGGCATACAGAAGTCATGTAACTCTTCTGGTTAATGGTGGTTGCAAATGTGGCTCCTAAGTCATATAACTGTGAGTACCACTGGGATAAGGTGTGTGAGAGTGGGCAGTGCAAGTGGTGGTGGGGAGTGAGAAGAGTGAGGAAACTGGTGAAGAAGGATGATTTGCAGGTGTGATGTAGTGAGGATGCTGTGTATGTGAGTTGGTGAGGTGTATGGAGAGCAAGGGATGTGTATGAAAGAGAGTTGGAAGTATTAGGACGGGGGAAATGAAATCTGTAGAGTGAAAATGGATATATAGGGTAAATAGGTGGGACCAGAAATCTTTCCTGTAGAATTAGAAATGAAAGGTTGGTTATTGGGGTGACTCCAGGTAGGAAAGTGTTGCAGTCCCAGGGCATCCAGTTACTTCTGTCTGCAGTGTTATTAGTTTAAATAATTAAATACTGATCCCAGTGTGCACAGATGGTTAGATGAATCCCTACAAATGCAAACTAAGGGGACATTTTCTCTTTCCTACCTGAGCTCCTTGAAGATCTTCATCATCTGCCAAATAGCCTGAGTAGCAGTGGCCTTCCATGGTGCTGAAAGGACAGCGACTCTCTGTCCTCTCTTGCCTGCAGCTTCCTTTACCTCCTCCTTCTGCTGAAGCTGCACAGCACTCTGGAAAGATTTTCCCACACAGAAGAGCTCTTGAGGGAATAGAGATACACAGCACTGGTGAAATCTTGACCATATTTAAATAAGTGGCAGTTTTACCATTGTCTGCAGTGGGGCCAGGATTTCACACCATCTGTCAAATATCCTCTGCAATCTCCATACACATGCTCATCTCATCCAAAAGCCTTAGAAATCATTCAGTCTAAAAGAAAAGTCTAAAAGAAAATCCAAGCAGATTTCTAGATCAGGTGAATTAGTCACAAGGTCAGAATGAACTGGAGCTGTTCTGGATTTACCTCTGTGTAAATGAGAGCAGAATTTAGCCCATGATAGCATATTTAAAATACCACCAAATGTCTAATTGCTATAGGGCATTTCTTACTACCTGATGAAAACGTAAGAATGGCTGTACTGGGTCAGGCCAAAGGTCCATCTAGTTTAGTGGCCAATGCCAGGTGCCCCAGAGTGAATGAACAGAACAAGGAATCATCAAGTGATTCATCCCCTGTCACTCATTCCCAGCTTCTGGCAAACAGATTTACTCCTTCCAGTTGTATTTAATACTTACAGCTGCTTTTGTGAAGGCTTAACTAGGCAATTAGAGTCTGTGGCATCCAAGACTTTGGTTTCTTATGATTTGTTTCAGTGCCGTAAGATTTCAATATGGAAATTGCCTAATTCAGAAGTTAGCAGATGAGACCTTCAGTGGACAAGACCTTGCAGCCATGAGGGAGAAACCTGACTTGAAGAATTCAGATGGAAAACAGATGAGCTAAGCACATCAGAACCCTCACCCTCTCTTCCAACAAGTCTTCCCCAGTGATTGTTGTGCAGGAGATTCTATTTATTTGTACAAAAAATTCCATACATTTGCATAGTGGTTTCTATGCATTTCCATGGAGGATTCCATTCATTTGCATAGCATGACCTGGCTGATGAAAACGCAGTTCCATGCTTTCATTTTATTGATTCTAAGAATCACCTCCCTTTATTATTCTACAGAAATCATAAATAATATTCTGCATACAATTAAAGATGCATAGTTGTGCATTAAAAGTTTTTAAATATAGTGACAACGTCTCCTCAGGATGCCACCTGGAACTGGAGCACCACTGAACCCTCTGACACACCTTGTGGAGTTATAGCAGCCATTACTTACAAGCTGTCTGGAGTGTTCTCAGGAAGGCCCACCAGATGGGAGATAAAATTCTCCTAATGGCTTTTGTTTTCCTTAATGGCTCCTTGCCCTAATAGGCCCTTCCCAACCAGCTATCTAGACTGGAAGTATCTTGTCTAGAGAGCATTACTACATTTGAAGTACAGATACATATCTCACATGACCCATTTGTACCCAAGACATCATAATTATGCCATAATCATATCAAAATAATATCACTGTGAAGAATATGGAGTTACAGTATCACAAATATGTTCAAATATAAATTATATAAGGTCTGTTCGCAGCTTCAGTTGAAATCATGGGGCCCCACCATCTCAGACATGGAAGCTAGGCTGAGGAAAGTGGATGGCTCAGAGAATATGGAGCCTTTCACCCCTTGGACACTATTTCAAATTAGGTTTGATTTGTTAGGGACCAAAAGTCATAACCAGATTAAGTCCTCATGTTGGTCATTAAGGGGGTACGTCTAGACTACAGGCTTTTGTCGACAGAAGTTTTGTCGACAGATACTGTCGACAAAGCTTCTGTCGACAAAGAGCATCTAGACTACAGCCAGTTCTGTCGACAAAGCAAGCCGCTTTGTCGACATGACAGTGTAGACGCAAAGGACAGTGTAGATGCAATAACGCCTTCTGTCGACAGAACTCTGTTGACAAAAGGCATTATTCCTCGTAGAATGAGGTTTACAGCCGTCGACAAAACTGCTGAGTTCTGTCGACGTTATGTCGACAGAACTCAGCGGCAGTGTAGACGCAGGTATAGTCTACAAAACCACTTTTGTCCACTTTTGTCGACAAAACCCTGTAGTCTAGACACACTCTAAGACATATATATTTGTTATGGATGCCTATGTGAAAGGACTCCATCCTTGTAGACAGCTGCCTTTATCGCAAAACATACTGTGACACTTGGCCTCCTCCTTTGGAGCAGTCCCATTAAAGAGCAAAGATTAGGTGGATATGGGACATGAATTGGTGGCCTCTAGTTGTCATGCCACCATTCAGTCATGAGCTGTTCTGGATTGTGACTTCTTCTGATATGACAATTCTATAGAAAGGAGGAGAGAGAGAAAAACAAGGAAGAGTGAGAAGAGAAATGGAAGGGAGAAATAGGGGGACCTGCCTCTGATATCACAGTCCTATCACAAGCTAGGATATTCCAGCATGGAAGCAGAGAGAGAAGAAAAAAAGGTGAAGGAGCCAGGTAAAGACTGAAAAGATGATCAAGATGGGAGATTGTGGGGGGTTCAGAAAAGAGGAGAGAAGGAAGTAGTCAGGGGCCTGACCTACCTCCTATGTAAATACTCACCAGTCCCCTCCCCCCCCCCAAAAAAACCACCCAACCCCAAACATAAAAAACAAAAACCAGTGAGACATGGAGGAATAGGCAGGGGAAAAAAGAAAGCTATTTAAGGAGCAACTTGCCTCTGGTGTTGCAGTGTCACCACTCATAAAGGCTTAAGGACAGCACTGAATTAGGGCCTCAGTGGAGGAAAGATGAGGAAATGCAAAGAAGAAAGAGTAGGTGGAGGCACTAATCCACCTATCCTGGGTGAACCACCACCTGTTAGCACAGAGGCCCAGTATAGTGAGAAGTTATTTTAAAAACTTGTTACATATACAGAATGTTCTTCTGACACCGAAGTGTCAGCTATATTACTAGGTCAGTATTGGTTTGGATCTTACCCAAAATACCAGATTGCCAGCCAATGTTTTAGCCTATAAAGTTAAAGGTTTATTATAAAGGAAAAAAAATAAGAACAAGAAGAGAGGTATAAAATGGTAAAACAATCACATACATACAAAGACTTCAAAGTCCATATATCAGGTTCCTAGCAGTATTGGTGAGTTTGCTGGTTTGAAAGGACCTTTGGAATACATCCACAGCTTGGAGGGGTCATTCAGTCCTTTGTTAAGAGCTTCCTTTGTAGAAAGGTTAATCTCCACAGGTAAAAAGCAGGATTACAGACAAGAAGCTGGACTAAAGAAAAAATGGAGGAGATGCAGCTGCCTTTTATAGTCTTTTGCAGGGCAGCTTGTATTTCCTCTGTTCTAAATAAAAGCTGCCCAACACATGACTTGGAAGCCGTAGAGTTCTGTCCATAGGCATGCCTCTGCATGCCTTCCTGCATCATAAGTGTAGCCCTTTACTCTTTCGATGGGTTCCTTTATGGGCCATCAAGCAGGGTAGGCAGTGCTGATGCCAAATTGGCTGGGGGCGTGACCCAGAAGCATAGCCCAAGTTTGAAGCACAGACATATACACATATCTATAACTTATAATACAAAGGTGATACAAACATATAAACAAGAGCATCATACTTGGCAAATTATAACATGCTTGCAGATACATTACGTGGTGTATATGGCACAATTCATTGAAATTTTACAATATTGGTATTCATAATATCCTAAAATGACCCCCAGTTTCCATACACCATCACAATGACAACCTGTCATGGATCCCTTACACATATTCTGAATATCTCCAGGGGTCTACAGACCATAGGTTGAAAACTACTGCACTAAAGACCAGAATTCACCTTTCCTGTCAAATTGTATAATACAGGCCCTCGGGCCCTGAGTAATGATGTTTCTTTGATAATTCTACTGTTTTATTTAGGTTCCATTCCATCACAATGCTTGATCATAATAGATAACATGGCACTGCAAAAACAGGCTTTGCATCCAAAGCTGTTGGAATTTAAAATAAAAGATATAAAGAAGTTTAAAATGCAAATTCTTATGGAAGCCATTGAACTGTTATGAAATACTTGTGGGCTGCGCCCCATATTCACTACACTTACCAACCGCCCTCTCTCTGGCCGCTTTCACGGACAGAAAGTGTGAGAGTGAGAGAATGTCAATCTGTAGCTTATCAGGAAAAACCTTTTTTTATATGTAGAGAGTTATTTCATACACCTGTGAGGCTGGGTCAGAAAAGAGAAATATATTTGCTATCATGTTATCTCACATAATCTGATTAAAATGTCTTTCACAGTTTATGAAACACATGCATATGACGAAGTGGGTCTTTGCCCATGAAAGCTTATGCTCCAATAAATCTGTTAGTCTATAAGGTGCCACAGGACTCCTCGTCACTTTTGCAGATTCTAACTAACATGGCTACCCCTCTGATACTTGACTAATTTCAAGTAAATTTTATCCTAGGGAAACCAAACCCTATCCCATTTAGCAACCACCATCATCATCTCAAGTGAACACAAGCCCCAAGCAACTGAGTGACCATAAAAACAAAAAGTATTTTAATATCAACATGTACAGAAAAAGAGATTTTCCAACTTGCTGGCAGCATTAATTGTTAGCAAATGACCTTCCAAAATGCTGGAAACCCTTGACAATGCTATCGTTAAACAGGAGTTTAACTGATCTCTGGGGAACGTGAACTAGCTCCTGAGCCAGGAAAAACTTAAGCTCACGAGCAACAAGGCACAAAAGTAATGCTATTGAGCTCAATGACTTCAGCTTAAATCCATGAGCTCAATAACTTGGTTAAAGTTATGCACAGGTTTGAGAATCTATTCAAAAGATCTTACAAGTGGGAGTCTTTCAGTTGACTTCAATGGTCTTTGGATCAGGCTCTAAAGCCTACATCTTGCAAGGTATTGAGGAGCCTGTCATTGAAATCATCTTCTTATGCCACAGGTCTGCTGCTTCTGAGTATTTGGAATCAAATCAGCTGACTCTGGTGGCTAGAATAAGTTATGACCGGGGTGAAAGTAACTTACATTTCTCACAGGCAGTGTTGTATTGCTACCCCCTTGGGGATGTGCTCAGGGCAGAGAGTTGGGGGAGGGTTGTGATAGGACAGTACCTATAGGAAATGTAAGTGTGGGTTGGAGTGTGGGGGGCTTATGGCAGGGAGTTAGTTGTGAGTGGGTGCAAGGGAGCTCAAGGCAAGGGACTCAGGGCAACAGGAGGCTCAGCACAGAGGGGAATGTGATGGGATGCAGGAGTCAGGGCAAGGGATTGGGTTGTGGGGATGCAGGAATCAAGGCAGAGTTTGGGAGCTATGCGGGTTCAGGGCAGGGGGTGGGGGTCCAGGAGACAGGACACGGGGCTGGAGGGCTCAGGGTACTGGTGTGGAGAGTGTAGGGGTCAGGACAATGGGTTGTAGAGTGTGGGGGGCTGAGGGAAGGTGATTGGATTGTGGGGGATTCAGAACAGGGGTTTGGGTTTGTGGTGGGTGCTGGGAGTGTGGCCACTGTGCTACCCAGCTACCAGATTCCGGGACTGGCTGGAGCAACAGGGACCACACTGCCCAGCTGCCGGAGCAGCAGGGCTGGAGCCCGGGATATAGTGACAAACCCTGTCCCCAGCTGATCAGTCTTTTATCCCTGCAGAGCCAACCCAGCTCTAGGACTGTGAGCTGAATTCTCTTCTGATTCATGCAGCCCCAACATAAGGGTTAGCTCACATTCCAGTTGTAGGCTCTGTATTAAAGATGACACGCTGGGCATTTCTGGGAACTAGCAGGGAAAAATGGCTGCCTAGATCTGAAGCTCTTGCTTGGCCCCACTAACATCTGCTGCCACTATCCACTAATGTTTTTGGATGGTTCATCCTGCTCAGGATAGTGGCCAGCAAATCTATTTTGAGCCCCTCTCTCTACTTGGACTCCCTACAAACTGTGAAGCAGAAGAGGTTCTCTGACAGCTCTGTGCAGGGCAATCTGGCACAACTTGAAGAGAAGGCCCTAACAGGCATGGAACAAATCTACAAAATGTTGAAGCAGATATCCAGGGAACAGACCTTGCTAAGGAAAGCATGAGAGGATCTCTCTGAAATTAAAGCTACAAAGGCAGCACACCAAGTCAGGTAGCAGGGACTGTCCTCCAGGACTGAAGAGCTAGAAACTAGAAGCTCTATCATAGAAGATGACATGGTCTGTTAGAATCACTCCAGACTGAGGGTATGTCTAAACTACATTCCTTTTTCGATAAAGGGATGTAAATTAGACATATCAAAATTGTAAATGAAGCCGGGATTTGAATTTCCCACACTTCATTTGCATAATGGCGGCTGCAGCTTTTTTTCCTGGTGTCAAGATGGGGATCTTTTGACAGAAATGCCCTGTTTCAAAAGATCCTGTAACCCTCAAAAAATAAGGTTTACAGGATCTTTTGAAATGGGACATTTCTGTTGAAAGATCCCTGTCTTGACCGCAGATTTTTTCTCGAAAAGCAGCTTTTGGAAAAAAAGCCACGGCTGCCATTATGCAAATGAAACATGGGAAATTCAAATCCCAGCTTCATTTACAATTTCGATATGTCTAATTTACATCCCTTTATCAAAAAAGGGTTGTAGTTTAGACATACCCAGAGGCTTTGTCTCCATGGTCAAGTCTAAAGTACTGCTGTGACAGTGCTTTAATGCAGCAGTGAGTGAGGTCTCTCAGGCTATGTCTACACTGCAAAGAATAGTTGGAAAAAGAGACGCAAATTGCAAACCACAATTTGCGTATCTTTTTCCGCTTTTTTTCCACTAGAGGCTTTTCCGAAATTTGGCCCATCTACATGGGGCCAAATTTCAGAAAACACTCCTCTTCCGGAACATCCCTTATTCCTCTCACTGAGAGGAATACAGGGCTGCTGAAAGAACACATCCACTTTTTCAGAAACTATTCTGAAAAAGCGGACGTGTTCATTGGACGTGGCAGAGCTTGTCTGGGACACCTCCATTATCCCGGAAAAGCTCTGCAGTCTAGACATAGTGTCAATGCTCTAGGTAAACCACCTAGGGGAATAGCTAACAGCAGTGGGAACTCGGCTTCCAGCAGTGAGAGCTTCTTTACAGTGCTGTAACTTGCTGTGTTTGGGGGGAGGTGGTTCATACCCCAGAGCAAGAAAGTTACGATGGAGTAATTTGCCAGTGTAGACAAGCCTGGAAAAATATGTTTGATCTCAAAGATGCAAGTTAAAACCCATGACCAGGAAGGCTAGGTGAGAATAAATTATTTGAGGTGGTTGGGTTCTCTGGGGATGTGGAATAGGGGAGGCCAGTAGAATTTTTGTGTAAGACCCCCCTGAGATCCTTTCTTTACCCTTGGATACAGAGGCAGACATAGAAATAGCCCACTTCTCCCTAGCTCTTAAATCTTCACCTTATGCCAAGTCCAGGGCATTTATATTAAAATTCATAAAATACCATCTGAAAACCCTTTAAAAAGCCTGAGAAAAAGTAAACCTGGATTGGATGGATCATAATATTATGTTTTCTAGCTACAGCAGGCTATAGTTGAAAAAAGAATCCTGTTCAATACCTCAAGGAAGCTGGCCACGGAGAAAGACCAATTTTCTAGACTTCCCAGCTATTTTTAAAATCAAGTGGATTTGCCAGTTCTTGATAGGTTTTTATCTAGCTTGCTTTTAAAAATCTCCAATGATGCAGATTCCACAACCTCACTAGGCAATTTATCCCAGTGCTTAACCATCCCGACAGCAATCTTTTGTATTGTCCAGTCTAAACCACCCTAGCTGCAATGTATGCCCATTGCTTCTTGTCCTATCATCAGAGGTCAAGGAGAACACTTTTTCTTTCTCCTCCTTGTAACAGTTTTTTAAATACTTGAAAGCTGCTATCATGTCCCCTCTTTCATGAAATGTGGCACTTAGAACTGGACACAATACTCCAGTTGAGGCCTAATCAGCACAGAGTAGAGTGCAAGAATTATTTCTTGTGTCTTGCTTATAACACTCCTGTTGATACATCCCAGAATGATGTTTGCTTTTTTTTTGCAACAGTGTCACACTGTTGGTTCATATTTAGTTTGTGGTCCACTGTGACTCTCGGATCCCTTTCTGCAGTACTCTTTCATAGATAGTCATTTCTTATTTTGTATGGGTGAAACTGATTGTTCCATCCTAAGTGGTATATTTTGCATTTGTCCTTGTTGAATTTCACCCTATTTACCTCAGAATATTTCTAGTTTGTCCAGATGATTTTGAATTATAATCCTATCCTCAAAAGCACTTGCATCCCTTCCCATCTTGGTATCATCTGCAAACTTTTAAAGTGTACTCTCTATGCCATTATCTAAATAATTAATGGAGATATTGAACAGAACTGGTCCCAAAACTGATCCCTGTGGAACCCCACTAACTATGCCCTTTCAGCATAACTTTGAACTATTGATAACTTTGTCCAGTGCTGGACAGTCTGGCCCATACTGGCTGTGGGATTTCTTCCTGGAGGTTTGGATAAAACATAGTCAATAATGAACTATGCACACACTAAATTCACTACTGAATACACAAAGAACTAAACAAGATCCCCCACGTGCATGGAATACAATGATTTAGACACAGGGAAAGTTTTAACTGGCTTAGTCTGGAAAACTTTCATAGAAGAATGCATTCGACACTTTGTTAGAAACTCCTGAGATGTGTTGTCTGTCAGAGTCAATGCCTTGGAAAGCCAAACTCCACCGAAGGAGTTTCTTGTTAGTTTCTTTGACTGCGTGAAGCCACTGCAGAGCAGAATGATCAGTCAGCAGATGAAAGTGTCTTCCCGAAATATATGGTCATAGCTTCCCTAGAGCATATAAAATGGTGTAGCATTCCTCCTCAGAGACAGACCAGTGGCTTTCCCTCTTAGAGAGTTTTTTACTGAAGAACACAACAAAGTGTTTGCATCAAAACTGCCCCTGCACCACGCTCTGATGCGTCCGTGGTGATGAAGAAAGGTTTGTTATAGTCTGGGGCCCTTAGGACAGGGTCAGACATAAGAGCAGCCTTTCACTGCTGAAAAGCTTCTGACACTTCTCAGTCCAGTTTCCTGCATTTGGCTGCTTTTTCTGATCAGATCTGTCAATGGTGTGATACAAATTACCTGTAATATTCTGCCAAGCCTAAGAAGGATTGGACCTGTTTCTTTGACTTAGGGACAGGCCAATTTTGGATAGTCTTGAGTTTAACCTGTAGAGGGTTGATAATCCCTTGATCCACCTGATGTCCCAGGTAAGTTACCCTGTTTAGGCATATTTGACACCTCCTAGCCTGAACAGTCAGCCCTGCTTCCCTTATATGCTGGAAGACAGAGAAGCTTGGAGGTCTTCTAGAAGTTCTGCCCATGAATCAGGGAATATAGCCACATTGTCCAAATAGGCTACTAATAGCCACATCCCGCTTGTAGATTATCTACAAGTCTCTGGAAGGTTACGGGTGCATTGCGCAGCCCAAAAGGGAGGATATTAAATTCATACAGCCCCACATGTGTAATGAAGTCTGACCTTTCCTTGGCTGACTCATCCAGAGGTACTTGCCAGTATCCCTTGGTTAAGTACAGGGTGGAGATGAACTGGGCGCGCCCCAGTTTCTTCAATAGCTCATCTGTGCGGGGCATTGGATAGTTGTCTGAGCAAGTTACACCATTTAACTTACAATAGTCCATGCAAAAGCAGGTTTCTCCATCCAGTTTGGGGACTAGGACCACCAGAGAGGCCCATAAACTTTCAGAGGGGCAAATTACACCCATCTCTAACATGTCCTTGATCTCCTTTTCTATAGCAGCTTTGGCTTAAGGAGTCATCCGGGAGGGTTGGGCTCTAATTGGGAAAGCTTCACCTGTGTTAATGGAGTGGTAAGCCTGTTCAGTCTGTCCTGGGGTGGCTGAAAACATTGGTGAAAAGCTGGTGCACAATCCCTGGATCTGCTGTCACTTCTTACAACCAAGGTTCATGGAGAGGGTTACCTCTTCAATGCCACCCTTGCCTTTCCCATCGTAGTAGCTCCTTCTGGACACAGCATCATCTCTCTCATGAGCTGTGAACTGAAGAACTTTGAATTCTCAGGAATAAAAGGGCTTTAGAAAATTAACATGATATACCTTAGGCTTAAGGTTAGGGTCTGGGAATGCTATGAGGTACTTAACTGTTCCTGTGCACTCTTGGACCTTGAATGGTCTGTCCCTGGATGCTTGCATCTTATTGGCCTGGAGCACCTTCAGCACTATGACTTGCTAACCTACCTTGAAGGAACGCTCTCTGGCATGTTTCTCTTGCTGAGCATTCTGCAAGTTTTGTTGAACAAGGGCTAGAGTTTCTGGTAGTGTTTTGCAGTTTGCCTGCAAAATCTAAAATGTTAGTTCCTGGGGAAGGGTTAACCCCCTCCCATTGCTGCTTTACTAATTGCAATGGCCCCTTAACCTCACAGCCATAAACAAGTTCAAAGGGAGAGAATCCAAAACTGGGATGGGGTACATCTCTGTAGACAAACAGTAACTGCTGCAACACCAGATCTCAATCACTGGAGTGTTCTTTTATGAATTTGTGTGTAAGCAGGGGCTAAACTATTGCTTGCAATCAGCCAGCTAAAAGAAGAGAGCAGCCATGGGTGTGGATATGCTCACTCCAATTGTTTAGCCCTGCAAGATAATTAACTGTCGATATGTAAATACAGCTCATGCTGGGATGGGGAAGGAATCCGGGATGTGGTTATGTAAATCCAATTCAGCCAGGGCTGATGGAGGATCGGTTGTTAAAATGGAATGTGGTGTATTGTAACTAATTTGGCTGTTGTGGGGTCACAAGTCATGCTACCCCTAAATGTGGGAACTGTAAAATATGACACCAGTACTTGCAGGAGAGACACCATCATTGTAAGGAGTCTCAGATGAACAAGCCTCCCCCTTCCAGAGTTGAGTGAACTGAGTTGGGGGGAAAGGGCTTGAGCCAGCCTGCTTCATGCCTGCCAGGTCTGAGCTGGTAGACTGGTTCAACCTGCCTTTCCATCCCCCTGCCTTGTTCTAAGGATCGACCTAAAGCAGATTCTATCAGGAGTCTTTTTCCTATTCCAGTGGAAGCAGGAATCTTTTGCCAACCTAGGTGGTGGCTAAAGAGTTGAAATCCCTAAGAGCTGAAGTCACTGGTTTGTCCTGGAGCCAGACCCATTGCGGCCAGCAGAGCAGCTGGCGGGAATGACTGGCAGGTGGCCGGTAGGAGCAGCAGCAGGCGGCCACCGGAGTGGCTGATGGGAATGACTGGCGGGCGGCCAGTAGGCGCAGTGGCACGTGGCCAGCAGAGCAGCTGGCAGGAGCAACCAGCAGGCAGCTGGTAGGAGAAGCAGCAGGCATCCAGCAGGGGGCTGGCAGGAGCGACCAGCCAGCAGGAGCAGCACATAGGTGGCATCACATCAGGCTCTATGAGGGGAAGTCATCAGGGTGATATGTCTGGGTCTGCACTGACTGGACAGAGCTGTAAGTGGGGCGTTTGAAGTGGAGTATGGAGAAAGTTTGGGTATGTGAATGGGACCCTTACATTGTTGGACTGGTGAGCCTGAGAGGCAAGGGACATGGCTCAATCCATTTGAGCTGGGTTGGTTATGAACTCTGGTTGTGGTATTTTTCCGAGCTAATGCCATGTAACCTCTCTCTCTTTCATTAAAAGTTCTTTTCTATGCTCAGACTCTGTGCTTGCGATTGGGGAAGCATTGCCTCTCAGAGGCGCCCAGGGGTGTGTGAATTTCCCAGGCTACTGGGTGGGGGCTCGAGCCGGTTGTTTGTGAGATGGATGAAAAGGGACCCTTAGATATTGAACCCAGCTCCAGCTGCTGCCGTCGCTACCTGGCAGAAGGGTTACATGTGTATCATAGCTCCCAAAGTTCCATTGAATCTCTCCACCAGGCCATTTGCCTGGTGATGGTAAGGGGTGGCAACCAAGTGGTTCACCCCATGAACTTCCCAAAGAAGTTCTACGGTCCCTGCCTGGAAGTTAGTTCCTGAATCCGTAAGGATCTTGGAGGCCAACCGACCCTGGCAAAAGTATCTGGCACAAGCCAGTATCTAACACAAGCTAGTGCCTGGCACAAACTCTTGGCTGTGCTAGAGCTACTGCTTCCCTAGAGCTACTGCTTCAGGCCATTGGGTGGCAAAATCCATGAAAGTCAGGATATATTGTTTCCCTTTGGGTGTCCTTTTAGGGAAAGGACCCAGAATATCCACAGCCACATGCTGGAATGGAACCTCTGTTAGGTGTGGGTTAGGTATAGAGGTCTGCTTAGCCCTGCTGTGGGTGATCATCCCCTCCCTCTTAGGCTGTCCCACATGGTGGCTAAGTTGTCTCCCACCAGCATAGGAATGGGTTAATCATCATAGACTGCAAAAGTCCAAATTCTTGGCCAGCCTTGTACGTAACAGGCAGCTTGGTGTAGGCAGGACAAAAGAGTCAGCCTTGAAGGGTTGAAACTTTACTTGGGCCTATGGGTTGATGAGTTCGGGGTCCACTAGCAATTGGTGGATTGTAGACACCTGTGCTCCAGTGTCTCTCCATGCAATAACCTTCTTCCTTCCCCAACCCCTCCCAGTTTCCCTATGCTCAGGGGGTATCAGGGAGGCATCTGTGCCTGAGAAGTTATTCTGGAATAATGGCCGTTATTCCAAAATAACTATGTGAGCATCTACACAGCAATTGCGTTTTTTTGGAATTATTCCGAAATAACAGGCAGCTTATTTCGGCATTAGTAGACCTCATTGTATGAGGAATACCGCCTTTTCTGAGATGGCTATTTTGGAATAGGGGCTGTGTAGACAGGATAGTTGCAGTTATTTCAAAATCAGGGGCCTCCAGCCCTTCTCAAGTTGCCCTGCTGCCTGCTCTGTCTACACTCAGCCAAACTCTCTAGTCCCCCCTTCCGCCGGAGCCCCTAAAGTTGCAATCTCAGGGGAAAGAGCCTGTGGCACGCAGGTGGCTCTGACAACCCTGAGCCACCCAGCAGCTGCCACTGCCTCAGATTTTGGCCAAAAGTGATGCTCCCAGGGAGCAGACAGATAGCTGCCAGGAGCCTGCCCAGGGCCAAAAGAGGCGTGCGCTTTCCTGAGTATGGAGATCCCGGACCTCACTGAGGTGTGGCGTGAGGAGGCAAACCTCCAGGATCTTCATACCAGATGCAAGAATGCAGATGTCTATGGCTGGATGACTGAGAGCCTGGCCAACAAGGGGCACATCTGCTCCCAGGAGCAGGTGCGGATGAAAGTTAAGGAGCTCTGCCAAGCATATGACAGGGCCTGAGAGTGCAGCTCCTGTTCCGGGGCTAAACCCTGCACATGCTCCTACTATGAAGACCTGGATTGTATCCTGGGGGGTTGGAACAGTCCCTCTCCCCCCAGAAGTGAACTCGGGGCTCAAGATGCCCATCATTATCCTCCTGGGACAAAGAGGAGGAGGAGGAGGAGGAGGAGGAGCCAGATGAGGCCAGCACCGTCACCCTCCTGACCCTGGAGCACAGGGTGGAGGGGGAGGGGGCTGGGGTGTGCTTCTCGCTTGGTCTTTTGGCCTGGGGATTGTGCAACAGCCTGTGTACATGGGAGCATGTGGAGCACCAGCAGGCTGCACCAGAGGACCCTTGTGCTATTAGTCATAGGGTGTCTGGAGAGGCCTGCCATACTCATGACTCCCTCCACAAGCCACCACTAGAAGGAGGCTGGGGACATGGACACACACATGCACACATACCCTCAGCAGTGCTGCACATGGCACATGGGCATGTCCGCACTCTTGAGAGAGCATCCACTCCTGGGATGGCACAGTGAGGTGCAGGAGAATCTCCTGTTCACACATACCTCCCCGCAACACCCTGCCCCCGTCTCCTCCAGCGGGCAGGGATATAAGTCCTCTCCCTGTGGGACACTCCCAATGCCAGACCTGGTGGGTGCATGGCACAGAGGGCAGCCCAGCCACCCCGTGGCCTTCACCCTGCCCACAGGATCCCAGTCTGGCCAACACCTTCCCATGCCTGCTTGTCCCGAGGACAGGAAGTAGTGAGGCCCCTCTCCCCCCCCCCAGAACATCTGGGTCTCTGCAGGCAAGGGCCCATTGGCTAGAGCACACATGGCCTTGCTCCAAGCACATCACCTTCGTCTGAGCTGCAAACTCTCGCTCTTGGCTCAGAGACGAGGGCTAGGCTTCAGGCACAGTGACTCCTCGGATGACTGACCATCTCTTTATTCTCCATAGCTGGAGCAGCTGCGAGAGGGGGGCAGTCAACACCACCTGAGGCAGCCTCCCAAATCTGAGGACCTGCAGGTGCTGGAGACCCATGGATGAATTCCAGAGGAAGCACCTCATGGCACTCTGATCTCTGGAGCAGACCATCCACTGCAGACTGCAGGAAGACATCCAGCTGTGGCAAGGCACCTGGCGGGAGATGCTGAATCAGGGCCGCACCATGTGTGCAGCCGTGCAATCCCTGGTTGCCAGCATGCTGCGAATGCCAGCTCCCACTCCCACTCCTCCCACAATACTCTCCACTGTGGCCACTGAGGCCCCTGCACCTATGGGAGGGGGATCACCAGCGCCAGGTGCCACTCCCAGACCTGAGCATCTCCTCACTGCTTCTTCCCCCTACAAGATTCTCATTCCCTCTCCTCCCTCTTCCCCCTGTCCTCCACTCTCTCAGGTTCTTTCCCCAGTCCCTCCCCAGTTACTTTGACCCCAAATAAAAATACAGAGTTTATTTTTTCAAAAAAACCCTGTCTTTTTATTGTCTCTGCAGAGAAGTGGGGAAGAGAGGGGTGTTGGAGGAAAGGCAGGGAAGGGAGGTGCACAGGCCCCCAGTGGGGGGGCCCAGGGGACAGTGTCACTGGGGTCCTTGTGAGAAACTCTCAGGGCCTCCTGGATGCACATAGCCCTCTGATGGGCCTGCCAGATGCCAGCCGTGCATGGCTGCTTGAAGGCCCTGCCAATGCAGTCAGCCTCTGCCCCTCACCCTGGCAGGAATGCCTTCTGCTTCCACTCACAAATATTTTGGAGCACTCAGCATGCAGCCACCATGGGATGTTCCACTCTCCAACATACAGCTGGGTGAGGAGGCATCTGAACTTCACTTTCAGACACCTGAAGGCGCCCTCATTGACCATGCGGGCCCTGCTGAGCCTCGTGTTGAACTGTTCCCTAGAGTGGTCAAGGTGGCTGGTGTATGGCTTCATAAACCAGGGCAAGAGAGGGCAGGTCACATCACCCACCATGGGCATGTCCACATCCCCGACCCTGAAAAAAGGAAAAATGTCAGGGAAAAAAGTTCTGGAGTGCAGCTTCTGGAACACACTGGGGTTGCAGAAGGCACGGGTCTCCTGATGTAGATGTCTGTAAACTGGCCCCTGTGGTCCGTGATGGCCTCCAACATCATTGAGAAGTATCCCTTCTGGTTGATGAAGACAGATGCGTGGTGGCTGGGTGCCTGGATGGGGATGTGGGTGCCATCAATAGCCCTTCCGCAGTTGGGGAAGCCCATGTTGGCAAAGCTGGTGATGATGGCATCCATATTGCCAAGGTGGATGACCCTGTGCAGCAAGATGGTGTTGATGCCCTGCACTACCTGTAGAAGAAGCCAAACAGAGAATCACAGGGTGGCCAGAGCCCTCGGGAGGTCCCCAAATCCAAACCTCCCCTTCTCCCCCCCATACTCCAGGAGCAACCCCTCCCCCCCACTTACCCCATCCCCTGGCAGGGCTTTCTGAGGGCATGACAGAAAAACCTCCTGGGGACGGGGCTTGCACCACCACCACCCCTTTCCGTAAAGAACCTCACTCCAGCAGTCCACCCCCCTCCTGGGACAGTAGCCCGAGACTGCCATACCTGCATGAGCAGGGCCCCAACGGTCAATCTCCCCTCGCCAAACTGGTTCCCAATGGATTGGTAGCTGTCCGGCACGGTGAGCTTCCACATGGCTGTGGTGACCTGCTTTTGGAGGGGATGATGGGTTTCATATGAGTGTCCCATCACCTGAGGACGGGGGGAGCCACTCACAGAGCTTCAGAAAGATGTCTTTCCTCATCCAAAAATTCTGGCACTATTGCTGATTGCCACACCGTTCCATTCCCACCAGTCTGCCTCGGTGCCAGACACCAGAAGCGGCAGTGCACGGTGTGCAGGGGAGGATGGGCGGGATCCAGCAGCATGAGCTGTGCCCGCAGAGAGCCAAGGGTCTCCAAGAGGAGCTGGAGGTTGGGTTCCTGCAGGGCCTGGGAGACAGCCTGCAGAAACTGCTGCATGAGGTTCAGCACAAGCTGCAATAGCCGTAGACTGCCCAGAGGCAGCTCCGGCTTCATAGCAGGATAGCTGAGGTGTCTGCAAGGACAACCACAGCAAGCAAAAGAAAAGTCTGTAGAAACAATACCTTAAATAATGGTAACTTTAGGCATAGTAGGTTTTGATACAATAGTGTCTGGTTAAAGAAATATATGGAAAGCCAAGGGATTTTATTCATTGATATGTTTATACCAAAACATCTGGATTTCCATAAGGAAATAAGGAGAATTAGTTAAATTATTGAGTCGGTGCTCTTGAAGTGTTTCTTGGAAGACAGTAGTGTAAGTATACTGAACTATTATGTATGTGCAACACTGCCATCCACTGGAAGAAATTAAAACTGTTCAGTAGCATGTCAGGTGGAAGTGGGCAAATAATTCATAGAGAATTATTTCTGCAGTGAATTCACGCGCCCTCTCCCCCAGCTGGTGAGTCATTCAAACATATCACAAAATTCTTGAGCATATTTGTTGTTTGCATTGAGTCACAATTTTTTTCATTACAGGAATGTTAGTTTGCAGATTGCTTGCAATTTGTTACAATATTGTTATGCAGACAATTTAGTTATTGAATGGTAAGCTAGCAACAGTCAGAGCTCACAGCAATAACACATAAATAAACAAGAAAACTGTACATGAATCTTTATGAAATTTTCCCAAAACAAAGTTGGAAGGAGCAGTGCAATTAGATTTTCTTGGACAGATTTGGAACCCAGTTGGAGTATGTGAGTACCTCACAATCATTAGTCTCTCAACACCCAGGTGCAGACAGGAAATGAGGCACAGAGAAGTTAAAGAACTTGTTCAATGCCACATAGGAAGTCTGTGGCAATGCAGGAGACGTTACCCAGAACTCCAAGTCCTAGTCCCTGTATAAAACTATGATACGCCCACATCTTGAATACTGTGTACAGATGTGGTCTCCTCACCTCAAAAAAAGATATTTTGGCCTTGGAAAAGGTTCAGAAAAGGGCAACTAAAATGATTAGGGGTTTGGAACGGGTCCCATATGAAGAGAGGTTAAAGAGACTGGGACTTTTCAGTTTAGAAAAGAGGAGACTAAGGGGGGATATGATAGAGGTATATAAAATCATGAGTGGTGTGGAGATGGCGGATAAAGAAAAGTTATTTATTAGTTCCCATAATAGAAGAACTAGAGGACACCAAATGAAATTAATGGGTAGCAGGTTTAAAACTAATAAAAGAAAGTTCTTCTTCACACAGCGTGTAGTCAACCTGTGGAACTCCTTGCCAGAGGAGGCTGTGACGGCTAGGACTATAACAGAGTTTAAAGAGAGGCTAGATAATTTCATGGAGGTTAAGTCCATGAAAGGCTATTAGCCAGGGGGATAGAAATGGTGTCCCTGGCCTCTGTTTGTCAGAGGTTGGAGAAGGATGGCAGGAGACAAATCGCTTGATCATTGTCTTCGGTCCACCCTCTCTGGGGCACCTGGTGTTGGCCACTGTCGGCAGACAGGCTACTGGGCTAGATGGACCTTTGGTCTGACCCAGTACAGCCGTTCTTATGTTCTTAGTCCTAACTACTGGACCATCCTTCCTCTCTTGTGAACTACTGGTTGTCTCCTGTAATTTTATGCCTCTGAGACCTCTGTTTGTCCTGATCACAAACCAGACTCAGAACTTGCTTTTATTTTCAGAAGAGAAAATGTTAGCTCATAGGAAATACAGCTTTTCTCACTGAGATTTCTCAGCTTGGTTGGAGAGAGGAGACTTTTCCAGATCTCCATCAGCAGATGTGTACACAAACGGTCAAATTCATATATAGTGTGTAAGACGGTGAAAGTTAGGCTACACTTCCCCCAGATCTACTTACTCCCATTCTACCAAATGTTTGAGGACATCCATTGTAATTTACATACTGAAAATCTGTAAGAAGCTAGAAAGTATCATTTAAAGGGAGGTGGAAGATTCTAAAATTTACTTTTTTCCAGCACCTCAGCATCTAAGTTCAACAAGGTACCTCCTCTCTACCTTAGCAGAGTGTGTGAACATTAGGCTAAGGTAGCCTGAGGGAATGAAAGGGGGTCTGTACATTATGCCACCTTACACAGCACTTCTGCATTTGGGCCCAAAGTGAACGTGGTACACATAAATGAGTTTATAAGTCAAAGGCAACTTGAGCCCATTGTATTCAAAGACATGATTGCTCTGGTTGCATGTAGGATTAGGTCCTTACATGCTCTGGTTGCATGCAGGGCCGGCCTTAGGCCAATTCGCCCGATTCCCCCGAATCGGGCCCTGCGCCTAAAGGGGCCCTGCGCCCTGAACCCGGAAGTGTGCCAGGCGGGCACGCTGTGAGAGGGGGCATTAGCCCCGGAGGAGGAGTGTGTCGGCTGCCTGCACCGCAGGAGGTGTGAGTTTAGCGCAGAGTTTTCCTGCGCTGTGGGAGGGGGTGTATGTGTGTGTTGGCAGGGGATATTTTGTGTGCCTTTTTTTTTGATCAACCAAAATTGCTGTGGGGCCCCGTCGAAATTGTTCGAATTGGGCCCCTCACTTCCTAAAACCAGCCCTGGTTGCATGAAGGATTAAATCCTTACAGGAAAGAGTGCTTGTGTATTCCTATTGCTACCAGTACTGTTCTCAGCTTGGGGAGCCTAACCCTTTCTGTATAAATGGAATATTGTGTTGTTGGGCGAATCAGCTGTATGGAGAAGTAAAGAATAGCCAAGCCAAGTGGTCATGAGGAGGGGAGAAGTGTCAATGGGTACGGTGGGCAAAAACAGAGGGCAGGTTATGAGAGAAGGAGGAAGAAAAGACAGACTCCTGTTACCACCTTAGATCATGTCTACACTACAGCGTTATTTCAAAGTAAGTGATTTCATAATTATAATACCCAAAATAACTATTTTGAAATAACACATCCACACTACAAATGCCCATCAAAATAGCACTGAAATATCTATTTTGACATAGCGCGTCCACACTGATTGGAGCCTGAATTGCATTTAAGACTCCCGAGAAGCACTCGGGGCATGGCATCAGGACAGCAGTCACTTCCTGGAGCTGTTGCCTGAGGCTATCTGAAGCTTTTTCTTAAAGGGGCCCCTCACTACAGTCATGTCTCAGACTCTTCTCCATTGCCTACCTCCTTGAGGAACAGCAAACACCACACCGCGTGTTCTGGTTGCCCTTGCAATCACCGCCGTACTTCTACCATGGAGCAGGACCTGCTGCTGCAGTTCCTAGTGCAGTTTATGCAGGCTGCCCTTGTGGCACTGCTTGAGGATGATGACCAGCCTGGCATGGGGAGCCTTCTTACCCAAACCCAAGCGCTCTTAATGCACCACAGTCTCTCGCATCCGATCCCTCACCACACACACTGTGCAATGTCGTTTCTGGCGACGAGAGACCAGTATTGGTTGGTGGGACTGGATTGTCATGGAGTGGTGGGACGACCAGCAATGGTTCCAGAACTTCCACATGCAGAAGGCCACCTTCCTGGATCTCTGTGAGTGGCTCACCCCTGCCCTCCAGCAATAGGACACCTGCACGTGACCTACCATCCCCGTCCAGAAGCCCATCACCATCACACTTTGGAAGCTCACTACACCAGATAGCTACTGCTCTGTGAGAAACCAGTTTGGCACGGGGAGATCGACCATCGGTGCTGTGATCATGCAGGTATGACTCTCTTACTGTTGTCCTAGGAGGTTGGAGAAGTACTGCAATGGCTTCCCTAGGGAAGGGGGGTTGTGGAATCTCCCTCCCTGAAGGTTTTTCAGTCCTGCCTTCACAAAGTCCTGCCAGGGATGGGGTAGTTGGGGTTGTTCCTGTTGTGGGAAGGGGCTTGGGCTCGGGGAACTCCCGAGGACTCTGGCAACCCTGTGATTCTATCATTCTATAGGTGGTGAGGGCCATCAATGCCATTCTGAGTGACATGGACACCATCATTGGGCTTCCTCAACTGTGGGGGGCGGCACTGATGGCACCCACATCCCCATCTGGGCTCCCGATGGGTACATTTCTATGGTCCTGCAGGCCCTCATGGACCATTGGGGCCGCTTCATGGACATTAACGTTGGGTGGTTGGGGAAGGCACACAATGGCCGCATCTTTAGGAGCTTTAGCTTCTTCCAGAGAGTGCACGCTGGTACTTTTCCCCTCCAACCGCACCATCAAGGTTGGGGACAGGGACATGGCTATGTGCATTGTGGATGACACAGCCTATCCTTTGCTTCCCTGGCTCATGAAGCCCTACAAAGGACACCTAGACCGCCAACAAATGGTTCAATGCCAGACTGAGCAGATGTCATATCATGGTAGAGAGCACCTCTGGCTGCCTCAAAGGGAGGTTCCAGTGTCTTACCCATTTGGGCCTCAGCAACCAGAACATCACCCAGGTGGTGGTGGTGGCCTCCTGTGTCCTCCACAACCTTTGAGAAAAAAGGGGGAGACTTTCCTGCCAGGGTGGAGGGCAGAGGCCAAGCAGCTTGCAAAGGGCTTCTGGCAGCTGTGCTCCGCTGCCATCTGGCAAGCCCATCAGGGGGTTGTGTGCATCCAGAGCTCCTGAGGGAGAGTTTAAGCCAAGACCAGCTGTGAGTCTCTTCCCCGGGCCTCACCACAAGGAGCCTCTGCATTGCCTCTGTGTGCCTTTCCTCCCCCAGCCCTCCCTTCCCCACTCCCCTTGAAGACCAAATAAACCAGACTTTTTGTTTGAAATAATACACTCTCTGATTTTTATTTGGGGAATCTAGAACTGGGGAGGGACTGGAGAAAGAACCCAGGAAGGAGAGGAGGGGGAAGAGAGGGAAGAAGGGGCTCAGGGATGGAGCAGGGAGTGGCATCTGCCTTGTGTGCGGGGCCCTTGGTGGCCCTGGGGGGGCTAGGAGTAGAAGCTGGGGGGCGGGAGTAGGGGCGGGTGCTGGGGGGACTTGGGAAGAAGTGGGCATGGGGGGGACAGCTGCTGGACTCCTCCATGGTGATAACAATGCGCTTAGTGGCATTGGTGTAAGCCACACACATGCTCTCATGCTGCTAGGACAGCTGTTCCCAGGTGGTGTGGTGCAGCTTCTGGTCAGCACAGCAAATAATGAATATGCAAATATGTAAATAATATATTACTGGTGCACCAAAAGTCCCAGCCCTAAAAGCCACCCCTCCTCCAGTGCCAGCCCTAATCACTAGAGCTCCGCCACTTCTCCACTACCCCCTAGCGCCAGCCACTGATTTGTCTAAATATAGGCAATTTTACAGGATACCTCATACAACAATGGGGGTGCTTTGGTTAGCCTCTCTCTAGTCCAACACCAGCTACTGTATTTAGCTTTTCTACTTCTTTTTCTTCTGGCCTGTTCAGGAAGAGTACAGCAGTAGTGTGAACATTGAGGCTACGGCTACACTGTAGCCTTCTTCCAGAAAAGCTTATGCAAACGAAGCGCGGCATGGAATATTGCCATGCTTCATTTTTATAATTAATTAGCAGCCGCTTTTGCGCAAAAGCCTCTTGCGCAAAAGTGGCTGCTAATTAATTATGCAAATGAAGTGCGGCAATATTCCACATAAGCATAAGCTTTTCCGGAAGAAGGCTACAGTGTAGCCATAGCCTTAGGGACAATCCTAACAACTGAGATGAGGCTCACTGAACATTGGTGAAACTTGGTCCTCTCCCTTCCTAGTCGAGAACATTGATATTTCTTACTCAGCATTTTTGTGACTGTTCACACAACTTTATTAAACTTTTTTTCTCTGCAATAAGGGGGGGAAAAGCAATTAAAAGCCCAGAGAAAATGTTTTACACACACCAAAATAAGGGATAGGCCTGAATGAAAAACTAAATAGCAGCTTGTGGTCTAAGTTATGTTTTCTCCATCTGTTCCACCCACTGTCCCTCCCCATCTCAGGACAGGAAGTTTAGGTACTTCCTGATCAAGATCTGATTGTATTTCATCTCTAGAGCAACACTTGAGCTCAGAGCTGCAAACAGACAAAGGTAGGTAGAAAACAGGACTTGGCAGTGGCTATCCAGGCCATCCAAGAACCAAATGGTACCTGGCCGTAAAAAAAATATTGTAATTTATTTTATACTGGGAAAACCAAAGAAATCACCTTGTGTGATTGGACTAGTATCTACAGCTACAGGTACAAATTTAATTTCATCAGCAGATTAAAAAAAAAAAAAAAAAAGGAAGTCATCTCTTTCTATGGTATGTGATGTGGGCATGTTGTCTGGAAGAGAAGGGATTTCCACCTATCTGTCTATTTCCAGGTTTTTTTTTTTATACCAGTCATGAGTATAGTATCTAAGCACTTCCTTGGAAAATTAAATTGGCATGCTAAGGTTGGTTTCGGGACTAGTTTTAGCTACCAAGGCATGTTGGGGTACTGTGGGGAAATATACACACAAGCCATATCAGAAAATATTAAACAGTAAAACCTCAGTTTTATGGATGTCTCACAAGACACCCAGAATCTTTGTAAATGTGAAAATTCAGATAACTCTGTTTTTTAAAATGAAAAGTTTGCTGATTTTAGCAGACAAGAGCTTCAGTGTCACAGATTATGGTAGACTTTATAGAGCTTAGCAGACAACAAAGGAGTATTTGGGGGCACAAACATTTGGGGACCTATCCACTGTTTGATTGAACAGAGTTTGGGCAGTTGGATTTGCTCTAGGAAGCCCTGGGTAATTGATCCAATGGGGCTTTCTTTCATTCTGAATAAAGTACATTCCCTACTGATGGGATTGTCATTAACCGGAGACTGCAACACAAAACTCAACTGAAATCAGAGGGCTTGTTTTGTAACAAAATTGTGGAATGATGCAAACTAGTGTGAAACCATAAGTCAACCCTAGGTTCAGCTATGGAAAAAAAATTAGCCCAACATTCCTGGAAACATCCAGCATTTTTAGGACATCTTTCATAAATGTAGACTGAGTTTTGCATTTATAACAAAGCAGAAAAACAAGAGAGGTGCCTGTGTTTTCTTGTTTCAGAAGTAAAGTTTGGTAATACTGCCATGCCATCTTCTTGCCCTCTCATACCATCGTGCTAGGCTTGGAGCACCCCACCCTTCTGGTGCAAATGAGAAGACTCTGCGTGCTCAGATATTGAGCATGCAGAGCATTCATGGTGAACAATATTCCCCTCTTACCTTTTCCATCCATTGGCAGATTGTTTCCCATCCACGTGTGGAACAATTTTTATGAGCACTGAGGTATATGTGAATGTGCACCACCAATAGAAATACAAAACCTAGTTGTAGGTGCTCTGCTATCCAGCTGGGTGGCAGTGGAATCTCTCCTAAGTGGCTGCACAAGTGCATAGCTTACTGGGTACACTTGTGGTTAGCTCTATGGAAATGCCTACCTCCCAACAATGACAAGGTAAATAAAATACCTTTTATTGGATCAGCTTCCAGTGATGAGAGAGAGAAGTTTTTGAACTACACAGAGTTCTTCTTCAGGTGTGGGAAAGGAATTTGCAGGGTCACAGCAAAATGAAAGTGCAACAGATGGTTTAGCTAAAGTAGTTAGCACATATTGTAAGGGATCATGCAAGGTGGAGTCGCTTGTTAATACCTTTGCAGTCACAGGACAAAAAGAAGGGGTTAGTGGGTTACAAACTGTTGTAAAAAAACATAAATTCAGTGTCTCTGTTCAGTCCACGATTTTAGTGTCTGGTAGAGTAATGAATTTAAACTTCCAGGCTCATCTTTTGAAAGTGTTGTGCAGGTTTCCTTTGAGAATGAGGACTGAGAGGTAAAATATGGAATGACAGCTTTGTGAAAAATATTCACTCATAAGCAGTACTGCCAATTTTAGTTGAACATATTCCTTGAGGTTTCATCATGACATAATCTGTAATTAAAGATTAATTCCTGGAGACACTAGGACAATCCTGGAGGCTGTTTTGTGTTTTATCAGTTTTCGGTGTATGCCCATTGAAGAGCGTAGGGATTATCTGTTTCACCCACATTGTTATTGTGGGGCCAAAGGTATATCACATGTTGTGACAGGCATTTGTAGGACCCACAGATCTTGAAAGATGTGTTGTTTGGGGATGTTGGTTATTGTAGCAAGTTTTGCCTCTGTTGTTCTGGCAAGCTTGCTTTTGATGATGAGCACAAACAGGGCCGGACTAAGGGTGGGCGAGTCAGGTAGCTGCCTGGGGCGCCAACCGATGGGGGGCACCTGATGGCAGCTTTAAGGGGCACGCAGCACCCCTTATAGCTGCCATCAGGCACCGCGTGCCCGGCTCCTGGTGGGCTGCAGTGGCCGCTCGGGGCAGGGGCCGCGTTAACCCCTGCAGTGTCCTTCCCCGCGCGGCTGCGGTTCCCTGCATGGCCAGGCGCAGCCGACCCAGGCGGCCCCGGGCTGTGCACCAGCGGCCGGGCAGCGCATGCGCTGTGCACCCGCCCGTGCGCCCCGGGGGTGGGCTCGCGCATGCACCATGCACCCGGGGGCGGGCCCGTGCGCCCCGGGGGTGGGCTCGCGCATGCACCGTGCACCCGGGGGCGGGCCCATGCGCCCTGGGGGCGGGCCTGCATGTGCGCTGTGCACCCGGGTCGGCGCCGCCCGCCCGGGGCGCCAAAATGGCTCGGGCCAGCCCTGAGCACAAACATTTGGGAGGTTGTTCTGCGGGCAATTTAGGGGGTCTTCACTAGACCGCTAAATCTACTCCCAGTGCATTGATCTTGGATCCTGATCCAGACTGTTGGGTAGCTGTAACCTCAGTCCACACTGGCAACTGAGTGACAAAACTTTCGTTGTGCAGAAGTGTCAACAGAGCAAACAGCTTCCACAGGCCCCTGGTTGAGGTGGGAGGGGAGGGGACTCTGTGCTCCTACAAAGGACAAGGCCTCAGGTGGGAGGAACAGGGCCTGGGGCAGTCAGCTCTCAGGGCTGTGCCAAGTATGCCATGCCATGCTTTCGCAGCAATTGCCTCCTTTGCCTCCTGCCTTTGCTGGAGAGCCTGAGAGGTGTTCACACCCTCTTTCCCTGAAAGACAAAACTTTTGCTGGGGCAAGGGTCAATGAACAACCCCTTGTTGGGGCAGGAGCTCTCTCCTGTCAACAGTGTGAATGTCACTTAGGGTGGAAGTATTTTGACAAACACTACGCTGCGCTGCCCAACTTTTAGCGACATGGCTGTGTCGACATAGCCGCTTTGCTGAAAGCTGTGTAGTGCACAAAAAGCCTCTGTGTGGCTTGAACAGAAGTTGATCCACTAAAAGCTGCTACCTCGCCCACCTTGTCTCTCTAATATCCTGGGATCCACTCAGCTAAACTATCCAACATACACAATTCAGGACCTCCACACATGCCCTGCAGAGCTGGGCCAACAGTGCCTAATTAGTGAAACTGGAGCTGCAGTTCAAATCACTTTTTAGCTTCATAACTGAGGTAGCCACCCATGGATATGGGGCCTATGAACTGCGAGCCAAGCCTAGAGATGCTGAGGCACATACTAAGCACTGTCTGCCAATCGCTCCAGTGCACAGGGTACACCGCTCCTTTTTAGGGCCTGGGCATCTGCCAGGGCCCCCGGCTCCCTCCGGCCCCTTGCAATCCGAGCCGCCTCCCGTTTCTACCGCTACGGGGCGCACACGCCACAGCCCAGAAGCAGCCGCGTCTCCCCCCGGGCACTGTGCAGCGCATCACTGCAGAGGCGCCTGGCTCGGAAGCGGGTCATGGATGCTGCAGCTGCCGCTGCCAGGGGTCGTGCGGGCGCTTCATGATGGGTGAGTCCGGGACCCTCTTGGCCGCGGGACACGTGCCCTAGCTTGCACGAGGGGCGGGCTGCCAGCCGCAGCGGGCCCCGCTCCCCGGCCTTCGCCCCGGAGCAGGAGGGGACTCGGCAGCCACGGCCCCTTGCCTTGAAGCACGGCTCTCACCGGGAGGAAGGCGGCAGCAGCTCGCGCCACGGGAAGGGGCTGGGAGCGGCCAGCTTGGCCAGCCACCGCCCTCGTCACGCTGGAGAGGTGCCTCGCCGGCGGGGCTGGCCCTTGTGCGCGCCGCAACATGTTGGGCTCTAGCTGAAGGGCCCAGCACTGGCTGTAAGTCCCTGGCCGGGGGCAGCGCTCCTGGGAACCTCCCGCTCTCCGCAGCCCGCCAATGTGGGGCTCTCCTCCCCCCACCTTTGCTTAGGAAGGGGGGTTCCTGAGACTGCCGCTGGTGGAGGAGCCGGGCAGCGATTGTGCATTGGAGTTGTGGGGCTGGGGAGACTTCTGGCAACAGGCTGGTGTGCTGGCAGGGGAGTTAACTCGGGGCTAGCCAGGAAATCAGGGCCCCGGCTTCACCCTAGGGGGTCTTAGCGGGTCTAGCTTGCCGGGACCAGCCCTGATTTATCAAGGGCTTTTTTTGGTGCGTCTCTGCCTCCTTCAGGACATTGCCATCCTTTTCAGGGGACCTCCCTGCTCCTGATTGTTTACGCGGGAAAAGGTCACTTGCTGTCCCTCCCCCAATGGGACCTGAAGGGCTCTGCAGCTAGGGAAGGAGAAAGGAATTCTTGTGATGAAATGTTATTGCTGCAGATAGTGTTAAGTGCTCCAGCTGGGGAGCAGGGGTTGGTAGCTATATTTTTATATGATTTAAGAACAAAGGCAGCATGGCCCTGTGAATAAGCAGATCGATTATACTGAACAATCGCTTACAAAATGAGACAAGTACGCTGTTGCTTCAGCCAGTTGCTTTCTGCCCTCTTGATTGAGGGCAATTGTTAAGAATTCTAGTTCTCTTACCCTCTTCCTAAGCAAACACGGTGGACTCTATAAATAGCTCAGGTCTTTGCTGCTTGATTCAGTACTCCACGCTTCCTGCTTGTTCTCAGCGCATGCCCTGCAGTCTCCTTACTACTGCTGGAGTCCCAGCTCAAAAGCACAGAGATGACGAACGGTTCGTAAGTACGTAGAGAAGGAAGACCTAAAGAGGGAGTGGGGGGAGGGGAGGGAAAGAAGATCTGATTGACTCCTGAAGGCGTGCTCTGCTCCCAGGGCAGTTCTGGTGAACCGGAAAACCTCCAGCTTTTCTATGTGTCAAATGCTAAATAAACTCCATATGCTCAACAATTAAACAAGCCTCAGATATGAGTGATAAGAAAGTGCAAATACCAGTATGAGGTAATCTTGCTTCCTCTTCATCAGAATAAGGGGAAAGGCAGTGTGAGGAAATTAAGACACTAACCTATTTCCCTTGTTCAGTGTTTTATTTCAAAAGAACATATTTGATGCCTTTTTTAAACAAGGATGTAAGCTACTTCTTTGGAATAA
The DNA here is from genome assembly GCA_019425775.1 of Rafetus swinhoei. Lineage (NCBI taxonomy): Eukaryota > Metazoa > Chordata > Testudines > Trionychidae > Rafetus > Rafetus swinhoei. The sequence goes on along the minus strand of CM033425.1, from coordinate 13,620,626 downwards.
TAGCAGAACTCAGATATCTTATACAGAACAAGGAACCACTCTTCACTCTTTCCTTGAGATATGGCTATTGGACTTTCCCTGAGATTTGGCTATTGGAATAAATCAGTCTTTTTACACAGACTAACAGTTTATTTTCTTCTAGGATTGTCTGAGCTCTGATTCACGATGTTTCTCCTATTCAGACACTATAAACTAGCTGTTCAATATCATGGAATCGAGAAACCAGAGGGTTCTGAAGCTTGACAGACTGTCAGTCATTTAACTTTAAACCAGTCATTTAACCAGTCATTTAAAAGGTTGTAAATCAGTAACCTTTTAATCTGGAAAAACTACTCTTAATCCATCTGGGTAATATAGCATGACACTCCTTCCTTCCCTGAATAGAAAAGTGAAGGAGGCTGGGTCTTGGCACTGTGGGATGGGCAGAGTACCATATGTGAGAGCCACAATTACGGTAAAATGAAACTAGCATGCCAATGTATTAGTCATTACCATTGTAAACAGCTGAGGTGGAGCAGCAGATCTGGTAGGAGGCAGACTCATTTTTTGATTCATTTTCTACCTGATCCTGCCTTTTCCTGTAGCCCATTAATGTGTGCTATAGCATTCATTTATTTGATCTTGTCTCCTTTGATTTCCTGTCAGGGCTGACCCCTAAGGATGCTTCAGTCCAGGGTGAAGTTAATTGTAACCGGAGATGACTTTGGCTACTGTCCAAGGAGGAACCAAGGAATCGTGGAGTGTTTCCTGGCTGGCGCGGTTTCCAATGTTTCTCTTCTGGTCAATGGCAGTGCTGCCTCAGATGCTGCACAACTGGCAAGAAGGTGAGCTGCTTACTTTAGTCCTTTTCACATGCACCCTCTCCAGGCAATAGGAACAGAGCCAACACTGTAACATTCATTGAATTCATAATACTTATAGCCAAGTGGAAAAACTCATCTTTCCTAGACTTATGCAAGGAAAACTAGAACTAGTACATAGAGAAACAAGGTGGATGAAGAGAAGTTTTTGAGGTTACAAAGAGCCTTTCTTCAGGTCTGGGAAAAGTACTCAAAGTGTGACAACTAAACATGGGCAATGTTCCCTCTAATCTTTTCCATCCACTTGTGGAATTTTTGTATCCATGTGCAGAATATTTTATGTGCACTGACGCATGTGTGAATGTGCACCACCAGTAGGAACAAAAACATTTAGCCATGGGTACTCTTGTAGGCAGCTGTGTGGCATTTGAATGTGTCCTGAGTAGCTGCACAAGTTTACAGTGAACACTGAATACATGGTGTAACATTTTGTTTAACATATTGTTTACTATGGAATACAAGGTGTAACATAATGTTGCAAGAGTCCATTAAAGGTCAAGTGGGCAGTTAACTTCATTAGTCATAGGACAAGGGAGAGTTGTAATCAGCCATAAATCCAGTGTTCCTACCTAGTCCATGATTTGTAGTGTCTAGCACATATGAATTTAAGCTCACAGATCTGTCTTTTGAAGATACTGTGCACATTTACCAACTGAGTTTACTTCACCCACTTTGTCTCCAATCTCCTGGGAATGACACAGCTACAACATTACTTTATTAGCAAAGTAAACAAAATATACTTGTCTGCACACAGAACTCTAAGGGTACATCCATGCTATAGTTCAACACCCTCAGCTGGCCTAGGTCAGCTGACTCAAGCTTAGTCTGCACTATGAGTTTTGCCCAAAAAAGAGGCAATGCAAATTAAGCGCGGATTAGCATTTTCTTGTGCTTAATTTGCATAATGTCTTTCAATCCGTTTTCACCCAAGGGGTTTTTGTGCAAAAACAAGCAGTGTGGCTGTGGCCGTTTTGGGCAAAACCCCTTTTTACGCAAGATCCTTATGTCTCTCCATGAGTGTAGCTGTAGCCTCAGGGTCCTGGTAAGGGGCTGTTGAATTGCAGTGCTGATGTTTGGGTTGGGACTGGAGCCTGAACTCTATGACCTCCTTCCCTCCTGTTTACACTTAAGTTAAACAGTACAGCAGCCCAAGCCCCACCAGACTCAGACAGCTGGTCTGGGCCAATCTCAAGTTTTAAATTGCAGTGTAGACATACCCTAAATGACTCTGCCTCCTCTTTACTACTACTTTTTACATTTTTTCCCTCATGAGTAAAGGGCAGAATGTTGGTTGTTATTCCAGAATGTTGGTTGTTATTTCGTTGTTGCAGTATGAGTTTGTTTATCTCTCGCTTTCCAGAGAGCTTCAAGGGATGCCATCTGATGAAAAGTCCATGCTTTAAAAAGCAAATAGCTTTACTGAACTGCTTATGCCTTAGGCCAGGTCTACACTAGACCCAGCAGCCCGGCTTAAGGTATGCAACTCCAGCTACATAGAATACATAGATGGAGTCAGTTTACCTAAAACTGAGTTTGGCGGCATCCCCACAGTGGGAGGTGAATGGGAGCAAACGCTCTCCTCAGCATCCCTTACTCCTGGCAAGAGCAGGAGTACCAGATGTCTGTGGGGACTCCCTCTAAATTTGATTTAGGAAGTCTTAAATCGAACTCTGGAAGATTGATCACAGCAGCGGTGATCTTCCACAGAGTGAAGTCATGGCCTTAGCTTAGATTATTAGAACTGAACAAATTGTAAACATCTCACTTATTTTTATCCTTTATGCTGTATTACTTTTTGAACTTCACTCAGGTTTCACTCGCTGGTCCTCAGGCACTAGTGCAATTCTACAATATTTGGGTTGCATACCTATGCAATTCCAACCAAGAAACCAAGTTTTAAAACTTTTTTAATGAAAGCATTTTACGCATACTCATAAAACCATTGATAAAACACACGCATACACGCAAGGAAGTTTGGTACTTTAATGATTTTATGTACACATCCCTGATTACTGCGGGGGCTCTTTAAGAAACACTGTCACACTTGACTCTGTATTCACAAACCCTTTCATGTGAAGTATTATTTGCAACTTATTTAGAAGGAAAAATGCAGCTTATACCCCAACTCCAGACTGGGCTAGCTCTTGGAAACAGATGTATTTCCTGAAACAGAGGCCAACTTTATAAAATGGACCTGGAAAGTACTGAATAAGCTAAAAAGTATCTTTTTAAAAAGAGGGCTCTGAGATCTTGTGTCCCATTTCCCAACTCCAGTTGTTCCCAGGGGACAGCTTTATACTAACAGCTTCCTGCTAGTTCTCTGTGAGCACCCAAAGCCGTCTTTGGAAGAGGTTGGGATATACATGTGTGTTTTGCATGATATGTGTATAACTGCAGTCACATTTGAAAGGCAGTCACTAAAAACAATCAGGGAAGGTGCCCAACTTGTAGCCCTGCAGACTGTGGCCCTCTAGCCACAGATTTGACCTAACACATGTGGCACCAGCATAGTTTTCCCACCATCACATGTCAACCCTGAGCCAAGAATCTTCCCTAAGGGCAAGATGGGAGTTCAGTCTAACTGCTCCTTTAGTCCATGATCTCTCTGCCTACAAGGGACCAATTAATTTAGTAGCAAGTTTGTTCGTTAGAATGACATGCAACTGTTGACAGGAGAATAGATCAGGTAGGACGTGTCAGGGGAAAATGTAACCTAGAGGCCCGCTTATTAGTAAATTAAAAAAAAAGTTGTAAAACAGTGAGATTAAGGTAACACTTTCTCAAGATAACAGATGTATCATGCAAAGCTTTAAACCCTGGCACTCTGGTGATAGTCTAGTATTATAGCCTTTCAAGCCCTATTCACTGGCAGGTTTTTAAATATAGTCTCCACCTGGCCTAGTTTCTGGTTACATACACTTCTGGAGACCATGTGACTACAGTTTAAAATGGCATAACTGAATCCAGGTCACAGCATTTATACTGTCAGCTGACTTACGTGTTCTAGAACAGATTTGGAGGGACATTTGACAGTACAAATTACAACCCTCCTTTCCCTTCCTTTATTTTATCAAAGCAAACGGGTTGCTTTGGATTCTAAACATGTGAAATTGATTTAAATCATTTCAGGGAAAACAAGCTGGGTAGCCTTGGAAACATTTTAACACTAAATAACTGTAGCCAAGGGCCTGCAAACAGATGAATAACTTTAAGCAGATTTAGCAGTCCCATCTAATTCAATGTGATTCATATACACAGATGTTTGTAGGATCTTATTGTTTATAAAGCTCCAAAGTGAAGCTCCCACAGGAGAGCCTAATTCAGGTAGTGTTTGTGCATTTTGCCACAATAAATATAGCATCTGATTATGCATAAGAACCCTTTTAGCTCTTTTTTCCGATTGAGATGTTAGCCGGTTGCTATAAAGGCTCAAGCCAGCATTCTGTCAGAAATCTGATTTTAAACAAGTCTGAGGCTGTGAAATTCTTAAAGTCCTTAGTGAATCTTATGCCAAAATATTGGTGCAGGGAGCAGGAAAAGGAGGACAGTTTGGGTGACTGTCTATGTAATTCCAGATTCTCTCATGTTTGGAGATTTTGAAGTTTAATTCTACTATGATTTTTGGTTGCCTTTAAAAGAAAACTACAACATTCTTTCCTGGGTTTGCTATCCAAGCCCACAAAGTAACTGGCTTTGCAACCTGAATTCCATAGTGAAGTTTTCAGCCTGAGAATGGACAACAATTGTGGTGAGGTGCCTGTGCCTTTTGAACTTAGCTTTGGATTTAGAGAAGGATCATTGAAGTAATTAGCCTCAAATTCATCATAGGTAGGCAAAGCTTAACTAATTGAGCACAAACACATGGCGACTCTTCTCTCTCAAATATCACCTTTCAAAATGACATCTCTTCTCCAATTGATCTCATCAAGTGGGTTTTTCCCACGAAAGCTCATGCCTGTGTATACTTTGGCTAGTCTCTAAGGTGCCACAGGGCCACTTGTTGTTTTTCTCTCTTAAGCATCCCATCCTGCATTGAAATGGTAGGAGTAAAAGCCCTTCCAATTGGAATTAGTTTATTTTTGTTTCTCACTGGGTATGTGTAAATGAACACTTAGTTCATCTCTAGTCAGGGTGTGAATCTACCCTGCTGCAGGCTTAGTGTCTGCATGGACCCCACTGCCATGCAATAGCAGGTCCCTAGCACACTTCGATCTAGCTACAGCGCTGGAGTGGGAGAGAGTAGATCAAAGTGCAAAACGAATCATTAGTAAGAATTAACACCGTCCATGTGAAACTCAGTGTGCAGCACCCCAGTGTGGGGTAGATTCATATCTGAGCTTGCCATAAACTAAATGTTTAGGCAAGCCTGATGTGGTGAAGTGTGTGTCATTCTAGACTTCATTTCACCACCACTTTCTTATGCCTCCCTTGGAGCATCCTATGTTGCCTTTTGCTGTGGTTGGGCAATTCAGCAGAAGAAACAGAGTAGGTATTAGCAGATCTTAATAGCAGCTATAAAGCAAAACAAGCAACTATAGAGCATGGCGAACAAGGACAACAAATCTCATAAAAAATTAGACAGGATCTCTTCTATAAACCCATGTTGATTTTAATTATATTGCTCTCCTTTATTTATTAATTGAGTCCCATATCAACTGCTCCATTATCTTGCTTGGGATTGATGTCAGACTGATAGACCTATAATTACTCAAGTCATTTCATTTACCTTTTTCAAATACTGAGCAATATTAGCTTTTCTTCGGTTTTCTGGAACTTCTCTGGGGTTCTAAGACTTATTGAAAATCAACACTCACAGTTCAGCTCTATAAAATCATGAATGCAAATTTATTTTAACCCACTGGTTTAAAAATGTCTAACTTTAGTAGCTGCTGTTTAACATTCTTTGAGATACTGATAGAATGGAAAGAGTGTTATCATATGATATGACTACATCATCTGATTTTTCCCCAAATATAGAACAAAAAATGTATTGAACATGTCTGCTTTTTCAGCATTACTATTGATAATACTATCATTTCAGTCTTGTAATAGACCAATTCCATTATAGGATTGTTTTTGTCAAGTATTTAAAGCACTCCTTCACTCTGCTGGCCATGCCTCTCTCTTTGTGTCCCTTTGCTTCCCTTATCAATTTTCTAAAATTCTTAGCTTCTGATTTATATTTATAAATGTCAACTTCCTCTTTTTTCATTTGCTGCATATTTTTTATAGCTGCCTTCACATCTCCTTTACATCAGGCTGCTTTTTGACCAATAGAGCCTTCTTCCTTAACTGTGGGATTGTGGCTTTTGGAGCATCCATTAAACTGTTCTTAAACAATTCCCAATTTTTATTCACATTTTTCTGATTAAAATCTTCCCCCCAGCTAAGAGGAGGCTTGCATATGGGAAGTCCCTTTGAATTTGGGAAGTCCCTTTGCATAGGTGGAGTTTTATACCTATGTTGGGGCTGGGTTCTGGTTTTGCCTCTCAACACTTTGCTTGTTAATTTTCAGTACTGCTTGATTTCGTTTGTACTGCTCATCTTTGCTCCATAGCTTACAAGACCCTCGTGTCCAGCCACGTTTGCAGATTTTATGAAGATGAATAATTATTGCCTCAAATAAATAAGATGCTGGTCTATTAGTCTGAAGAGAAATGTACAACCTAAATGCCTCTGGGAATCAACACATTCAAAGTTTGAAACATCTTTTTTCCTTGTTAAGCCCCTCATCATGCCCGGCTCTGAATATTGGCTCCTAGTTTAATGTCCCATCATGCTCCAGCTGGCATGTCCCTTCATTGGCACAGTAGGATATTGGATGGTCTTACAAAGTTTTATAAAAAGAGCAGACTTGCCTATTGGAAGTGGATCTTAGGGTAGATTTCATTGTATTAATTACCACTGGGACATAAAAATATGTAATTCTGCTGGTTTGATTGGACCAGCTGTTTGCTGTACCAGCAGGTTTGTGTGGCTGGTAAGTTGCTGCTAGCATCAGAGCAGGAGTTGGTGCTCATCACAAAGTCTGAATTGTTGCAGGACTTGAAAAACATCTTAATGTCTTGTTTCAGCCAGTTGTGAAACAATTTATCAGTCATCCTTAATAGTAACTTTCCTGATATCAACAGCATTACATAAGGGTGGAGACTGAGACCTGCCATTCTTAAACTGATTTACTGAATGATATAAATAGATTCCATCATCTTATCCTTACTGGAGATAGAGAGGTCTTTTAAACATTTTCCACAATGCTTTCTTCATTCTTTTGTCAGTTCAATTGTGATTGAACATCAGAAATTCTAACAAAACCACATTTAATTGCCTTCTGTGTTTTCCTTTCCTTTCCCATCAATACTGATTGCAAAATGCATGTGTAAACAGTAACTTCATTTTGGCTTTCCTGCATGACATTGCCCTAATCTGGAAGTATTTCTGCTGCTCCCTCCACATTCTCAGCTGATTACGACCCGCATCGCCATCATTTCCTTAGTAAGCAGTGATGACCCAATCATTGAATGAATGGGGGCAGCCCAATAGAAGATCTTGTCTGCCTGGGAGGTAATGTACTCAGCCTCCGTAGCACCCTCTTGCATCATCAGAGTGCAATGCTGGAAAGGGCCTTGTCTCCAACGTGTCCTGGAAACTGTCTGCCTCTCACCAGGTCTTCTGTGACTCAGTCCTGTGGCCAAGTCATAAAGCACAATCCCCTTCCAGAGTAGCACAAGGTACAACGGAAAGTCCAAGCTAAATGTCCAAGTAATAGTTCTTCCAACTTCTCAGGCTCTACTGCAATGTTTGCATGGGCCCTTCTTCAGCCTCCCTCACAGCAGCCTAGCCTGCTGCTGCACAATTCTCCTTCTCGTCTTCCTTCTTCTCTTAGTAGGTTTTCCCTTGCCGCTTCCCTGGCAGGTTCCCCTTGGCATCAACCTGCTCTTGTCAGCCCTAGCTCAAGGCTTCCCTACAGGAGCGTAGCCTACTCCTTGGACCTTTCTATCTGATTTAGTCTCTGGTTAAGACCTGGCTCAAAGATTCTGCCCCTTCATGTGCCAGACTCTGTACTGTAATCCATCTTCCTCACACTGAACCCTTAGCTCTATGTATGTAGCAGTTCATGATTCCCTACTTGGATCACTAATGATCATGAAAGTGCCCTATCACTATCTGTTCAGAAAAAGCTGAATGTGGCTTGCCTTGAGGGCCAGTCAGTGGCATTACTCTAGATAGGGTTTGTTGGCATAGTTGTATTGGGAGAGCTGTTCCAGCAAACCCGCCTACTGTAGGCACAGCTTATACCAACCAGCAAAAGCGTGCTTGTGCTGCTGCAGCTTGTTTCATTCCGGTACCTGGTGTCAGATTACTTCAGCAAAAGAGTGCTTTTACTGGTATAGCTTATACAAGCTCCCCACGTGAAGTAACCTACAGGGCAAAAGGATTTTTTTTGCAGATATAAACTGCTCCTACCTGAGCGCTTTTGCTAGTATAAAAGTATCATAATAAAACCATGCCTCTAACCAACATTACTACACAAACAAAAGTTTATAATGTAGATCAGGCTTAAGAAGCCTTGTCTCTGTTTAAGAGGCTTTGTAATCTGAAATAATGGGAAGAAAAACAAGAACAAGATACATGACAATTACTTTAGATGTGTTCTTTTGACCAGACCTCAGAGTTCGTCAGAGGGTGGCAATGACTAGCTCTTATTCAACAACATTATAGGTGTGCAAATGTTTTTGTATTTACCAAGCAGAAATCCAGAGGTGGTCTGCTGGCATAAGTTCTTCTAAGCATTGCACAGCACAGCATTGCTTTCCCTGACATCAGGTACTCATGTATTTACTAACGTGACATCTGTATGCAGGTATTTCTATCTTTATCATGTCAGCACTTGGTAATAAAAGCCATCAAGCCCAGACAGCTGGTTGTTTCCGAGGTAGGGTTACAAACAGAAAGCCAATAGGAAGTTGGTTTACTTATAAAGGGTGTGAATTGAATTAACCTAGCATTGCTATTTGAAAACATGCAGCTTAAAGCAAGAGCTGTGTAAGGGCGTAGAAAGATCCCTTCCAGATTCCCCACAAGGAATTGAAAACAACTGAAGATTCTGCTCTCAAAGAATGAATCCCAGATTCTGCACTGAACCCAGCGTATGGCTGGTCAGGACTTGGAGCTAGGAGCAGACACACATCTAGAAAGCTGATGGAAATGCTCACAGCAAGTTTAATGCAGTTATGTATGAAGAATCCAGTAACCAGAGAAACTCAGTTGTATTCTGAACTCAGCATTTACTGTGATATCAGATTAGGTTAGTTATTTCAGCCGGAACAATTGCTTAGAGCACTCAGACTGAGAAACCACAGATCCTTGAAAAGGAAACTATTCCAATGATTCACGTACCTGTTTTATTCCCCTCACTTTTGTTTGCCTTTACCACATGAGTACATTTGTCTCCCCTATCGCTGACTTGAATGATGCAAAATGATTTTTGAGAACAGAGCCAGTAGGCTGGCTTTGACAGTTACCATTCACTCAAGAGAAGTAGCTGTATGCTGTCCCATTATTGAGTGTTGACAACATGCTCAGTATTGTACAGAACACAAAATAGATTAGAATTCTGCCCCAAGAAGCTTACAATCAAATAACTAAATCCTACTTGTCTGATTCTTATGGATAGTCCCTTTGGGTACCTGTCATGAGATGTTTTCCCCATTTCACAAAAAGGGTGTCATCTTGGTTTATCAGAATTGAGTTAAACCTGATGCTGCAGAGCTGCGGATACCAGAAGGTATCCCAGAAAAACTCTGCTGCGTCCAGGGAACACGTCTGTTCTTCCGCTTTTTCTTGCAGAAGAGTAGATATGCTCATTTGGAAACCCTGTCTTCCTCCTTCCACAAGGAAGAAGGGCTCTTCCGAAAGAGGAGGATTTTCCAAAATTTAGCCCAGTGTAGATGGGCCAAATTTCAGAAAAGCCTCTTTCTAAAAAACTATTGGAAAAAGGTACATAAATTGTGGAGCGCATTTTGTATACCTTTTTCCGATAGATCATTGTAGTCTAGATGTAGCCTGGGTCACGTTCTAGTGTTTCCTCCATATGCCTGCACCCCACTAACCTGGATAAAGTATGCCTGGGATCAGGAACAGAATCCTGTCCCCTTTGTGGCAGTACAGATCACTGCCAAAATATTACTTTTGTTTGTGTTTTCATCCAGTTTAGTTAATTTGGCAGAGAATCTCTCCCCAGCATCAGGATTATTATAAACACCACTCAGTGCAGAGTAGCTGTTGCTGAATACATGCAGAGACACCACATTCAATGGTTTAATGACCCTCAAACTTCTTGGCAGTGATTCTCAAACTTTATTGTACCTCAGGAGTGGGCAAGATGTGGCTAGTGGGCCGGATCCAGGTTGGCAAGCTGCTGGATCTCGCCTGCCGTCACTTCACTGGGATCCTTAGCACAGAGCAGCTACATCCGCTTTAATGGCTGCCTACTCTCTGCTCTGTATGCTGGGGAGGGAGGAGGAGGCTTTGTGTGCTGTCTCGACCCCCCAGCAAAATCTCTCTGCTCCCACTGGCCAGTTTCTGTGCTGAGAAATGTTGCTGGGGCAAGAGCTGTGAAGTCTCCACCCCTCCTCTCCTGCCCCTGCTTGGAGCAGAGTCATGTGGAGCAGCCTGGAACTGTCGCAGACAGGTGGGGAGCTTGCCTCAGGTTTCTGCAGGACTGCTGGCTAGAAACCACCTAAGTAAGCAGCTCCCAGCTGGAGCCTGCCTCTAGCACTCCACTCCCTGTCTCCCCCAAACTATCTGCCCCAGGCCACCACCCAAACTCTCTGTACCCACTCTCCGCACCTCCTCCAGGTCACTATTCCCTCCTACATCCCTTCCCCAGGCCAGAATCCTCTCCTGCATTCAGACCCCCTCCTGGGCCCTGCACTCCAGTCCACAGCCCCAGATCATAGCCCCCTCCTTCATCCAAACTCCCTCTCAGACCCCACACCCTCTCCTGCACCCTAGTTCTCTATCCCAGGCTCCCTTCTACACCCCAGACCTCGTGCTCCTCCATAGACGTGTGGCCCTTGACCACTTACCAAAATCTTGGAGTGGCCCGCCCCCATAAAAAATTATTGCCTACCCCTGTTGTACCATGATCCACTTCTGAGAACAAAAATTACTACATGACCATAACAGACAGGACTGAATACTGAGCCCACCAAGCCCTGCTGCTCTGGGTGGAAGGGCCAACGCTGAAGCCCCAATGGCTTCTGTTCTGGGTGTGTGGCATGTAACCTTAGCCTTGGGTAGTGGGACTTGGGCTTCATACTTGCTGGGGTCCCAAACCACAGTTTGAGAACCCCGGCATGTGGCATCCCAAAGAAAACACACGCATGTAGGACAGGAAGATGACACGTTATCAATACTCCTCAGAGGACATTAGAGTTAGAGATCTACACAAGCAGCAGGGCAGTCCTTTTGCCAGGGCAGAATATAACTCCTCAATAAAGGGTTTATCAGATGCTCAACTCTTTTTAGCCAAAATTTGGAACGTGCCTTGTGTGACGGGGTGCAGTCACAGACAACACCTTGGGGGTGACTCCCAGGGTTCTGTCACTTGCCATCCCGCTCTCTGGGGCTCCTCACTGCCTGGTCCTGCTGGGCTGGTCTCCCCCAGCCAAGGCTCTTGCCCCCACTGAGAAGCAGTACAGACATTGAACCACTTCAGGTCCAAGGAGAGTGCAATTTAGGACCCAGCTTCCTGGGATATCACTTCTCAGATGGGATCAAACCCCAAAGAATTAGGTAAGCCACCTTTAACAATGAACGGGGGAATGTGCACACTGATTGCCCCCCCCCCCCAGGTAAAAAAATACACTGATTGTCCCAGGTAAAAGAATACTTACACTGGGTTTGATAGAAAATAAAAGTGGTTTTATTAAGTAGAAGCAGTAGGATTTAAGTAGTAATAAGTGAGAACAGGCAGAGCAAAGTAGGTTACAAATAAAAGAAACAAAAACGCTTGGCTAATTCTATACTGAAACCTCAGTATAGACTCTTTACACTCACCCAAAAACCTCTTTTCCAGCTGCCCCTCCAAACCAGGGCTGTCTCCTCACCCTGGGGTCTTTGGCCCCTTCCTTCAGGTGCAGCCCAGCCAAAAGACCAAAGGTCCTATTCTTTTTGTTAAAGAATTGAGGCCACTCCCTACAAACTACTGCTCAGACTTAAGGACAAAAAAGATTGTTTAACAGTTGCTCATCAAGACGTTAAAGGTAACATCCTCCATGTCCCTCATTCACACACAAAGTACTCCCCACTCCATATGTCTAATTTTACACACACACGATACATACATCAAAGTAAGATAAACAGAGCCAGCGGATCGTGACATGAAGAATTCTAGGTACATAAGTGCAGTTAGCAAAATTAGCACGTATTGGGAGACTGTCTTCATTATAGCAATCTTGTGGCCCACCGAGGTGAAGGAGGGCCACCTCATGTGTCCCACTTATTAGCCTGGGAAGCCTCAAACTTTCCTATCCCTCCTGCGCAATTAGAAAACTGTCACTGGCAAAGATCAAACCCCACAGCCATAGCTAACTCAGGGAATGGTAGCATAAAGTTCCTAGGTGGGTGCAGCTGCGTCAGTATTAACTGCATTGGTGCCCTTGCATGGAAGGTTCTCTGGCTCCTGCAGCTGTTTTCAGCTGTTGTCAAATAAGCGTGCTCAGAATATGTGGCTAGAAACAGCTGCTGGAACCAGGGCCCTGTCTGCACTAGGGTACCCAATGTAGCTAACATCAGCACAACTGCCTCAAGTAGCCTAAAACGTTGTGGAATCCATCATGACAGAGAATACCTATTGACCTTTGTAGCAGCTACATATTAAGGTCACATGAAAGACTGGATTTAAATTGTTACAAACCTGACTGTTTAAAATTTGGCACAATGGCAAAGTCCCTAAAAGTGACCACTCAGAGACTGATACTTGAGAGAGTTGGTGGCACTCTGAGCTAACACAGCAGCCTTGTGGCAGCAGAGCTAGAGTGAAGCACTATATTATTCCCTGGTTCCTACACCTCTTCCTGGGTCTAGATGAGACCTAGGAGTATCTCTGTCAGAAGTTTCAAAGTAGCATTTCAACCAATACAAAAGCATTTCCAGAAGCAACAGAAAGTTTACAATATATCTAGGCATTTGTGATTCCTGTATTCATTGTAGGGGAAATCATAATAAACACCAAGCAAGGAAATGCAATTGCTATGCAAAGCATTTCAGTAAATGACAGTTTAAGAGATCTGCTGGCTTTTACTAATTTCTGGCTTTTATTAATTTTTAATTTGCTATAAGATAGACTCTTGCTGTTATTTAAGTATAGGCTTTGCGTTTATCCTCTGTCAACTCACTTCTGTTATCATCCTTCTCTAGTAGAGAGAGATGCTAATTTGTACACCATCACAGTTGTTCAGTCAGCTATCATCCTGGTACATAAACAGAAAACCTGGGTACTGTCTGTGGTCACAAATTCAGTCTGTTTCAACTTAGAGGTTAAGGGATTGTCTTAAACTACTCCAACTGCCCTTAAACAATTCAGTTCCTTACCATACATTCGTAGCTTGTGCTATTACCATAATATCTGTATGTGTTATGTATTGCCTATAACTGTTTTTTTATCAAAGGGCAACTTAAAATAAGATATCAGGCAAACCTGGAATATCCTTTAATCACTGTCTTTTCATGTAATAAATGTCATCTCTGAATGCATTGCCTTTGAAAATACTAATGAACTGTTGTCAGAAACAGGGTGATAAGGGCCAGATTCATCCGAATCCGAACAGCAGGGTAGAGTTTGTCCCAGAGTGTTTCATTGCTACTGATTCTGCCATTCTGTGTCATAGAATCAAAGACTTAGAAGTGGAAGGGATTTATTAGGTTGTCTCCCAGCAGACAACATAAGATTGGTCCCTAGAGAGGATCTATTCTTGTTTAGCATCTTGCTCTGCTTCTCCTTCCAGAGGAGCAACAACACTACATTCCATGATGAAAAGAGACAATGAAACCTCTCCACATAAATCCAGCAACTAGGATCTTCCAGGAGACAGGGAAGGGGAAACGTAACCAACCTTTTGTTCATGTTCTAGGCATAACATTCCAATAGGTCTGCATGCCAATCTGTCTGAGGGCTCCCCTGTCTGCAAGGTGTTCAAGAACTCCTCCCTGCTCAACAAAGACGGATTCTTCCACGGAAAGATGGGATTCAGGATGATTCTAGCAAAAGGTCTCCTGAAAATGTCAGAGGTGAGAGAAAAAACAACTGACACTCCCTAGACATCATTTTGCTTGATTGCTCATCCACAGACCATGTGAAAGATTTTCCAGGTCAGAGATCAGGGGCATGTCGATGGTCCGTAGTAATGTAGACAGGTCTCAGGGTGAGCTCCAGGATTAACATGGCCTGTGTTGCATAATTTTGTCTTCTAGCTGAAGCATGAGCCTGGCAGGCAGGAGCATTGGGTTCTACTAGATCGGCCTTGTGACTATGGGCAAATCACAGCACTTCTTTGTGCCTCCGTGACCCCACATTCATGTGTTTTATAACCACTTACTTAAGTGGGTGGGGTTTTACAGGAATTACTGCTTTTAAAGTGTCCTAAGATCATTGCATGGGAAATGCAGTAGAAGTGCTTTCTAGGGTTAATTTGCCTGTTGAGAAACTGTTTGAGTCTGACAGTTGTCAGTTTGAATCTTCAGAGTATGTTAAACACATTGGCTATGTCTACACTGGCGCGATCTTGCGCCAGAAGTATGCAAATGAGGCTAAGCGTGGAATATCGCTGAGCCTCATTTGCATATCTTATGAGTCTCCCTTTTTGCAGAAGAGGCTCTTGTGCCAGAAGGAGCTGTCTACACTGCCCCTTCTTGCGCAAGAAAAACCCTCTTGTGCAATGCTGTTATTCCTGAAAATAATCAGTGTAACAGCATTGCGCAAGAGGGTTTTACTTGCCCAAGAAGGGGCAGTGTAGACAGCTCCTTCTGGCGCAAGAGCCTCTTCTGCAAAAATGGCGGCTCATTAGATATGCAAATGTGGCTCGGCGATATTCCACGCTTAGCCTCATTTGCATACTTCTGGTGCAAGATCACGTCAGTGTAGACATAGCCATTGACTTGGTGGGTTGGGGGAAGAGGTTTTCACCTGTGTTCAAACAGGATTTTGGTAGCTAGTGAGAGAAGTTTGGTGGCTACAATTTAATTCCCAGTGACTTTTAAGAATACGCGGCCACCACCCAATTTAACACTCCAGGGTGTATCTTCAACAGCAGCCCAGAGCACAGTAACAAGTGGTAACATGCCTGGGCAGGTCAGAGTAGGGCTGGGGGAGGAATCACCCCCACAAGGGCTGGTGAGAGCCAAGAGTCTTCCCTTCCCTGTTGTTTGTGGAGAGCTGCACACTCAGCCACAGATAACTATATTCAAGGAGAGCCTTCCCAGTGAGCCTGGGTGTGGTGCCCAAAGGCCTTGGCACAGACTGAAAGGCCAGCAGTGTCTGCCTGAAAGAACCTACAGGAATGTTGGGATGAAATTGTCAAAGCTCAGTGCCTGTTTCCCATTCGCTTTAATGGAAACTGGAAATCTAGCTCCTTTAGGTGGCTTTGATAATTTCACCCTCTATTTATAGCCCCTCCCCACACATGAATGGTTCTCCTCAGGGGCCTGGTCCCAGAAACCTAATGGGGGACCAGAACCCTTGGCAAATTACAGGGGAGTGTCCAAAGTAGGAATGTGAACGTGTAGTCAACTACACGATTAGCCAATAGGCCTGGGCTTATTGGTTAATCCTATTGACTGCATGCACTCCCCTCCCCTTGCTGCCTCTGAATCAGAGCAGCAAGCAGGGGGAGGTAGGAGTCAATACGCGCAGGGAGCCAGCTTCCTTCCCCTCTCCTTGCTGCCTCTCACAGAGGAACTGGGGTGGGGACAGGTCGGAGTGGGCACGTATGGGGAGCCAGCTTTTAAATTGGCTCTCCAAGCGTGCTTGCTCCATAGAGTCACCTGCCCTTTCCTGGCTGCCTCCTGTAGAGGCAGTAAGGGGAGAGCAGGTGGGAACTGGTGCTCACAGGGAGCTGGCTTTTAAGCTTTTAAGTCAGCTCCCTGTGAGCACCGGCTCCTGCCTGTCCCCATGCATAAACGTGTAACCGCTAAAATTTCAAGCGGTTACACACTTACCCAAATACTCGGTAGTTAGCATCCCTAGTTCAAGGTTGGCTTCACTACCAGTTGAGGATGCTCACCACCTTTTAGGAGCAGGCCCTACATGAGTAATAATGGACGGAGTCATGGATGGGGTAGGGTGTTCTCCAGTGAATATCTTGTACCAGATGTCTCCTAGTCTCTGTATTAGTGACATTTCTCTCTTTCTCCCCCTTCCTTCTCACCTACCATCTTCATTATTTAGGTGAAACAGGAGCTAATGGCGCAAGTCGACCTGTTTCGGGAACTGACAGGTCACATCCCTCATCACATGGATGGACACCAGCATGTTCATGTTCTTCCAGGTAGGATGTTGGTGATTTTCCTCCCAGCCCCCTGTAATTAAGGATAATTTTGTTTAGAGGGAACCCCCCACACCCAGTTTGCTGAATAAGCTTTTTTGCCAAATATTGCTGAATATTTGGTCAAAAACTACAGAAATCCCATTCCAGAAATCCCATTTTCCACATCCAGCATGAGAGGAAATTATCCTTCCTGTGCCTGAATCTGCTGCCATTTAACCTCCCTTTCACTGCCTCTAACACTGTGAAGATCTTCACAGTCCTAGAATGGCAGCTTCCCTCCCAGGGCTGACAATTCAGTGCCGAGTCTTCCTTTACTAATTCTCTACCCTGTCAAAGTATGAGTGGGGCAGGGGACAGACCGGCAGCCACCTGACCATTCTGAAATTCTCAGCATTACAATACTGTTGGAGGAGATTTTTTTAATATTTGTTTTTACCATTTTATAAATAATTGGGTGTTTCTTTCCCCTGTGTTTTCTTAGCATCAGACATTTGAGATAATTGAGGTTAAAGGTATCACATAAAGAGAAAAAGAGACCCTTTATCCTTTTGGGGCAGGATGTACAGAAAAACGAATGGCACTTAAGTGAATGACACATTTTATGCCTTTGAACATCTTCTCTTCTTCCCCAGATATCTGTGCTAGGCTGTCCTTAGATATCAAGGCTCTCTGGCTTGTGCTATGCAGGAAATCAAGTTAGCTTGAGCACAAGGGTCCCTTCTGGCTTTAAATGCTCTGAATCTATTAATTGTTCTGACTTCCTGCCCAAACCAGCAATTATGTTGTTGCTGTTCACTGCAGCTTTATGATCTCAGCAGCATATCTACTATATATTTTAGAGGGTTTGTCTGTCTATTTGATCAAGAACTCCTCCTAAATGGTAAGAGCTAAGACCATCAAATGTGGTATACAGCTTCCTAATATCATAACTTAAAGCTGCACAAGGGCTTGGTTGTGCCAGGAAAATGGGATGTGCCTGGATTGGGATTGCTTTTCATAAAATCATGCAGAAAGGAGAGAGACTCACCAGTTGAAGTACAGTCCTCACAAGTGTCATAATGGAGTGAATTTTGAAAGAGACTGAACCAAAATGAGCCCCCAGTTTTTCTTCAAAAGAAAAGAAAAAGGATGAATCTGGAATAGGATTGCTTCTCAATAACGTTACAGAAAAGAGATAAGGTGGAGAAATTTGGAGTAGTGCTCTGTTCAGTATTGGGCAATGCTGGATAAATCTGCTAGCTTCTTATAATTAAGAAGCAGGAATTTTACCTACTACTCTAGAGCTTATATGTTTCTCTCTTTTTGCTGGTCACAGAGGCGAGCGAGCAGATGGAGAAGGAACAGGGAAAGACTGATGGGTGGGAAGAAGGCAACTGTGCCATACTTTCCTGTGCCCCTTCCTGTCACATACATGCCATGCAGAGATCTATGTTCAGTCAGATAGATGTTGGGAAGACATTTTATGCTGCATGTTTCCCAGACATGTCTGGGTAATAGATGCTGAAATTAGCTAGGGAAGTTAATGTTGCTCAGTGCAGGTGTTTTCCATGGCTTCCCTTCCTACAAAACAACCCAAATGCTCCCTGTTAATAGTTAATTATAATAATAAAGAGCAATAAATATTAGATTTAATTATAATGAGAAGAACTGATCACATTATGCTTCCAGGAAGACTGGATCTGGTGAGAGAAGTTACTGTTGTGCCCTCACTGCCCTAGGAGGATTTTGTGTGGCTTATAGGTGGTGTCAAACCTTCTCAAGTGCTAACACCAGAGGGTTTGCATGCAATACCCAGAAGTATATCAGGCACTTTTGAAGGTTTCAGCTGAGTTGTTTATCTACCATAGCTGTGGCTGTAATTTCAGGGGAGCAGTAAATGGAGTACAGCTGCTGACAAGACTGGAGAGGCTTCCATTTCTGCCAGTCTCCAATGACAACAGTAATTGATCAGTTGAGCCTCACTCAGGCTGTGTCTACATTGGCAAGATTTTGCGCAAAAGTGGCCGCTTTTGCGCAAAAACATGCTGCCTGTCTACACTGGCAGGGAGTTCTTGCGTAAGAACTGTGATGCTCCTGCTCAGGAATAAGCCCTCTTGCGCAACTGTTATTGCGCAAGAGGCCAGTGTAGACAGGCAACATGAATTTCTTGCGCAAGAAAGCCCGATGGCTGAAATGGCCATCAGAGCTTTCTTGCGCAAGTGAGCATCTACACTGGCATGGATGCTCTTGCACAAAAGCACATGCCAGTGTAGACGCTCTCTTGCGCAAATACTTTAATGCAAAAATTCTTGCGCTAAAAGTATTTGCGCAAAATCTTGCCAATGTAGACATAGCCTCACAGTACATTGGGAGGTCTGGCAGTGGGCCACAGTGCTGCTATGTCTAGGGTGAGGATTTTGGAGCCCCAGCTTCACAGCAATTCAGGCCTCTCTCTTCCAGCAAGTTTCTGAGAATCACAGGGCCTGACTGCAGTTGCCTTCCACCCGTGTCAGCAGATATTCAGAGAGAGAGAGAGCACCTTATTCTAGGCCAATCAGCTTATTTGTAGCAATGGAAAAACAACTAGGTGAAATAGACATAGATGTGTGCACTCAGGGCCAGCAATCAGCAGGGTCACGATAGCTCAGGAGAGCTGATTTCCTAGTTTTGTAATTTCTAACCGTAAATTCTCTCTGTCTTTTCTTGTAGAGGTTAGACATGTGTTTGCACAGGTGTTAGAGGAGTATGGGATCAAGTATACACGTGTACCAATAGAACCAGGTCTTCACAGCTGTGCGTGGATAGAGCCACCTCTAATGGACTTTTATCTGGGAGTAGAAAAAGATTCCCTTAACACAGTAGATGTATTTACAAGGTATGGAATAAGGTAAGACACATACACCAAAGAATTCAGCTCTTATCCATTCTTGATGTTCTTCATCATCCCTCGCAGAACATTACATTAACAGAAAGCAGGTGTTCTCCAACCTTCAAGGGGCAGGTTTCTTTAGTGTTTTCTATCTCCTTTGGACTCAAGGGCACAGTAGCAAGAACTAGGTTACTTATAGGAAATACCATATTAAATCAGGCAATTGGCCTGCAACTGCTGTTGCTTTTTACCCTCCCACAGCACCATATGGTGGCAGATATGCACCACTACAGTCTCCTACTGAGACAATAGGGAAAGTATAAATAGCAACTTCTGTTTGCAGTGTTGTTGTGGCCATGTCAGTCCTAGGATATTAAAAAGACAAACATGGGTGAGATAATATAAAATCCTCTTTAATTAGTTAACAGGTTAAACATTAAGTTTAATCAGTTAACCAATTAAATGGGGGGTGGGTGGAGGGGCTGTTCCTGCCCCCCACTAGTTAACCATAACTGGTAAGCATCACCTGTTAAAGTGTGATGCTTACTGGTTAACCACTTAACCATTCACATCCCTAATCTCTAGTATCTATGCCAGCTGTTCAAACCAGAGTTCTTAAAGTGCTGTAGACATGACTCTGTGTACTTGATATGACCCTGTGTTTAATGTGTATAGATTGGATCTCCCTGGTCTGGCACCCTGGGGACAGACCTCTTAAATAGAGGACCTTCTAGTTTAACACCAGACAAATGGCCTTCCTAAGCCAAGTTCTGTGCTCAGTTATACCTGAGAACTTTGTTGTGTTTTAATTCTGCATGCCCTTACACCTGTCAAACCCATTTTGGTTTGCACAGGTGAAACATTAAGAGTTTGGCCCTGCAGCTGGAACATCACTAATAATTCTGTTAATAATGCATAAGACGACATAGCCTCTGGCTCCCTCCCTCTTCATTTTGTTGGCTTATCAATACTAACTGCAGTAATTTTGTCCCTAAAGTAAGCAAATATGTCTCTGGCTAAGCACGAGAGTCAGATCTGTTAGCAAGGTTTCCCATTTTACAGAGTCAAATTGAGGCAAAATCAAGGTATTAGAGGTAACTAGAACCTGAAATTATGATTTATTCATTTTTAAACAAATCTTTCAATAAAAACACACAATTTTAATGTGCAGTGGTAAACAGTATCCTTCCTGATCAACATGCTTACCCCCAGGTCTATAGGGCCCTAACAACAGCTGTAGCATGACTCATTTACACATTTTCAAACCAAAGCAATGGGACAAAAGTTAACTTCGCTGGGGCTCTCTATGGGCACAAGGTCCTCCCACATCTTACAGCCTGCAGGAATGGGGCCTTTGTTCGAAAATTGATGTGTTAATTGATGGTGTTCTGTGTTGGTGTATGTTAAAGGATGAGTTATTGTTTATTTGTTTGGATTTATTTTGTTTAAATATTTGAAATAACTTTTTTGAAAGTATCACACTACAGCTAAGTTTCATGCCTTTTATTCATATTAATTTTTGTATCTCCCCCCCTCCAATAGGTGGGTCGACATTTATATAGGTTTGAGTACAATGGGCAAAAACATGTCTGTCAGCAACATTCAGAGTGCCATCGATAGTGCCATGCTGACTTTTACTACCAAGGAAAACTCTCACATGACTCAGTTTTCACCTCAAGATCAGCAAAGCAGAACAGTAACAATTGAACTGATGGTACATCCAGGGTACCCCACTATTCCACCTGCCGGAGGCTGTGGTGAAGGACCAGATGATTTTTCACAGTCATGGGAGCGCTTGCATGAACTCCAGACATTAATGAATCCAGAGTTGCAGAACTATTACAAAACAAGGAACATTCAACTTTGTGCATTTAAAGATCTTTAAGCAAGAGGAGATACATATAGCCTATACTGGGGGGAACTATAGCTGATAGTATACTAAGGAATTAGACCACTTTTGTCTATATGCCTCATTAATGAAGATGGGAACTGTGAGTGGACTGGGAGCATCTTGTAATTAAAGTAAGTAGAAATAATTGGACTCTCTAAAACACTCAACAGCAACATCTCAGCTTGTATCTCTTTCATTATCAGATTTGTAAACCACCTCAGCAGATTTGAAAGCGATGGATTTCCTTTGTGTAATATACTCATGGGACACCACACACTTTAACTTGAAAATCAAGGCCCAACTCTCAGTCTAACAGTAAATCATTTCCTGCAGATGCTGCAATAGCAGATAGCTCACCCACATGTGGCTGACAATCACACATCAACTTTTTGAAAGATTTTTTTGTGAGGTGGCAGGGATTAGTTGCAAAAAGATACAAAGCCTAGGAAGTAAGGCTTAGCTAGCCAAGAGAGCCTGATTTTTGTAAGCCTAATAACTTTGAACATTTAGTTAAATATTCAGAAATTACTGTATTTTCCTTTTATTTTTGTACTTGAAATGTTGCATCTTTATTCATGCCTATGGAAGAGAATGGGTCATTGCAGACATTTCTTTTCCTTCACTAAAAGTAATCAGCTCATGGTATTAGCCTACTGATTCCTTCAATCATATTTCATACAACTGGCTAGATGCAGTTACTATTCTATTTAACTGAGCACTAGGCATTATACAGTCAAAAGCAAATAATATTGACAGCATTTCCAGACAAACATTTTAAGATGATTTTGCAAGAACAGCAACTGTGGCCCATTTGATATTTCATGTCTGTTACCTGTAAAAATCCTACCAACAACTGTAAATAAACACCACACCATTCATGAGATGGTGGTTGTGATGGCAGCCACTTACCGTAATCATGAAGATGGTCTAACGGGAACAGTGACAATGAGAAGGGAAAAACAAAATAAAACTTCAAGATTTTCTAACTTCTGTTGTTCCTGGCACCTTTTGCTACAGTTCCAGTACAGGTCAGTTTTCATTCAGCTGTTACCTCAGGGAAGATTTTTCCAAAGGTATGAGCTTAGTGCCTGCCAAAATTGTAGTTTCATGTGAGTCAGTGTTGTTCAACTTGGATATATTAAGAGACCTCATTTTGGCACAATTGCCTTTGTTACAAAGTCTTAACTGTTTGAAGTGCAAACTGCAGAAAAATTAGTCTACCCAGTACCCATTCATACCAGGGCTGTGTGCAAACAAGGCATGATTTTTCTATGATTAACTGGACCTATTTCATGTCCTGTTCCTTGCCAACTGGGAATATTAATATTTGTGCAAGGAAAAGTAAGTAACATTAATGCAGTATTAAGATTGCCTGAAAGGTGCTTGATACAGCAATTCCATAAATTTAGATTACCACAATATTAATTGCACAGGTTTACAATCGCTACCATAATATGTACAGAATGTGCCTGAGGCAATATTACAAAAGAAACCAATTTTTGAAAGTGCTTGATATGTCAAACAACTTTACATGACCATTAGTGTTTACATTGAGTGGTAACATTTTCAGGTTACTTTATTATGTAAAGTATAATAAAAGAACAAGGGCTGTAAGAGTTGCAATTAACAATGGAAGAACAAGACTGTAAAAGTGCTGTTAGAAGTGTGAGTGCCATCTAGTGTTTGACTATTTGTTGTTCATGTGCAAGAATATACCAGAGGCACTGGGGATTATCTAAGATGTATCTTAGATTTTTACACGACCTTGTTTTATTGCATAATTTTAAACCTTTGATTTAGTCTCATGAATACTTATCTGAATTTGCTTTGATCACATTTAATCATCAGAACTTCCCTTGTCATGAACTGTACTGTGATTTGTATTCATTTCTGCTTCCTTCACCCTAACTGAACACTGTGAAATCAGCGTTAACAGTGGCCTTCACCAATTCAGTTCTGCACTGTGAATATTAGACAATTTTGTAAGTGCCCATATTTTTAAATAGGATAGAAGCAGAATTTTAACATTCAAATGAGTTGAAAGCACTTTAAGGTAGAGATGTGAGTAAAGAGTTCCTAATTTTAAGTACATGGGCTGAACTATATTTTATGTTAATAGGGGAAACTAAACTTAGTAAAAACTTAAAAAGCAATGAATAGTCTAGCAGCACCGTAAAGGCTAACAAAACATGTAGGTGGTATTATGAGCTTTCGTGGGTACTACCCACTTCTTCAGATGACTGGAGTATTAGAAGTCCAGATTTGACAAAGTCTTGAGAGCTGAAGGTCATCATACTATAAGCTTCTCCTGTATAAAGATTTTTTTTCACAATCCAATCTGACTAAAAATAAACCATGCCACAAAGCCTTTGAGAGTATTTTTATTACAGGTAGCAGAATGGAATTGCAGAAAGCCTATACCAATACTTTTGGGTGTATAGTTTTACCAGTATGCTGTAGTTTTGGATCTTAAACTGCATGTTTAGAATTGAGCATGGCTTAGGGAACTAATAGAACAAGAGTTTGAATTCCTGAGTTTACACAGGACTGGCTTAGTACTTTTCATTTGTCTACTCCCACTTCACCCATACAGTACATATACTTATTTGGTCTGTATATTTTGCAGAAAGTCACCTATAAGTAAAAGCTACTACATGTGTTTCACATCTTACGGTTTGCGGACAGGACTATAAAGAATAGACTTGGGATCAGTATTTTCTTCCACCTGACCCTAGACATAAATGGCCTTCCTATTGGCTGTTGTGAATTTGAAATGTAATTCCTAGCATTATCCAACCTCTTCAGTTCCCTTTCAGTGGTATCGAATTCACATGTATGCAGCATTTAACCTGAGAGGTTTACAGTCAAAGTATATTCACTATTAAATAGAAACAAAAGTGAGAAACCGGTGCTACAGTTTTTATAAATGTAAATTTGGGCAATGGCAAGTCTCCATGCTAACACATGTGATCAAGAGGAGAAAAAGCAATAGGTATCTGATGCAGAAGTTACACATTTCAGTTTGACAGATAATTTGGCATTTCTTTTTATTTTGAATCAGTGAGCGTGAATGAAACAAAATCAGTACCAACTTTCTGCAAATGAAGACACAAAGATGTGAAAATTTGGTAATAGTGCTCTCACCACACCTGAACACACTTAGGAAATGCAAATTTCCTTAAATAAGGTGACCATGGTTTAACTTTATTTACCTGCCAGAGAATCTAAGAACACTTAAACATAAAAGTTCTTAAGCTCCCTCACATTTATAAAATGTTTTCTTTTCAACAGAGGTACTGGGCTGTCATTGGTTACACTAAATTCTAAATCAAAGCTGGATCTAGATTTAAAAAAGGCTGGGCAGAAGAGACAGAAATGTACAAGACATACTTAAACCAAAAAGGGTTTCACACACAAGTTCTGAAACATTGCAAAGACAGATCCTATACTAATGCTGATTGTAGGAGTACAAATAACCATCTGGATGTGAAGAATTTACTAATATAGCTTCCTGCACAACAGATATGCACTCCTAATCTCAGATTTCTGGAAATAAACCTGCTTTTTCAATAAGACACCAAACTTCTAATGGTTGGGAAGAGAAGGCAATTTGACTGTGTGGCTATGACCTCATTATAGATTTAAGGAGGGGAAAAAAGGCAGTTAAAAATATGAAAAACAGAGTGTAAAGGGTATTGTGTCCTGAATAGGAAGAGCTTCCTTTTATCTGAGCAGGGATGCCTTAGATGGAAGGGAAAATACCTTATTTTTACCTGAATAAGTGAGGAGGGAGTATTACTTTAAATACTCATTGAATCATCTAACTCAAGTGTAGTATATTATTTCTTACAGATATTTATGAACAGTACTAGTGAAATGTATTCTATTTATTTATTGCTTAATGCTATTATCATACCATTAAAAAAGAATTATACAATAATTGGTGGGAGGAGATTGCCATCCCAAAAACTACAGATGGTTTCATAATACATTTTGATGTGAAGATGTACTCAAATGACTAGCCATGGTGTCAGATTTAGCTTTCAATTTCAAAATTAACATATCCAAAAGGATTGATTTTTAATTCAGTTTGTTACTTTGCTATTGGTCCCCAATTTCTAAAACTTCCTAAGTGGTTGCAATGTTGTTCTGTGCAATTTTTCCTAGCTTGTCTGCATAGATATTAATAATAAAAGTGAAATAATTTCACAATCACATTCCACTATTCATTTGCTACAGATTTTTTTTTCAGTTTTCCAAAACTAGGACATAAGCCATATTTTAATTCAATCACGCACACAAAACTTGGGTTTCCCCATTTAATAAACATTATTGTGGTAACATCAGCCAGATTTACATAAGACCCCTAGGCTATGTTTCTGATTGTTTTTGTGGGGTTTTGGTTTTGTTTATTATGTTACAAACTGAAGTTAAGGGGAACTTGCTACCCAAGTTCCACAAAGCACAGTGCAACATTTAAAGAGAAAAGTAAACAACTGCCAAACATCCAACCATTTTCCATGAGGACAGGGATATATTTTCTAAGACATCAGTTTTGGGGAAGAAAATTAAATGAAAAATTAAATGAATGCAAGATAGTAGGAACTGCAAGGGAAAATAAGAAACAACAGCCACAACCTTTTGAATTTTAAGGGCAGAATATAAGTCTAAGATATTTTTGATAAATTCTGACAAGTAAAAGAAACAGCATCCTTTAAAGTATACTGAAGCAGTGATTTTTAAACAAAGAAAGCAGAACTAGAACATCTTAATTTTTTAATCCTTTCTTTACAGGTTACCTAGACCACTTTTGATTAAGAAAGCTGTAGAAAGTTAGTAACAGCCACAAGTTAACACCAAAAGGTGGCACTTGTCAATTTTCCATACAGCCCTGCTTTGTGGTATGTCTGAAATGCACTGCTCCAGATCTTCTCTCTCACGTTGCTGACATCAATTTTGTCAGATTTTAGTCCACTGGTCGCTTTTCACCATATTTCTTTGTAAACTCTTCAGCGTTCTTACAGAATTTTTTTACGGTCCTTAGAGTATTCTTCAGCTAGATCAGCCCGAAGGGGGTGCTCAGGCTGTGGGTCATTCACCAGTGCTATGAGGGACTGGATTACTGTTAAAAGAAGTACAAGTATTGTCAGTGGTTTGAACATTTAATTTTTAAATTGTTGAAATGTATGAATGATGCATTAAAAAATAGAGTTTAAATGGTGTTAAAAATGTCCCTATAAATCTATATGCTTTCCAAAAACAAACCAATACATTGATAAATTATTGAGAACATAGCAACTGGACACAGTTCAAAATTGTAGTTTGGTAATGATTCTGAATTAATATTCATCTCAAGAAGGAAAAACTGGAAGCTGACATTAGAAAAATAGACAAATCCCATATAGCTCAACCTGGACTCCAGATTTTCTGGCTAGGTAACTGGCATGACTAATGCAGTATATTTCATCTAATTACATATGGAAAAAACTACCATTGTGACAGATAACAGTTATAAAATTAATACAGTAAACTGTATATTCCCTCAATTCCTTAAACAGTTTCTACTTTACCATTACTCCAACATAAATTGCCAAATATAGCAGCTGGTGAAGATATACTGGATGGACAAACTGGTAATACTTCAGGATATTTCTCACACCAATATTCAGGACCATGCTCCAAAAGTGTCAATGTTCTTCATCAGAAACCTCAGTCTAGTTTAGTTGAATATGGTTTAGACATGGTACTCAAATGATGGACTTGGCATACTGCTGTGAAATCTAATGCTACTTTTATTAATGTACCCTTGACCATTAGAAACTAATTGACTAAACTGATAGGGGGCAGTAATCACAAATTCTCAAACTGTACTGCATGCAGTCAATAAAAGGAATGAGCATAAATGGAAGGTATCTTATCTGTGATAAATCTTTTTAATCTACAGAAAAGAAATGTGGAAAAAAATAGGAAGTCATTGTCTGACGTTCATAACACCTCAATCTAGTCAGATTTAGGGATCTCAAACAATATATAAAATTGCTTCCATAACTAAGCCAAAATTTCATTAACTTAATATTTTCCACACAGGTAACCAGCTGCCATATGGAATAGAAAATATAGAGACAGCAAGGGTGTGTGTGTAACCGTTAAGATTAACCGATAAGCCTGGTCTTACTAGTTAATTGTGTGAACGGCTACATGCCAACATTCCTAATACTGAATAGACAGGAACTAGTTTTATAGTAGCAAAACTTTATTCCAGCATCCAGGGCTTTTCAATCTAGCTAAAAGCACACTGTAGGTCGACAACTGTTACTTCTGCTAAGGGATTTGCAACAATTACCCAAAACTGCAAGTTAAAAAAAAAAAAAAAAGAAAAGAAAAAAACCAAAAACAAAAACCCTCTTCCTCCCCCAAAATAAGAACTTTAGATATCCTGAAAGGAAGAAAACACTGAAAAAGGAAACCAAGGAAAATAAATATAATGGGATTAAAACCATCGCTGATTTTATAAAATTTTGTAGATTATCTAACCAAAAGTGTACAAATAGTAAACATCTGACAGTTTTAATTCACTTTTGTATAGTGGCAAAAGGTGAGCAAGAGCTTGGTAACTGGGACCAAGACACATTATATATTATGTTGAGGATCAAGGGGCAGGTGATCTAACACTGATTACAGTAGATACATCCAAAGGCAGACTAATTGAATAAAAAAAACTTGCTCTGAAATAAAGTGTCAATTGCAAGTTTCTTGGGGTAGGTACCAAAACACTCATTGTTTCTTACAGTGCCAAGTATGTTAACAGTGCTGAGTGATAATGCACTTTTGCCCATTTCAACAAATAGTAGAAAATAAGCGTGTAGAGAAAACACATATTAAACTAACCACTACATTCCTGTGCTTAAACTCAAGCCCTTCCCCACAGCATACAACTAAAAACGAATTTATGATAGA
Organism: Rafetus swinhoei; assembly: GCA_019425775.1. NCBI lineage: Eukaryota > Metazoa > Chordata > Testudines > Trionychidae > Rafetus > Rafetus swinhoei. The sequence goes on along the minus strand of CM033425.1, from coordinate 13,592,522 downwards.
AATAACACTAGTTAAATTAGGATTTCTATTGTGTAATTATTTCTATGGATGTTAGCTGTATGATGGTGCATGGAAAACTATCATGAATATGTATTATAGACAGTTTAAAAGTGGTCTTGATAAGTTATATTTAATCAGGATGTTAGCTATTGATTAATTCAATAATCGTGTAACTGCATCAAATTTTAGCAGTTACAAGACTATGATAATCTCCACTCCCGGGGAGTCCCTGTATCAGAGGCAGCAGTGAAGGGTGGCAGGTGGGAGCTGGTCCATGAGGGAGCTGGTTTAAAAACTAGCTCCCCCTGAGCACCAGCTCTGCAGAGCTGCCTGCCTCTGCCACAAAGCAGCTTTTGTCCATGATGGGCTGAGGCTCGTCACAGACAGAGGCTGCTCCACAGCAGCCTCCCCTGTCCCTCCTCCTCCCACTGCTGCCTCAGAGGCAGCAGCACAGGAGAGGGAGGTGGGCAGGTGACTCTATAGCATGGGTTCCCAAACTGGGGTGTGTGAAGAAATTCCGGGGGGGAAGGGGTGCATGAGGCGACCCAGGCCCCCCCCTCCCCCCATCAAGTTTTGCTGCCCTGCTCAGTTCCTTTTTTTTGCTCAACAAGTTTTTTTTTTTTTTTTTGGGGGTAGGGAGTGAGGGTTTTTCAAAAATCAGAAGGGGCGTGATGCTGAAAAGTTTGGGAACCACTGCTCTACAGGATCTGGTGCTCATGGAGAACTGGCTTTTAAGACCAGCTCCTGCCTGCCCCACCCCACTACCTCCATAGGAGGCCGGGGGGAGGGGGGGGAGAAGGGGGACTATGCAGTTCCATGGGAGGCGATATGTGCCAGCTTAAAAGTTTGCTTCCCATGTGAACAAGCTCCCACTTGCCCCTCAACCTTTGCACTGCTGCTTCTCTATCAGAGGCAGCAGCATGGAGGTGGAGGGGGGAAGGCAGGCAGCTGAGCTGGCTTAAAAGTTGGCTCCCTATGGGCACCAGCTCCAGCCTCCCTCCTCTTGATGTCTCTGATACAGAGGTAGCGGAAGTGGAAGAACGCATGTAGTCAACAGAATTAACCAATAAGCCCAGGTTTATCAGTTAATTGTGTAGCTGACCACACACTATATACAAGTTACTCAAGACATATCACTCCCATGTTAAGTTTGACAACACTACATTCTCAACTACATGTTACAACAGGCTTTACAATACAATTTATTGTGACTACAACACAGCATCCCAAAATGTGTTACAGATTCTTGTAACATGCTGAACTTCGCTACAGTCTTTGCAAGGGGTGTGATTAAAACACCCTCAAATCAGGCTGAAAGTTACTGTTCTTCTGTAGATAGATGATATTCCTTCTCTATACTTCCCAGCTTTAATTGCACTCATATTTCCCCATTCTCTCCTATTCCCTCAATCTACAACAGAGACTCAGCAGATGAAGATTTGGACTCTGTTGATCACTCTAGTATTCATCATATCATTTCAGAGTACCCCTAAGTGGTCACTAGAAGACTACATGTCATACTTCTTCCTAGAAGACATAACACACTGCATTCACATCACTCTCCATCCTTTGTGACCCTTGCAGCAAGAAGCATAGCTCAAAACCAAAAAATTGGAACCCAGTAGGATAACCTCATCCTTTGCTGCTATGGCAGGAGGCTGGCTTATATGTGTTTAAGGTAAACAAGAGATGTTTAAATAAAGTATGAAAATAACTGCAATATTTAACACACACAAATCAGGCCCTAACATAGTATTAAGATGAGTCAACATAATTCAGTCACAATGCACATGTGTCTAATATTAAGCAGCTGCAACCTTAATATGTAGTATAGCCTTAAGATATGCATTTAGTATAAAAAAGGTCAAGTCCCCTAACTTTCCCAGTTCCTGACATTTGCATGTTTAATTAAAACTGTTATCTTGATGCTGCTTTGAGTGATGTTGCATTTTTTCCTTTGGTTCATGCCTATTTTGAAAGTCATATCTCAGAACACAGAACGGGGATGGGGTAAATTGCAGGGGAATGGACTAAATGACCTCTTGAAGGTTACTTCCAGTCCTGATTCCATTATAAGAAAAATGTGCACTTCGGTCATACTGCTAATATTTGGGTGCAGACAGTTATTTGACATTGAAAGAGGAAAATGAATTTTTAAACGTGGCTTAAAACTTGCAAAATATGGCAAAAAAGGTGGGATCAGCAATATTTTTTCACCTAGGATTTGTTCAGATTCCTGATTTTAAACCAGTTTATTTTCCCTCATTTATTTTAAAAGAAGATTTTACTGTTTTTCAGTTGGTCTCAGTTGAGACTGCTGAGCAAAGTTGGATTGTAAGGCCAAGTAGAGCGAATGTATAGTTCTCCTTTTACTTTTCTGTGCCAACTAAATTACTGAAGCACAACACCTTCAGTTTTTAGCAGGTGCATAGTTGTTTCCCCAAGAGGCTCTGACTCCAGGAGGATTCACCACAAAGTAGACTTAGTGGGTTTTATTTGGCTATTTAAGTTACTGGTGGACAAAAATACCTAAATTATTTTCCTAAAGCTTTCTCTGAACTGAGGTCAAGCCTAGTGTTACGAAATTATGAGCATATGAAAGTGAAAATGGGAACTCAGAAATTGAAGGCTTTTTCATGGATATCCATATGTAACTATAGTATCTGGTTTTGTCAACACACTATTCATGGTGAGAAACTGACAGATGAAGGCTGGGAGAAGGGAATTTTTTATCTGTACAGAATCTGCCTCTTACATAAAAAAAGCTCTTTATTACCGCTAAAGCTTTGAAGAAGACAGAATCTCTATTACTAATTTGGGTTTATAGCACTAAAAAAAGCCCATACAAAAAAGGAGCTCCCTAACAATAATTAGAGTTACAATAGTCACCTAGCAGCATTCAATACCAACTCTGCCAGCCAGCATCAAACATCAAATGGAGATATATTCTTAGCCTGACAATAAATGGAAACAAAAGGTCCTTCAAACCCAAATGTTAAAGGTCTTTTCCAAGAGACCTCACACCTTAAATTTCATATAATCTTTTAAGATCTAAGAAAGAATTAATCTTTGTTAGGGTCTGAATTTGTAGTTCTATGGTTTCTAGGTGCTTTCATCATCAATGATGGAGCTCTACAGCTGTGGACACTACGTCAATGCATTATCCTAATGTATAACTGAAGATCAACTACCACCGATTCACTACATTCCCATAGGGCACGGGTGGGGAACCTCAGGCCCGGGGGGCCGCATGGCTCAGGGGTCCCCCCCACTGCCAGGCTGGAGCACACAAAATCTAGCTGGGGCCCTCCTTGGCTCTGGTGTGTGAAAGGAATAGGGGGTGTCTTTCTCCTTCTCAGGCAGGGGCCACTTCAGTGATGGTTTGTTTGTTTTGTGTGTGTGTGCGTGCGCGAGCTTCTTACTTGTATGCAGCCCCTGACTGATTTTTCTATGGGCCAGTGGCCCCCTGACCCTAAAACTGTTTCCCAACCCTGCCATAGGGAGTAATCTATTGCATAAACCTATAAACAGATACCTTGGGATATCAGCTACCACATGATAAAACCAAGCACCCATTGGCTTTAACCAACACAGTCACTTAATTTCAAGTTCTCCATACATAGTGATTTACCTTGGTCAGTTTTGGTTGCTGGCTTCCAGTTTTCAGCACTAATTACTGGCAGACAAACCTGCCCCTTTTCATCAATGTTAGGGTGATAGATCTTTGTTTTAAATGTAATCTTGGGAGGTTTGAATGGATATTCTGCTGGAAAGTTGATTTCGATTCTGAAGGCTCCCTTATCATATGGAGGGTTGTCCTAGAATGAGAAGATAAAACATTAAGGTATTTCAGACATCAGAACATATATACTTGAAGGGACTGTGGCTATAGATCTCAGGATTTTGAATGGTCCATGTTTAAGATACACCTGTTTTCTGGGTAGGCCTTCAGCTCCATTTACTTAAGTGTGTGTCAAAAACTTCAAAACCTGGATATTCTTTTGCAGAGAGGTAATAGCGTTTTGTCAATATTTTTTATTTACCCATAAAAGGAAGAAAAAAGCTACACATTATGGCAGTACTGAGGGGTGGCTGACATTTTTACTAGGTGAAAGCAGAACTTTGTGATAATGGTGACAAGGCCTCCAATCTCAATGTTTTTGTTATTCCCCATTTCATAAAGGTTTTCAAGTCCTCTTCTAAATACCAACTAGCCCTCCTGGCCAGACACCTACCGCAAGCCTGCTCCTGCCCCCTCATCCCTGGCCAGACACCTACCCCCAGAGAGAGGGGGTTTGGCAAGTGTAGCAAGCAGGGGGTGCAGTTTTTATTTAAACCTAGTTTTTATTTAAAAAGAAAAGCACAGGGCTTAATATTGTTTAGGAAAATGCCAAAGCAGTAAAACCCTTTTTTTTTTTTTTAATAAAAGGTATTTTATAAAAAAAATATATATGACTTAATAAACATTTCTTTGCCTAAAGGTCAATCTTTCTTACTTTATTCACAAAAGAGGCATGAAAGACTGAAATGGATTATTTGCATGAATTAGATAACGCAGATTTTAACTTTAAACTTGTCATTCTACAGTGTTTCAAATCCAAAAGATCAGCAAGAATCTTGATGTAGCACATATTATCCATGTTCAGGAGTGGCTTTCAACTAACAAAGCCAGAAACACTTCAGAGCTGATGTTGAAAGTCTTTAAGATCACATGGTGATTATATTTCTCTCCAGCTTTCCAGTGCATCCAACCAAAAGGCAGCATTGATGTCCAAGTAGCTCATGTAGCTATTCATTCAGGAAAGTGAGTATGAAACTTGGTAATGGAAGATGCCCAAAATAAAGGTGAAAAATCTACATGACCAACTAAATACACTTCCCCTTTCCAAAAATTCCCTCTCTATTTAGCTAATATAGTAATAATTTACTTTTAGGGCTTGTCTAAACAGTGGGTTAATGTACTCTATAAGGGTGTGATTTCTAAAGAACTTTAAGTATCAAGTCATCCCTGTAGAATCCTGCTGGTGCACAGTAAAGGTTCCCTAGTGAGCTTTCACATAATATAAACAGCATGCTGTTAAGCACACCAGCATTCACCACAGATCAATTAATGCACAGCACCTTAATGCGCTTTAGAAGTCACAACCCCATATGATGCATTAAACACCATGTAGACAAGATGAAGTTTCCTATTAATACTCCTCTTTCAAGAATACAAAACCCCAGACAGTTTTAAAAGTGGATGCCTACATTTAGTTACCTAAATCCTTACCTAAATGCATAATTAAGTGGCCTGTTTTTCCAGAGGTCCTCAGATTTTTAAAACCCAGCACTAAGAGCCTAATTTAAAATGCCCAATCCTGAAAATCCAGTCAAAATTCTTTTACACTGAGCATTTTAAAGTAGCGAGACTAGATTTTTGGGGGGAAAAAAGGATGTCAAATAAAATTAAGGGCACGTTTTCCCATAAATACGCCCTTTCTCCATTATCTTTAGTCAACAGTTTTAAATCATGTAGATAGTTAGCTCTGATGCCATAGCACACCTGATTATATGGACCAAAAATGTTCCCTCTAATCTTTTCCATCCATGTGTTGAATAAATTTGTCTATATGCACCAAGTCATGTGCGAATGTTCACCACCAATAAAAACACAAAACCTAGCTGTGAGCGCTCTGCTAATCAGCTGGGCAGTGTTTGAATCTCTCCTGATCAGCTGGCCAGGGATCATCTTAAAGGGAATACTGCTATGGACTCAGTTATTTTTGTATTTCCTACACCAGTTTAAGACCTGTTGTTTAGGCCCACCTATCTTGGCATAAAAACCATACTAGAAGAACTGTTTTAAAACAATTTCAAAATTATTCCTGCTAAAATTAGGTAAATATGGTTTGCCTGGTTATGATAATACTGTCATAACTGTTTTAATACTCTTTTTACTAAGTCATAATGGGCAGACAAACTATGTTTATACCAAGTTAACAGAAACCATTTTAGAATTGTGTTAAAAAAAAAAAAAAACGATTTACTATCATGATCTAAGTGCCAACACACACAAAGCTTTAGAGCTTTTCTATCTGCTTATGTATTGTTACCACATAGCTTTTAGTTAAATGGTTGCATTGATACAGTGTAAATGCTGTTTGTTGGCACTTTAGTGGACAAAATACTCCTGCTCCCTAGGAGCAGGATTTGTGTTGTTGACAGGACAGCACTTCCGTTGACAACCAACCATTCACACACCACTTGCCCTGGCAAAACTTTTGTCTTGGGGGGAGGGAGAGGTAGGGTACCTGTGAAAGCTGTGGCAGTGTAGAGAAAGCCTTAGTCTAGCTGCTTCAAAGTAAGATAGTCTTTACATGTTAGTCTGTAATTCTGGGGTCATGCAATGTCACCACAAACCTCTCTCTCCTCTTCCTCCCAACTAAGCTGCAAGTGATTGTTAAGCAACTTAAATGCTCAAGTTCCCTTACAACAGAATTTATTTTAAAATACACAGCTTGTTAAATTTCATTTAAAATGTATTTGCCTTTGTGAGCAAGTAAAATTCAATGATGCCTAGTTAACCTAGAAGCTTATGTTGATTCAGGGAAAAAAAAAAAAAAAAAATCAATGAGGTGGCAAGTGGTTTTGAAGCCCTACCCCTCATATATACACTAAATTCTAACTTCCCCAGATCAGACTACATTATGAAAAATTATAGTTACTAAATTTGCATACAGAATCTTTTTATTTCTATTTAAAGACTCATTTAGTTTAAAAGATGTTAAATATAGGAATTCCATGACAATTTGATATTTTTTAATTGTAGGATAACGTTTGCTATAAAGATGATTTTTTTCCCCCCAGACCTGGTATAAAACTGGGATTATAAAATAATGCCATTTGGGGATTATGACACTTCAGTTAAACATGCTTTGTTTACAAGCTGACAATCCATTTTTTTAAATAATCATTTTAATATTAAAAAAAGTGTCCATACACTAAAAAAGCAGGGCAACAACATAACAATATGACTAAAGCTCCAATCCTGCTCACAAGGAGCCAGTTGCAAAATCAGACCTGAAGTTTTCAAGCATTTATCTAGGTCAGGGGTGGGGAACCTAAGGGCCTGTGGGATAGATGTGGATCCAGCTCAAGGCTCCTGCCCAGCAATGAAGAGCCCGGTGCCAGTGCTCCAGTCCCCATGCCACCCTCCCATGAAACTGGAGATCACAAAATGTACTAGCCTGGGCCCCACTAGTCTCTATTGTGCCAGGGGAATGTGGGGAGTGTCTTTCACCTTCTGAGTCAGGGACCACATCAGTGAAGATTTGTTTTTGCGCTTCCCACTTGTGTGCAGCCCCTAACTGATTCTTCTGTGGGTCAGCGGCCCCGACCCAAAAAAGGTTCCTCACTCCTGATACAGGTACTAATATGATGTCCATCATGACAGCATCCCTAGTATCTACAGATTTATCCTGACACCTATGTGAGATAAGGTAATTCCTATACCCCTATAGTCTCAGAGGGTACGTCTAGACTGCAGGCTTTTGTTGACAGAGGCTGTGTCGACAGAGGCTTTGTCGACAGATACTGTCGACAAAGAGCGTCTAGCCTGCATCCAGCTCTGTCGCCAAAGCATGACGCTTTGTCGACATGACAGAAGGCATTATTGCGTCTACACTGTCGACAGAACTCTGTCGACAAAAGGCGTTATTCTTCGTAGAATGAGGTTTACAGCCATCGAGAAAAATTGCTGCGTTCTGTCGATGTTATATCGACAGAACTCAGCGGCAGTATAGACGCAGGTGTAGTTTTGTTGACAAAAGTCCACTTTTGTCGACAAAACCCTGTAGTCTAGACACAACCAGAGAGTAGGAGATAAGTAACTTGCACAAAGTCATGCAGGAAATCTGCGGTACAGCTGAAAACTGAATCAAGAACTCCCAAAACCACCCACTTTAGTGCTTCAATCTCAAAATCTCCTTCTTCCCCTAGAGCTTCTAAAAATGCAATTATGCAATGCATACAAACCTAGGTTATATTTAGTGCTAACATAAAATTTTACATTTTTTTATCATTGAAAAAAATAAATACATCAGGGGTAAGGATTAGCTGTGGGTCATGAGTCAGGCCACCCCACCACTGACCTGTGCCCTGTTTGGGGATGGCTCCCACATTCGGAGTTGGTGAATGAACAAGCAGGGACATGACAGTGGAGCTGCAGAGAGCATCCTGAAAGGCTGCAGGGCCGGTGATGCTGGACTGTAAGCCAGGATTGTGAACAGGAGGACAAATCTGAGTCCCTGGTTGTGGGAGAGGCCACCTCACTACTAAATGGCTCCTGCACAGCAATGGAGCCATTCACCAGTGGGGTGGAACCCTCCACATCAGGGACACTGACTCCTCTGCACACTCCTGGCTAGGGGTCTCTAGTCTGTTGGGCTAGGGCCACAACTTTCCGTACATCTTGTGCCTGCAGGGATCCAGCATCACTGGCCCAGCAGCCTTTCAGGATGCCCTCTGCAGCTCCACTGTCACAGGCCAGCTTGTTCATTCACCAGCTCAGAGCATTGGAGCCATTCCCAAACAGGGCACAGTTCAGTGTCCAGTATCACTAGCCCCACTCACTCACGCTCCCCCCAGGAACATGGGAGCCTTCTGAAGACAGGAACTCTTCAATTACAAAGTGGTTTCTTGCATGGCCAGGGGCCTGAGGTCCTCCTTTGCAGTGCTGGCCAGGGACCTCTGCTCCAATGGGCCCAGATAATTGTAGCCTCTCTGGCACATAGTGCCTGCTGGTACTGGGTATTACTGGTACCCAGCTACTAGAGACCCCTGCAATTCTGCTGTCACACAAGTGAGGGAGAGGCACTGTGACAGCAAAGTTGCAAGGCGCTCCCTGCATGGCTACAGCACTGGTGACACCCAATCTCTATAGGTGCAAAGGTCCCTGAAAGTCTCCTAGCACTCTCAACTGGTGTGTGAGAAAGCAGGTCCATGACAGTGGGGCTGCAGAGGGCTCCCTAAACTGCTGGAGTCATTTGGCAGTGGGCTGGCCTTCCCCACAAATGAAGGCTTGTCCTAGGGCTAAAATGTGTTCTCACTGCGGGATCGGGTATCACCAGCCCTGAGGCACAGGGAGCCCTCTGCAGCTGGACCCATTCACTCACTCTGACAACAGGGCTCCAGAGTGCTCCCTAAACAGCTGTAGGGCCAGTGAAGGCTTGATTGCTGTAGGCATGGTAACTGTTACTGATTTTCATTTTGGTCAATTTCAACATGTCAATGAAATCAACATTTAGCAACTGAAACTGAATCCTGCTAAGCCTAGTTATTATTATAACCAGTAAACATGAATATTTTCAGTGCAACCATTTGCTGGATCTTATTTTCTTCTTCACACATAACAAGAGTAACCATACTATGAAAGCCATGTTTTAAAACAGCAAATAATCACCCATTTGTCAGGTTCTAATAGTTATGGATGCATCCCCCTTGCACTTGCAACACAAGTTATCACCAGGTATAAACAGTGCTGTGGAATGCTTTCAAGCACAATACAAGTGTTCTATACTCACAGGAACAATAAGCCCTTGCCAAGTCAATAAATTAGCTTCATCAACCTGGATATTACGGAAGTTTTTCATTCCACATTTGCGGATTTCTTCAAGTTCCTGAAAAAAAAGCAGAGCATAAGTGTACATTAACAGTAATAAGCATCATGTTCATTTTTTAAAAGAAATTTAAAGGTAAACATGGGTTCTTTTGTTTTATATTAATCCGTTTCAGAAGGGAGTTGTGACAAGCCACATAATTAACAAAACACACAGAATTCCTGCACTCAAAGAATCAGTTATCAAAATCTTTATATAATGAATTAAAAGATACACCATGAAATAATAAAAACCTAGTTAAAAATATTGCATCATTGCTATATATATATTTATTTACACTTTTGTTACACAAATGAGTGTATGACATTAATTCGTTTTAAAAGCTTATTCTCAAAGAATTTGTGGATTGAGAATTAGGGATGTTAGATAATGTTCATTTTAGTAATCGTGTAGCTGCAAAAAAAGGTATTGATTACATGGTTACTAAAATACTTCTTTGGGGTGGGGCTGGCAGCCAGTGCATTACCTGCACTGCTTCCGTTGTATCAGAGGTTTTGGCTCCCCTTGTGGACCGGCCACTTGCAGACTGACTCCGGATACAGAGACAACAGTGTAGGGTGGCAGCAGCCCCTGTCCAAGCCCCCTGTGGACAAAGGCTGCTCCAGCATACCAGCTGCTTCCTCCCACATCCGCAATGCTACCTCTGATACAGAGGTAGATGTGCATGGGGGTGGAGGTGTGGTGGGATGGAGGGGGCTCCCTGGAGCCAGCATGCGCGGAGAGTCAGCTCCCTACATGTATCAACTCCCACCTGCCCCCCACCCCCATGTGCTGCTGCCTCTAATAGAAAGGCAGGAACAGGGGAGAAAAGAGGACAGATGGCTCTGCATGAGCCGATACATGTGGGGTACTGGCAAAGTCGGCTTCCTCCATGTTCTAGCTCCCGTCTGTGCTCCTCACCTTCTGCACTGCTGCCTCTCTACCAGAAGCAGCAGTGCAGGGGTGGGGAAGCAGGTGGTCCGCGGGAACCAGTATACATGGGGAGCCGCTTAAAAGCCAGCTCCCCATGGGCACTGGCTCCTGCTTCCCCCTGCTTTGCTGCCTCTGGTCAGCCTGCCTGCTGCTCCGCTGATGCAAAGGCAGGGAAGGGAGGTACGTTTATCATTAGGATTAACTGATAAGCATAGGCTTATCGGTTCATCATTTAAACAACTAAATGCTAACATCCCTATTGAGAATATTTATCAACTTGTCAGCTACAATACAAGAAACAGATATGCTAGGACTTGACTATAAGAGAAAGTTATACTGATTTAATTAAAGATATTATTTTAAACTAATCTAATTAAATTTATACAAACCACTGTGTGGTTACTTATTTTGATTTAAGATTAAAGCTAAAACAGAAATAAGCCCACCTTAAACCAAAATAAACCAGAGGTTTGTACCAGTCTAATTAGATTGGTTTAGAAACCAATTCAGTTTACCTCCGTCATATAGGCAAAGCTCGAAATTAAGGCTGAAAACAAAACAAAGTTAACAGCAATATTACAGCAATTTGGATACTTAATATCTTCAGGAACTGCAATATAGTTTCTTAGCTCATGTAGTTAGTTAACTGTATTTTCCCTTCCTTCAGCAATTATTTCTGAGGGAATGACAGGCCTTACAAGCTAAAACTTATTAGTTTTCAGTGAAAAATAAGCCAATTACATACAAGTTTACACAACATTTTAAGAGTTTAAATCAAGGAAAACAAACCCTATGTTTATTTACTTTATTAATAAATACATCAGTAGTTTACAAAGGGCACTCCCAGTCCAAACCTGCTGTTTCAGAGGCAGCAGCACAGGGACCCAAGCTACCCGCAAACAAAGGCTACCCTGTGGGGACATTGAGTAATCATGTAACCACTAACAAAATTAGTGGTTACACGATTATTAAAAAAAACTGCTTTCTAACATCCCTAGATCTGGTCCAGCAACATCTGTGGTCCAGCATGATTTTAGTTAGCTGGATGTCCATTTATTATGGATGTGGCCAAGTTCCCAGTGGTCCCATAAAGTTAATTTATAGTCACTTGTCCCGACTCTCCATGTTCTGTGCTGTTAATTTAGCTCTAATTTACCCCTAAACATCTTTTAAGCGCCCAGGAAGCAGTGGCAGTGTTGGTAATGCTGCTAGACAATATTGACCTCCTATGATTTGGCATCGGTCAGGAGGGTGTTGGACTAGAGAGGTTCAACCTGGTATTTAATTTTGGACACTGAAAGTACAAAAGGTACAAGAGTGCAGAAGATTGTGTTTTTTTCTGAACAGCTCATTGTTTTTTGTTGGTTCATTTTTTTGCATGTAGCTCTGAGTATTCATACTGAACTACCCTTTTTCATAACCCACAATTTTAAAAAATGAAGCATATTCTAAGCCAAAAATAACGTATGGAATATCGTTAAGAGGGCAAGTTACAGATACCCAGCACACATTTAAAACAAAACATATCCACAAAACAGCAAAGATAGAAAACTGGTTATTTTAGATATATTTTTAACTCCTGATTTTTATATAATATGCAGGGCTCGACAATCTATGTAATCTACTCGCCCGTGGCGAGTAGATTACATCCCGGGAAGAGCCGCGCATGCGCAGAACGCCGGACAGCGCGGCTGGCGAGCAGGGCTTGCCGCAGCTCGGCGAGCCCTGATAATATGTATAAATTTGTATTAGTTTCTCTCAAATTGCTCCTTGTTTAGAATCAAGATTGTGTCAGAAGTTCTACAAACACAGAAAGACATGTCTCTTGACTAGAGAAGCTTGCAATCTAATACAGGTTGCACCTCTATAACCTGGAACTCTCTGTGGTCTAGCAGGACGATGGATGTTCCAGAATCAGAGAGGGAAGTGGGGAGGCTGGGAGCCCGGCATGATGCATGGGGAAGGAGGGTGCCCTAGGGAGCCAAGCATGCATGTCTCAGCTGGGCTGGGGAAGGAGGGACTGAAAACCTGGCATGGGGCTGGGAAATCAGGGGGGTGGGGTCAAGAAATTAGGCTTGTGACCCAGCTGGGCTGCCTGGAAGCCAGGAAGCCTAGTGGGGTGGGAAGACAGGAGGTGGGGTGGGGTGGCAGCAGGAGGTCCAGAAATGACCTCCCCTGGCAGAATCCCAGGACCAGTCAGGTCCCAAGGTCACCAGACCAGGGAGATCCCTACCTGTACACATAAAAACAGATGAAGTAGTTATTTAAGACAAGTTAAGAATCAACGTGATAAGTCTGTCTCCATCAAAATAACTGACATTTAAATGTCAGAAAGGTAATCCTATTATTCTGAATCTGCAAAAACAAGAAGTCTTGTGGTACCTTAAAGACTAACAGATTTATTTGGGCATAAGTTTTCGTAGGTAAAAATCCACTTGATCAAATTAATCTTTAAGGTGCCACAGACCTCATTTGTACATATAAGTGGGGGGTAAGCTTTAAAAGAATGAAAAAATGAATGACGTTAAAGGTGCAAATACTTTCACTTTTATTTTAAAACCTTGACATGTCTGTAATGTGGCTGATTTAAGAAATGCAGTCGAGTGCAGCTATAAACTGATTGCGGCAAAATTATTAAGCTTTTTATGCAACCAAAGTAAGTTTCAAGTGAAATCAGCAAGCCTCCCTTTTTTTCCCTTAAACTCCTTCACTCAAAGTTGAATGAATTAAATTCCCCCCCCAGTAATACTACTGACTCAACAGTGCTTCCATTTGAAATGACATATAATAGTGAAACCAGTTCAAGAGATCTCTTCCCTGTCAAGTATCACCGAATGTCTGAGACTGATTCTCCACTGACTTTTAGCTACTGCAGCAATTTCAACCTCTGCACAGGAAGTACAAAGTAGGTATAAAAAGCTGCCAACTCAGACTAGAATATAATACATGTATTTTAAACAAGTATGACTACACAAGGTGCAAGACTGTGGAGAATCATGTTCTTTAATACCAATCTATTTCTTTTTTATTAGAAAACCATCTCCATTAGACATTTTTGTCACTATCTTATAGGGATGTAATAGTGTAGTCAATTAACTGATTAACCAGTAAACAAAAGCTTATAGGTTAATGCTACAGACTACATGCATTCCATGCCCCCACCAGTAAATTTTTTAGCAGGCTGGCCAGCAGCCCGGCTCAGTTCCAGCTTGTTCTGGGTCCAGGACCTACCCCTGCTGCGGCACTGTATTTAAAGTGTATAAGGTGGTAGGTGGGCAGGCAGCCTGGCTCAGTTCTGGTTCGCACCAGTTCTAGGATCTCAGACCTGCCCCCCCCCCTGAACAGGTGCTGCTGCTACCCTATGCAGTGCGGGGCAACAGGCTGTCAGTCTGCGAGGGGAGCTGGTTTTTAAACTGCCTCCCCTCACAGACCAGCTCCCGATTGGCTCTCCACACTGCTGCCTCTGATATAGAGGCAGCAGCACGGAGTGGCAGGGGGCTCTTCGAGAGTGGGGCCAGAGCGCACTGGCTATCAGCTACTCCCCCTGGGGATTTTAGAATAGTCAAGTAACTGATAAGAATTAATGAAGTTAATCAACTATTCAATTAACTGATATTTAACATCCCTAGTACCTTGTGGTTGCTTAAAGTTTCACCTTATATTCAAAAGTAACCGACTGAAAGTAGCACTCTAAGGTTTCATAGTTACTACAAATCAGTAACTTCCATATTAAACTTATTCACTTTAGAAGAGGCTTTTTCATTTAATGCTTCTCCGGAAAATTCAACCAGGAACCTGCAAATCAAGTTGCGTTCCCTCTGGCTAGTGCATTGCCAGAAAAAGATTTTGTACCTGAAATTTAGTTATATTTTTGTGAATTTTGTATCGCTAACAAAAGTGTTAGCACAGCAAAGGCAATAAAGCTAATGAATAAAAACACACGTTTGTCAAAAAAAATAAGAAAATATGATTCTGCTGAATGTCCACAGGCAACAGGCTGGTAAAAGGTAGCACCAGGTTCAGAATCAGAAAGATGACTAATTTCACCTTATGACCAGTGACTCTGAAAGGACGAAAAGGACTTTGGGAAGTGAGAGACTGAGGCTAAATATGCATTTTTTTCTAGAAGAAACCTTAAAGTTAGAAAGGTAGTGAATAGTCAAATTTCCCTTCTCTCACATCCTCTTCAATGCTGTTGTTTTAAGTAACATAAAATTAGAGACTATGAGAGTGTGTACAAATAGCCAGAACATGGAAGCAGGAGTGCACACTCCTGATTCTATTTCCAGTTCTGCCACCGACTCTAGGTGACCTTGCTGAATCAGATTCCCCTTTTATAACATGGAGATATCTACTTATATTATATGTATGCATTGGGACTTCGTTTGCCAAGTGTTTCAATATGTTGAGATAAATATTACTGTATATAAAATGGAGACTATATTGATTGATATGTAACATTTAATCTTAAGTTACAGCAGTGAAGGGACAATCACAAAAAGAATTAAGTATTTTCCTTTATATATGTTTATTACCGAAAATGAAAAAGTACTTTTAACCATTTATGCTATTGGAAAGCATAAACTAAAAATTTAAAAGCAAGCAAAAAAAAGAAATGCCATCTACTTGAAATCTTGTCAATTAAAAAGTTAAGTAATTTCAAGTACTAAACATCCACCTGAGTCCCTCTGCCAGTTTGTGATTTTATAAATAGCTTAAAAACCCAGAAAAATGTCCTGCTAATCTCTGAAAAAGCTACAAAAATTAGGAAAAAAGACTTGCGCACATGAACCATCCCAAGACTGCCATCTGTCAGTCTACACAGGGAAAACAGGGTAACTAACTACACACAAAGGGTATGTCTAGAGTAGATTACATGGCTCTGTCGATGGAGCCATGTAAATTAGTTTATTCGGCAGAGTCAAAGAAGCGGGGATTTAAATAATCCCCCCTTCGTTTAAAATAAACATGGCGGCCACGCTGTGCCGACAATCAGCTGATCCAACAGTGCGGCAGTCTAGATGCGGATCTGTCGGCTGGGGAAGCCTTTGCCGACCGATCCTGTAAACCTCGTTTCACGAGGCATAAGGGATCGGTCGGCAAAGGCTTCCCCAGCCGACAGATCCGCATCTAGACTGCCACACTGTGTCGGATCAGCTGATTGTCGGCACAGCGCGGCGGCCATGTTTATTTTAACGTAGCGGGGATTATTTAAATCCCTGCTTCTTTGACTATGCCAAATAAACTAATTACATGGCTCCGTCGACGGAGCCATGTAATCTAGACACACCCAAAGGGTTTAAACCCAGAGCCAACTGAAATCAATGGATAGACTTCCATTGACTCCAGTAAGTTTTGCATCAGGCACAAAAGTGCAGTTAAATGCACAAAGTAAACAAACTGAATAGAGAAAAGATATTCTGTAACTAATATTTAGGCATAAGAGTAGGAAAACAATTTCTAAACATAACTATTTTTTACAAGTAATGTCCAGTAAGCCAGTGATAAGATGTTAATCTATTTCCATTTCTGGTTTTGGTACTGCAAGTTAGTGGGTTTTTTAAAATCAAATTGTAAAAGAATCCTGAGAATATTTAGTTTTCATAAAAGCTATAGTTTAGGTTCAATTGAAACATTACAGTGTTGCATTACCACATATCCTTTATTTTCTGAATAAGTCTCCTCACAGAAAGTCTCTAAGTTTAATCTCTGCTCAAATTCAATTGAGTAAAATAACTTTATCCATTTTTGAGTTATAAAAACATACTGTTCTCATTTCTGCTGCAAAATGTGCAAACTTAAAAAACCCCCACAATTAGGGATGGGAACAAGTAGCCATTTACAGGATGTGTCTGGAGGCTCATCAGTTACTCCTAATGGTTATACACAGTAGGAATGTAAATGAGCAGTAGAGTCAACTACTCACTCCCCCCTTCCACCTCTGTATCAAAGGTGGGGGGGAGAATAAGAATTAGTGCCAGCTTAAAAGCCAGTTCTCCCAATAGGGGAGGGCGGTTTAAAGGGGGACCGGCATAAAGGGAGGCTGCTGCAAAGCAGTCTCTGCCTACAGTGAGCCCAGGCTCACTGTGTGCAGAGGTAACAGCGGCGGTTGGGGCTGGCTGTGGACAGAGGCTGCTGGACCTAGTGCGATCCAGTACTGAGTGAGCCTGGCTCAGTCCTGGCACACGCCGATCCAGGACCACTGCAGCTCTGTATTTTAAACTACATTTAAAATGCAGAGCCGCAGTGCTCCTGGCTCTGTCATGGTGCATGCTGGTCCAGGACTTACCCCTGCTGCACCTCTGCAGTTTAAATGTCGTAGGAGCCAGGCTACCTCCTGGACCAGCACGAGCCAGAACAGAGCACCTTCCCTTAGTGTCTAATAGTCGATACAAATTGTATCGATTACATGATTAGTCAGTTACCCACCTATTAAAATCCTCAACATGCAGTCCCACCACTGCCTCCAATACAAAAGTGTGGGGGGGGGGAGGGGAAGGAGGAGGAGAGAGAAGAGTGGCGGGTCAGGCAGGAGCCAGTGCGCAGGGGGAGCTGGCTTACAGCCAGCTCTCCACTTGTGACAGCTCCCACAGAACTGCCTTCCCCCTTCCCTGCTGCCTCCCACAGAGGCAACGTGGTGGGGGGAGGTGCAGGTGCAGGTACACCCCGTCATGCTGCTGCTTCCCCTGCCTCCACATGCTGCCTGCCTTCCCTCCCCCTCCTCTCCCCTCGATACAGGGACAGAAGGGGGCAAGGTGGGAGCTGGTACACATGGGGAGCTGGATCCTTGGAGTCGCTTCCCCCCCACCCTGCTGTCTCCCACAGAGGCAGCGGGGAAGGGGAGAGAAGAGAAGGGGGCAGATGGGAGCCAATGCTCCCGAGGAGCTGGCTCCCACCTGCTCCCCTGTGTGTAAATGTGTAACCAGTGAAATTTACAGTGGTTACAAATTTATAAAATTAAACGTATTTTAACACCCCTACACACATTACAACAGACATTTATATTTTTCGCCTGACTTGTTACTACAAAGTAGTAAGGGCCAGACAAATTAAAAACCTACGCAGCCAAAACAAAGCTATAAATTTAAAAAAAAACTTATTAAAAATACAAAATTCTTAATTTGGCATTATTATACTGTTAACAACAGTATAGCATAATGTAAATACATGCCATTAATATTACACACAAAGGTGTTGTTCTGTGATTTATTTCACTGTGGAGTTCATTACTTCATGTTTGACTATGCACCGTGGAAGTAAACAAGCAAAACAAGATTAAACTAATCTTCCTTTTACCCGTCCTCATTTCCTTAAAAAAAGGAAAACAAAAGCTTACATTAAAAAATGTCATTAATATTCTGTTAAACAGTAAAAAGCCCAGGAAAAGGAAATATCATGGACCTAACAGACACCTTAACTTGACCATAATATAGTTGGGGCTTCAATAGGAGCTTTACCTGAGAAAGGAACATCAGATACTACCCAAGAGAGTCTTCTGGATTACTAGTTATGTTTTTAAGTATCTCTCTCAATATACAGTAGACCCAACCCAATTTAATAAAAGTATAAATTTCATATATGATTTTATATTAACATGATGCATATCTGCAAAAACAAATAACTTCACCACCTTTCCCATACAAGCCTCTCTCCTACCTTCAATTGTACCACCAGCTAATATCTCTCCAACAATCCATCCATTTTAGGGTTTTATACTTTGCCCATTGTTGTGGTATCCAAGCAACATATAAAATCAATAGCAAGAGCAAAATAATTGGTTATGGACATCACTGAGTTTCTGGTACTTCCGTTTCTGGGATTAGAACTCTGCTTAAGGATTTTTGTGGTGTTGATAGGTAGGGGTTAGTAACAGTTTGGAACTAAAAGAGGTGTTTTAATTGTGTCAATTATGATGTAAAGGCTCTGAAAAGGGAAGGCATTACAGGGTTTTCAAAGACAGTCCAAATTTGCCACATCTCCTCTGGAAAACTGTTTCATAGCTGCATCCTCTTCACAGAGAATGCCTTGTTGCCAGCTCTCACATGCTTTGCTCTGGGTTTTGAGATCAGCACTGTTCTAGAGGAGCACAGCTGTCATGATGGTTCATAGATTAAGCCCCGAGTACATCAACATCCCTGTTTTAATCTACTAACCACACTTGTTACAGTAAAGTTGGGGCCTGATCCTGTAAAATTCTTATACAAGTACCCCCCCCCCTCCCCCCATGACTTCAATTATTAGACTAGTCAGATGAATGAGAGTTTGCAACAAAAGATCCCTCACTAGTTACTATTTGTACAGGACCTAGCACAATGGGATTCAGGCCTCTAGAAATCACAACATCCCACTTACCATCTTGAATGTTTATGATTATAACCATACAATTGCATTTGTATAAATTTCAGTGTCATATTAAGATTTGTAAATTAAACAAACATTAGGGGACTGCCTTCTGCTAGTTATGCTCGCCAACCCCCCTCTTTCTGGCTACTTTCACAGCCAGAGAGCCTGATGTCATTTTATCGCATGGCAGGAAAAACCTTTTTTATATATAAAGAAATTGTTTTAGAAAGATATTATTTTTATAGGTAAATATCAATGTCAGTGTCATGAAACAAAACTATTTCAATCAATAGTAACCAAAATGTATAGCCAGGCAAAGTAAGAAAAACACTTCTTGAAAACAGAGTCAAAATCCAGTGATTTAGAATTAGACTCACTACAAATGGACTAACAAATGGATGAGTAAAAATACGAAGTAAATATCTAGGATTTGTTGATATTTTGACATGCTGTTATATTTTAACAGTTCTAAAGCTTGAATTTTTTGAATCTCGATGTCTACTGCCACTAAATAATCCCCGGTCCCCAAAGCTTCCTGCAACTGAACATTTAAAATGATAAAAAATAGAGGTCAGTACTTAAGACTCATAACTTCACACAAATGTCAACAATTAAATTTATACAAATCTAAAAAATGTTCAAAATAAATAGATATTATCCATTGAAATTATAAACATAAAAATTGAATTCTGTCAAAGCTAAATAATAAATAAATACTTTTTTTCTTAATTTAAAAATAAAGATAAGTTTTCATCTGCAAAGTAGGGGCGTTACTTCAATCTCCCACACTTTATCTGGTCTAGTTATACTGTAAGCTCTTCACAACAAGTACTATTACCTAATGCAACAGGACCCTGATCTCAATGGAGCCTATTGGTGTAATACAAATAAATAACCATGGTCCACATCAATGGTTCCAAGCAACTCCAATATTTCAGAATAAAACATTTTCCATTCACTTATATCCCTGTTCATGTGAAAGTTGTATTTTGAACAATCTTGCAGGAGGTTCCAAATTTATTTTCAGTTATATAACAAACTACATTTAGTTCAAAGATTTGTAAGAAAGTTGAGATTTTAAAATTATTATTATTATTATTATTATTATTAAGAATGAAAATACAGAGCTAAAACTTGGTTTCCTTTGATATTTCCAGAATTCATAATAAGACCATAAGCTTTGTTTAAAAAGCATAATTTACATAACTGAGGAGACATCCAATTATTAAAAAAAAATAGGAAAATCTGTTCAGCAATGGAACACATATGGGTAAAGTTTGTGTACTGTGGAATTGTATGATAGGCCAAAATGCTGAAGCCAGGTCCCCACTGGAGGGCCCGCACAGATCCAGTTATAGAATTTGGATTTTTTTTTTTTTTTAATCTAGCTCTCATGTAGTTCCATGATAAAACTTGATGGAAGCTGGATTGACCTAGTATAGAAAGAATGATCAGAAGTAATTGGGAGGGTGGGTAACAATTTCAACTAATTGTGGTGTGTATCAAAAGGTAACTTCTGAACATCTAATAGCATTACGTAGCTGCTGAACTCTTGGAGAAAAGTTTCTGATTATCACAATTCATGAACACAAAACAAAAATGAAAGTAAAATCTACTAGTTTTGTTATTAATACCTCTCTTTAGTCCTAACACCGCTCTCCCAAATCAGCTAATGGCTGGCCACAAATTTCTTCTACAAGAGATATATCTAACTGCAGCTAGAGAACCAAATATTTTTTTAAAAACCTTAAAACCTATATACTGTCTCTGTAAACATACTGTGACAATACTATTAGCACCACAAAATGTAGTAGAATGATAACTAGCTTTAGGAGCTGCTTAGTAATATTAATTATCTCTGCAGGCCTCCAGATTTTTAAGATTATATATGTTTTACTCCTGTTCAGAAATGTACTAGGATTATTTATATACATTTACTTTACAAAAAGTTTAAAAAGATGAAATTTAATTTCAAAGAACACAAAAGCTAAGTTTATAAAAACATAAAATAACTATTCTTGTTCATCATGTGAAATAGAGGGAACCCTCATTTTGACATACTTGCAGCAGTAGCTTCATAGGTGGTAGCAGTAACGATATATTATTAAAATAAATAAAAAATTAAATTCAAATTAGTTCAATCTCATTGAACTCATAAAGGGGCAGTTTATATTCCTCACTGAGGTTATGGATATTGTCTTCTATGCATGACTCGGCATCCAAAGTGTTCCAGTTTTAATTACGACCTACACTCTGAACAAACTGAAAATAGCAATGCTAATCTTAAATGAAGCCAATATTAAGCTATCATAATTCTCTTTTCCATTATAATCCTCTGGCACACTTGAATGTATAGACTGTGCATTTGTATAACTTAAGTTTCAGACCACAATCCAGCAACTGGCTCTACAAGGATAGAACCCTATGTCTGGTTGAAACACCATTGATCTTGGTAAGGCTCTGAGCAGGGCTCCACCTGACTGAAGCCAGTTTCAGGATCAAGACTTAAAAGAACAAAACTAACAGTAGTGGCACCAAACTTCTCTCCCATCACATACAAGATATGTGAAAAATGAAGGACATTGTACCACATTCAGTATGTCAATGCATCTGTGTATCACATGGATAAACTATGCCTGTTGTAACTATTTGAACAATCTACTAACTGTCTCTCTCTCTTTTCTTCTCCTTTCACCCTCCTTTTCCCTCCCTTTTTTCCTCTCCTTCCCCCCTCCCTTATTTATTCTTGGATCTGGACTTCTAATACTGTTGTCATCTGAAGAAGTGGGTTGCGCCCACGGACGCTCATATACCATCTACATGTTTTGTTAGTCTTTAAGATGCTACTAGTCTATGTTGTTTTTTAAATTTTTCCTATTACAGATTAACTCGGCTACCCCTCTGAAGCTATATAATCTGACTCAAATTATGAACACTTCAATGCAAAGATCAAAGCATGTTTATATAGTTCATAGTATACTGATAATTAGTTGACCTACTAGTTGCTATAAAGCAAGTGTGGTAGATCCTTGCCCAGAGTAGTATGCAATCTGAATGGATGATGATGTCATCCACTACAAACACTGTAAACTTCTGGGGGCAGTGACTGTCCTTATAAGTGTTAGTATCATGAGCACCAGTCATCTGAAGAAGTGGGCTGTGCCCACAAAAGCTCATGATACCATCTACATGTTTTGTTAGTCTATAAAGTGCTACCAGACCATTTATTGTTTTTTTTCTGTAACAGACTAACTTGGCTACCCCCTGAAGTTTTTAAGTGTTGGAAAAGCTACTTACACTATGTGAGAACTATTACAGGAGAACAAATAATAAAGACACATTGAAGAATAGAATTCAACTATTATAATAAAATAATTCTTAAGTAAAAAACCTACCACGATAGGCCTGAGCTGTTCTTTACATTACTATTAAACAAGTCCTACTGAAAAAAAGTTTGGGAACAACAAATACATTTGTCTTTAAGACAAACTGAATGAAGTAACTTCTGAATCTAAGTATATATTTCAACTTTAAACACAGCCACGTCTCTCTCATTTGCGGGGCAGAACACCGTTAAAAGCACAGAAATGAAAGTAATAACCTCAGTTCGTCCCACCTTTTATGCAGTTCTCATTGTCCCGGCAGGTCGGGGCGTCTGCCCGTCAGAGGCTGCGGGGCGCTCGGGCAGCACGTCAGGCAGTTTGGGCTAATGACTCCGTCCCAGTGAACCCGGGGAGAAAAAGCCCTGCCCTCAGCCGGAGCCCAGGCAGCATTTCCTCCCGCACCAACTCTTCCTCTTTGCTTAGTCACCGCAAGAGCCCCCTCATGGAGGGGCCCGAGCGGACCAGGGTACCCCTAGCACCTTTCGCTGGCTCCCACACGGTGTCGGGCAGCCACAGGGTCTCGGGAAGCCAAGCTCCGGGCAGAGCAGGCGGAGGGAGGCCTCTCCGAGGCGCGGCCTAGATGCCGGCTGTTCCCGTTCCGGTCCCCTCGTCCCACGGACTGCAGCTGGGGAAGGGGAGAGTTCCCCCGCCCCGAGTCGGAAGGGAGAGCTTCCCCCACCCTTGGCGCGAAGGGGACCCGAGGCGGAAACGCTCCTTCCCCCAGGCCGCCCCCCTACCCGCCTTCCCCTGGCGCGGCGCTGGATGTTACCTTCATCAGCCTCCTGCTGGCCGCCATCTTGGATCTGCTTCTGCTACCCCACAATGCATGGCGGCTGCGGCCAGGGCGGCGCTTCCTGAAACGGAGGGCGGGGAAACAAGGACCAATCTCCTTCCCCGCCCCCTTCACACACCTCAGGGTTGGGGGAGGGGCAGGGAGAGACCAGCCCCCGCATCTAGTTTGCCGCACGTGGCAATGGGAGAGTAAACATCCCTTCCTCTTCTAGCGGGGCTGGGCTCTGGAGAAAGGAGGAGCGGGTCCTCCCTGTGGGTTATGCCCGCGCTAGCTCATGATCCCATCTGCATGTCTTGTTAGTCTTCAAGGTGCTGCTAGACTATTTGTTGTTTTTTGAGTTTTTCCGGTTACAGACTAAGCTACCCCTCTGAAGCTTTAGAAAACAAAACTCCATCCCACTCTCCCCCACCACCAGGCACATGGACCCTTTTGGGGGGCTCCAGATGAGCCCTCCTGATGAGCCCTGTGCAGGTACCTGTAAGAGCAGAAATCTGCACACTCACAATCCTCCTGGGATAAACTTAAAAAACAACAAATGGTCTGGTAGCACTTTATAGACTAACAAACAAAACATGTAGATGGTATCATGAGCTTTCGTGGGCACAGCCCACTTCTTCAGATGACCAGAGTTTTGAGTTTAGGATGTGCAGACCCAAAATAAATAGGGGAGTGGGGAGGAGGGAGGGAAACAAGGATCAGAGGGAATGAAAATATCAAAGGGAAAAACAGGAGGCAGAACTGGTAACCTATAAGGGTAACCTATAACTGGTTACCTTAGGGTATTATCTAATTGCTATCTTATTATCCTTATCTGCTTCTTTTAATTATACAATCTTTAGGTGCTTATAGGTTACCAGTTCTGCCTCCTGTTTTTCTCTTTCATATTTTCATATCCTCTGCTCCTTGTTTCCCGCCCCCTTCCACTTTTTTCCTTCTCCCCCTCTTCCTTCTCCCCTATTTATTTTGGGTCTGCACATCCTAAACTCAAAACTCTGGTCATCTGGAGAAGTGGGCTGTGCCCATGAAAGCTCATGATACCATCTACATGTTTTGTTAGTCTATAAAGTGCTACCAGACCATTTGTTGTTTTTTAAGTTTATCCTGTACAGACTAACTTGGCTACCCCCCGAATCCTCTTGGGGCACAGGGAAAAAGAGGCAACCCTTCTCGTCCTCTATCCTGTAGGCTCTGATGTGGGGCAGAGGAAGAACCCAGCATTCACAAATCTGGGGTGAAGGAAGGGAACAATGGAGAATGCGCTGCACACACCTTTCTTCGGTACTAACTTTAAGAGCTTTAAAAGCTTCTTCCTTCATGCTGTTTAGGTTGGTCAGTTTATTATTTTCCATTTTTTTTACGATTACTGCTTTAGCTGCTGCAGCTGTGTTGAATTTTATTTACTACATCATCTCTTCCACAGAAACATCTGTGCAAAAAAGGGAATGCTACTGAATAAATCTGATTCTCTGAGCCACAAATGCTCCCTCTTCGGGGTACTTTTACAAGAGTGCGGTATGCAATTCCAGCACAGACTGGGAACTCACTTAACAATATTGAGTCCTGCCATGAGGGCAGGGGACTGGACTTGATGACCTCTTGAGGTCCCTTCCAGTTCTAGTGTTCTATGATACTATGAATCTGCCATATGCCCTAGGGATCAGAAGAAAAGATGTGCAGACTAACTCTACCACAAAATACACTAAGAAGCACAGCTAGTTCAGGTGCCATCATGCTGCTGGCTTCCCCTCTGCAGCTATGTGTACCTTTCTCCAGGAAGAATGAAACATGGAATAGTATAGCTAATACTAACCAGCACAACAGTTTGATGTGCTTTATAGTCTTTTCCCTGGTCTCCAAGCATGGCTATCCCCATTCTATTTCCCCCCAGTTGGCTCATCAATTTTCAGTATACTGTAATGTACATTGTTGGCACAGTTCTCTCTGGGAGTACCCAACTCCATTCTGATTATATT
Source organism: Rafetus swinhoei (assembly GCA_019425775.1). NCBI lineage: Eukaryota > Metazoa > Chordata > Testudines > Trionychidae > Rafetus > Rafetus swinhoei. The sequence continues at coordinate 13,567,459 of CM033425.1, read as the reverse complement.
TGTGCCCCTTAGGTCCTCTTTGCATTGGACATGTTCCCAGCTGACTGAGACATGGCAAATCTGACTCTTTAGGTAATGCTGTTTTTCTTCCCTGAAAAGCTTTAAGCCTTTCATAAAAATTGTAGAGTCCTGTCAAACATAGGCAGTTTGAAAGGGTGAAATTTCAAATTAATATGAGAGATTTTAAATATCTCTTTAAAACTTACAGAATAAATTCCTTTGAGGGGCACAGAATGAACCCCCCTCCCCAAATAATATTACTTAATCAAATATTTTGCCTTCCTGTAGTACTTTTTATTCAAGAACTCAAATAACTTTACTACCGTTAATGAGTTATACCCTTGGCAACTAATTCAATATCTACCTCATTGGAGTAGTGTGATAAATAATTAGTTTTTAAAATGCTTTAAAGGTTAAAATATTATATAAATATTAAATATTATGATTATTTTATTCTAATATTAGCCATTTAGGGATTATTACATCCATTTTGCTGATGGGGAAAATGAAGCACAGAGAGAGGTTAAGGAAGAGGGGCAGGCTGACTAAGGTAAATGGTATATGTAGAGCAATTATAGCTATGCCTAGCAGGTACACATCGGGAGAAAGCTGAATATTGCTTGAGAAAGAAAGGAAAAAAGGAAGAAGAGATGGAAAAACTGTGGAAACTCTCTGGTAAGGATTTCTGATATACTACTGAAGTTGGATAGTAGAGATAGAGGTTTAAGAACATTGACATTTGATTTAAAAGGGCTAGTTGCAGTCTGGTACCATACTCACTGGGGAGAAGAGCACTTATTTGTCTTTCAGTCCTGTAAATATATGACACATCAATAGTTTCAAATACTACCTTAATTTCTTCTCTGCCCAAACTCTTAGGGTATGTCTAAACTATGTTTTTTTCGAAAGAGGATATGCAAATTCCACAGGAATTTGAGCATATCTTCTTCCAATCTCACTTTCAAAAGAGGAGCTTTCGAAAGTGAAAATACTTTGGATGCATTTTTTTCGGGGAAAAAACCCTTTTTCGAAAAAAAGTGTCAACCTCATTTTTTAAGGAAGAGCGGGTTTTTTGAAAAAGGGGTTTTTTCTGAAAAAAACCCTGTCCAGATTTTCACTTTCGAAAGATCCTCTTTTGAAAGTGAGATCGGAAGAAGAGATGCAAATTCCCACAGAATTTGCATATCCTCTTTGGAAAAAAAAGTAGTTTAGGCATACCCTTAATCAATGTTGGCTTTATAGTCCTTCAGAGACAACATAAATCCCTATTCTTTAAACTTCAGCTTTCCCAGATATACAACTGCTCAGATCCCCAACTGCTCCTGGAAAAAGAAACCCATCTCTCTTCATCTTTCTTCAATATGAAGTCCTAAAAGTTCATGAAAACTAAGACATCATCTGCAATTGTGATCCATGCCCTTGATAGCTGGTAAAACAGAGTCAACAGGGTATCTGTGACCCTTACTTTGTAGAGGAAAAGCTACCACCTAGACCAGTGGTCCCCAACACGGGCCATTTCTGTGAGCCCGCCAAGTGATCGGGGCCGGCCCCGCCCCCAGGCGCACGGCACATGGGTGGAGCCGGCGCATGGGCGGAGCCAGCCCCTGGGCGCACAGCACATGGTCAGTGCCGGCCCCGGGCGCGCGGCAGTTAGGCGGCCCCACCCCCGGGTGTGCGGCGCGAGGTCTGTGCCGGCCCTGGGCATGTGGCATATGGGCGGTGCCGGCCCAGGCGCGCGGCACAGGGGCGGCGCCAGCCCCGGGCGCGCAGCACATGGTCAGTGCCGGCCCCAGGCACGCAGCAGTTAGGCGGTCCCACCCCCGGGTGTGCGGTGCGAGGTCTGTGCCAGCCCCGGCGTGCGGCGTATGGGCGGCGCCGACCTGGGCGCGCGGCATAGGGGCGGCACCGGCCCCAGGCGCGCAGCACATGGGCGGCCCTGCCACCGGGCGCACGGTGCATGGGCGCTGCCGGCTCCTGGGCGTGTGGCACAGGTGCCGGCTCCGGGCATGCAGCGCATGGGCGGTGGCGGCCCGGCCCCCGGGCGCGTGGGACATGGGCTGTTCCGGCCCCGAGTGCACGGCGTATGGGCGGCCCCACCCCTGGGCGTGCAGCACAGTTGCGGCGCCAGCCCCAGGAGTGCAGCGCATGGTGGCACCAGCTCCGGGCACGCAGCATATGGGTGGCCCCACCCCCGGGTGCCCAGCGCGTGAGTAGCCCCGCCCCCAGGCACCCAGCAGCCCCAAAAGGTTGGGGACCACTGACCTAGACTATAGTAGAAATAGTCCATCCATTTTTATGAAACCATTGTTCACTGCAGTTGAATTACTGCCTGGTATCTTAATCCTCTTTCTAGACAGAGGATCCAGAAGCTTGCAAAGAACTGGGTATATTCACTTACCAATTGCTAATATCCTGCATAACCTTCAACTCAGGTTTCAGACTGAACACAGAACATATTCAGTAGTGATCTCACTGGTGGATCATCTTTGTCCATAAACAAGGGCAATGTAAAATAGCTGAGCTGCTGGATCTCTCCATGACATTTATTAGTCATGAAGTGCTGATGTATCACTTCAGAGAAGTGGCAGAGATTTCCTCATGGAGGAAACTGCTCCTCCATCACCATTCTCCCACATGTAATCAGACCAGAGCCCTCTGCTATACTGTATTTTGCAGCATGTTCTGCATTTGTCTAATGCGACCCCTGCTTTTGCGACCGTCAAGTTTGATTACTGTAGTCGCTCTACCCAAGAATGAAACGTATATGACTTAAACCAAAACATGAGAAAACAATGCCAAGAAATTAAAAATGCATGAGTTTACTTGACAATCAAGAGCCCAGATTTCAGTCCTTACCTTCCAAATTCTCCTAGGAGCTGGCCTAAACTAGCAGGTATCATCACTCTTGAAGATGATATTCCTTTACAGTTCCACTGACACAGGGTACAGAACCTCGAGAGGCAATAAAGTTTTCTCAGCAACTAGACCACAACAGCAATTCAGTCCCAGAGGATTTGATATTAGACATGTCTCACAGTCTCATTAGACAAATGTAAAACCCATATCTTTTATTAAGTTTTCTTGTAATAACAAAACAAACACAAAAACCCTTGCTGACGGAAGGTGAGGGTACAGGAGTGGAGCAGAGAGAAAAACAGAAATCCTTTATTATGTTTACTTTTAGAATTTGTATTTGCTTAGATAGAAATTCAGTTAAAGACTCTATCTCTAATCTAGTACTGTCACATTCACTTCCAATAACTACTACAAATAGAATAAAACATTTATAAAAAAAATTCTCCATGTCCTAAACCATTTTATATGACTCTCAGTTGCATCTGCTAAAAGTCTAAATGGATAAAAGAATGAAGATATAGTTTTAACTTTTTTCATTTGGGATTTTTCACCCTACATTCCCATAAAATTGCTGACAAATGCTGTTCCTATATATGCTGTCTTATCTCAAGTTGTTTCTAATAGTAAGCATTTTTAAGCAATGAATTATGTATTGAGGTGGTTATTGTGACTTTTACTCTCTCATCGGAAGATTTAATACGATTTATAAACTTGTTTTTTTCTCCTTCTCTCTTTCCTTCTGTGATTTGTGTAATGTACATTGCCATATTAATTCTGTGTTATGGAACAGTTCTTAAAACATTAATGAAAAAAGTATCCTAGCCCCTCTCCCTCCAGAAGAAAAGTCCACAAAATTCTCCATCCTGAGAAAAAAGCTGGATGTGTGACTTAATTGATATTATATGTGTGTATAACAGTAGCATGAACAGATGCACAAAATCCTAATACAGAGGTTTCTCAAGCTTTTTGATAGCATGTTCATGTCTTAATGGAGAGATTGACTCATGGACTACTATTTTTTTTTTCATTTATAGCAACTCCCATTTCACTCATGATCACATAACACTACTGTCACAATTACAGTAATTGATTATAAGGAAAATAATATTTGAAAAATAAGTAATACATTATTACTTCCTTTTAGTGTTTTATACCAGCAGGAAACAAAGAAAGCCAGCACCAGGTGACCAGCCTATTCTGCAGAGACTAGCAGTTGAAGACTGAAAAAAGCTGCTCTAAGAGCTAGCAATATTTCAGCTAATACAATACTTGAAATCCACTATACAGAGTCCCCAAAGCTAGGCAACAAGTTAGAACACTATTTCTTCAGCTTCAGGGGGTAGCCAAGTTAGTCTGTTACAGAAAAAAACAACAAATGGTCTGGTAGCACTTTATAGACTAACAAAACATGTAGATGGTTTTCTTCAGATACTTTATACTGGATGAAAAATGTCCTCATAACCTAGTCTTATGAGTGAATTGTTTATATAACAGAGATATACCCAATTTACTGGCTGGCATGACAGTTTTTTCAGAACCATGTTTAAAAATGGTTGGCTGACAGACAACTAGTGTACACAGTACAAAGCTTTGGTGATTCAAATTAGGGATATAAAATCCCTTTAATTGGTTAACTGGTTAACCTATTACAGGGGGAAGGAGCTGCCATTACCTGGTTTTAAAACAATGATGGAGTGCGTGATGACTGTCTTAAAAGCAATACATCCTCCTTCATGAAGGAACAGTGAGTGGATGGAGAGCAGAATAGATTTATAAACAGAATAAATACTTAAATAGCAATTCATAAAATGTGGTCCTCTGACCATTGTTACTCTGAGGAGCTTTTACTGGCTAGTAACATAGTTGCTTTTGTTCTTTTTCCAAGCTGCCTGTATATGACTTCAGATCTATCAGTGCAAAGACTGGAAATCCGTAATACTTCCAGACGCCTGGCATAATTATAGCAAAAAAGTATGCAAATACTTTCCCAACAAAATAGGGATGTAATAGTGTAGTCAATTAACCGATAAACAAAAGTGTATTGGTTAATGCTATAGACTACACAGATTCCTCCCCTCTCCCCCCCCCCCCAGTAAATTTTCTAGCAGGGTGATCAGCAGCCAAGCTCAGTCCTGGCTTGCACTGGGTCTGGGACCTACCCCTGCTGTGGCTCTGCATTTAAAGTGTATTAGGAACAAGGTTGGCAGGTAGCCCGGCTCAATTCCGACTTGCACCGGATCGGGGAGCTCAGACACCCCCTCCCCCTGACAGAGGCAGCAGCGCAGAGCGACGGGCAGCCAGTTCGCAAGGGGAGCTGTTTTTTAAAGCGGCCATACAAAAGCAGCAGCACGGAGTGGCAGGGGGCTCCTTAGGAGTGGGGCTGGAGCATGCTGGTTGCCGGTCGCACCCCCAGGAACTATAGAATAGTCGAGTAACCAATAAGAATTCATGAGGTTAATCGACTATTCAGTTAACTGATATTTAACATCCCTATAATAAAACTGCTGCCCTTTCCACAGGGAATTTAAGTGATGGTGAATGAGAGAAAAGGTGATTCCTACCATCAGGAATGGGAAGGCTGCCAATGAGCTCAGGAATGGGAAAGCTGCCAATGAGATACTTCTTGTATTACAAAGTGGGCTATGCCACTAAAATGTTTGGCAACCCCTGCTCTGAATGCAATGTAGTAAGTCCTGTGGAGTTTAAGGGCAGGGCATCTTTGACTTGCTCAGCTGCAGCTGTCTCAAGAGGTTGTTGTATTAGGGGAAAGAGCAGAATCCTCTCAATTTTGTAAAATAATCTCGCTTTGGTAAAGAATGCTTTCTACTTCATTGCCCATGCAGGCTAAGTCATGATGGTGATGCAGCTGCCTGTCTTGAGGCTGCAAGAGGGGCACACACCCAGCAGGAGAAAACCAGGCCTGGCGTTACAGCCCTGAGGATAAGGGGAAGGGGGATGCACCAGGGCACGTTGACAAGGAATCTGACGTTTGCCAAGAACACCGGCTGCCTGCCGCAGCACAGGGACAGGGCCGGAGAACGGGACGTGGGCAAGAGGGGCTGGAAGGGGGCGGCTGGCCAGCTCGGGAAGCCGTTATGTAGCGCCTCGTTCGAGGGGGCCCTGCAGCCCGCGCTGACTGGGCCGCGCGCGCGGGTGGCGGTTGGCGGCCGTTCCTCGGAGGCAGCGCTCCTCGCCTGGCCCCTGCCCGGGAGCCGCGCCTCCCACGGACCATGACCCGAGACAGTCCGGGCGGGGGCCCGCCCGTGGGGGGCCGGCTATCGCCCCGCAAGGCCCCGGCGCAGCCCGTGGGCAGCCAGGCCCAGCACGACGAGCACAAGCGGGAGGTGGAGGCGCTGCGGGCCGAGCTGGACGGGGAGCGGCTGCGCTCGCAGGAGAGCCGACGCCGCTTCGCCGTGGAGGCCCGCGAGCTGCGGGAGGCGGCCGAGCGCGACCGGCAGCTGCTGGCCGACCAGCTCCGCTCCAAATGGGAGCAGCAGCGGGCCCGGGAGCTGCACCAGCTGCGGGAGCTGAACCTGCGCGAGCGGGAGGCCGAGATCCGCCAGCTCATCCGCTGGAAGGACGCCGAGCTGCGCCAGGCCCAGGAGCTGCTCCAGCGGGAGCGGGACGCCGCCGTGCGGCAGGCCCGGGACCTGCAGCGGCAACTGGCCGAGGAGCTGGTGAGCCGGGGCTACGGCAGCACCCGGGGCGGCCCGGCGGGGCTGAGCAGCGAGTGCCGCAGCAAGCTGCAGGAGGTGCTGGGCAAGCTGCGCTGGGAGACCGACGGCGAGCAGGCCGCCCGCATCCGCCACCTCAAGGCAGAGCTGGAGCTGGAGAAGAGCCTCTTCCTCAAGTACATCCTGGAGTGGTACGAGGGCGAGCAGCAGCCCACCGGCTCCCCGCACCGCGCCAGGCACGGCCCGCAGTGCCGCCTCAGCAGGAGGCTCCTGGAAGGGCCGAGGCCCCGCTCTTTAGAGAGCCTCATCGCTGCCGCCTCCCCGGATGGGGGAGCCGCCAGATCCCGCTCGCTGGACAGCAGCCTGGCTAAGGCCGAGTCTTCACAGGCAGCGCAGCAGTCCCCGCTGGAGGGGAGCCCCCTGCAGAGTCCCTGCCTGGGGCAGCAGGAGGCCCAAAAGGCCTTAGAAGAAGATGCCCATCCGCAGGAAGGAGCAGCCAAGGAGCTTCCCATGAAGCCCACTAGCAAGGAGGGTCCCCTGGACTGCTTGGACTCACCTCCGGAAGGGAAGATGGGGAGCTGGGGGTCTGCTGGAGAAGGTGCAACCCAGGCAGTGTTGCAGCAGCAGGAGTGGCTCTCTGGCAACAGTTATAGCCAACTGGTGAAGCAGAACATGGACCTGTTAAATGCCCTGGAGGATCTAGAGCGACGGTGCACAGCTCTTAAGGAAGAGAATGGCCTTCTAAGGAGAAGCAGTTTTCCTGAAATGCAGGAGAAGGTGAAGCGGCTGAAGAGGAAAAATGCAGAGCTGGCCATCATTGCCAAGCGATTGGAAGAGAGAGCCAGGAAACTCCAGGAGTCCAACCTCAAGGTGGTCAATGCCCCAATACCACTGCCCTTCAAAGGCTCCAATGTGGAACTATGCAAAAAAGCTTTTGCCCGACAGCGGGCAAAAGACCTAAGCGAACAAGCCAGCATCCTTCTGGCCAAAGATAAACAGATAGACGCTTTGCAAAGAGAGTGTTGGGAGCTGCAGGCCAAACTGGCCACAAGCAAGGAGGGCTCATGCTGGCTCAATTTAAGTGATTTTGATCATTTGTTGAGGGAGTCTCAGAAAGAAGTGTTACGTTTACAGAGACAAATCACACTGAAGAACTTGAAAGAGTCTCTACAGTCCTCCAAAATTGGTCCAGACACTGGTTCTTCAGCTCCTACCATGTGCCTAACACAGGAAACGCTTGCGCCCCACATTGATAGAAGCTTAGATGCTTCATCTTTGCCAAAACAAACACCATCAGGATCAATCATTTTGGTAAAGGATATTAAACCAGTAGTACCATGTTTGGGAAATGTGTCTGAGGAATATGAAAATATCTCTTTAAAAACAGACTCAGACAGCAAAAAAATACAGCAGTTGGAAGTAGAGCTTAGTAAAAAATTTAAGCAGTGTGAAACCCTTGAACAAGAAGTGGAGAAAAAGCAGAAAAAATGTGAAGAGTTGGAAATGCAGCTTAAAGAAGTGCTGATGGAAAATGCCAGAATGGTTGAGGAAAATGCTCAACTCAGTGGAAAAACTAAGTGGACTGAGAAGGTGGAATCTGAAAATGCTGACTTAAAGGAGAAATTAATGGGGATGACAGAGGAAAAGAATTCTGCTGTCCAATTGACCAAAGGACTTCAAACCAAGGTAGAAGATCTAGAGCTTATATTGAAGGACATGAAAGAAATGGCAGAGAAAAGGCAGCAGCTGGAAGTTGACCATGAGGAAGCACTATTAACACTTCAGAAGAAAGAAGAGGAGGTCAAATATTTGCAGCAGGCTCAGATAGAAGCAAAAAGGGAACATGAAGATGTAGTACAGCTATTTGAAGCCCAGGTAAGAGAACTGGAGAATCAATATCATAGTCAAACTGAACATTTTAATCTTCTGTCTCAGGAACTCGAACAATTACAAATAAAAAATTCTGACCTTATGTCTTCAGAGTTGCCACATTCTATGTGCCATTCCTCAGAAGATTGCCATGCTCTTCAGTGCAGTAAAAATATTAATCACATAGAGTTTGTGGCCACTCCGACAGCTTCTAAGAAACAAACCAAGAAACTGAAGTTCCAGTCAAACTCCTCAAAATCAGAATCCACACAGTACAGTCCAAAGTCTTTTCCCACTCCAGAGGGGGATAGTGCAAGTGAGATGGATGAAGTGGAGACAGAGAAATTTTCCCTAAGTTTGGAGCCTGAGAGACAAGGTCCCGCAAAACTTCAAGTTTTTTTAGCTCGTTACAGCTATGACCCTTTTGATGGTCCTAATAAGAACCCTGAGACAGAACTTCCCCTGACAGCTGGAGAATACGTTTACATCTATGGAGACATGGATGAGGATGGCTTCTTTGAAGGAGAGTTGATGGATGGCAGAAGAGGGCTGGTTCCCTCTAATTTGATAGAAGAAGTTTCAGATGATGATCTCATGACCTTTGTGCCTCCAAAGACAAGTAATCTCTCCTGTACTTCAGATCATGAAATGAGTTTCCTCAGCAGAAGTGCTAGTAGTGGTGAAAGGAGTGAAGATGAAGAAATCCTTGTCAGTCTATTGCTTAATAGACTAGAAGGAGACATGGAGATGCCTGATGATCATGTAGCTGTGCCTTGTCCAAGAAATTTGACTCTAATCAAACAATTTGCAGGAAGTGTTGTTATACTCTGGGAGCCACCACTCATGCCAGCTGGCTGGGGAGATGTGCAGAGCTATAACATTTACATAGATACAGAACTATACCAAAATGTAAGGTCTGGTTGTCAGACTCAAGCAACAATTGAGAATTTGGATTTAAAGTTTAAGTCATATCGGATCTCTGTACAAAGTGTGACTGAGAAGGGAAACTCAGATAAGAAGCAATGCACCTTCCTTGTGGGGCATGGTTTCCATATGGCGCCAGCACTTCTGAAACTTAGGAGTGTCACTGCCACTTCAGCAGAGGTCACTTGGTTGCCAAGCAGTAGCAACTACACTCATGCAGTGTACCTTAATGAGAAGGAGTATGATGTAACAAAGGAAGGGATCTACTGGTACACTTTCTACAACCTGCAACCCAACACTCAGTACAAAGCAAGAGTGGAAACAAAGCCTCAGAAGTTACTATGGGATTTGCCTCAAGAGAAATGGGAACAGAAATCAGCAATGATTAAATTCATTACGCCATCAGTGGGACCACCTGATGCTCCACTTGATGTCCAAGTACAGCCTGGTCACTCAGCGGACATTCTGGTTATCAGTTGGATACCAGTGACAATTGATTCAGCAGGATCATCTAATGGGGTTCGAGTTACTGGTTATGCTGTATATGTAAATGGTCAAAGAGTAACTGAAGTTATGTCTCCAACAGCTGGGAGTGCCATATTAGAACTGTCCCAATTAAAGATGCTACCAGGATCTCAGAGGGTTTCTGTGAGAACTGTATCTCCGAATGGAGAATCAGTTGATTCTGTGCCAGCTCTGATTCCCGCAGCTGTCTTGAATGTTCCCTGTTGTTCTTCATCATTAAAGTCTGTGTCTACCAGTCTGAACTCCAAATTGCTCTATGGGGAATTAATAGACTCTCAGAATGTGAAAACCCCTTTCATGCATTTCATGTCTTCTCCCTCTTCAGAGATGTGCATGGCCAGTCAAGATAACAAATTCACCATTCACTTTGCCTCCAACTGTGGAGACTCAGTAGCTTCTCTGCCAGCAAGCATCCCCACACACCAGTTCTCCTCTCAGAGTTCTTCCTTGATAAATGAGCTTGCAATGTGCAACACTGGTGATAATGTAGCAAGAGATAAAGATAATTGTTTAAAGTCTTATCAGACAGCAGTCAGTATGCAACCTGCGGGGCCTTGTCTTTCCATCCAGATGGTATGAAGAATCAGTCAATTCCAGTATGCCAACATTAAAAGAACTTTCTGAAGACAGCCAGAGAAAGAGGGTAAAAAAGCTCTTTGTAACTAAAAAAGCTGTACTTGAAAATCAAAGACACTAGTAACATGAAAATGTCTATGACCACCCAGTGTGTGCACCCTGATGACAAGTCTGTGAAAGATTCAACCACTCAAGATATTGAAGGCTATGATGAGAGCTGCTTAAGTTCTGTACCTCAGCTGTGTTCTAGTCAACTTGAATTAGAGGAGGACAGTTATAGAGACATAGGTATACAGGATATCTGTGTTCAGGAAATCCCAGATGTTTCCACCGAGAAGAAACAGATGAAAGAATTATCCAAAGAAGACCCTAGCCTTGGGATGCTTAGAGGTGAAATACAGGAAGACCAAACATCAAGAACAGGAAACTGGCAATTGAATCCTGTTGGTGATCACAGCCATAGTTCTGATCTTTCAGATATTTTGGAAGAGGAAGAAGAAGACCTGGATTTAAACATGCAGGAAGAAAATATATTAAAGATGGCAGGTAATGATAACAGTCTAACAGAGCTTCCAGAGTTTCCCATGCAGTGGGCGGCTCAAAACAGAAATATGAGCAAGTCTTTAAGAGTAGGCCAAGCAGGGACATCTTCATTTTCTAAAACAGGCCCTTTGAGAAGCTTTGTCTCAGAGGAAATGGTGAATGATGATTCAGTAAGAATATTTGTGGCCCTTTTTGACTATGATCCCATATCTATGTCACCTAATCTTGATGCAGCTGAAGAGGAGCTCGCATTTAAAAAAGGGCATATTCTAAAGGTGGTTGGTGATAAAGATGATGATGGCTTTTACAGAGGTGAATATGCAGGAAGGATAGGGTATATTCCTTATAATATGGTGTCTGAAGTGCATGTGGAGAGTAATGAAATGAAACAGCATCTGTTAAAACAAGATTCTGTTACTGATGAAAAATCTGTGAGTAACTTAGTGGAGGTGGATGCACAGAATAACAGTAAGTCTGTCACAGAACACAGCTTGCAGGATAGCGAAGATGAACAGCTTCCTTCTAAGACAATGGTGGCTGTCTGTGATAACAACCCAGGAGAGAACTCATTAAATGCAAATGTGGAAAGTGTACTCACATTTAGTGTTGGGGACATCATCACAGTATTTGGGTCAGTGGATGATGATGGATTCTACTATGGAGAGTTCAATGGACAGAGAGGCTTTATCCCTTCTGACCTTCTCACAGCTATTTCTTGGGATGAAGAATAAAAGAGTATTCATTTGAAAGATACCTTTGCAGAGAGTTATAGAAGAACTGAATAATCCGATATATCAACAAAAAGCACGCATTTAATCTATAGTGAAGTGTAGCATTAAAAACTATCCATAAAAATGCCTTCTACAAAAAATATATTTTAAACAACTATAGGTACAAACAGTAATGATGTGAAATAGCTCGTTAAAGCATGACAAATAGGTATTTTTGTAAGGGGTAAGTGAACTTCAACTACTTTTTAGCATGTCTTTTTCTGGAAAAATAAATGATTCACTAGTCCTCATCTCCTCTTCTTCATTGAGAGTTGCAGTTCAAAGAGAAGAAGATGTTCCAAATGTGTAGAATGCTACACTGACGGTGGGCAGAATGTTCTAATTGTGGACACAGAGTAGACCTATTTAGTACAGTGTCCAAATGATTTCCAGCTCTCACCTGAATATTTGCCCTTTTTGTTTTAGATTTTGATTTTAAGGAAGACACTGGTTTCCCTCTAGCCAGTGGCTCCCATGAAAACTTGTATTATCTAGGAGAGACTTTAACACTATGATTTCTTTTTGGGATTTACACTGGAATTTCTCTTTCTGATTTCAGAATGGGAGATCTGTAATATCTCAACATTTGTTGAAAAGAATATGTCCTTTTCTGCTGCCACTGAAGTCAGTAGGAGATTTTCAGTTGTCTTCAAGGAGAGCTGGCTTGCGTCCACTGGTTGCACTTTATTGTCTCTCATCTCAGAGGTTACTAACATCACATATGCCATGCTCCACATAGGAGTTCATACCAAAAGCATTCTTGCACTAAAGGCTACGTTAAATAGTTTTGCACACTGTAGAGCTTACTTTTGCTTCGGAGAATCATCACCCCAAAGACAGGCTTTAATAGGAAGGGTTTGGTTGGGTTAAAGTTAGGTTCTCAATCTGGAGGTGTTTCCATTCAGGCACAAACTTACTTGCAGGAACAGAGCACCCTTTTGAGCAGATTGTGTTGAAAATGGAGTGGTAGTTTCTGTCTTAAACTTATTTAAATATTTTGCTTGTTCATTTATGTACTGAGATATTTATGTAAATAATTGTTTTTATATTTAAATACTTATTTGACTACAGAAGCTGTGAAAAGTATTTTAAAGTTCTTGAGGTAAGATCAGAGCTATATGTGTAGATGAGTTTGAAAACAGGAAAGTTTGCAGATATTTACTTACGAGATGTATTTTTCCTGTTATAATGTTAATTTTTAGATCTATGGGAAGTTTACAATCTTTTATACTATCTTTTAATTTCCTTGCATATTTCACTTTAATTGTCTTAAGAAAGCAATTTATTTAATTTTCAAGTTTGCATTTTAAAATTGATATCCATGGGTGCTGGTGATACATTTTTTATGTAAAATATTATTATAATAAAGCCTATTTTCTTATTTTCTGAGAATTTGCCTCTGTTTTTCATTGACACTTAAAGTGGTGTTTTAAACTTGCAAAATTTTGATTCAAAGCTTTTTTACTTTTCTTGTTTGGTTTTTCCATTTCATTCTGTGTCTAAACAGTCTCAAAGGGGTAGCCATGTTAGTCCGTATCTACAAAAACAACAAGAAGTCCTGTGGCATTTTAGGGTACATCTACACAATAACTTTGCAAGTGTCCACACAGCAAGCCCGTTATTTCAAAATAATTTCAAAATAATGGGTAGCTTATTTCGGATTCTATAAACCTCATACTACGAGGAATAATGCCTATTTCAAGATAAAGGGCCTCCAAGAAATCCCACAGGTGCCCTGCTGGCTGTTCTGTCGACACTCATCACAACTCTATAGCTTCCCTTCCTCTGCAGCCCTTAAAGCTGCAGGCAGAAGGGAAAGGGCTTGTGGCAGGAAGCAAGCCCTGCCATTCCTCTGCCACACTGCAGCAGCCTGCACAGCTGTCACTGCTGCCATGAGCCACCCCCGTGCTCCGTCTGAGCCCTCCACAGCTTCAGCTGAGCAGGCAGCAGGTTCCCAGAACCCTGCCAGGGGACAGAAGAGGTGCGCGCCTTCCTGGTCTGGTGCAGAGATCCTGGCCTTCACTGAAGTCTGGGGAGAGGAGGCAAACCTCCAAGATCTCCATACCTGATGAGGGAATGCAGACGTTTATGGCCGCATAGCTGAGAGCCTGAGTACCAAGGGCCACATCCACACCCAGGAGCAGATGCGGATGAAAGTTAAGGAGCTGAGGCAGGCCTATGCCAAGGCCAGCACTCCTGCTCTGGGGCTGAACCCCACACTTGCCACTATTACACACACCTGCAGTGCATCTTAGGGCGCGGGTCAGTCCCTCCCCCCCCACCTCAGTAGTGGACTCAGGACTGGAGATGCTTTTTGTCATCCTCCCGGGGGACAGAGACGCAGAGGAGAAGGAAGAACAGGAGCTGGACAAGGCTAACACCATCATGATGCTCACCCTTGAACTGGTAACCCATGCCCTGGATGTCTCCCAGACATTGTCCAAGGTCGAGGAAGGCACTTCAGGTGAGTGCCATTACTTTCCCTACACACACAGGCTGGAGGTGGCAGGGGGCAAAGGGCTGGGGGGCACTCTGCTCAGCCTTCTTGGGTGGGGCTCAGCATGTGGATGCACGTGGAGCACCAGTTTGGGGCACACAGCCCCAGGAGGTTGCACCAGAGTACCCTTCTGATATTGTTCACAGGGTCTGTGGAGCCCTGCCATACTCCTGACACTGGGGTGGGACACTCCCACCACAAGCCACCATTAGAAGGAGGCTACTGCAGACTTGGAGACACACATACACACAGGAGTGCTGCACACGGCACACAGGCATGCCTGCACTCTTAGGACAGCACCTGCTCATGGGAACAGTGCAGCGAAGTGCATGAGCATCAGCTGCTCATACACACCTTTCCCTCTTCTTAAGCTGACAGGGATACAAGTCCTCTCTCTGTGGGACACTGCCATTGCCAGACCCAGCAGATGAGCAGCACAGAGGGAAGCCCAGCCACCCTGTGGCCCCACTCTTGCCCACAGGATCCTGTCTAGCTGCCACCTTCCCATGCCTACTTGTCCCCAGGATTTGGGGGTAGTAAGGCTCCCCCCTTGGAAAGGGCCTGCTGTCAAGGCTACAGATGGCCATGCTCATGGGCGGCAAGTTATATGGGCTCATGGTGCCTATGCTCCAGCAATATTCAGAGGTGGGGGCCACCAATATGTGGAGCTGGGTCTCTCCCCCGGCCCTGCCTGGAGCGGGCCCTGGCCCCTGCCTGCCGGCCCCACCGCGCATCCTCCCATCCTGGTCCCAGAGCGTCCCCCCTGGCCCCGGCCCCAGCCCGGCCCTGCCGTGCGCAGCTTTCAGTCTGGCTCCCCCTTGCCAGCGCACGCTGCCGGTTGCTGCTGCCATGTGCAGCATTTACAGGTGAGCGGGGAGACGCCTGAGTGTGATGTGACGTCACAGCCCGGGACTTTAAAACTGCTCGGTGCAGTGTTATGCCGCGCAGCCTAGCTCCGGGTTCGGAGTCCGGGGACTTCTGGGGCCCGAGCACAGACTCCAGCCCTGCAAAGTGGAAGGCAGAAGGTAAGGTAAGGTAAGGGAGGACAGGGGAGGGGAAGAGGGAAAACTAGGAGGAAGGAGTGGGAGAGGAAGGGGCTTGTGCGGCGGGGAGGAAAATAAGGGAAGGGGTGGGAGAGGAAGGGGCTTGTGTGGAGGGGAGGAACATAGTGGAAGGGTGGAAGAGGAAGGGGCTTGTGCGGAGGGGGAGGGGAAGAAGGAAGAAAGGGGAAGGCACCAAGGGACAGCATGGAGGAGAGACAAATGCCAGGGGGCCAAGTGCAGACAATGAGGAAAAAGGCAGGAGGGGAGGTGTCAGTGGAAGGGGACAGGGTGATGCTGGGAGAGGAGAGAGTAAGGGCATTGGGGATAGAGGGGGGGTCGGGGAGGTGCTGGGAGAAGGCTTGAAAGAAGGGGTGGGCATGAGAAAAGTGGGGATGGAGCAAGTCATGTGTGAGGGCACAAAGGGGCATGAGGGGAACGGGGGCAGAGAGTGGTGAGAGGGTGGGCATCAGGGAAAAAGAGGGCAAAGGGAGCAGGGGCAGTAAGGGAAGGGGAAGGCACCAGGAGGGTGCAGGTGCCAGCGGATTCTGGGGGTGAAGCAGAAGGGTGGACACCTGCAGGGGAGGGACCAGCACCAGAGGAGAGAGGCAGGGCAGGTGTGTAGAGGGAGGTGTTAGAAGAGGGAATGAGGAGGGGTAGCTCACATGATCAGAGTGGAGCTACTGGAGAAGTGGGCACAAGGGGGAGAGAAGGGCTGGTGGGGGGCAGGTCGCAGGAGGGCTGAGGGCAGTGAGAAGGGCAGGAGTCTGGACAGCAGAGGAGGGTGAGGAGTTGGGGGGCAGCAGGCACCAGGGGAGCTGATGGAGCAAGGGGAGAAGACATGGCAGCAGAGAGAAAAGGTAAAGGTTTATAAAATATTTATTAATAACTTGGGTGCCACAGTGGCACATCCAAACAAGCCACATGATCTCAGTACTGGTGCACAACAGAAAATTCATTCTCATGGGAGGAAACTCTTAAGCTATGTCTACACTGGTGGCTTCTTGCACAATAACATCTTGCGCAAGGGTTCTGTGTGAGCTGTGCTTTTGCGCAAGAGCATCCATGGCAGTGTGGACGCTCTCTTGCCCAAGAAAGCTCCAATGGCCATTTTAGCCATAGGCGTTTCTTGCGCAAGAAATCCCTGCCGAGCATCCACACTGCCCTCTTGCGTAAGAGAGCTTACACCTGTTAGAAAAGAGCATACTCTTGCGTAAGACGCCCTCTCTTACCAGGCCGTACTGTAAACTTCCTTCGCAAGAGCAGGCGGGCAGTGTGGATACTCTGTGGGTTCTTGCGCCAGAACGGCTGTACTTGTGCAAGAAGACGTGAGCGTAGACATAGCCTTAGAGGGAACACTTCCCCCAGCCTCTCTGCCCCCGAGTTAATGTCACACACATTGGGTTAATGCAATTGCAGGATAGTTGCATGAGGGGGGTTTGGTGGGGGCCAAACTAATCCCTATTGGTAGGAGGATGGTGGGAAAAGTCCTTTGAGAGGAGTGACATGATACCTTTTACGTCTGGTCATGGGTCCATCTTACCCCGAGCGTGTTACCTCCAGAGGCCTGGTTAACAGGGGTCGGGGGCATGGTTAACGGGGGTCAGGGAGTGTGGCTAATGGGGGTCGGGCATGGTTAACTGGGTCAGGGGGTGTGGCTAATGAAGCACCACCAAAAATTATACAAACCTGCCGCCCCTGGCCATGCTTCAAGCACACTGCCTTTGTCTCACCCGAGACCTTTCAGTCTCAGCTCACAGATGAGGGCAATGCTTCAGGCACCTGGAGGTGTCTCCAGGGATCACAGACCTTCTCTCTGTTCTCCACAGCTGGACCAACTGCAAGAGGGTGGTGGTCAACACCATCAGGGCCAGCCTCTCGTCCCCGAGTGAACCGTCGGCACAGGAGAACCCAGGAGAAATGCCAGCAGGAGCACATCTCCATACAGCGAACTCTGCAGCACATCCTGGACTGGAGACTGGAGGAAGACATCAAGCTGTGGCGAGAGACCTGGCAGGAGATGCTGAGCAGGGCCGCACCATCTGCACGGCTGTACAAGCACTCATCGCTGCCATGGTACTTGCTCCTGCTGCCACTCCTGCCCCAGTTCCTGCCTCTCCCCCTAGCTGCCCCCGTGACCAATGAGGTCCCTCCACCTGAATTGGTGGGACCACCAGAGCCAGGCACCACTCCCAGCCTCAGCCCTGAGCCTCTTCTCACCCCTTTTTCTCTCTTCCAGGTTCTTTCCCCAGTCCTTCCTCAGTTACTTCTACTCCAAATAAAAAAAACAGAGGGTTTTTTTTTTCAAAAGAAAAAGTGTGGTTTATTGTCTCTGCAGGGGAGGAGGGAGAATGGTAAGGAGGGATTGAAAGGGAAGGCATAGACGGGCAATGCACAGGCTCCTAGTGTGGAGGCCTAGGGGAGAGTGTCACTGGGTGCCTTGAGAGAAACTCTCCCTCAGGGCCTCCCAGATGCACATAGCCCCCTGATGGGCCTGCCGGACGGCAGCCGTGCATGGCTGCTAGAAGGTTCTGCCAAGTCAGCCAGCCTCTGCCCCCCATCCTGGCAGTAACGTCTCCCCCTCCTTTCATATATATTGTGAAGGACACAGCATGCGGCTACCACTTGGGGGATGTTTCACTCCCCGACGTCCAGATGAGTGAGGAGGCAATGGAACCTTGCTTTCAGATGCCTTGTCTTCACCAGCATACAGACCCTGCTAAAACCTGGCATTGAAGCGTTCCTTGGTGTGGTCAAAGTGTAGGGGTTCATTAGCCAGGGCAACAGAGGGTAGGCTGCACCCCTCTACCATGCACATCAACACACTAGCTCCTCCCCCAGCTCCTGCTTCTCCCCCTAGGTTCCTCCCCGGCCCCCCCATGACCGCCAAGGTCCTTACAAGGTCCTTACAAAGTCCTTATGAGGCGGTGGGACCACCAGAGGC
This sequence comes from Rafetus swinhoei, assembly GCA_019425775.1. Classification (NCBI taxonomy): domain Eukaryota; kingdom Metazoa; phylum Chordata; order Testudines; family Trionychidae; genus Rafetus; species Rafetus swinhoei. The sequence continues at coordinate 13,549,241 of CM033425.1, read as the reverse complement.
AAGCGCCACACCCAGTCTCAGCCCTGAGCCTCTCTTTCCCCCTTCCCCCCCCTTCTCAGGTTCTTTCCCCAGTCCCCTCTCTCATGTTCTCTCCCCAGTTACTTCTACCCCAAATAAAAAAAACCGAAAGAGTTTATTTTTTCCCATTTTCATATTCACGTCCCCGACCCTGATGATATGGTCTGGGAAAAAAAGTGCTGGCGTGCACCTTCTAAAAGACACTGGAGTTTCATAAGATATGGATGTCATGTGCTTCCCTTGACAACCCAACGTAGATGTCGGTGAACTTGGTGATCCATTATGGCCTGCAGAACCATTGAAAAGTACCTTTTCCAGTTGATGTATACAGATGCCTGGTAGTTGGGGGCCTGAATGGGGATATATAGGTGCCATCAATAGTCCCCTCCCCCCCGCAGTTTGGGAAGCCCATTTCTGCAAAGCCTGTGACGATGGGGTCCACATGCCGAGGTTGATGATCCTGTGCAGCAGGATGATGTTGATGGTCCTCACCACTTGTAGATGGAGACAAACAAACAGAGAATCACACGGTTGCCAGAGCCCTTGGGAGATCCCTGATCTTACTCTCCCTTTTCCACACACATCAGGAGCAACCCCCTATTTACCATATCCCCTGGCATAGTTTTGTGAGGGCAGGACTGAAAAACCTCTTGGGGAGGAGGCTTCTATCACCACCACCAACAACCCCCCCCTTCCCTAGGGAACCCCTTTCCAGCACTTCACCCCCCTTCTGGGACAATAGCCGGGAGGGCCATACCTGCATGACCAGGGCACTGACGGTCGATCTCCCCTCGTTGAACTGGTTCCCAGTGGATTAGTAGCTGTCTGGCGTGGTGAGCTTCCATAGGGTGATGGCGACCTGCTTCTGAAGGGGGATGGCGGGTTGCATGGGGGGTATCCTATCATCTGAGGGCAGGGGCGAGCCATTCACACAACTCCAGAAAGGTGTCCTTCCACATGTAGAAATTCTGGAGCCACTGCTGGTCGTCCCACTGCTCCATAATAAGCTGCTTCTACCAGTGTGAACTGGTGTCCAGATGACAGAAGCGGTGGGCACAGTGGGGTCCAGCTGCATGAGCTGCACCCACAGAAAGATGGTAATGTTCTCTGCGAAGAGCTAGAGGTTGCGTTCCTCCAGGGCCTGGATGGCAGCCTGCAGAAACTGCTGCAGGAGCTGCAACATGACAGATAAGAGCCATTGAGTTCTCAGAGGCAGCTCTGGCTCCATGGCTAGAGAGCTGAGGTGTTCGCGAGGGCAACCACAGAGGGCAAAGGAATGGGTTTGCTGTCCCTCAAGGAGGTAGACAAAAGAAAGGCGCCTGAGACATAAATCCTAGAATCATAGAATCCTAGGGCTGGAAGAGACCTAAGAAGGTCAAAAGCAGGACCAGCCCCCAACTAAATCATCTCAGCCAGGGTTTTGTCAAGCCAGGACTTAGAAACCTCTAGGGATGGAGATTCCATCACCTCCCTAGGTAACCCATTCCAGTGCTTCATAACCCTCCTAGTGAAATAGTTTTTCCTAATATCTAACCTAGACCTCTCCCACTGCAACTTGAGACCATTGCTCCTTGTTCTGCCATCCGTCACTACTGAGAACAGTCTTTCTCCATCCTCTTTGGAACCTCCCTTCAGGAAGTTGAAGGCTGCTATCAAATCCCCCCTCACTCTTCTCTTCTGCAGAGTAAATAAGCCCAAATCCCTCAGCCTCTAGTCGTAGGTCATGTGCTCCAGCCCCCTAATCATTTTGGTTGCCCTCTGCTGGACCCTCTCCAATGCGTCCACATCTTTTCTATAGTGGGGGGCCCAGAACTGGACACAATACTCCAGATGTGGCCTCACCAGAGCCAAATAAAGGGAAATAATCACTTCTCTAGATCTGCTGGCAATGCTCCTCCTAATGCACCCTGTGACCAGGTAGGGGTGGCCATGCCTGGGGACCCGGTTCCGTCCCGTCCCAGACATCTCTTATGTCCCTTATTTCCCCACCACCTCACCCGTAGTCCTCTCTTAAAATGGCTTCTCGGGCCTGTAGATTGGTGGCCCGAGGGCCGTTCCACCTCTGGCTCGCTCAACGCTCCCTCCTTCGAGGGTATGGGGGCAAAGGGGGGCCCGGGCCCACCCTCACTCATGGGCTCCAGCCCAGGGCCCTAAGGACATGGACCTGCAGTGGTCCGGTCCAGCTGGCGGGGTCTCTGAAGCAACTTGCCATCCCATGGGCTCCGAATCACCCTGCCCTGGGTTACTTCCTCTCCCCTCTCAGGAAGTTTACCCTCTCCCCTTCCGGGGCCCGGTTGCTCACTGTGGGCCTCGCACTGGGGTCCCCGGTTGCCTCACTGGAACCCTGCGGGCCTCTCTCCGCTCCCAGACAGGCCCCCTTCTTGCCGACGGCGGGCGGCTTTTAAACTCCCCGCTGCTGTGGCACCCGGCGTGACGCCACCCCAACGTCACGGGCGCGGCTCCGCCCACCCCGTCGCGCCCGAGCCGCGTCATGGCTGTGGCACCGGCAGCTGCAAGGCGAGCCGCGGCCCGCGAGCACTCGGCACAATGCCAGTGCCCCGTCCCCCGCGCCACAAACTGAGTGCTCGCAGTGGGGGTTCCAGTGCGGGGCTGCAGAGCCCCGTCACACACCCTAATATGCCATTAGCCTTCTTGGCTACAAGGGCACACTGTTGACTCATATCTAGCTTCTCATCCACTGTAATCTCCAGGTCCTTTTCTGCCGAACTGTTTCTTAGCCACTCTGTCCCCAGCCTGTAACAGTGCTTGGGATTCTTCTGTCCTTGTTGAATCTTATCAGATTTCTTTTTGTCCAATCTGCCAATTTGTCTAGATCACTCTGGATCCTATCCCTGTTCTCCAACATTTCTACCTCTCCCCTTAGTTTAGTGTCATCCACAAACTTGCTGAGGGTGCAATACATGGCTATACAGGGGAGTCCCTTTAATCCTGAGCCCGAGATACCCTCAGGCGGCAGCTCCAGGAAGTAATTGCTGTCCTGATGCTCTGCCTGAAGTGCTTCCAGGTGGCCTTAAATGTGATTCAACATCCATTGAGTGTGGATGCTCTATTTCGAAATAGCTACGCTCTATTTCTATGGGTATTTGCTGTGTAGATGCACTATTTTGAAATAAGGTATTTCAGAGTATTTCTTCTGAAATAGCTTATTCCAAAATAAGCGTGCAGTGTAGATGTAGACTAACAGATTTATTAGGGCATAAGCTTTCTTCATCAGATGAATTGGAGTGGAATTTACAGATATGGCTACCTTCTAAGTAGTCCTTATATACACCCATGCTTCTGTAAACTCCACTCTAATTCATCTGATGAAGTGGGGTTTACTCATTGAAGTTTATGCCCTAATAAATCTGTTTGTTTGTAAGGTGCCACAGGACTGCTTATAGTTTTTGTGTCTAAATAATACACCAACCACTTTACAGCCCAATGAATTTTCTGATTTTGGATTGTGGCAGAATTGAGATTGATTTGTTCCTATGGAGAGACAGAAAGTATTTTTATGTTTTCTTTGCACCACCTGGATTCTGGGAAGCTGGGGGCTGGTTTTGTCATAGACACAAATAATTGCCCCATAGCCTAGAATAAACAGAGCATGGGTTGTTCAAGCCAAGCCTTCTTCCATTGTGTCCCATTCTCTGGTTTCAGATAGTATTTTTTTCTAACATTCATTTATTATCTAGATTTCAATGAGCCCACATGATAACATAAAATACTTGTTATGAGAAAATTGTCACCTATGCAAAAACCAGCACCCCATGCTTAATTATCATGTTACTAAATAATTATAGGATATCACTAGATGGCAGCAGAACCCAAAGAAAACAGATTGTAGAGCACTGGTCATCAACCAGTAAATCAAGATCTACTGGTAGATCTTGGAGCCTCTGACAGGTGATCCTGATTGGTTTGGCCAAGAGGCTATCAGAGCACTTCAGCTGCTCCTCCCCCTACTGCTACACATCTCCTTCCCTTTGCCTTGGAGCTGCCTCTGCCCACCCCCGGGAACCTCCTGCTTGCGATGCAGGGCAGGGAAGGGAGAAGAGGAGGGGGGGTGATATCAAGGTGGCCCCTCTCCCATCCTGTATCCTATCTCCACAAAGCAGGGCAGGGGGCACAACAGGACTTGAAAGGGAGTTTGCTGGCTGCTTTTGGGAGTGGTGCAGGGCCAGGGCAGGGGTGAGCCTACCTTAGTCCCACTGCACCGCCACCCAGGAGCCACCTGAGGTACGCAGTACCCAATCAGAGCCCACATCCTGAAACCCTGCCCCAATCAAGAATCCCCTTCTGCACCCCAGGCTCTTTCCCTAGCCCCGAGCACCCCTGCATCCAAACGTCCTTCCAGAGCCTGCACCTAGAACCTCCTCTGGCACCCCAACTGCCTGCCCCAACCCCAGCTCAGAGCCCCTCTCACACTCCAAATCCCTTAATCCAAGACCAGAGCCTGCCCCCCCCCCCAACCCTCTGCCCCTGCCTGCTGAAAGTGAGGGAGGATGTGGGGGATGGAGGATGGAGTGAGCAGGTGCAGGACCTTGGAGAAGGGGGCACAAAGGAGGCAGGGCAAGGGTATTTGGGTTTTAGGTAGATCTTGGATTGCACTTAAACTCAAAAAGTGATCTCATGCTTAAAGAGTTTGGAGACCACTGCTTTAGAGTATGGCTGTGTTGGCTAAAGACCTAATCAGGATAAACTTCATGGTCTTTTTTCAAAAATGTTATTGGTGACATGATTAGGTTATTTTTTAAAAGAGCTTTTAACACTGAATTTACCTTTAACTATTTATTCTGTTTACTTTTTACATTCATCTTGGCTCAGACAAGGAAATTAGTCAGATTTGCTTTGGTTATAAACACTGCAAGTGAAGGTTTGGGGTTTTTTTAAATTAATTAATGGAAGCATTCCTATTAGTCTTAAAAAGTTTATTTAAAAAAAAAAATCTGTATTTGGGACCACACTTGACCTGACAATATCCCTTCAAACTGTGAAGGACCAAAGCTCCCAATCCTGCAAACTATGAATTTGAGTAACTCTGAAAACAAGCTGTCCCACTGAAGTAAATAATATTATTCAGATGCTTTGCATTAAGCTTGTGCTTAAGTGTTTGCAGGGCTGACACCTGTTTTAATTGCTTAATGAAAAGTGCTATGAGAACATTTAGGAAACCTTACCTTCAGCTACAGTTGTCAATACTGAACCTGCATTATTTAGTAATTCTACATTAAGAGCATCTGCAAAATAGGAAAAGAGTTTGAAGGTTTAAAATATCATTTGGTGCTTGGCTTTCTTTCACTCACCTTTAATATATTTTGAGGATTTTTATTTCACTGAACTTTTCTCAAACTAGAAAAAATACATTTTTTCATTCAGAGGCTAGCCAATACATTTTATTACATTATGAATCAACTTTTTGTTTTTTTAAAGAAAGCAAGGAAGTTTTCTTATACAGGTTGTCCCCAACTTACGAATGCGTTGACTTACGACCATTCGTATTTACAACCAACCTCCCATTAAGCCTGTCCCCGAGTTACGAATGTGATCCGCGCTTACAAACAATGCGGTCACATTTAAATGAATGGGGTCCAACTTACAAACAAGTGTTTGGAACATAACTCGTTCGTAAGTCAGGGACGACCTGTATGTCTGAACACTGCCTAACACAATGATATTGGTGTTTCAGGGTGCTACTTGAATACAATTAGTAATTAGGCATAAATTTCCTCCTTTATATTTTCATTTGGTGATTTAACTATAGGATAGAAAATTGTCTTGTATCCAAAATACAATTTTGTAGTATATATTGTGCTAAATTGATGTAGTACCATTTATTTTCATGGTTCTTTATGGAGATAAAAAACAAATTCCCAACATTTAAGGGCTAATCTAGGTGATTATTTTCTGCAAAAAAAATTAAGGGAAGAAATTATATAATGATATTGTAATTAAAGACAAAAGTACCTAATGTTAAGGGTCAAATTCACAAAGGTATAGTGGTTTTTAACTTCCATTGATTTATGGATCTGGGCCTAAGTCTCAGAGTTTAGGCTTTGCATAATTTTTTTTTAAAGTAAATTTATTAAATTCAGTTTTGTTTGTTTTAACATTCTCTGTAATGTTGGTAATCCAAAGACTAAAGCATTATTACTACTAGTGGGTCATGACAATATGATAATGGTGTTGGAGTTTTTCATTAGAACTTTACAACTAGATCCCAATAGCCTGTCAGTCTGTTGTATCAGTATTGACTAATGCAATTGATATGGCCCCACATAATTTTCTTTCCTGTCTTCTCCTAACCTTACCCTCCTGTTCTAAACTATCCACCTATTCATCCTTTCACTATGTCCTCATCCAGTCATTTATTCAGTCTTATTTTCTATGCAAGGCAACTCAAACATACTCTCAAGAGAGAGAAAAAAGGTGGCTGGGGTAATAGCTTCTATTGTGCAAACTTTGGTTGATGAAAGAAACAGTTTTAAAGCTACATAGAGTTCATCCTGAAATCAAGGTGTCTCTTGAAAACTTGTCTTTTACCAGCAGAAGTTGGATGATCAAAAGATTATCTCTCATCCACCTTGTCTCTCTTAGATGTTGGGAACAGCAGAGCTATAATAACACAGCAAACAACATGACCTCCAGCAGATTTGAAAGAAAAGGGCATCACAGCAAATAGGAAAGTTGATAGTTATGCAAAAAAAGTTAAATGAATTATTTTTGAAGTGCTGAAAACAATGTTTGGAGAGAAGCATCAGACCATAAAGATCTGCCTCACTCATCAACAGGTTCTCATATTGTAGAATAATTTCAGGAAACAAGGTTTTTAACATCAAGTAAGATACATTTTGATTCCCAAAAGCTATGCTATAATTATGCTAACATTAAACAGCAGGAAACATACAGCATATGTAATATATGTTGGTACAGGTAAATTGGTTTTTATATTACTGAAGAAATTGAACTGAAGTTAATAGAAAAAAAGACATAATAAGTATAAGGACTGAAAAGAAAACTATAGGTTATTTAGAAGATCCTGTAATGGATCAATGAAAATGCAGTTAACATAATGCTAACTGAAAATCCTAAGCTTGCTTTTAAATTGTCTGTATTGTTCTTTTAAAGCCCATGTCTGACCATGATTTTTTTTTTAACAAGGGCTAGCTTATTTTCACAGGCTCTTGGAGACTTCAGAATCCGCCCCAATACAGTTATTGATGTCAAGGTCACAGTTAAAAGAACAAAGAGATAAATTGTTTCAAGTATACTTTAGGAAGGTAATAGCCTCAAGATGCTGAAATCAAATTTTCTTATTCAAAATAGAATGAACTTGATGCTAATTTCTGAGATAAGAACATGGTCCAAAGGGGAGACCAAATTGAATACAGTTGCATTTTATATGTGTTTGAGTTAAGGAGATCTTGTGTGCCACCCAAACACAATTGGCTTGGAAACATCTGGAACCCACTGGTTCCAACTGGTGCCATACAATAGTACTGGGCCAGGCTGCAACAGAAGGCAGTGCAGTGTAGTAAAGAGGAGGCAGTAGCTATATGTGATACTAAAATTATAAAATTAATGTGTACTTATGTCATATTGTGGTCTCTTCATTGTGCTAAGTGAAAACAATTCTGGAGATGCCCAAAGACAGCCTACTATACTGCATTCAGACTGCTGCCCTGCCCTGGTGTTTGACAGCTCATTGAAAGATTAATACTAAAAGCCACCAAGAACACAATCTTGAGTGATCCACATGGAAGATTCAACCACTATCCCCCTATTCCATGGAACAACATTTTTCTACACTGGTATGGTATACATGACTGGAACTTTCCTACAGAGCACATAACAGAGGAGCAACCCTACTAAAGAGAAGAGTTCTGCTCAATGCAGGACATCCAATAATTGCTACATGTAAGCAGAACTGGCAGGAGAGGCAAAGTGCCCAACGCCTCGGCAGAACTCTGGGGGAGCATGTGCAAACAACTGGAAGGAGATATTTTGGAGGTCTCACACACTGCTTTCAGAGCCTAGGGAGGTTTTCTGGCAGTGATACACCTCTGAAAGAAGGGTGTTAGACAGACGGTCTGAGCTTGCAAATATGCCCGAGAGTCCCAGAGATAGAAACAATGACTAGATTCCATTTAGACCCAGTTGGTTGGATGCAAGTTTACTCACAATCAAATGGTGGCCATACAGCATGATAGCGGGCCAAGCTGCAATAGAAGTCAGTGTAGTAGGTATAATATTTAGATTTTATTAAAACATGAGCACTTAGCATGTCTCAGGAAATCCTACTTAGAAAATCTAGTTGTCTTGTGTATTATTACCACTGCCAAGTTGTCTGTAAGCTGGATGAAAGATATGAAGTAAACTCAGGGCAATGATACTTTTACAGTTGGTAGCAGACTTTGGACAATTTGTGTAGATGGGTGCTGCAAGTGTCATATGTTAAATCCATCTTTACGATATCTTAATTTGCAAGTGTGACTATACAACATGTTGCATGCATTTTTGTTGTATCTGTATGGCTATGTCTACACTGGCATGATTTTGTGCAATAACTCTTTTGCGGAAGAGTTCTTGAGCAAAAACTCTTCCAGAAGAGAGCGTCTACACTGGCATTTGCCTTGCGCAAGAGATGTGCTTTTGGCGCAAGAGCATCCTTGCCAGTGTAGACGCTCTCTTGCGCAAGAAAGTTCTGATGGCCATTTTAACCATAGGGCTTTCTTGCGCAAGTAATTCATGTTGCCCGTCTACACTGGCCTCTTGCACAAGAACAGTTGCTCAAGAGGGCTTATTCCTGAGCGGGCGCGTCAGAGTTCTGGTGCAAGAAGTCCTGATTTCATACATTAGAACGTCAGTGTTCTTGCACAAGAACTCGCGGCCAGTGTAGACAGGCAGCAAGTTTTGGCGCAAAAGCGGTTGCTTTTGCGCAAGATCGCACCAATGTAGACACAGCCTATGTATCCCAGGATATTAGAGAAACAAAGTGGGTAAGGTGATATCTTTTAATGACCCAACTTCAGCTGGTGAGAGAGACAAGCTTTGAGACTTACGAGCTCTGTGTAAACTCAAAGTCTCACTCAGAAACAGAAGTTGGTCCAATAAAATATATTATTCACCTGACTTATCTTTCTACACACTATGTTGTAGCATACAGAATTGGCAGATACTGATAACAGATAGAGAGGTTAGTTTGGAATGTTGGTCAATCTGAGCCCCATTTAAGCTTACTGATTGCATCAGTGAGGCATCTGATTGTGAGACCTTCCCTCCCCTTCCCCCACACCTCCACTTCCCTCTGCAAAACCTTAACTAACGTTGAGATAGTTATAGAACAAGAGAATGGATGCCAGGGGTTGTAGATCATATTGTGTCTTTGCTTCTTCCTCTCTGATACTCAAATGTATGTGTTTTTAGAAAGTATTTACCTGGCCTATATCATCTAGTATTTTTGGTCACCCTTATTTGTGATTCTATTTTTATTAAGCTTTATTACATCTTGGCTCCGATTACACTGCTAAATTAGTTTATGAGATTCTCGCACTCTGTGGTTTATTATGACAAGTTTATTATGTGAAAACCTGAAAGTTTTGTCCTCATCTTTATGAACTGTGATCTGCATCCCATGACACTGAGGCAAGAAAAACAATTTTTAATAATTTCTGATAATTAAATCATAAAGTAGAAGCCCATCCCATTAACCATGTCAGACATTGCTATTCTTCTATCAAGCTACTTTCAGGTGTGATAACAACTTAATTTATTTGTGTCTTTAGCAGCACTTCACTACATTTTTTATTGCAAAAATAGCCTTCAAAACTCTACCAGCAATTTAAGGAAGGAAAACAGACAACGAGAAATATTTCTGGGACAGTAACACTTTCATGCTTATAGCTTTTAGAAATTACCTGCCGAATGTGTAATTTTAAAGTGATTTTCTTCCATTAGGTCTATAGTAAACAGCACGGTAGAAAATTTGATCTGATTGGCTTTTCTAATGAGCTGTAGGAGGTTATGGAGGTCAAAGCAGAAAAAAACTAAACATTTCGTCATTCTGACTACAAACATGCCTTTGACTTAAAGAGATAATGAAGTGCATGGTTTTAATGAACCCACTGTTTATCAACAAATTATCAATGTAATGATTCCCATGGACTTTTGCCGTGCTAAAATTCTTTCTTTCCAATATTTCCTAAAATAGTGAGGTTGTAAACAGCATACATATTTCAGATGATTTATAAATAAAAAAATTATAAAGGTCACTGAAAGTCAACCTCACAGTTTAGTTTTCAGAATGATTTCCATTATAACTTTGTTTCCATTTACTTGTAAGTTGATGAAACTTCTCTGGTCTTCAGGCTGCTGGTTGTTATCCAAGAGTCAGTTTGGCCAGCACACTAAGATTTAACACCATGCACTAAATTCCACTTGCTATTCTACTGACACAATCCCAATGACTACAACCTCATTGAAGTCAATGGGTGCAAATGAGGGCAGAATTTGTTTCATGTATTGCATGCTGGATAATAACAGGTGAAGACTCCATGTTTCCAATATAAATTTAGCACTTTATTAAGAGTATTATATAGAAGGATGGTGTACTTGTAACTAGCATTCCAGCCATGTGCTCACAGACTGATTTATGGTGCCACAGTGACATCCCAAGTCTTCCCTCCTGCAACCTGTGCTCCTCTCTCCCATATCCATGCTGTATATTACAGAATTTAGATAGATATTTGCATTTTACAGCAGAAAAACTTATTCTGGTACCCGAATGTTGTTTTTTCTAGCTAGCTAGGAGGATATAAAGAAAAATATATATCACTGGAGCATAGCACTGTATTTATGGTTTTAGCAACATCAACATTTCTCAGTAAAGATTAACCCCATGATAGTACCTAAGCAGACTAATATAAATTCTGTGAGACAGGGAACTAGAACTCAGATTGAATCAGGGCCAGGGGCAACCCCCTCACCTCAACTCACACTGAGCCCTGCCTAGACCGTCCCTGCTGAGTGCCACACCCCCTGGTGAGTCCCAACCATCTTCACTAGGACCCTCCTGCAGAGCCCAATTTCCATTGCACACTGAACAGCCCAACAAGCCCCGTGTGTCCACATCCCCACACACCCTGATCCCCACACTGAGCCACATGCACTCAGATTGCCCCACACAGATAGGGCTGCCAGATGGTTTAACCAAAAATACCGAACACCCCCCCCCTCAAAAAAAAAACACACAGGGAAAAAATTCTGTTGAGGGGAAAAAAGGGGGGGAGGGAGACCAAAGTTGTTGAGCAAAAAAAAAAAAAAGAACTCGGAGAGTTATTAAGCAGATCAATAAATCAATAAATAAACCTCATTAAAACAGCATGGCCCCTTTCAGGGTGCCTGCACAGTCAGAATAGAGATAGGAACAGGGGAGCATTGTTTTCCCTTGGTCTTTAGGCTTTTTGCCGGTGGCCATTTTGTTTTATTGATCAAGTCAAAATACAGCATCCCTGAGGAACCAGGTAAGCAGGAGGTCCAGGGATGGGGGGCTGGGGATGTCGGAGGCTGGGGGCTGGGCCCAGTTGCTGAGTGTGTCCTAGGGTTGCCAGGTGTCCGGTATTTTCGCCTCCTGGCCGGGAAAAAAATCAGAAAATACCGGACATTTTAGGTGTCCGGTATTTTCTGAATTTTTTTTACTGGACAGAAGGTGAAAATACTGGACTGTCCAGGTCAATACCGGACACCTGGCAACCCTACACACAGAAACCTCTCAACCCACTTCTGGATCCGGCCCCCCCCCATCCCCTGCCACACATACACTAAGTCTTTCCACAATTGGATCCTGCTTTGCTAAGCCTGTCTACCCATGTGGAGGGGCAGGGCCCTGCGTATTTCTAGAGCAGGCCCAGTCCTTGTGCTGTGTCAGGGTTGGGTGCAGCCACTCAATCTGTGTCCCAGGGATTAGTTGCACAGTGATCTCCCACTTTTGTGCCGCCATTGACCTGTGCACCCTAATGCCATGCTGGAGCCTCCACATTTATTTTACACTTAACTTTTGCAAAATTTAGGGTTGCCAGGTGTCCGGTATTGACGTGGACAGTCCAGTATTTTCGGACTGGAAGATGAAGTTTGGAACTTCATCTTCCAGATCTTACCAGGTAGAGATCGTTGAATCGAGGAAGTAAATGTGTGGTTACACAGGTGGTGTTGGAGAGAGGGCTTTGGTTTCTTTGACCATGGGACTCTGTTCTGGGCACAAGGATTGCTAGGAAGAGATGGGATCCACCTAACCAAGAGAGAAAAGAGCATCTTCACGGGCAGGCTTGTAAACCTGGTGAGGAGGGCTTTAAACTAGGTTTGTTGGGGGATGGTGACCAAAGCCCTGAGGTAAGTGGGGAAGTTGGATACCGGGAAGAAACACAAGGAGGAATGAGCAACAAAGGAGGACCCATGATTCGAATGGAGAAGGTAGGGCAATCAACTGGTTATCTATGGTGTTTGTACATGAATGCAAGAAATCTGGAAAACAAACTGGAAGAATTAGAAGCCCTGGCCCAGTCAAAGAACTATGATTTGACTGGAATAATGGAGACTTGGTGGGATGACTCACATGACTGGAGCACTGTCATGGAAGGGTATAAACTGTTCAGGAAAAACAGGAAGAGGAGAAAAGGTGGAGGAGTTGCACTGTATGTAAGAGAGCAGTATGATTGCTCAGAGCTCCCGTATGTAGAGGGAGAAAAGCCCGTTGAGAGTCTATGGGTTAAATTTAGAGGTGGAAGAAACAGGGGTGATGTTGTGGTTGGTGTCCAGGAGCGGCCTGAGGACAGCTGCAGCAGCTGGCACCCTAGGCAGGGCAGCGCAATCGCCGCCCCTGCCTGCACGGCCGTCAATGGCCATGACGTCATCACGGGGCGCCCCCGGCGCCCTGTGGTGACATCATCATCAGGCGCCCAGGCAGCGGCGCCCTAGGCAACTGCCTAGCTCACCTAGGCTCACGGGCCGCCCCGTTGGTGTCTGCTATAGACCGCCGGATCAGGTGAATGAGGTAGACGAGGCTTTCTTCAGACAACTAAGAGAAGGTTCCAGATCACAGGCCCTGGTTCTCATGGGGGACTTTAATCACCCTGACATCTGTTGGGAGACTGATACAGCAGTACACAGACAATCCAGGAAGTTTTTGGAGAATGTTGGGGATAACTTCCTGGGACAAATGCTGAAGGAACCAACCAGGGGCCATGCACAGCTTGACCTGCTGCTCACAAACAGGGAGGAATGAGTAGAGGAAGTAGATGTAGGTGGCAACTTGGGAAGCAGTGATCATGAGATGGTAGATTTCAGGATCCTGACCAAAGGGAGAAAGAAGAGCAGCAAAATACATTCCCTGGACTTCAGAAAAGCAGACTTTGACTCCCTCAGGGCATTGATGGTCAGGATCCTCTGGGATGCTAATAGGAAGGGGAAAGGAGTCCAGGAGAGCTGGCAGTATTTTAAAGAAGCCTTATTAGAGGCACAGGAAGAAACCATCCCAACGTGCAGTAAGAAAAGCAAATATAGTAGGTGACCAGATTGGCTTACCGGGGAAATCCTTGGTGAGCTTAAACATAAAAAGGAAGCTTTTAAGAAGTGGAAACTTGGAGAGATGACTAGGGAGGAGCAGGGTCAGCCCGTCCATATAGGCGAACTAGGCGGGCGCCCAGGGCACCAAGTTAAATGGGGCACAAAATGGTGGCTTAATATCATTGAGGGGTTTGGAGGTGGGGGCGCCGATTGCATGGTTCGCCTAGGGTGCCAGTTGCTGGCAGCTAGACTAGGGCCGCCCCTGGGGAGGAGTATAAATATATCAGTAAGGTGAAAGCACAATTAGAATTGCAGCTAGCAAGGGATGTGAAAGGTAACAAGAAAGGTTTCAACAGGCATGCTAGCAATAAGAGGGTGATCAGAGAGTGTGTGGGGCCCTCACTGGATGAGGGAGGTAACCTAGGGACAGATGATGTGGAAAAAGCTGAAGTACTCAATGCTTTCTTTGCCTCGTCTTCCAGACAAGGTCTGCTCCCAGATTACTGCACTAGACAACACAGTATGGGAAGAAGGTGGGCAGCCCTTGGTGGAGAAAGAACAGGTTAAGAACTATTTAGAAAAAGCTAGACATACACAAATCCATAGGTCCGGATTTAATGCATCTGAGGGCACTGAGGGAGTTGGCAAATGTCATTGCAGAGCCTTTGGCCATTATCTTTGAAAACTCGTGGAGATTGGGAGAGATTCTGGATGACTGGAAAAAGGCAAATGTGGTGCCCATCTTTTAAAAAGGGAAGAAGGACAATCCAGGGAACTACAGACCAGTCAGCCTTACCTCTGTCCCCAGAAAAATCATGGAGGGGATACTCCAAGAATCCATTTTGAAGCACTTGGAAGAGGGGAAAGTGATCAGGAATAGGGAACATGGATTCACGAAGGGCAAGTCATGTCTGACCAATCTGATTAGCTTCTATGATGAGAAAACTGACTCTGTGGATATGGGAAAGTCAGTGGACGTAATATACCTTGACTTTAGCAAAGCTTTAGATACAGTTTCCCACAATATTTTTGCCAGCATGTTAAGGAAGTATGGATTGGATAAATGAACTGTAAGATGGATAGAAAGCTGGCTACACTGTCGGGCCAAACGCGTAGTGATCAACGGCTTGATGTCAGGTTGGCGGTTGGTTTCTAGTGGAGTACCCCAAGGATCGGTTCTAGGGACAGTTTTGTTCAACATCTTTATTAATGACCTGGATGAGGGGATGGATTTCACCCCCAGCAAGTTTGCAGATAAAACTAAGCTAGGGGGAGAGGTAGATATGCTGGAGGTGAAATGCTAGGGTCCAGAGTGACTTAGACAGATTAGAGGATTGGGCCAAAAGAAATCTGATGAGGTTCAACAAGAGATGAGAGTCCTGCACTTGGGATGGAAGAATCCCAAGCATTGTTACAGTCTGGGGACCAACTGGCTAAGTAGCAGTTTGGCAGAAAAGAACCTGGGGATTACAGTGGATGAGAAGCTGGATATGAGACAACAGTGTGCCCTTGTAGCAAGAAGGCTAATGGCATATTAGGGTGCATTAGGAGGAGCATTGCCAGCAAATCTAGAGAAGTGATTATTCCCCTTTAGTTGGCTCTGGTGAGGCCACATTTGGAGTACTGTGTCCAGTTCTGGGCCCCCCATTATAGAAAGGATGTGGACGCATTGGAGAGGTCCAGCGGAGGGCAACCAAAATGATTAGGGGGCTGGAGCACATAACCTACGAGGAGAGGCTGAGGGATTTGGGCTTATTTAGTCTGCAGAAGAGAAGAGTGAGGGGGGATTTGATAGCAGCCTTCAACTTCCCAAAGGGAGGTTCCAAAGAGGATGGAGAGAAGCTGTTCTCAGTAGTGACGGATGGCAGAACAAGGAGCAATCATTTCCAGTTACAGTGGGGGAGGTCTAGGTTGGATATTAGGAAAAACTATTTCCCTAGGAGGGTGGTGAAGCACTGGAATGGGTTACCTACGGAGGTGATGGAATCTCCATCCCTAGAGGTTTTTAAGTCTTGGCTTGACAAAGCCTTGCCTGGGATGATTAAGTTGGGATTGGTCCTGCCTTGGGCAGGGGGCTGGACTTGATGACCTCCTGAAGTCTCTTCCAGCCCCATGATTCTATGATTCTACTAGAACCAGGAAGTAGGGATATGCACAAATGTGAAATAACTTTAAAAGAGGAGTTATCTTTTTGAAATCTTTGCAGGTATTCACTTCAAATTCTGTTAATCTTGAAGGAGTTGGTTTGAGCTTTGTATGTTTGAGAGATCCTCTTATCCCTGAAGGGGGAAATAATTGCAGCCTGAGATTGTATCTGTGACTTACACTCTCATTTTCTGTCCCAATCTAGCTCCACTGAGTTTTCCCATTGACTTCTAAAGGGTCATGATTAAATTCTAAGTAACTCGTAACCTTTCTGCAGTTCCCTTTGGAATTGTTCCACAAAACAGTTCTCTCCACCTGCTAGCCTTGTACAGGAGAAGTTGTCAGCACTTTGAATTTATTTCAGAGAGAGCTGGGGAGTGCTGTCTTGGTAACTGCAGGAAGGCATTCATTCTTGATTTTAAAACAAATGAAAATTAATGTAAAACAAACAATGAAAAAAGTCACTGGGAATTGGCTGATAAATAGGATGATTATCACTTTGCCCCCTTTTAATGACAACCTCTGCACTTTGCAATACATGTATAAAATCAGTATTACTTAGAAAGATAAAAGCATTGAAGAGCTTAATTACAGTGGTCTTACTATACTGGTATAATGATATAGGTATAACTGGACACATTTCCTGTGGAGAGATATATAAGTCCTTCAGTGCATATAGTTAAAATCTCTTTAGGGTGAGGGCCACATCTTTTTATCTGGGCTATAAAGTTCACAGCATGATTTTGGGCACTGCAAGCATGAGTAATAGTATAGAGCATCCAAACAAAATTTCAGGATCTTGCAGCTGGTTCCTGTTAAGAAGAGAAACTGGTGATGAGTCTGGTAATTTTGATGCAATCTTGTTTACTTACAAGAAATATACTAGCTCCTCTTTCCTTCAAACACAAGAAGAACCAAAAAACAGGGAGACAGTTTCTTGCTTTTAGCCTCAAGGCTGTTTTAGCCACCTTGTCCAGGATCTTTACATAGCTTCGTTCTCTCTGCATTTCCTCTTCCTTGTTCTGTTTCTTGCTTCTTCACACACCTTTACCCACAACAATGTTTACTCCACTCACATATTCTAACTCCTGTGTAGACTTCCATGTACCTTTGTTTTAGATGGGGGCTGCTTTTAAGAAGCTTAACTGTTCTTACAGCTTTTTTCAATGAAGAGTTGCAGTTACACTCAATTTTAATGATGTTTCATCCAACCCACAACTATACTAATTATAATCCACTAAAGGCCAGGGACAAATTCATTATTGTACCTAGGCATGATTCCCTTGCCCCTCCAGAGCAAGAGGTCAGTGGTTTAAACCCCTCCTCCAACATGGGGTCACCCAACAGCAGCTTGGCAATGGATGGACCTGGCACCCTTGGGGTGGGTCCTGGAGTTGCTGAAAGGATAGGGCATTTGCCTCGAGCACACAGGATGGTGGGCTCCAGTCTCCCCTGACCCCAGAAGCAGCAGGACCACCAACACTGGTTACCCCCATAAAAGAAGCCAACTCCAGCATGGGGGAGGGCAGGATTAAGGAACACCCTGAGAGTGGAGGGGCTCAACCCTCAAGTGGCTGACTGGATACAACATTCACTTGAGGAGCACATGGTGGTGGGTTCAAGTCTCCCCCTCCCTCCAACCAGAGGTCAAAGGTTCAAGCCCCAACCTGGGGTCACCAGAATGTAGGGAGGTTGGGGGATTACCTGCAGTGGTTAAGTAGGGTGCCAGGTGTCTGGTTTTCACACCCAGAAAGTTCAGCATTTTGGCCTTCCATCCATTAAAAAACAAACAAACAGAGAATGCTGGCAACATCTGCAACGGCAGGGGGAACAAGGAGCACGGTAATTTAAAGGCACAGCAACCTGCTTTTTTTTTTTTTGCTTAACAAGTTTGGTCTCCTTTTTTTGCTCAACCAATTTTTCCCTGCCTGTTAGGGATTTTTTTTTAAGGTATCTGGCAACCCTATGGATAAGATACGTGCCTCTGGGGCCAGAGGTCAAGGGCTCTAGCTCCATGCCTCCTCCCTCCAGGGACAGGGAATGGAGTTGTGCCCTTTTACCCAGTGATTACTAAATCTGCTTCCCCAAATACTTACTAAAACTCCCTGACTGCCTTGTCACATGACAAGTGAGTGTTCGTTAGGTTAACTGTTCACACTAATTTGTATGACCTGATTGACACAATATCCCTAATCATTTCAAGTCTGTTGGAACCTTGGGACATGGGGCTGTTTTTTTCAGTCATGCAGGACTGCGAAGGTCGCATGTTAAACACTTGAGTTGAACAAAATGACTCACGTGCCACCTTTTTAATATATAGCTCTATAAATCTCAATATGGCCTGGGATAATATTGAACTGGGATATTACGATAACACTGTGGGAAAGCCTTTTTGTGAGAGAAACGACACAGTTGATATTTATCACTTCAAAGTCCATTGCAATATACTCTCTCTTTTCCTTGGAAAAAACTTTTGAATTACAGATGATCAAATGTATTCACACTCTAAGCAGAACCAACCTATTTTTGGCTTTTTGCCAGTTTCATCATGTGCGTGAAATTCTTGATGTTTTGCCTTAGGAGTTGTGTTTTGCTTTTACAGTAACAAAAGCACTTTTCCTAATGGAAAACTTCTTTGCCACCTGACACATGCCACTGAGCTTTGGGCTAGTGTGTACTTTTATACTAATCACCAAGCTCCATCCCATCTGCGATTCATCTTTACTTAGGTCTGGCTCATCCTCCAAGTGTAACTAGGTGCCTTAAATGAGTACCTCAGCTCCAGCTAACTCTTTCATTATGCATATGATGCACACTCCACATCACAGTACCCATGACTAAACCCATTACCAGAGCATTCTGAGTGATTAACAAGTCCCCCCAACTTTAAGAGGTGGGAATTCTAAGTCTTTCTTACAGCAGGTTGGGTCATCCTTTCCTGATAGAGGTAGGAAGAACTCCTTATGCCCAGAAAATTTAAATGTAAAACAGTCCAGTTATACAAGTGCCCTATTACAAAATCAATCAATCAATCAATTAATTAAGTCCCTATAATGAAAATATATTAATGAACTAGCATAGGCATCTTTTAGGTGTCTTTTATGAGCTCATCATAATAGAATCTTTTCTCCTATTCACTGTGCATGGTAATACTCATGGCCAAGAGACAATGATGCACACGCCCCGTGACGTGAATGGATGGGAAAGGTGACAACATGAGTTTGCCCATTTCTAGTTCACACAGGTACAAGAAAGACAATAAAGGAAGGTATACGTAGGAGAGAGAGAGAGGAACCACACACAACATTCTGACATATTGCAATGCAGCTTTAAATGGCTACAACATTTCTACTGACTGCATCTCCACATTGACTGAGGATTCTAAGCAGGGGCAGATGATCATTTTGCAGGGCCCAGGGCAGTCCAATTTCGCGGGGCCCCCCTTTGCCACGGCGCATGCGCGGTGGCGCCACGGCGCATGCACGGGGCTTCTTGAAGTGCGGGGCCCGGGGCGGCCGCCCCGCTCACCCTCCCCTATATCCGCCCCTGATTCTAAGGCAGACCTTTGGGTCATCATATAAAGAACCTTGCATGTGCAGAGGATAAATGAGAACAAAAAGCAATGTGAAGCATGCAATGACCACATGCTGCCTGAAATGCTGAAAGCCACTTTGTAGGAGACAATGTGCAGAAAAATAAAAAACTTTACAAAGTGCTTTATGGGACAGTTAAATGGTTTGAGGGGTGAATCATGATGCTTCCTTCTAAATGACTTACAAAAAGAATATAAGGAATGGGCAAAGGCCTAATGGCTCAACATGCTTGATCTCATTTGGGTTAACTGAACTGCTGGTTCTCTCAGTGTGATCTTCATCCGGAGCATAGTTTTTGGAAATTGTTTAAACGTTTAGCTTCAGTTGCCTTTGCTAATGTTTTAGGCAATAATTTTATTACGCTTTTTTTGTAACATAACCCTACTTGACTGTCCTAATGTTCAGTGCACACCTGTTAGGTTTCAACCCTTTACTATCATGAACATGGCTAAGAACTTTATCAGTAACTCCCCAAAATTTGCTAACATTCCTCTGGTCACCTCAAAGTTGCTTCTTTCCATTCCAAATAAGCCCACCTTCTTTAACATTTCCTTCTCCTAATACCAGTGCTACTGATGTGATTATCATGCTTACCGTTACACACTCTCCAGGGCAACAGTGTCTTTCCTGTGGGATGGTAACCTAGACTGTATGCATTATCCCAGTGAAGAGATCCAAGGGTTTGGTTAGATGAACAGCAATCATGCCAGAAATAGGGGTGTAAATGTACCCTGCAGTGAGCATACTAACTGATCACGTGGACCCTGCTGCCATGCACTAAACATTCCCTAGTGCACTTTGATAATTTCTGCTTCAAAATGGGAGCAGATCAAAATGCAAGGGAGCACAGCAGCTAGTAAACAGCGTCACTAGCATGCTGTAGATTTACACTTCAGCTTGCTGTGTAGTATGTGTCTAGACAAGCCCTAAAATCCTAAATGTAAATGGGAAGGGCCAGATCAGGAAAGGTGGAGAGCACCCATTACTCTGCTGAATTCAGGTGTGGCCCTAATACTATAATCTCTTTTCTTTAGTATTCCTTCCTTTTGCTGATATAGTGTAGTGTTTGTCTTTTTAGCTGCTGTCATGTACTTTAGTAGTTACAGGGATTTTTTTTAAACAATCCCCAGATCTTTTCTTCCTTCATGTACATAATGGTGGTTGAACATACCCTCTCATTAGTTCCTTGCCTTCAGACTTACATGTCTACATTGAATTGCATTATCCTTCTCTTGACCCCATCACCAGTATCATCCAAATCATATTGAACCTGATTTCAAGGGCACCATTCATGGTGGGTTGGGGGCACTAGCCTCTTCTGAAATTGGAATGCCCTGGATTTCATACCTGCGGTCTGCTTAATGCTACATGCCCTGACTCCAGAGGCAGGTCTTAAATGCAACAGAGTTTAAGCTGTTTGCAGCTTTGCCTTTGGGGCTGGGAGTTTGTTATAAAAAGAGGCAAATGGAGTGATAAAGAATAACAAAAGGCTGGGTATTCCAGTAATTGATGCGTTAGATCATCACGAAAACATTGCCAAGTACTCCACTTAAAAGATAGGAAAAAAGAGTAGGAATGAGTGTTGTGCTGCTGGGCTCTGCATTTGGATCACTGCTGTTAAACTTATAAATGTTCTTGAAAAAGGGGTGAACAGTAACTAATCCAAAGCTGATTGCAAAGAGTTACACAGGGATCACACAAAATTGGGTGGTTTGGCAACACATGGGCAGATGGAATTCAGTATTGATAAGTACAAAGTAATGCACATGGAAAAATATAGTCCTAACTATAGATACAAAAATGATGGGGTCTAAAATAGCTGTTACCACTCAAGAAAGGGATCTGGGAATCCTTGTGAATAGTTCATTGAAAACATCTGCTCAATGTGCAGTAGCAGTCTAAAAACTAAAAAAGGTAACAGAACACTGGGAATCATTAGGAAAGGAACAGATAATAAGACAAAAGACCACATTGCCTATTCATTAAGTCATTATATGCCCACATCTTGAATACTGTATGCAAATCTGATCACCCTATCTAAAAAAAGATAAATCATATTTAGAAAAGGTACGGAAAGGGCAAAAGAAATGATTAGGGGTAAGGAACAGCTTCGATATGAAGAGAGAATAATAAGACTGGGACTTTTCAGCTTGGAAAATAAATGACTAAAGGGTGGAGATATATGTTAGAGGTCTAGAAAATCATAAATGATGTGGAAAAATAGAATAAGGAAATTTTATTCATTCCTTCACTAGCATAACACAAAAAGCAGACTCAATTCATTATATAGGCAGCAGATTTAAAACAACCACAATAAATTTTTTCACAAGCTTCAGGGGGTAGCCGAGTTAGTCTGTATAGAAAAAACAACAAATGGTCTGGTAGCACTTTATAGACTAACAAAACATATAGATGGTGTCATGAGCTTTTGTGGGCACAGCCCTCCGTCATCTGAAGAAGTGGGCTATGCCCACAAAAACTCATGATACCATCTACATGTTTTGTTAGTCTATAAAGTGCTACCAGACCATTTGTTGTTTTTTCACAGTCAGCTTGTGGAACTCTTTGCCAGGAGATGGTGGAAAGGCCCAAATCATAACAGAGATCCAATAAGGACAAAATAAGTTCAAGGAGGATCAACCCATCAAGGGCTACTAGCCAGAATAGATAGTGATGGTGTCCCTAGTCTTTGTTTGCCAGAAGCTGAGACTGGGCAACAGGAGATGGATCCTGATGATTGTCTCTTCTGTTTATTCCTTCAGAAGCATCTGGCATTTGCCACTTTTGGAAGATAGGATACAAGGCTAGAGGGACCAGTGATCTGACCCGTTCTGATGTATGAAATCCCATGTATATGTCTGAAATGTATCTGCCCCCTTGCTGTAACCCATTAGACCCCGTTCTCCTTTCAGAGCTGAGATAGAGTCCAGGAGTCCTGATGAAGTCTGTCTCTATCCACAGAGTTAGTAACAAAGTGAGAATATACATTAAAATTTTAAGGCTAACCAGTGTCCCCTTAAGGGGTAGCTGTGTTGGTCTGAATCTGCAAAAGCAACGAGGAGTCCTGTCGCACCTTATAGACTAACAGATTTATTGGAGCATAAACTTTTGTGTCCAAAGACCCACTTCGTGGGCAAAGACCCACTTTGACACCATCAGTTTAGGATTAAACAAAGACTGTGAATGGCTAGCCAACTACAAAAGCAGTTTCTTCTTTCTTGGGATGTGTCTAGACTACAGGGATTTTTCGAAAAAAGTGGCCTTTTTCGAAGGTGTGAAGGTCATCATTAGAGCCAGATAGTCAAGAGAGAAGGAGGAGAATGCGGGATGAAGACTAACTGTAAAAGACAGACTACAAAGAGACATATTGGCGTCGGAGAAACTATCAGTGCGTACCCATGGTCAGGGATTGGCAGAATTGACGGCTCTAAAGGTGAAGGGCGGGCACCCCTGAAAACAACTGCTTAAATCTGGGACAGGATGAGCTTTTTGAGATGTTTTGGGAATGAATGTCAACATCAAAAGATAACAGTCACTGGTCACAGACTGATACAGTGAAATCCATAGAGGAGAGGATTATAAAAGCAGGGTGCTTTGCCAGGGAACTTTGGGTTCGTCTTGCCACTAACTCCAGAGGAGCATCGGGTCGATTGACCGACAAAGGCCCTGCTCCCCCTCTGTGATCAATCTGGCTGGCCACTAGATTGATACAGAATCTGGATTGGTAACTATAACATCGTCTGGCGGGACTGTGTATGCATGATGTTTGTGTGTGTGAGTGATTGAAAAGCATATACAACTGTTGTATTCTCAATAAATGCGGCGTACTGCCTTTTCCCCTATAAAAGATCTCGTGTGCTTCAGTTAAGCATAACAATGTAATGCTAACTGTGCTTTTTCGAAAGAGAGCATCCAGACTGCCTGGGTGCTCTCTTTCAAAAGCAGCTTGCTTTTTCAAAAGTACTGATTGTAGTCTAGACGCTCTTTTTTGAAAGAGGCTTTTTTGAAAGTATCTTTTGAAAAAGGCGTGTAGTCTAGACATAGCCTTGGTGTTCACACCTCCACATCAACTGCTAGAAGTGGGCCTTATCCTCCCTGACTGAATTGACCTCGTTATCTCTAGCCTTACTCTTGATTGGTACACTTTTCATATGCCTGTATATTTATACCTGCCTCTGGAATTTCCACTACTTGCATCTGACAAAGTGGGTCTTTGCCCATGAAAGCTTATGCTCCAATAAATCTGTTAGTCTGTAAGGTGCCACAGGACTCCTCGTCGCTTTTGCAGTGTCCCTTAAGTGACTTGATACAAGATGTTAGAATATGCTAGTATTAGAGCTGAGTGGATCTAATATTTATTTAATTTTCTTTCTTTTATATAGGAATTAGATACAGTGCTCCCATCAGCTAACTGCTAAGCTGTCTTAAAAAAAAGTAGTTTTCCAATGCCTTAGTAGCCTCTGGATAGAGATGATGTATGTGTGTGTGGGGGGGGGGAGGGAGGGTGGATAGGGTTTGTTCCCCTCAATTTGGTGCTTGGCTTGTACTGAGGATGCTCAGTAACACTGCTGAAGCCTCTGTCCTCAGTCTGCCCCCCATACTCTCACTCTCTTTTTCCCCCTCCCCACCTAATCATGGAATGCACAATTCAGCCCCTGCTACCAAAATCTGAAATGGGTGTCTGCCTGACTTCCTTTGTTTCCTTATTATTTTCCTCTGTTTTTAATATCATGATTATCTATGAAGTTTAGGTTCATGTTTTTTTATAGAAAGACAAATGCTTTGCTCTGTGATTCCTTTGTATATGGTGCTCAAGCCAAACTACCATTCAATTTGCCACCATTTTTGTTCAAGATAGCTGAACAAACTGCTCATAAAGGATATGTGTACATTACAAAAAAAAAACAAAAAACAAAAAAAAACCACCCAGGTGTGGCCTTAACTCAAGTTAGCAAAATTGGTTCAAAATAGTAGCAAACACATGGCAATTCAACTTGAACATAGGTCAGCAGCTCTATTTTAACCTTAGGCTCTTCTAAAGGTTTTCACTTGAGCAGTTAATCTGTATTAAAAGATGACTTGCCAAGTCATCACTGTTATTTGGTGTTAGCTAACCTGAGTTAAGAACACACCATTTGTTTGTTGTTATTTTTCAGAGCAGACAGACTGAAGCAACAAACATCCCTGTTTGAATTTATTTGTGGGTTGATTTTTTTTTCTTTTTTAATACTACTTTTCTAACACCACTGTAATACTAGCAACTCCAGCAACTTATTTACAGGAAGTGTGGTCCTGATTCAGCACTGCTCCTCCCCTTGTGTTGTTGTTCCATTTGTGTAAAGGTGGCTTAATCAGAATTTGTCACTTTCCTCTGTTTTGCACCCATTTTGTGCAGGTGTAACTGATCACCCAAACTGCTGCATAAAGAGAACAGCTCCATCTTGCCTTCCTAAAACACCATATTGCTGAGAAGGCAGGGGAGCATGCTGGGTAGTGGAACTTTTTACACCTGCCCAGCAGTGTCCTCTGAGTGCTGGCCTACCCAGACAAGCTCTCTCTGGGGTTGTGAGTGCAGTCTTCAGCACTAGCTGGCTATTGGGTTACCAGCTTTCAAATGCAAAAAACCCAGCATCTCCTGCATAAGGAAAGCCCCCCACAACCACAACTCTGGCACCCCCCCTTTCAACAGCTTCTCACAGTATACAGAGATAACACATATAAATAAGATTGATAACATCACAGGCCTCCTCATTCTCCTGTGATTCAAACCCTCTCTCATACCCAGGCACAGTGCACTGGTGCTTTGGTGGGCAGACACCTGCTATATTGTCAGCAGTGGCAATCTGTGATCACTTACGTTGCAGAAGTGGAAATACTGCAGCATTTTTAACTAGACACAGAAATTTTCAACAATAATTATCCCAGCATATTGTGATAATAATGTAAATCTTTAGACCCATGTTAAACCTTGCCTCTCAACAGCAGATTCAGTTCTTTTTTTCAGCAACTAGCAAATCCATAAAAAAACCTGTTGAGGCTGCTCAAATACTGACCAGGTAGCCACCTCTTAGCACTCTCCAGGCAAATGAAAGCAGCCTCTTTTGCATGTGCTCTGGGATTGGAAAGGGCTCCCTCAATCTTCTTCCCTTAGTGTACCTGAACCCAAATGAAAATAATTTGTTTCCTGTCAGTTTGTACACAGGAATGCCTGAGCTTTACTTCTGGCTGTAACATTGTTGGTATCACAGTGGCCCTGGGTTAAGTGACAACCTTCCTGCCTCTGTTTCCCCATCTGACTAATGAGGATACATGTGCTTGTCTACCTCATAGGATATTTGGGGAGGACTAATCACAGGCTTGTAAAATGCTTTGAAGAGGAAAACAACATTGAAGGGTAAGTGCTAAGTATGAATTATTAAATGGCCATCAGACTTCAGGAGCTTTATAACAGGGAATGGTTAAGATAGTGCACAAACAGAGATACATGTAATGAAACCCTGCCCTGCCCTCTAATAGCAGATGTGAAAAGCTAATTACCCACAGCAACGATTCCCTCTCTGTGGCCTATGCAGAATATTCTGCCCTGCTGCTATAATGATGACACTTAGAATTAGACTGACATAACCCACAGAGCTCTGGGGACTCATCATCTGTGAGATTTCACTTAATTATTGGCAAACTCTGTCATTTAGTATCCCGAGCAGGCTGTGTGATGTATAACCAACATATCTAATTTGATTTCTTCTTGAATTGCTCCTATGTGTGGTCTTGAATGGAACCACATCTGGTATCTTGGCAACATCTCTTCTTTGGCTGGAGAGACCTGTCCTTGAATTTATAAAATGGATCTCTTAAATGGGGGTAGGGGAGAATAAACCCCTTCTGAGAGCATGATGGAAGGCTTTGCTTACATGTCCATTGGATCTGTTTAGGCTTTTAATAATTTTGTCTAGATAAATTCAATCCATGAATGTTTGTGTAAGTGAGTTTAAGCAGATTTTAAAAAGCATTGACGCTTTTTTGTCTATAACTGGAACTTCAAGGACACATTTGGTTGCCACTATGTAAAGTAGGAAACCTTCCTGATTTTCCCTCTTTGCAATGTACAATTGTAGGGGGAAATCCAGTGTAGGATTAAAAGAAAACAAAATAGTTAAAAACATGGTAAGAACTTGATGGCTCAGTTTTTAAATGTAACCTGATGATGTCCAGAGTCTTTGTATGCTCAGGGCCAGCCTTGGGCTCAAACAAGCACTGGGGCTTTGCATTTGGCCCTTCACTGTCCAGCCTGCTCTCCCCTCCAGTAGAAAATCTTCAGGGGAATGAAATTCTCCCCATTCTTAGCCTCCTTCTCCCTTTATCTGAGAGACAGAAGGGGGAGGAAATTCATAATAACTCACTTTCTTCCCCAGCACACTGGACCCCGGTTTTGCTTGGGGACCTGTGGAATGTAAAATGAGCCCAGGTGAAGTAGTGAGGCTAGAACATTTTTTTTAAAGCAAAGTCCTCACCTCTGCACTCAACTGCTCTGATTCCATATTTGGGACATGTGTAACTGTAACATATACAAAAGCTATTTCAGCAACTTCCTGAATTTCTCTCCTAGTTAAAATGTATAAGAGCTTCCTCCACGATACCCAGCTTGCTTTTTAGGTATGATAGACTTAGAAAGTCATGCAAATTTCTTTAGATTCATACTACTATGTTAGTTTAGAATAGGAATTAGTCCCACAAATTTGAAAGCATGAGGACTTGTTTATTTATTTATTTATTTTAGCATTACTGGCCCTCCACAGGGAATTCCAATCAGCTTTAGAATGGGACTAGGAATCTGACTATAATTATGGAAAGACTGTCCCCACTCCCTAATAAACTGCACAGACAGGCAGAGTCAGATCTGGAGATGCCCTCACAGCTCTAGAAATCAGATTCCTGCTAGCTGAACAGAAGGAAGATCTCTTGGCTGGGATTTATAGAAGTAGTCTAAAGTTCCTTCTGATATGAAGCCAACTAACAGAAACATTCTTTCATAAAATATAGTGCTCCAATCCTGCTTCTGCTGGCGTAATGGCAAAATATTCCCTGTGACATCAATAGAAGTAAGCGCTAGCCTTGAATTAATAATAATTTTGGTTAATTTCTTCCTATTTTCTTCAAATGCAGCCAAAACATATGTTTTCAAAGAAGTTTAACTAGCTATAAATTTGAAGGCATAGAAATAGATTATTGTTGAGTTGGAAGGAGAAATAAACAATTTTTCCTGTAACATTAGCAGGCCTGCTGATGGCAATTCAAAAGAGTCTGGGCTCCTAGCTATCGCAACTGCAACTGTGGCAGTGGCCATGGCTAGAGCCCTGGGCTTTTTAAATCACTGTAGGAGCCCCATGCAGTATGCTCCAAAGCCCCTGGCAGCTCATTCTGGGCATTGTGGGGTGCCGCACATTCAGGGCAGCACTATGGGCTGGCTGCCCCAGCCTCGCCCCTTCTGCTCAAGGTCCCACATTTCTGGGAGTATTATGCCCCCCACATACATCTTCCCCAGGAGTCTGGGGAGTCTGTCAGCTTCCCTAAACAAAGTCCTTTCTTTCCCCAGTGGTGATCCATCATTTCTGTACCTAAAATGACACTTGGCTTACCTCTTATGGAAAGGATAGAAAGAGCTCTTCCTAAAAGCTAGGAGAACCCAAGTTGTCATATATGTAGTATCTGACTCTTTCTCTCCTCCCCCACCTCTCTTCACAACATCTCAGCAGAATGTAACACCCAGTAACCTTAGCATTTGTGTAAACCCGCAATGTTTGAGTGGCCTAAGTGTGTTCCCCAATCCCTAATAACATTAACTCTTGCCACCTGCATTCTGGACTTACATCTTCAAAGCACTGGACAGAGACATTCATTAGTTAATGTTCATGAGCTAAGCAGGTACTAGCATTACAAATTCCTATGGTGTTAACATGAGGACTTTGGAGCTGCTGGAGGCTGGAAGGACGATTATTAGGATGGTAATGTAATATACTGTGCAGTTCAAAACACTCAGCCAAGGAGTAGCATACCCTCATCTAGGCAAATGAGAAATTAATACTCAAAACATGGTATCTTCAATTAGCGATCTCTTATGTAATTATACCTTTCCCCTAACGGACATCTTTCTGTATCCTCCTGAGGTCATTATAGCCTGATTCTTTCAGGCGTGGGGTGTTAATTACTATTTATTACTTTTGTATCTGTTGTTTGGCACGGCATCTTTCCATGGACTCTCAAATAATCTTAGGAAATAAAAATGGCATTGTCCCAATGTGGCTCCTGATCAAGTTGGAAGGGAGGACCCATCTGGAATGGAACTGGACTTGGTTATGCTGCTCAGATAGTGCACACCAAAGTGTAACCCCTCCCTGGGTATGCTTCTGGGAGTCAGTGGAATGACACTGGCACTTCCAATTCAAACACAGACTCCACAGTTCCTTTTATGCACACCTAGACTAACCAATGCTTACAACATGTTCCACAAGTCAGGTTAGACAATGGAGTCACAGAAAGTCTGAATGGGGCTAGAAGATTTGTGCTTGGTTTTAGTAGCGAAAGGCCTGACCCAACACTAGTTTGGAGAGACCTTTCACTTCAAATCCCAGCTAGAACACAGTAGCTGATACATTATACAGCAGTTGCATAATAGGGATGGTACTGCAAGCCAGATCTCCATACCTGACCCCAGCATGGCAGAAAGATGCCTTGTAGGTACTCAGCTTCAACTGCCTTCCCTCCCCATTGGGGTCCCTCCAAACACTCCCCCAACACTCTCTGGGGCAGAAAATGCCCGTGCCACATTTCAAAGGCATCACCCTTTTTTTTAATTAAAAAAAAAGAGAAAATTCCTTCACTCACATTCCTTCTGCTTGTCTCTCTGCCAATTCTTCATGTTTTAGTGATTCATTGCTTATATCTTCCCATGCCTTTCTGTGAGGGTCTCTGTTTTTGCTCTGTGCCTTAGAGCACTACAGGTTGAACCTCTCTAGTCTGTCACCCTCAGGACCTGACCTGTGCAGAACCAGAGAATTTGCCAGATCATGGGAGATCAGTGTTGTCTAGCATTACCAAATATCAGAGGGGTAGCCGTTTTAGTCTGAATCTGCATAAACAACGAGAAGTCCTGTGGCACCTTATAGACTAACAGATTTATTGGAGCATACGCTTTCGTGGGCAAAGACCCACTTCGCCAGATGCATGTAGTAGAAATTCCAGAAGCAGGTATAAATATACAGGCATATGAAAAGAGTACCAATCAAGAGTAAGGCTAGAGATAACGAGGTCAATTCAGTCAGGGAGGATGAGGCCCACTTCTAGCAGCTGATGTGGAGGTGCAAACACCAACAGAGGAGAAACTGCTTTTGTAGTTGGCTAGCCATTCACAGTCTTTGTTTAATCCTAAAGTGATAATGTCAAATTTGCAAATGAATTGTAGCTCTGCAGTTTCTCTTTGAAGTCTGTTTTTAAAGTTTTTTTGCTGCAGGATGGCTACTTTTAAATCTGCTACTGTGTGTCCAGGGAGATTGAAGTGTTCTCCTACAGGTTTTTGTATGTTACCACTCCTGATATCTGATTTGTGTCCATTTATTCTTTTATGTAGGGACTAGAACACAACTTAAACAAAGACTGTGAATGGCTAGCCAACTACAAAAGCAGTTTCTCCTTTATTGGTGTTCACACCTCCACATCAGCTGCTAAAGTGTGCCTCATCCTCACTGATGAAGTGGGTCTTTGACCATGAAAGCTTATGCTCCAATAAATCTGTTAGGGTATGTCTACACATCAAAGTTAATTAGAAATAACAGCCGTTATTTCAAATTAACTTTAATAGTGTCTATACAGGCAAACCGCTATTTCGAAATAAAATCAAAATAGCAGGGCGCTTAATTTGAATTAGTTAAACCTCATTCTATGAGGAATAATGCCAAATTCGAAATAGCCAATTCAAAATAAATGCTGTGTAGACACTTATTTCGAAATAGGGGGCCTCCAGCCCTTCCCAGGGTGCCCTGGTGGCCACTCTGGGCCAAACCAGGAAAACTCTTCTGCTCCCGCCAGCCCCCCCCCAGCCCTGGAGCCCTTAAAGGGGTAGAGTCT
This sequence comes from Rafetus swinhoei, assembly GCA_019425775.1. Taxonomy (NCBI): domain Eukaryota; kingdom Metazoa; phylum Chordata; order Testudines; family Trionychidae; genus Rafetus; species Rafetus swinhoei. Next base: position 13,518,801 of record CM033425.1, on the reverse strand, counting down.
GTTTGCCAGCTCCAGGTCTGCCAGCCCAGAGCCCGCAGGCGCTGCCCCTGACCCAGTTGCCAGCATGAGCGAGCCAGCCAGTGCCAGCCAGCCCTCCACTGCTCCCCAGGAGCAGTCTGGCAGCTCCCAGGAGCCTGCCAAGGGCTGGAAAAGGCAGGCGCCTTCCTGGTCCAGTGCAGAGATCATGGACCTCATTGAGGTTTGGGGGGAATCCTCCAACATCCATGATCTCCGCACTAGATGCCGGAATGTGGCCGTCTACAGATGGATGGCTGACAGCCTGGCCACCAAAGGCCACATGTGCACCCAGGAGCAGGTGTGCCTGAAGATAAAAGAGCTGAGGCAGGCCTATGCCAGGGCCACAGGGAGCAGCTCCCAACCAGGGGCAGACCCAGACCTCTTCCCCTACTTTGAGGCCCTGGACTACATCTTGGGGGGCCGGATGGTCCGTGCCCCCCAGGTGGTCATCGACCCTGGGGCAGAGGGCCCTGACCAGGGCACAGAGTAGGAGGAGGAGGAAGTGGACGACGGCCAGGAGTTGCAGGAGCCTGGAGGGAACGTGGCACTCACCCTGGACCCCCAAGGCATACCAGCAGCACTTTCACCGCTGTCTTCCGAGGCCGGGGAAGCCTTGACATGTGAGTGCCATCACTGTCCCCTTATGCGGAGTGGGGAAGGGGGGCGGAGAGGGAGCCCAGGGACTGCGCGTGTGGGCCTTGCTGACCATGGATCATGCAGCAACCTGTGCATGTGCCATGCCAGCAGGGGCATGTGGCCCCGGCTGGCTGCCACACAGGGGCCCTGGCCCGTTACCCACACACATGTATGTATGAAGGCACGACATGCTCCATACCCCGGAGAGGGACACTGCACGATCCCCTCCCTCCACAAACCCCCTCTACGCAGAGGCAGGGCACATCCTCCCCCCCCCCACACACACACTATATACAGCACAGGGGCATAGGTACAGTCCCGGGCCAGCTCACACTACTAGGGATAGCAAGACATGATGGTGCAGAGACCTGCTGTCCTCACCTTGCAGAAGGGGGCTGGGCTTCACCCACTGTGTCCCCAGGGAGAACTGACCACCTGTCTGGTTTCTCCACAGCTGCACCAGCTGCGAGTGCAGGGCGCACCACCCCGCCCAGGACAGCCTCCCACACCCGGGCCAGCAGGCTCACCCAGAACCAGGAGGGATACCAGCAGCAGCACCTGGGGTTACTGCAAAGGCAGGTCCACAGCCAGGAGCACTGGGTGCAGGAAGATCTCCAGCTGCAGTGGGAGAGCTTTAAGGAGCTGAGTGACCAGGGCCGTGCCATCCGCGACCACCTGCAGACCATGGAGCAGAGATTGCTGCCTGCTGCCGCTCCAGCTATCGCTCCTCCTCCCACTCCTGCTCCCCTTCCCGCTCCTTCCTCCCCCCCCACCCTCTCTCCAAACCCGCTCCCCCCTGGGGACGCCGAGGCCCCTGCACCCGCAGTGCTGGGAGACAGGTGGGCTGGCAAGACCTCCAACCCTGAGCTTCTCCTCCCCCTTCCTCCCCTTTCCTCCACCTTCCAGCTCCCTGCTCCCAGGTTTCCCCCTCCCCTCTCCCACCCTCATTCCCCCCACCCCAGTTATGGTCAATAAATAGAGGGTTTTTTGGCAACACGTGTTTTTATTTGACATCAGGAAGGGGGGTTAGGGAGGGGAAAGTGGAAGGACGTGAGGGTGGAATCAGGCCCAAGGCCCAAGTGGGGCATGCCAGGGAGACTTCACTCCTCCTCTCTCTGGAAGCTCTCCTGCAGGGCCTCCCGGATACCGGTAGCCCCCTGATGGGCCTCCCGGCTGGCAGCCATGAGGGGCTGCATGTACAGGCCAGCCAAGTGGTCGGCCTCTGCCATCCTGGCAGGAAAGCCTCCCCCTTCTGCTCATACAAATTGTGCAGCACACAGCACGCCGCCGCCACCACGTGCAGAATATTCCTCTCAGAGAGGTCGAGGCGGGTGCGGAGACATCGAAATCGGGTCTTCAGCTGGCTGAAGGCCCCCTCCACCACAATGCAGGCCCTGCTGAGCCTGGCATTAAAGGCCTGCCAGGAGGGGTTGAGGTGTTCTGTGTAGGGCTTCATGAGCCAGGGTTGTAGCGGGTAGGCCACATCCCCCACCAGGCACACAGGCATGTCGCTGATGTGGCGGTCGGGGAAGAAGGTCCCGGCGTGCAGCCTCTGGCACACAGAGGAGTTGTGGTACACCCGCACGTCGTGTGCTTTGCCAGACCAGCCCACGTTGATGTCCAGGAAGTGGCCCCAGTGGTCAGACACGGCCTGCAGGATGACCAAAAAGTACCCCTTCTGGTTAATGTAGAGGGAGGCGTGGTGTTCCGGGGCACGGATGGGGATGTGCATCCTGTCGATTGCCCCTCCCCCCCCCCGCAGTTGGGGAAGCCCAGGGTGCCAAACCCCTCGATGACCGCGTCCAAATCCGTGAGGCGGATGACTCTGCAGAGCAGTACTCCGTTGATGGCCTTGACCACCTGCAGAGAGACACACAAAACTGAGAGTCACTGTGGTATCAGGATGGCCAAGAGTGTTCCTTCCCATCACTGCCCCGTGCCCCCTACCCCCTTCCCGCAATCCTGGCCACCACGGGCAGTCTGAAGTGTGGCTGGGATAGAACAAACGCTCCCATGGAGGGGACTTGCATCCCCTCTCCCCCTTTTCCCTGGGGCAGCCCATCCACTCCTTGCCCCCCCTCCCCTGGCACAATAGCCGGAGACTGCCATACCTGCATGAGCACTGCTCCAATGGTGGATTTCCCCACGCCGAACTGGTTGCCGATGGATTGGTAGCTATCCGGCGTGGAGAGCTTCCAGAGGGTGATGGCCTCACACTTCTGGAGGGGAATGGTGGGCCTCATGTGCGTGTCCTGTTGCTGCAGAGCAGGGGTGAGCCACTCACAGAGCTCAAGGAAGGTGTCCTTCATCCTGAAGTTCTGGGTCCACTGTTGGTCTCCCCAGTGCTCCAGGACGATGTGGTCCCACCAGTCGCGGAAGAGGACCTGGGGGTTGGGCTGCCACAGATGCTGTCAGGCAGTCTCCAGCACTTGCTGCCAGGCTTGCAGCAAAAGATCCAAAAGAAGCACCAGAGTGCCCAGGGGTGGCTCTGGCTCCATGGTGCCAAGTGCTGTGGTGTCCCAAGTGAGGGCAACAAAGCAGGCAGAGAGAAAAATGCTTTGCTGTTCCTCAGTGAGGTAGGCAATCAAGCAGGGAAAGCTGAGAACTGCCTGTCCAGGGGGTTCCCTTAGTTTAAGCACAAGCCTCAGATAGCTTCAGACAGCAGCCACACAAAGCAACTACTTACCTGATGCCCTGCCAGAACCAGTTTCAGCTGGCCTTAAATGCGATTCAGCATCCAATCAATGTAGACGCGCTATTTCGAAATAGCAAAACACTATTTCGAAATGCATTTTGTGTGTAGATGAGTTATTTTGAAATAAGATATTTTGAAATAACGCTGTAGTGTAGACATACCCTTAGTCTATAAGGTGCCACAGGACTTCTCGTTAGCATTACCAACACTTCCCCTGCTTACTGGTCTCTTATAAGACATTTAGGAGTAAATTAGAGCTAAATAACAGCACAGGACACTGAGAGCCCAGACTGGTGGCTGTAAACAAATTTTATAGGACAGAGAGAAACTTGGCCAGACCCAAGATAAGTGGATATTGGGCTAACTAAAGTAATGCTGGACCATGGATATTGCTGGACTAGAGAATGCTGGACTAAAGAGGTTCAACTTGTGTTCACTGTTCATTGTTTCAAAATCCCTTTTGATTCACTGAAGAAGTTAATGCATGTGTGTGTGTCTGTGGGTGTATGAGAAAGAAGAGAAGAGAAGATGGTTGGTTTGCTGTGTAGAGAAAGGAAAGTGATTTTGCTGAAGAGCAGTTGGGTTTTAGTAGGAAGTGATAGCTTTCTGAAAGGCCAGCAATGCTCACACTGGAGTTCATGAAAACTTCCTAGCATGCAGGTGTTCAAAAAGTACCCAGATTTTTTTAAAAAAAACTTGTGCATTTGCTGAAAACAAATGTCACCATTTTTAGATCAACAGGAACAAAGCAAACCTCAAAGAAACAAAAAAGTGACCTTATGTCCTTGGTGACATTCAGAGTTCAGTCGGCCTCTCTAATTACAGTTGCCCACAGACAGATAGCCTCCTTCAAAATGGAAAGATGTACTCAAGAGAAAACAGTCTCATCAGTCACATACATACAGTACCCCAACACAGCAAACATGCTGCCATTTTGTTGCTGATAATACTTTGAGTCATAGAATCATAGAATACTAGGACTGGAAGGGACCTCGAGAGGTCATCGAGTCCAGTCCCCTGCCCTCATGGCAGGACCAAATACTGTCTAGACCATCCCTGATAGACATTTATCTAACCTACTCTTAAATATCTCCAGAGATGGAGATTCCACAACCTCCTGGGCAATTTATTCCAGTGTCTGACTACCCTGACAGTTAGGAACTTTTTCCTAATGTCCAACCTAAACCTTCCTTGCTGCAGTTTAAGCCCATTGCTTCTTGTTCTATCCTCAGAGGCCAAGATGAACAAGTTTTCTCCCTCCTCCTTATGACACCCTTTTAGATATCTGAAAACTGCTATCATGTCCCCCTCAATCTTCTCTTTTCTAAACTAAACAAACCCAATTCCTTCAGTCTTCCCTCATAGGTCATGTTCTCTAGACCTTTAATCATTCTCGTTGCTCTTCTCTGGACCCTCTCCAATTTCTCCACATCTTTCTGGAAATGCGGTGCCCAGAACTGGACACAATACTCCAACTGAGTCCTAACCAGCACAGAGTAGAACGGAAGAATGACTTCTCGTGTCTTGCTCACAACACACCTGTTAATGCATCCCAGAATCATGTTTGCTTTCTTTGCAACAGCATCACGCTGCTGACTCATATTCAACTTGTGGTCCACTATAACCCCTAGATCCCTTTCTGCAGTACTCCTTCCCAGACAGTCGCTTCCCATTCTGTATGTATGAAACTGATTGTTCCTTCCTAAGTGAAGCACTTTGCATTTGTCTTTATTAAACTTCATCCTATTTACCTCAGACCATTTCTCCAATTTGTCCAGGTCATTTTGAATTATTACCCTATCCTCCAGATTAGTCGCAACCCCTCCCAGCTTGGTATCATCTGCAAACTTAATAAGCGTGCTTTCTATACCAACATCTAAATTGTTGATGAAGATATTGAACAGAGCTGGTCCCAAAATCAGACCCCTGCGGAACCCCACTTGTTATGCCTTTCTAGCAGGATTGTGAACCATTAATAACTACTCTCTGAGTACGGTTATCCAGCCAGTTATGCACCCACCTTATAGTAGCCCCATCTAAGTTGTATTTACCTAGTTTATTGATAAGAATATCATGTGAGACTGTATCAAACGCCTTACTAAAGTCTAGGTATACCACATCCACCACTTCTTCCTTATCCACAAGACTTGTTATCCTATTAAAGAAAGCCATCAGATTGGTTTGACATGATTTGTTCTTTACAAATCCATGCTGGCTGTTCCCTATCACCTTGCCACATTCCAAGTGTTTACAGATGATTTCCTTAATTACTTGCTCCATTATCTTCCCTGGCACAGAAGTTAAACTAACCGGTCTGTAGTTTCCTGGGTTGTTCTTATTTCCCTTTTTGGAAATAAGAGTCATAACAATGAGCTGAGAATATGGGATAGGAAAGTGTCTCCATGGTTATCCCTCGTGGCCATATGCCTTCATGAATTATAAATCTACTTTATGGACCATATCCCTGTGTGAGAGACAAAGAGAGAGACCTGTGGCTAAATATATTTCATTTTGCAGTGCAGAGCAGTAAGAATGCACAACTAAACCACAGCTGAATTAACCACTATATTAAACAGGTGACAGTGTCCACACACAAAAGCCTTTGAGCCTTAATAACAGTTGTGTTGTAGAAAACCAGATTTCAAGTCAAGGTCAGTATACATTTGTTTTACTGGCCTGAGCTACAATACTTCTATATTGTAATACCTCTAATATCATTAGCTCACAGACATTTACTTCCCCCCCTCCCATCCCCCTTCTGTTCTGAAATTTGATTTGTCCTTTTCATATGTGTTCATTTTTTTTAATTGTATCCTTTGGTGTATATGGTTGTGACAATTTTCTTCCACTATTTGATCTGAGGAAGTGGGTCTGGCCCACGAAAGCTCATCACCTAATAAACCATCTTGTTAGTCTTTAAAGTGCTACATAGTCCTGTTTTTTGTTTCAGCTACACCAGACTAACACGGCTACATTTCTATCACTATTCTACTTCTATATTGTCATTCAACTTAGCACCAGGAGAGGGGGCCCTTAACAAACATTATAAGAGACCTCCAGTTTAAGCAGAAGCGTGGAAGCAAATATCAGTGCTGTATTATTAATCTTGCACTTAGTATATGTAATTTAAATACACTGTTCTTGTTGGCCTGTTTATTTTCAAGTTCACATGGTGGATACTCACTGATCCGGGCAACACCTAATAAAAATGAATTTGCTGAAGAAGAGCATAATAAATAGCTCATTCTAAAGCCAACCACCCTGACTTACTGTTGGGATGTATTTTCTTTGCCAAACTTTAAAAAAAATATCCCATCCCCCCCACCAAAGCTTTTGTTTTAATTGAACTGTTTTTCCAGGTCTTGTAGAGATAGCCATGTTAGTCTGTATCTACAAAAACAACAGGGAGTCCTGTGGCATTTTAAAGACTAATAGGTTTATTTGGGCATCAGCTTTCATGGATAAAAACCATTTAGTCAGATGCAACAGATGAAGTGGTTTTTACCTATGAAAGTTTATGCCTAAATAAATCTGTTAGTCTTTAAAGTGTCATAAGAATCCTCATAATTTTCCAGGGTTTGTTACTGGCACATTAGACCAGTAACTCTGAGTTCATTATTTAGACAAAAACATAGAGATGTACAAATTCTTACTTTTATGGAGCAGTGAGAATTTCAGGGTTTCATTCTGCTCTCCAAGTCCCTCCCCAACTCTCTGTTGTTATGCCTTGACTTTCACTACTAATCAGCCTTGACTTTCACTACTAATCACCTCATCTCCGCTCAGCATACTGCCCTTAGCTTCTATTACTATTTAACCATTAAAAACAAATATTTAAGAAACCATTGGCTCTAGGAGGACATCTCTATTCAAGTTGCACCCTGCCCTGCAGTTACTTTGTACATTTAGTCTGTAAGCTCCTTGGGGCTAGGGTTATATCTTCTGACCTGACTGTGAAAAAAAGTGGTTGCTGCCTTTGGGTGCTGAGGGTGAAACATGCCTTATTTTCACAGCATGCTAAGCCTCCGCTACTCCCACTGACTTCACTTGGAGAGAGGCACATTCAGCACTTTGGGAACCAACTTGTCAGGTGTCTCAAGCAGAGTGTCTGAAAACCCAGGTAACCTAATTCCCTTATGACAATTTGGGGCCAAGTAAATAATAATGTTGCTGATGCACCCCCAACCTTAGGAATTTTTCTTTGAGCACTTAAGACACTGGTGCAGAGAAAAAGGATGAAAGTAGAATCTGGAGATTGTCCCATTTTTTAACGCTACATTTGAGATGTTGTTCTGAAAAATGCACTCCGTTTTCAAAGGCACACACTCAGCCTTCAAGGAAAACATGGTTGCTCTTCCCACTAAGTAGATGCATGTGCTGTGTGCAAGGGTGAATTGGTGGTTCACAGTTGGGCCCTGTGAGCCATCAATTAATTGCACAGCTGTCCCAGGGTTGACTGTTCAATAAAGGTTTTGTTTTGACTTTTCCCATCAGGCTGTAGCTTTCTACATCTTCTGAGGCCCATCTCCTTCCCTCATAACAGGGAAATTACTTCATGATTTTGCTAGGGTTAGGGTGGCAGGGACCATGGATTGGAGGAGGAAAGGAAGAGAATTATCAACCTTTTCTCCCTGACATTGGTAGTGATTCTAAACAGCTCTAGCTCATAACAAACCTTCTTGCTATTTGTTAATTAGATTATTCCCTCCCACAAGCAGGCCCACTGACAGGGAGGGAAAGGGGACAGTTGCCTGCACAGCTCTGAGGGCTGAGAGGGAGGGCCCATTCCACCCATCTAGACCCATTCCTCCCTTCCAGGGTGTAGAGCTAGCCCCTCACACATCTGGCCCATAGAAGCTCTTGGCTCCCTTTCCCACAAGGAAACATTAGGAAGACAAATGAGGCAGGTGTCAGTTTCCCCATTAAGCATTTAAGAATTAGGATTCATTTTGTAGTAGTAGCAGACAACCTGTGGCCCCTGGGCTGCGTGCATGCACCCATCAGGGTTTGATGTGTGGCCCGTGAGACATTTTGTTTACTGTTGCTCTTAGAATCATAGACATTGAGCCAGGGCTGGATGAAGGGGGTGGGTGGGCTAGCCAGGCAGCTACCCAGGGTGCCAACCTATCGGGGGCGCCTGATTGAAATGGTATGGGGTGCTGCACGCCCGGGGGTGGGACTGTGCATGTGCCACGTGCCCGAGGTCGGGCCACGCATGCATTGTGCACCTGATGCCTGGGGCGCAACTATGGCTCGGTCCAGCACTGCATTGAGCCATTGATCACTAGCCATTGAGCCCGACAACCTAGCCAGCTTTCTATTCAGTTTACAGTCCATTTATACAATCCATATTTCCTTAACTTGCTGGCAAGAATACTATGGGAGACCATATCAAAAGCTTTGCTAACGTCAAGGTATATCATGTCCACTGCCATCCTCATGTCCACAGAGCCAGTTACCTTGTCATAGAAGGCAGTCAGGTTGATCAGGCATGACTTGCCCTTGGTGAATCCATGTTGCAGGGGCTGGCAGGTTCCTCTGGTTTCTATCCATGTAGTTTTTTCCTACCCTTATCACTAAAGTGATAAGCATGTAAAGCAAGGGCATGTGAAGTGAGGTGTGTACTGATTGCACACAACATTGACTGTGAGAGCTGTGTGCTTCCTCTGCATCCAATCAAAGTGCTGCTATGGTTCAGTCGGCATACCCCATACATTCTAGGTACACAAGTGCAGTTAGCAAAACTACTCTACCCTGGGTGCCCATCATAGTTATGACAGTCTTGCGGACCACTGTGGTGAAGGAGGGTCACTCATGTAGCCCAGTCACTAGCATAGATTGCCCATTGCTGATTTAGAAGTAAACCATAAGGAAGAAGCAGGAGGGCATGGATGTACCCTGTCTCACTGAAAGCAATGTGAGTGGGATCTGGCTAGACTTGAGCCACCACTCTGAATGGGAGCTTGGCCCACCCTTCAACTGATTCCTCCTGTGGGAGAGAACCTCGCACTGACTCCCTGCCCTGGAAGTTGCACTCTTGCAAAAGGAACTGAAAACTCTTTCCTTCTCTTGCCATGCAACCTGTGAAGAGAACAAATACAAATATGGGCTGGCTCTGAGGGAATAAAAGGTACAAAATGAAAAAACGGCATCATGTGGAATGGGAAAATAGTTCCTCTAGCATTGTATATTCTTTCAGCTGTGCATTTTACATCTATTGTAGGAGTTTCTGTTCACAGCTTCACCAATGATTTAAGTAATGGCCTACAGAGTACAGTTGTAAACTTTGCAGATGATACGAAGCTGGGAGGGTTTGCAAGAGCTTTGGAGGATAGGATTAAAATTCAAAATGATCTGGACAAACTGGAGAAATGGTCTGAGGTAAATAGGATGAAGTTTAATAAGGACAAGTGCAAAATACTCCACTTAGAAAGGAACAATCAGCTGCACATATTCTGAGCTTATCTTCACTACACATAAAATCGACACTGCTGCAATTGATCTTCTAAAATTCAATTTAGTGGGTCTAGTAAAGACCCACTAAATCAAACTCAGAGGGTGCCCTTGTTAACACCAGTACTCCTGTGAGGAGTAAGAGAAGCCAACAGGAGCACATGCTCCCCTCAACTTCCTGCTACAAGGACAGTGGGAAAACTCAAATTAAGGTACGCCGACTTCAGCTACATAATTAACATAGCTGGAGTTGTGTATCTTAATTTGACCTTCCCTTGTAGTGTAGCCCTGGGCACAAAATGAGAAATGAGTGCCCAGGAAGGAGAACTGCAGAAAGGGATCTGGGTGTCATAGTGGTTCACAAACTAAACATGAATAAACAGAGTAACATTGTTGCAAAAAAAAAAAAAAAAAAAAAAAAACATTCTGGGATGTAGTAGCAGGAATGTAGCAAACAAGACACAAGAAGTTATTCTGCTGTATTCTGCACTGATTAGGCCTCAATTGGAGTACTGTGTCCAGTTCCAGGCACTACATTTTCAGGAAAGATGTGGACAAATTGGAGAAAGTCCCGAGAAGAACAACAAAAATGATGAAAGGTCTAGAAAACAAGTTCTATGATGAAAGTTTGAAAAAATGGGTTTGTGTAGTTTGGAAGAGGGAAGACTGATAATAGATGTAATAAAAGTTTTCAAGTATATAAAAGGGTGCTACAAGGAGGAGGGAGAAAAATTGTTCTCCTTGGCCTCTGATGATAGGATAAGAGCAAGGGGCTTAATTTGCAGCAAGAGAAGTTTAGGTCTGATATTAGGTAAAACTTCCTACTGTTAGGGTGGTTAAACACTGGAATAAATTGTGTAGAGAGGTTGTGGAATCTCTGTTATTGAAAAAAAAATAAAAGTGAGTTAGACAATCACTTGTCGGAGATGAGCTAGATAATACGTAGGTCTTCCTTAAATGCCAGGAATGTACTAGATGACCTGTAGCGGTGCCTTTCAGTTCTACAGTTTTATGATGCTATGATAGTTCAAAAATCCCAATCTCATGAACTGGTTGTTTTTACCCATGGGCCAGATTCTGCTACCATTTTACAGCTGTACAAGCCTAGGGTAGGTCAAAATTTGCCCCAGTACAGATGCGTAAAACAGTATCAATCTATCGCTGATTTTTTTTTAAATCTCAGTTTTCTAATTCTTGCATGTCCCTTGAGGACTGACATGACTCATATGTAGAGGGATTTATTTATTATTATTGTTGTGGTAGTGGTGGTTACTAAGGGACACTAGACATATTGCAAAGAGCCTACCCTGACCTCTTTGAGATAATGAGATTACACATGAGAGTTCCTTGCATACTCTTCTGTAGGCTCTTTGACGCAAAGAAATAAGTCAGAGTAATGGTAAGTGAGAATACAAGCACTGCATGCTAGCAGGTCCCTGATTGCCTTTGAGGGAAGAAATTCTAGTTTAGATATATACAAATTTCACTTTCCTTTGAATGAAAATGAGCAAATTCCAGCAAGTTTCTTCCTCTGTATGCTTTGTGATCTGCTTCAGCTTCATTTCACGTGCTATCTCACACAACAGCCTCCAGGGATTCTCAGGGGACAAAATTAGCTGCCTCACCTTTCATGCCCAACTCTTGCCATACAGCATGAAACTTATTTGCTTTTTTCCCAATAAACCAGCTTTAGTTGTCACTATACCTACGACTATGGCAACACTTCTTGTTCTAAGCTCCTCTTGTTGGGAATTTACAAGTTGGCTGTAAAAATTCACTTTGGACTGAATCTTGGCACAGCCCATGAAAGCCTCAGAGTGCATTATTAACAAACACCTATATGTATTTGTTAGGGTTTAAACTGTTCCAAGAACAGTGAATTTCATTATGAACGGCAGATAGTTTATTATCAGGAAGAGAGTTAAAGCAACAACTCAAAACACAGCATAGTGTGTAATCTCCATTAGAATAAGCCACCTTGGAGTGCTCTGTGTTATAAAGCCACTATACTATTGGAAAGACAGGAATTTTCATCTACTGAGTACAGGGTGAACTTCTCTCATCCAACATTCTCTTGGTCCTGCCAGACCACGGATGTTGCCAGATCAGAGAGCCCTAGCCAGTGGTTGGATGCAGTTGGTCCAGGGGCAGGGAGCCAAGTCTAGCAGCCAGCCGCGGAGCCCTATTGGAAGCCCCTAAGTCAGCAGGGGCCATGAATGGGACTTAACTGGGGTGCTGGCAGCTGGAGCAGAGTCCCCACAGTAGGTGGGCAGTCCACAGGGCTGGCTGGTGGTGTTAGAGCCCTGTCAGCACCCCATGAACAATGGAGCTTGGCAGGCAGGCTAGGGACAGCAGTGCTGCCAGAGCTGGCAGGACAGGAGGGGATTCCTGGGGGCCTGACCTCCCCTGGTCTGGCATACATACTCCCTTGTTCAGGACTGCTCAAGTCCCAAGGTTGCTGGACCATGGAGGTCCCACCTGTAGTATAACAGGAGTCCCACCATGCTGTTTACACAGGAATAAATACACTGCAAATTATGCTATTTATCTAGGGCTAAGTCCTGTCTCCCATACCAAGTAGCTGATTTAATGTGGGGAGAGGAGGGAGTTACTAGGTCCGTGGAAGAATTATTTATATTCCTATCTTAGGTACTTCTATGGCTCCCCCATCACCATCCCAGCACTTCACAGTTACAGGTGACTCTACCCTTGCAATACCCTTTGTGGCACAGAAGTGATGTTACCCCTATTTTACAGATGGCTTACTGGACCCAGAGCAATTCAAGCTGTGTGTACAGGAGTGTCATCACAGCTAACCAGGCTAGCTCTAATCTAACTAGCTCAGGGCCTGAGCAGTGAAGACATGGTGAGATGTGCTGCAGCACAAGCTGTGGAAGCCTGCCTGGAACCCAGGGTAATTATTCGTAGAGCTAGCCTGGGCTGAAACATGCATTGCCTCAGAAACTTCAGTGCTAGCAGTAGTCTAGCACTCTAGGTAAAAGCTTGCTCAGGTGCGTTACTTGAGCTTGTGCTCACACCCTATGACTGCAGTGTAGACATGCGGTGATTTGCCCAAGGGCACAGAGTGCATTTGAGGCAGAGCTGGGAATTGAACCCAGATGTTTAGCTAGCACTCTAATAACCAGAGTGCCCTTTCTCTCATGGAGGGGTAGCACAGCAACCCAAGGCCCTTAATATAGCACTGGGACTGCAATCTCTTCTGCTTCACCTGTGGCCCTCCTTGGCAGTGGCCACCCACATCACCCCATTCCCTCTAACCACCCTCAGTGCAGGAGGTCATACAGAGAGGCCCCACACATCTACAGTTGGTTGCATGGAGAGCCTGAGTATGGGTTCCCCATATTCTAATTGCCTTCCCCTTAACCACAACAATCATAGGGCCTTTCATGGCAATGGAGGAGGGGGCAGGATTTGCCCTGTATACAGTAGCTACTTCCATTACGTTTCATCTAGTTGCACACACATGTAATCTGGGGAGTTCATTAAGCTGAGCCACATACTGTATGTTTGGAGGAAGCAAAAGGGAGAAAAGAATAGGATGTAACAAACAATTTAATGCCACCAAAAACAGAGCAGCACCATGATGCCAAGTAAGCTTTCTGTTCATTTTTCAAATGCAACAGTAAGTGATTTACTAAAACTAGAAAATTCAGGGCTCCTAAGAGTTGAATCCAATGCAGCCTCAGAGGGGAGCACAGCACATTTTCAAAAGCAGGGTCCCAACCCTGCAAACGCTTACTTACATATCTGAGTTACCACTGACTCATTAGGCTGCGTCTACTCTGGAAAAGAAAACCCTGCTGCATTGCCTCAGCTGGCCTGGATCCTCTGACTTAGGCTTGTAGGCTTGGACCACAAGGCTAAAAGCAACTGTGGAAGTGTTGGGCTCAGGTTGGAATCTGGGACATGCTCTCTTCATGTGGTCCCAAAGCTCAGGCTCTGGCCCAAGCCCAGATGTGTATACAGCAAATTTGTGTTCCCACAGTCAAAGCCTGGTGAGCCCAAGTCAGCTGACTCAGGCCAGCTTTAATTGCTGTGTAGACGTACCCAGCGAGTGCAAATGATTTCAGTGGGCCTGCATGTGAGGGTAGTGTGTTAGATGTGATCCTCAAATTGTGTAGGCCTGATTCTCATCTCACCTTGGTGCAAGTCAAGGATTCATTCCATTGAAGTCAGTATAAAATCAGTGTGAGATCAGAATAGGTCCCAATAAAAACAAACAAAATTTACAAAGCCTGCTTTTGAGTGATATGGTCCAATGGCTTTTAATAATAAAAACCACGTTACGAATGGCCAAGAAATTAATCTTTAAAAAAGCTGCAGTACCCCTTGGGTATTAACTATTTTTCAAAGACATTTCTTCTGGATTTTTGGTTACCTCATTTAATATGTGTTGCCAGCTAGCAGAGCTGTTATGCTCCGTGGAGTAAATATAATATGCATTTTAAAAACATTTATAAATATGCATTCACCCAATGGACCAGAATGGCCTTGCGAGCTGGTTCTGATTTGTCTTGAGAGTAATTCAGTCTTTAAAAATAATTATAAATATACTGAGGTATATACTCAACACAATGCATGGGGATTTAGCCACATAGATTTCATTAACACTGATGAGAGGTGTGCGGCTAAATCTTTGCTATCAAGACATTGTGCATAAAGAAAAGCCAGCCTAATTATGTACTTACTTATTAAATCAGCACTGCTCAGAAGGGCATGAATGTTGATCAATTTTTATTTAGTCTTTTAAAAAAATTAAATTTATCACACACATACATACACACGTGTATGCACTATAGAATGGAGCATACTAACTGAAAATTAATTTTTGGTCTATTCATGAATCTTAAAAAACAAATCAGTGAAAATCATTTTTCAGTAATGATTGTTTGCAATATGCAAGTGGCAAGTGACCTCTGAGGAGTCTATCTTGGAACATGCAAATAATTCCATATAAATACAGACCCTGTTGCTTTTGTACTAGAATAAACAGACACTAACGTAAGGTCGACTCTGGCATATTTTGGTATTGTTGAGACTATGGCACATGCCACTGAAAGCCAGGAAATTCACACTTCCAGCTAATTCACTGTCTCAGCTCACACACTCTCTTAGCCTTTTAAAAACTTTCTTCTTTCGGCAATAGTGTGACTAAAGTGCAGTGCATCCTTATTAACTGAATGCACTGATTTTAGTGCATGCATTTGGGTCACAAACTGAGGAGTCTGCCTCTACAGTCTTGTTAATTTCTGGTCATGATAGAACACATCATCATTTTGGTTGTTGTATCAAAAACAATTGCTCATTTTCTTTACTATATTACAAGTGGTCCCTTTGTTCAATGGATGCTGCATGCATTTGCTGCCAAGTTCAGTGTCTTAACGTGTTGCTTCAATGTATCATTTGAAGACATCGGTGCCATCTACTAGATCATTGTATTATGGGGCTAAGTAAGGGCCAGCAGGGTAAAGGCAATTTATAACCCACATTGTGACATCAATCTAACCTAGCAACCTCCTTAGCAACACTGCCAAAGCATCACAATGTGGCCCCCATTGCTCAGATGATATGAAGATAGCAGTATTGTTAGGGTGGAAGGGCTGCCACTTTGGCCTAGCAACAAACTGCCTGACCTTGGGATCTATTGAAAGCTGATAAGCCAAGCAGAACAGAGAGAGCGCCACCAAATAACCCACCCCCTTGGGTTTCTGCCTGTTTCTTTTATCTGTTTCCTCAACAAATTCTTCAGTAAAAAAAAATATGGCTATCCATCCATCCAGTCTGCATGTATATTCAAGATTGCCTTTTTATGTTAATGGAAATCAATAACTATGTGGCTTCTGCACTGTGATTCTGAAATCTTAAAATCAATACATACACACCAAGAAAAAAAATCACTGGAAAAAATTCTAAATGGTAGCAAACAAATGACACAGTATTATAATGTACTATCTATATTTCAGGTGCTGAGCATTGAGCTGTGCCAGCTGCAAAGAGGGTATCGTCCCAGTCAAGAAAGCCAATTGTAGGCAGCTTGGCTATAAAGATTCTGTTACTTAAAATAACAAAATGGGCATAAATCACAGATTTTCCCCTTCTTTTTCATCTTGTTACTTACTCAAATGAGCTCCATCCACATGCTTTTGTGTCAGTTCTTCTCCACATGCAGCTGCTGACGTAAGGTAACATTTTTCTCTTTCTCTTATACATATGCGAGCGCGCGCACACACACACATATTCAAGAATGGAATCATCTTAATATCTGTCACGGGTCATCCCATGTTGGCAGGCTAACTTTATTTGAGAGATGTAAGGAGAAAGATGACCTAATTGGTCTTATCAGTATCTAACAATGATATTCCAAAAATGGGGGGTGTTGGGAGAGGTTAAATTAAATGACACTTCTTGAAGTATGGACACACTTACAATGATTTGACAGGAAACTGAGAAATAATACATTTGCGCATGCAAATTGCATATCTTATTTTGAATCTATTTCAAAATAGCTTATTTTGAAATTTGGCATGTATACACAGTGCCAAATTTCAAAATAATGTGTCTACACAGTGCCAAATTTCAAAACCTTGTGCAACGAGGTTTACCAGGATGGTGAAATAGCCTGCCAGTTATTTTGAAAAATATTTTGAAATAATGGGTGGCTTGTGTAGCATGGGGTAGCTATTTCAGGATACATTTGGTATCCTGAAATAGCTGTGCAGTGTCGGCGTACCCCTAATGATTAATAATTCCCTAATGATAAGGAAAAAAAGCCAAGGAAATTTTCTGAGAAGTGTATGTGTCTGGACAGGTGGCACTGAGTCAATATGACATGCTATGTATTCTGTGAGTGACTGAGAATAGCCTGGTGCAGCATCCTACTAAGTGAAATCTAGCTAGTAATATCAGCTCACCAGCTCCCAGTGAGTAATAACCCATCTTCTAACAAAGCCAACTTGTATTCTGGCTAGTTCAAGGACCAAGTTAGTGAGGATGACTCCCCATCCCCCACCACTGCATCAGCTGGACAGTCCGAATTGCAGCTGCCGTTTTACCCATTTAGTATTTGTGAGAAACAGATGACTTTAGTCATGTCATTATAACCATTATAGTTTTGTAAGTATGAGATACTTCTATAAAGGAAATTCACATTTGTACAGGCCATGTGTTTTTATATGTATACATCTGAGAAATCTCTATACATAAAGATCCCTGGCAAACTCACTGAACTTGGTTGTATGATAAGACAGAGAGCAGAGTTTGATTGCTCAGAGCTCCATTATAAAGTGGGAGAAAAGCCTGTTGAGAATCTTTGGGTTAAGTTTAGAGGTGGGAGCAACAAGGATGATGTTGTGGTTGGTGTCTAATATAGACCACCAGATCACGTGGATGAAGTAGATGAGGCTAACTGATAGAAGCTTCTCGATCACAGGCCCTGGGTCTCATGCGGGACTTTAATCACCGTGACATCTGTTGGGAAACCTATACAGCAGTACACAGACAATCCAGGAAGTTTTTGGAGAATGTTGGGGCCAACTTCTTGGTACAAGTGCTGAAGGAACCAACCAGGGGCCATGCACAGCTTGACCTGCTGCTCACAAACAGGGGGGAATTAGCAGGGGAAGTAGATGAGGGTGGCAACCTGGGAAGCAGTGATCACGAGATTGTCAGTTTCAGGATCCTGACAAAAGGAAGAAAGGAGAGCAGCAAAATATAGACCCTGGACTTCAGAAAAGCAGCCTTTGACTCCCTCAGTCAACTGATGAGTAGTATCCCCTGGGATTCTAACATGAAGGGAAAGGAATCTAGGAGAGCCGGCTGAATTTAAAGAAGCCTTATGGAAGACGCAGGAACAAACCATCCCGACGCGCACTAAGAAAAGCAAATATGATAGGTGACCAGCTTAAAATATGGTAGGTGACCAGTGAAATCCTTGGTGAGCTTAAACACAGAAAGGAAGTTTACAGGAAGTGGAAACTTGAACAGATGACTAGGGAGAGTATAAATATATTGCTCAAGCATGCAGGGGTGTAATCAGGAAGGCCAAAGCGCAATTGGAAATGCAGCTAGTAAGGGATGTGAAGGGTAACAAGAAAGGTTTCTACAGGCATGTTAGCAATAAGAGTGTGATCAGGGAAGGTATGGGGCCCTTACTGGATGAGGGAGGTAAACTAGTGACTGATAATGTGGGAAAAGCTGAAGTACTCAATGCTTTTTTTGCCTCTCTCGTGACAGAACAAGGTCAGCTCCCAGACTACAGCACTGGACAACATAGTATGGGAAGGAGGTGGGCAGCCCTTAGTGGACAAAGAACAGGTTAAGAACTATTTAGAAAAGCTGGACATACACACATCCATGGGGCCGTTTCTAATGCATCCGACGGTGCTGAGGGATTTGGCTGATGTGATTGCAGAGCCATTGGCCAATATCTTTGAAAACTCGTGGTAATCGGGGGAGGCCCCAGATGATTGGAAAAAGGCAAATGCAGTACCCATCTTTAAAAAAGGGAAGAAGAACAATCCAGGGAACTACCTCAATCCCTGGAAAAATCATGGAGGGGATCCTCAAGGAATCCATGTTGAAGCTCTTGGAAAAAAGGAAAGTGATCAGGGTTTCAACATGGATTCACCCAAGACAAGTCTTGCCTGACAAACCTGATTAGCTTCTATGATGAGGTAACTGGCTCTGTGGTTTTGGGAAAGTCGGTGGACATGATATACTTTGACTTTAGGAAAGCTTTCGATATGGTTTCCCACAGTATTCTTGCCAGCAAGTTAAGGAAGTATGGATTGGATAAATGGACTGTAAGGGGGGTAGTGATCAATGGCTCGATGTTTGGCTGGTGGGTCAGTATCAAAAGGAGTGCCCCAAAGGTTGGGACTGGGCGGGTTTTGTTCAACATCTCTGTTAATGACTTGGATGAGGGGATGGATTGCACTTTCAGCAAGTATGACACTAAGCTAGGTGAGGAGGTAGATACATTGGAGGGCAGGGATAGGGTCCAGAGTGACCTAAACAGATTAGAGGATTTGGCCAAAAGAAATCTGATGAGGTTCAAAAAGGACAAGTGCAGAGTCCTGCACTTGAGATGGAAGAATCCCAAGCATCGCTACAGGCTGGAGACCGACTAGCTAAGCAGCAGTTCGGCAGAAAAAAAACTTGGGGATTACAGTGGATGAGAAGCTGGATATGAGTCAACAGTGTGCCCTTTGTAGCTAAGAAGACTAATGGCATATCAGGGTGTATTAGGAGGAGCATTGCCAGCAGATCTAGAGAAGTGATTATTCCCCTTTATTTGGCACTGGTGTATTACGTTCAATTCTGGGCCACTGTGATGGGATGCCCCGGCCCCGCACTTCTGAGGCCCGGGCTCCAGCGCAGCAGGGAGGAAGACGGGCGGAGGTGCACGCATGCGCGGTGTGCTCGGCCACTGTGCGACAGCAGGGGTGGGGGGAAAGTGAGAAAGGCTCCAGAGGGAACGGTAGGCAGGACGCAGGCGCGAAGGAACGCCGGGTGGCTCGGCCGCTGACAAGGGGTGCGCCCCGGCGTGACGTAACACCAGGGCACCAGGATTTAAAAGAAGAAGGCTGGGGGGAAGAGGGAGGAGGCTGCAACCCCAGCGGGAACTGGGGAGACATCCAGAGTGAGTGACGGACGGGTGGAGGAAACCACGTCAGGGGAGAGGAAGCAGCCCAGGGCAGGGCAAGAGGCCCGTGGGCTAGCGCGTTTCGACAGAAAGCCCCATCAGCCGGACAAGACCCGGACAGGTCTACGTCCCTAGGGCCCTGGGCTGGGGTCCATGAGTGAGTGCGGGCCTGGAACCCCCTCTCCCCACCGCCAGGTAAAGGCTGTGTTGACAGAATCTTCATGGAGGGATTCCTTGGGTATATTAAACAAGACAGCACCAAAAAAAACTGATAAACTGTAAAATTTCGGTCAAGGTGGCCAATAAAACATATGGTGGCGACTTGAAACTTTTACAGCCCCCCACTACAGAAAGGATGTGGACACATTGGAGAAGGTCCAGCAGAGGGCAAACAAAATGATTAGGGGTCTGGAGCACATGACCTATAAGGAGAGACTGAGGGATTTAGGCATATTTAGTCTACGGAAGAGAAGAGTGAGGGGGGATTTGATAGCAGCCTTCAACTTCCTGAAGGGGGATGGAGAGAGGCTGTTCTCAGTAGTGACGGATGGCAAAACGAGGAGCTATAGGTCTCAAGTTGCAGTGGGAGAGGTCTAGGTTGGATATTAGGAAAAACTATTTCCCTAGGAGGGTGGTGAAGCACTGGAATGGGTTACCTAGGGAGGGGGTGGAATCTCCATCCCTAGAGGTTTATATGTCCTGCCTTGACAAAGCTTTGGCTGGGGTGATTTAGTTGGGGTTGGTCCTGTTTTTGGAAGAGGGTTGGACTTGATGACATCCTGAGGTCTCTTCCAATCCTATGGTTCTATAATTATGAATATTTGAAATAAGTATTTAATCATTTTCATTTGGTTACATGTTTCTTTTATATAACACTTGGTATCTTCAATTTAGCCACAAGCCATTGCTAGATGCAAATGAGTGGTAGACTTTAAAAGGTTAATATAGTTAAACTTGAAAGCTGACTTTGGTGCTATTGTAAAGTTCATGCATAAAATGGAGATGACTTTTTATAGGCAAGCCTTAGCACAAGTTTTACTGTTGTACATTGCATATGTTTATTGGATCAGATTTTGGCTCTGAGCCCTGGCAAGCCCACTGAACTTGGCTGTATGATGTGACAGAGAGCAGAATTTGATCCATTATGTGCTTCATAAAGTACATACGTTATGTGAATTGAAAATGGGTTCACACATGAGGCAAGGCTGAGAGAAATCACTCAGATAATTTAGTGCTCTCTCAGAAACTTCCAGAGTTTTTAAATTGGAAAACTGGCTAATTTTGTAATATTGAGCCCAATTGCATCACCCCCCAGAAAAATCCACAGGACGGGCTTCTCTGCCTCAGAGAATTTCCTCCAAATCTTCCTTAGGGCTACATCTAGGCTACATCCCTTTTTCGATAAAGGGATGTAAATTAGGCACGTCGATATTGCAAATGAATCCGGGATTTGAATTTCCCGTGTTTAATTTGCATAATGGCGCCCGCTGCTTTTTTTTTAAATGGGGCTTTTTCAACAAAAAACCCCACAAATAACAGCAGTTTAGATGGGGCATTTTTGATAGAAATGCCCCATTTTGAAAGATCCTGTACTCCTCATTTCCTGTTGAGGAGGACCCTGGAGCCACCAAAGAAAATGTACTTTGTTGGAAAGTCGTAGTTATTTATTATTATAGATTATGGTTTAGGTATATTTTATAATATTACAGTAATTTGATGTGTAAAATGATTTGCTCATATTAAATACTTTTAAAATTAATTTTACATAATTTTTAATTTAAATATAAATTTAAGGTACTTTTAAATTTTGTGTGTGATACGTAACTTGTTTTGTTGAAATAAAAACAAGTATAGACCATGGTCCATCAAATAGAACAGGCTTCTGTGAAAATTTCAGATACTTTGCAAGTTTGAAATTTTGCATAAAGATACAATTATTCATGCAATTGCCAAAAATTGACATATTTATTGATACAAAATTAATATACATTTTGTGATTTTATTTGGGAATAAATAAATAAAAACCAAAATATTAACAAAATAACCCCTTACTCTCCTCCAGAGCCAAGGCCTCTCCCAACCTAATGCCTCCCTCCTCCCCTAGAGCCAGCCCACCCAACCTAATCCCATCCCCCCCAAGCTAGGCACTTCCAGCCCTCCCCAACCTAATGCCTCCTCCCTCCCCCATAGCCAGGCACCCCCAACCTAATGCCTCCCCTCTCCCCCAGAGCCAGGCACGCCCATCCCCCACTAACCTAATGCCTCTCCCCTGCCCCAGAGCCAGGCACTCCCAGCCCCCACAACCTAATGTCTCCCTCCTCCCCCAAAGCCAGGCTCTTCCAGCCCATCCCCCCCAACCTAATACCTGGGTCCAGGAGTTGATGTTGCCACCTGAGGCACTGGGGCGGCGTGAGCACAGAGGCCAGCTGTGAGTGCCTGCTGGAGAGACCAGCACAGAGCGCCCAGCCAGCCGTGAGCATGTGCGTGGAGCAGCCCGGCTGGCCATAAGCAGTTGCTGAGGCTCACAGCTGCCTGGCCAGCTGTGAGCTGACACTTGGCCATGTGCTCCGAGCAGCCAGTGGGCCGCACTTCATTCTTTTATAAAATTGTTCTGGAGGGCTGCAAAAAATTTTGATTGGGATGCATGCAGTCCTCCAAACACCAGTCTGACATGCCAGCTCTACAGCATTGTCCAGGGTAGGGGAAGTGACAATGTGAAGGGCTTGGGGAGAGGGGTCACAAAAATGCAAATACAACCTCTGACTGACTCTCTTATCCCTTGAATTCCCTTCTTGGCTTCAGAGGGAACAGTATGCATTCCTTCTGGCCCTGGCCTGCCTGCTCACAGCCTAGCCCCTCTTTGGGTGTGGGGAGGGACAGTGCCACAGATGGCTGAGCCCCCACACTCTGTGGGATGAAGTACTCCTTCATGCCTGGATTTCAGACGGACCGTGTATAGTTTATCTATTTCCCCATGTATGGTACTCTGGTGATCTGTAGTAGATAACATTTGCAATGCACTTTGTAAAATATATCAGAAGCATCTCATCTCTCCTGCTAGTAAGCAACACACAGCCCTCTGCAAAATATTCACATCATGGGCTGGGCAGTCTGAGCTCTTTCCATTCCCAGCATTGGTATTCCCAGGCTCCAAATTTGGCTAGGTCTGTTGCAGTGCCAGTGCAGTGCCATCCATCAGGTAAAACTCCAGTGTAATGTGACAAGAGGGATTGCCAGTGGGACCCAGACACCAAGAAGGTGACTTGCTCTCTGTGCTTGCAATTACTCAATGTGGTTCATTCCTTTCCAGCTTCTGAATAATTGGGGAAAAGACCAAAGTCAAGAACAACTGCTCACCAAGAAGGGATAAAAGATTCCTTCATGAATCCATTCAAGATGGAGGTGATGTACACATTTGATTTTTTTAGAAATGGGTAAATTTAAGTTGCTTGTAACAACAGTGCATTTTTAAACAACAAGCTAAATTAATCCTTAAAATATTAAATCTTTAGCTCATGCTTTTAAAATCCTCTGAGTCCCAGAGAGGGATATGAATGAAGCTGGGCCATAGAGGCCAAAAAGAATTGCTCATATTCCACAAAGGGAAAATAAAATCCCAAGTCTCTACTGAAGGCCAACACCAACCAGAAGTTTGTGAGGCAAAGATGAGGGAGGGAATATGGGAAAGCTTGGGATACTTGTATCCCCGGTCTTTGGTTGAGTCACTAATGGCAGGGTGGCAGACTCAGAATTGGGGTCTAATTCAGCTCTGGGATTTAGGTTTACAGCCATTACTGGTGTACAGCATGTTAAAATCATATGTAACTACCTAGGAAGATGCAACATCACTTGAACACATACATGTTTTTGGGATGAAAGGGGAAGCAACTCAGTGTTTGAAAGTGGAATGTAGCTCTATAAGGATCTTTGGTGCCTGTGGCTAATGCCAAAGCCAGGTTTTTCAGCTGACACTGGTGCCTTCAGGCTCGGAGGGGAAGTGGGAGGAGGGACTGGAAGGAGGGAGTGTTAGTCGTATTGTGCAGTGAAGCCACAAGATGTCAGGAGTCTGCTGCTCTGATTCACTAATGTAAAGCTGGGTACAGAGTGTTTTAAGAGATGAGGACCGACTGCAAGGTTTTTTAGAACTGTCCTGTTTCTTAACTAGGCTGTTCTGCTTCGCTCCGTGTACCCTCTGTTTCTCAGTGCAAAGGAGTGAGCAAGCAAAGGAAAAATTCTCCCTCTTGGGATAGCAGCTTTTAGTCCCTTGCTTTCATGGCTTGCTGACTCCCTTACCTGAATGTCTATAGGCATGTTTCTTCCTTTTTAATAGTACTTGGTTTCTGGTGGAGGCTTCCATTTGGGGTCCTGTTAGTTACAGCATATTATACAATCATTGACCAACCCACACACTGTTTTCAGCAATCTGCATCACATATTCCCTTACAGCTCTCCCATGTGAAATTCAAAACTGGGCTGGTCACGTATAAGAGAGCAGCAGTTTGCTAAAACAATCACATTAATAAAACTGTGAACACAATCTTACAAACTGGTCATGAAACAGCACTGGGATCACCATCCGAATTCACGTTATGCTTGAACAGTGTTACAAAATAAAGGAAAGTGAATAATGTGTATTTCCCATTGGCAGCATGTGTTCTTCTAGTGAGTACTCAGATGTCATTAAACACACTGAGTGAAATGTGAAAACATGGCAGGATTCTTCTAGTGTGGGATAAACCCGTTCCCTGCAGGTAGAGTGCATTCATGTGGGGTCTATTAGCTATTTGTGCCTAAGGTACATTACAGAGTCTGCCCATAATTCACAATGAGAAATACCCTATTTGCATGGTTCAGTCCCTATGCAGTAGTTAGGGCTCAGGTAATTGCTGTTCCTTGCATAGAAATTACACATGGGCCAAGAGAAAGCATTCTTTCTAAACCAGACTAATAACAGAGCTAACATCTGGAGTTTTTGAGGGGCATTATCCATGGGAACACCAATAGCAACCATTCTGTTGTTTTCAGTCAAAGCAAGAACAAACTGGTGGCCCGGGAAACCTGCTTCATCTCTCTCTCACATGATATATTCCGCCACACACTTGTCTATACATGTAGAGTGAAACCCTCTTATAGAAAAGTCTTTTACCCCGTCCCCTTCCCCTCCACAGAATTGCCTTATTATAATCAGGTGTTCCCTGGAACCTGGAGACCCACACAGTGCGTGAAACAATCTGGGGCCTTCAGGGCCTGATTCTTCACTGCTTTGCTCCTATTATTGTTGCTTACACTTGTGCAAACTGCTGCTGTTCTGAATTGGGAACACTACACTCAATTCACACAATTGTAAATCGCGACATGAGGGACAAGGCAGCAGAAAGATACTCCCACATTCTACCACAATATAACTCAGGTTTTATTATAGGAAAGGGTGTACATAAGATCATCCTTCTTAGGCAATCTCCTGCCTCGAGGTACCTTCTCTTATATATTGAGTCTGGTTTACCAGGCTGTTACATCAGTTTTATGATAGCAAAATGCCTTTGACTTGAATGGAGCTACACTGACTTCAACGGAGTCACACCAATATGAAACTGGTTTAATGGAGTGGTGAACTGGGCCCATTGAGTGCAGCTGATTTCTATCTTTGAAGACTAACTGTACTCACTGAATCCTTGAGTCATCTCAAGTCAGATTTCACTGTATATCCAACTTCCCTAGAAACTGCTGGTTCTGTGGATAAAACTGTGCATGTATGCACCAAGTTATTCTTTGTACTTTGTCCCACAGCTGCTCTGCTCCTGTCACTTGAAATCTCATGTGCTATTTTTTTAGTTTGCTGCAAAAGATTGTTTAAAAAGAGTGTAATAATCTGTTAAAACGATCACTTGCATGTGAAAATATTCAGTGTTCTGCACCCTTTGGTCACTTCAGGTGCATACACCAGGTATGTTCTTGATTTTGCTACATGTTTTGCTCAGTGGATCCAGCTGGCTCACTGTGCAGGTCATGGTCTTTGCTTTTTGTCCATAGCTACTCCTGAAGCTGCCTGGATATTAGATGAGTGGAGTGAGGCCTCCTCTCTAAAATCAGGCAGCTGGTGTGAGCAGTTGAATGCCTGTTGGCTCATGGCAATCTGTATACAACGTATGAGGGAAACAACTAGACCATGGACTCTTATGATGCTCCCTAGCCAAGACATAATTGACAGTTTGAGGCTGAGCATGGCTCTTTGTCTGCATCCCCTACTGATCCCTAACACACAATGGAACAATCTTAAAATGAAACTGGATAGAACTTTCAAACATTCCTCAGTGATTTTGGAGCACAAGTCCTTTGCCTTTCAGAGTGGCACGAAAGGTTTCCCCTCTACCTCCTCTTCCCCATTTTTAAATGTGAAATGGAGGCTCCACAGGTTAAGACAGGACCTATAGCAGCCATTGTGTGGGCTTTGTGCAGCTGAAACATTCTTGCATACCAGAATACTGGGACAGAACAATCTAGTATTGGAGGGTATTTCTACACTATAGCCATATGGTGAAGCCAGGATGAGTCACTATAAGTTAATAGTAGAAAATATTTGGGGAAAAGGGGAAGGTTGTATGGAAAGAGGTAATATAATATCCAGGGTTACAGCAAGTCAAAGGACAGTTCAGACCGGTGGTCAGAGTTCATACAAAAAGTCCAATAGCCAGGAGATCCAATCCAAGAGGAAAGTACAACAAGGCTATTGGCAGGGCCAAGCAGGGTCCAAATAGCTGCTAGCCGGCAAAGACTTGTGTTCAGACAATGTGAGAAAGTGAGCAAAAATTGTTTACATTGTCACCAGCCAATCAGGGTCAAGACCTATGTTTCCTCTAAGATTTTCCAAACATGAGCAGAGTGAGTTTTGGCTTGTGCACCAATATTGAGGTCATGTGCGCTGGTTTGGATGTGTGCCACCGTGGCACCCAATTTATTAACACACACATGTTCCCAACCACTGGAGCGGACACCTCCTCTCCTCCGCCATGTGGTATGTCCCATTCCCGGCCACCAGAGCAGACACCCCCTCATGTGGCTGGTCCTGTTCCCAGCTGCCACAGCAGGCCCCAGCCCCTCTTGCCATGCAGCAGCTCAAGCCACCGGAGCAGGTCTCTCCCCTGCTACACCTACACGTCCAGTCCCAGCCCCCCGCCACAGCGGCTCCCTCACCACGCTGTCTTAGCCGGCCCTGCCTGCCAGAGCAGTTGCCTGCCACATGCGTGCTGTTGCGCAGCTCTCCAGAGGAGGTGAGCGGAAGAAGAATTTTTTGTGCATGGTCACACAGGCGTACATCTTAATGGGAACATTGGTCAAGACCTGGATGGACAACAAGCCACCCATGGACCAGACGCAGTTCACCAGCGTTAGCCCCTGGTAGGCTGTCAGATGCTTTTTTTCCCTGCATGTCCACAGATAAAAATGCTCCCATTGGCTGCAGTTTGCAGTTCCTAGCCAATGGGAGTTGCAGGAAGTGGTGGCGCACCCTGTAGTGCTTCCAGCAGCTTCCATTGGCCAGAAACAGTGAACCGTGGCCAACAGGAGCTGTGAGCAGCCATACCAGCTAACATGCGGGTAAATAAAGTGTCTAGACGCTCACCTGGGGCTAACCCTGCTGAACCACATCTAGCTTGTGGGCTGCTTATTGCCCACCTCTGGTCAAGACTTGCTCAATCAGGAAGAAAATTGCAGAATCCTAGGAACTGGCCCAGCCATATCTGTGAATTCCCCAGACTATAGATAAATAGCTGTAGCATGATGGCCAAAGCTGCTGCTCAAGAACCCTGTGGATCTGAGCTCAAAATCCTACTGGCTAAGTAAGAATATGTTTATACTACAGGATGGGACTGTAGTGGTATAGCTCTGGCCCTATAGCTATGCCAGCATAACCCTTTTGTGTAAACGCAGCCTACAGCAATAACAGGGGATCCAGTGTCACTGTAGGAACACAGTCATGACAACATTAGTTCGGCTGATAGAAGTATTCTTCTGCTGGTCTACCTGTGTTGCCAATGTGGATTAGATTGGCATAACTACACCAGTTAGCAGTGTAAATAGCTATGCTGAATAACTTTTAAGTACAGACCAGTCATTCACTTACTGACATGAAATACTTTCTAATGAAGTACTTGTTCTGTCCATCATGAGCAGAGGCTTTCAAGTATGTACCCAGGGTCCAGGATAGGCAAATCTGGCCTGTGCTGCTGGGCTTCACTCCTAGTGTTACACAAACTATCTTTCATCTACCTTTCTCTTGTGCTGATGCAGTCACAATTCCCCACCAGCTATACCCTCAAGGGAATGAAAAGTATGCACAGTGTTCAAATGAAACCTAATTTGCCAGAGCAACATGAAGAAATCTGAGACATGGGATAGTTTATTTGCATTTGTTTTCTTGTTCTGGGAAGGGTCAATGACAGTGGATCTTGGAGAGGGAGGTTTAGAACGTGGCTTTACAGTCTTCATTGTATTGGGGAGCAGCTGGCTTAAGCTCAGGTTATTGGTGGTAAGACAGACTTTTATCCCAAAACAGTGGTTCAATTTTGGGCCAGTAGTGAATGGAAATAATGCTGCTGTTTGTCAGCAGCTTATGTGAAATTATTTGTATGCCAACAAGTTCTTATGGACATGACTTTATGTCACAAAAACCACAACTACAGTTGGTATCTCTTGTCTTACTGCCAGAATCAGCGGAGAGACCTGGTGCTCTTTAATGACAAAACTCTCAATGATTCCAAAAGGACTGAGACTTCATCTGAACACAAGACCTGTCCTCTCCGTTCTAGAGGTCAATGCTATCTGTCAGGACTGAGAGCATGTCTTCACTACCTGCTGGATTGACTGGCAGCAATTGATCGAGCATGGGTCCATTTATCATGTCTAGTATAGACACCACAAATCAAACATTGAGTGCTCTCCTGCTGACCCCGGTACTCCACCAAAATGAGAAGAGTAGGAGGAGTCAATGGGAGAGCGTCAGCTGTCAACTTACCGGTGCAAAGATACCATTGTAAGCAGACCTAATTCAAGTAGAGGAAGTTGTCTAACTTAGATTGATGATCTGCAGTAGTATAGATGGCCTGAGGCTCATTAGTGGAGTAGCATGGAGAAGCTTGCACATTCTGCAACTGCCGTGGCTATTAGATTTATGTTTGTGCAACCAACTTTGGATCTTTCACCAGCACATAGTTTTTTTAAAAATACCTCTTCTCTTTTCATAACTTTAGAAAATATGGATGTTCCAGTCTTTTCCTCTGTTTTCAACCACTGGTCAGGCAACCAATGAATGGATGGATACCACAAAGTGAGGAATACTAATGCACACAAAATAGATGAAGTTTAAGGATCTAATCTTGCCCCCCTTTTTGTTATTTACTGTTTCACTGAAGTAAATAGGAATGCACACATCAGTAAAACTTGCTATGTGAGTAATGGTTGCAAAACTGAGCTATACAGCTTTAGGTATCTACAGAATTCAGCATTGCCATGCAATGGTTCACATCCTGCATTTGGTATTGTAATCAGAGCATTTTAGTTAATTAAAATAAATGCATATTTTAATGACAAAGTAGGGCATATAGTTGATTTTTACGGTGTTGTCTTACACTTGCAAATACAAGGAATATCAGAGAGGCAAGGATGGCAGCCCGCAAGTCTGTTAGGGTTAGGATTAGGGTTAGAGACTGTGTACACTTGCCAAGTTACAGCTTCACTGTGTCATGCCACAACAACCTTATGTATGTGGTCACACTGAAGACCACAACTTGGTCAACAAAAGAGCAGTGTCACATGCAGGGTACCTCAGGAAATTATAGTGCTGCCTTTTTTTCTTAACAACACATTTCCCAAAACCATATGGAGAAAAAGGGCTAAAGACAAAGTGACATCTCTTTCTTGGTGGATCTTGCTTCCATTTCAAAGAGGATTGGGGGTGTAAAAATAGTAATGAGATATGGAAATTGTTACCCATCTTAACAGTAAACTTTGACATGTGCTTGTGTCCCAGGCTGTCTCACTAAATAAGATACTATTCTGGCCTACCAGAATTAGGTTGCGGGCTATATATCACAGTCAGCAAACAGACTAGAGAAGTAGGAGCTTGATTTCTAGAGTGACCAAAACAAAGTCAGGTGTGCAGATTACATCAAACTGTATCAATAGGTAACATTCAAGAGCCTCTACCGCTGTGGATTGTACCTCCAGTTACAAATGAGCTGTGTCTACATTGGCACCCCTTTCCGGAAAAGGGATGCTAATGAGACACTTCAGAATTGCAAATCCGCGGGGGATTTAAATATCCCCCGCGGCATTTGCATGAACATGGCTGCCGCTTTTTTCCGGCTCGGGGTTTTGCCGGAGAAAAGCGCCAGTCTAGATGCGATCTTGCGGAAAATAAACCCTTTTCCGGAAGATCTCTTATTCCTTGAAAGTAGGAATAAGAGATCTTCCGAAAAGGGTTTATTTTCGCAGATCGCGTCTAAGACTGGCGCTTTCTCGGCAAAACCGAGCCGGAAAAAGCGCAGTTATGTTCATGCAAATGCTGCGGGGAAAATTTAAATCCCCAGGGCATTTGCAATTCCGAAATGTCTCATTAGCATCCCTTTTACGGAAAAGGGTGCCAGTGTAGACACAGCCACTAAGTTCTGATTCTAAAAAACCTGGCTCTCATTTCTCCTCCTTGCTTTTTTTCTAAGTATTTTGAAATACATTTCTACTTGCATGCAACAGAAGCCCGTTGAAATTTTGTAAATGTACAATTAGTTATGGGGTCCTCAACTTCTATTGATAATGTTCCTTCTGCCCCTTTTGAGACCTTCCTTCTTCTTAGCCAAGTGCATACCCCACTAAGCTTCACATCTCAAGCATCGTGTTTAAAGCCAGACAACACTTTTCTGTCAATGTTTTTGAATGAAAAATGCTAATTCTGAAACACTTAAGTGTTTTGCAAATGTATGTTGTAAACTTGTATTTTAGAAACAAAACATTTTGATTCAGAGAAGTCAAAATGATGGATTTTTTTTCCAAAAAATCCTTCAATTTTAAAAAGATGCAAAAACTAAAAGCTTGAAATCAGAATGAAATTCAAGCCAAAGAAAATTTTCCTTTGGCTTTGCAATTTGCTGAAAAATTCATTTTTGAATCAATGAGAAAGGATTGTTATTATTATTTTGCTTTTTATTAATCAGAACAGTGAACAAGTTAAAAAAACATTAGTCACACATCTCTAACTATGTCACCTTGTCATGACTTGAGATTTGCTTGCAGAGAATGTAGAAAACACATATTTCCTGAGGATGGAAGTCAAGACTGAATCTGAGCAGCTCTGCCTGAACCAGCTGCCTGACTGGAGCCAACTGATATTGCTGCAGGCATTTGAAGGTGCAAAGGGATATTTTATAAGAAAGAAAGAACTCAGATATGAAGTCATGTCCCTAAGCGAACATTAACAATAATTGGATGATGACGTTATTTTGACTGAACTAAAAACTCATATGTGATAATTAGTATTGCATGATTTTACAATGCAGACGAATGACAGGTCAAAAAGAATGTTTTTCTGTTCAACACAGTTTAGATCTAGGCATTAATTTATTGTCTCTTGGAAGACAATGCAAAGAAGAAGATTTTGTTAAGTGAATCAGAATTTTGTTTTTGCAAACTATTTTTTCCAAGAAAAATACAGTCACCACAATTTGATTTATCACTCATTGTTTTCAGCATAGACATAATTGAACTTTGTATTAAATACACCTGTGGGTACTGAACATAGTGATCGAGCACTTTTTATTTTTCTCATTCTAGAAATGTTCTTCTTACAAAATTAGTTGACGCAAACTGAGTGTTAATGTGATAGGATGGATCATTTTAAAAATAAACATTAAAAGGACCTGTGTTCCATCCACTCAACCATTTCAGAGAGGAACAAGGACAGCAATGTGTTAGAAATGCTGCATGGTGTAGTGTGGTTTCATGCTTCACATTAGCGGAAAAAACAAGTAGACGCCAGCACAATTTGTAAACCAATTACAGTCTCTGGAATTGATGGTCTTGTGCTGCTAACAGGGGTTCTAAGAGAATCAGGTGTTTGACTACTGCAATGACTAAACCAGGAGAGACAATAAATTAAGTGCCATTCAGACCGGCAAAGAGAATATTAAGTTTCTTACTCTAAATTAACAGCAAGTCATTAATTTAAACTTTGAAGTTTCATTTTGAGCCCAGAGCAGCATGTAGCATTGTGCCTCGTTTACTGGAAAAACAATGCTAGATTAAAAAGAAATCTCAAAGTATAAAAATCCTTTCTTAAATGGGGCTTGCATTGAAGAGACCACAAATGCAGATTTCCCATTGGATCATATGATGGACCTAACCCTGCCTGAAGACCATGCATTATTACAGGCGTTATTTGGTCACACACATGATCTCTCTCACACACAAAAAAGTACTTCTACAAAAAAGGATATTTTACTTATGCAGAAATGGGAGCTAGAAGTTTTTGGTTTTTCTCAAAAGAGAACTAAGCTTCGCTCTTGCTCTAGTGATTGGATTAGGTAAAGATGAGGTCACCACATTTGATGTTGTCACACAGAGACAATATTTATGGAGAATTTGCTCATTCTAATTAACAAAATAGAAATTGTTTCATTTTCTTGAAATTAAGATCCTTGAATTTGTTCCTCTTTTGATATTTTTTCAGTGGCTATGTTTGCTTTACATTAAAATAACCACTAATATTACCATTAAGGATAATCCCTCCAGCAGCCACAGTATGACATTTCTATATTAATCTTTTAAGCATTTTAGAAAAGCAAGATTTCATGTTTTAATAATCACAGAGTTTTTCTCCAGGGAGTTGTAAAAATTTATGGGGTCTTTCTATCCTATTTGACTTTTACATCTTTAGAGTTTGGTGCTAATGGCCCATTCAGCCAACTTACTTTTTGACTCCTTTTTTTATTTCTCTTTCATCTTCTTGTACAAGAAAAATTGCTTCCACACTGTATGCTGTTGCAGATGCTATTCAAGTGGCAAGTAATTTCAACCCAACTAGGTGAAAAAATAATTTACCCTTATTTCAAAATCATTGGGGGAGTCTTCACTGTATACATGTACATATCAACCTTTTAATTCTTAATTACAAAGGAGTAGTGGCTTACCTTAAAAGGCAACACCAACATATGGGAAACAAACAGGAAGAATTAGAAACAAACAGCTTTCAACTTCCTGAAGGGAGGTTCCAAAGAGGATGGAGAGAGGCTATTCTCAGTAGTGACAGATGGCAGAACAAGGAGCAATGGTCTCAAGTTACAGTGGGGGAGGTCTAGGTTGAATATCAGGAAAAACTATTTCCCTAGCAGGGTGGTGAAGCACTGGAATGAGTTACCTAGGGAGGTGGTGGAATCTCCATCCCTAGAGGTTTTTAAGTCTCGGCTTGACAAAGCCCTGGCTGGGATGATTTAGTTGGGGTTGGTCTTGCTTTAGACAGGGGGCTGGACTCGATGACCTCCTGAGGTCTCTTCTAGCCCTAAGATTCTATGATTCTACATAACCATGCATTTTTTATTAGGGCATTGTCCAGTGAGTTCTTTTTAAATATATCTTTTCTCATTTTCATTAAAAAGGTTTCTCTCACTCTCTGGAATGAGCAGCAAGATAGCAGGAATAGATCCCATTTATTTGTTTATTATATTTTTAAAAAACTAAAAAATGTGCCTCTGCAATACCCCTAAGAGCCTTCATCAAAAACCATTCAAGCCAACGAAATCCAGCCATTCAACTACACCCACCCTTTCCCAATATGGAAGAAAATTGATTGTCTCAGTAGCATGCCGTGACAGCCATCACATTTAAGTCATTTTGGACCAAAAGGCTGCAGTAATTCCAAAATGGAAGGGGAATGACACAAGAGCAACTTCCTGCTATGTGAACCAATGGGACTCTGGCTCAATTGGTGACCATGAGGCAGAAGTACTGCACAGGAATAGAAAGCATGTCTTAAAGCATTCAGAGTTGTAGCAGGCAGAACCAATACCTCAGCTCCCAAGCAGAAGCCAGCCCCAGGGCAAGTCACAGAGCCATGGTGTAACCTGCTTCCAGACGTTGCACGCAGTGAGTGGGTAACCATGTCCTGTGCTGACTTATGGTTCTCAGTGGGGTTGAGTTGTATTCCACTGGAAAGTACCCAGTAGAGAGTGACTTAGAATCACTGTGCTTGCAAAAAGGGAAAGAGTCCTTCTGCATGAGGTGTCTATTGCCTGTTCCCTTTGTGATCTGTAAATACAGCAACTCTGTTGTGTTGGATGGAAATAACTGAGTTGTTATATGTTCCAGGTATGAAGGGCTCTTGTTCACCTGCATGCTGGTAGTAAGAATTTGTCCCCATTTGTGGAATAATGAGGATTATATTTACTGCCCGGTATCTTAGAAGGGTGTGGATTCATTATCTGCTGAAAAGCACAATTATAAATGCTACACTTTATTTATGATACAGTGCAATTATTGTTCATGATGTCAGTTTTCTCTTGCTTTCTCCCTCTCTTCCCCCCACATACATTTTCATCTTTCTTAGGGTTTTAGAGTAAGCAGAATATTACCTGGCAACATGTTTGCAAACATGACACCAGGCAACTGGGTTAGCATAAAGAGTTAATGTGCTCTACTCTTTCTCCCCAACAGAGACCCACGCTGAAAGCTTGCTGAGCACCTCTTGCTGAGGTTACTTTAGTAACAACCTGAAACAGTGGCAGGGATAAACAGGTTCGTAGCGCCCCAGACTCCCCTGCATCTGAAATTCAGTGTCCACAGGAAGTGGGGGAAATGTATGGGAGATGGTTACAGCTCCCTGTTTCTGCACCAGCTTTGTCCCAGCATCAGTTGGAGGTGGGGTAGCCTTAGTATGGAGTCAGTTGCCCCTGCAGAAATCACAAAACCTGAAGAGGCAAGCCAGGCCTAGACTTGTGAGACAGGAGGTGCTACTGTTAGGTGAGTGCAGAGGAGCTAACTGCCCTGCCCCACACACCAAGGTCATCTGTCTATCACACTAGGTCAGCATCAGGATTGCAGTGCCTGGGCAGTGGGCAGTGCCTCCTTTCCCTACAACACAAAATCATGTCCAAGAAGCTATTATCTGATTTACTGCAATTACACTAGAAATTAATACAGTGCATTCTTTGAGTCAGGTAGAGCAAACTAGAGGATGCCCTCTCATACATGACTGGCATATGATCCCTAAGAAATGGTAGAGGAACAACACTGCACAGCATATGCTTTGGTTGCCTTCTTCAGCTTCTTGGCAGTACACTTTGTACTGTAATTGTCCTTTCAGTTTTAACAACATGAGGGTGATGCCATTCTTTTTTCTGGCTTCAAGAAAAATAGAACACACATTTTAAAGAGAGGAAAGAAAAATTTAATAACTGGAGTTCTGTCCCACACTATCAACCCTGGATTGGTATCCCACACTCAAAGCCTGAAGGAAAGCCACACTAATATCACAATGCCAACACAGACAATAAGGAGACTAAACCTTCCCAGATGCTCATAACCAGTCTTCTGTCTGCTGCTGAAAAAAATCCCAACCCCTTCATTCTTTGTCCCCTGAACTATCGTCACCTTCCATTACACGGTATGAAATGACGTGCGAGGCTTTCCATGGTGATCAGCGTTAATCACTGAAGATGACTTTCAAAACCAATAATGTTTATAATCTCATTTAAACCACATCAAACAAAGGCCTGGAGTCTCCTCTTACGTACACCAGGCTAACTCCATAGATGCCGTTAGAGTTACTCCTGATTTACACCAGCAACAATGGTATCAGATGGGAGGGCATTTTGTAGAAGACGAGGAAAACAGATCAAAGTCAACAGAAGGGGAAGTCTCAGTGAAGCTATTTTCTCCATTGTTGGGTGCATTCAGCTGTCTCATCTTGTCAAATCAGCAGAGTATCATGTAGAGTAAGGGAGTGTGGCCTGCAAGGCAAAGCCTCTGCCATCATAAAGCAACACATATTCCACACCCATATTTTGCATTAACATTTTAGGTCATCATAAACACAAGATAGCTCACTGTTGGCTCACTGCTTCGAATCCTTGGTCAAAGGGACATCTTGTTGGCAAAAGGACGTTTGGCTTTTATTAGCCTTCAGTCTCCTTTGATACTGTTAGTCGCTAGGTGTTGCTGACCTGCCAGTGGGCTCTTTCACAGAAAGAGAAGGAGCCACTCTGTATCTGTCCTCCGCTCTTCATATGAAGGTACAAGGGGCTAAACTCATGGCTGGCCCTGAGCGTGGCAAAGCCGCTCTGTCCTCTTCAGCACCCGCTGAATTGCTTTGTTCCTGTGCAGGTCTCTCTTCTCGCAACTTGACCTTCTGGACAAGTAAAAGAAAGTCCAACAGGAGAACCAGTGTCTTTACACCTAGTCTTCAGCCCCGTCTCTGGGTCCTGTGGTCTTCAAGCTCTTCTCTCAGGGCTTCAGATTGTCCTGGCTCCCTTATGTCAGGGGGCTTCACAGCATCTTCCTGCAGTGTGGTAGGGTGAACCCAAGCTCACCCACTACACTGAATTCCAGTCCAGGATGCTGCAGACAAGCAGCCATGTTTTGCTTCATCGGATACCTCACCATTGCCTTCCAGGACTCTTTCTTACCATTTGCAATCTTCAGGCCTTTTCCCAGCCCCTTCCTGAGCACTTTGCCAAGAGCAGCGCCCCCCCCCCAAGACTTCTCTTCAGAGTCATACACACAAGTTTGCTTCAGTCCTGCATCTTCCAAGTGTCTTTCTCCCTTTCACCCCAGGCTTCCTGCTCACCTGTGGGAGTCTTTCTGCTCCCTCACTGAGGGTGCATCTACACAGCACCCTAAACTCAAAATAAGATACACAATTTGCGCTGTGCAAATTGTGTTATCTTATTTTGATTGTATTTCAAAATAGCATATTTCGAAATTTGGCACATCTACACAGCGCCAAATTTTGAAATAACACACTAATTCGACATATCCCTTAACCCTCGAGGGATACCGAAATAACATGCCCATTATTTTGAAAAAACATTTTGAAATAATAAGCACATTTAAAAGACACGGGGTAGCTATTTGGGGATATTTCCGGTATCCCAAAATAGACATGCTGTCTAGATGTACGCGCAGAGCTTTCCACTTTCTGCTACCAAGAGAGTGACTGGTCATGGCAGAATTCTCCCTCCTCTTCTTACAGCCCCATTCTGCTGCCAATTTCCTCTCTTTATAGCACCACCCAGCTCCTTCCCTGCTGGATTTCATTCTTGACGCAGCCTCCAGGTGCAACTAGGTGATTGGCTGACCTCTCAAGCCAACATTAACCCTTTCACCATCTGTATGGTAGAAACCCCAGAATAAAAGTTGATGGAAAAGAGTCAGCTAAAGATTATGGATTAAATTCTGGCTCCACCGAAGCCAATGGCAAAACTCCACTGAGTAGAGGATTTCGCCCAACAGAGACAGAGTAAGTGATGTTTGCATCTCTATGGATTTTAAAAAGCAGCTTTTGCCATGCAGCTGCAGTGCAATATGTCCTAACATGCCAGAATCCTCTTTGCATGTAATTGAACCTAATAGAACCTTCCTTGTTCATCTCATCCGAATCCGGTAACTATCTATCTTCTTCAGCATCTTAATTCAGAAGACTGCTTTGGATTGTCCAAGCCTAGGGTATTTCCTTTAAATCTGTTCTGGACAATTTTCTCCACCCTTTTAGACCTTGTTATTGCATATCTTTGTGATGGCTCCTCTCTTTAGCTACATCTTCACTGCAAGATAGGGGTGTTTGTACAATAAGCTAATTATCTTGATGTAAAACCCTAGAGCAGACACACCGTACAGGTAGTTTTTATCACAGAGTAGTTAGTCAAGATCAACCCCAGATGGGGGAGGTGGTATATAAGATTGATCTTATATAGTAAAAACTGCCTATGACATGTCTCCACCAGGATTTTACACTGAGGCTACATCTACACTACAGCACTTACAACAGTGATGCTGTAGCACGTGGTGGAAATGCTGTAAACTGATGGGAGAGAGCTCTCCTGTCTACCTGGAAGGTAAGTTGGTACAACTCAGTGGTCGGGAACTACTGGTAGATCTTGAAGCCTCTGACAGGTGATCCTGACAGGTTTGGCCAAGAGACTATCAAGTGCTGGCACTTCAGCTGCCCCTCCCCCTACTATGGCACATCTTCTGCCCTTTGCCTTGGAGCTGCCTCCACCCACCCTTGCTTGCTGTGCAGGGGAGGGAGAAGAGGGGTGCTGATGTCAAGGTGCCCCCTCTCCCACTCCGTATCCTATCTCCACAGAGCAGGGTGGGGCACCACAGGACTTGAGATGGAGTTTGCTGGCTGCTTCTGGGAGTTGTGCAGGAACAGGTCAGGGGTGAGCCTGTCTTAGCCCCACTGCACCACCACCCAGAGCCACCTGAGGTAAGTGGTGCCCAGTCAGAGCCCACATCCTGAAACTCTACCCCTGTCATGAACCCTGTAGGCCGGTAGCCTCGGGGCCGGGGGGGGGAGGGGCTCCCCCTCGTGGTCAGTGGGTGGACACTCAGACCCACTACCTGCTGTTTGTCTGTTGGGGAATTAGCAGTGGTAGTGGTCTAAAGTGCAGGCCCTCTCACCGGGTGGGCTGCAACCAAAGGTCCGGAGCCTGGCCTTAGGTAAGGGTGGGGTGGAAAGCCCGCCCACTCCACTGCATCCCAGCCCAGGGCCCTGGTAGCAGCAGAGCAGTCTGCTGCTGAGTCAGAGGGGATCCACTCCGCAATGGGCTGACCTGACTTTGGCTCAGCCAACAGGTGGTCAGCTTTCCCTGGGCTCCTTCCACACTCTGCCGAGGGCTGTACCTGGTTTCTGGGCCAGTCTTTGGGGCCTCGTTGCTTCAGCAGCTCTGGCCAGGTAAATAATCCGTCCAGGTTGTCTGGGAGCTGTGGACCCGGCAGCCCAGGCCAGTCCTCTGCTTCTCCAGGGTGCAGCTTCTCCAGCCAGTGCAGAGGGGAAGCTTCTGGCCCCTTCAGCCGCTGGGGCCTCCCTGGCCTCCCTGGCCAGCCTTTTGTAACTCTAGCCCCTCCCCCTGGCTTCTGGTCAGGTGTTTCTTCAGGGCCAGATGCCGCCCACCAAGGCTCTGGGAGGGGTGCAGGAACAACTCTGACCCACTACACACACACACCCTCAACTCCAGTTCTCGGTTATCGGGGCTGGACTCTTGGTCCTCCCCATGTGGAACAATCCATCTGCATTGGCATTCTCTTTGCCTGGGTGATGTTGAACCATGAATGCGAACTGTTGCAATATAAGGTACCACTTCATTATTTGGGAGTTCGTGTCTTTCATCATCTGCAGCCACTTGAGCGGCACATGGTCTGTCACTATCGTAAAGCTCCTGCCCAGTAAGTAGCACCTTAAGGCCTCAATTGCCCATTTAAGGGCCAGGGCCTCCTTTTTGATTACCGGATAGTTGTGCTCCCTCGGAAATAACTTTCTGTTGATATATAGGACTGGGTACTCCTCCCCACCTATGGTTTGGGAGAGGACAGCCCCTAGCCCTATCTCTGAGGCATCAGTTTGTATCACGGAGGGGTGGGCAAAGTTAGGGTTGAAAAGCACTGGCTCCTGGCAGAGGCAGTCTTTAAGATCCTGTTCCACATTCTGGCGTCCATTGCACCGGTTGGGAACTGCCTTTTGTTAAAAGAGAGGTGAGGGGTGCAGCCAGGGCCAGAAATTGGGAAACGAAGCAACAGTAGTAGACGGCTAGGCCAAGGAACTGTCACACCTTCTGCTTTGTCATCGGTATGGGGTAGTTCTGAATAGCGTGGACCTTATCTATTAGGGGCCGTATGAGGCCTCGTCCCAGCTGGTACCCGAGGTAGGTGGTCTCGCGCCATCCAATTTGGCACTCCTTTGGGTTGGCAGTGAGACCCGCATCCCTAAGAGTTTGAAGCACCGCCACCATCTGCAGGAGATGTTCATCCCGGTTGCGGCTGTTCTTCTTTCATCGGGTCGGGTACCTGGGGCCCTAGCTCGGTTTCTGCAGGGTACGGGGTGATCATCAGCCCCTCCCAGTCCTTACACAGTTTCAGGAGATTCAGGTGGTAAATTTGCTTTTATTTCCGGTCAGACTGGTGTACCTTGTGTGTCACTGGGCTCACTCGATGTAGAATTTCACATGGGCCCTGCCAGTGAGTGAGGATTTTAGACTCCTCGGAAGGGAGAAGAATGAATACCCGATCTCCTGGCTTGAAAGTCCTCCCCCGGACTCCCTGGTTATAATATTGCTCTTGGTTAGCCTGAGCCATCTGTAGGTTTTCTTGGGCTAGCGTCCCCACTCAATCTAATCACTCTTGTAGCTGTAAAACATAATGGAGCAGCCCCTGGGAGGCTGACGGGGTCCTCTCCCATGTCTCCCGCATCAAGTCCAACACCCCCAGAGGTTGGTGGCTGTACAGGAGCTCAAACGGAGAGAACTGGGTTGATGATTGGAGTACCTCCCAGACGGCTAGCAACAATGGGGGCAGGAGCTGATCCCATTGCTGCAGTTCAGCAGGGGGGAACTTCCTCAACATCCCCTTGAGCGTACGATTAAAACGTTCCACCAGATCATCTGTAGACAGAGGTTTGGAGCTTCCGAATACCCAGAAATGCACAAATTTGCCAGAGCAAAACGGGATGTAAAATTAGTCCCGTGTTCGATGACCAGCTCCTAGGGAAGGCCCGCTCTTGCGAAGACCTTCACCGACTCTGAGGTGATGGTACAAGTTGTGGTGTTCCGCAGCGAGATAGCCTCGGAGAAGCGGGTGGCATACTCCACCAGGACTAAAATATTCTTGAATCCTGCTTTACTTCTCTGGAGTGGGCCCACCAGGTCCAATGCAACCCGCTCAAAGAGGGTACCAACCTCTGGCATGGGTACCAGAGGGGGCTTGTGGAACCCGGGCATCTGCTACTATCTGGCACTCAGGGCAGGAGCTGCAATAGTCTTTTACCTCCTGGTAAACACCGGGCCAGAAGAATCAGGATAGGATGCGAGCCAGGGTCTTGTCGTGGCCCAGGTGGCTGGCAGCCGGGATGTCATGGGTGAGCTTCATAACCGCTCTCCAGTGGCAGCGGGGGACCACCAACTGGAACCAGACTTCTTGGGTCTGGGAGTCCCGGTCCATCCGGTAAAGGCAATCTGACATCATTTCAAAGTGGGGCCACTGCTCGGCTGCCTGGAAGTTGGTGACGGCCCCATTGACACGGGCTACTCGGTCATAAGCAAACCGTAGGGACGGGTCTTACCATTGGTCTCGGGGAAAGTCTACCGGGTGGCCGGTTCCTAGGTCTTCCTTGGGAAGGCAAGCGGGAAGGGTCGATTCTTCCAGCTCCTCTGCTTCCTCCCTTTCCGTTTCACCTTTGGCAGCAAGCCTTGAGTCGCAGGCTGCTGACCCGCTATGGCTATGCCAGCTCTTGTTTAACACATCCTGGAAAGCCGGGGTCCCGGGACTGGTTCCCCGAAGGAGATCCGTAAACCCAGGCCAGTCCCGGCTGAGGATGATGGGGTAGGCTAGGGTGGGGCCCACACTGACCACGATGTCCTCCGTTACCCCATTTATGGTCATGGCGACTCTAGGCCGTGGGTATGCCTTTACGCCCTCATGAATACATATTTTGGAGGCAGAGCTCTCCATTGGTCATCACCGGCCGAGGAATAATGTCCTTGTGGACAAGTGTTTGTCTACAGCCCAAGTCCAAAAAGGGCGATCACCTCTCGCAGCCCCACTTTCACGGGCACGGTCAGCTTGGGTGGGCCCGGTATGTGCGCCCGAGACTCCACAGTACACACCTGCCCAAAACTGCAGTCCATTTCAGCACAATCTCATTGTAGGTGTTCCAAATGTCTGCAGGAGAAGCAGGGGACCAAGTTCTGTGCGGGCTGGGCGGGGGTGCACATCTGGAGGTTGCGCCTCTACATTTCACAGCCGAGATATTTCCAAAGCCCCGTGTGCTTGGGTGCTAGTTGATCGACCCTGCTCTGGGGTTCGTACTCCATGCCTCGGGGGGATAGAACGATGGTCAGGGTTTCCTCGGGCCACCTGAGGAGGTGTCAAGGCTGCCAGTCTGCACGGGGAATGGGGTGCACGACCCCCTAACCCGATGGGCCCATCGGCTGCCAGGTAGTCTTCCATAAGGGTAACAGTGGCTTGAAGAGTTGTTGGGCAATGTCGAAGAACCCACGCCTGGCCCCGCGACAGAAGGACCTGAACAAACTGCTCCAGGGTGATCAGCTCAACAATCTTGTCAGCCAAGTTTTGTTTGGGGCATAGCCACCGCCAGGCAAGGCTCCTCACTTCCTGAGCTACAGCCCGCGGTCGGGCACCAGTTGGGAAGCTCATGCTTCGGAGTCGGTGTTGGAAGGTCTCAGGGCTAATATCCAGGGTATCTAGGATCGTGGCCTTCACTGACCCTTACTCCTGGGCGTCCTCAATAGAAAGTCTGTGATAGGTCGTCTGGGTGGGTCCCGATAAGTAGGGTGCCAGGAGAGTGGCCCACTGCCCCTGCAGCCACCTGGCTACCACTGCAACACATTCAAATGTCTCCAGAAAGGCTTCCAGGTTGTCATCCGGCCCCATCTTAGAGTGCCAGATGGGCGCGGCTGGTACCGGGGGGTCTCCCACTGCTCCAGACGGTTGTCCATGTGAGCGGGACCTCAGGGCAGCCAGCTGCAGGAAGTCTTGTAGCTGTAATTCTTGTTGCTGGGTAGGCAGCCTTTGGAGAAGCTGTTGCTGCTGGGTGCCCATCTCCTGCATCGGCTGTTGTTGGTGCTCCTGTTGGGTGCCCAGCTGCTATATCAGCTGCTGGTGTTGCTGCTGCTGAGTTTCGGTCCAATATTTAAAAAATTTCTCGAGATCCATGGGGCACTCTCTCTCCTTTTTTTTTCCAGGTAGTAGCTAGCCCTTTCTCGTCAGGGGTTAGGCGCTGCCCACATTCTCCACCACATGTAGGCCGGTCGCCTCTGGGGGAGGGGGCGGCTCCCCGTTGTGACCCACTACCTGCTGTGTCGTCTGTCGGGGAATTAGTGGTGGTTGTGGTCTAAAGAGCAGGCCCTTTCACCGGGCGGGCTGCAACCAAGGATCCAGAACCAGGCCTTAGTGTAACAAGAATTACAGCTACAAGACTTCCTGCAGCTGGCTGCCCTGAGGTCCTGCTCCCATGGACAACCACCTGGAGCAGTGGGAGGTAGCAAGTAAATAGCCCAAAAGCCCAGCCTTAGCAGACAAAAACATTAGCTCTGAAAGGTAGAACCTGACAAATTCATCTCTACACTAGAGAGCTTTGGATTCATATTATGTTTCTGGTAAAGTTTTCTTCTAAATTAAACATGTGTCTCAAAAACTTATGTTTCAATTTCACTGGAACAAATTTCCACAAAAATTAAAGTGAAATTCCAGCACTATCTAGAATTTATATTTTTTTAGAGATGAATATTTTATATGAAAGAGTAAAAAAATAATTTTCCTAGAAAGCATCCATCAACTACAATCATAGTTCAAGTAGCAATAACCCACAAAAAAGCAGTGGGGGAACTGAAGTAACCTAATTATGAAGAGGTCTTAGTGAGACTAATATAGTTCATAGATGTATTTACAGATGAAGACATAAAAGAGATGGAGAAGTTATTCAGATACATCTTGGCATAAACACATTCTCCTCCATTTTGGAGTGTCTCTTGTTGAATGGGTTAGTGAACGTGCCTTCCAGGGGCTTGCATTCTGATTTTAGAAGGACCTCTTTGTCAAACAGACATTGGTGTGATGTCATCACACATACTTTTCCCAACACCTCTTTTTCCACTTGAGCATAGTTTGCAGTTGTCTATGTTAGAACTTAGTACCAGTGCCTGAAAAGGTGCATTTTTCCATTGTTCATGGGCAATCTTCTGTTCTCATTATTACCATATCATTAAGAAACAAGTTTTTCAGTGGAAATGGCAGAGGTGCTTAATGACTTCTTTGTTTAGGTCTTCACCAAGAAGTCTGATGATGAAGGAATGCCTAACATAGTAAATGCTAGTGGGAAGGGGCTAGGTTTAGAAGCTAAAATAAAAAAAGAACAAGTTAAAAATCACTCAGAAAAGTTAGATGTCTGCAAGTCACCAGGGCCTGATGAAATGCATCCTAGAATATTGAAGGAGCTGATAGAGGAGGTATCTGAGCCTTTACCTATCATCTATGAAAAATCATGGAAGACAAGAGAGATTCCAGAAGACTGGAAAAGGGCAAATATAGTGCCCATCTATAAAAAGGGAAATAAGAGCAACCCAAGAAACTACAGACCAGTCAGTTTAACTTCTGTGCCAGGAAAGATAATGGAGCAAGTAATTAAGGAATTCATCTGCAAACACCTGGAAGATAATAAGGTGATAGGTAACAGCCAGCATGGATTTGTAAAGAACAAATCATGTCAAACCAATCTGATAGCTTTCTTTGACAGGATAACATATCTTGTGGATAAGGGAGAAGCGGTGGACATGGTATACCTAGACTTTAGTAAGGCATTTGATATGGTCTCGCATGATATTCTTATCAATAAACTAGGCAAATACAACTTAGATGGGGCTACTATAAGGTGGGTGCATAACTCACTGGGTAACCATTCAGAGAGTAGTTATTAATGGTTCACAATCCTGCTGGAAAGGCATAATAAGTGAGGTTTCACAGGGGTCTGTTTTGGGACCAGTTCTGTTCAATATCTTCATCAACTATTTAGATATTAGCATAGAGAGTACACTTGTTAAGTCTGCAGATGATATGAAGCTGGGAGGGGTTGCAACTGCTTTGGAAGATAGGGTCATAATTCAAAATGATCTGGACAAACTAGAGAAATGGTCTGAGGTAAATAGGATGAAGTTTAAGAAGGACAAATGCAAAGTACTCCACTTAAGAAGGAACAATCAGTCTCACACATACAGAATGGGAAGCAACTGTCTAGGAAGGAGTACTGCAGAAAAGGATCTAGAGGTCATAGTGGACCACAAGCTAAATATGAGTCAACAGTGTAACAGTTTGCTAAAAAAGCAAACATGATTGTGGGATGCATTAACA
This sequence comes from Rafetus swinhoei, assembly GCA_019425775.1. Taxonomy (NCBI): domain Eukaryota; kingdom Metazoa; phylum Chordata; order Testudines; family Trionychidae; genus Rafetus; species Rafetus swinhoei. Next base: position 13,474,219 of record CM033425.1, on the reverse strand, counting down.
GGTGTGTTGTGAGCAAGACATGATAAGTCATTCTTCCGCTCTACACTGATTAGGCCTCACTTGGAGTATTGTGTCCAGTTCTGGGCAGCACATTCCAAGAAAGATGTGGAGAAATTGGAGAAGGTCCAGAGAAGAGCAAAAAGAATGATTACAGGTCTAGAGAACATGACCTATGAAGGAAGACTGAAAGAATTGGGCTTGTTTAGTTTGGAAAGGAGTAGACTGAGAGGGGACATGATAGCAGTTTTCGGGTATCTAAAAGGGTATCACAAGGAGGAGGGAAAAAATTATTCTCCTTAGCCTCTGAGGATAGGACAAGAAGCAATGGGTTTAAACTGCAACATGGGAGGTTTAGGTTAGACATTAGGAAAAACTTCCTGTCAGGGTGGTTAAAAACTGGAATAAGTTGCCTAGGGAGGTTGTGGAATCTCCACCTCTGGAGATATTTAAGAGCAGGTTAGATAGACATCTATCAGGGATGGTCTAGACAGTACTGGGTCCTGCCCAGTGAGGGCAGGGCACTGGACTTGATGACCTCCCGAGGTCCTTTCCAGTTCTAGTATTCTATGATTCTATTCTATGGAACTCTTAGTCTTCTTGTCCCACTCAAGATGCATGTCCCATGCCCAGAAAATGTTGCAGCCACTTCTTGTCTTTGTGGAACTGGCAGGTCAGCTATTGCCTGTATCTTCCTTTGGTGGTATAATTATTTTCCCCCATGCACTTTGCTTCCTTCTGTACATTTTATACCCTGCTGTCGTCTGCAGTCAGATTAATTTCTGTGTTGCAGCTGCAATAAAGGCATTGCAATAAGCAAATGAGGTGGTTCTCTTGTACCCCTCTAAGGTTTCATTGCTGGAAAATTGCTCTTGTTGCCTAACAGCAAAAATGATTATTTAAATCTGCACCAAAGTGCAGAAAGTAAACACAAGTTTAACTTCAGAGTTTACTCACCCATTGGCACCCTTTTCATTCCCTATTGTAAACAACAGCTTTGCCTGCTAGGTGGCACTGGACATCCACTGCCGCTGGGAGAGGCAGTGTTGAATGGCTGGCCGGGCAAAGGGGCACACCAGCTCCTGAGTCCTGTTTATCCCTCCTCCCCTCCTCCTTCAGTGACTTGTTCCTTTCTGTGATGGCTTCACTGCTGACCCACAGGATAGGGATTCAACTCTACACATTACAGGACTCTATGATGTCCTCCTACATTTATAACATGAGCATAAGCCAGCCATCGGGACAGCTTTGAAAGGTTGCCAGTCATGGATAGCGAGTACCTTAAAACTCACTACAGCCCTGTAAACCCTCTGAGGTTTCATCTACCAGCTCTTGATTTGAATCTAAGTATTCTCCCTGCAATGCCTCCATCTTGTGGATAATATTAAGGTCCACAGATGCTTCTCTACCCAGAAACAACACCACGGAGACGTTTGTGAGGAACGGCTGGAAACTAATGCGTGTATGGGATATAATTCCAGCCCTGTTTACTAGCTCTTCAGGTTCTATTCTGAACTATAAATACACCACTAGGAGGAAATCTGTTTGTTGTACTTGCATTGGACCCAGTGTTTTTAGTATATTCTCCACCATTCACTGGATTGGGTCAGTGTCTTTGTACGTGTCTGTACATCACCTAGTACAATTGGCCCTAATCCTGATTGGCACCTCAAAGGTATTCTGCAGCATTATTAAAAAATAACAGCTTTAAGAACTAGTATCTGATTACAACTGGAATGGTCGTTCAACTCAAGCTATCACAGAATACCAAACATCTTTCAAAACGTACTCATTTGTGCAACAGTCTCCACGAACAATGTATTTACACAAGTGTTGTCTTTCTCCTCTGGTCTAAGCCCTATTATTACTGTTGTCCTTTTACTTGGCACATGTCGTACCGAATGCTGTACATGGTATTTGAATGGCAGCATCCATGGCAGCAACCATGACAGTGTCTTGGTATCTCTCTTGTATGCCGTCTTATTCGGATGGAGGTGTAGTCAGAGTCTATGTCCGATATGCCAGATATGCACAGTTTTAGTGGAAGGTCCAAGTCTGGCTTTCTCATTAGCCCCTATTTAGTCAGATAACTTATATATATTTATTAAGCAGAACACAGATTTGTGTCCTATTGTACCATTTTCCACTGTGCCAACTTCCTAATATGTATTTTTGTCTCAGCTCCATTAGGTATTTGCCCATGTTTCCATTTCCTTAAAGTGGGTGTGTCCAGAATTAATAATCCTCAAATCTATGGAGAATTTGGATGAAAGTAATTTCAAACCCTGGCTAAAACAGCTTCCAGATTGTTTTCTTCCCTGCTTAGTTGATATGCCACAAGGATTGGGCATTCTTCTATGGCTTCTCCAGCACAGCATGGAGTAAGAGTGCTCCCTGCACCTCTCTAGCTTTTTGCAAGGCCACTAGCTTTAAAATCCAGCTGGAAACCACTCCCATCCTGATCCTTCCATTCCCACAGTAAAGCAAGAGTCTTGAACTGATCTATATCTAATTTGCCGTCTTGTACTCACAGTCACTTGGCTGCTCTTTGCTCCACTGTTGAGGTTTTGTGCTCTTCACTGAGTGAGAGTAGTGAAGGTCCAGACCCTTCTGACACTCTGTTGTGATCAATCTTATCTTTATTTGTCCATTCAGGCCCCTATGGTAGATCTGAGAGACCACCGAGGCAAAAACTTTGAAACCCAGTGAACATCTATGAAAAGAACTTTATTATCAGACAAGGTTATAGCAGGTTGAGGTTGTGATGGAGCTTAACTGCCTGGGTCTACACAAGAAGTCTGTAAAATACTTTGGTATTGCTAGGACTTTACCATCCACTTCTCAGAGACAAATTATGGGATCAGCTTCATTAATGTAATCACTCTGCCCAATGTGAAAGGGACTTAGGTAATGGGTGATACTGAGGATTTATCTTCTGAGAAGCAAAACCTCTAAGATATAATTTCTCATCTGCTCTTGGCACAATAATTTCCTCTTTTATTAATAAATATGCAACATATCAAATAAAAAGAAAACATCTTACAGTTGCAAATATTTCAACTATTTCTATGTGGAAGCAAAATAATCTTATACTGTATCTAATTGCCATGATATGTGGTTTTATCTGTTGTTTCATTATTAGAGATTAATTAGCTTAATTCTGTATAATATTTTGAAAAGGTAACATATGAAAATGTAACACTAACTAGTATTCCTGTTCAGTATTACATTCATGTGGCTGGCCATGCTCATCAATGTGGAAAAGTTGCAGCTTTTCTGTCAGTTCACATTTTGATTAAAAAAAAGCATGTGCTTAATTTCAGCGCTTAGTCCCATTTTGTTCAAGGGATTTACTCATGTGCTTAAAATTAAACACATGTAAATATTTGCAGGACTAGGGAAGTAAATTAAATCCCAAACAATTCCCCCTGTCAATATGTCTCCAATAAATAAAAAAAATCTTACATTCCTATTGACTCCTATGGGTACAGGTTATGTCTCTCTTTGTGTCTTGTATGTGATACCGTTCACATTGGCAGTGCTTAACAAAATTATGGTAACAAACTAATAACATACTAATTGCCCTGCAGATTTCCCTGGTTTCGCATAGAGCATTAAACATTTTTTTTTAAATCTCAGAACATTTACAGGTTATATTTTCCATAGACACAGTCTAGATCTCATCAGGAGGAGAGGAAAAAACCATCTTTAGAAATGCCTTTTAATTGGTGGAAATCAGAGCGTGGGTAGCAATCTTTAGATTGCCATAAACTAGTGATAGGATGCCGGGGTGGGATTCAGAGGTGTGGGTGGTAGGGGAAGAGGGTGGGGGAAGCCTACGTCCTTTAATGGGAATTACAAAGCTCTCTCTCCCAGATCTGCTGCTGCAACATTTCTGGCAAAAGCAGGAAATTGCTTACTACTAAACTAGCTGGCGAGAGGGCAGGAGCTGATGTGTTATATTGGCGCAGCTCTGGCTTAGCTGTTGCCTTTCTCTCTTTCTCGTTCTTTTTGTTCTCCCCCCCCTCTCTCCCCCTTCTCCTTTTCTTCCCCCCTCCCCACCCTTTTTTTTTTTTTCCATTTTGGCTTCTATTCAAATGTGGGTCAGGGGTGAGCCGCTCTCAACGTCACAAGCTTGCAAGATGGCGCTGAGAGGAAGGCTGTGAGATGAGGAACAGGCTGGCATAGCCCGAGAGCCGAAGGGGAAGGGGGAGCCAAGCCGCTGCTACCCGATGCAAGACAACAAAAAAGGTAGCGAGGCACAAAGTAGCCGTGCAGGGGACAGGGCTCGCGGCTTCCCCAGCTCGGGGGCCGGACGCGGCAGACTGCAGCCCAGCTGGTGCTGCTCGGGGCTGTAGGCAGCTCAGCCCTGCTGCCCCTGCTCTTTATGTGCCCACTGCATGGGTGCAAGGGGGAGACCCAAGGCAAGGGGCGGGGATGTCTCCTGCCGTACCGTGCCTATGCCTGGCAGCCGCTGCTGTCTCCCCCCATGTGCTGCCCCCGTTGCCTTGGAAGGGGGCGGGGAAGCGGGTTAATTCTGATGTCTCGGGATGGCGAATCCTTGCTATTTGGTCGCAGCGCCTGCAAACTTTTTGCTTCCCCCGCCCCCCCTTTTTGCTCAGCCGATGCCTTGCGATCGGGGGAAGGGAGGGGGGACTAGGAAGGGGGCTGCGGCTGCTGCCTGGAGAAGCCAAAGGGGACAAACAGCGCCCGGAGTCGCTGGCTGCCCTGACCCCGTCTCCTCCGCCCCCTGCTTGGACCTGGGGATTGAGCCATTCTTTGGAAGAGAGGGAGCAGGGCATTGGGGGTGGGGGCGTGTTTTGCATGGACCCGTACTGTACTGGGGGGAGGTTTCCCGTGAATTCCCCCCCCGCTCCCCGGGGGAGCTCTCAGGAAAGGCAGATCGAGCCGGAGATGGCACTCGGGAGCCCACAGGCGAGCTCTCTTCCCCAGAAAGCGGACCGCTTCCCCAAAGCAGGCACCCCTCCAGCTCTGCGGGATTGCACTGAACTTTTGCCCCATCGCCGCCGCCCGCAGAGCCAGGCGAGAAGGAGCCGCCGCTGCTGAGCTTACGGGTCTCTTGGCTTTTGTTACGGACGGCACCGTTCCCCCATGCCGTAGACTGAGCAGAGGATCCTAGGCAGCCCCACAGCTTGGGGTTCGCTCGGACCCGGTTCGCCCTCCCCCAGGCCGCGAGCTACCTGGGGAGCCGACTAAATCCTGGCCAAGCGGTCGTTGAGCCAGGCTGGAGCGTAACATTTTTTGTTGCACGGAGCGGGGCTTCTGCCCCCCTGCAGCTGTGCGCCACATTCCCCTCTCTCCGTCACAAAGCAAGACGCGCTGGGGTCTCCTTTGCTCCGCAGGCTAAACAGGGAACGCTTCTTTTTTTTTTTCCTCAGTGGGGGCTCGGAGGCTTACGTGGACTCCCTCTACCCAGATCCATGAGAATTGTACAAAGTGGCAGCCAGTCTGTTACCCCAGCCGAATTGTGAATGAACCCTCTCGCCACTGGGAAGTGACCGCCTTGGGCAGCTGCTCTCGGAGTGAGCCGTCCATTATGCTCGCTGCATTTCAGTGCCGGGTCCTAGTGACCAGGGCTACACAGAAGTCACTAATTCATTTCAGTTTGAACTTGCTCCACGCAGAAGTGGGCATCTAGAAGTGACGGGTGGAGGGCTTTCCAGCCTGCCTGTTTATCCCTTTATCAGTGCTGCCAGCTGGGCGCTTATTTTGATCATTTCACAGCAACAGTGTGGCTAGTGTTTGTCCCTGATGCAAGCAGAGAGCTTTTTCTTCAGGCACAGCTTTGAGTCTTTTGTGTAAATTACAATATGCTCTCTGGTTTTATGACTTCTGCAAACTTTTTGCTAGGAAAACTTGCAGTTTAGAAACCAAATCAAACAGCTGCCTCTTGTTGAGGAAGCTGTAACTTTGCATTCACTATCTGAGTGGAAGAGTGTATACCTCCACATAAAATTACTGCATTATATATGAAACCAAGTATATATGTACCAGAGGGCTACTCAAATCCCACTGGGTACTACTTAATTATATAATATATTCAAGGCAAGAAGCCAAAAAACAGTAACATAATTTATTACAAAACTACTGTTTTTATCTTTTGATTGAAAGAAGCTTAAAATATTTCAATGTGCTGTTTCTGTTAGAATAATCTGGTTGAATTTATATGCCAAGGGAAAAAGCAATATGTTACTCCTAAGAGTTGTTTTTCACTGAAAAAAAATCCTTAACTTGTAACATATATTTAATTTTTATTTAATAAATATATTGTCCACATAGCATAGTCAGAATATTTTGTGACTTAAAGCTATTGCTGATGCTGCAGCAATTCTGGAGAGAGAACCATAAATGGCTCCTTAGGATCATATCACAGCAACTCTACATGGAGAATATGACATATGAAAGGAAAATTGACTTATTTCCACAACTGCAAGTGGCCTCTTTTTTGTGCCTTTTCATTAGCAATCTAATCCTAAAAGCATTAGGAGCAATTATTTGTGCTGGTGCCTGACATTCTAGGTCTAATTATTTAGATCAGTTTAACTCTTGAGGGTTGACCCAGTAGGTCAAATCTGGCTGCCCTTTGTTGTTATATTTATTTTAAAAAGAAAGAAAGAAAGAAAAGAAACAACTCCCATCCCCCTCAAACTTGCCACCTGCCACTGGCATATCATTTTAGTTATAGGAGAGGGAAGATCAGCATTAAGAATAAACTGCTGCTTACATTTGTTACTTTCCATTCAAACCTGGGGGGGAAAAGACACCAATAGTAAATATCTTGTTTTCTGGGGCCTGGAATATGTTGTTTAATCCAAGTGCAGTAGGGTGCAAAAGGGAGGAAGTGGAAAGTGTAAGCCCGGTTTTCTTAGTTTATCTTCTTTATTCTGAGTGAAATGTAGAAAAAATACAAAATTACCCCTGCCCATTTAAAAACAACTCTTGACAAAGATCCAAGCTAGCGATGTGAAATAATGGTTAATTGAATAATATATTAACGTCGTGAATTCTTATTGTCTAATTCTATAGTTCCCGGGGATGGGGCTAGTATGCTCCACCCCAGTCCCTAGGAGCCCCCTTCCCACTCTGCGCTGCTGCCTCTCTATCAGAGGCAGCAGCAAGGGGTGCCAGGTAGGATCTGGTCCACAAGGAGAGCCAGTTTAAAAGCCAGCTCCCCTTGTGGACCCGCTGCTTGTCACCCTACGCTGCTGTCCAGGAGGAGCAGGGGGCTGAGCTCCTGGACCTAGCGCAAGCTGGAACTGAGCTGAGCTGCCTGCCCGCCTGGCTCCTAATACACTTTAAATGCAGAGCCGCAGTGGGGATTGGTCCTGGACCCAGTACGAGCCAGGACTGAACTGGGCTCCTTGCCAGCCTGCTAAAAAATGTACTGGCGGGGAGGGAGAAATGCTCGTACACTATAGCGTTAATCTATAAGCTTTTGCTCATCAGTTAATCGACTACACTATTACATCCCTAATCCAAGTGAGATTTATTTACATCTTTAATGCATAAAGAAATAACTCACTTTATTATTCACATACGGTGCTGTGGAAAATGACTTACAGATTTGTAGATAGTAATAGCGTAAGATGCTTGAAGCACATGGTATCACATGGTGTGTTGAAGTGGCAGTATTGAATTGTTTGGCAGACACCAGCGTGTGAAAGGATAAAGGGAGTTAGAAGGCATCAGTCCTGGAAGGTGCAGGGCTCAATTTATTTTGAGTAGCCTCACGCTACTTTTTTTTTTTTTTTTTTTTTTTTTTTTTTTTAAATGGCTAATCCGTTTTGGTGTGGAATGGATTGGAAAATCCCCAAAACAACCATGGCAATCCAAAAATACTGATGGGATTTGAAAATCCAGATTTTGAACTGAGGATGTTGGTGTTAGTTTTTAGATTCCAGCATTTTTAAAGTGGATAGTGATAAACTTGAATCGCATACTACTAATTCTTTTGACCTTGTAGAAAATGGAATATAGTGCTCTGTTTTGATTCCCTCCCACGCTCCTGGTGGATAGGTATAGAGAAATAGGATAATGCTTTTTAGTAGATACACAGTTGTTCTCAAATCTGAATGTCTATTTGCATTGATTATGGTGTTTTGCACTGTCATCCAACGTGATGGATGTGTTCAAGGCTTGACAGACAGTCTTTGCTGCTATAAAGAGATTCTTCAGTTTCCCTACCATAGGACACCAAACTTTTGGTCCACTACTGAAATCGGACTGTTATAACTTACTGATCCATTGTAATCCAAAGCTGCTGCTGCATCTTGTGATTTAATGGAATTCAAAAATCTTCGCCATGAAGTGAGTCTCTGGGTTTCAACACAGCAGCAGATGTGGTCTCGGAGTGGGAGAAAAAGGAATTGCATTTGTGATGCAGCCATTACATAGGCTGTACTGTGACAGGCAAAGCTCTGTGAGAAGGGGTCCATTTCAGCATCATTGGGTATGTTGACCCTGCTGTGCTTGGAGAAAAATTAACAGGGCTCAGCTGTGGGATTGCCTACAACAATAGTCCCGGTCCAACCACAAGTGGGAGAATATTTTTGGAAAAAAATAATACGTAAAGCCTTGTCTGTGATTGAAAATGACCATCACTATCACTAAGGTTGCTTAAGTGAGTTCACAATACAACTCTTCATGGCAGGGATAGTGTATTGCAATAGAGATTTGTGTCCCCTGTGCTACAGCCACCCTGTGTTACTCTAATAGGCTAACACAACTATTTTAAGCCACTGCAATAGTACATGTAATTTTTTTCCCTACATGGAGTAATTCAAAATCTGCTTCAAGATATTATTTAAAGTTGCATTTACCTGTTAAACTGGCCATTCAAACTTCCCTTAGAATGCCAATCTGAGGAATGTGTGTGTTAGAAACTAGCTGTCAAAATTTGTAGTCTCAGATGGGTAGCTGTGTTAGTCTGTAACTTAAAAAAGAGTGGTCCTGTAGCACCTTAGAGCCTAACAAAAGATATATAGTATCACGTGCTTTCATGGGCACAACGCACTTGAGTCACTTTTTTTTATTTGCAATTTTGTGGAAGGAAAATTCACATTTCATTGCTGGTTGTTGGCAAAACAATGAAGAAACAAAATAATGAACTTAGTCATGAATTTGAAACCAATATAAAAGGGATTTGTTACAATAGCTGTATCAGAGAGACTACAACACAGCAATAGTTGTACCTGCTTTAAGTGACAGGTGGGAGAAAATTTCGTTCCTTGTCATTGGTGTTTGGATGAAGGCCCAGTGTTGGCCACAGTCTGCAATCCAGGATTAATCCCCAGTGTTTTCTTTCTATAGATCAGATTTCCTATTTTGTTAATAAGCATAGCCTACTATGCACTTGAAGTCAGCTGTTCTGGCGTGGAAGCAACAGGGTTTTGCATTATTGACGTGACAACCCCTCGTGCCTTCCTAGAGCCCATATTGTTTGAAGAGGAAAAGGTGGAGAGTGATTCTAGTAACTGCAGATCCCAAACAAGGGCTCTCCTTGCAGATCTGAGTTAATGAAAAAAATATGAAAAGCAGTAAGGAAGCTGATTTATCCCAGTCCTACATCTCTTACATTTCAGGTTCCCCGATGTGCAAGCTGAATGACTGAAGGGGTATATTAAGCTACATAGCAACTAAAATTGTAAAGGCCCTGTCTCTGCAATGGGCCTCTTCAGCCAATTCTGAAAGAGATTCTGTTGCTAGCATAGATGGGGTAATCTGTTCATTTCCATCATGCTTTCTGTAACAGTGTTGATGTTCTGCCAGGCCCAACAGCCAGCATGATTCTATCTCCCAACTCTGGCAATTCAGCGGGAGTTGAAAACCTGTTTACAGAAAAGCAGGATGTCCATATTAGGGATGTTAAAATGCGGTTAATTGACTAGTCGATGGAATTTCCATCGACTAGTCGATAGGCACTTCCGCTGGGGCTCATGTACATTTCAGAGGAGGAATGTGGAACTCCGGGTACAGCCTGGGGCCAGCAGGAAGTCCCACTGACTCCGGGCTGCATGCAGGTGCCTGCTTTGAAATGTACAAGAGTCCCCAGCAGGGGCTCTTGTGCTTTTCAAAGATATGGAGTCCCCCACTGACCCCGGGCTCCATGCTACGCTGCATGCTGCGCAGAGCTCAGGGCCAGCTGGGGACTGCCCAGCTGACCCCGGGTTCTGGGGAAATGCTGTGTAGCGCCCGGGATCAGCTGAGGAGTCCCCAGCTGCCCCCGGGCTCCACGGCTACCCTTTTGAAAAGCGCGGAGCTGGTGTTTTAAAGGGGGAGCCTCTGCAAGGCTGATCCGCTGTGCAGAGGTTGCCCCTTTGAAACGCCGCCTTGGGATTTCAAAGCAGCAGCACTGCACAGCTGTGTGGCACTGCCACTTTGAAGTACCCCTTCCTCTCCCCCCTTTCGCACCACCGCCTCTATCTCATAGAGGCAGTGGGGGGAGAGCAGAGGGAATTGACTAGTTGACAGACTATCCGATAAGCAAATGCTTATCGGATAGTCCACTAGTCTTGAACATCCCTAGTCCATATCTGAAAACCAGTGTCCTTAGTGGATCATTTTCCTAATACTGCTGGACTTAACAATTGGGATATATTATTGTTTATTTCATGTTTCCTTTGCAGAAAGCGCTGAGATGTACAGACAGTGCTGTCCAAGAGGTAGGTAGGAATCACCCCATTAGCTAAAGCAGGTGTCGTCTGGCAGAACTAGGTTTTAAAAACTTTCCACTGTTGCCCTAACTCATCCTTCAGCTGAGAGAGGTAGAAAGCATTGCATTTTAGCAGGCTGGCCTTAGGCATTTTCAGTTCTCCAGTCTCTTGGGTAAAGGGAGAAGGGGTCATTTTCAATAATACATGAACTTATCAAACCAAAGCAGCTCTTCTTATATTCCAGGGGACTATTGTGATCATCTTGTCCGACTTCCTATAAAACACAGCCCATAGAACTGCCTTATAATAATTCCTAGAGCAAATCTTTTAGGAAAGCATCCAGCCTTAATTTGAAAATTGTCCATGGTAGAGAATCCATCACAACCCTTGGTAAATTGTTCCAATGGTTCATTATTCTCATTGTTGAAAAAAGGACATCATATTTCCAATGTAAATTAATCTAACTTCAACTCCAGCATTGGACTGTGTTATATCTTTCTCAGCTAGATTGAAGAGCCATTATTAAACATTTGTTCCCCATGTGTAGAGTTGTAGACTATAATCAAGTCACCCTTTAACTCCCTCTTTGCTTAGATAAGTAGATTCAAGGAGCTCAATCTGTCATTGAGGCATGTTTTCTAATCTTTTAATCATTCACATAACTCTTCCTGGAACCCTATCCAATTTATCAACCTCTTTCTTGAATTTTGGATAACAGAACTGGATGTAGTATTCCACCAGTGCCAAATACAGAGGTAAATATTTTTCTGTGCCTACTCGAGGTTCCCCTATTTATGTATCCAAGGATTTCTTTGGCTCTTTTGGTCGCAGCGGTGCACTGGGAGCTCATGTTTAGATGATAATCCACCATGGACCAACCCCCGCATCTTATTCTCCACAATGGTTTCCCCTGGAGAGAAAGTAAGTATGGCCTAGGTCTTTTGTTTCTAGAGGCACACTTCTTACATTTAGCCTATTAAAATGCATACTTTGTGTGCGCCCAGTTTAACCAAGTCATCCAGATCACTTTGTCAGTGACCTGTCGTCTTCTTTATTTACCACTCCCCTAATTATTATAATATCTGCAAACTTGATTTGTGATTTTCTTTCAAGTAACTCATAAAAATATTAAACAGATGAGGCAATCACCAATCACTGGGGAAGCTTTCCAGAAATACCTCTTTAATGATGATTCTCGGTTTAGTTAGTCAGTTTTTAATACATTTACTCTGTGCCATGTTAATTTTGTATCTTTCTACTTTTTTTTTTTTAAGCAAAGTATTGTGCTGTGCCAAATGCCTACAGATATCTAAGGCCACGTCTCCACTTATGTGCCAGAGATCAATCTTCTGGTGTTCAATTTAGTGGGTCTAGTTAAGACTCATTAAATCGAACTCTGAAGGCGGCTCCAGTTGGAGGTGACACTCCTCACAGTCGCAAGGAGTAAGGGAAGCCAACAGCACCAAGCTCAGGATGGTATATGGTTATGTAGATAGAGTTATATCCCTTAACCCGACCTTCTGAGTCTAGTGTAGACCGAACATAAGAGTATTACATCAACACTAGATTATATTATATCAACATTATTACGTTTATCAACAATATCTTCATTCTCATAAAAATACAAAATTAATTTGATAGGTTTGTAGGAAAGAGCCCATGTGGCATTGGTTGTATTATCACCCCTTTAATTCTTAATTAACGAAATCAGCCTTTCCACTATCTTGCCCCAGGATCAATGTCCTACTTAACCTATAGCAGTGGTCTCCAACCTTTTTAACCACAGATCACTTTTTCAATTTAAGTGCAATGTAAGATCTACCTCAAACCCAAATACCCTTTCCCAGCTTCCTTCCCGCACTTCTCTGAGGCCCTGCCCCCTGCACCCCTTCTCCGAGGCCTCACCCTGCTCAGTCCATGCCCGCTCCTTCCCGAATTTCATTCACTTTCACCAGGCTGGGGTAGGGGGTTGGGTGCAGGCTCTGGTCTTGGGCCAAGGGATTTGGAGAGTGGGAGAGGACATCTGGAAGGAAGGAAGGAAGGAAGGTGGGGTGGGTTCTGGAGTGGCCTAGGAGATAGGGCATTTGCCTGGGGACTACAGAGTTGGGGGCTTGATTCTCCCCTTCCCCCCCCCCCCCATCCTAGGAGCAGGCAACACAGGTTGCCCCAGGGATGGAGCTGGCCGGTCCGGCATTAGGAAAACAGGATAAGGGATGCCGTGAAGGTAGGAAGGTGGTATGGGTTCTGGTGTGGCTTAGGTGATGGGGCATTTACCTGGGGGGCAAAGGGTGGTAGGCTTGAGTCCTTCACCCCCTCTGCTGCTCAAGCTCTGCCTCCACCCTCTCAGGCAGCAGCTGGGCAGCCAACAGGAACTGGCTCCTGTATTAGGAATGCAGGATAAAGGACCCGCTGAAGGTAGGGAGATGGGGTGGGTTCTAGAGTGGACTTAGGGGATAGGGCATCAGCCTATGGAGCACAAGGCCATGGGCTTGGTCCCAACCCCCTCTGCCCACTCAGGCAGCAGCTGGGCAACCAACTCCGGCTGTCCCAGGGATGGACCTGGCTCCTGCATTAGGAAAGCAGGATAAGGGATCCTCTGAAGGAAGGGAGGTTGGATTCTGGAGTGGCCTAGGGGATATGGCATTTGCCTGGGGAGCGCAGGGTTGGGGTCTTGAGTCCCGGTCCCCCTCACCTCCCTGGGAGCGGCTGGACAGCCACCCCAGGGATGGAGTAGGATTCCTGCCCTGGCCCCTGCCCCACTCTGAAAGCAGCTGGCATGTACAGTAGTGGCTGCATGGCTCCATGTGGTGCCCCTTGTCCACAGGCCCCATCCACAGTTCTCTGTTATTGATCAATGGAAGCTGCAGGAGTGGTGTCTGCAGGCAAGGACAGCATGTGGAGACCCCCTGCTCTAACTTTCTTAGGGGGCTGCAGGGACATACCAGCCACCTCCAAGAGCAACAATTGCAGCAATTACCACAGGGATAATGACTCCAGATGTGACAGGTTCGGCATTTTAGAACTCACTACTCAAAGAATTAAATTTAAGCATAAGAGAGCAATGAAAGTTATGAAATGCGCAGACCAGTCAAAAACCAAAAATAACCCAGTTTGCTAGCAGTAAAAGAAGTAACAACCACCCCCCACGTATGTGTTGGGTCGGGAGATGAAAGGGAAGGACAGTGTGTGTTTGTAAGAATGACACACACACGCTGCGTGAGACTGACTGAGATTTGCATTGCCGAACTCCCTTCATCCCCTTCTCTGTGTGTGCAGATGGGGTACAGGAGGCAGGGAAGAGGGACACCCTGACATCAGCGCCACCCCTTTTCTCCCTCCCATACCCTGCATAGCAAGCAGGAGGCCTCCCAAGGGGGCAGCCCCAAAGCAGAGGGCAGGAGCAGCATAACAGTGGGGGGAGGGGCAACTGAAGTGCCAGTGCTGATAGCTTCCTGGCCAAACCAGTCAGGATCACCTTTCAGAGGCTCCAAGATCTACTGGTAGGTCCCAATCTACTGGTTGGTGACTACTGACCAATAGTTACTCACATCATGCAGTTTACCCTTCTTAAATATAGGTATAACATTAGCTTTCCTCCAGTCCTTTGAAATTCCCCAGTATTCTGCATCTTACTGAAAATCAAACCTTGTGAGTCCAGCAAGCTCCTCAGCCAGCTCTTCTAAAATTCTTAGATGTGAATTAACTGAACTTGCTCATTTAAAGATGTCTAGCTTTAGTAGCTGCTGTTGATAGTCTGGCAGCTGTGTGGATTCCAGGATATGAGAGAGACGAGGTTGGGGAGATAATAGCTTTCATTGAACCAATTTTGTTGGTGAAAGAGAGGGTTCTACCCCCTGGGTGGCTGCTAAGTCCTCTTGAGATACTAGTGTAATGGAAAGAGTGTTGTCAGATGTGATATCACTACATAATTTTTTCCCCCTGAATACAGGACAGAAATATTTATTGAACTAGTCTGCCTTTTCTGCCTTATTGATAATTCTGTCAATTTCACCAGTGGACAAAATTGTTAGGATTTTGTTTTGTTTCTATAATATACTTTTAAAAACTTCCTATTTTCCTTAACTTTGCTACCCATAGATGTCTTCTTGTTTCTCTTTGCTTTTACAACTCTGGGTTTTAAAAACGAAAAGCAATATGGTGGCCATTGGAATACCCCATCACTGAAGTTAATGTGTTCAGTGTTCCCTGTGTGCTTGTGTGGCCAAATGCTGCCCAGTTGATTAGCAGAGAACCTATAACTAGTTTTGTATTTCTATTGGTGGTGCACATTCACACTTAACTTGGTGCACATTAAAATTATTCTGCACCTGGATGGAAAAGATTAGAGGGAACATTGATTATGCTGTTTGACATTTTGCAAGCTCAGGTCACCCTAGGTAAGCAGAAGATTCTTACTCCATGAAATGTATGTTTGTATTCTTTGCTTCCTTTATTTAAAAAATAATAATTATGCACAGATCCAGTCTTCATTGTGCCACAAGAAGATACTGTCAAATGATTAAAATCCTCATGCTTGTTTTAGTTTTTTCCATGTGCTGTCCAGATGGCCCATCTATGAGTTTGCTCTGATCCTGTGAAACTTTCTCTTTTGTACAATTAAAAAATTCAGAGTCGTGCTTGTCAGGATTTTTTTTTTTTTTTAATTAAACTTTTCTCAAGACTGGAAAAAAACCAACAACCCTTCTGACCATTTTCAGAGTAGATCAAAAGTTCTTGATACTTTTTTGATCCAAAACAGATTTTCAAAGATAAATCTGTAAGTGCTTTGAGGCTGGGACTCTGCCTACCAGTGTGTGCACGGTGCTGGGAATATATCCATTAACTCCCCACCCTCCTATGCGTTCTCAGGGCACTGTTCATACATTTGAATCCTGACCTGTGGGTGTTTGCCGGGAAAGTTTTCTTTTTGTCAGAGACTGCCAGTTATGTTTTAGCTTTGTGAGATTAGTAGACTGATGTCTGCTAGAACTCATATGAAAGCTATTTCACTTGTGACCTAAAATCCACTTCCACCTAAGTTTCCCAGAGCTAACCCAGGTACCTAGTATGGTTCACTGTCCCATGCAGTGGCACTTAGACCACAGCAATAGCTAAGAAAAAGAGATCTCCATCATGGGCTGAGAGCCAGCTGGCTTTTAGCTCAAAGGGTAGAGGCTCCTATACTAAGCTCCAGAGGTCCCAGGTTCAAATCTGCCTGGTGGTAGTTACGCCAACACATCTCAAAAATGTTGAGTTACTTTAATAAATGGTCTGATGACCGTTTTAAAAGGGGGAAAGCCTTGTTTTGCACATGAAGGCACCATTGGCTTGTATGTCAGCTTTTCTGGGTGGTCTTGACTGGGACTCAGGAGATTGGGTTTGTGATTCTGCCACAGATTCCCTCTGTGTCCTAGAGTGAGTCACTTAATTTCTCTGTCTCAGCTCCCCATCTCTAAAATGGGGATGATGTCCTTGGTCTATTTTAGCTCTAACCTCTCTGGAGGAAGGACTGTATTTTACTATATCTTTGTATATTGGGTCCCTGACTTCAGTTGGGGGGTCTTTAGGTACCACCATAATACCAATTATCTTAAAAACCCTCTAAACTATTGATGCATCCTATAAGGCTAAATCTGTGATTGTTATGCAAAACACACTGTGGGTGAAGGCTTTAATACCCAGGGCTCTGCTTGTTAGGTTCTGTGGTATGGTTATTAAAACAGTCTTGCAAAATATCATTAAAGTCTGCTGTCCTGAATATCAAATCTACTTGCTTAACTTTACCACAATGATGAAAATATGAATGAGATTTTGTTCCCCTGTGGCAAATAGCTCTTTGGAAAGACTCACTTGCACCACCTACTTCTTCCTGGAATGTCCCCATATAATTTGAAAGCAGTCATCTGTCCCCCTTTAACATCTGCTGGGAGTGGTTTTTTTTGTCTTGTTTTTGTTATTTCCCTCTTGGGTTAGTGGTCTAGTGCCAGCATACAGCGTGATTCAACAGCCTTAGATTCCTGGAAAAGCACTTCCGTTTGCTCTAGGTCAAAATTGTATTGGCAGCAAAACTGACTCTTGCTGTTTACAAGTTGGCAGCTTTCTTAAGCGGACTCCAAGAAGAGCAATTTAACATGTGTTGCTCTCCGCCTCCATCCATGTTGCTGAGGTGTTTGAAAATGCTGGCCTGTTGTAGTGGGTGGGGCTCATTGAAAAGGAAAGAGCAAGGTCTAATACAGAGTTTTCCAAATTGTGGCCTGTGGACCACTTGATAGTGCTTTGGAGACAGCTGGCTGGTCACTTGGTGCTTGCACTCGTCATTTCCAGTTATTAAATGTCAGCAGCTGTTGTAGTTGCTGCAGTGCTAGCTCTTAGGTGCTAGTTAGAGGCAAGGTGGTACATGCTTGGAAGGGAGACAGGCTACAGGCAATCTCATCGTTAATTTGTAGTATGAAAAAACTCTGAGAATCCCTGGTTTAGTGGCTAAAACAAAAGCCTTGCCATTGACTGGCTGTGTAATTTTGGGAAAGTCACTTCCCTGCCTGTGCCTCTTTTTTCCATCTGTATAATGGGCATGATATTTGAAAGATGGGCTAGAGGCTTTTTCCTTCATGTTTATGAAAGGAAAGTAATAGTAGCTGCTGATTTTGGTTGGTGAAAACTGCCAGAGAATTTTAAGCTTAGTACTTCTGGTTCAGTTGCTTATATCTACGAGGAGAGCTGGTTAAGAAAAGTTGGAAATTACAGTACTACTGCAGTGGGATTTGGGAAGCAGTTTGTTGAATGGAAAGCTGTTTCAGGGATGTGGCCAGCAACCATCGATTGTGGGAAAAGGAATGTATACAGGAGCTTTGTATTAAAACAGTGTTGGTTACAGGTTGTAAGTGGAAGAATACTTGTCCTTGTAGATTATTTCTGTCCAAATAACTTAAAATGCTTTATGAAGACTTTGTCTGCACTTAGGTTTAAAGCAGAGTCATGGCACAAGTGCTGAGAGAGAGCTGTCCCCGAGGTAAACCACCTTGACAAGGAGAGTAGCTAACAGCACTGGGAATGAGGCTCCCAGTGCTGTAACCTGGTTCCTCCTAGCACTTCATGGTTCTGTAAAGTGCTTCTCTTGGGGGGGTGTGTGTGTGTGTGTGTGTGTGTGTGTGTGTGTGTGTGTGTGTGTTTCACACACCCCTGAGCTAGAGGGTCACAGTGCTGTAAAATTATCAGTGTAGAGTTGGCTGAACAGTTAAGCTTCAATCTCTTCTTTCAGATTAAGGGTGTTAACCCCTCTGAGCCCGGGATCTGAAATACATCGATGTGTGATCTTGAGGATGTCAATGGTAGAGCCCAAAATAGAAGCCATGGTCTTAGCCACACAAGCATATTTCCTCCCCAAGGAGAGCAAATGTAACTGAAACGCTTAGCCCGTTGTCTCTGACTCCTTCCTCCCTCCTGGAATTGGAGGTATTCAGATGAGGTGAGTTCTGTCTCTGAACCATGTGTGAGTAGAGTTTTGTGAAATACAACCTTGTCCACCCAAATCCACCCAGGATGTTCCCCACCCTCTCTAATGGCAGCAAAACCAGCTGCATCCCTGGCAGAGCCTGGCTCTACTGATGGCTGGGTACTAAATCTGCAAAGCACATCCAGAAGTATGTGTCAGAGGCTTGGGGTTTCCCTACCACACACACTCTTAGTAAACTGGTTAGACGAGAGAGAGGAGACAGGAGTCCAGATTAGTCCATGCAGGTTTACTGATATATAGTTGCTTTGATAATATTACAGCTATTTGCGGACTTGCCTTTGTCTCCTCACTGACCCACTGTGGGCCTGAAACTGCTTAACTGCACCCTCTTTTTCTTCTCCCTTCCCTTTTCCCAAACCTCTCAAAGCAACTGCATTGCATGTGCCTGTTGGTGGAGAGGAAAGCTGCCACCTTTCAATAGGTTTGGCCCATCAAAGTGGTAAGTAAGAGGGTATCTTACAGCCCTAAGGCTGTAGATTGATTGGCTGAGGTCACGTTTTTGTAAGTGAGAAGGTAGCAGCTGTCCATTGTGGCATGCAGAGTGCAGCAATTCAGGGGAAGTTTCAGAAAGCTTCTTTTTTTTTCCTCCCCAGAAGAGCTGCTACAACTACATGCTGGGCCATGCTGCTGCCCCACCCCCACACTGATCTGAATTGAGGTGGGGGAGGAGGGAGAGTCTTGGCCAGCAGCTTGTATATTGGCACTAGGAGAGAGAACCCCTGACTCTGCTACATTGAGTCTAACTTATTGGAAACGAGTTGGGCATGTTTGTGCTTGAAAAGCTTTCAGTTCCCACTCTTCTTAAATCTTCCAGAAGAAGGGAATGACAATGTCTGAAGGGTATCCTGGTATTGCCCTAGCTTCAGCGCTGTGCCATACAGATTTCTGTAAGCCAGTACCTTGCTGATTGACATAGAGGCAGGGTTTGAATGTTAAGTAAGTGGTAATGTGAACCCATGACGTCTGCAGTAACACAAAGAAATCAATTCATTAGTGCAAACTAGTTGTTGGTCAGAGTCAAATGTTCAGTGGAAAAAGCCCCTAGGAGCATACACTCTGCTGGAGTAAGAGCTGGCACTACACAGTCCCAAAGAGTGGGGATGTTGTACCTGTGGAGCAAAAGAGAACTGCTGGTGGATTTTTTTTTTTTTTTTTTTTTTTTTTTAAATAAAAGCATCTTACGCAGAGGTTGTTGGCAAAGACTGGTTCTCACACTGAATCGTTGCAAGGCCTTGAGCAAGTTCATTTATTCACTGTGATGATTACTTTAGCTGTACGGATAATTACAATTGAAACAAGCACGACAGATTCACACGTAAATGCATTGTGCACTTCCACGGCAAAAGTCAAGTGGACTTAAGGGATGTTAAAGTGTGTGTAATTGAGTAACCGTGTAACTGCTGAAAATTTTAGCGGTTACATGCAGGGTGGCAGTCAGCTCCTGCCTGCCACCCCATACTGCTACCTCTGTATCAGAGACAGCAGCGCAGGGGCAGCAGGCATCTCCCCAGGAGCAAGGCGGGAGCCTGCTTGTGACTGCAAACTAAGCTTGTTGATTAACCATTTACATGGTTAAACTGTCCTATCCCCAGTGGACTTTTCCTATTTCATAACTGACACTCGGTGCTGTCCAGTCTCTTGGTTCCAGGGACTGAAGGTGATATTTCAAAACAGTCCATGGGTCCCAGTTAATAGATTCGCAGTCCTGATCTGCTCCCTGTGCTCTGGAAAGGGAATGGAAACCACCTGCAAGTCTCCTGCTGGGGAACCTCTAAGAGTAGAGCTATGCTAGTCCCTAGTGCAGGAGATTGGGGGTTGTGCATTTAAAAATGTGTTCCAAACACTGGGGCTGGGATAGAGCATGGGAAAGCTTTAACTGAGCTTTGGTTTTCAGCTTCTTTCTTCTGTCCCTGCTTCTCCTCTCCTCTGTCTTGTTTTTGTCTCTAGGCTCAGGCAGATACAGCCAAGCTTAGTTCTTCATGCAATGCAGAGTCAACCCGTGGAACTTCTTGCCAGAGGCTGTTGTAAAGGCCAGGACTTTAACAGGGTTCACAAAAGAGGTAGATGCATTCATGGAGGTTAGGTCCATCAATAGCTATTAACCAGGATGGGCAGGGATATGGTGTCCCTAACTTCTATTTGTCACTTCTTGGGAATGGGTGATAGGGGCGAGGTTGCCTGAGGATTACCTGTTCTGTTCATTTCCTGTGGGGGCACCTAGCATTTGCCACTGTAGGAAGACAGGACACTGGGCTAGATGGACCTTGGGTCTGACCCAGTATAGCTATTTTTATGTCTTATAATCTGTAGTGACCTACAAATCAATTGATAACAGAGCTGTATCCGTGGATGTTTGCATCCACAGATGTCAGTGTGGATATCCACACCTCATTTTTGTGGCTGCAGATGCAGATACGTTTTGTAGCCACGAAGGGCTCTACAGACCTACCCTCTTCCTTTCTCCCAGAGCCTACAGGGAACCCCCAACATGCAAGCACCCGAGTTCTGACCCCCCGCACTTACAACCATTTTTGTAAGTGCGGAAGGGGCTGAAACCCCCCGATTTACGTCCTCGGCCTGCATTTACAATGGCGCACAGTGTCTATCGTAAATAAAGATTTGAGTTACAACACCCCAGACTTGTGATGCTTCCCTGGGAACCAATCGCGTCACAAGTTGGGGGTCGCCTGTAGCTGGAAAAAAGACCCTGAGCAACTCTTCTCCCTCCCTTGTGATGGGGCCGAGCGAGCTGCAGCAGGAAAGGGGCAGTTGCCTGTGTGGAGTATCCCATTTTGACATTCAAGTTCTTGCAGAGAAGGTGGAGGCAGCTTGAGAAGCTGCACCCTCTTCCTCCTTTTCCTAGTAGCAAGACTGGCTCAAACACTTTACTTGACAATTTGCAGGGGATAGTCTGGGGGAGACATGTTCAAGTCCTAATTCTATGTGCACTTTCTCCTTGGACCAGTTGGCTTCAGGCCACAGTTTAGAGCAGTGTTTCTCAAAGTAGTCAGTGTATCCACGCTCAGAAACCTGCTAACTGGCTGCCCAGGTTTGTTTATTTACTGGCTTCAGAGCCTTGTGGCTCTCACTGGCTTCAGTTTGCCAAACGACGAACTGAAGCCAATGGGAGCTGCAAGGCTCCATGGCTACAGATAAATAAACACACCTGGAGCAGCCAGTTAGCAAGTTTTTCAGAGTGGATCCACCGACCACTTTGAGAAACACTGGTTTAGAGGTTTGAGCTGAGTCTTACAGCTGGACACTTTCAGGGTTTCGTCCTAGTGCCCATTATTGCAACATCTGTTGCTTTCCATGTAAAATAGATTGGCGAGAGTGAAGTTCCCAGTGAACTTTATTGGTCTCTGGCTTTTTTTTTTTTTTTTTTTTTTTTTTTTTGTAAAGAACAGATTTAATGTTAATTGATGAATTACCAAAATATTTCTCTTTCATGGACCAGGGGATGTGTAAATTTTTGGACTTTCTTTAAAAACGAGTTTATTTCTAGAACATGCAACACTTCATTGACACAATACTGAGAGAGGGAAGATAATATGTCTGACTCAATCGAGTTATGTTTGATGAGAGATAAGCTTGTGATCTTACAGAGCTTGTAAGCTTGTCTCTCTCATCAAGGGAAGTTGGTCCAATACAAGATATTCTCACCCATGCTGTGTTTCTAATATCTTGGGACCAACATGGCTACAACAACACTATATACAATAATGCAAAAGAAGCATTTGATGAGAACATAAAACCTTCATTTCAAGAGATGGGAAAGAGGCATCTTATTACCTTACTTGCAATTCTCCTGCTAAATCAATCAGGGTGGTAAACTTTTAAAAATACAAATATGGTCAGCTTGGTGTACCAGATGACAAACACCTTTTTAAAAAAAACCCAGTACTTGTTTTTATAATGGCTTTCTAAAGGACCTGATTCCGCAGGGCATCTGAGTCACCAAAACTGGAACGGTTCTTAATAGAAGAACAACTCTACACTATGTAGTAATTAGTAAAATGAACTCTCTAACAGTAATTGCTTCTAATTCACTGGTACAGTATTTGAGAAAATAATCTTTTCCCCTCAAAAGCAGAATCCATATTGGTGAATTGTTCATTCCCAAACAGTTCTGTGTAGAGTGATAGGCAACTTGAAGAGTTAAGTGAATTGGTTCCCAAAAGTCTGTGCATTTTTCCCTTATTTTCTTCCAGGAATTAGCAGAAGAAAGTCAGCCACCTTGCTAATTCAGGTTTAGCAATATATATGCTCTCCAAGACTAAAATGATGTAATAGTGCTATTTCGCATAAACTGTTTTGAAATAAGTGTTTATGATTAGAATAACTGTTTTCTATCTAAGCTTTGTAGGGAATGGAGATGGGATTTGTGTTCTGGTGCTTGAGTGAAGTGGGTTGGGAGGAGAATTTCAGTGGTAAAATAATTTTCAGTCCTCTAAG
The DNA here is from genome assembly GCA_019425775.1 of Rafetus swinhoei. Lineage (NCBI taxonomy): Eukaryota > Metazoa > Chordata > Testudines > Trionychidae > Rafetus > Rafetus swinhoei. The sequence continues at coordinate 13,451,581 of CM033425.1, read as the reverse complement.
CCCCATTCTCCCTACATCAACTTTCTTAGTTGATTCGTGTCTTCTCCCAAACAATTTGGTGCATGACTTGACTTTTTACCATGCTGGTTCTTAATTCCACTTAACCTTCAGATCTCTAGGCTGGCATTCCCTCTTACTCCACGTCTTTTTAAAGTTAAGTTTTTCATTGTCTTCAGAGCCTGCAGACTCTGTGTGTTCCTGTTTCTAATTGCCTTTCTGTCTGCCTTATGTACTTTCCCATTCTTAGCACTGCACTCATCCCTGTTTACTATCTTCTCCTTTTGTCGCCATTCAAAAATTTCATTGGGTTTTATACTGCGCTTTATAGCTAGAACAGCTAACTGTCCAATATATACCAAACTACCTCTTGAAAATGAAATACACCATAAAGTGTTACATCTATAATAATCATGCATAATGCTCTGTGTGCTGCATCTGCTTGTGCCTTTAGACTGTGGTTGTTTTGAACAGCTCGATGAACACTGGGCCTGTGTTAATACCTGGCCACCATTCAGGTGGAGTTTCAGAAGTGTCCAGTTTCTGCTGCTGCTTCTGCTTTTCTTACCTGTTAGAAAAGGAGAGCTTGATGTTGGTGCATGTGCTACTTTTGTTCTGGATGCTAGTGATTAAACTGTAGCCTCTAGTTCTTAAAACTACCCACCAAGGGTGTTATCTATGTGCTCCTCTTTCCTCAGTCCACGTATCTACACTGGAGGTGCAACTGCCATCTCTGCTTGAGCTAGTGCAGCGTAGCTGTGGCAGCGTGGTTGGTGAAAAAGGTACATCTGGATCTCTGATGGAAATCTACAGGGGTGGTTAGCCTATCTTGCTGCTCACGCTGCTGTGGCTACACCTCTGTGTGCAGTATCCTAGCTCGATCTGAAACAGCATGGAAATTGCAACCCCAGTATAGATAAACCCTTTGACTCCATCGTACTTTCCTTGTAAGTAAATCCATTTTGGACCATTCTCTTCCTGGCTGAGCTTCTGTGCTTTGTTTAAAATCAGACAAATGCAGGCCGACAGAGAGCTGGTTGAGGGGGAAATGTGGAGACCACAAGTATAGCTACTTGATGTGTGAGTAACCTGGTGAAGAGCAGCTACTGAGAGCTTTGGTGTAGCCATTATCGTAGACAGCTGCACTCCATGCCATGTGGGTGTTACCTAGTATTTAGCAAATGTAGTTTCCCATTGATTTTTGGGTGGAACTGATTTATAGAGCTGTTTAATGGAATTTATTCTTTTTATAACTTTCTTTTCTTGAAGATCAATTATTTTTCTTGAGCAATGTCTACAAGTTTGTGGTTATACAAATATACAAACACATACAAAAAAACTAAAATAAAAATTAAATCTCAAACGCCCCCTTTAACTTGACTTGTTATGTGAGCTGTAATAAATTCAACATGATGAAATCCCAGCGGTGGGTGTAACCACAAAGTGGTGCTCCATTAAGCCAGTGACTGTTGGGAATGTTTGTTGTGGTTGTGTCTGGAGTGAGGGGAAGGCTCTCTTAGTTTTGTGGAGGCAGACATTTTTAATTCTTCCTGGCTCCTGAACCGAAGGAAAGAAAATCCAGAAATCATGTAACGTGTAAGATTGTGCAGTCTCTTCCTTTGTAAGTGAACAGGTAGGGAAGACACTATTACTCCACTAAATGTCTCTTATTCTCTGTCAACAACATGTAGATTGTATTAAGAATATTTTATGACTACCGAAATATTTCCAGGTGTCTTTGTTTTACTGTTTTCAGCCTTATTTTGTTGGTATGTTGCTAATCTTACAATACTGAATACAATGGCCTTGCTGTGGAATTTAATTGGGCAGGTTAGATTTAGGATCATGATTGGGTGGCAATGTCTAAATTTTCAGGGGGTAGCCAAGTTAGTCTGTACAGCATAAACTTAAAAAATAACACATGGTCTGGTAGCACTTTAAAGACTAACAAAACATGTAGATAGTATCATGAGCTTTTGTGGGCACAGCCCACTTCTTCAGATGACCAGGGCGTTGGATGTCCAGTACCAAAATAAATTGTCTAAAGTATCAGCCTATTGCCCTACTAACAACTGGGTGCTTAATACACAAGAAGAGATCTGATCTGTAGCCAGGTCCCAAATCATACAGGGCTTCAGTAATTAAAAGCACCACCTCAAAATAAGTAAATAAGTGGAAGGCACCATAGAACCCAGCCGTTTATAGGATTTCTGTGAGAAATGCAGCGGAAGCTCGAAAGTATTCTCTTCTGCTGTAGCCTCAAGAAGAATACATTGCAATAATCCAGCAGAGAGTTGAGACAGACAGGGTAACTGGAAAAGACCCCCAGCTGAGTGGAAAGATCACTTACCCCTTGCTGACTGCAGGCAGAAAATCTATGCCACAGATGACAGTTGACCAACTCAGATTCAGGAGGACCCCTACAGTGCATACTACAGGACTGCCAAAAACATACTGTGTCTCTGCGGAATCTCCCACTACAATGGGAGTGTGTGCATCAGTGGGGTTGGCAGACAAATTCTAAACAATGCATGTGTAATGTATAGCAGCTAATAGCAGTTTGACCAGTAGTTTTGTATCCTCAGTTTTAAAACACCATATTCCATCAACATTGGGAAAGGGTTACAATAAATAGAAAATTGCCCTGGCCCAATTTTCAGTGCTTCGGGAGCTTGCATTCACACACAGGAAATTCTGTGTATGTATGGTTGCAATACATGCTTTTAAAAACTGTGGGTCTACCTTACAGTATGCTACCCTTTACATAGCTTCTCAACAACAGAAACTATTGTTAGCTGTCTTTTCGCACTTTATATAACACCTTAGCAAATCCTAAAGGGCATTCCACAGGAGGAGAAAAGGAACTTTATTGTTGCTTCATAAATGAAACCTGCAGAACTTGGATTATACTGTTGTTTTATGAAGGTGTTTTATATACTCTGACCATGTTGTAAACTGCAGTTTCTGTTGACTTGGCTATCATACTAGCTATTTGCAATCTGAGTCTCTTGCAGATGTGATTCATAGGCTTTTAAAGCCAGCAGGGACCATTATGAGTTTCTGACCTCCTGCATAGTACAGTCCAGGGAGCCTCACCCGGTGATCCTTGTCTCAAACCCACAAGTCCTGGTTAAGTTATAGTATATATTTTTAGAAAGAGGCACCCAATCTTGATTTAAAGACTTAAAAATGGAGAATCCACTGCGTTCCAATGGTTCATTACCCTCACTGTTAAAAATTTGCCCCTTTTTTCCAGTCTGTCTCCTTCCTGCCATCACATGCCCTAAGCTGCCAGGCGAACTTAACAAAACCTGCCGTGTAGGCTAGCATTCTTATCTGCCTAACCCCTCTGCCATGCCTTTCCTTTCCATTCTCTGTAGGGAAATAGAAGAGATTCCAGACATTCTTTGGAAGGGAGAGGGTTAAGTTTAAAGAAAATGATGTCTTGTCTTTTACTGCTGTTGGTGGTGGAGGAGGGTTGAACTGAGCCTGCTTTATTGTGGGTTTGATGACATGGCCTTGGCATGTCCTTGGTGGATTTGATTAGTTATTAGGGACCTGCATGACCAAGTGCAGGCTCTTGCTTGCCCAGGGGTCCTCAGCACAGAGCCTGGCTGTGACAACACAGAAAGCATTTACGATAACTCGGAAGACGAGATCTCTTTAGTAAAGTAAGTTGCTGTTATTATCAAGTCCAGGGGTCAGCAACCACTCAGAGAGGTGGAGTGCCGAGATTTGACTTATTCACCTCTATGGATGGGTCCAAGTGCCAGTGATACTTTTTAAAGTCAATGACAGTCCTACTTACAGCGGCTTCATTAATAAACTAAGATGCAGATCGTACCGTTTAGTGTGATCCTTGGCCTTGCTTTGCCTTGCTGAGTTCTCCAAGCTCTGCTCATAGTTTGCCACTTTAAGCAGCACACAAGCCTGAGTGTTCAGTTGTTAACTAACTTCATATGTGAAAATATCTGTTCGCAGAGGTGTGTAGATCCAAAAGCAGAGAGCAGTGAAAATGCCACTTTCTTCAAGCAGTCAAATTTCACAGGCAGTGAATTCCAACAGGCCATGATAGCAACCCCATGATCTGTCTGGGTAGTCTCAAGTGTGCGACGCAGATCTTTAAACTTCAAGGCCCATAAGTCTGAGCATTGCAATTCAACAAATGGTCTGGTAGCACTTTATAGACTAACAAAACATGTAGATGGTATCATGAGCTTTCGTGGGTACGAAAGCTCATGATACCAACTACATGTTTTGTTAGTCTATAAGTGCTACCAGACCGTTTGTTGTTGTTGTTCTTTTTTTTTTCCTGTACAGACTAACTCAGCTACTCCCTGAAGCATTGCAATTCAGTGAGCTGCATTTTGAAATCCTCAACACCCATCCACTGAAACACTGTTGAATCTGTGTCGCTGGCAGCAGAGTTGTCTCGTTTGATTAGAAAGGAAAAAATTGGGCCAAAACTTTGGAAATCTTGAAATTTGACACAAAATTCTGAGGGGAGTTCTTGCACATATGTTTTAATCTCAGCAGCACTGATGGGCAATGTTTCAAAAGTTCTGTAAGATGTTGGAAATAGCAGAAAGTCTAGGTGTCAATGTCCTGAGGAAAAAATGGAAAGTTTTCCCAACAAATGCCTTCTATGTTTCAAAAAGACCCATAATAGTTTGGCCTACACCCTGCAGATGGAGCTTGAGTTTGTTTAGATGTGCAGTGATGTCAGTTAGAAACATTAATTGCATGAGCCATTTGTCGTCATCCAGTTTGGGGTAGTTTTAGCCTTTTTCTGACAAAAAGATCTTGATTGCATCAAGACAGTCCACAAAGTGTGTCCAAACCTTCCCACGGCTTCACCAGTGAACATTGCTGTCAAGCGGAATATCCCTTGCACTGTCCATTTCCTCAAGCAGGGCTTGCAATTGCAGATGTGTCAAGGCAGATCGAGCAACAAGAAAATTCACCATCTTCACCACTGTAGTCATGTTATTAAGGTCAGAGTTAGGGATGTTAAATTTCAATTAATTAACTAATCAAATAGTCCATGGGATTTCCATCGACTATTTGATGAGTTGATAAGGACTAACACTTTCCACCTTTGAAATGTACAAGAGCCCCACAGCAGGGACTCTTGTGCTTTTCAAAGATTGAAAGATTGACTCCCTGCTGGCCCCAGGGTTCATGCGACACTTCTGTTTTTGAAATGTACAACAGCCTCAGTGGGGACTCTTTTATACGATGGCTGTAAACCTCATTCTTTGAGGAATAATGCCTTTTGTGGACAGAGTTCTCTCGACAGAAGGCGTTATTGCATCTACACTGTCCTTTGCGTCTACACTGTCATGTCGACAAAGCGGCTTGCTTTGTCGACAGAACTGAATGTAGTATCTGTTGACAAAATTTCTGTCGACAAAAGCCTGTAGTCTAGACGTACCCTTGATGTGCAGCAAACAATGCTCTCACAACATAGAGCACAAACAGCACAATCTTTATGTTGAACAAATCTGTAGAAGAAGGCTGAAATGAGCGAACATATAACTTTGCTTTCTTAAGAACCACCATTACATGCTGAGAATCCATTCTTTCTACTGTCAGGATCTCTGTCAATTTTTTTTTTAATTTACTATTTTGATTTACTATTTTGATGGCTTAGCTGATGCCACAGGGAGGGAAGAAGCAAATTCAGAATAACACAATGCTAGTGCAGGTGGTGGAAGCAGGAGACTGTCAAAGAGCAATTGTTTTTCCAGTTAACATTATGCATATGCAAAGAACAATAGTTTTTTAGGATATACAATACATATCCAACCCCTGGCTCCAACCCCCAATGGCAGCAACTCGCCTGCCCATGGCTTCAACACACACACGCTCTGCCTCCCCCTCCCCCCCAGGAATCCAGGTTGCCCATGACATCAACACCTCCAGTCTCCAACCCGCCTGCCTGCAGCTTCAACATGCCACGACAGCAACTCACCCAGCCACCACATAGTCTAAGCCTGAATTGCTGTTTGCCCCGCAATGCGGCTTCAGACCCGTGGCAGCCGACCCCCAACATAGCACTGGCAGCCGACCCCCAACATAGCACTGGCCGCCCACGGCTGCAACACTCCCTCCCCCCTGTGGCTTACACACACACACACACACACACACACACACACACACACACACACACACACACACACACACACACACACACAGCCCTGGGCCATCCGTGACCTCACCCCCAGCAACAGGAGCAGCGATGACACTTACTTTCCAGGAGCAGGAAAAAAAAGTAGGTGCTGCTGCCGAGGTGGGTGGGTTTAAATTAAAATCTTGTGTGTGTTGCTGTAGGCGTGCACGTTAAGGGAACACTGGCACAGACTCCTGACTGCCGGGAGAGGAGGGACAGGGCTGAGCTTCCACTTCATGTGCCAAGGAAAATTGGCTCGCGTGCCTTTTATGGTCTGGCCACTACCTGCTTGAAGCTAAGTTACCTGAAAGGGCCAGATAAGTTTAGTGACTTCAGAACCCTAGCATTTTTGCTAGGTGCTGTACTAAGATAGTAATAGACAAGCCCTGCTGTAAAGAGCTTACCACCTAAACAGGATGAAGGGTGAGAGGAGAAGTAGAGGCACAAAGAGGTCACACAGAAGGTGAATGGCAGAGCCCTCTCTACTGAAACATGCTACGTATCCTAAATTCCTGTGTCTCAGTCCTCTTCTTTGGAATCTCAAACTTCTGTCCTAAGGCCTTGTTTATGTGGGGGGATTTGACCAATATAGCTATTCCAAAATAACTATCACGCTATAAATATTGTGGTAGTATTTAGCTTTGTGAATGAATTTAATCTCAATCCCTGTCTCTCGATCTATAATTCCCCCCCCTGCGAAACAACAGAATGTTGTCATCATGTCAGTATCAACAGGCGGGTTAGGCGAGAGCAAGAGAGATTTTCCCCCAATGACGCCGTGATGCCGGGGCAGGAGGTGGGGGCGAGGCAGGCTCCTGGCTCAGTTCGGGACCACCCAATACAGTGAGCGCTGGCTGGAGTGCGCGGCGCCCCGCTGCCAGGGGAGTCAAGGGAGCTCGGAGAGCTCCAGAGGGGAGGGGACAGCCTGCCTGGCGCAGCCCATGCTGTCAGTGGGCGCAGTGTGGAAAAGCAGTGGCCCCACCACAAAGGGCTCTTTGTGTGCCACCTGCCTTCCTCGCCAGCGAAGCCGAAGCGGAAGGAGCCCCACGGGCAGTGCGGTCCGCAGCAGCGGGACACTGCTGGTCGCTTCCTTACTCCTGCCCCTCCACCTAGCCGCCTCACTCACCAGCTGTAACTCAGCCCCTCCCCCCCACAGCAGGGAGCCCATGCTGGTGCTCTAGTCTCACCGCCCCCGCCCAGCCAAAAACCTGCATCTCCACCCCCCTCACTCACCACCTTGCTGAGCAGTGGGGAAAGCTTCCTTGAAACATCCCTGCGCTGCTGTGGCAGGATGCAGGGAGCCTCAAGGGTTTCTTTTCATGCTCCCACCCTCCCCAGGAAGCTGGTGCTGGTGCTTCCCTTGCCCCTCTCCCGGCTAGGGGAGGACAGCAGCACAGGGATGCACAGCAAGGAGACTTTTCCCGCTGCTTGGCAGGGCAGTGGGGGGGGGAGAGGGGTTAAAGGTGCAGGAATCTTGGCTTGGGGGAGGGGCAAGGCTGGAGCACCAGCGTGGCCCCAGCCTGCTTGCGTTCTGCCCTGCTAAGACCCCACATCCCCAGCCCCCTCACTCATCCCCTTCCACCGAGACCCTGCTTCCCCAACCCCCTCACTTATACCTCCCCAAGCTGAGACTCCACACCACCCCCCCACTCAATGCCCTGCCAAACCCTGCACCCCCAATCACCTCACACCCTGCCCTGCCAAGACCTTGCATCCTCAGCCCCCTCACATGCTCCTTCCACTGAGACTCCACATCCCCAGCCTGTTCCTGCCTCTCCCCACCCCACCCCGACCAGACATCCTGCCCCCAGCCCTCTCTCCCCCCTTCCTTGCTGGCTAGACCCCTACCTTCAGAGAGAGGGGGCTTGGCGAGCATAGCAAGTAGAGGGCACGGCCCCTTAGTTATTCTGTTATCGTCACTTTATTTCAGTGTCCCTACAAGGAATTATTTCATCAGCGCTGTGTCTCCCTCTAAAGACAAGCCCTAAGAGCAGCGATTGGAAACCTAAGCTAGTGAGTGGCCCTCATGACTGGCCCTCCTTCATCTCAGTGAGCTGCAAGATTGTTGTTAACCAAGATGATCTCCTGGGCTAGGGTAGTTTTGCTAATTGTGTCTTTGGGTACCTAGAACTTGCTAGGGATGTCAGTGGCTAGCTGGATAATTGTTTAGGCAATAAGCTATTGCCTGTCAGTTAGCGATACTGGTTAACTGCAACAACTCCCCCAAGTGTCCTGCAATTAAAATTTGGACTAGCAGGCTGGCCCCGTCCCAGACTGCTGGTCCAAGTTTTAAATGAAGAGCACTCAGGGGAGAGAGTCAGCAGGGCAGGGGCAACAGGAGGGAGCCGGTCCATGCAAGGAGCTGGTTGCCTCTGTATGCCCTGCAGTATGGGAGGGGGAGCAGCAGTCCTTGTCCATGGGGAGGACTGAGCTCCCCATGGGCAGAGGCTGCTCTATGGGATGCTGGAGCGGCCTTTGTCCACAGGGAGCCAATTTTTAAACTAGCTCCCCTCACGGACCTGCTGAAACAGAGGCAGCAGTGTAGGATGGCAGTGAGCTGCCTGGGAGTGGGCCTGGAAGCACACTGGCTGATGGCCCCACCCGCAGAGGCGTAGCGAGGGTGTGATGCGCCTGGGGGCAAAGGCAAAATTTGTGCCATGCTGCTGCTGCGCAGGGCTCTGAACTGAGCCTGACCCTTGGAAGGGTGGGGAAGGGGGGGTGAGAACTTGTACCGCGTCTTCTCCCACCCCCTCCAGTTTTTGGCTGGGCCCCACATGTACTAACCCTCCCGCAGAGGTGGAGAGGGGTCAGGCTGGGGGCAGAGAGGTGGGGAGGAGGCAGCTCCAACCAGTGGCGGCGGGTAGAGGAGGAGCAGGCGAGCAGAGGGATGACGGGGGAGTGGAAGGGGACTATATTGGCGCCCCACTAGCATGGCACCTGGGAACAACCCCCCCCCCCCCCCGTTCCCTCCCCACACCCTCCTCACTATACGACTGTAAATAATCCACCTGTTAGGATATTTATTGTTTAATGAATGACTTATTTTACTAACTACACATATCTAAATTATAAAGTTTTCTGGTTTACATTCTGTTAAATAATTTTTTCTCTTTAATTTGTTCATATCCCGTTCTCATTAGGTTCATGTCTTTTACATAAAGTCAAATTCTTAAAATATGTAAGTTTTATAAAATACGAGAGAAATAAATGTTATAGTGATGAAATTCATATTTAGGTTGTATATTTCAATCAAGCATTTAAAACCACTGTTATAGCAAATGTGAGTAACTCATTGCTTTAATGAATACAAGGTAGAAAAGATTTTGAGCATATCCAATTTATTGTAAGCAATCTGTAATGCTTCCTAATTGCTTAGTTACTTACCTAGTTAACCTAATTGTTGTTCATACTATTGCACAGAGATAAACTACATTTAAAAAAAAAAAGTACCCCAATGTACCCACCCATCCCCTAGAGCCAGGCACACCATCCCCCCATCCCAATGCAACTGTAAATACATCTCGTTAATCTCTTTATTAAACATTTTCTCTTTGAAATTTTTTATTTTAACTTTGTATCAAGTCTTTTTAGAATTGTACTAAATCTTTAGTTTGTTGTATTAAGTCCTTTTATATAGAAACTTTTTATACTTTCATATAGAAACTTTGTATTAAGTCTTTTTACATAGAAACCTTATATCTTGTAGACTTTGCACCCCCTTTTGCTTAATTGATTGTCCTGTTGCGTGAATGAGGTGTGACTGGATAAGGCATGACAGACCTGCACTCTCTGCACTTGCAATGGTTGGAGAAGGGTGGAAGCCAGATCCAAGAACAATGAGAAGAACAATGGGACCTGTGAAGTGGGCTCATTGAAAGAAGACTGGACCTATGGATGCCTTGGGAGTCAGCAGCAAGTGCCTGCTTTTGGATGCTCCCTCTTTGAAGGTGAATGGGGCAGCATTAAGACAACTAACTGCATATGCATATCATGACTCTCACAGATGATGCATATGCATGTGATGACTAATGGGGTAGATCTGGATGAGGGAAGACACTATAAATCTAAGGCATCTTGCAGAGGGACTCTCAGCTTTCCTCTTGTCAACATGGGAGAATCGATCTGGCTCCACCCTGCCCACTCTAACTCACCAGTGCAGTTAGGGGGAGCAACTATTGGTAATAAGACGTGCGTGCGTGCGTGCGTGGCCATGCGCTGTATCATTTGCATATAAGTGTTGACTGCTATATGTGTGTATTACCAGTACATATGGCATTTTGCCTTTTCCCCCTGAAAAGATCCTTTGCAGTACTCTTAAATACAACACAATCACTCCTCCCCCAGAGCCAGGCCCTCCCCAGCGCCCCATCCCAATGCACTCATCCCTCCTCAGAGCCAGGCATCCCCAGCGCCCCCAACCAAATCACCCTCCCCAGAGCCAGGCACCCCAGCGCTCCCCCTCCCACAGAGCCAGACACCCCCAGTATCCCCCCAACCAAATCCTCCTCCCCCAGAGCCAGGCACTGGAGGAACCGGATGGGTAAGTTAATCTTCTTTTTAAAGTGGCCGCTCATGCTGCCCGGACCAGCTGCCTTGGCTCGCAGTGTGTACCAGGAGACAGTACATGGCCCAGCTCTGACTCGCTTCTCTACGTGTCAGGTGGGCCTGTGTGGCATGCGCTCCGCTCCACCCAGCCCGGCACCCCCTTAGCGTGGTGCCCGGGGGCAACTGCCTCCCCCTCCTGTCTCTCCCTGGCTACACCTCTGCCCACCCCTCAGGGACCACCAAATAATTGTGTAACTGCTAAGAACTGTGATTACACGATTATTTAATTAAATGATTTCTAAAATCCCTAGAAGTTGCAGGATGTGCTGATTGAACTGTAGCAGCACTTTGATTGGATGCAGAGGGAGTGCACGGCTCTCCCTCACTTCAGCACGCACCTCACTTCACATGGCCTTGCTGTATTTGCATTTCACTTTAGTAATATCGGTAGGAAAAAAAAAAAACCCTTCACAGACAGCAACCACTAGAATCTGGCAACCCTGAACATTGGCTGCATGCTGTCCTCGGGCCACAGGTTGCCCACTACTGCCTTAGAGAAAGAGGAAAGTAGTTTTCTAGATGACTAAGAAAATAATTCACTTGTGATCTCTTAGGACGCTGATAGACTTTGCTTAACTTGAAAGATGCTACCTAAGAAAAGAAATAAGAATTACTTCTCATGAAAAGGACACCCTAGAACTCCTGGTGCCCAACTCTCCAAGTAGATGTCTCCCTGGGATTAACATATTCCTAGTTGCCAATACTTCCCCTAAAACTTCATATACTGGACGAGATCTGTGACAAAAATCTCCCAAACATTCACTTGATGTGGCCATTTTGGGATGTGCAGAATGTGTCCTGTGTCTCTTTTCTCCAGTGTCTTTATGGAATAAGATTCCAGCTGCAAGTGAGTCAATGATCAAGTCTTGGCTCCCCAAAGCAAACCCATTATTCATGTCACTTGCTGTAAAATCTCTTACACTTCAGCTGCCTCTCTGAAAGGAACTGCCTCTCCTGTTCTCAGTAGGGAAATAACTGAAAATAAATACCAGTTCTGTAGGTAGGGTATATGTTATATCCCCAGGCAGAACTGAATCTGGGACCTCTGGAACTTAGTGCACGAGCCTCTACTGCTTAAGCTAAAAGCAGGCTGGCTCTCAGCCAAGCCTGTAGAGCGCACTCATTCTTTTTCTCGCCGAAAGTGGTCACAGTGTGCCTGCTAGCTTTGGATTTTCAATCCTTCCCTGACTTCCTGCATGGGAGAATGTTGAAGGAAATATAAAGGGCATAGCAATTGTGATCGCCATGTCCATCCAGGAAGGCATAGACAGCAGCTACCCACCTTTTATGAATTGTTTGTGGTGGTTTCATATGTAGTTACAGCTCTGGAAGTCCTCTGATAGGGAAGGAGGGTGGCTAGGGTTGCCAGGTGTCCTGTATTGAACTGGACAGTCCGGTATTTTCGCCTTCTGTCCAGTAAAAAAATTCAGAAGATACCGGACACCTAAAATGTCTGGTATTTTTGGATTTTTTTACCAGCCAGGAGGCAAAAATCCTGGGTGCTTATCAGGTTTTGCAGGAGAGCTGTCTGGCCCAGCGCATGGAGCCAAGATGGCGGGTGGCCGCCAGCAGCCTGTTAGGGCCAAAAAGCCTCAAAAGTAAAGTGCTTCTTAAAGGGGCCATGCTGGGTTTTTTTTTATTTTAATTTTTATTTTCTTAACAACTCTCAGGGTCCCTTTTTTTTCCTCAGCAACTTTGGTCTCCCCCTTTTTATTCTCAACATAATTTTTTCCCCAGTGGTTTTTTTTTTGGGGGGGGGGGTGTCAGTATTTTTGGTTAAACCATCTGGCAACCCTAAGGGTGGCAACAGAGAGGAGATGGGCTCTAAGAGGGTATGAAGAAGTGAATCCTCAGTGCTGTGTGTTCTTGCTCTGCTGCCTTTCAGACATGTTGCAATTAGCTGCCTTGGGCAAAGGGGCTCAGACTATGGGGCTTTTTTTAAATGCAGTGTAGACATTTGAGCTCTGGACCCTCCCACCTCATAGGGTCCTTGAGCCCAGCCAAGCCCAAATGTCTACATGACAGTTAAACAGCCTCTTAACCTGAGCCTAAGTCAGCTGGCAGAGGCTGTCTACAGATTCTTAATTGCAGCACAGACATACCCATAGAATCCAACCTGCAATCAGAAAATACACATGTGACTCTGATACCTTGTTCACTCCTTGCACCAATGTAGCAGGCTCCTTTATTGTTCCTTTAGTTAGCTTCTAATCTCTGAAGGCTGCAGTGTTTGTCTAGACCTTATTGACCACTAGCATTTTCTTGTTTAGAGAGGGGGAGCGGGGGTCAGTTGATCCAGAAAAGATTTCAAGTGACCAGCAATCCAGATTTTCCTTTTGTCTAGCAGTGTAAACTGAAATACTGCCAAGAGCTGGTCAAATGCAGTTACGCTTTCTGTTGCGAACACCGTTGCAGGAGCTTTCTACACTTAACCAGACAAGTAGTCACCTCTGCTCTTGTGTCTTGTAGGAATGTAAAAGGTTATCAGTTAAGCAGGTGGCTTATTGGCCTGCTTACAAGGTAACCAGTTAACTAGCCCAGCTGGCTGGACCCTGCCCACGGCTTCAGTGGGCCTGGCTGGAGCAGCCCCTCACCTGTGGCTGGTGGTTAACTAGCTAAACAAATCATTTAACTGTTGTAGGTGGTTTTTACATCCCTAGTGTGTTGTGCAACTATCCTGAGTCCTTACTGGTGAGCTTTGTGCTCTGGATACCTGATTATCCTACACTGCAACATTAGTGGTGCCACACACATGCTGCCCCCATGAACTGCGTCTTCAGGCAGTATTTGTTGTAAGCAACTCTTCTTTCCTTCTCTCCATCCTAGGTGTGTTTAAATCCTATTGGGACTACTTCTGAGCTCTACCAGCTCTCTGACTAGGTCAACTGATAAGATATAATTCTTGATGCAGTATCTCTTGAGATAAAACATGACATCTTTCTGTCGTGTACTTTCCAAACAGGAACTGGACTAGTTTTCCCATCTATGCCTCCTGGTTACAGGGCACCAACAGATAACAGCGAATTCTCAGTGGTTACACTTAAGAAACGCACAGAGACCATGAAGAACGTTTTCTGATTTCACAACCTCCTACCTCTCCGATATTTATCTCACCAGTGTTTAAGTTGCTGCCCTGTCTTGCCAAGTCTTTCCCCAACCCCGATGGCATTTCTTACTGCTTGGAGCCTAAACATTACGAAATGAAAGCTAGCTTCCTGATATTTTGACGCGGTGACCACTGTAAAAAAAAAAAATGTTACCTACCATTTGTGCTGCCTTGGCAAATGTAAAGATTTCATTGTAATAAATGCTATAGCAACTGCCTTTAAAAGATCTTGTAATCTGGCTAACTACTGCTTTGGGTGCTCAAGGTCTCATATGGCCTCCTATATTGCAAAGTTTCACTTCATCAGTTTGGGAGTGAGGGGAACTAGAGGGGTGTTTACTGAGCTAATAAATTTCTCACTAAATACAATTCACAGGCTCTGGTTGGCTAATACCTGTGGACCTCTAGTTCAATGCACTAACAGCTGGCCCTATACACTTTAAAACAACACTTTATTTGAAGTGAAAACTTAAAAAAAATAAACTACAGGATTTAATTCCTCTTTTTACTATTCTTCATGCCCACCCCTTCCAAGACATGAAAAAGCCTGTTGCTATTGAGTGCTTTTAGAATATTTCCATTACAATCCTTTGACCAATGCTAGAAGCCACCAAATCTCTCACCTCCCCTGGAGTCTAGGGTTGTTGGTTTTTATTTGTTTTTTTTGTTTTTTTTTTCCCATGTGTGAGTGTGTTAATCTAGAAGGGCCCTCTCCTCTTTAAAACTGCACTGAGTGGATATTTTTCCTCTTATTAATATTTTAAAAACTGAGTCTGACCATTCTACATTCTGCTGTCTGCTATTGGAGTAGGGGAGAAGTGAAGTAATTTTTTTTTTTTTTTTTTTTTTTTTAAACACTAGTGTTTTGAAATTGATCCTTGTTTTACCCAGTTGAAGTAAAATGTTCCCCTCCCATCCTGCTTGGAGGAGGAGAGTCTGTAGGATTAGTAAGAGGATTTTCCCCCATTCTCAAAGTAAAAGCGTTCTGATTCTGCAGATTCATTCTGTGTTTTCCTCCTTGTAACTTCATAGTGTTTGTAACTCAAATGTGCTTGAAATGCTCTGCATCTTTGAGGGTGCACAAACTATACCAGAGAAGTAAGGTGCTCAGTATTCAGTGGCTTCAGAGAGACAATGGGATAAATACCCCTGGTGATGACTATTAGAGAATACATTACTCCCCTGGTTTAGGATGCGGTGTTAAGTGGTTAGATTCAGGGTTTGGGAGTCAGTGAACTTGGGTTTCTATTTCTGCTCTGCCCCAACTTGCTCCATGACCTTGGAGGAGACACCAGCAATGTTCCCACTAATTTTTTCCATCCATGCATAGAATAAATTTTGTTATGTGCATGGAGTCCAGTGTGGATGTACACCACCAGTAGAAACACATGCTGCTTGCTGTGGATGCTCTGTTAATGAGCTGGGTGGCATTTGAATCTCTCCTGAGCAAGCTGCCCAAGAGCTTGGCTTACTGGAAACACCAGACTCTTCCCTTTTTTTTTTTTTGTGGCAGTGGGTGTGCCTCAGTTTCATCAGGGGCCTGATTAATTCTGTAAGTCACTTTGGGGCCTGTAGACCAAAGATGTTATATAAATCCAAAGTACTAACCTATTAATATTAATAAGGAATAACACCTTGAGAGAACAACGGACATAGTAGTGTAGCTCTCCACTGAATGGATTTGCATACATGCCAACTGTTGTTGCCTTGGCACAGAGTTTTTGGGAGCATTCTATAAACTGCCCATTGCGGAGAGATGGAAAGAGGTTCAGTGAGGAACAATGAGATATTCTGCACATACAAGTTTCTAGGGTTGCCAGCCCTCCAGGATTTAATCATTAATCTTTTTAATTAAAGATTGTCATGTGAGGAAGACTCCAGGAATTTGTCCAACCAAAACTGGCAACCCTAGGTACAACTTTTAAAGGATAACCATAGGTAGTATTTTTGAAGAGGCAAGGGAATCATTAATGCCCATATATAATAACTGAGTTCCAATTACCCTGTTTTTGCTTAATTCTTTCTTCCAAATGCCAATCTTCAGAGGACTTTTGTGATGTAGACTAGGGATATGAACGGGTAACTGGTTACTTGGTAAGCATCACCCTTAATAAATTATGCTTGCTGGGTAACGGTTAACTGTTACCTGGGAGCAGAAAAAAGGACTGCTCCAGTCCTATGTGGCTGCTGGCTCCCAGCCTGCACGGGCTTGCAGGCTGGGAGTTGACAGTCTCACGGGGGGCAGAAGCAGTAGCACTGGGTTGAGGGAGAGGAAGAGCTGGCTGGCAGCTCTTTGCCCGGCTGCTGTTTCTGATCCCACATGGGCTAGGAGATGGCAGCCCAGCATGTCAGAAATAGTTGGGCTGGAGCAGCCCCTACTCATGGCAGGGGGGGGCCACTCCAGCATGACCATGGTGGGATAGGGGACAGCTCCAGACCAACAGGCTAGAAACCCCTCCCCCCATTTTATTAGTATTAAACTTAACATTTAACCAGTTAACTAATTACACAGGATTTTACAACCCTAATACAGACTCTAGTGTTTTGTCCTATTGCTGCAAGGGGATGTTCTCTTTTTATGCTCTAATTTGATGATTGATAATGGAATAAACCCCTTGGTTCATTCAAGCAGGCCTTTTTCGGTCTAAAAAGAACATTAGTTTATTATGTCAACCAGGGGTGTTTGGCTAATCATTTAGTCAATGACATTTTTGTAAACTATACCAGGGGTTCTCAAACTTTGTGATACCGCGACCCCCCTCTAAGTTGCTTGCGACTCCCCGGGGGGTCGGGACCCACAGTTTGAGAAACGCGGAACTATACCATTAGTCAATAAGGGAAGTAGGGATGTTAAAATGCAGTTAATTGACTAGTTGACGGAATTTCCATCGACTAGTCGATAGGCACTTCCTCATTCCTCCTTTGAAATGTACAAGAGCCCCAGTGGGGGCTCTTGTGCATTTCAAAGCCAAGGAGCCCGGGGTCAGCTGGGGACTCCCCAGGTTCCAGGAAAATGCCACGCAGAACCGGGGTCAGCTGAGGACTCCCCAGCTGACCCTGGGCTCCATGGCAGCTGTCCCTTTGAAATGCCAGAGGTGGAGAACTTGGGCTCCACATGGCAGTGGAACCCGGGATCAGCTGGGAACTCCCAGATGATCTTGGGCTCCATGTGCCAGCGGAACCTGCGGTCAGATGGGGAGTCCCCAGCTGACCCTGGGCTCCACAGCTGACCCTTTGAAATGCCGCCTTGGAGTTTCAAAGTGGCAGTGCTGCACCCCCTTTTGCTGCCTCTATATTATAGAGGCAGCAAGGATGGGGTGGGGAAATCGACTAGTTGACAGACTATCAGATAATCAAATGCTTATTGGATAGTCGACTAGTCTTTAACATCCCTAAAGAGAAGGCGCTCTGTCTCAGCTTGTACTGAGTCTGGGATAGGGATGTAATAGTGTAATCAATTAACCAATAAGCAAAAGCATATAGGTTAATGCTATAGACTACATGCATTTCTTCCCCCCCCCGGCCCCCCACCAGTAAATTTTTAGCAGGCTGGCCAGCAGCCCAGCTCAGTTCTGGCTCACGCCGGGTGCAAGAACTACCCCCATTGTAGCTCTGCATTTAAAGTATATTAGGAGCTGGGCAGGCAGGCAGCCCGTCTCAGTTCCGGTTTGCGCCAGGTCTGGGAACTCAGACCCCATCCCCCCGCAGATAGGGGCTGCTCCCACCCCTCACTGCTGCCTCTTTATAAGAGACAGCAGCACAGGGCAAAAAGCAGCTGGTCCGCAAGAGGAGCTGGTTTTTAAACTGGCTCCAAGTGGCATCCTGCGCTGCTGCCAGCCCCGCCCACAGGGATTATAGAATAGTCGATTAACCTATAAGAATTTATTAGGTCACTTGACTATTCAGTTACCCGATATTTAAAATCCCTAGTCAGGGAGCCTGCTCAGCTCCTTCTATGTTGAAACTGCAGAACTGCAGTGGGGGTAGGTTTCGGACCTGTACAAGCTGGTACTGAGCCAGGCTTGCTCATCCCAGCACATGCTGGGTACAGCAGCCCCTGTCCATGGGGAGCTGGGACCGCTTGTGGACAGGAGCTGCTGCTAGAGTAGCTTCTATTCGCAGCCAGCCTGGACTGCCATAGGAGGGGCTGCTCCGCAGGATGTGAAGCAGCCTCTGCCTGCAGCGAGCTTGGGCCTGCCACGGGCAGAGGCTGCTTCGCACCTTCCCCTCACCCCCGCCGCACTGTTCCTTCTGATACAGAGTGGGGGGTGGAAATGTGAGTAGTCAGGCTTGACTACCTGATAAGCCTAGATAAGTCGACTACTCTACTCAGCTACTCACTTACATCCCTTATGTCAACTCTTCTTCGTTAATTAATTAAATTGAAATATTGCTAACCATTTTAGGCACATTTATATCTAATGGTAACTGAGTTAAGAAATGAAGTTAAACAATAAGTGTGGACAGTTGGTAGCTTTCTCTGTTGAATGAGGACTTGTGGGCAAGGAGGGATTTTTGTTCTGTGTTCTTTGTACAGTGCCTAGCACAGTGAGTTCTGGTGCATGTTTAGAGCACTTAGATGCTATGGTAATAGTTAATAGTAATGAATAATGCAACAGTGACACTGGATTTCAAGCAGTGCTCTCAAAGCAAGGGTATGAGTGAGATGGTTTTCCAGGATGCTGCTCTGGGCAGATACCCGATAGCAACTTCTGTGGAACATACCTCAGGAGGCCTCAGTCTGAACATGG
The DNA here is from genome assembly GCA_019425775.1 of Rafetus swinhoei. Taxonomy (NCBI): domain Eukaryota; kingdom Metazoa; phylum Chordata; order Testudines; family Trionychidae; genus Rafetus; species Rafetus swinhoei. Next base: position 13,432,950 of record CM033425.1, on the reverse strand, counting down.
ATCCAGTTTCCCCAGAATGGCAATTTTCTCAGCTGATTTGTAGCCTCCCTGCTCCAGAGGAAGACAGAGGCTATTGTCTTAAATGCCCTTTTGGAGTAGATGCAATGTCCTGTTCCTGAGATTTACAAGGTGGTGTATGAACTTGCACTACTATTCTGCTGGAAGTTGGAAGGCTCATCCAAAGGCTAACAGGAAGGAGCGTGAAAAAAAAATCTACGTTTTCTAGCTGCAGAAACATTCCTGGTTCTGGAGAGTGGTGTTCTTGGGTTGTTGGATTTTTTCCATCTTTGGGGCCTTCATGCCTGCCAATATCAGTAGTTCAGCTTTAAATCTATCATTTTACTGATCCTTTTTTGTTTTGTTTTATAACATATTCACTCTAGTGCATCCCTTCCCCCATCGATGGGGGCTTAGAAGTCCAAACTTAGCCCCCTTGTACATCTAGGCACCCACAACTGGAGATAAAGCTTGACCTGTGGTGTTCTGGAAGCAACCTACTCACTGTTGTATGCTCCTGCTTCCCCCTAACTGGTGTGCAGGCCTGATGGGGTGCAAAGGCTCTGTGACAGGGCTGTCTGTCAATGGAACTTGCTCTACACTAGTGTTTCTTAAACTGTGTTCCGTGGCACACTTATGTGCTGTGAGGCAGTCGGAGGTGTGCTGCGGAGAACAACAGAATTCAAAATGGCTGCCCTTGAAGGGGCAGGCGACCTTTTTTTCTCAATAACTTTCCCCCCGACCCTTTTTCCCCTCAACCTTTTTGTTGAGCCCTTCCCCCTCCCAAAAAAATCCTTGGTGTTCTTCATAACAAAAATTTATTGTTTGGTGTTCCTTGGTCTTAAAAAGGTTAAGAAACCCTGCTCTACACTTTTTCCAGCACGTTCTTTCCTTTCCAGCTTGGAATGCAGGAATTGCTATGCCAGATCAAAACCAGGATCTGTCTTGTCTAGTCTGGCATCCTCTCTGATAAAGGCAAATGCCAGATGCCTCAGAGAAAGGTGAGAGGAACCATAAAAGTCAATTGTTAAGGAATAACTGGCCCTCTGGAGAAGCTAGTACAGTAGACTTCCGATAATCCGGAACCTATGGGACTTAGGTGGTGCCGGATTATCAGATATGCCGGACTATCAGGAGGTACTATAAGCAGGTTATATATATACTGTATACATTATATACTGCATATAAAGTGTTCTTAACCCTTTTTATTGTACATACTGTATACAGTATACTGTAATGTTTTAATTTTTTTAAGCCTTTTTTACCCTTTTTGCTCAGTTCCGCTGCTGCCGCTGTTACCTTGTGTCTCATTTTTTGCGGGAGCTCACTCACTAGGCTCTTGCCATTTTGATGCCGGACTCTCAGGAGTGCCGGACTATTGGATGCCGGACTATTGGAGTTTTACTGTAGTTAGGTTTATGCCCTGAAGTATGAGGTCTTGTATCCTTCTAAATTGTGTAGCTGGGTAGTGACAGCCTTGTTTAAATCTCATCCCTTTTTTCATGGGTGTCCAGTATGTTGGGTGGGGGGGAAGGCTCTGCCTTCCCAAACTGCCAAGCATGGCCCTGCCCCCAGAATGCCTGCTGTAGGCATACTGAGGGTGGAGTTTTGCTGCCCTTTAGCACTTACCCTCCCTGTGCTCCCACTTGGTCTCCTCCCTCCCCCGGTGCTCTGGGCAGGGGAGGCCCCCTCTCCCCCCCTCCCGTGGTGGTTGGGTGGGCGTGCTCAGTGTGCTGCCCTGCTTCCTCCCTTCTCTGTGGTTGCGGAGCTGCAGGACTTGCCTCCCCCAGCCCTAGCTGCACTGACCACCCATGCCTTTTAAAAAAAACCAAAAACGTCTTAAGCTCCTAGCCTTCTTCGTGTATTTCATGGCAATGCGTTCCAATAGTTTCTTGTACTTGGAAGGAAATACAACCGGTTTTAAATACATTTTGACTTGTGGAAGGGGGAGGGATAAATAGTGGCAGCTTGTCTTTTTTCTCTCTCGTATTCACTGTTTTGCAAACCTCCAGTATAACTTCTCTCTAAACTAAACAGCTCCAGTCATTTTTTCCCCTCTATTCCTACACAAGTCTCTTCATGCTATTTCTGCTAGACCTAGAAATCTGTTGGTCATACCTAAGTGTCCATGCCTTAAAGTAGATACGGTGATGAACATCTCACAAGACTGTTCCAGGATGCTTTAAACAGACACATCAATATTTTTTCTGTTCAGTAAATCATTGCATAAACTCCTCCTTTCTCTCTGACCACGGAACAGAAAGAGCTGCCATAGCTGCTGATCTATTCCATTCAGTACAAACTTGGTTTCAGTAACAGAGTACCATCAAGCTTCTATTGCAGGGCAAGATAAGAACTCCCTATCTTCTCTCGCACTCCTAATGTTTTCCAGCAGCTAAATCTTTTATCACAAGCTAACTACATAAACAGTGTGTTCTGCCACGTAGGAATATTGCTGGTTGCTGGTGTGAAATAGCCTTCAGCAAAACAGCACAAGGAAGCCTTGCCAGCTCCTTCTTGAGAGGAGAAAGACTGTAAGCAGCAACTCTGTTTCTGGTGTTTGATGCAAAAGCCAGTTTTAGACAAGACCAGTATCCACCACTGGGGGTGACAGAGCTTAATCCTGAACTGCTAATTCTTCTCCAGTCGAGGCCTCCCCCCATTCTGAAGCAGTATTTCCTGTAGCTTGCGGAATGCTTGGCTAACCTGTCTGGCTTGGAAGGGGAGATTTCCTCCTGGTGGAATATTTCATTGTTTCAGGTGCTCCTCTTAGCAGATTTACCTTTTAAATGTATACATTAGAGAGATTCTGCCTCCAACCTTTCACCCCACCACCACAATCAGAAAAATGCCAGTGTGGGATTGGCAGGTGTCTGGTTTTCAGTTGAAAAGGGACCACAGTGGCTCTGGTTAGCACTGCCAACCAGGCTGTTAAAAGTCTGATTGGTGGCACAGAGCAGCTAAGGCAGCTTCCCTGCTTGTTGTGGCTCCTCACAGCTCTCAGGAGCAGTGGCATGTCCCCTTCCTGGACATGCTTGTCTTCTAGAACTGAAGGGAAGACGTGCCTCTGCTTCCGGGAGCAGCTTGAGGTAAGCATGGCACAGCCCCAGACCCACACCAGAGTCAGAGTTCAGACCTCTATCCCCCTGCACTTCAATTCTCTGCCCCAGCCTGGTGAAAATGAGTGAGTGTGAAGTAAGCAGTTAACAGAGGAAGGTGGAGATGGTGGGAGTGGGGAAAGGGGTGGGGCAAGGGTGTCCGGTTTTGTGCAAGTAGGATAATGATATAAATTATCCTAAATAAATAAATAAATGATAAGGATAATGTATAAATCTAGCACATACTGTGTTTGGAAATGGTATCCTGCTTCATACCATATTCACCTTAGCAAATACACCTACTCTAAAGCCTTGCTCAGTGACTCTTATGCCAGCTGATATACTTTACTGCCCACCTCTGGATAGTTGTTTTTGACCTACTATACAATAGGAGGTGAAATATTACACAGCATGTCTCATGATTAGAGCACAGAAAGGGGGAATTGGGACCTCTTGAGTTCTCGCTTGTTCTGTCTCTGTGCAATTTGCTTAACCTCTGCCTCAGTTCACCTATCTGGAAATTAGGTGTAATAAATCCTCACTTCTGAAGGGTACTTTGATATCTGATAGGAAAACACTTGGTCACTCTGTGGGAATGCTCTGTGACCATCTACATACTAGGGACAGTTTGTCATTTTCTCTCACACTGGAACTACTGTAATGTCCCCTTCTTCCTGATGATGTAGTCCCTGGACCCAAAACCATGTTGTACTTGCATACAGTAGCAGTGTCCTGGAACTTTGTGCCCTTTTAAATGACCAGGCCTCCCAGCTCTGGTCAATGTCCCTGAGTTTGCCCAAACTTGTTCAGAACCTCCTAAGAGAGAGCCCAGTGAAGAGCAGAGCCATTTCCATTCTTCAGCAGTCTAGCATGCAGCTAACCGTTTCCAGAGGGTTTCTGGGCTTTGAGTGACATTAGCAGTTGGCTCACCCTGCCCACTTCTGTTCCTCGAATTCTTTAGCACATCTCCATGCTCCCCCTTTATCATGGCTCCCAGCACTTCAGTTGTTTGGATCATTTCAGAAGAGAAGTCATTTTCAGATTCGAGGAGTTTATTTTGTGTTCTGAAAGGCTGTTTCTCTCTGGCAAAACTTTATTTGGATTGTGTAGGATAAGCCAACAATGAGGGGGAATGTGACTTACAGCAGGCATGTCAAACTCAAAGCCCACTGAGGGCCGTGAAAAAAAGCTGATAGCTTTCAGGGCCACCTAGGATTCCCAGATGGTTTGTCGAGCAAAAAAAAAAAAAAAACATTTTAGGCACCAATACCGGACACCTGGCTTTTAGGTATGTTTTATAATATTACAATAATTTGATGTGTAAAATTGTTATTTGCTCATATTAAATAATTTTTAAATTAATTTTACACAATTTTTAATTTAAATATAAATTTAAGGTACTTTTAAACTTTGTATATGATACATAACTTGTTTTGTTGAAATAAAAACAAGTATAGACCATGGTCCATCAAAAAGAACAGGCTTCTGTGAAAATTTCAGATACTTTGTAAGTTTGAGATTTTGCATAAAGATATAATTATTCATGCAATTGCAAAAAAATTGGCATATTTATTGATATAAAATTAATATACATTTTATGATTTTATTTGGGATTAAATAACTAACAAAATATTAACAAAATAACCCCTTACTCTCCCCCAGAGCTAGGCCCCTCCCAGCCTAATGCCTCCCTCCTCCCCCAGAGCCAGGCTCTCCCGGCCCCCACCCCAGCCTAATACCTGGGTCCTGGAGTTCACATTGCCGCCTGAGGCGCTGGGGCAACATGAGCACAGCAGCCAGCTGTGAGCGCCTGCTGGAGAGCCCAATGGAGCGGCCATGAGCGTGTGTGCGGAGCGTCCTGGCTGGCTGTGAGCGCCTGCTGGAGTGTCTAGCACAGAGCGCCCGGTCGGCCGTGAGTGTGTGCGCAGAGCAGCCTGGCTGGCCATGAGCAGGCACTTGGCTACGTGCTCCGAGCGGCCAGTAGGCTGCAAAAAATTTCAGTCGGGCCGCATGCAGCCCTCCAAATGCCAGTTTGACATGCCTGACTTACAGCTATCCCTGCAAAGACCTGCATGCTGAAACTCAGCTAGCTTTGCATTTGGAGGTGAAAGCAAAATCAGCAGAAACAGTGGAGGGCCGTGTGGCACTAGCAGGGTTGCACATGAAACTACATTTTTGTATCAGAATCCAAGCAAAAGTTTGTGTCTCTGTGCTTTTCTATCTGGAAACAATTTTATGGTCTTGTTTTTCTTTTTAGTAAGAAAATGTTAAGCTGGTCATGAGAGTTGAATAAATCCTTGCAAATGCTGCTGAAGAAACTTGTTGGCTTCATCAAACTCGAGTTCTGCCAGGCCCTGTGAACACCGACCGGCAAGCATTCCTGGCTCTATTTATTGCACGGTGTCTCTGAATTGTAATGCTGTAATGGAAATTCCAGTAGACTCATTATAATGCTTTGCCTGGCTTCTGATTTCTTCTGGAGGACTAGAAATCTAAGACCCACTGGGTTGCTCCAAAACAGAGGAAAACATTTCAGTTTAGATTTCCAGTAGGTTGTTTTTCTGTTGATGAGCACTGGTAAGACAGGTAATACAGCAATACCTACTATTTCTTTGTATGTGATATTTAAAGTATGGGGGACAAGCAGACCTAGAGGTAGTGGTTCTTTATGGACCAGTTAATGAGTAAATGCTCTTCCACCTGGCAAGAAGTGTGTCTGGAATAAAGGCTGCAGCAGGTTAAGTGCAGACTCCCTCTCTGAGCGCTTGGTACTTCTGAAAGCCTTGTGCACTGTATGCAAATAACATAAATAAAAACAAACTCTGGAAAATACCTTTTCAAAAACACCTCAGGCAAAGCACATGCTTAACTGAAACGAGCCGTGTGATGGCTGGGCAGGGTGTGTTGAAAGGTATTGGAGGTGGTGGGGGAAGAGAAGTGGAGGCTGTTTGAGAGAACAGTCGCTTGTTTGTAGCTTTCAGCTGCCCAAGCTCTAGGTATCACAACCTTCGGAAGGCCCTAGGGACTCTTGATATTTTTGCCTTGAGCTCTCGATCCAAACACGCAAACTCATGTATTAACAAACCTGCATGAACAGGCCTTCAACCCACTAGCAAAGGATCAGATCTCCTAAATACGTCTTGCATTGAACAGTTCTCCAGCTTGAGGAAAACCAATGGGCTCTTGCTGACTGTCTCCCAGTGATTGGGTTATTTCCATCTGTGCTTCTTTTACAAAGACTTGGGTGCAGAAAATTATTAAGCACGGGCCATTAAGGGGTTAAATGAAATGTCCAGGCCCAGAATCCATTCTGTAAGAAGGCATTGGCTAGAGGAGGGTTTAGCTACACCTGGCTGATGTGCTCCCAGCAAGATTGCAGGCTTATCAGCAAAGATAAACACTGGAGTTTCCAAAACCCTGCACTCCAGCCACTTATTTGAGATCCTTTTTCAGAAACCAGGCAAAAAATGCAAGATCGTCTTGGAGATAGGAGCTCCTTCCAGGAGAGCAGCCAGCAGATTTTTTGGAAACAGAAGCCGTGTATTAATATGTGGTTTGGAACAGGTACAGGTGATATTAGTTTACCTGCTTCACAACAGAACCCTTAAGCTGTTCAGGAATCATGTGGGCTTAGCTGTGTCATCTTAATTATCAGTCTGAGTACCCAAACCTAGAACAATAGCAGGCTTTTTTGCTGCCTTTGCACCCCAGGATTTTGTCACCTATTTACCACTCTCCATAAATACCCTGCACTCCTGCAGGTGCCCCCCCCCCCCCCCCCCCCGCTGGTGCTAAGACAGGGAGGGAGATATTCCTCATAAGAACGGCCATACTTGGTCAGACCAAAGGTCCATCTAGCCCACTATCCTGTCTTCTGACAATGGCCAATGCCAGATGCATCAGAGGGAACAAACTGAACAGGGAATCATCAAGTGATCCACCACTCATCGCTCATTCCCAGCTTCTGGCAAACAGAGGCTAGGGACGCCATTCCTACCTATCCTGGCTAAGAGCTGTTTATGGACCTGTCCTCAAACTTATGTAATTCCTTTGAGCCCTGTTGTAGTCTTGACCTTTACATCATCCTCTGGCAAAGAGTTCCGTCAGTTGACTGTGCATTGTGTGAAAGATTTCTTCCTTTTTGTTTGCCTTTAAACTAGGTTGAAGTAAAAATGTCAGACTGTGTGTAGGCAATTTAAGTCTGAAAAAAACTGTTCATACAATATCTAGCTTTTATATAGTTTATATATAGCTGGCTTCTTTTCTTCATTACTACCTACAGATTCAATTTATTTGAATTTGGAGACGGATGAAGAAAAACTAGAATAGAAGTAGAGTCTGCTTCTCCAATACTCACCTGTCAATTAATACTAACAATTCAGAATGTTCCCTGTGTATTGGGAGACTGGCAGCTTCTCCCACCAAGAAAGTTTGTGCCATTTTGAAATCCCATCCTGGGCTTCTCTGTTTTGCCATTGAAGCTGATTGACACATGTGTGTGCAGTCCCTTTATACTGGCCTGGACTGGAGTTTTAAAATCCCAGCATTTCTGGACTGTGACAGCATTGGTTGGGTGTTTCAGGCTATGTTTTTAGCTTAGTTGCATGCAGTTTAAAAATAGTGTGGCAAACTATTCTACAAACCAAGTGGTAGAGAGATTTATAAAAAACACATTTATCCCAAACCTAAGAGAGGGCCTCTGAACTTGGGAACAGGGGAGGCTTTTGATTCTAGGTACCCAAACCCACATTAATTTTCACACTTAAATGACTAATGTGGGTTCCCTGTGCTAAAAAGCGTAGGTGGAGGAAGGTGTGAGTGAAGAAGTCAGTGTTGGTGTGAACACTGGATTTCCTGGATCTGTGCTTTTTGTATCCTAACAGTAGCATAGTGTGGCATTAACTCACCCTACTGGGGAAAGACTAGATTCTGACCCAATAGCACAACAAAGCAGAGTACAAAAACCCTGACTCCATTAGGTACGAGGTAATACTTTGATGGGGGGGCTACCCAAGAATTTGCAGTTATCAAGGACTGCACTCTTCCACAGTATTAATGGAGGAGGCGAAGGGTCTGGGAGGGAGGTTGGGTGCAGAAAGGAGCTCGGGATAGGAGATTAGGGTGTAGGAAGGGGTGTGGGATCTGGGAGGATGTTTGAATGAAGGGAGGGAGTATGGGTGCAGGAGAAGATTCTGACCTGGGTCAGGAGTACAGCAGGAGATGCAAGATCTGGGAGGGGTTTGTGGCCTGAAGGAGGAATGTAGGATGGGGTGCAGGGATTTGGGTTGTGACCTACGGCAGGGGGTTGGAGTTCAGGGTCTGGGAGGGGGTATGGGTGTAAGACTTGGGTTGTGGAGGGTTTGGGTTATGTGGGGCAGGAGAGCAGAGGGTTGCGGGTGGGTTTGGATTATGTGAGGTAGGAGGTGCAGGAGGAAGGCAGAGGGAAGGAGGGAGGCTGGGGTGCCCAAGGCAGGTTCTGGCCGGGAGGTACTTACCTGGGTGCCTCCCGGCCAACAGCCTAGCAGGTTCCTCAGCCAGGCTTCCTGCCTTCCATGCACCTGCACGCCTCTCTTAGCAACTGGCTGTGGGAGCCACGTGCTTCTCTGAGCGCTGAAACCTTGGGGTTTTCCTGCCTGTGGGAGTTGCAATATTGTGCTGGTGCAGGGACAGGTCATGGAGCTTCTCCCCTTCTTCCCCTGTGCTCGCAGAATTGAGAGAAGCACATGGTCATCCTGTGCAGGGGGGCGAACAGGCAGGAAACCTGGCTGACGCTCTCACTGGGTGGTATTTTGCCAGCCCCCACATTAGAAGACCAGAGTGTTGCTAGTTTTGTGTTTGATCTCAATTGCTCTTTACAGTTTACAGTAGCATGCTAATTTTGTCAGGTGGGAGGTGAAAATGGGTGAATTTTCTGCTAGAGTGTAGCTGAGCTGCAGGTCAATTTTTGTCATCTGGGCTGTGCTGTATTGAGAGAGGGGAATTTCTTTTTAGCCTAATCTTTGGTCTTTGAGCAGTTTGGAGTACTGTGAATCAAAAAGGCTCTTGACTGACATTTGACTCAGGTGTCTTAGTTTTCATCTTCCATTCCCATTCTTTGTATCTAAAACTGTCAGTGTTTAAGGGAATTGACAAGTTTAAAATTCTAAGACTAGTCTGAGCCAGAGTGATCAGTGGCCATCTGTCTACCACAGTGTGTTCTAGTCTCAAAGTGCCCTCTGATTGCCCATTGCTTATCTCTTCCTGCAGGGGAAGATACCTCTGACCAAGGCTAGAATCTGTTTAAATAGATTTTCAATCCCCTCCTGGTTTGAGGATTTATCCCACTGATGCAACTTGGGATCTCTCCTGCATTGGACACCTATATGTAGGGATGTAAGTGACTCGTTGACTATCCGATAAGCATAAGCTTTTATCAGCTAGTCGTGTAGTGATTCGACTAGTCACACCCCCCACCCCGCCCCTCGCTGCCTTTATTAGAGAGAGGCAGTGGGAGGGAAGCAAGAGCTGGTGCTGGGGAGGGTGGGGGGAGCTGGCTTAAAAGACGGTTCCCCCCAGCACCATCTCCATGGGGGTGGGCAGGGGAGGCAGAGGCACAGCAGGGAAACATTGTGAGCAGGGACTGAAGCAGTTCCCACTCGCACTGGTTCCAACTACTGTGCTTCTGCTTTTGAAATGTACAAGAGCCTTGTGGAGCTCTTATACATTTCAAAAGCTGAAGTGGTTGCAGGAAGCACAGGGCCAACAGGAGACGGCTTGAGTCCCCCACTCGCCCATGAGCCCTGAGGTGCTTCTGCTTTTGAAATGTACAAATCCCTGCAGTTCCCCGCTGCTCTTCTGCCTTCTAAATGTAGTAAGTGACACCAACTGCTCTTGCTACATTTAAAAGGCTGAGGCGCAGCTCCTCCTTATCGACTAATCGAGTAGTCAATGGAAAGTCCTTCAATTAATCGATTAGCTGATTAATTGAACATCCCTATCTACATACTCAATTTATATTTTGCCTCAGACTTGCAGCATGGGGAGGAGCAGCATGTCAGCACTCAGAAGGGATGCCTAACAATTTTTGTGCAGTTTGAAAAGTTGTCCTAAATAGCCTGTGGGTCCTTTCTAATAGGCAGGGCGCTACCAAATTCATAGTCCATTATGGCCAATTCCATGGCCATAGGATTTGAGAATTGGTAAATTTCAGTGTTGTAACCATGGGACCCTGATCCGAAAGAAGATGTGTGGGGGGAGGGGTGTGTGTCACAAATAGGGATATGAAGGTTTAACAGGTTAACTGATGGGCAGGCAGGGGCAGCTCCAGCACCACAGGGGGCCTAACGTGGGCAGAGGCTGCTTCAGCCCATCACTGTGGGGCACCTTGGCCTGCTGCAGGCAGAGGCTACTCTGGTGTCCTGGGACAGTGCAGCACCTGCCTATGGCCAGGGAGATGCAGGAAAGGGCTGCTGTGTCTGGGTTGAAGCAGCCCCTGCCTGCAGGTGGAGGGAGTGGGCCAGCCCAGTGATGGTTGTGGGGCTCCCTGCTCGCCCCCTCTTTAGTCAGTTAACTGGTTAAATAATATTTTTAACTGGCTAGCCAGTGAAATGGGATTTTACATCCCTACTCACAAACCTGTTGTAGGGGGATCCTGGGATTGCAACCCTCACTTCTGTGCTGATGTCAGAGCTGGACTCCAAAGGTAGCAACCACAGAGCTTCCGTTGCAGCTGCAGGAGGTTCCAAGAGCTGGGCCTGGTCTAGTCTCCCATTCCCCTCCCTTTGCCAGAGCAGTTTGTCGTTCCTCTGTCGTCGGAGGTAGGAAGCCCCCTTTGGGGTGCTCCTAGGAACAAGGAGACTTCAGATTTCACAGGCTTATTTCATGATCCACGCACATTTTTCACCGCCATGAAATTGGTAGGACCCTATTCATAGGCCTTTAAAGCGGAGGCCTTCTAGGGGGGAGCAGTAAGTAGGGCCACTACTCCAATAGTTTAATCCTAACCCTCTTTCTTGCTTGGTAGGCTCCAGTTGTGTTCTGAATGAAAAGCAGCAGCTCTTCCCTTCATCACTAGCACAGCGTGATCAGTGGCATTAGGAGCACCCTGGGAACACTATACAAAAAAAGTGTTGTTGAAAGTCTACAGTAAGCACTGCACCAGGCAACTTTATTGCACCACTGCTGTGCCCAGCACCTGTAGGGTAGGTGTGGGCTAATTTTTGGCTTTATACATAAACTAGAAGATTTACCTGGTCTTGCTTGCATCCTTAACTCCAGTTAAGTTTTGTTTTTCTTCATTTAAATCATTGCTCTTGAGTGGGGTTGGGGGTGAGGGTGAGGGTTCAGGGTAGGGATGAGGGGTTCAGGATGCATGCTGCCCCAGGATTCAGGCTGCCTCAATGCAGCAGCTTGGGGGGTCAGGTGAGAAGCACCTCTTCATGGCTGCTGAAGCTCCAGTGGGCATAGCCGGGGCCGGGGGGGGAGGGTGTGTGATTACCCGGTTGGGGCAGGTCCAGGTTTGTCTGCCCCCTGCACTCCCCAGCCAGAGTGAAGAATGGAGCAAACTGTGCGCTTTTTCCCTTGCTCCTTGACTAAGGGGAACAGCTAGCGATGTTCCCATATGAATGGAGGGTAGGAGGAAGCTGCATGCTCTCTGACCTCCCTAAGGGGTGCCTGGGACAGTGGGAGGCTGGAGTGGGGGGAGACATACCCTCAGCTAGCCCCTTTCACCTGCCTGGGATTTTTTTTTGTCTGGTTGTAATGCATCCTTGTATTCCGCAGGTAGAGAAAGGAGCTTCAGCTCCCCCGCTCAAAATCAAACCCATACCTTGCTTTAAATTATAAGAGAAAGCTGTATACCAAATTTGGTGATCTTAGCTCTTACCATTTAAGAGGAGTTGTTGGACAGACAGACTGGCTTGCTCACTCAGAGAAACTCTCCCAAATATATAGTAGATGTGAGACTTTTTGTGGATGGAACATTGTTTTGCCACTAAGTAATTCCAATTAAACTTCAACTAGGTGCAGACATAACTGATTGGTTTTTAAATCTGGGTTTATTTTCTTTTTGAATGCATCAAAGAATTTAGAGAGGGTAGGTGGAATAACTCAGTGATGGGTGCTGTAAATGCCTAGGTGGAATGAGAAGGAAACAAGATAGTCATATAGGGATTAAGAAACTGCTCTATTGAGAAATTCTCCAAATCAAGGAGAACAAACTTCCAAGGTTCAAATATTACTTTCTTCAAAAGCTGATTTTTAACTCAGTAAAACTAATACAGTTGGAGAGCTGTGGTTGACTGCTACTAGAATCTAGTGCCTCTTTGTCACTGCTGAAAACTTTAGCCCAGCACTGTGTCAGGTTTGATGTCCAAGTTCACGTCCCTTGTAGAAGTGTTCTTTCTGTTAGGGACCACCAGAGGGAATTTAGACGTTGCTACAATGAAATTCTGTTTGGGACAAAACATAAATCCTCTCATGCTCTGGTTTTGCACTCTATCTTCATGTCAGGGCCCGTAAATGAGCTATGGTGATGAATTTGGGTGCCAATCAACTGCTAATGCAGGGGACAGGTGAGAGGTATAGTATATCCAATTTCCTCTGAAGATATTTTCCAAATAGGGAAATGGGGGGAGCGGGTGGAAGCGGGCTAGTGGGCTTCTTCAGTGAGAAGAAAAAGCCATCAGAGTCTAGGATTTACTTTTGAGACAAAATCAAAAATAGGAGAGGCCCTCAATATGTCACTTGGTCCATCCCCCTGTGTGGAGGCAGGATGAAGTATACCTAGACCAGTGGTCACCAACCAGTAAATCGGAATCTACCAGTAGATTGGGGAGCCTCTCACAAGTGATCTTGACTGGCTTGGCTGGGGAGCTATCAAGCACTGGCACTTCGGTAGCCCCTCTCCCCACTGTCATGCTGCTCCTGCCCTCTGCCTTGGAGCTGCTCCCCTGGGAACCTCCTGCTTGCTGTGCAGGGTATGGAAAGGGGAATGGGTGGTGCTGATGTCAGGGTGTCCCTCCTCCCCCCATTTCTGTACCCTATTCTCCACACAGAGAGAAGGGGATGGAGGGAGCTTGGCAATGCAAATGTCTCTCACTGTCACACACTGTGTGTGTCACTGTCATTCTCACAAACACACACTGTCCTTCCCTCTCATCTCCCAACCCAACCCATATGTGGGGGGTTGTTGTTACTTCTGTTACTGATTGCAAAGTGGGTTATTTTGGATTTTGTCTGGTCTGTGCATTTCATAATTTTCATTTCTCTCTTACGCTTAAATGTAATTCTTTGAGCAGTGAGTTCTAAAATGACCAACCTGTCATGGCGGGAGTCATTATCCCTGTGGTAACTGCTGCTCCTGGAAGTGGCTGGCATGACCCTGCAGCTCCCATTGATCAATAACAGAGAATCATGGCCAGTAGAAGCTGTGGGCTCAGTGTCTGTAGATGAGGGACAGCGCATGGCACCATGGAGCCATTGCTGTACATACCAGCTGCTTTCAGGAGTGATGCAGGGCTAGGGTAGGAGTAAGCCTATCTTAACCCCACTGCTCCACCACCCAGAAGCCTTCTCAGTTAAATGGTGCCCAGCCAGAGCCTGCTTCCTGAACCCCTGTCCTATCTCTGATCCTCCTCCTACACTAACCTAAGGATGTTAAAATGTGGTTATCTGGCTAATCGTATAGTCAATACAATTTGTATCGATAGGATCGCTCTGCAGAGCCGCAGCAGGAGTAGCTGCAGGAGCCATTTCGAGCTGGGACTGAGCAATCCTGGCTCGTGCTGGCTCTGGGAGCCACCTGTGCTGTGGCTCTGCATTTTAAACCTCTCATAGAGGCAGCAGGGGTCGGAGAATGCTGCAGGGAGCACAGAGCCAGCAGGGCTCTTGTACATTTCAAAGGTTGAAGCAGTCACAATGGGAACCAGCGCAAGTGGGACCTGCTTCAGTCCCCACTCACGCTGTTTCCCTGCTGCCCCCCCCCCTCCCCCCAGCACCATCTCTGTGGTGGGAGCCAGCTTCCTCTAGCACCAGTTTCTGCTCCCCCCTCTTGCTGCCTCTCTCTGATAAAAGCAGCAAGGGGAGGGGGGAAGCAACTAGTCGAGTCACCTACTAGACTATCGGATAAGCTTATGCTTATCGGATCGTCAATTTGTCGCTTACATTCCTAACCCAATCCCTGCCTGAGCCGTGAGTCACCGTGCACCCACTCCTTCCCAGAGTTTGCCCCTTGAAACCCCTCCTGGACCCCAATCCCCCACCCTGGTGTAAGCCTGGAGCCCCTCCCACACTCCAACTCCTTGGGCCAAGACCAGAGCCTGCACCTCAACCCCCTACCCCAGCCTGGTGAAAGTGAGTGAGGATGGAGGAAGCAGGGGGATAGAGAGAGCAAGGTGAGGTCTCAGAGAAGGGGTGGAAAGGAAGTAGCACAAGGGTATTTGGGTTTGAGGTAGATCTTACATTGCACATCTATTGAAAAAGTGATCTTGTGGTTGGAGACCACTGACCTAGACCGATTGACAGGAGTTAATGTAACATGTTTCTTAAAAGCCTCCAATAATAGGGACTCTACAACCTCTTATGTAACCTGTTAGGAATAACATTTTTACATCTAATCTAAGTCTCCCTTGTAGCAAACTAAGCAGATTACTACTTGTCCTGTCCTAAGTGGACATGGAGAATAATTGTTCTGTCCTCTTTATAACAGCCTTTTATTTATTTGAATTCTGTCATGTGTTCCTTCAGCCTTCTCTTCTCTAAGCGAAGCATGCCCAGTTCTGTCAACATCTCCTCCTAGATCATGCTTTCTAAACTTTTTTTTTTTTGCCCTCCTCTTGACTCTCTCCAGTGTCTTCATATCCTTTCAAATATGGCACCTAAAACAGAACACAATACTTAAATTGAGGCTTCACTAGTGCTGAGTAGAGTGGAATGGTTACCTCCCCCTATGTTGTTAATGCATCCCAGAATACCCCCCCTTTTTTCAGCAAAATCATACTGACTTTCAATTTGTGATCCTACATCTACAGCCTCATAGAGTTTTGTGTAGTATTGCTGCCTAGCCAGTTATTTTCCACTTTTTTTTCTTCCCAAAAGTTGTTCTTTGCACTTGTCTTTAGTAAATTGCATCTTGTTGATTTCATACTGATTTGTCAAGATCATTTTGAAATTTGATCCTTTTCTCCAGATTGCTTGTAACTCCTCTGACTGTGATGTCATCTGCAGATTTTGTAAGCATACTCCCTACACTTTCATCCATCATAAATGAAAATATTCTGAAGAAGAAAACATCTGAAGAAGTGGGATGTGCCCACGAAAGCTCATACCACCACCTACATGTTTTGTTAGTCTATAAAGTGCTACCAGATCATTTGTTGTTTTTAAAGTTTATCCTGTACAGACTAACTTGGCTACCCCTCTGAAGCTTCTGAAAATATTGACTAGTACCGTACTCAGATCAGATCCCCTGTGGGACCTCTATTGATGTGTCCTACAGTTTGATAGTGAACAATTGATAACTGCTTTTTGCATGTGGTCCTTCAGTCAGTTTTCATGGTGGATGTTAAGGATGTGAATGGTTACCCAGTAAGTGTTACCAAGGAGCATCTCCTGCCCACAGCCTGGGAATCAGCAATTTTGCGGGGGTCAGAAGCGGGAGTGTATGTGGGGAATTTTAACTCCGGGGAGGACAAGTCAAAGGGTAGGGACTACAGAAAAAACAGCTAACTCAGCTTCTAGTCTAACTTGTCCTAGTAAAAAAGTTAAGGCCAGGTCTACATTAGGGGATAAGTTTGAATTAAGATCCACAACTCCAGCTACGTTATTTGCTTAGCTGGAGTCAACGTAACTTTGGCACCGTCCCCACTGGGGGAGGTCAACAGGAGAAATGCTCCCATTTACTTCCTGTACTCCTTGTGAGGAGTAAGAGTACCCGTGCCAATAGGGGTGCCTTCAGTGTTCAGTTTAGTCGGTCCTTACTAAGACCTGCTAAATTGAATGCCAGAAGATCGACCTCTGGACCGATGAGCCACAAGTAAGTTTAGAGGTGGCCTAAGTTATAGAAACACAAGGTAGGCATTCTAGCAAACATGAGAGGGAGGAAGGGGTGCAGTCTTGTTCATACCCTAAGCCAGTGGTCCCCAACCTTTTGGGGCGGCCGGGCGCCCAGGGGCGGGGCCGCTCACGCGCCGTGCATCCGGGGCCGCGCATGCGCCACGTGCCGCATGCCCGGGGGCGGGGCCAGCCCAGATTGTTCAGCAGGTGCACATAAATGCCCCGGCGGGCGCCATGGCACCCGCAGGTACCACATTGGGGACCACTGCCCTAAGCAAAAATCTGATAGCATGGAAAGGATTCAGAAATGACTTAGCATTAGTTCCCTTAACTTTCTCAGGCCATGTCTCTGCTACAGAATTTACATGGACATAATTACATTGGCATACAGCCACCACAGTTATTAAATTGCTTGTGTGCATACTTGGCTCCTTGTGTCACGAGTGTGCATCCTCATCAGAAGCATTCATATGGATTGTATTGTTGCTTTGAGATGTTGTGGCATGACTTCTGAAAGTCGGCAACAGTCGATATGAGTAGTGTAATGTGTACACTGATATTGTGTCAACCTAACTGCATCAACTGTAACTCTGCCACTCAGGAAAAACTATGTAGCACTTTAAAGACTAACTAAACCATCTTGTTAGTCTTTAAAGTGCTACATAGTTTTTCCTTTTGTTTTAGCAAGATCAGACTACCTCCCTATTACACTTCCACTCAGGGTTTTGATGTCACTAAGGGCAGATCTACACTAGGAAAGTGAAAGTGTAACTGTATACGTGGCTAACTGATGAGCCTGCGCTCATTGGTTAACCTTCACAGTTACACGCAGACTCCCAGTACGTGCAGGGTGCCAGCTTAAAAGCTAGCTCCCCACGCATTATGGTTCCCGGGGAGGTACCTGCTCTTCTGTGTGCTGCTGCCTCTGTATCAGAGGCAGCAGTGTGGGAGTGTCGGGGCAGGGGCAGCCCTAAGCAAAATCTGGTTTCTGTGCCTAGGTGGGAGCTGGAACACACAGGGAGTAGGCTTAAAAGCCAGCTCTCTACATGCACTGGCTTCCGGGGAGCCAACTGCCACAACCATGTAGCTGTTGAAACCATGTAACCGCTGAAATTTTTATTTTTATTAAATGCATTTTAACATCTCTACTCTACACTGAAAACACTGCATCAGTGCCACTATAGCACTTCCATCAAGATGCTTCTCTGATGAAGGGAGAGAGTTCTCTCACTGGTGCACCTCCCTTAGAGGCAGTAGCTGTGTCCATGGGAGATGCTCTTCCATCGACATAGCACTGTTTGGGGGAGGAGAGTTAGGTTACTATAACTCTGTCCCCCTCAGTTATCTCTATAAATCTGCAGTGTAGACTTGGCAGAGAGTCACTTACATTGGCAGTAGCCAAATTTAAATTAAGACTCTCCCACAGCTAGATTGACGCAAAGCCACTGACATCACCCTAATCGCGTAGTGCCAACCAAGCTGAAGTGATTTAGGCACTTAAGTCACATTGGAACTTTTGAAAATTTTACCTAAGATCTCCTTTGCCCTGTTACCAACCTCTGGTTTCTGTGCCTAGGATGGGGCTCTTCTCCAGCAAGGTGAGGATGCTAATGAGGCTCAGAATTTTCCTTGGGAGTTGGGTTGGGAGAGGCGTGGATTCCGATGCCTTTGATCCTGATTGTCTGTAATATTAAAAGATTAGAACAGTGGGACCCAACAAGCAACAATTGGCAAACAGCCTCTCTGGAAACCACTCTTGCTGCCTGGGGCCATGCTGCATTCCAAAGAGACTTGCTACAAAGGGCTGCCTTCTCAGCATGTCTCCCAGGTAGGGTAGAGGATGAGCCGCCGTGTCTGCTGTAGCTTTCATTCTAATGCTGCCCAGGTCATTGTGTAGGATTTGCAGAGAGTCTGAGACATGTTCAAAACAATATTTCAGTTCTACTTGTGTTCTGGTTATGATAGCTTAAAACAGAAGCTAAGCCTTATTGTGTGTGTGAGAACACTCATTCATGCTGCATAAAAATCTATAGTGTGAGCTCCTGCCTTGCTAATGTACACATTCTTGGGACGCAAACATCTCCTGCATTTTCACCCCACTCCCCTCACCCCTTAAATCTAGTTGTCCAGTGATGTTTCTAGAGAAGAGCTATTTCTTTAGATGAGAGAAAAGAGAAAATTCTTATTTCCCAACTGATGTGGCCAATGTTCACAATGATATTCAGTTATTAATGCAGTATACAGGGAATAAAGATCTACTTGAGTGAAAATGTTAATATTAGAGAGATACTGTATAACTTTGCCTAAGGATAATATGTAACTAACTGAAAGCTGCTATAACCTGGTAGGCAATACTCCAATCTCTAGGATGTCTACTTTTAAAGAAAAAATTAAAAACAGAGGCAACTCCTACTGATACCTCCCTTAGTGCAACATACCGTCTTTGATCCATGCATGGAATTCACTATTCCCAAGAGCAAGGTGCATAAAAATAATGTTTTTAATAGAAAACTTTTTTTTATTTAAATTAGATTTCATTTAAATACAGGGTTTCTTTTATATAAACTTATTCAAAATTAAATATGAAATTATGATGTACTTTAAGGCCTACATTTTATTATAATAGAATAATTTAAATTAAATACAAAAAATTAAGCAGTGCATTTGCCGCCAAGTTTTACAGAAAGTCAAACCACTGATTTGCTGGAAGTTGCAGGCTAACCCCCTGTAACCACATTTGTTCATTAGCTAAACCAGCTTTTAACAGTAGCTTCTCCTGCACATGCAGAGAATATTTACTTCATTTTAGTTCATTTCAATGACTAATTCATTTAAAAAAAAAAAGTTAAACCAACTAAGAGCTGAACATGCAGAAAAGGCTTTCCTCTTCCAGTCCATGAATTAATAACTGTATGAGAGAAGGATCTACCAGTTCTAAAATCTTTAAAGTTGGGTGAACAGTGGTAGCAGTCACAGACCAGCCTCTGACTGCTGGGAGCTCGCACCCCCCACAGACAGAGGCTGCTCCATGGCAGCCTCCCCTGCTGGTTCCCCCAAGCATCAGCTCCGCCTGTTCCCCTTGCTGCTGCCTCTGTGGGAGGCAGGGGAGTGGGGTGTGGTGGGAGGAAAATGGTTCTAAGGGAACTGGTATGCTCAGGGAGCTGGCTTAAAAGCTGGCTCCCCATGGGCAACAGCTCCTGTCTTCCAGCCTCCCCTTGCTCCCTCTGATACAGAGGCAGCAAGGGGTATGAGTGTGCCTGTAGTCATTTGGATTAACTAATAAGCCCAGGCTTAGCAGTTAATTGTTTAAATAACTATACACTAACATCCCTATTTCTAACAAATGTAAAAGTAAGAATCTGAATAAAGATCAAGTTGAGCTATATAATTCCTTAGTTTTGTATAGATCTAGTATAGTCTTCTGTTTAGCAAAGAAAAGCATCATATTTAATGTAAAAGCTGTACTTACTTGCAACTAACTGTGTTAATAGTTAACCGGAATCTGCCTACTTCAGGAAAATAAACTATAGTGCAAAACAATTTAAAAATGGATAATTTAATTCAGGAATTTCTGCTTGTTGATTTAAATCAATCTAATCTATCTAACACACTCTCTCTCTTCCCCTTCCCTATCCAACAGACACCCTTTGCCCTTAGTCACAGGGGTTTTGTTTTGTTTTGTTTTTAAGATCTGTGCTTCCCAAAAGCTTATTTCTTCAGTGGCAAAAAACTACATTTAATGCAGAGTTAAGGTTCTTTGGTGGAATTGAGTTGAACAAAACTTAAAACTTCTCATAACCTAGGAAATGCTCACTTAGGGCTGGCTGTGTATACAATTTTAACTCTGCCTTCAATTCAACAATGCCTCAGTAGGCCCTCCTAACATACACCACAGTTGCTACAATGTGCAAGCTCTTAGATTTCTTACAGCTAGTCTCTTTCACTCACCAGATTCCATATAACACTGTTAAACAGATAGGGTATGCGGGGAGGTGTTGCCCACACCACTGTCTCTCTTTGTGCACAGAGGTACAAAGGTTTGGACTAGAAACATCAGTGGCAATGGTGTTCACTTGGGACAGAAGTGTCAGCACATTCCTTGGACTGCCCAGACAAACACGAAGTGGCTGCCTAAAAATCATTTTTCCTCTATTGGCACATGCACACTTCAGTCCTTCGAGTCTGGATATCTGTGCAAGCTAAGTGAACATGTTCTGAAACACTATTCACAATGTGGATCTTCCAAAGACTTTGTTGGGGCCAGACACTACGTTGGGTGAAAATTGAATGGAGACTGTATTGGTACTTAATCACAGCAATATTTTGATCTTCAGCTCCATGCAAAGATTAAATAATAATAATAATAATAATAAAAAACTACCCAAAATAAGACAAATCTAGAAACATTTTCAGATATGGCTATTTCCCACCAGGGATTATATCTCCAGAATCCCTGGCTCAAATTACTCCAAATTACTCCACACTAACCCTGCTCTGCACTCCCACAGAGCATAGCAAATTTCAAGAAAATCCATGCAAGCATTTACACCACCTGGTCTAACTTCCAGGGTAGACAGCACTATGTCAAGGGGAGATACTTGACATAGCTGCTGCCTCTTGGGGAAGTGGAGTACCTACACTGACTGACAGAAGCCCTCCCTTTGGCAGAGGCTGCATTTTCACTCAAGTAGTAATGTGGCACAGCTATACCCTTGCAGCATAGAGTATAGGCAAGCCTTTAAAGTGCCCCTCTGCCATGTATATTGACCAAACTGATCAGTCTCTATGACAAAGGATAAATGGACAGATATTAGGAAACAAAGGGGCAGTCCTCCCCCCCCCACCCCAAACGACTTTGTCCTGGCTCTTTGCGCTGGATCCACTGATATCTTGGCTCTTTGCCCAGAATGGGTTGGCCACCCTGATCTAAAAATTGGATAGTTAAAAGAAGATGAAGAGCTGTTGGCACCTTCATTGTTTGTTTGGTTGAAAATATCCCAGCCATCCATTATCTCGATTGAGGCCATAAGTATGAGAATTAAATTTGTGGATGAATTGTAATTCCAATCCTCCTCTCTGTATTTGGCTTGTAGAATTGGTCTCTAACAAGACAGCCACTTGGAGATCTTTAGAAGTGTGACCACGTAGATTCAAGTGTTCGCCAACAGGTTTCTGTATTTTCCCTTTACGAATCTCTGATTTGTGTCCATTGATTCTTTCCCATAGGGACTGTCCAGTTTGTCCAATATACATTGCTGGCATTTGGTGGTGTAGATCAAATTACTGGATGTGCAGTTAAATGAGCCTCTGATTTGGTAGCTTATGTTGTTGGCTCCAGTAATGAATTTGCTTGTATAGATATGTGGGCAGAGTTGGCAACGTGGCTGACTGCAGGACTAGGATAGGATAGCAAGAATAGGTTTTTCCCCCAAGGCCTCTGAGAGTGAGGGATCATTTTCCAAGATAGGTTGCAGATTGTGTATAATGCATTGGAGGGGGTTGAGTTGTGAACTGTAGGTAATAACGTGGAATTCTGTTATTTTCTCTTTTGGGTCTCTCTTGAAGTAGTTCATGTCTGGGTACTTTTTTGGCTCTGTCGAGCTTTTTTTCACTTCTCCAGGTGGGTATTTCAGTTTTAGGAAATAAACTGTTTTAGAAACTGAAATACCCAACTGGAGAAGAAGAAAAACCTCACTCTCAGAGGCCTTGGGGGGGAAAGCCTATTCTTGCTTACAGACAACCCCCCAATCTTAAATGAATTCCTTCCGGTAACTATGCTATACAACCACATCATAAACATCCAGGAACCCAGTCCAAGGTGCCAACAGCTCTTTGTCTGTGTAGATTCTTGTGTTAGTATCCTTCCTCTCTAATTTGCTATCCTATGATCCTTATCTGCTTCTTTTAACTATCCAATTTTTAGATGCTTATAGATTACCAGTTTTGCCTGTTTGGTTTTCCCTTTGATATTTCCATACCCTCTGCTTCTTGTTTCCCGCCCCCTTCTATTTTTTTTCCTCCCCCCCCCCCCCCTTTCCCTTCTCCCCTATTTATTTTGGGTCTGGACATCCTAAACTCAAAACTCCGGTCATCTGAAGAAGTGGGTTGTGTCCACGAAAGCTCATGATACCATCTACATGTTTTGTTAGTCTATAAAGTACTACCAGACTATTTGTTGTTTTCTAAGTTTATCCTGTACAAACTAAGTCGGCTACCCCCTAAAGCTTCTAAAGATTAGAATGCAAGACTGGCTGATTGCTAGTCCCTGGCTCTAAGTTTATGATGTACCTAACTTCAGGGCATACTTCTTCCTCTCCTCCCCCCAAAGTCTACAAAGAAGCAGCACAAACTCTTCTTTTGGGAATAGAATACATTCCATCAGTCTACATTAATATGGGCTATGGGGGTGCACAAAGGAGAGTAAATGAAAGGAACTTCATCTTTTATGATATTCTCCATAAGAATTGTGAGTTATAGGAATCCATATATGCCAAATAAAGGAGGTGAAAAGGAGGACTGACTTTACAGGTTGTAAGTTTAAATGTTTTATAGAGAAACATTTGCATGTGCCTTTAATCTCAGAGTATTAAAACTTTTTGTAAAATATCAGATGGTAGAGGAAGGATGGCAGGCTGTAATCCAGGTCAGACCTGGGTTATTCCTCTTCCTCCATGTTTCCCATTGCCTGTGGGGTGAAGGAGCACAGCTGAGTGTGCTTACCATGCAGTTACCGCTTGCTCACTGCAAACACCCCAGTTGCACACGTGGCTCAAACTTTGATCTTTTTTGCTGTGGAAATGAAATCTGAGACCAGGAAACCTGCCTTTAGTCACAAACAATGCACTGGACATTACCCAAACCCGGCTGGAAATGCAAGTGCAGCCAAATCTGATCAAAACAAAAACACGACTCCCTGCCCCCCAGCTTCTCCAGCCTTTGCCCGCTGGTGTACGTAAGCTGCTCTTACCAATGGCTTCTGTGCCAACTTGCCCAGCTCTGTTTGCAAATGCAGGCCCCTAGTCCCACACCTGAAATGACCAAAATGCTCCCAGATGCTGTTGGGGAAAATGTTTAAACTGCAGGTGCAATTAAGCTTTTAAATGGTAAATCTGTTTGGTGAGGAGCCAACCTATTGCCTAGGCTAAGCAATGGGAAATTATCAGTCTTTCAAGCTGACGACTCTTATCCAAATACTGCTAGAAAGGCTAGAAGAAACTGCAACATTCATAACTTTTCTGGTCTTCATTGTAATAACTCTGAACAGGTTCCGCGCAGATGAGCAATGCTGCTCCATCAAGATGGAACTCTGTTTTTGAATAATTAGTCTAGTAATGGATTGTGACGGGTGTTGCTGGGCTTGAGAGCATCATTTTCACTGCCCCTTGAAAATTTGTAGCAAGCACCCGCGTCACCACTGGAGGAGGAAATGGAGCAAGTCCAATTCCCTTCTCTGATGGATCAAGTGATTCCGTCTGGCTTTGGAATCTGTGATGATCTAATCTGATTCCCTGTGCACCACAGGCCATGGAACTCCTCCAAAATTATTCCTAGCACAGACCCCTTTAAAAAACATCCTGTCTTAATTTTAAAAAAGGTCAGGGATGGAGAATACACCATCATCCTGGGCAAATTAACCGCTGGAACACTTACCTTCCACTGTTCTACAGTCATTCCTTATTTCCAGTCTGAATTTTTCTAGCTTCATCTTCCAGCCCTGGGATGGTATTAGACATTTGCTAGACTGAAGAGCCCATTATTAAACATGTAGATACTATGGCCAAGTCCACATGACAAACTTAAATTGGTGTAACTGTGACACTACAGGGTGTGAAAAACCCACGCCCCTGAGCAACTTAGTTATACTGACCTAATCCTGGTATAGACAGTGCCATAACCACAGGAGAGTTTCTATTGACACATCACCTCTCTTGGAAGTAAAATAACTACAGTGACAAGAGAAACTCTTCTATCAACATAGTGGCATTTTTGCTAGAGTTCAATGGCAGCATAGCTGCATTGCTGCACTACTATATGTGTAGATGAGCCCTTGGATTTATAGTCGGGTCATCCTTTAACGTTCTCTTTGTTAAGTTAAATAGATTGATTCAAGTAGCACAATTGCCATGTCAGGTTTTCTAATCCTTTCATGATTTTCATGGCTTTTCTCTTACCCCTCTCCCATTTATTGACATCTTTCTTGAATTGTCAGCACCAGAACCAGCCACAGTATTTCTGCAGTGGTTGCGCCAGTGCCAAATAGAGGTAAAATAACCTCTCTGCTCCTATGCAAGATTCCTCTGTTGAAGAATCCCAGGGTTGTATTAGCTCTTTTGGACACGGCATTGCACTGAGAGCTCATGTCCAGCTTATTATCCACCATGGCCCCCAAATCTCTTTGAATCACTCCTTCCCAGATAGAATTCCCCATGTGCCATGATCCCACAAAATAAAATGTCAGAGTTCAGTTTTAGTGTTTCTTTCCTCTCCTTTTATAGTCTCCTGGGGCCATACAGACCAAGGAAGCCATGCCCCAAATAATACTAACCCTGCTCCAGAGAACAGAGAGACCATTGGCAAGGAGAGTCCACTTTTGATTTGGGGGGTTGGAGGTTTGGGGGTCTGTGGACTTTGATGCCTAATGTTAGCCACAATTTCCAGGCTTTAGTACTTAAAGTGGCCTAATTTTTTTTCCAGACATGATGCGCACCCACAACTCACATTGAAGCCAACATCTTTGGGTCAAATATGCCCTCAATCACAGCCTTGCAATCTCGGTGACTTCAGAGGGACTGTTTACCCATCTGTCAAACAGGTATAATATTTTCAGCTGCGCTCAAGGTAGGTGAGTCATTGATTGCAGTGCAATTTGAAATCCACTGATTCAGAAAGTTCTAGGGGAGTGCAAACTACAAGGGCTTGTCTCCATTATGCTGGGGATCGACACTGCGGTGATCGATCCACCAGCTATTGATTTATCGCATCTGCTTGGACGTGATAAATCAATTTCAGAGTGCTCTCCTGTCGACACTGGCACTCCATCTGGATGAAAAGAGTAGCCCAGCATAGTTGGGAGAGCAGCCCCCACTGACTTTACTGCACATAAGATGCTACAGTAAGTACGCTGACTTCAGCTACACTATTTGCAAAGCCTTAGTTTAAACCCGTTTCCCACTGGGTAATAGGTAATGAGTAATGAGTCATCAGAAAGAATACCAGCCATGTGATGGTGTCTAACTGCAAAATGTTACTAGAAATGGAAATATTCACTTGTCCACATACAACCTTGAGCATGAGAAGTAAAATTTATTCTTGTCTACTGAATATTAAGTATACCAGAACATGGATGCAAGGTGTTCTCTAGATGCAAGGTATTCTCTACTGCTCATTATCCCAATGACCTTACAGCACACAACAGTTTTGCTCTTAGTCCCTGTGATATTGTTAGACACTTGATTTACGTACACTTAAATGCTTGGACTGGGCTTTAGAAATGTGAAGTTAAAACACATTAGCTAACATGTCCTGACTAGCTTAGGCTGCAGAAGGTCTTAAGAAGCGGCATGTTTTGGTCACTAATCAGCATCAATGGGAGGGGAATTTATGTTGCCCTTCAGGATATATGCTGTTTCTGCACCTTTTCTTCCTTTCACTTTTTTCTAAGACCTCTCTCTGTGCCACCTCTCTGTTCTTTCATATCATAACCTCCATTCCATCTGCTCCAATGTAAGCATTAACTGTTGAATTGCTGAGCACTGAACTGTTGTAATTTGAGCTTCAGCATTAATACCCTAATGAAATTAATGGGGCTGGGCAGTAGGGATGTTTGATATTGGGTAACTGAATAGTCGAGTAACCGCATGAATTCTTAGCAGTTTGTTGACTATTCTGTAGTCACTGGGGGCAGGGTGGCAGTCCATGTGCTTCGACCCCACTCTTGGGGAGCCCCCTGCCACCCTACACTGCTGCCTCTCTATCAGAAGCAGCAGCATGGGGTGCCAAGCAGGAGCCAGTCCGTGAGGGAAGTCAGTTTAAAAACCAGCTCCCCATGCAGACTGCCTGCCTGCCACCCTGCATTGCTGCCTCTCATACAGAGGCAGCAGTGCAGAGTGGCAGCAACCTTTGTCCACGAGGGGTCTGAGTTCCCTCCTGACACAGGTAGCTGCAGGAGGTGGTGGGGGAGGTTGCCAGAAAGCAGCCTCTGTGTGGAGCTTAAACGCCCCCCCCCCCCCCCCCCACACACACACACACACGATGCTGCCACCCCATGCTGCTGCCTCTGTATCAGAGGCAGCGGCACACGGTGGCAGATAGGAGCTGGGCTGCGTGGGAAGCTGTTTTTTAAACTGGCTCCCCTAGTGGACCGGCTCCTGGCTGGCACCCCATGCTGCTGCCTCTGCTAGAGAGGCAGCAGTGAGGGTGGCAGGGGGCTCCCTGGGAATAGGGCTGGAGCACACTGGGTGCCATCCTGCCCTCGGGGGACTATAGCATAGTTGACTGACTTGCCGCAGACAGAGGCTGCTCCATGGGAGGCAAGTGGCACCACAGAGCTGGTGTTGGGGGAAATTGGCTTTTAAGCTGGTTTCCCCCCCAGCACTGGCTCCTGCTCCCGCCTCCCTCCCTCCCAACTGCCTTTGATATAGAGGTGGCAGGTGCAGGGTGGGGTGTATGCATGTAGTTGACAAGATTAACCAATAAGCCCAGGCTTATTGGTTAACTGTATAGTCAACTACACATTAACATCCCTAGTGAGCAGTCCACATTTTTGTCCATCAACTTAGTTTGACCTGGCCTGCAAACCTCTCTGTTTGACACCCCTGGTCTAGAGGATTGATAGTGGGCTCAGAATTGGAGAAGTGTGGGCTCAATCAAATTTCTCCCTCCATTGTTTTGTGACCTTGGGCAAGTTGTGTAACCTCGCATCTGTAAAGTGGTCATTAGCACTGCCAAGCACTGTGAGATTCTTGAATGAAGTGACTACATAAGTACAACGAACTATTGTTCGAAATGTGGCTCACATTTATGTAGAGCCACAGATACCGTTTTTTCCTAATGACTTTTCCAGACTGTCCACTGTGCTGAGAAGGGAAGCTAAGCAAGAGAGAATACAGCCCTTCTCTCGATAGTGAAAAATGCTTGGTCTTTTCTCCTCGTGGTTCAGCAGAAGCACGTGGAGTTTTGTCCTATCAACACCATGTGCTGTGCTGTGCTGTGCTGCTCTGCTAGTTTGGGTGTTCCCCGATATCAGATGTTATAGCATCCCTGCATTGGCTGTATTTTAGCTTCCATTTGCACCTATAATACCTGCTTGCTTCAGCCAGCTGTAGTATAACACACCTATAAATTGATCATCATCGTCCTTCATGCCCACTGGCGTATAGGGCAGCAAACAAATTGATGGGGAGGGAGATAGTTTTGGAATGCCTTGAAAGATGACCAGCATATGGGGATAAGTGACATGGCTAGAATTGTACTGGTCTTTGATAGTCTTTCAGGCCAGTTCTTTTTCCTGAGGACTTGAGTAATGCCCCCATTATATTTGTTCTCAAGACAACCAGGAGTCCTTTGGCACCTTAAAGACTTAACAGACTTATTTGGGCATAAGCGTAGGTAAAAACCCCACTTCATGCGATGCATTGGAGTCATCTGACAAAGTGGGTTTTACCCATGAAAGCTGATGTCCAAATAAATCTGTTATTCTTTAAGGTGCCAAAGGACTCTTTGTTTTTGCAGATACAGACTGATATGGCTACCCCTCTGAGGATTGCTCAAGACAGTAAGTGTTGGAACAATTAAGTGTGAAAGGGATTTTTAATTAGACTCCTAACTCCTTCCATTCACACCTATTTAATTTCAATGGCTATCATTTTGGGAGAAGGAAGTTTTTGTTAAAAACTCAATACATTTGGCACCTTCAATTAAGAAGTCCACACTCTCAAAATACTTCCTCAGAGAGCTTCCCCCCACTGATATTGGGGGGATTAGATGACAAGCAGAGAAAAAACACAACTTTGAGAAAGTGACAAATACTAAGATACATTCTTTACCTTTCTTTAGCCATCACAAAGAAGGAAAAAGTGTGCACATGCAATTTTTAGAAGTCTTCTTTCAGCTGCTAAAGGCCATTAGCCCCTCAGAAAATCATAGGAGTGGAACAGATCTGAAGAAGTCCAGTCCCCTGCACTCATGGCGGGGCTAAGCATTATTTAGACCATCCCTAACATCCCCATGATAAGGAGAGTTTAAACTTCTGAAATAAAGCAAATTGAGTTAAAATCCTACTTTTTTTTTTTTTTTAAAGGCAGCTGCCTTTCTAATGTTAGAAAACTGGGATAATTTAACTGGGGTGGTAGGCAGAGCCATTTTTACCAATATGCAAAACATGCAGCCATGTGGGGCACTATGAAATTGCAGGCACCAAATTATTCCAAGTTTCATGGCAGCCTATGCAGCTAGATGCTACGTATGGGCTCCGGCGGCCAGCCCCATCCTCTCCTCCCCATCCTGCACTTTGTCGGCTTGAAGCCAGGGCTTTGGCCGCCCATCTTCTCTTCCTCCCCATATGTTGTGCCCAGCCCCTGCTCACCAGGTGGTGACAAGCAGTGCGAGCACAGGAGGATTCAGATGAAGTAGGGGGCAGCCGCACAGCTGGTGACTGGGGGGATGTGGCAGTTTCACCTTTAAAGTGCTGCTGCTTCTCTCCAGCTGGCAGCATGGCTGCTGCTTGCTCCTTTGGCCTGCGCTCACACTACCCGCCACTGCCTGTGCATCCCACCTGCTGTGCTGAGGCTGCAGGTGAGCTTCCCTGCCTGCCCTGATTCAGGGTAGCCAATTCTGCCAGACCAGACACCATGCAGCCAATGGCATCTAGTCCAAGAGAGTTGACAATCCTAGCTCCTATCCTCTTTGTGGGGAAGGGGTGCAGGTGTTTGGCTGCTTTGGTAGGGATGGCCCTAGTGGTAGGCAGCTCCTTATCCTCATATTATCTCACTATAACATCTAATGATGTGTTTCCCTCCACTCCACCCCATCATGAAAGTGGTATCGCAATTGAAATGAGTCAGGACAGGTCTTTCTGGTGTCTGGGCTTTCAGCCTTTTGCTTTCCCCTGCACCCCCAAAGGGTGTGGGTATGAGGGAAAGTGGTGGGGGGGGGGAGAATCACTCACACTTTGGTGTGCCTTATTGCTTACGCTGTAGAATCTCTAGCTTATCCACCCAGTGCAATTGACTGTATGTGGAGGAGAGGAAGAGAGCTTGTGTTGCAACCTCTTAGAAAATTAGTTCTTTCTATATTATCTCTTGCAGCTGCAGCACTCTTCCCCAAAACTGTTATGTCTGAACCATATCCTTCAAAACCAGTTTTCTAAGCAGATTAGATGGTAGCAGAGACAGCTATGCAATCAGGCAAAAATGTAAGCTCAAGCCTTCATTTTGTGCAGTGGCCAGAGCAATAAGCATCTCACACCTGGGTATTGTTTTTTCTCTTCTGTCACTCCAACATATTGTAGTCAGTCCACTGCTGGAGACTGGAACACAAAGTTCATCCTAGGTGCTAATAATGTTACAACTGAATATTGAGCAGGGAGGTGATTGGCTCCCTGCCAGCCGAAATGACTTCGTGTTTGAAACTACGTTTATTCACCCCATCAACCAGTGTCCCTGCTGGCATGTTCTTGACGTGTTACCCGAGTTGTCCTCCATGATAACATCTCTTCCTTGGATGACTGGCACAGGTAACCAAATGCTCAGGCCAGGCCTACCATGAAAGGTTATGTGGGCATAGCAGCATAGGTCACTGATATGGAAAAAATCCATCCCTGATCAAAATAGCGAAACTAAAGATTCCATCTACAGTCGGGGCTGATGTCAAGTTAAGAGGGCCTCTGCTGACACAGCCAATGTCATGCAGAAGACCCTCTTCTGTTAGCACAGGCCTCTATAATACAGAACCATGCAAGAATGTAGAAGATCCTCTTCAATATCCTGCTAAGTAGGCCTAGCTGACATGTTTGGTTTTATTGATCTTGCTACTGTTGAGTTTTGGGCTCCCTGGTTCAACAGCAAGGGTGCATCTACACAGTACCCTAAACTAGAAATTGCATAACTTATTTCAAAACTATTTCAAAATAGCTTATTTTGAAATTTGGCGTGCCTATACAGTGCCGAATTTTGAAATAACCTGCTATTTTGAGCCATCCCTTATCCCTCATGCAATGAGGTTTACCAGGATGGTGAAATTAGTGTGCCCGTTATTTCGAAAAATATTTTGAAATAACAGACGGCTTGTGTATTTACAGCCGAAATAGCTGTGCAGTATCGACATACCCCAAAAGACTTAGTAAGTGTCAGTTGTGGGATTCAGGTCTGGCATCCTAGATGCAAGTGACCATCAATTGCATTCAGGGTTATCTCTTTTGATGTTTGGAAAAATGTACTAAGCCTCTCTTGCAAGGCACACAGGCATTTTGGATCAGTTAATGGGCTGAGTGGCAGGTATGGGTACAGGAGGATTGAGTGGGCTGCTGTCTTCATTTCTCAAGGAAAGGGGAAGTTGCACGTCCTAGGAGCCATTTGCTTCTTCACTGGAGGATAGAAAGGAACAAAGTGTGGAGTGGGATGGAACTCTGTTCACTGAAGGGAGTGGAGGATTGTGGGAGCAGGCAGTAGAAAGAGATTTAAGATCTGTTTGAATTCTGCGGCTAGAGGAGAAGAGGAGGAGGGGACTGAGATTTCAGGCAAGAAGGAAGGTGAGAGAAAACAGATGAAACCTACACTAACAACAAGGCAAGAGAACCTTCCCTATGAGCTATACTAGGAGAGAAAGTGGAATGGAGCTAGAAAAGGGGAGGGGGGGGGGAACGAACTTACATTTTAAATATTAAGTAGATAATTGATTTTTAAAATGTATGCAAAGCACAATTACTGTATTCCTTTACATTTCAGGGAATATAGTTTTGGGGGATGCACAACGGCAGAGATCTCTTCTCCTCACTACATGCTGTAGTCAGAAACAGAAAAATCAGCCCTCCCAGCTAAGAGAGGAAATAATAAATAATAATAATAATAAGAAAAAGCTGGTCACGTGTGTCACAGGCATATGGAACATGTCCAACTGCAGTAAAATACAACTTTAATACATGCCTTGAAGTCTTAAAATCATGAATGAAAACAAAGGTATTTTTTTTAACTCTGGCTAGTAGACTTAGTCCTGGGGCCAGTAGATGCTGGGCTGCGAAATTTACTCTGGCTTCAAAGGTAACTGAAGTTTAAGATCCCATCAACACAATACTCAGTTTTTGTAAGTTACTTTGCAAACAAGTTAAGTCTCCTCCTTTATATTAGATGTGACAGATTAATATGTTTGAGGTCAGATGATTGTTGGACTAAATCTTTCTCTGCTTATGATTCCGTACAACTATGAAACAGTCACAAAGTGATAGGGTTTATAAAGAGGTTTATTACAGCTTCCACCATTGGAATTCTGCAGGCTAAGTGTTTTTAAAAAAGTAAATCAAAATATGTCCCATCCCATTTCCTCTTCCCCAAGTCGTACAAGAATTGGAATACACTATACTTTTTACAGAGGAAAACTACTAAAAATGACTGACTGCATCTTAGTCTGTAAGCAGTATTTTGATAGTGACAGGATAATCCTGCACCCATTCTTACAATAGGATCCTCCACTGTGATGCTATGGATGATCTAGACCCGTACATGTTGGGAAACTCTTCCAGCTCTATGGTTCTATGATTCTATGTGGGATGAGAGAGAACTTGTAAGTTACAGAACCTCCTTGCACACTTGTTTCTTCACTCATTGGGTTGAGGTAATGTCAACAGCTCAAGCACTAAAAAGATGGGATCTTCCTACAGGCACCTGTGTTGAGTAATCTCTGTAGCAGGAGCTCTCAAAATTCTTTCCAGACCCCATAGTCTGCTATTATCATGACTTCAAACCTCCAATCCTTTTGAAGTCATGGCAAAAAAAAAAGGGGTGGGTGTGTGTGTGTGTACTCTAAGTTAGTTCTAAAGACCCTTTACATCTGTGTGAAATTGTCACAAGTCTAAAATATCTTTTTAGAGAAATTTCTGTTAGGGTACATCTACACAGCAGGACTTAACTTGAAATAAGCTACGCAAATTGAGCTACGTCAATTGCCTAGCTTATTTCAAAATAGTTTTTCGAAATTGGGAGCATCTACACAGCCCTTATTTCGAAATAGAGCACTCTTCCTCTCATTTCCCTTACTCCTCGTACAATGAGGGTTACAGGGTTGGAGTAAGAAGTCCTCCAGCTCGACAGTATTTCGACATTATGTCAAAATAACTGCCTGCTGTGTAGATGCAGACTAAGTTATTTCGAAATAATGTTGCTGTGTAGATGTACTCTTATAAAGAATGAGCTTTCATCAATAGCTTATTTTTAAGGTATCCCAGAATTCTATAGCAAAGAGAGAATTTATTACAGGATGATCCAGAAAACTCCATAGAGAAGTTATCCTTCTGCATAAAATTTGATGGAACTTTTTATAACTGTAATGAAGCTGGGAAAGGGTGCCAAGGAAGTCGGTGTTGATTATGGCTAGTAGGTGAGGGTGTACTTGGGGTTGTAGGTTACTTTCTGTGCTCCTCACTCTGTGTTATGCTTCCCAGAAATGCTGTTCACTCATGGTGAGACATACACCTGTTTGGCAATTGTCAATGATTTTGCAACACAAAATGCAATTTTTGCAAAATCAGAGTCTTCTGTGGGGAAAACTGATTTTGCTGAAAATCTTTTTTTCTCCCATTAGGAAAATCAAAATGAAATAATTTTGGGTTGTTTTAACCAGAGGTAACATCTTAATGCTTTAACTAATCTCAAATATTTTGTTTCCAAGCAGTTCAACAAAACATTAAACTGCATTTCCCTTCCAGTGCACTGCCGTCTCTACACTGGCAGAGAAAATCGATGCAAGATGTGCAACATGAATTTTATAGCTGTAGTCGATGTAGCTTGCATCAGTTTTCTGGGGTGGCCCCGCAATAGGAGGTCAACGGGAGAAACGCTCCATCAACTTTCCTTACTCCTCGCTGTCACAAGGAGTGTCCTTGCCAACAGGGGTGCCCTTAGCATTCAATTTAGGGTTCTCTACTAGACCCACTGTATTGAACCCTGGTAGATTATTCATCAGAGTGTTGATCCTCTGCTAAGTGGAGACATGGCTGGAGTTGTTCAGGCTACTTTTGGCTTCCGTGGGCCAGGATCCCTGGAGGATTACACCTTCCCATAATGAAAAACAGGATTTCCTGTCACTGAAGTTTAATAGTGCACTGACTTGAAAGCAGTTCAGTTCAATAAACCAAAACTAAACAACTTCAGTTTGGGGAATATCAAACTGGTTTCATGGAAAATGTCAAATTGAAAGATTTCAACTTTTCAGAAACAGTTTTTTCAGAATTTCCATTCTACAAGAAGTTTCACATTTTCAGCTTTGTTCCCTGACTTGGGATGGAGACAAATGTTGAAATGTCAGAATTCCCTGTGGGATGGAAATATCTGTGTTTTGCATGTCTCTAGTGAGTAGGAAGGTGACAGCTGTGAGTTACAGGGTCAAAGCATCTGGATCCTAAAACCTGGTTCTCACACGCCCTGCTCCAGGGAAGGAAAAGAGAAAGCAGGAAAAAGAAGTTACTGTGAGGTAGGGGTGAGGCAATGACAACAGCAGGAGGAAAAATTTTCTCCTTAGCTTGCCTGCCTCTAAAGGTTCCTCAGATCCTAGTGGGAGCTAGGTTTTGGTGGTTGTACTCTGCCCCTATTAGGGATGTGAAAGTGTAAGTAACCATGTAAACAGTTAACTGATAAGACTGGGCTTATCATATCATACATATAGTAGCCCAGTATCTGAGAGTCTGTAATGCCGAAATGCTGGCTGTTCCCTCTGGGCGGCCCGTGCTGCATGGGGGGTGCGGGGCCCAAATGGCTGCTTGCTCCCCCGCGGCGGCCCGGCTGAGCGGCGCAGAAGTCAGCCGAGCGCCACGGCGGGAAGCGAAGGGGGGGCGGTGCGGTGCGGTGACATGCGGCGTGACAGCGGCTCCAGGTCCCGCCCCCTGGCTGTGAACATCACCACCCGGCCCCCCTTCGCCTCCTGCCGTGGCACTCAGCTGACTTCTGCACCGCTCAGCCAGGCCGCCGCGTGGGAGCAAGTGGCGCTAGCGACATTTGGGCTCCGCGCTCCCCATGCAGCACGGGGAGTACGGAGCCCAAACGGCCGTCTGGGCCCCGCGGTCCCCCGAGTGAGAGGCAGGAGGGAGAGGAGAAGAGAAAGAGAGAGACAGAGAGAGAGGCAGGAGGCAGAGGAGAGCTGAGGGGTGGGGGGGGGAGGCAGTAGGAGGAGGAGAGAGAGAGACTGGAGGCTCAGGAGAGAAGACCGACGTGGAGGAGGGACCTGAATATCCCATCTTATGACGGGCTAATTGACTAGTTGGTTAATGTTCACAGTTACATGCAGGCATCTGCCCCACTTCTGGGGAGCCCACTGCCACCCCCCACTGCTGCCTCTGGTACAGAGGCAGCAGTTGGCTCCCTGAGAGTGGGGCAGCAAGTGGGAGCCATTGTGCGCTGGTCATCGGCTTAAAAGCTGGCCCCTGGCATGCACTGTGCTCCAGGTGCAGGTAACTGTTTAACTGCTGAGATTTTCAACAGACACACGTTTACCCAATTACCTGCTTTTTAACATCCCTAGGCCCTAGGCCCATTTCTGAATCATCGACTTTAAACATGGTCCAGTATGTTACACCATATGTGGATCTTGACCAGGGCTTCATCTTTCACAGTGAGGAGACCTGGATACCTCCCTCCCCCCTCTTCCCCCCCCGCCCATTCCACCCTTCGAGCCAGTTTGTGGTGCTCCTTGCTGGAAGCAGGAGCTTGTTCAGTTGAATGTGCCATGGTGGTCCCTCTTCAGCATTGTCTATTAGGAACATAATAGACTTGAGATATTTCTGAGCAGTTTGCTGCCTTGTATTCAATGTTACTGGGTGCCTGGGAATACTAGTCTCATTTGTTACAGTACAAACTGACGTACTCTTTTTCAAAGAGGAGCACTTGGCTAGGTGGTCTGAACACAGGATGGGGAGTGGGGAATGCCTCATTCTAATCCTAGCTCTGACCATGCCTCCTTATCTTATCTGTGAAATGGGAATAAGAAGACTCACTGCTTTCACCTGGATATTCAGATATATTAGTGCTGGTGTGGCTTGTACAGTAGAAGCAGTTACTATTAATTATTATAGTTAATAAATCTAGTGTTTTCTGTATAGAAAATCAGGGCATTTAATCCATCAGCAGTGCCCTCTGAGAATGAGGAGCTGAGTAAAGAGGGTTTTGTGAACAGACAAAACCCAGGTTATACATTGAACAGGTTTCTCCAGGATTATTGCCTACATTACTGGCCAGACTCCCTTGTAAGTAATCATCAAATAATCAGCTTGGCTCCTTTTGTGAATGGCTTGAATCTGTGTGGTCCTTCTTTGTTCAGGCAGCTCGTGTTCTGCACTGCAGAGGCTAGTGGCACCAGCTGCTTCTGCCTGAAACAAGCATTTGCATGAAACAGTGGGGTTTTGTCCCCTCCTCTTCATGTTTCAAAGTGTATTTCCATCTTTTTGACCTCTTCATTTTTAAGTCCCTCACAACTTTTGATGCATTTTATTTTTCTTTTCTTTTGCCACATGCCTGGTTTTAACGAGTAAAGCTTGGAGGAGGGAGAATCCTGTCTTCCTTCAGAAATGAAACAGCAGCCAGTGTTGGGAAATATCTCAACAATAGACCATATGGGAGTCCCAAACTATTAAGCTTTATTTATTCAAAAGGTGGAAAATGTGGTTTGATATTCAATTGATATACAGCGTAAATGAGAGCCACAAACTAGGCTCCCCTGAGCTGGGATTCAAGTATTCTTTTGAATGTAACAACTAATACTTTGGCCTAGTTCCATAGAATGCATCCAGCTTGCTGATCACAAGCCAAGAAATTGTAGGGCCAGGCTATTCCCTCTACCTACCTTCCCCTCCTTCTCAGAAGCACTTTCCTCTCCTGCCGGCATGGGCTCTTACCCTGAATATAAATCTCCAGATATTAGACACACAAAAAAAGGCAGAGAACATAAGAACGGCCATGCTGGATCAGACCAAAGGTCCATCTAGCCCAGTGTCCTGTCTTCCAACAGTGGCCAATGCCAGATGCCCCAGAGGGAGTGAACCAAACAGGTAATCCTCAAGTGATCCCTCTCCTGACATCCATTTCCAGCCTCTGACAAACAGAGGCTAGGGACATCACCCCTACTCATTCTGGCTAATAGCCATTGATGGAACTAATTAATTTATCTAGTTCTTTTTTGAACCCCATTAAAGTCCTGGTCTTCACACCATCCTCTGGCAAGGAGTTCCACAAGATGATTGTGCGCTGTGTGAAGAAAATCTTCCTTTTGTTTGTTTTAAACCTGATCTTATTAATTTCATTTGGTGACCCCTAGTTCTTATGTTTTATGGGAACAAGTAAATAACTTTTCCTTATTCACTTTCTCCACGCCAGTCATGATTTTATAGATGTCTATCCTATCCCCCCTTAGCCTCCTCTTTTCTAAGTTCTACTCTTTTTAATATCTCTTCATATGGGATCCGTTCCAAACCCCTAATCATTTTTGTTGCCCTTTTCTGAGGCTTTTCCAATGCCAGTATGTCTTTGAGATGTGGTCACCACATCTGTACACAGTACTCAAGATGTGGGCGTATCATGGATTTATGTAGAGGCAATAAGATATTCTTTCTCTTATTCTCTATCCCTTTTTTAATGATTCCTAACATCCTGTTTTGTTTGCTTTTTTGACTGTTGCTGCACACTGAGTGGATGTTTTCAGAGAACTATCCACAATGACTCCAAGCTTTCTCTCTTTAGTAGTTGTAGCTAAATTAGCTTCCATCATTGTGTATGTATAGTTGGGATTATTTTTTCTAGTGTGCATTACTTTGCATTTATGAGCAGTAAAATTAATTTGCCATTTTGTTGCCCAATCACTTAGTTTTGTGAGATCCTTTTGAAGCCCTTCACAGTCTGCTTTGGTCTTAACTATCTTGAGCAGTTTAGTATCATCTGCAAATTTTGCCACCTCACTGTTTACCCCTTTTTCCAGATCATTTATAAATATGTTCAATAGGATTGGTCCAAGTACAGACCCCTGGGGGACACTATTAGCTACCTCTCTCCATTCTGAAGACTTACCATCTATTCTTACCCTTTGTTTCCTGTCTTTTAACCAGTTATCAGTCCATGAGAGAACCTTCCCTCTTATACCATGAAAACTTACTTAAGAGCCTTTGGTGAGGGACCATGTCAAATGCTTTTTGGAAATCTAAGTATACTATATCCACTGGATCCCCCTTGTCTGCATGTTTGTTGACCCTCCTCAAAGAACTCTAGTAAATTAGTAAGACATGATTTCACTTTACAGAAACTGTGTTGACTTTTCCCCAACAAATTATTATTTATCTACGTGTCTGACAATTTTATTCTAGACTGTAGTTTCAACCAATTTGCCCACTACTGACATTAGACTTACCAGTCTGTAATTGCCAGGATGACCTCTAGAGCTGTTTTTAAATATTGGCATTGTGTTAGCTGTCTTCCAGTCAATAGATATAGAAACTGATTTAAAGGATAGGTTACAAACCACAGTTAATAGTTCTACAATTTCCTATTTGAGTTCTTTCCGAACTCTTCGGTGAATGCCATCTGGTCCTACTGACTTGCACTGGCCTCATACTGGGTGTGCCCAGGCACACCCTATTGTCTTAGGGTTGCCCGGTGTCCAGTTTTCTACCGGACAGTCTGTTTTTTTGGGGCTCTGTCCGCTTAAAAAATCCAGAAAATACCGGACATGTGCAAAGTCTGGTATTTTCTGGTTTTCCGACTGGGCACCCGGAAGCCTGGCGGGGGGAGTGGCTGGGAGGTGGGGCGCGATCGGCACTGGGAGCCCTGGTTGCGTGTGAAGAGGAGGGGCAGCCCGGTCTGTGCTCCTGCGCGCTGGTGAAGCGCGTGGTGGAGCCGCAGCCGGACTGACTCGCGCTTCACCTGGACTCTGCGAGGGGCGGGAGCGCCCTAGGATCTGCACTGCCCAGGTCAGTCCCACTTCCCACCGGCTGCTACGCTCCTCCTCCCCCGCCCCCTCCTGGCCGGCCGGTTGGTTCTCTCCCACTTCTCCTCCCGATCTTCCCCGGCCAGCCCCGCTGCATCCGTCGCCACCCCTGCTTCCGGCGCCAAGTTCTCCCCTCCTCTCCCGATCTCCCCCGGCCAGCCCCGCTGTACCCAACCCCTGCTTCCGCTGCCAGCTCTACCTCCCACCGGCTGGTTCCTCCTCCCGATCTTCCCCGACCAACCCCTCTGCACCCGCCACCAGCCCTGCTTCCGGCGGCCAGTTCTCCCCTCCTCCTCCTGAGCTCCCCGGCCAGCCCCACTCCTGCTGGCCGCCCCTCTCCTCCCTATCTCCCCCGAACAACCCCACTCCACCCGACCCCCTTCCCCACCGACCAGCTCTGCTTCCCATCAGCCACCCCACCCCCGATCTCCCTGGCCAGCCTCCGAGCCCCCCCACCCGCCAGCTCTGCTTCCCACCCCGCTTCCTCTGGGCGGCCCCCCCCCATGAAGTGTGTCCAGTATTTTTTTTAAGACTACCTGGTAACCCTATAATATCTCAAAAAAAAAAAAAAAGTGGCTTTGCGTTTTAATTTAATCGCATTATACGCTTTTAGTTTTAAAGTATGGATTGCTGTATTATGCAATAAACCCGAATTGCACATGTAACAAACAAACTAGGAAGTACAATGTCCCATACTTAAGTTTGTATTTTTTAAGTAAAGTTTAGTTGCTAATTTAAGAAAAATTAAGTTTAGTTAAGCTTTAAGTTTCTTTAGCTTGTTTGATGAATAAAAATAATGTCCTTTGTGATTACGTATTCAACAAATGTTCGCCTTTAAGAAAAAAAAAATTCCCTGGGTGGATACCCTAATGAAATGTGCTGCGCAGGCCTATGCTGACTTGTTACTGTTAAGTTTATCAGTTTGTTCCAAAACCTCCTCTAATGACACCTCAATCTGGGACAATTCCTCAGATGTGTCACCTAAAAAGAATAACGCAGGTTTGGGAATCTCCCTAACATCCTCAGCTGTGAAGAGTGAAGCAAAGAATTCATTTAGTTTCTCCGCAATGACCTTATCATCTTTGAATGACCTTTTGCATCTTGATCATCCAAGGGCCCCACTGGTTGTTTAGCAGACTTCCTGGTTCTGATGTACTTATAAACATTTTGCTATTACTTTTTGATTTTTTGGCTAGCTGTTCTTCAAGCTCCTTTTTGGCTTTTCTTATTATATTTTTACACTTAATTTGACAGTTTATGTTCCTTTCTATTTTCCTTGCTAGGATTTAACTTACACTTTTTAAACAACAAGAAGTCCTGTGGCATCTTATAGACTAACAGATTTATTGAAGCATAAGCTTTCGTGGGCAAAGACCCACTTCGTCAGATGCCACAGGACTTCTCGTTGTTTTTGCAGATTCAGATTAACACAGCTTCCCCTCTGATACTTTTTAAACAATGCCTTTTTATCTCTCACTGCTTCTTTTACTTGGTTCTTAAGCTACTGTGGCACTTTTTTGGTTCTCTTCCTGTGTTCTTACAGAGAGGCATAAACAAGGGCTGTATGTTCTTTCCTCCCCTTCAGAATAAAGTTTACCCTTTATGGGATTCTAGATAGGAACTACAATGTCTGTTCTAGGTGGGATCCTCTTTGTTCCTGTTTCTAAAGCCACTGTAGAAACAAGTGAACCTGCCTCTTGTCCGGCACCCTTGAGACCTGATTGTTGCCAACTCAGAGAATTTGCTTGAACCATGGGAAGTCAATACTTTTTAGCAGCATTACCAACACTTCCACTACTTACTGGGCACTTAGAAGACATTTAGGGGTAAATTAGAGCTAAATAATGGCACAGAACACTGAGAGCCAGGACTGGTGGCTGTAAACAAACTTTATGGGACTGTGGGAAACTTGGCCACAGTGGACATCCAGCTAACTGAAATCATGCCAGACCATGGATATTGCCAGACAAAAAAGGGCCAGACTAGAGAGGTTCAACCTGTACTGTAATTTTCCTCTCTCCTTTGTGTTGGCTATTCCTCTGAGCAGTGCTTTTCTCTGGGAAAACGAACCCACAAAACTTGTCAGGCTCCAAATTTTTTTAGCTTTGAGCATTCCACAAACCAGGCAAAATCCAGGAAGAAAAAACAAGTTTGTGTTTTAACATGTGGTCTGTAAGTATTATTTCTGAAGCAATCACACAAAATTACATTAAAAGAACATTAGTAGGATTGCAAAGTCAAGGACTAAGAAGTTATGAAATGCCATTCACTTTGCTTGTGGAAACTTAATTCAGCTTTTTGTGCACGTGCATTGATACTGGCTTTAATTATATGATCACAGTATTTTTTTTTCCCTGCGGGCCGCTTGTCTTGTACACTGTAGATGGACCTGCTCTGAGGATGATTCAGGGTTATGGCATGAACAAGACTTGTATGTAGCACCTGTGATTTACTTATTGCAGAAGTTGGAAGGAGTTGTAATGAGTGAGGCTAGGGATTGCAGGAAGAGAAGGGGTGTGTCACAGTTGAGACAGCTGACTGCTAGAGAATGTGACTATTGCTACCTGTGCCAGAGTTCCTTTGTGGTGTAAGTTAATTCACTTAAACCAAACATTTCACAGGTGTTCACTAATAGTCCACTTCTCATTTTCTGGATGCCCAGCTTGAGACCGTGGGTCTGATTCCCAGAAGCGCTGAGCACCCACAGATGCAAGTGAAGCAGCTGAGTTATGCTTTGAACAAATGAAGTGTGATGTGACAAGTGCTCTGAGGGCATAGGGATCTCAGATTGTGCACCCAAATACAGTGTACATTTTGACCTTAGACTGACTCATATTCCTAGCTGCAAAAAGGGGATAGTGTTCCCTTAGCTCACAGGATGTTGTGAAAATAAATCCATGAATGTGTGTGAAATCCGCAGCGATGAGCACCATAGAAATGCCAATGAGGAAAGTGACAACTCTGCCTCAGAGCAGGCATTGGATAGAATAAAATGAATAAGGCACACATCGTGCAAGGAGAAAACAATGGTGAATAGCTGCTCAATGAGTGCCATCCATCCTGGGCACTGAATGGGCAAGGAGGCCTGTTGGGGGGAGGTGGAGGGGAAATGTGATCGTGCATATGAGCAAGGGGAATAAATTAACACTGCACAAAGTGTTTCCTAACTCCTGAGTGCTTGACTTTGCAATATGAACATCCGTTTAAATATGGTTGGGTGTGTTTTTAATAGGCTAGTTTTTAAAAAAGCAACCTGAAGAAACAGATTCGCTCACATTGATACCCCACCTGAGTCATCAATAGGGTTGATGCATCACATAGACTTCTGCCACTTGGGCCACGTCTCCACTTGTGGGAAGATTGATGCTGCAACAGTCGATCTTCTGGCTGTGGATTTAGCGGGTCTAATAAAAACCCACTACATTGAACGCTGAGGGTACCCCTGTTGATTCTGGTACTCCTAATCCTCTCGAGGAGTAAGGGAAGTTGACAGGAATATTTCTCTTGGCAACCTCCTGCTGTGTGGATGGCACTGAAGCTCAGCTTAAGGTACATCGACTCTAGCTACGTTTTATACATAGCTGGTTTTGTGTACCTTAAGCTGACCATCTCCCTCTTCTGGCCTTGTAGTAATTGATAACTATAGTAGGTTGTTATCCTGTGTGGACCAACACCAAAGGAGGATGGGACACTTTGCCAGTTGGTTTCACAGATAATTGACAAGAGTCTTAGGGATTGTCTGTATGTGACAGTTTACCAAAACGGCTATTCTGGAAAACTAATAATGACAGTAGTAATTAAGCTGCTAAAATCTGAAGTCTGAGCACGTGGCAACTTTTTTTTGTTCTTCCCAAAAAGTCTTCATAACTTGGCCAGATTTGGTCAGATTTTTCTCAAGGGTCATCCCATGCCAAAATTTAAGTTCTACTCCTACCACATAGGGGGAATAGAGCTTTCCAGTGAGAAGTTTTCCTGAATTTAATGTGGGGTAAACAATAATATATCCCCTCCCCACCTTCCCTGGGAAATGGCTGAACTGTCCCCTTCATTGAAAATTTGTGGGTGGGTTTTTTTTTTTTTTTTTTTTTAAATCAAACTGAGGCAAAAATCAGTATGGAAAACTTCAGCCCCGTCAGTTAAAAACTGATAAAATTACGAGAAACTGAAAGCACCATCTTAATAGGCAATGCTGCCACCCCACTT
The DNA here is from genome assembly GCA_019425775.1 of Rafetus swinhoei. Lineage (NCBI taxonomy): Eukaryota > Metazoa > Chordata > Testudines > Trionychidae > Rafetus > Rafetus swinhoei. The sequence continues at coordinate 13,390,450 of CM033425.1, read as the reverse complement.
GTAAGATTACGTTGTATAAAATAAAATGGTGGTTTAAGATATTTAGGTGTATCTGTATTCTGGGTGTTCCTAACTTCTTGTGCTGTAAGACCTATGGTGTGTCAATAAATATTACTACTCTCTGTTTTTATGATAAAATCCTTTAGATAATCCAAATCTGAGTAGCCTCCCCTCTTTTGAATCTAATATCCATAAAGGAATTTAATTTGGACTCCTGTAATTCAAACCTGGTAAATTGACAGATTCCAAACTTGGCCTGACTTGTATTTGCTTTAAAAGTGTGCAGTAAAAACTTCTCTTTATAAATGCGTTAATGCAATTGCATGTGCAAGCGTTCATCTAATCGTGGACCTGGGTTGTACACACTACGGAAAAGGCTGAATATCAGTGTCTGTATTTTTCCCTCTCCTGTTTCCCCTTCCAGTTGTACATAATACATAAAGTTTTCCATCCTGATTCAGTTTGAGGGATTCTTTTTAATTTACACCTGCATTTTGTTTGTATGGGAGCAGGAAAGAGAATTACTCGTGTATTTATTTAGTCAGTAATGCCTGGCATCCCTATTGTGCTGGCACTATTCAACCCTTTATGGATCAGAAATCTCTTGTGCTAATCATATATATAGTAGCCCAGTGTCTGAGAGTCTGTAATGCCGAAATTCTGGCTGTTCCCTCTGGGCGGCGCTGTTGCCTGAAATGCTGGCTGTTCCCTCTGGGCAGCCCGTGCTGCATGGGGAGTGCGGGGCCCAAATGGCCGCTTGCGCCGCTTGCTCCCCCACGGCGGCCCGGCTGATAGGCGCAGAAGTCAGCCGAGCGCCACGGCGGGAGGTGAAGGGGAGTGGGGCGGTGACGTGCGGCGACGTGCAGCGTGACAACGGCTCCAGGCCCCACCCCCTGTCCATGAATGTCACTGCCTCGCCCCCCTTTGCCTCCCGCCGTGGCGCTCGGCTGACTTCTGCGCCGCTCAGCTGGGCCGCCGCGTGGGAGCAAGTGGCTCAAGTGACCATTTGGGCTCCTCGGTCCCCCGAGTGAGAGGCAGGAGGGGGAGGAGAGCTGAGAGAGGCAGGAGGGGGAGGCAGTAGGAGGAAGAGAGAGAGAGAGAGGGAGATGGAGCGAGAGACTGGAGGCTCAGGAGAGAAGACCGACGTGGAGGAGAGACCTGAAAATCCCCGTCTTATGACGGGCTAATTGGCTAGTAATTTAATAATAGAGAAACACAGATGTCCCTTGCGTTGTAACTTCACTTAGGTCTGAGGAATAAGCCAAATTTGAAGAAAATTAGTCCAGAGGTTTCAAAGTAGAAAAAATGCTGTGTATAAGATCTTGCCTACAATATAACCATGACTTTTTAACTAGTTCTTGTCTCAAGTGTGTGTGTGGGGGGGGGGGTGTTGTAATAGGCATAGTTCAATTTTATGACCGCATAGCAGCTCTTCTCACCTTACAACTGTGTGTCCAATTCCTTGGTGTGGACTAGGGATGTTAAATATCGGTTAATCAAATAGTCGAGTACTCTTAAGAATTCTTACGGTTAGTCAACTATTCTATAGTCCCTGGGGACAGGGATGGCAGCCAGTGCTCTCTGGCCTTACTCCCGAGGAGCCGCCTGCCACTCCCCGCTGCTGCCTCTGCATCAGAGGCAGCAGCACAGGGTGACATGAGGGATCTGGTCTGCGAGGGGAGCCAGTTGAAAAACCAGTTCCCCTCATGGACCGGCTGCGTGTCTTCCTGTGCTGCTACCTCTGATAAAGAGGCAGCAGCATAGGGTGGTAGCAGCCACTGTCTAGGGTGGGTCTGAGCTCCTGGAGCTGGTGCAAGCCGGAACTGAGCTGGGCTGCCTAATACACTTTAAATGCATAGCCACAGCAGGGGTAGGTCCCGGACCCATTGCAAGCCAGGATTGAGTCAGATTGCTAGCCAGCCTTCTAAAAAATGTAGTGGCAAGTGAGGGGGGAGGGAATTGATGTAGTCTATAGCATTAACCTATAAGCTTTTGCTTATCGGTTAATTGGTTAATCAGTTACACTATTACATCCCTAGTGTGGACACACTTATCACTCTGGCGAATTCCATGTAATTGCATTCTGGAACATAGGGAATGTGGGGGGAGCTCTTCTATTCAGTGCAAAAAACTGCTTTGAATTGGTTATAGGAAGAGAGCTGTTTTTTTTCTGTCAGGAGTGGAATACTATAAGTTTCCAGTTAGCAAGCAAGAATTAACCTTGTGATATATGGACACAAAGTACATCGGGAGGTGTTTATGCAGTTAACTGATAAACTTGGTTTAAAGTTGTAGTGTGGCCGAGACCTGTGTATTTTATACTGTGAATTCGTTTGTTTATAATATCTCCATTACATGAACAATCCCTACAGTCCTAAGACTAAGAACCAATAGGCTTACCTTTATTTTGACTTGGAATTTTATGTAAGCTTCTAAGATTGGAAGGTGAATTTATTGTGTGTTTGTGGAGAGGCGCTTTTCTGGAATTTATTTTATGCAAGAGAACCTATGGTGTTCTTGGTATATTTGGTATCGTCTTCCTAATGTGGGTACTATTTATTCATAGTTTTCTCATTGATTTTTTTTGGACTCTTTTCGCCTCTCCCCATTTTTAGGGAGGAGGGAGTGGGGCAGAAGGGAATGGGGAAACTCTTACCACAGCACTTAATAAATTAGTCCAGCTGACTTTCCTCCAGTGTCAAACCTAAATCATTCTCTCAACAATCATCTTCCCTGTGTATGAGTCTCTGCTTCCTGGGAACACTCATACTGTGATCAACTTAGAGCAGGAAGCTTTGTCTCATCTCTCTAAATTAGTGTTATGACGTTTGCATTTAGATACCACTGTGATAGGCACCTTAAATATTACATTTTGCCTGGCTCATCATATAGATCTGAGATAATGCTCTTTCTATGCAATATCTTCCTCTATTGGCTGGCCCTCAGAAGAAGAGGGGTCTACCTATTATAAGCTATAGGGGGAGCAGCTTTGGCCCAAGTGGTAGAAATCATTGTGTGTGTGGTTTTTTGTTGGTGGTGGTGTTTTTTTGAGCTAAAAGATCAGTGCTCTAGTCCTAGTTATGCCTAGTTACTTGCATGCACTTTAGTAACTCTGGTATGAAAAAAACAACATGGATGGAAATCAGCCGAATCTGGCAACCCTGCGCATGAGCAAGGTAAACAAAACGTCTTGCAGGCCACCGTAGATAGAACCCTGATGGGCTGCATGTAGCCCTCGGGCTGCAGGTTGCCCACCATTGTTTTAGAAGGTGTGCACAAACACAGCAAAATCACTTTAAAGCATCCTCAGAGTTTCCACTGTAATCTTGTTTAACCTTTTAGTTAAAGGCCCACCTTTCGGAGACAACGCATTCTCTCCAGTCCCTTGGAAGATTGGTTTAGACATTTTCAGGGACATGAAAAAATTAATATTTCAGGTAATTTCAGGATTGTCAGTCTTTATGATTCATTTCTATAAAGAAAGAAGCATTTGATTTCTTGTATTTATTCAATACCAGTTTTCTGGTGATTGTTTTAGATTTGGTTCATAATATTCATCCCAAATTGCAAAGTTCTCAAACCCACCCCTCATCCCCTCTTGCTGTACTTGTGACTTATAGGTAATCATTTTCAAAAGTGCCTGTGTCTCTTAGCAGCAGTAACTTCTCTTCACCAAGTATCATGCAGTGTAGTGCCTAAGATAATGGAGGTGTGGATGATCTGCTAGAGTGGCATTTTCTGTTGTCTCATGTTTAACAGTGTTATTGGCTACATTTTTTAGCCTCTGGTCTCAATTTGGGATAGTACACTAGCAGAACTTGGGCCTGGTTTATGCTGCAAAGATACATCGATAGAAGTCACCTGGCCATAGAAATGTAGACCTGTTTGAAAAGATTGCTTGAGGGATGTAGCCAAGGGCTATGGTAGGGACCCACAGCAGAGTCACACAAAAGTGAAGGAAGTTGGCCAGGCATATTATGAGACTAGAGAAGACCATTCATATTGTGCTGAGCCACACGTGTGCTGCTTTTACAAAAAGCAGCATGCCGTAGTTGGTGGAGACCTCACAAACCACCATGATGGATACCTCTGGGGAGACAGACCGAGATCCCTTCCATGAAGAGGGAAGAGCCAAGAGATGTGACTGGTGACTTCAGCAATGCCACAAGCCAGGACCTGTTTGGGACCTCACCCTTGTCTAGCAGGTGAGCATGGAAGGGGCTGGGTCTGCCAGTAAGCATGCATTTTTCTTTTAAAATCTTTAAATTTAAAGATGGCACCTCATCAATCCTCTGGCTAGCAAGACAAAATCATCTGCTTTTCATAGTCCTGGTCTCATGCAGAGTTAAGGCTGGCACCTGTTTTTCATCCCCTGTTGGGCTAGATGTGGGGGAGTTGCATGCAGCTTGTTTATGTACATAGGTATGTCCCTTTTGTCCAGTAGGGATACTCTGCAGTCCTCTGCTGAAGATTTCAAGGGATGACTTCCTCCTTGGTAGGGCGCTTTCCCACACCATTCCATGATGATTTCAGCTGACACCAACACACTAAGCAGGTTAGCGGCATAAGGACTAAGGTGGCCTTAAGCAGCCAGTGGCAAGCTGAGCATTCTATGCCTTTGGAACTCTCAGGGGCAAGACATCAGCAAAAAACCCCACCACCTTGGAAAATAGTGCTATTATTCAATACCATTGCGTCCCGCACAAATAACCATGGAAATTTTCATGCAATTGAAACTGAAATTCCTTCCATGTCCCTGGCAGGCTGCTCTCCAAAGCTGAAATATCAATAAGTTTAAAACAAACAAAAGGAAGTTTTTCTTCATGCAACAGTCAACCTGTGGAACTCCTTGCCAGAAGATGTTGTGAAGACCAGGACCTTAACAGGGTTCAAAAAGACAAAAACCCTAGATAAATTCATGGAGGATAGGTCCATCAATGGCTATTAGCCTGCTAGTCAGAGGCTGGAAATGGGTGACAGGGGAGGGATCACTTGATAATTCCCTGTTTTATTCATTCCCTCTGGGGCACCTGACTTCGGCCACTGTCAGAAGACTGGATACTGAGCTAGATGGTCCTTTGGTCAGACCCAATATGTCCGCTCTTATGTTCTTATTAATTGTTGATGGGAACAAAGGAAGGAAATTTTGAAACTCTTTTCCCTTTTCATTGGGACTGCCAATGACACCTCTATCTGTTTTTTTTCTGCAAAAGCAGCTGCTATTGCAGCCTTGCTCGCAGAACTCCTGTCCTAGAATAGGAAAAGAACAAGGAATAGGAAGGACCTATTCAGGAAGACCCTACAACCTTGTGCTGCACTGGACTGCACATGAGTGGCATGGACGGCCAACATGGAAGATGGCATGGAGAGGGAAAGAACAGACAGGTCACAGGCCTAGGAATCCCATCAGGAAAAGGACAGGGTGATGAATGTATTGGGTTTCTCAGGCAGCAAATAACTGCTGCAGACCCTGGCTGACCTACAGATCCAAAGATTCCAGACTCTCACCCTTTGCCATCCTTGGACAACTCTGTGGTGGTAGCTCCTAACGTATCATGTGGCATCATAGGGTGCATCCTTCACCCTCCTACTCCACATTGGGTGACAGTAAGGAAAACTGCAGAGGCATGTACACCAACCTTGGCTCTTACAGGTCAGCGTACGTAGCTACAACAGACTACACTTGTGCACTGAAACAGATAGAAATGTTTGCGGCCTTTCCAATGTCCAAGTCTCATTCTGTTAAGAGCAGGGTCTTTTTGTACATTTTTTCCGGAACTGGGTTTGCAAGTCAATACATTTTCTATTTTTGAAGAATCCCATTATCTATATGAGTTCACGACAAATGTTGCAAACTGCACAACAGTACAGCAAGGCCTGTGTAACTCCTAGTTTCAGGGAATCACACAGGGCCAACCCTAGCAATGCTGGTGCCCTATGCAGCCCAGCACCAGCACTCTCTGCTCCATCCGTGGGCGCTGCTTGATAGGGGGGTTGGTGACCCACCCCCCATGGGTAGTGGCTGTGGGGACAGAAACTGGGGCACAGGAGCACTGCAGGGCACGGAGAGTCACTGGTAGCCTTGGCAGCAGGTGGGTGGCACTATCAGCATGAGCCTGCAGATTGGAGGACTTAGGAAGACCTGCGAGTGGCCATGCTGCTAGCCGAAGAGAAACGGTGGTTTCTTCCTCTGCCGCAGAAAGGGAAAATGTTGCTTCTATCCAGGCAATGGCACGGCCACCTGCTGCTGCTCCAGAGTGCTCTGGCTCACAGGCCCACGCTGCTCCCCACTGCCTGGAGAGCAGTGGCTGGATGCAGTTCATGGTGGGGGCCAGCCAGGAGATGGGTCTGGTGCCAGGCGCTGGTGTTGAGCTCACAGGCAGGGGGAAAGGAGAGTGTGGCTGGGGGATGGGGCAGGCTGCCAGAGCCAATATACAGCTGCTAGGGCACCAGATTTTGTGGTGCCTCTCACAGCTGCTTAGTTTGCGTACCTAGAGGCAGCCCTGAAAGTACCTGAAATTCTGACAGAGTAACACCTGGCCTGGAGGGTGTTCAGAACATGTCATGTTCTGGTCTAGAGTGCTCCCAGCAGCCAATGCTAGCTGTTTCTTGGCACACACGTATGCTTTCTTTCCCAGGCTACGTCTAGACTATGGGCTTTTTCTGGGATACCAGGTATTCTGGAAAAACTCCACTGCATCCAGGGAATGCATCTGCTCTTCCGTTTTTTGCTTTTGGTATTGGGTTTGTTTGGTTGTTTTTTTTGCAGAAGAGTAGACGCACTCTTTCAGAAGCCCTGTCTTCCTCCTTCCACGAGGAAGAAGGGCTCTTACAAAAGAAGAGGATTTTCCTAAATTTGGCTCAGTGTAGATAGGCCAAATTTCTGAAAAGCCTCTTCCGAAAATAATATCGGAAAAAGGTACACAAATTGAGGAGCACAATTTGTGTACCTTTTTCCAGTATATCATTGTAGTCTAGACATAGCCCAGTGATCAGCAAATAACTAGCCCAGTAAAGTTAGCCCCTCTTCCTATCCATAGAATATCCATGAACAGATGGTCACTTTGTCACTTTTTTTTTTTTTTTTTTTGACAGCTGTTTTGTGAGTTATTTTACTCTTGTGAATTGCTCCTGTTTGTTGTGTGAACATTCAGTCTTCACACTGCCAGTTGTGATTTGGGCACATAGATTGGCTTGTACTGTTTTCCACTTCCTTATTAGAAGAGGATAATTTATCGTTGCGTGGGGTATTGAGAGAGAGAGAGAGAGAGAGAGAGAGAGAGAGAAAAGTTACGAGAGAAAAGTTACGGTAATACTTGTGGTGTGGGTACAATGTTTAAATGTAATGTTCCAGTCACACAAAGTGGTTGTGAGGGGTGTTGTCGGGTCTTTGCTTGGCTCCTGCAGTAGTTTCTTTTCCAGGGTATTAGCAAGGGTCTTGGAGGAGCTTCTTTTGTGCCAAGTTGCTTTATTTATATAACAAAAAATTGGGAGAGTACAAGTTTACAATTTGCTTTTGAGGGGGAGGGCTGACAAGTGCTTGTCTGAGTGACAAGTCTCAGAGGGGCAGCCATGTTAGTCTGTATCTGCAAAAACAATTTAAGATCCTGTGGCACCTTAAATACTCACAGATTTATTTGGACGTAAGCTTTCATGGACAAGCTTTTCTTTGCCCACAAAAGCTTATGCCCAAATAAATCTGTTAGAAATGCCTGAGTAAAACCCAATTGCTCAACCATTCTGTCAGCAAATGAGTGGTGTACTTGCCCACCGTGCCTGAATTGGTGCTCCTTTGGTTAACACTAGACAGACACTAATATCTTTTTAAAATCTCCTGTGGAATGAGGTTCTAGGGAGTACAGTCTTGGACTGCCTTCCCTGTCTGACAGAATTGAACAACCGTGGAAGTAATTACTCCTTTTTAAGTGGGGTTTTAATTTCAAATGCCTCATGCGTACCAGATTGGTTTTAAATGGGATATTTTTAGTCACTTACTCATGGATTTTCTCCCTCTTCCACCCTCTGTTCATCTCTGTTCAGGACAGTGGGTCACTGATCTCAGTTGGAGCCTGCAGGTATTACTACTATAATTCAGATTAATTGCAGAAAAAGACCTATTTAAATAGGTGCAGAACAGCCTCTTCTAACACCCCCATCCCATTAAGGGAATTGCTGTGGAATTTGCTAAAGTTTTGCAAAAAGTCACTTTCTTCTAACACTGAACAAAGAATTCTGTTAGATAAGGGCAGCGGTATTATCCTAAAAGTTTTTGTTCTTTTTTGTCGTTTCTGCCCAAAAGCACCACAAGCCCCTGCTTAAAGGAACAGCACCCGAGTCTTTGAACCATCCAACTGTCTACCCTCCCTCAACTCCCATGCAAAGAAGAATTAATATAGATAGCAATAATTTTGCAGCTCCAAGTGGAGTCACCAGATTCCCTATTTGGCCAAGTCTGATCTTGAACTTTAATTTTCAGAACCTTCTATTCCAAGTCTGAAAAACAGAATTCTCCCCCTTCCCCCATTAATCAATTAAAAAATGCTGTTCGTGTTTGCGTGTTATGAGTTTTGAGAGCCCCATATGGAGGGCATTAGGAAAGAACCAGTTCTTACCACCCAGGTCATATGCTTCTGGGCCCTGGTGATTTATACCAGGCCTGCATATCCTACAGTACAAGAAGCAAAATTACATGGAAAATAAGCCATGTGTCCCCTTTCTCCTGCTTATTCAGTCCATAACATGAAAGTTCAGGATTTGTTTGCCTTGCCCCACCTTATTTGAGAACCAACAATATTGATAAACTTTGCAGAAAAACTTCAGGTGACCAAGTCACATTTGCCACACTTGTCCTGACACGCTTAAATTAGGAAATGTAGGATTTATTTTATTGTTGTAATTACACAAATCTGGTTATTGGATGGTTGATCTTCAGGTATGCGTGCATGTTTGTGGGTGGGGAGTTTTTTTAAAACCTTCAGCTAGTCAGGGATCAGACTAGTTATTATGTACTTTTGTGGTCAACTCTGCCTCTTGATTGGCCAAAGTGTACAACAGGTCTGTAACAAAAGCCAATATGAGCATACTATATTGACAAGATACAATGAGGGATTATTATTCTACCAATAACCATCAAATGAATCAGTATTTAATCTCATTATCAGATTATGAGAAATGACATTGCTGGGCAAGAAACCTCATCGCAGAAGCAGTGTCTCTTGATTTAAAAACCAAACAGGTTAGCTTTGCATTGGCATTGGGTTAGCTGCAGGAAATCATTAGCATGGCCACTTGTTAGGAGAGTAAAAGTTTATATATAGTCTTCAAAATTGTGAGCTTGTAAGATAATTCTCCATCAGTTAGTGGAATATTTGCTTTCAAATAAGAGTCCAGGTTCACCTTCTGTAGGGGTGTTAACCAGCTACCTAAAGTCAAACCTAGGTGTGCAATACTAAGAGAGCTGCTTCACTTCTGTTTTCTAGGCTTTACACATTCAAACTGAGGCCAGGTCTACGGTAAGCATAAAGGTGTGGGGATTTTGTTACAGTGAGAAAGCTATCTTGTAAAACACACCTTTTTACTAATATAGGTGGGGATAGATCTCATTCCCCTCTTCATCATGCCAGCTTCTTATTCTCCTGTTCGTTCCTTTCAGCCACCTGCAGGTCTCAGTTTTTAGTTTTGTCCTAGTCCCCGACTCTAAAGGGGCTGCTCTCCTGCACAGGTTCACACTGTCCTGATGAGAAAACATTTTAAGGGATAGATGTTCCCACCAGTATGGTGGGCAAAAATGCAGACAGCCCAAAGGTATAACAGAAGTTGCCTAGTGTCAGTTTCCATAGGAACAGAATGATGAATACCTGTCTCCTGCTTTTTCCATGTAAAATGGGCTCTGCTCAGGGAAAAAGCTGTGTGTTTTATACTTTCCCTGATGGCAATATAGGCTTCATCTTTTCTTACTCTGGACATGTTTCATATTTTTCCATAACCTCCTCTCCCTAATCCAAGCAGCTAAAGGAAATATAGATGGGATAACAAGATTAAATGGCTAATATTGTATGATTTTTATTGACAATGCCCATTTTCTACTAAGAGATATTATGAAAGCATGGTGGAGATTCCAGCTCCACCGGTATGCAGCCTATTGGCCTCTCCATCATTAAACCATCAAAAGCAAAACAGAATGGAAGGTGTCAGGAAACTGTGTGTTCTGTTTCTTGGGTGTGGTTTTATTATTATTACTTATACTTTCAGAATTGAACATTAATAGAAGGATGTTGTGGGAAGTATACAGTTAGTGCCATTAAGAAGTGGTTACTAACCACTCATGGTATTTAAGAATAGAATACGCCACAGCAAGTTTTATTACAGGAAATACTGCAGTGTAACAAATTTCAAATGGCACCTACTCTGTGTGTGTTTGTATATGTGTGTAATACTATGCGCACACAACATATGTACTTGGACTTCCTTTTCTCTCCCCAAAGTTAAAAAAGGGGGAGAGAATAGTGGGCTTTTATAACACCAGTCTTCCATACCTTTCAGAGAGCAAATCAGTTATAGAAACCAGTAGAGCAAAATTTAAATGGTATGCTATTGTCCTTGTAATTTAGGAGGGGTAAAAGTGGTCTGAAAGATTGTCCATCCTTTGGTAAAATGGTTTGAATGCTGGTGGCAAGCTACTGGATAAAATTCTTTAAAAATATGGGTCATTTATACAGTACATTTTAAAAAACATATTTATGGCTATGGTTTTAGAGTAAAGAATGACAGCCTTGTGAATAATCATTGCTATTCAGTAGCTCATTAATTTTTATTAATGGCAGTGGGATTTTTGCTATTTCACTAATAAAACTCCTTTCAATTATATAATGCATTCAGTAAGGTGTAAAGGGGGCATTGCTGGGCGTTTATATCTCAGGGCTGATATTTCTTGAAACAGCTATTGCAGGGGTCGACAACCTCATCAAACCAAAGAGCCAATCTACATCAAAATTCAAACCAAGTGGTCAACAAAGAGCCATTTAAGACTGCCTTATTTACATGACTGAAAATATACAACTTAATATTACTGGTAATTGGCATAATGATAATAATAGCATAACATTTTATTCACAGACTTGATTTAATGGGACATCTGCTGCTGCATCTTTTTGTGCATTTCTTTGACGTTTACATAATAATCAGTCAAATCCAGCTTCATGAATGCATTCAGGCTGTCTTCTGTCAGTCTTATGTCAGGGGACTGGGGATGTGGGGGTGCAGGAGTCCTGGTTGAGGTTTATGGGGGGTGTTCAGGGGGTTTCAATGTATGAATGATAGGGTTACCAGATTCATACCAAATTCATACCAGATTCATACAAAAAAAAAATACTGGACACACTTGATCTCAGAACAAGGGGGACACCGGCCGGCTGGAAGCAGGGCTGGCCGGGAGGGGATTGGGGGGGAGTGGAGCTGGCCGGGGGGAACCAGCCGCCGGGAAGCAGGGCTGCCTGGGAGGGAGCTGGAGGGAGCGGGGCTGGCCGCAGCGTGAGCGTGTCTACCAGCCAGGCAGTACGCAACTACGTACTGATACTCATGATAATAATAAAACTTACTTAATTAGAAAATACTGGACATTTATATGTCTGGTATTTTCTCTATTTGTTTCCTGGACAGAAAGCTCAAATACCAGACTGTCCGGTTCAAAACCGGACACCTGGCAACCCTAATGATGGACCTGGCACAGAGATGGGCTGTGTGGGGCTGCTGGAGTGTTAGGGATTCTAGTGGCCCACATGGGGTTCTCCGGTGGGTGCAAGTGCGTGTGTGGGCAGCGCAAGGTGGGGGCGAAGCAGTGCGCAGAGCAGCGGGGACACAGCCATGGCAGCAGCGGGTCCTTCACTGGTAAGATGGTGGCCGGGTCTGATTTCGTGCCCTGCGCTGCTCTTAGGCTTCCTGTTCCAGGCCTGGCTTCCCACTGCTCCATTTGGGTGGATTGTGGCCAATGGAGTAGCGGGAAAAGTCTCCAGGCAGCGCATCTGTCACTGCTTTGTTCCTCCAGCCAGGGATAGCGGGAAGAGAAGCAAAAGTGGAGCTGTTTGTGGCTCCCGGCTTCTTCCCCAATTGTACAGTGAGTCTCAGGGCTTTCTCCTCCCTTCCCACCCCTCCAATTCCACCACCCCCCCTGCCTGCAGAAAGCTAGCGCTAGCTCCGATCTTGCAAGGTTGGGTCACCAGCACGGGCTCCCAGTTGTGGGGGAGAAGGGGCGTGAAGTATGGGCTGAGCTCGAGTTGCGAACCATATTTAGCTCCTAAGTGAGCCATAGGTTGCTGAACCCTGAACTATAGCTTGGTAGAGAACATCGGGGGGATTAGGTGCTTAGCTATTCTGAGAAGAGTTCTATACCTGGGCAGAGTTCTGGACATAAGCTCTTAGACAGCTCAATTCTTACACCGCTAGTAATTGGCAGCTAAATCCTTGTGCATCAAGCTGAAATTGTTTTGCTCACTTAAGTCTAAATCAAACCAAGTAGCAATTAAATATGAAAAATTCCCTAGATGTACAGCCTGTTCATTGTGAGGAACAGAAAAGTAGTTGAGTTTAAACTTCTTTCCAGGAGACAGAGATGTGATACTGTGGCTGGTTTTCAGTAGCTGGAATGTTAACATCCCTGCATTTGGCTTCATGGACATAAGAGCAGAAAAGCTGTGTTGGCTCTCTATTTTCTTGCAGCGTAGCTTGTGAAGTTGAATGGCTCTTAACCCATCTGGCCTTTAAGGGTAAACGTGTGGTGCATCTGGGAGTGAGCTTCCAAGCCCAGGTAGACTGATTTCAAAAAGGCTGAGATTCAATGGTGTGGGGTTTGGGAATGGAGGGCTAGAGGGGTTTTGGATGTACCAGGTGAGGTTTGGCAGGATTGTCTGGTATAGAAGGTCTGGGGATGGAAGGGATTGGATGGATAAGGGAGCAGCTCCCCATACAGTGACCCCTCCATCCACAGCTGAGGAGTGATAGGGGCAGGAACCAGGGGAGAATACTCTGCTTCCTGCAGCTAGGGGACAGTCTGATACAGCCCCAAACACTCCTAGTAGGGGAAGAAGAAATCCTGTCCTTTCCTGCCTCTAGCCCAGCCAGGTCTAGCAGCTGATTCTGGCTCAGCTTAGGAGTCAACTGGCTCATGTCCCCAGCACTCTGGTGATTTACCTGTAGCTAGAATGTATGGCATTTGTCAAGTCTGTTGTGCATTTTAATAAAAAAAGGAGAAAAACATAAGGGACAGTGTTGCTGCAAGTGCCCAGCTTGTGAAAAGGTGTCTTAGGTGAGTCATGATCCCATAACTGAAAAAATGGAAAAGGCATTAAGTATTTGGATCAAAGACATGGCACAGAAACAAGCACCAGTGAATGGTGCTGTAATTCGAGAATCAGGCTTTGAGTTTGTAGAAGCATTTTGTGCAAGCATCAAGTGGTGACGGGGAAGTCCTGACAAAACTATGCCATGCAGACCATAAAGCAGCACAGGATTATCCCTGGCCAATTCCCGTCACAGTGTTCCTTTGTGAACCCAGCCCTGGTAACTGGCCTTAGTCCCAGAGGAACAATAAGATTTGCAGAGAGAAGTTTAAAAAACTGTTTTGGGTGATTAATTTTGAAGTTGAAGTTGTTTGTTGACAATACAGTATTATATTTGTGTTTAGTTGGAAATCTTCTGCTTTGAAGTTAAAATTGGTGTGAAACAGAATGATGTGGGGTTTTTTTTGTCCATCCCCACTCTACTTCCCTCCCCCCGTATTCGCAGATTTCTTTATTCAGGGCTGTCTCTGGAATGTATCCTCACGAATGTGGAGAGCTTCCTGTACAAACCTCGAATTTGAACTGCCAGAGGATGTGTCTGCCTGTGCAGAGGCAGCCAGTTTGAGGTTCTATGGGGTACATGCATGCAAGTTGTTACTAAGGCCTAAACTAAAACCAAGGACTCCACTCTTCACTGCTGATCTCAACTGGATTGAGGAGCTGGTTCATCTAACCAGCTGTTGCCCAGCCCTACTAAGGCATTTAGGCATCAGTTTGCTTCATGCCTGCAGGCTACTCATGATTCCTGAAGCTGTCCTATGGTCACACCAGTAGGGATGGACAGAAATGCTCATGTGTGTTCAGACCCTTCAGTCTGAATTAACCATTGAAGCAGGTTAGCTTGGGATATGGCAGATTTCCCATCATTTTGTGTCATCTTACTCAAGGTTGGATGCCTTTCTAAATGATGTTCTAGCTCAGACAAATTACGGGCTTTGTGAGGGACTCCCTGGCTACGTCTACATTGGCATGATCTTGCACAAATACTCTTTAACGCAAGAGTTCTTGCGTTAAAGTCTTTGCGCAAGAGAGCGTCTACACTGGCATGTGCCTTTGCGCAAGAGATGTGCTTTGCGCGCAAGAGCATCCGTGCCAGTGTAGACGCTTTTTCAAGAAAGCTCTGATGGCCATTTTAACCATAGGGCTTTCTTGTGCAAGAAATTCATGTTGCCTGTCTACACTGGCCTCTTGCACAAGAACAGTTGCGCAAGAGGGCTTATTCCTGAGCGGGAGCATCATAGTTCTTGCGCAAGAAGCACTGATTTCATACATTAGAACGTCAGTGTTCTTGCACAAGAACTCGCGGCCCGTGTAGACAGGCAGCAAGTTTTGGCGCAAAAGCGGACGCTTTTGCACAAGATCACGCCAATGTAGACACAGCCCCTTAGTGGAATTCTCTGGCCTGTGTTATGCAGGTTAGGCTGGATGGTCATAATAATCCTTTCTGACCTTTCTCTATAACCCAGTGACCCCAAACTTTTTTAGTGACATTCCCCCTTCCACACCTGATCTGTGTCCCCCTAGAAGCCAGGAGCTGGGCCAGAGCGGGTCTGGGTGCTGCTCTTTTACACCCTTCATGGGAGCTGACCTGGATCCAGCTATGCCTCCCCAAACTTCTCTCCTTGCCCACTCTAGGGAAGTGTGCCCCACAGTTTAGGAACCACTGCACTATCCTGTGAATATCACGCTGGGTTTTCTTGCCATGAGCAGTTTCCTCGGCTCCCCACTACATAGTCTGAGCTGGCTTTCACGGGGTGGATGACGCTGCAGTGACAGTACCCGATAGTTGTGTATAGGGTTGTCCAGCTGGCCCCTTTGTGGTGGAGAAGGAGAGGGAAGCAGTGACTGGTCACCACACTAGCACTGCTCTTAGTGATAGCCACAAGTTTTTATTCAGAACCCTTCCTTGGGTTCTGTTGTAGGCAATGGCACCTACTGTCCTGGTGCCTCAGGTTTACTCTTTGGCAAACGCTGGGTCTTGGGGCCCTCAGTTTAACAGTTAAATGGGAACTTCTCTACCCCATCAAATGTTCACTTGCAAGGGCCTTCACAGTAAGTCCCCACCCTACCTGCCATCTCTGGTTCAACCATATTGCAGGCAGAGCGTAGACCCTGGGACTTACTGGTGTTCCCTGCGTCCTCAGCAAGGGGAGTACTCTGGGCCCCTGGAGGGGGAGTGGCTGGAGGCAGATCCCATCCTTTTCCCCCACCTCCCTGCCAGTTCTTCATGGCCTGTGGCTGGGCGCCCCAGAGCAACAGCAGTGGAAGCCAGGAGCCCCAGGACTCTGGTGGCGATTTGAAGGACCCAGCCTCTCAGCCACTACTGTGGCAGCCAGGAGACCTGGGACCTTCTAAATTTCTGGGCCCAGGGGAAACTGTCTGTTTTGTTCCTCCTGTTGGGGGGCCTTGCTGGTAGAGTCCAGCAGTACTGCCATGGCAACGCTGCCAGACCCTACTGCCAGGAGGGAGCAAAAAGACAGCCGTGCGCGGGCCAGGCTGGCAGCAGATTCTTACTGGAGCACCACATCATCCCATACTGGTCCGCTTTCACCTCTGTCATCATGCTGCTGGTGCTTGCCTCCGATCGGGCCCACAATGTCAGCCTCTGCTGCCCTTGTGAATTTTCAGACACACGCCTGTGTAATTTCTCCCAAGCTGCCCCAGGCTCTTGGAGGCACTTCTCACAAACATAGAATCATACAGCTGGAAGAGACCTCAAGAGGTCATCAAGTCCAGCCCTGTGAAACATCCACAAAGCCATCTCCTAATCCTCCTTCAAATGCCTCCCCCAAACCTTCCTGTACCACCGTAGCTACAGAAAACTTAACAGACTGTTACTGTGCAAAGATCATACCCTATCCTGTTGACCAGTATTGTCTCAGTGATTACTTCCCCATCTGTTGTCTCTCTTGTTTTACATTTAAATTGTACTTCGAGAGGGCAAGGACAGTCCTTTTGTTTTCTATTTATACAGCGCCTAGTATAATGGGGTCCTGGGCTAGGGCTAAGGCCCCTCCGTACACCAGTAAAACAAATAATCAGTAATAATAACACCATCATCACAATGTTACTGGCTTTTCACATACACATCTAAAAAGTAAGTTGATTATTTTCCTTTTTTCCAGATTCTTGCCCCAGTTTCACCCTCTCTAAGGCCTTGTGGTTTCCCTGTCTCAGTTTCCCCCATCCAGTTTTTCAGTCACTCCCATTGATGCGTAAGACTCATCCCTCCCCCCCAGTCTTCTGGCCCTCTTGAGATGAGACTGTCCTCTTTCAGTCTTTTACCACAGCACTGACCCATGCTTCTTCCCTCAGAGTCCTAATGTGGCAGAAAACTGATGGTTGGTCACGTGCTTCTAAAGGGATCAACTCTGTCTCTCCCAGAATAATCAAAGTACGAAACACCAGAATATTCCCTGGCTTTGCTCCCAGCTCTTCTAGGGCCCCAGAGAACCCAACCCTCCTTCTGGTTTCCTTCTGGCTGAGCTTGCCCAGCTGTGTTATTAAAAACCCTCTGACCTCTCCTCAGCTGGACTCAATAATTGACTAGGGCCCTCTGATCCCTGGTCATTTAGGACCAGCTGGGAGAGTGGCTGGCCTGCTGCAGGGGAGGCTGAGCCAAACTCCTCTTAAAGGGCCAGTTAGCCTGTGATGATCCTGTGTATGCAATATTTGAATAGCAATTCCTGCCTGTGAAAAGAGTCCGAGCAGGTGTTCCCTGTTAAGTACTCAACTCTCTCTCTGTATCCTCCCTCAAAGTGATCTTCGGTATCTTTTGGCATACAGTCAGGTTGAGAATTTGCAGTAGTAAATGAAAAATAACCAACATAATTATTTGAAACCCTTTGTACCTTTAACTTGAAAATACACTTGTTGTGTTACTCAGGGGGGTGGGCGCTGCATTTGCTTTTGTTTTTGTGAATGCATGGAGAGCACAAGTATATGTAAGAAACCACTGCAAGACTAGAATGTCTCTGGAAGGGCATGTGGTGAAGGGCTCTGAGTGTATGCAATTGAGAGTAACCCCCCTTTGGAGGGCATTACAGGTTATCTCTGTGGGGTAAACTACAGCTGGTGTGTAGTGGTTCTAAATGATCCTAAAACAGTGTCCAAAAAACACAAATGTAACATGGGATGTATTTAATAGGACACTCCTGTTCTACAAATGGCAATGGCTGTTGAATGCCTTGTAAATGGGAGTTTCTAGCAAGGTAAAGGAAAGGTTTGCTTATTTAATCACGCTTTCCCCTTCTCTCCTCTCCTTACTATTGATCTAGAAAAATGGATCTGCTTTGTTTAGAACCCTAAAATTCAAGTTGTGACAGGCTGTTCTCAGGCTGGAATTTGCATTTGAATTTTCTTACTCTGCGATTCCAGAGGGTTGCCAGGTGTGATTTGAGAGACATCGTTTAAGCTCCCAGTATAGCTATGACTAGATTGACAAAAGAATTCTTCCCATTGACCTAAGTATCACTTCTCAAAGGGATGGATTTACTACAGCAATGGAAAAACCCTTTCTGTCAAACTAAGTGATCTTCAAGCTAGCCTGTGTGACTAGATCTCTAAAGTTTGTATGGCTGCACATGAGCATAAGGACTGGTCTGTATTGCATAGTTTATTTCCAATTAATTTTGAAATAGCTTATTTCAAAACTTGGTGCTAACTACACAGCACTTATTTCGAAATAAATTGCTATTCTGAAACGCCCCTTACTCCTTGTGAAATGAGACTTACAGGGACATAGGAATAGCAAGCCTGTTATATTTTGAAATAATGGGCATGCTCAAAAGACACGGAATAGCTATTTCAGGATACTGGAGTGCTGCAGTGTAGACATAGCCTATATGTTTAAAAGGTCAGTAAAACTCAGCATATTGGTCCAATAGGTCAGTTGTCTCTATCCCAGTGATGGATAGCCAAGACTAGCAAATGGGCTGTATGAGTGGCCCTTCTTCATCTCACTAGGCTGCAAGATTAAAATCAGGTATATGCACTAACCATGACCCCAAGAATAAGATTAGATACATTGTGTTTGATTCTGCTGTTTTATTGAGCCTTTGCAACACAAAGTGATCCATTATTGGGGCAAATTAAATTGCTGGCAAAAATAACAAAGAAGCAGAGGGAGTGCACTGCTTTTACTATGTTGCGTGCTATCAGCATGCACCTGATACGTGCCCTTGCTTTAAATGCATGTCATTTCTCATTTTGCCATGGGCTGCTTGACTCTCCCCTCCATTGTGAGACCCACCCCCACTCTACCCCTTCCCTCAAACCGCCACCTGGTCTCGTCCCCTGCCTCCTTCCCCAAGCGTGCCCTGTCCCTTCTCCTTTCCTTCCCTCCCAGCATTTCCAGAGCACTGTGAATCGGATGATCTGTGCCTCCTCCTTCCCAGAGCTTGAATGCCATGAATCATCTGATTCACTGTGCTCCAGAAATGATGGGAGGGAGGGGGAGGAGTAGGTAAGTGCAGGGCCCCCAATGAAAGAGAGGCATGGGGGCAGGGGACAGGAAGGAGGGTGTATGGGCCACACTAAAACCCCAATGGAGCTGTAGGTTGTTCACTGTTCTAGCCCCATAAGAGCTGGTTGGAATGGGGAAGGGAAACTAACATGCATCCTTTTTGCTGTTTTTTGGGGGCCTTGGCTAACATTTTGTGGCTATGGGCCTCTGTAATCTGAGTTGCACCACTCACTTACCTATGAAAATCCAGAATGGCTGGAAAGACTGATGGGAATTAAGGATGTGAAAATGTAACCGTGTGCATGGTAACCTGATGAGCATGGTTACATGCAGGAGCTTAAAAGCCAGCTCCCCGCATGCACCCGCTCCCAAGGAGTCGACTGCCCTCTGCCCCATGTTAACTGTGTAATCACTGAATTTTTCAGTGGTTACATGTTTACTTAAGTAAACACATTTTAATATCCCTAATGGGAATAACCCAGGCCTACATGAGCAAAGTGCCATTAGAACACACAGGCACCCAGTATGTGTGGGGAGCTGGCTTTTAAGTTCCTGGCGTGCACTGGCTCCCAGGGAGCTGCAATCCCCTCCCCTGCATGTAACGGCTGAAATTTTCATGCTGTAGCTTCTCCCAGCCAAGCTGATGAACTTTTGTGTTAAATGGACATTGTACATCTCTGAGAGGGATGAGACCAGGGTACTAGAACAGTTTATGTTGTGGGGGGATCAGAGCTGTCCTGCCCAACTTAGATATGATCCAACACACTGCATAAAAACAAATGAGGAAGTACAGGAGTGACCCAGACTTATAGCAAGCGCTTGTCCCTCAATTACAGGGTCAGCCACTCTAGTCCAGCATTATCTGGTCCAGCCGCAGCCGTGGTTCAGCATGATTTTTAGTTAGATGGATGTCCACTTATCATGGGTGAGGCCAAGTTTCCTGCAGAATTTGTTTACAGCCACCAGTCCTGGCTCTCAGTGTTCTGTGCTGTTATTTAGTTCTAATTTACCCCTACATGTCTTAAGAGCCCAGCAAGCAGTGGAAGTGCTGGTTATGCTGCTAAGTGTAAGCATGTTTTTTATGCTGCATCTACTTATTTCTTTGTGCCAATTCAGTAAAATTGTGCAATAACGCTAACACTTTGTTATGAAGAGAGCTGATAAGCATTAGCTAGGCATAGGCTTAGGTTATATCAGTAAAGTCATACACAGGGCTTGACAAATGGCGGTGAAAGCCGCTCGCCAGCCCCGCACTGCGCATGCGCATGCCGCCAGTAAACGGGGCGTGCGGCTGAAATCTACTCGCCCCGGGCGAGTAGATTCTATAGTTTGTCGAGCCCTGGTCATACATTATTAAGCAGCATTCCAAGTGCTGTTCCATTTATTTGCCTTGGTGAAATAAAAATAGAGACCCGCTCATTACAATATCGACCTCCCATGGTTTGGCAAATTCCCTGGTTTGGCACTGGGCAAGTCCCAAGGGTGCCGAATTAGAAAGATTCTACCTGTTGATAGTCTCCTGAACTAGGGCACCTCCAACAATAGGGTGTTTTCCCTTCCACCCCTTCAACAATTTAATTCAAAGCAACATAAGTCTGTGGGATTTTTTCCCATCTGTCATCCACTTCACAAAATGCACTGCCCTGCTGAATTGCTTCCAAATACTGGCATATACGGGGTGTGTGTGTCTGTGTGTAGAGGGAGGGGGGGTTATAAATCACCAATTTAAAGTCTACAACAAGATAATTAACTAACCAGTTTGATGTAAATGGCTTAATGGGGCTTCACTGAACCCTTTGAACTCAAAGTAGCACTAAAAGTAAACTGTAAATACCCTCAAGAAAAGTAATGCCAGGCATGAATATGTCACTCCTTGGCTAGAGTGAGCGAGCCTGTTTTACTTGCCTGGAATCCAGTGGCTCATGTGACAGCAAACATGCCAATGGACAAAATACCTCTTTGAGAAGATGGCAAATGCTAGAGTTTGTGCCTTTTGTGGATCATTATCGCCCTTTCCCTGCTTCAGAAAAGAAACCAAAATCTGACTTGAAGTGCAATGTAATGAAGTGTATCAGGACTGAAGACAAAGCCCTGAAGTGGGAGGGAACCACTGAGCTCACCCTCATTTTCCTGGGGCTGTATTTGTGTTAAGGTCTTTGGCAAGTCTAGGCAGAAACGCTAAATCACTTGAGCTGTTACACTTGGTTTCAGAAGACCTTCCTACCTACTGCTGACACAATGCACAGCAGCCTTGCAGCAGATTCCAGCTGCAGATGTTGTTTCAGGACCATTCAGGAGAACTTCTGAACTCTCTGTCTGACTCGGCTGTCGCAACGTTTCCAAGAAGAGGCTCGACAAGCCAACGAATATCCTCACTGAGCTCCTGAAAGGGAAGAGAATTGTTTTAAAAAGTAAAATGCATCCTGCATGGCTTGATCTTCATATCGCTTTGGCCTAAAACAAAATGGTGCTGGGGAGGAGACTTCCAGACCAAAGCAAGGTAGGGCTATTGCCCTTGAGGAAAATCGCATGTTGCCCATGGGGTGGAGATGCAGCTCATCTCTGCATGGGGAACCTCGGGCCTTTTATTTAAATAACTATTCTTTTTTTCTCTTTCTGGCTCTCCATCAGCTCTATTGCCACCTTCATCCTATTGACAGGAATTCTCCACAGCTACTCTAAAGGGAGTTGCAAATTCCATGGAAAGGAGCCTTTTCCTTTCTCAAGATGAGGAGTGGTCTAGTGGTTAAAGCATCAGACTGGAGCTTTGGAAAACCTGAGTTCTGTTTTACCTTTTGTCACTGTTGTGCTGTATGACCTGGGGGAAATTGCTGACTTCTGTGCCCTGTTTTCCCTGCCTGTAAAATGGGAGTACTGCATACCTCCCTACACTGTCCCTCACAACCATGTGTATGTCCTGGAATGTTTGTGAAAAGCTTTGAAATCTCAGATGGAAGGTGATGACACAAGTGTTAACACTGAAATTCAGTATTGTGTACTCATTGCTCAGATGTCTCCAAGTTTGTTGTTATCAGAGTAACTCAATTTTCTGTGTCATGTAAGAGAGACAATGAAATGGCCCCAATTTTCCCCAATTTGTTGACTAAAGAAGTTGACTCAATTGGCATGTCAGGCTTGGTGTGTATGTGACGTTGAGTGATTCCAAAGAGCAGGGTTGGCATATGTTGGCAGAGTGGTTTGGGAAAAGCTTGCTCAGAAACAGCTTCATTAGTCCAAAGCTGCTATTCTTTCTCTCCTATCTGAGTAGTAAAACTAGATCACAAACTTAAACTACACACAATATTTAGAACATGCACACACTCGGTTCTTATCTGCTATTGGGTAGCCACGCCAGCTCCAAGAAACACCAGTACACCTTACTCTGCAGTCTTTGATATCTCAGCATCTGACTAGGAAGTGCTGTGAATACTTGATCTTAATCCTTCACTCCCACATGCTGACTTGAATCCAAGGGGAACTTTTGTGAATATTCTAATGATTTCAGTGTCATTATAACCATTTTTTAAAAACATTTCTTATTGGGCACAATGTTCACCAGGCCTTTTATGCTGGATCTCTCAGATTCAATGTCTCAAATGGGGAGGCAGAATGGCATTTAATGATTGTTCTCAGCAGGAGAAAAGAACCTGTGGTGGCAAAGGGCTTTGTGTTTTGTGGGGGTTTTCCTTCTAATTTATTTTTTTTCCTTCTAACTATTTTTAAGATAATCTGCCATTGAGTTCTCCCATAATTTGACTCATTAAAAGAAAAATACTCTTTACCCTTTTTAGGAAAATAGTAATTAATTTAAAAAAAAGCAGAGTCAAATAACAAACAGTTTTCTTTTTTTTTAATTAGCTATGATCTAAGAAGGCTGCATTGAGGGTGGAGGCTTGAATTCAGTGGTACAGAATTCCAAATGGCTGACATCCAGCAAGATCCATCTGATAGTATGGGATTTTGGCCATGTTAAGTGGTGGATATTTTTTTTTAAGTGGGTTAGCATTCTCATGAGACTTTCCTCCATTCTTGTCAAGTCTTGCATTTTTCTGTGAAATTTCAGCTGCCAGAACTGGAAAGAGGGACCCTTACCATTTTTTTTTCTTTTTTAAATTCAAACCAGGGGAGAATAGCATTCATCATTGATTTCAATTTGGAAATGTAAATATCTTGCTCATGCAGATTGTGACAGTTTAGGTTTTGTTTCTTAATCACAAGCAATCCTACATAAAAAATTCAGATCTCAATCTGGATTTTCTTCTCCTTAAAGTTCTGTGTTTTGAACTAATCCATATCATTGCCATTTTAAAAAAAATCTTGTTTTATATCCTAAAATGAAAATATTATTCGGCAATTTTCTAAAAATTTATAATGGGTATAAACAATCACTGTGGGTAAACAACTCCTAAGTCACTTAGGTTATGTCTCCATTGCTATTAGACACCCACAGCTGGCCTGTGCCAGCTGACTCAGGTTGCAGAGCTGTTTAATTGCAGTGTAGTGGAGAAGTTTGGGATGGGGCTGCGGCCTGAGCTCTGGGACCCTCCCAGATGTGGGTTTTTAATTGTTGTGCACACATACTTTTAGGCTCCTTTTATATCTCAGCTTATATGTTTAGGTACAGGTGTTTCTTTTAAAACTATTCTAGTCTCTGGTGGGTCATGGAGGGAATGCAGAATTCCAAAGCTGTTTCCTTCACTTTATTACTATGACAGTGGCTTTTTGTTTGTTTTGTTTGTTTGTTTGTTTTGGGGGGGGTTAAGACAACTTTCCTCTGAGGCTCACCAAAAACCTGTTGTCCAAAATCACTTTGTTGGCTCTGCAGTTTCAAGGGCAAAAGCTATCCATAAATCTTCCTGGTTGCACTGTAGATGTTTCTGTGGCTGTCAGTGATGCTGGTGTACAAAGAGCAGACTAAATCCAATAGAGCTATGTTGAGTTTCCCCTGACAGAAACTTCAGGAAGGGGTGGGAGAGAATCGGGGGGAGGGCAGGCCAAGAGACTTGCTGGGTCCCTGGACAAGGTGGGGGGAAGCCTGCACTCCTGGAAGAGTAGGGATGGCGCTAACCCTCCCCCCCAGCAACCCTTCAGTGCCACCCAGTGCTCCGGCTGTGATTTAAAGGGCCCTTTTGAATTGCCAGGCCCTGGGGCTGCTGACTTCTTTACTCCCCCTCTTCAACCCCATCCCACCCATTTGCTGCAGGCCCGTAGAGCACCTTTGCTAAGTACTCAGGGTAGTAAAAAAACAGTCACAAATTTAGACCAGGGTCTCTTCCGGGTTCTTGGGTGAATTGCCTCCCAGTTAGAGAGAATTCAGCTCCTTTCCCAACAAGTCACAAGCAACCTCTGCATAGGATCCAGCAGCCGTGCCAAGACCCATTACCTGTTCAGAAATGAATATGTGCATTTGGGAATATCTCTGTGAAGGAGCCAGCATTCTCCTCTACAGCTGGGATGGATTAAACCAGACTGATGAAAAATTGGCTAAAAAAGTTAGTGTTTTTTAAAAAGGAAATAACCCCCTTTGAAAGTGGAATGTTTCTGCAAGCAGCTCCCAGCCATCTAGGATTTCTCCCATGTGCAAGAGGATGAGGGGCCCAGTAAATACCATGTTACAAAATTCTCCTTGACTTCCCTGGGAGACCTGGATATGCAAGGACTAACTCTGTGAGAGCTCATAGAGGAATTTTGGATACTGTTGTATTTTCATTGTTACTCTGCAGGAACAGTGGTACAGGATGAACCTTTCTAGTGTGGCACCCTCGAGACCTGAACAGTGCTGAACTAGGGAATTTGCAGAACCACAGAGGTCAATATTGTCTAGCAGCATTACTAACACTTCCACTTGCTAACTGGGCACTTAGAAGACATTGTGGGGTAAATTAGAGTTAAACAACAACACAGAACACTGAGAGCAAGGACTGGTGGCTGAAAACAAACTTTATGGGACTGCAGGAATCTTGGCCACACCCTGTATTAATAAAGAATCTGAAAAGAAAAGCCTCAGAACACTAGCATCATAGTAGTCAGGGATGGAGAAGACCTACCAGCAGTGTTTCCTGTAAGCTGGGCACTTGGGTGGCCACTGAGGAGAGATTCAAATGCCCCCTAGCTGATTAGCAGAGCACCCACAGAGCTCATAGCTGTCAGCAAGTTTCTCCTGGTGGTAATATCTGCAGATGCCTCTGTATACATAACAAAATTTATTCTGCTCATGGATGTGAAAGATTAGAGGAAACATTAAAGGTGAGGTGACTTTTGCTATTCTAATTCTTTAAAAAGACCGAGCAACTTTTTTAAAGACTAACATCTCTGCCAAATTCTAGAGAAATCACCTTGAATTAGCTGAGGTGGTAGATCAGTCAGTCAACCAAGCAGTGGGAGTAAAGGAGTTGGATTGCATCAGGGTACTCCTGTTTCCTACCTACTGTGGTTAGGAATCTTGGTGAGTGCAGTTTCTTCACCTGCTTGAGCCTCACCAGGTGTGGTTTCAGGCAGCAAGGAAGCTGAACTTGTGCTAATGCAACTGTGCTGTGGTACAGTGATGCTTCATTTTTAAGTTAGCCCATCTCAGTGGTAGGGTTGTATGTGGTTAAAAGCTGTTCAGCCATGGTCCTCAAGTGATGATAAATACTAGGTACAGGTCTTTGAGAATATAGCATGTCAAGAGCGCAGCCCCTTTTTGCTGTTATTTCTCTAGTGGATTCTGGTGGAAATGGCAGGTGGCAATAATACTTCTCTCCCCTGATATCAAGCATCCACGTTCCTTGAGGTTGTTGATAGAATTTGTTCTGTTTTGTTGGGCCAGACTCTAATCTCTTTTATGTGGCTATAAATGTTTTGGGATCAATTACTCCATTTAAACCAGTGTAATAGTTTCTGTGCAGCCTGCCGTTTTAACCACATGCCCCTTTAAGTGGGAAGGGGAGAGCTTTATAGGAAGTGATTAATCAGTCTTTTATATTTAAATGGTCATTTAGTTTTTTTTCCACTGCTGCAGCAGCTTTTGAATACACCTATGTGAAATTCTCACCAGGAGTGCCTATGAAACCTGCCAGCCAAGCCTAAAACTTCAGTGTGGCCCCACCTATTGCATGTTGTGAGATTTTTCTCTGGCACACAGACTATGCGTTTGCACCTCCTTGCTTGAGTCAGGATTGTCACAACTTCTCTTTTCATGATTGCTTCTCCAGTAACTCCTGCTTCATCCAGGGTTATCCTCCATGAATAGAATCTGCCTTTATTGCTCCACTTCCCAGCACTCTTGGGGGAACTAGCCAAATGAGGTTGTACTAGTGTAGCTTAAAGAACCTAGAGGAATCCATTCTGTTTTCATGTAAAATATTCCTTGAGGTTTCCATCCTTCAGCCAATGAATAGGCAGTTAAATAGCAATATGTACCTACCCAGATCAATATCTACTCGCCTGCTTCTATTGTGATGGATGGTGATGATGGAAAATACTAGAGGTGTCTCCACTGACCTGCCCAGAAAATAAAAAATGGCACACCCCAAGCAAATAGAATTTTGCATGGTGTGCTGTTAGATCTAGGGATGTGGTAGTTTAACCAGTTCACTGATAAGCTGATGCTTACTGGTTAATATTATTGGTTAAACCCTGCCCCAGCAGCCGGTTCCATGGGAACAGGGCCAGCAAAGGCTAGCGGCCTCACCCCTGGAGAGGCTTCACTGTGGGTTCTGCAATGTACTGCAGAGCCCACAGCAGATGTAACCATCTAACTGTTGAGATTTTTAGTGGTTACATGGTTACCTTTTTAATTGACTTTTTTTACGTCCCTAGTTAGATCTTCAGATTGTGCCATGCTGAATTCTATAGGCATTTGAAACTGGTAGCAAAACACGCAAGAGTGAAAACTAAGCTACACAGGAAGGTGGGGAGCTAAAAGAAGAGCTATTGGGGAGGGTGTGAGGGAACCCTTCACCATTGTGCTATATAGACTGGTTCTACCAACTCGGGGCACAAGTCTCATGGAGTAAGAGCAAAATTTGGTCCTCCAAACTCTGAGGCAACTGGCCAGTGGGGTGCAGCTATCATGCTGTTCAGTATGGTATAAATGCCTACAGACATAGATGCTTTGCAAATAGATCATTAGTGGTACAAGGTGCAAACTGGAAAATTAGATTACA
The DNA here is from genome assembly GCA_019425775.1 of Rafetus swinhoei. Taxonomy (NCBI): domain Eukaryota; kingdom Metazoa; phylum Chordata; order Testudines; family Trionychidae; genus Rafetus; species Rafetus swinhoei. The sequence continues at coordinate 13,363,505 of CM033425.1, read as the reverse complement.
CTGGATGAAGGGAAGAGAAATCTCCCACAGCTTTTTTTTTTTTAAATTATCCTCATCACCTCTCTCTTGAAACATTAACATTAACATCAGCCATGCCAATAAAAACAGGTGGCTTGCACAGGAAATCTTCCAAATCGCTCTCACATTAAAACAGGAGTGCTTGTTATAGAGTCAGCTGAGGCAACCATTATCTCTAGCAGTGCTACTAAGAGCACAGATTAAGATAAAACAGCAGCACTTTTGCAATTTTACTGCTAGCATCTCTGCTCCATGAAGATTATTTATTATTCATTACTCCTTATTTGGTGTTCCATAAAGTTTAAAAGATGTTTTATAAAGTTAGACATGTGCTCTGTCCTGATGAATCTGTGACTAATTTAATCTTCTACTGATTTTACTCTTTTGCTTTTAATTGGTGGGAGAAGGTGGGCTTTCCAGGACAATAGTCCAGCAGCTCACTCAGAAGTGGAGACCTGTATGGGGCAGAGGAATCACGTACTACTTGTCAAACAATTTATAGTACATAGTTACCTTGAACAGCTATTAAGCACCAAGGGAGGCTCCTTTTTTCTTGCTGAGATGGATGACTTCTTTGCTATTTAGTGCATTACCTCATCACTAGCTTCACAGCCATTTGAGTCTAGGCAAAAACTTCATATCTGTGATGGCCACATCTATTTCTCTGTATTTTGGGGACACCTAACTTCTGTGCTGCCTGGTCTTCAGGGTGTAGAAATGCAATGACATGTTGGTCTCCATTCTTGTGGCAATGAGAAATATGCTCAGGTACCTTCTTCACTCCTCCGCCTTCCTGTCATTGCCTTGTTGCTGAGTTCTAGTACAGCCCAGGCTGGCCTTACCATGAGGTGAACTGAGGCAGCTGCCTCAGGTGCCAGATTGGGGGAGGGGCACCACTAGCACCCAGAATGTAGAAAATTGTGTTTGCTGCTGGTGCATATGTATTCTCTCTGCTCTAGATGCACAGAGATGGTGGAGTGCTGTGCTGGAGGAAGGAGGGCACAGGAGACATAACAGGCAGGCAGGAGAAAAGGTAGCACGGAGGTGTCATTTGAGCTCCTCGCCTCAGGTGCCAAAATGTTGTGGGCCGGCCCTGAGTACAGCTACTGTAGCAATGAGCATATGGGCTTATTGTACTGGTGTCACACTGCACAGTCAGCTCTGTTGCCTTTGCTCCTCTCTTGACACAACCAGTGAAGCACACTGAACCCAGGAGCACCACAAAATAAATGGGACGTGTGTTGCAGAGAATCTTTCTCCAGTTCTGTCCCATTCCCTCAGCACTCCAGTGCCTTATTGAGCAAACTTTATAACTTAATTCTCTACTGGCAATTGCAGCAATGAAAGGGGTAGTAGATAGGAATAGTGGAGTCAAAGCTATGAAGTTTGCTAGTGTAGACACAGCCACATTCAGGCAAAGGAGAGTGCCAGAGACTCAGAGGGGCACCCTCTTTCCCTGGATCCTGAGGGTATGTCTACACTAGTGCTACCACAGCACTGCTGCAACTATGCTATTGTAATGCTGCCTGCATCAACAGAGCTGCTTTTTTCTGTTGCTGCCATGAATTCATCTCCCTAAACAGCTATACCTAGATCAGTGGAAGAATTCCATTGATGTAGCTGTATCTGCACCATGGGCAAGTTTAGCTTAACGGTGGTGCTCAGGGGATGTGAATTTTTCATAGTCCTGAGCAATGTAGCTGGATTGATCTAAATTTTAAGTGTAAACCACGGCTGAGAATCTAAAACCTGATTTTCCTCTCTTCCCTTGCCAACTAAACTCTGCAGACACTGCTTCTAGGATGTCCAGCTCCTGTCTTGTGACAGTGGGATTACAGCCACTCCCTGAGTTACGAACAACTTACGGACCAACACTTGGTCCGTAACTTGAAGTGTTCGTAACTCGGATCCCATAGAGTTACATGGCGACTGCGCTGTTCATAAGCGCGGATCGACGTTCATAACTCAGATCCGCATTTACGACCGCTTTGGTTGTAAGTGCGGATGGTCGTAAGTGGAGGTGGTCGTAACTCGGGGAGCAGCTGTATATGCTCCTTTCCCATGCCTGACCACCTCTTTATTTACTGTCACTGCTGGGATAGTCATACTTGGGGTTCACTGAGGGTTTGGCTTCACACTGGAATAGGATTTTCAGCCAAATATTCAGAGCTACTGACAGTAGCAGTGCATGTGCAGGGTCCACTCTCAAATCAGACGAAACAATAATTAACACAGATTGTTATTAGTCTATAAATAATGGGTGGAAGATGCACCCATAAGCAGCCTGTCCATCTCCGTGACCTAGAGATCCATGTCGTTAGCTGTGTCCCTGGCAGAATGCTTGGCTATGCTGCAGTGTGTGGTCTTAGATTCTCTGGGGTTTTCTGTGTTTCTCCTCCAGTGCCCAGTTGGGAAGGGCGTGAAGTAGGTGAGGGGAGAACGAATGACAGGGCTGATGAATGTAGCTCTCTTGTTTTATAAGTTAGTTTGTGGCTGTGAAGTCTGGATGTTGATTTTATGTGATGCAGTGGGGTTCAGGCAGGCATGTTGCTGGTGGTGGTTGCCATTGTACCTGGAGCTTAGTCTGATGATCACATTAGTTTTTGCAAAGTAAGATAGCTAAAGGGGAAACCTGCCTGCCTGGAGGTTTTCAACTTCAGCTTTAAGCCTACACCCCAAAGACAAAATATAATTTCTGTCCCCATGAATGGGCAAGGAATCTCCTAAACTCCTTTCCACCTCTCCTTGGTCACCTGCCAGCTGTGGCATGGGGCTGTTACATGCCCACTCCCCTAGCCTGCCATCACAAGGTAAAACATAGCAAGCCAGGGCAGGTAGAGGAAACCTTGATTCTTTGACTTGCTGTAGGCAAGAGTCCTTCCTTGGTGCCACCTCCCAGGACTAGAAGTCTTTCCTCTTCCTATTCAATGTAATCTTTGCAGTCTTTAAGGAGCCGACCACTTGAGAATGAGCCTAAGAATTGACCTCTTTGAAAGAGGTAAATCTTAAAGGAAGAACTCCTTTAAGGCCCAAATCTAATCTAGTGTAAGAATTTAGGAGAATTTTGCATACAAAATGGAGCTGCCAGAGAGGTGCTTCAAGCAGAGAGGTGCTACTTCCCCTCTTGCTGGATCACCCCCTACTCCAGGCCATGCCTCCATTCCATCTTTTCTCTCAATCCCTTTCCTCAAGAACCCAGCCCTGCCCTGCCTCTTCCCCACCTCCTCTCGCACCCTGTCTCTGCTTCTCCCATTCCATCCTAGAGCTTCCTGAATGCCACAGATCAGCTGTTTGTGGTGCTCTGGAAGAGCTGGAGGACAGGGAAGGAGTTGGTCTGTGGGACCAGCAGAGAGCGAGATGTGCGAGGAAAGGGAAATGAGAGAGGGGCAGCTTAGCTGCCAGTGGGTGCTCAGCACCCACTAACTTTTCCCTGTGGGTGCCCAGCCCCGGAACACCCATGGAGTCAGTGCCTCAGGGATGTCTCGTGCTTATATGTGCTGGGTCTGCTTAGGATACGCACGCCTTTCTGAAATAAAGAAGCCATATCAAATGATTGCTTGGCTTCAGGGCTGCCTTTGTCTGATAGGTTTTGTCGAAATGCAGGTGTTAGTGAGCTTGTTCAGCCAGTTGCAAGTTGCGGGAGAGTCCATGTCTGTTGCTTGCTACCTGCTCCTCCTGTCTCTTGTGGTTTTTGTTTCATGGTTCTGCCAAATCCCTGGGGTCCATTGTGTTTGGCAAATCTATCACAAGGTTTTCACTGCTTCATTCACAGGGGTAGCGGTAGACCAACATGTTCTGTGTAAGAGCGCTGCTTAGGGGTGGATAGCACAGGCTACCAGTAGTAGCTTGGGCTCAGAGTGAAATGGAGTGCTCTATGAGTGGGCAATATATCTTTATTTATATAATTCTGTGTTGCTTCTATTAGCTGTTTTTCCCCTACAGCAGAAACAGCTGAGCAGAGCTGCTTTTTTCACAGTAGCTAGCAGCAAATTTCTGTAATCTGTGTGTAAATCTGCATACGAGCTGCTGTCTCACTCCAGATTCCAGAAATGCTTTAATGCATTGTTCAGTACCCCCACTCCTAAAGCTGGGTATCGTCACATGGTTCACAGAGTTAGTGTTGGCACATGCAGCCACCGTTATTTACTCAGCCCTAGCTTACTCGCAGCCTGGATGTCACTGGCTTGCTCCAAAAAGAAAGCAAAAGAGAGCGAGAGAGAGAGAGTAAAGGTTCTAATTCACAGGGGGCTCAAACCCTTGTATTGAAGCTAATACAAACACTCTTTAAACACAGCTTGGGCTGTTAACCCTTGAGGTGGTCCATTTTAAACCAGTTCTGCACCATAGATCCTGGGCCAGTGTAAACTGGGTCAGTAAGAGTGTACGTGCTTAAATTTCACCTCTTGGATAAAATCTTGTCAATAAAATAATCTGACCTGCTTTGACTGCTATAATCTTACTGCAAAAAGCCTGATATTTCAGCATAAACATGACTTGCTTGCTAACTAGAAGAATACAGGTGGTATTGGTTCAGCTCTGTCTGTTTTGGGCCTGAATCCAGCAGTATCCAGGCAGAATGAAGAACCTTCTTTCTCCATTCTTTATCCTCTCCACGGAAGAGCTTTATAGCCAGTGGTCCTCATTTATTATCAATCTCCTTTAAGGAAGTTTATTACAGTCAAAGTGTCTTGTAATTTCATTTTGAGGGGAGCATGTAACTTGCTTAAAAAGTGCTATAAGATCATTAACTCCCATCTGAACAAACACACAAGGTAGACAAAAAGAACTAGAACTGTGCCAATGTATAATGTGTTGCTAGGCAAGGTTTTGAGTCCATGAGTAGCTATCAAGGTAGGCCAAGGTTTTATTCCTCTTGGGAAAGCTTCGTAGTTTGTAATTTTTTACTTTTGCTGGGAAAATTATGAAATATCAACTCTGTCCCTCATAAAAATTATGCCTAACAAGTCAGGGAGGTCTGAGTAGAGTTCCCTGTGAGTTGAGCGCTTGGGCAGCAATCTAGGAGAGAATCAAATGCTGCACAGCTGATTGGTGGAGTGCCCACAGCCAGCAGCATGTGTTTCTATTGGTGGTGCACATTCACACATGCCTTGATGCACACAACAAAATTTATTCTGTGCATGGTTGAAAAAATTCGAGGGAACACTGGGCCTGAACCCAAAATCAGATGCTCTTTGAACTTTCCAATCATCCTTCCTCTTCCTGAGTTTTTTTAATCTTGCCCTCCTTTAAAAGTTTACTTCAGAGTCTTTCAGGGGGTTACAGGAATACCCACTGGCTTCCACACAGACAATAGTGGGGGCAGGGTGGTGCTGGGAGATAATGTACCCTTAACCCAAGAGGAGCTGGGGAAGGGAAAGATGTTTGCCATGTTCTGTCCTTGATCCCCTGTTTATCAGGCCCAGACATATTGTGCAAGTGTGTACCCCAATTACAAAATTCATCATGTCACAGCACTAAAAGTGCTTTGCAGCTTCTCCTCCAATTTGAAGCAAAATTTAGTTTTAATTACTTCCCTGATTTCACAATTGGCATACCTCTTCTACAAATAGTCCTATAAAAAGACCTGTATTTAATGTCTCCTCTAAAAGATTATCCTTCCCAGTAATCCTCCTTTATTTGATTGTGGTAAATCTGAGGGAGGAGGTTCAGCAGTTATAGGAATTGCACAAGCCTGGCTCATCTGTGTAACATTCACTTAAAATGGGGAGGACGCATAATTTTTTCCTTTGGACAGGAAAGGGTGGAATTATACATTTTAATTACAGCAATATTCATCCGCAACACTAATGTCGATGCTACCTACAACAATGGAAGGGCCTTTTTCTCTGGGAGGTGGTAGCTAGATCAAGGAAAGAATTCTTCCATCAACCTAGCTGTCTACAATGGGGAGCAGGGTGAGCTATCTGTTGTGCACAGGACGTGAAATTTTCACAGCTGTGGGTGATGCAATTAGATTGACCCAAATTTTATGTGTGGAGCAGGCCTCTGTTTCACAGTTTTGAACCATGGTGTAATTTGCCATGAATTTTAATCCTCAATCGCTAAGGCCAGGTCTACCCTAGAACCGGCAATTCGACTTAATATACACAACTCCAGCTACGTAGAATATGTAGCTTGAGTTGGCTTACCTTAAGCCGAGCTTGCCAGCATCTCCAGAGTAGAAGGTCAATGGGAGCAAATGTTCCGGTAGGCTTCCCTTAATCCTCGCAAAAACAGGAGTACTGGACACCAGTGGGGACACCCTCTGAGTTCAATTTAGTGAGTCTAGCTAAGACTCACTAAATTGAACTCTGGAAGATCGATTGGCTCTCCTGTTCAGTGCAGACAAGATCTGAGACAGTGAAAATCCTAAAGAATCAATAAGCTCTTTTTTTTTTTTTTTGATACGTTGAGGCCTGGTCTAAACATAAATATAAGATCAGCACAGCAACCTCACTCATGGCTGTGAACATCAGCAAAAGAAGCATCTATGCTATGGCAGTACTGAATGGTAGCATCAGCACTGTAGCTGTGCCACTGTAGTGCCTGTACTGCTGGCTTGCCGTGAGATTCTGTCTTAGAATAATGCACTCCCTTCCCCTTTTGTGTATAAGTGGGCTCACCACCAGACTGGCTTAATGTCATGGCAGCTCTGTGACTGAAGGATTTCAAGGTTGGGCAGTGGCAGCTTTTAAAATAGCTGCTTCAACAGCCATGCAAAAAGCATTGTGTAGAGAATGGGACTTTGAAGATTGTGGCTTGAAGCTTTTAACTACATAGAAATAATTCTACATCAGCCATCAGGGTAGTATCTAGTTGCTAGACATCCTTCGGGGGCAAAATGAGATGAAGGTGTCCTAGGGAAAGCTATTCCCTGGCAAGCATTTCCGGGTTCCCCTCCGAAGCTCTTCAGGTTTTTGAATTTCTGAGAAAAGAGCCTGTAAGGGAAGAAGAGCCAAGAGGTTTGCAAGGGTTTCCCCACAATGTTCGCACACCCCTGCTCCGTGCAGCTCAGCAGTCCGAAAGGGGGTTAATGATAGAAGCCATTGTTGTCTGTGAATTAGGTAGCCGTTTGAAATGTACGTTTCAATTTTGATTGCAGTTTTTTAATTGCATTTAACAGCGTCCCTGCTGGTTCTTCATTCAGCATCTGTGCAGCCACGTTCTATTGATGGCCTGTTGTGATTTCAATGGAACATCATGGGATGTACCTGGCACGTCAGGCAGCACTGGATGGAGGTGCCTTTAGCCCAATGTACCTGGCATGGTAAGCGGCAACAAAGTGGTTAACCTGCATTCTAATGCTCATAGTTTCAACACCTAGCAAGGTGCTCCTATTTTGCTGAAGCTTTATGCTGACCTGGAGTCCCTTTGTTTTCCTGGTATTGTCAGCACATACTGGCCTTAAGGAACCCCTGCATCCTTCACCCTCTTGTGTTTTTCTGCCCCATGTGCAGCTTTCTATGCAGCAGGGATCTGGCATGGTTTGTTATCTTTTGGGCAGGGGGACAAGGCACTGCAGGAAACCTCAAATCTTTTCACATTTCCATGTTTCACATTTTGAGGGCAAAAGCCAGGGGTCCCTAGCTGCTGAACTTGTTTTGCCCTGTGCTCCATGTCTAGGCATCCCAGTGCTGGATACCAAACCAAAAGATACTTGTGACAAAACCCAAGCAGAATAGATTGGGTAGCAATTCTGGGGTATTTGCGTTAGTCCTCAAACACTTCCCTTTGCACGGTACTAATTTCAATCCAGCAGCCCCAGTCATGGGTAACGTTCATTTCCCAACATCTTACCCTACTGTTGGATGAGATATCAGCAAGCCTCCCGTTTCTCCCCATCCCCATCCTACTGCTTGAACTGTGCAGCCTGCTCCTACAGTGCATGTTGCTCAGCCCTTGCTGTGCACCTCTCTGCCCTTGGTGTGCTTTCATGGCTAGCCTGAAGTATTTAGAGATGAAGTATGAGACTTTCTCCATGAATGCCTTGGTGCTGCATTCAGTTTCCCACCAGGATCTCCTGGTGTCCCCCTTCCTTCCCCCTTTCCACCTAGAGCTTTTGTTGATCCTCTTTAAAAAAAAAAAAAAAAAAAAAAAAAAGGAAAAAGAATAAAAAGGGGCAATTACTGACACTGCTTCCAGCTCCAGCGCTTTGATTGTGTTCCAGGGATGGGAGGGTGCCGTTTGTGATACCACTGTCAGCACGTCCCTAGGGCTGGAGCTGAACATCTGCCCCCCTGCATGTGTTTAATTATGTGGCATTTGCAGCTACCGGTGGGAACCTGTGAGGCACCTTGGAACTGCAGGGAGGTAAGTATCCATGAGAGTCCATGTTTCCTGCAGTGCAGACAGTTGTGGGACGAATACATCCTGACAAAGCACTTTTCACCCAAACCTCTCGCAAAGGGCTCAGTGATCTCACCCCCATTTTACAGATGGGGCACCCAAAGCATAGAGAAGTGAAGTGACTTGCCCACAGGGGCAGTTGGACACGGTGCAATCTTCTCTTTGATAAAAGGCTAGAGAGACCCAATTAAGTGGGTGGAAGAAGAAAGAACAGGGAATAAACTTCCCTCTTTTGTTTGTTTTTTCACGTTCACTGGAGTGCGGCAGAGCTGCTGGGGAGAGCTGGCACCTTCTCCTTTGTCTATTAAAATGTGCATGGTGGGCTAAAGATTAATAGCACCTAATTCTATACATAGTTTCTAATTGCCACTTGTTGGATTTTATCAGCAATAGGGATATTTCAGTACACAGCTTCTCAGTGTCTAGCCTCTTTCCCTGCCACACATTCTGTAATGAAACGAGTGATTGGTGAGGTCTGCTTTGGAACAATTCTTTGCTTCACTCGTGTTCCTTTTAAAATATAAACACTGTTTAATACAGTACTACAGTCTGAAACTCAACAGGGAAATCAAACAGTGTCTCCTTCTGCCATAGGTTGCAAAGATAGTTACCGTCTGAGTTTGGTTCGGCATTTGCTTTGGAAAATTGGTATAATTATCTTTTTTTATGGTCCTTAAACAATTCTAAAACACTGTGGTAGCATTCATATTTCAGCTTAAGTAGTTATTTTTTTCTCACTGTTTTTATGTGTTTTGACAGTCTAATTTTAACCAATTTCCTTTCTGGAGTCTTGATGGTAAATAGAGAATTAAGTTGTTCTCACTTTGTAATAAAGCAGCAAAGCTCCTAGAGCATGTTCTTCATTGTCTTCAATGCCCCCTCAGACCAGAATATGACCTAGTTTGGCTTTGAGATGCTGATTTAATACATTGATTATCAATTCTCACAAGTGTTAAGTTCCTTAGGCAATATTGCTTCTAAAGACACTGTCAGCTGCTAGTTAGTGTAGCTTTATTTTAATGCAATTCATTGTGCATAATATCATCTTAGAAGCATAACATTTCTGTTCTCTCCTACTTTTCCATTACCTAGATCTTGGCTGTGTGGAGTGGGGGAGGGCTCTCTGCAATGTTAAGACTCCATTTTGTTTCCTTCCTTTATGCAACATCAGGATCCTTGAAGAGGTTCACACCTCTGGAAACCACATGCTAAGCAGTTGCTGTTGCTGCAGGACCACTGAAACTGGGCAGGAGCCTTCCTTTGTATTTGGGTATCTCTAATACTAAGTGATGAACACACCTCTAGTCCTGTTTTGTCCCAGAAAATATACAAAGGACACTCCATTGTGTTCAATCACAAATGTCAGTAATAAGTCTCCTAATCAGCAAAGAGAGTCTGCTCCATTTTTAAGTTTCTTTGTTAATGGAAAAGCATCTGAAATCCATTTATGCTGATGCTGCTCACAACTTTTGTTTATTACTTTTCTCTAGAATGGAGCAAGGCTTCCATTATTGGTCCGAAAACAATCTTAGAGTTTGTGATGATCCACCGTTGTTGTTTTTCAGGAAGCAAGTTAGCATTCAGTATTTCCACAGTTGTAAAGCTTTAAGACCCTATCCCCTTTCAAGCACAAATTATTTATTATAAAGTTGCAATGTTCACCATTTATTTATTTGGAACAGTGTGGGTGTTTTTTGTATTGGATCTATGCTGATACTTGTTTGGAAGCATCCTAGTGATTGAGTAGTGCTATGGATTTCCGAATAATTCCTGTACCCATCTAGTGAACAAGAATGATCTAGGCAGTCCTGGCCTAGGGCATTTGGTCCTGCCATGAGGGCAGGGAACTGGACTCGATGATGTCTCAAGGTCTCTCCCAGTTCTAGTGTTCTATGATTCTAAGAAGGTGCAGTCTCTCTCAAGGTGCATCCCTGTTTAGTAGGTGTTTGGAGTTAGTCCATTCTGGACAAATGTCCGTAATGCATTTATGAATATGTTCTCAGCACTTCAGAAGATATAAAAGAAAAGTTAATGAACATGGGTCATCATCAGGTGGGATTGAACCTGGAATCTTAGGGACTAAAGCCATGAGCCTCTATCACATGAGCTAAAAGTCTCTGAGTGAGGCTGTAGAGCAGACTTCACTCTCCCTTCTCAATGATCTCAGTAATGCCTCTGGGTTACACAAAGAAAGGCCAGGTCTACACTAGCAGTGTTAAATTTAGATTAATTGAATAGTCGATGGGATTTCCATTGATTATTCAATTAGCCCATAAGGCCTCTGCCTTTGAACAGTAGCAAGAGACCTACTGAGCTATTGCTACAGTTCAAAAATGGAAGCCCTGCAAAGAGTGCGGGGCTTCCTTTTGAAATGTACAACAGCCCCAGTGGAGCTCTTGTACATTTCAAAAGCAGAAGCCCCACAGAGAGCATGGGACCAGCTGGGGACTTCCACTGGCCCCACACTCCCTGCTGCCCCTGAGACTTGGAAATGTACAAGAGCCCAAGTAGGGCTCTTGTACATTTCAAAAGCAGAATCACAGCAGAAGCCGCAGGAGCGGAGACTGTTTCAGTCCCCAGTCACGCTGCTGTGCCTCTACCTCCTTCCTGCTGTGCCTCTACCTCCCCTGCCCCCTGCGGAGATGGTGCTGGGGGGAACCGGCTTTTAAATCGGCTCCTACTCTCCCCCCGCCCCCTTGCTGTCTTTCTCTGATAGAGGCAGCAAGACTGGGGGAAGCGATCACTCGCATCACTAGTTGACTATCTAATAAGCTTCTGCTTATCAGATAGTCAACTGGTCTCTTACATCCCTAGTCTACACTACAAATATCCACTGGCATAGCTATGTCAGTCAGGGGTGTGGAGAGGTGTGACCTCTGTCCCAACGCAGCTGTGCCACTTGATTTTTGCTGGTATAGCGTATTTTGCTTGTGGGGGGTGGAATAAGCTATACAGGTTGAATCTCTCTAATCTAGCACCCTGGGTTCTGACTTGGTACCAAGCCAGAGAATTTGCTGAACCACAGGAGATCAATATTGTCTAGCAGCACTACCAACACTTCCACTGCTTACTGGGCTCTTAGAAGACATCTAGGAGTAAATTAGAGCTAAATAACAGCACAGAACACAGAGCCAGGACTGGTGGCTGTAAACAACCTTTTTGGGACTGTGGAAAACTTGGCCAAACCCATGATAAGCAAACATCCAGCTAACTAACTCATGCCAGACCATGGATGCTGCTGGACCAGAGAGTGCTGGGCTAAAGAATTTCAAACTGTTCCAGTAAAAGTGCAGTTTTGCCAATCTAAGCTGTGTCCATTTGCTAGGAGCTTTTTGCTAGTACAGTATTCCAATATAACTATACTGGCAAAATGCTCTGAGACCTGGCTTGTAATAGTTCTGCTCCATGGAATTCATGACTACACTGTTGCTTCTCAATCAACAGGAATTTCTATGGTGGGAAACTTTTTAACCTCTCAGGTTGTATTGGAGTGCCTGGATTTGAAAACTGACAACTGGTTTTAAAATCTTCGACCCTATCTGTGCTACTGCATCATTTCAGAAAGCTCACTCTTTATTTTTCATGATAAAAAGTAACAGAGAGGTAGCGGTGTTAGTCTGATCGTGGTAAAAAAAAATACTTTTTTTTCTTTATTTTTCATGAGCCCTACTAAATAACACTGTGTGGTAGTAATTATTTAATACTTGTGATACTGATGCACAAAGACAGGTAAGGAAAACTGAAGCTCTGTAATAAGTGGGTGCTATTAAAGAGCATGCACCATGCTAAAAAAACTAAAAATTACAGACTTAGTGAGGAAGGTCATAGGTGTATTCAAATCTCGTAAATAAGAGTTAAAAATTCAACTCTCCCTCCCCCAGGTACTGGTTTGCCCATTTAGGATAAATCTGAGTGGTACTTGGGCTGGTTTGTATCTGTAAAAATAACAAGGAGTCCTGTGGCACCTTAAAGACTAACAGATTTGTGGGTAATGATGCATCTGACAAAGTGTTTTTTACCAAAGTGTTTGGTCTCTAAGGTGCCAAGGCACTCGCCATTGTTTTTACCATTTAGGGTACTTATTTCCATAGTTAGTATTTGTGCTGTAACACCAAAATGAATATCTCAGTTACTTCAAGTGAGGCTTCCACAGCAAGTTCCCTGATTTCATTTGATATGATTTAATCAAAGGTCTTTCCTCTGAGCAACTGCAGCAGCTCTTTGGTCTCTGCAAAGCCTTATATCAGACAAGCATTTGCAATTCAGGCGTAGAGCACATACTGTGCATACAAATTTGCGTGGACATCACTATATTCAAGTGATGCAAACTGTGAAATAAATTGGGTTTTAGTTCAGTAACCTATGAAATTTCTCATTTGTCTGGCTAGGCAAGATCTTTTATTGTGCCTCATTTCCCTTTCCACAGATCTCCTTTATGGAATAGCTTAAAATCTCTCTTTTTGGATTGGGGTGCAATGTTCCCTGTAAGCTGAGCGCTTGAGCAGCTATCCAGGAGAGATTTGAATGCTGCCCAGATGATTAGCAGAGCTTCCACAGTTGGAACTATGTGTTTTTACTGGTGGTGCACATCTACACTCCCTTTGGTGCACAAAAAAGTATTCCACACATAGATGGGAAAAAATTAGAGGGAACACTGGTGGGATAGTACACATAAAACAACAATCATACTATTAGCGAGGACAGTGTAACCAGCTGACCATTTTCTCTGCCAGAGTAATAGATACTTATATATAGATGTTGTGTTTAGAGATGATCTAAGTAATGTTTTTCTCCCCTTCCCTTTCCATATGGATTGTTAACACAGAAGTTAGTCATATTTTACATGACTAGATGATAAATGTTGGTATTTGGTGCCTGGGTGTTGTTCTTCTATTTAATAAGGAGTTCTGCAAGTAAGCCATGAAAACCAGACAAATTGGATGTGTGTTGCAACTCTCCAGTGTGGCTAATTGCAGCATACAGAGTTTTTAAAATGCTTGTCAGTATCAAATAGTGGAGATCCTGATCTCCTAGGGCTTTCGTGCAGCTCTGACAGACAGAAATGCCATATGGGGAGGGGAGAAGAAATTAATAATTACTGTTTTGCTCAAGCTTGTATTTTATTCCTTGTCCTCCACCCTTTCCAACATCCACCCAGCGGAGATGACAGCCACCAGAGACCCCAGGGAAAAGTGTGGGGGGTGGCTCTGCACCCCAAGAAGGGTTGGGGCCTTGTGTAGTTTGTCCCCCCGCTTCTGCCCGCGGCGCCACGCAGAGCAGCGCTCTGGTGGCAATTCAAAGGGGGCCTCTGCTGCCACAGTAGCACCAGTGGCAGCCGGGTCCTCTGGGCCTCTCTTTGCACTCTTCTCCCCCATCCACAATACTTCCCCTTCCCCCCTATCAGCAGGCCTGCATTCACCCATCTCTGAGAACAGTGTTAAACTTCTGCACAGTAGAGGCTGAATTCACCAGTACGCTCTGTGCAGTCTCAGCAACACAAGGCAGCCAGAATGTACCAGTGAATATAGCCCTAGGTTTTTAAATATAAATAAAAAGTGTGCACACACATGCACTGGATTGGATGAACATGGATGTTGAACATGGATGTTGAACAGGTGTTTGAAAATTTGACCAAACACCTACTCGCTGTCAGATCAACATACTAACCAGATGTAAAAAATGAATCTTGTTGAAGAGTCAACTAAACGCTTTGCAGACTGTGAGCAGCAGTGGAGGTACTGAAAAAGCAGCCTCTTAGCAGACCCGGAAAGAACGCTTTGCACTGGCTTACTTTTGGAAGGCTTTCTGTACAGCCAGAAGGACTAGAAGTTCAGCTGTTCAGTGAAAGCCTGCATAGCATAGAAGTGAATGGCACAGGCCCACCGCCCTTGCCAGGAACCCTTAGGGTTGCCAGGTGTCCGGTATTCTACCGGACAGTCCGGTATTTGCGCTCTTTGTCCAGTAAAAAAAATCAGAGAATATCAGACACGTGCAATGTCCGGTATTCTCTGATTTTTCCGGCTGAGCACCAGACGGAAGCCTGGCATGGGCGGGCGGAGGGAGCGGCTGGAAGGCGGGGCCATGATCAGTGCCTCCGCCAGGCTTCTGCGCAATCACAGGCTCCCAGCGCCGATGGCGGCCCCGCCTCCCAGCCTGGGAGTCCCAGCTGGTAGGTGGGGCCACGATCGCCGCTCTGGGCACTTCAGAAGCCTAGCCGGGGTGGGGGGAGTGGCTGGGAGTCCGGTATTTTTTGGGAGACCATCTGGCAACCCTACTTACCATTCATCATTATCTAGGGGTAAAATGGATTTTTTTCAAGCCCTTGAGATTAACAGCATCATTCAAAAAAAATTTCCACAAGGTTTAACCCAGCTGGATGAGGTGGGTCGTGCTGTGGTAAGAGGAAGCACAAGTAACAAAAAACATGAACTTGTAACTAGCTGACTAAGCTTAAAAAGAGAATGCCACACCCTTTGTTGCTAGCAGAATATTGCTATGTTCAAGGCTTATTTCCTTGGAGAAAGTCATTTAAATGATAGACAGGACATCTGGGCTGGGAGTGGGAGAGAAGCTTGTAATGCTGAGAGAACTAGTGGAAGCAGGTTTTCAAGACTGTTCTGGATGGCGTATGAGCATGGAGGGAACTGTGGGTCTGTCTACACTGCACTCCGAAATAGCTTATTTCGAAATAGCACGTCTACACTACCGGGAAGCCTCAAAATTAGCCTTAGGCAGTCTTCCCTAATGTGGACGTGCTACCTCGATTTAGAGTCCCAGGAAGCACTGGGGAGTAATTACTTTGAATGGACCTCGGGAGGAGCTATTTCAAAATAGCAGTAGTGGAGCGTCCACACTACTGCTGCTCCAAAATGGCTATTTCGAAATAGGCATTATTCCTCATGGAATGAGGTTTAAGAAGTCGGAATAAGCAGTCCGTTATTTCAAATTTATTTCAAAATAATAGAATTCATGTATAGACGCTTGCATTGTTATTTTGGAATAACAGTCGTTATTCCGAAATAATGCTATTGTGTAGACACACCCTGTTTGAGCAAGATGCAGACCAATGAGAAGGGGAATATTTTGGAGTATTCTGTAGATTTATCAGCACATTGGAACCTTCAGACTTTGCCAACCCCTGGTGCTGCTTTTCCTTTAGAAGTCTAAGGGTTGGTCTACACTCCATTCCTGTATTGCTTTAACTATACTGATTTGAAACCTATTGTTAAATTGGTACAGCTCCTACGGTGGCCATAGTTAGATTCACGCAAAGATACCTATAGTAATAAGCTTTTCTGATGGAAGATACCTTTATACTGTATGTGTCAGGATTGTATTGATTTGGAAATATCAATGTAATATCACAGAATTAACTGAAATAGTTAAATTTGTACAAAAATGGTGTGGAACAAGTCCAAATCACAGAAATGGTTAAAAGCATGAGTACATTCTGGCAGATGCTATATATCCAAAAGAACACAGCCAGTGCTTTTATGGCCTCCAAACACCTTACTTAATTCTCCGTTCTCACTTTTCATGTTACTTACAGCTGATTTTTGGAGGCCAGTCCTTATTCAAAGACTTCAATATGAACTCTCCTTGGGTAAGAGCATATTATTGAAGATAGTGGTTTTATGCCAGATATGGGTCAAAAGTTAATTGGAATTAATTCTTCAGGTTCACCAGAGGGAGAAAAATGGAGGCTAACATAGAAATTAATTAACCAAGGTACAGAGAGTGTGTTGACTTTTTTTAATGTTTGGTGTTTAGTAGAAATTAATAAATTTATGCAACTATCTATACAAATCACAAACTTTTTTTGGGGGGGGAGAGAATTTACATTTCAATCTGAAGGAAGTTCATTAACACCAAGCCAGTTACCCAAAATAATTTGGCTGGGAAGGAATAGGTACTTTTAAAAATAGTTGTCAGGGAAAAGCCTTCACAAAATTTGAATGCTGAAATCAGTGAAATAGAGGATTGGTTTCTTTGTGTATGAAATCCAGCTAATGAAGTAGAAAAGGAATTGGAAATCCAGATAAGTGGAATCTTAATACCCTGTATTGTGGGCATTGTAACACCCAGGAAATCCACAAATGTAATTGATCTTGATGTTCACCCTGCAATGAATTTCGAAAGATGAAAATAGTGCTTGGAAAGTCAGTGGATATTTATGATGATCAAAAGTCAAAGATGCTGTCAACATTAAAAATCCACATATACTGGGGGAGGAAGAGGAGAAAAGAGAGAGTGACATGAGATAGGTAATTAATCTATTTCAACAAAAATCTTATGTACTATTACTTCATTTAAATTATTGATGAGCTTTTTAGCCATAGTAACAAGAACATTTAGCACTTTAAAGAATTTTAACAATGCTAATTAATTTGGAGCACTGATTTTTGTTGTTCTTGTCTTCAGGGGAACCAGGCGGAGGATTTGAACTGGGAGAAATTTTTAAACTCACACTTGATATGCTTAAAAGCCACCCCTCCCCAATTTCCCACCTCAGCGTAATTAAATTGCTTTGCATATGGAATCAATTGCTGCATGTAATATCTTTAATCCCAAAGACACAAATCATATATTTAAAGCAATGAAAGCTGCTGCTTATGTTAAATATTTTACGTTTCAAATATACAAATAATGGTGAATCAGCTTGCTTTTTTTTCCCCAACTCCCCCTTCCATTGCTTCTCTGCTGATGCCTTTGGATAGGTAGCTTCGGCATATAATGATTGTTTACGCACGCACGCGCACGCACGCACACACACACACACACACACACAAACTCTCTCTCTCTCTCTCCCCTCCCCCCCCCCCCCCCCAAGGCTTTGCAATGAGAAATGTTTCTCCTTGTATTTTTAGTAGGAGCCCAGCTTGCAGTTCTGGAATGCACCCAGAACTCCTTAGTCAGTGTCAAACCTAATGTTAAACAGCAGTCTTTTAACCCACTTTGTTAAACACAGGTTTGTCCAAGTGGAAGCGGTGAGTTCACAGACATGTTCTCCTGTCTTGCAGGTGGTAAAGCGAAGGTGAGAGGAAGAGAAGGTGGCGATGGAACTGCCAAATCATGCCAAACAACTGCTACTGCAGCTGAACCAGCAACGAGCCAAAGGTTTCCTCTGTGACGTGATTATTGTGGTAGAAAATGCCCTGTTTCGTGCCCACAAGAACATCCTGGCAGCCAGCAGCATGTATTTCAAATCCCTCGTCCTGCATGACAACCTAATTAACTTAGACACGGACATGGTGAACCCCACCGTGTTCCGACAGATCTTAGACTTTATTTATACTGGGAAGCTCTTAACGACTGACCAGCCTGGTGAACAGAACTTTAATGCTCTTCTCACCGCAGCAAGCTACCTCCAACTGCACGACCTAGCAGCTCTCTGCAGAAAGAAGCTGAAGCGGAATGGGAGGTCTTTCTCTGGCAGGGCCGGTGGGCCCAGTATTGGGAGACCTCCCAGGAGTCAGAGGCTTTCTACCACTTCGGTCATCCAAACTCGTTATTCAGGGTCAACTGAGGGGATGAAGGGCTCACACTCAAAGGAGCTGCCAAAGGGAAAGGTCTCTGACGATGAGATCTTCATCAGCAGCTCTAACCAAGAGAACTCTCACTCCTTAAGCCGGGGAGCCAGCAAGAATGGCAGCGGTGGTGGCAGTGCAAATGGAAGCAATGGTGACCAGGAGCTTGGCCTCGACTTGTCCAAAAAAAGCCCATCGCTCCCCATGGCAGCCTCCCAGGATGACACGCAGCTCAGCGAAAGCCAGCATGGCTCTCCCCAATCTGCCTCAGCCCCTGCAGCCAACAGTGCCTCATCTTTCGACGAGTCTGCGCGGAGCCCCCACAGTGCAGCAGACAGCAGCGAGCCCATGGAGATGGACATGAACGAGGAGACTCACTCCCTGGCGGAGAGTGGCCAGCGCAAGAGCCTCCGGCACGCTGCGCGCAAAAAGGAGTGGATCAAGAAAGACAACGCTTTTGACCGGAATGAGGGGATCAAAGGTGGCGAGGAAAGCGAGGGGCTGCCCAATGGCATCCTGATGGGTCCCTTGTCCAAGTCGGCCGAGCGGAACCTAAGCAATGCCTATGGCCCGGAGCAGGCGTTCCAGTGTAGAGAGGAGATTGAAAATGGCAAGGAGATGAGTGATGACAGTGGCCAGAGTGAGTGTGAAAGCGGTGGGCACACCAGCGCCAACTACGTTTACCGGCAGGAGGGGTTTGAGCCTGTGGCCTATGGTGACAACCTGTACGTCTGCATCCCCTGTGGCAAGGGCTTCCCTAGCTCTGAGCAGCTCAATGCCCATGTGGAGACGCACACCGAGGAAGACCTCTACATCAAGGAGGAAGGCACATATGATGATAAGGAGGAAGCTGAGGATTTGTCCAACCCTAACCAGCCCTACACTGCAGAGTCCCGGCCCTTTAAATGCTCCATATGCGAAAAGAGCTACAAGGATCCGGCCACTCTGCGGCAGCACGAGAAGACTCACTGGCTGACGAGGCCCTTCCCTTGCAACATCTGCGGCAAGATGTTCACGCAGCGGGGCACCATGACACGGCACATGCGCAGCCATTTAGGGCTCAAGCCCTTTGCTTGCGAGGAATGCGGGATGCGCTTTACCCGGCAGTACCGACTGACAGAGCATATGCGTGTCCACTCAGGAGAAAAACCCTATGAATGTCAACTGTGTGGTGGGAAATTCACCCAGCAGCGCAATCTGATCAGCCACCTGCGAATGCATACCTCTCCCACATAAGCCAAAGACTCCAGAATGAGCTTCCGAGCCCATCCGCAGTGATTTACCTTTCTGTAGACTTGCTGCTTAAGAAGGCAACTCCCCTCCTTTGTTCGGTCATGGGCAGCCTAAACAAATGTAGCTTTAACATTTTTTAATAAAAGACAAATGTAGGTCCACAGCGGAGCTGATGCCATTCACAAATCATTCCCCACCCCTTCCTTCCCACATCTGTGGTGTGGCAAGAAATGCCATTTATTTTTGTGGGTGTTGATTTGGCCACTCTTCTTTTTGATCCCTACACCCAGGTAACAGGAGTGAGGCCTCCTGACTATTGGATGGTAAGTAGGAATGGGGAGAGAAATTACATTGCCCAAAGAGAGATTGGATCAAGTTGGGCTGTACCAACTCTTTATTCACCTCTTGTTGGTACTCCTGTAGTGCTTTATAGGCATTGATCAAGTGTTATTTCCTGCATTAATGAAAAGTGCAAGTGGAATTTGTCATCCACTGGCTACTCTGTGAGCTTTGCCTTTTGTGCTTGTGTTACAATATTAATGTCACAACCAGACTCAATAAGGGCATTTCTTGCCACTCCTTTTTTTTTTTTTTTTTTTTTTTTTTTTTTTAAAGGAACCCCATTTTCTAACAGCCCAAGTGGCTACAAAGTATTGGTTTTTCTGTGCCCAGGGCAGAAGCTGTGGACTGACTGTAACAGGGTTGGCAGCCCCTTTAAATTCTATGGGAAGCTGAGATGGTGATGGGAGGTGTTTATCCTTCCCCGTGAGGTGGAGATGGTTAAAGCAGTCTACCTAGGTGTGTGCCTAGTAGTGTTTCAGATGGCAACACGTTTTTTCCTTTTTGGGTTTAGTCTTTAACCTTGGAATACCTAGCCACATGCCTCATTCCTCCTCTTCACCTCTGCAGCCTCACCCATGACTGAACAGGGGTGTGGATGCCCTGGGAATTTCTTTCAGTGAGCAGGGGGTCGTCTTTACTTTTCTAGTAGTTTAGTATGAATATTCTTTGCTTAGCGGTACTTGTTTTATTAAAGGAAAAACCATTGTAATGTTTATGTGAATGTTTGAACTGGAAGGTCTGAGGTTAATTCTTGGGGTGGGTGGGGTAGAGAAGGGGTTTGATGTAGGTTGGACTTGCTACAAGTTCCTTAGGTACTTTTTTTTTTTTTTTTTTTTTTTTTTTTTGTTTTTTTTTTTGTTTTTTGTTTTGTGTGTGTGTGTATGTATGTTTTTAGCTTTCCTCCCTCACTAAAGAGCGAGTCTGTGTGAACAGACCCGTTACCTTGCTACCTCTTGAATTCATGAGAACAATAAGATGGTTAGTGAAAGATTAGGCAGGTTTTTTTTTCTTTTATTGTAAGTAAATGTATAAAGTAGAAGCTAAATTAAAGTCAAGGGATTTTTTACCACCCTGTCCTTCCATCAAAAGTCAGCTAGAAAAATGTTAAAACAAAGCACGGCCAAAGACAAAAAATTGTTAAGCCAGAGACCCCAGTGGATAGATGCTTAGAATGGTTCACTCAGCAAACTCTTGGCTTCTTGAAGTCACTTTTAGATAAAAGGAAGGAAACTTCTTAGAGCTTCTGGGCCCTTTCCAGTTTTGTTTATTGAACCTGGATGCTATGGAAAAAAGGCCCCTTCATCCTCCATTCTCCCGGCACATCTGGGTCAATGTGTAATCACCTGGCAGGACAGAGGGTGAGGGGAATAGCAGCCTATAACTTACTAGAATCCAGAGTGCAATAAGATGGGGAGGAGGGGGAAAAAAACCAAAGTGTTTCATATCCTCCCTTTCAGAAAATTTCTCTCTCTCTCTCTCACACACACACACACTCTCACACACACACACACACACACCCCAAAATGAAAAAAAGCAACAAAATGTTTTTGTAACATCTGCCTAAGACATCACAGCCAACAGCTGCTATTGGTTTAGGAGAAAAAAGAATTTAGCCTGCCAATTCTTGGCCCCTTGACTTTGTTGGCATGCCCTTGTGGAAAGCTATGACTTATTTCAAGCCTCCCATGACTGGTGGAGTGTGGTGGTAAAAATTCACAGCCAGTAGAATCATCTTCTGAACTGAGTAAGGTTTACACACTCCCCAACCATCCTGGCTCAAAACCATTGTCCTTTTTATTCCTAGGGTTCACTGAACCCTGCATGTCGTCTTCAAAAAAAAAAAATAAACTTTTTATGTTTAGACCAAAAAAAAAAAAAAAGACAAGTGAGCATGTTCTGTTAAAACAAAGTAATATAAAGCTTCATTGTCACTCGGGTTTTTCTGTTAAGATAGATTAGTCCATAAGTTGTTTCTGGGGTCATTTGAATAAACTGAGGAAACTAGAATCCAGGCTCCATGTAATAGACAAAACCAAACCTTGCTGAGCCTTGGCCTGGTATCACGTTCCACGGAACACTCTTGCCCCCTTCCCCCACCTTTGACCTCCCCACCTCTTCTCACACAACCCCGGTTGTTCTAGTGCCATTGTTTTGTTGTCCTAGACTCTGTCAATGTGAGTCAAGGGGCACCAGTGGGAGGAATGTATCTCTTGATTAGTGTGCTGGGTTTCAGTGTCTTTAGCATTTCCATTAAAAAAAAAAAAAATCTTCCTCTAAGACCTTGCCAAACCCTCCTTGAAACATTTGAATAGTGAAGGCCTCATCTATCCACCTTCTCCTCAGAGAAGGCTTGAGCTGGGCCAAGGAACACCAGTGCTACGTTAGCATCTAGGATTTTTTTTTAATTCCTCCTCTTCCACTTTTCCCCCACCATCTAAAAGCCCTAAGTGGAAATGAATCCCGCATTGGTTTAGCGTGCAGACCAAGAAGAATACTCGTTGCTACTGGATGGCTAAGAAACCACCAGTCCAGAGTTTCAAAATGATTTTTTCAGCTCTTTCGTACAGGAACACACAGCTGTGGATGGGATTTGCTCCTTGCATTGTTGGGCTTTGTTTGTTTGTTTGTTTGTTTGTTGTGGTGCTGCAGTTTGCTGAGCTGCATCTGTCACGCATTCCCAACTCTCTAATGTGTCAGTGAGGACTGTCCAGGCTCTAAATTCCTAGTGCAAAGCTGGCAGTGGGGACAAGGTGTGTGTGTGCGTGTATGTGTGTATGGGCAGAATCCAGCTTTAGGAAACTAGCTCAAGCGACAACTTACTGAGCCAAAACATGGAGTAGCCCAGCCATACAGAGAGTACTAAGAGCTAGGCATTGTTATTGAGCAGATACCCCCACTCCCTCTTGTTTGATTAGACTTACAGGCATGTGTGGTGGGTGTTTTTGTCCCCCCGTTCCCCCTTCGGCCCTGGTTTGTTTCTTAAACCTTGAGAATCATTTTGAAGTTTCAGGACCCAATGCTATATTTTTTTTTAAAAGAAGAAACTCCTTTTTTTAATTTTATTTTTCTCCCCTCAGCACTTAAACAATACGACATAAAGTCTGTGTACAGCAAGAGTATTGTACAAAAGGAAATTTTCTTTTTCAAGTAGATGTGTAGAGGTGTGTTCCATAGACTGAATAGAAACAACATTTTCCAAATTGTGACAGTAATAATGGTAAATAACTAATAATACTCAAAACTTCAGGGACTGTTTGAGGCCTGCTTGGAGGCCTAGACACTCAACTGCATTTATACGACATAGTATTGTATCAAACATGTTTCTGTATTTTAATGAGAAAGCAAAACACTAGTTTCATATTTAAGATTTTAAGAGTTTTAGGGTTGGGGGGGGAGGGAGTTACATTTTTAATTTTTTTTTTTATTTTGTTTTTTTTTAAAGATACACAAAGAGCCTCAAGAGGAATAAAACAATTTAAAAACAAAATAATAGAGGCCAGGCAGCTTAAATATATGCGTTAGTCACTTAGTTCCAGAATGTTTTCGGAGTAACAGGATAAAATAGCAGAAGTTGTATAAAAATAAAAAGAGCTCATACCCAAATTCACAAAACTATTTTTTAAACCAAAGCACATTTGAATGAGTATGGAACCTCACTTGGCTCAGAAAAATACTAATATATTTATCTCATTGTTTACATAAACTTTTACAGTTTCAGACCTCAACAGATCTAGGGGCCAGTCAAAATTAATCTTTGCTTTTTCCATTGGTTTGTCTTTGAAGGCTATGGCAACATTTCTTAAACTAGTAGCATGCAAAAAAAAAAGTCATTTATGAAACAAACTGCATTCCAACACTACTTAGGTTTTGGGAGATGTAATTAGGGAAGTGGGTTTTTTTTTATTTTTTTGTTCTCAGAGCCCATAAGAGATACTACATCAGCAGGTTTATGTTCAGTGTGGAATCTTTGTTGAGAGGGTGGTTTTTAATGCTTCTGATGTTCCATTGCAAAAAGGAAATTCCAGAGTCTATCATCAACAATTAGGGTAGAATAGGCCTCGGATCTGTGCCAATGGGAAATGGGTGTAGAAAGAAGTGATCAGTTATTAGTCCTAAATAGCCTGACTCTTCTCTGAGGGTCTGGCTGTGTTACCAGCAGAGTGGGGAGAAATGAGAGAGACCCTAGAAAAGAGAAGCTAAAGCTGCTCTATCCAGTACGTTTCCCTAACATGGCCACAAAAACTGGGCTAATCTCACATTCTATCTCCTTATTGGGAGCTGCCAAAAAAAAAAAAAAAAAAAAAGCCAAGCCCTGCGCCGTGGGATAGCTGGCAGAAGCCACAAAGACCACAGGAGACACCAAAGAGCTCTTGCCACGCAGCTTCTGTGAGTCCTTGTTGCTGTGGAAAAGAAGGGAAAGTGAAACTTTCAACTGGCCCTCTGCTCTGAATAAAAACTATTGCAGAGACCACAGAATTCCCTGTTGGAATGAAGAGGCCAACTGGGTAGATTTAATGGTCTGGATTGAGGGCAGCAGTATATTGTACATATAGTGTTCTTCCGACATTCAGTATAGTACAGAAGCATGAGCCAAACTGGACTGTTTTAGCCTTCTGTGATAGCTCTACTAATTCACTCCAAACCTTGATATCTTGTGTAGAAAAGCCCAGTCAAGACCCTTATGGAAACATATGTTTGAGTTGCATGTTAGAATAGTCTAAAGATTGCCAGTGATGATGGGTTGTTAAAATACCGCTGAAGCCAAAAAAAAAGCTGAAAAGGCTTCCCACCCATAATCTTGATTCTCTCTCTTTTTAGTTTATAAAATTTGACACCAGTGCCACCTCAGACATCTGAGGTAGGCTGATGGAAAATGAAATATTAATTTTGCCTGGTCTTAATATCTAACAAAGATGGTGCAAACACTATTTGACAGTGTTGTTTTTTTGTATCAATATGTATGTGCAGTAATGAATGTATTTATTTCTCAGATTCTGTATGCACAGTTTTGCAATGAAATTCAGAACAGTTGCAAACACAAAGATGTGTCCACAGGGTCTTCTCTACAGGATTTCAAAAAGAAAAAAAAAGAAAAAAAAAAGAAAATATATTAAAAATAATCTCAGAGACTGTCAGCATAGCCATAAACCATAACCTGTGAAGACAATACAAAGACTGGACTTTTGTAGCTTTGCATAGAAGAGGAATTTATGTTTTGCTGTATTTAAATGTTTCCCAATTATGTCACTCTTACAATTCCTGTCTTTATTATTGTTTCCCTCTCTCTTGTATGTGGAAAGCATTGTTTTCAAACAGTGCAGGTTCAATGTCTGAGTTAGCAGTATTTTACCATGTTGCTTCAGTTCTGAAATGCAGGAGTGTGGGGCTTGGCAAGGAAACATCCAGGTCATCTGGTAAAGCAAAACCTATGATTTTTGAGATGATAGCTGGCAAAATGTGGAGAGAGGTAAATGTAGATGGAGGAAGGATGGTCTGGCACTGCTGATTGGAACTGCTGACTGATTATTGCATTCCCCTGCCTCTCCAGACTGCTTTTATACCATCTCAATACTTGCTGGATAAGCATTGAGGATCTTCAAGGCAGGGAATTGGTGCCCAAGATAACTGGAAGAAGTCTAATCACCAGCTGTAGCCAAAGAGAATCCTGGCATTGTGATATGATTTGCAATTTAAATTGATGCACTGAATTCACTGTACCTGTGTGGAGTCCAGGATCTATGTAAAACATAGGGCTTCATCAGTTCAGTCATACAGCTAACAATCAGAGGTAAATGGATGCTTGTTGAAGATTGGACCGTAATAGTTTTGGTTTTAAACAAAGAAGCCCTTCCAATCAACAGAGCTGGGCTTAAGACAAAAGGAATGTTTGGTATGATGATGGAGGTAGACCTCAAACCTAGAATAGGTCCACAGCAAACATAGTGCATGCAAAGAAACCCTTGATAAAGCAAGAGAAGGACTTCTGCAAAGGAGCTTTGGGATAGTGAAATTTAACTTTTAATAGTAAATATTTACTAATGATTTATTTAAATGGAATAGTTTCAATAAAATAACAAAAGTCTTCATTCTCACAAAACTCTTCCCCTTCACAGACTCAGTCTCGATCCATCCCTATTCCTGTTCTCGAGAAACAAAATGTCAAAGTCCTGTTCACTTAGTTAACTAGCTTGTTACAGAACTCCTTGTTTTCGAGACTCTCTAGGAACAGGATAGGTAGGCTGTGTTGAATGTCCAGGCACTTCCTTTTCCAGCATTCCCTTGTTATTGATCAGGGAGAGAAATTGTATTTTTCTCACTGGTTTCTGGAATTGCCCTGTGAAACTAGCTGGAATTGCATCTTTCCTTTTGAAAGAAGATAGGGCCCAGAGCTCACTGAGATCTTTCATTGGGTATTTCCAACCCAAGTAGAACTTTGAGAGGGACCTACGTGACAGGAGCGATCCCAAGTCCTGTGTCCCATGCAGACCTGCTGTTGTCTTAATTTTCCTTACTGTAACTTGCCATTCTCATAGATGCTTGGCCATGAACTCAGAGCAGGAAGTGGTTTTGTTAGATTAACTCCACCCCACTTCTGCCACATCCTTAGGCACCAGTTCCCTTGTCCTATTTTTTCCCCCTTGAGAGTATTTGTCACACATTTTGTAGCCCAGTATTAACCATGTGTGAGATTGGAGGGGCTGATGCTTATTGCATGTTCCCTACAAGATGGCATGGGGAAGGTTTAGAACAGGGCACCACATCCTGCTACGTGTGTTGATGGCATTGGGGGAACTTTATAGGTTTTGCTTTTACCAAACTGCTGAAAGTTTTATAAATATCATTATTTACAAATAGCTGATCATAGCACCCAGGATTACTGTTCCTATATAACTTCTCAAACAGCTTGGATCGACTGAGAACATCTTTCCCAATGGGAGAGAGGAGGGATTTTAAACAAAACAAGAAAAGGGAAGTTGCATTATCTCCTTTTTAAGCCTTAACTATGTCAGTCCAAGAGACCTGGACGTTTCCTGAGGAGTTACCGACACTCCTGCAATGTTCTGTTCATGTCCTTCAAGAGCTTGAATTCAGGTCAGAGTCGCATACTATTGTGGCTCCAACACAAGTGTCATATAAAAAGATACAGAAACTATAATATGATCTCAGCATTCAGAAATTTGCAGTCTTAATGTACAGTGATAAGAAACTGTTATTTTATGAACTTTTCATTAAAAGCTTGATTGAAAATTATCATTTGTTTGGACTTGACCTTTTTCCCCCAGTATAGCTTATATCTGTGCACACCTATCCCAAGGTAATATCATTCATGTTTAAAGACGGCTTTTTGCCCTGCCGCAAGAAGTAAAATGCTCAACTGTGGTGTCCCCACTGCAGCTGCATAGTGCGTGTATATGTGTGTGTAGATGCCCATGCCATGCTCATTTAAAGTACAGGAAAAGATTTAATTGCACTAGTAAGGGCTAGACCCAGGCCAAGTATGGGAAAGCCTGTGCATGTTTATCATACCCCATAGCCACTATAAAAGCACCTTGGTCCTGACCTTTCCTGCAGGTGCCCTGAGCAAAGCAGGGTAGAATTGTCTGCTATGAATAAAGGTGAAACGCTCAAACTCCTTTTCATTGGTGTCCTAACAGAAATTCGAAAACTTGATCTGCAAAGAGATTTGTGCACAGGCCTACTGCTGCAGCACGATCTTTGCAAATTATTTTCACGGTAAATCCAATGGTCCAGATACACAATGAGGTGCATGCTATCTAGCACAAGCCACTCCTAGTGGAATTCCAGGTCCAAAGTCTCAGTTACCCAAGAGTATACCCATGTGAATCTGGAGTAAATCCTAATTTACCTTTAGGTAAATTAGGATTTACTACAGATTCACATGGGTGGAACTAGTGACAAAACTTGGGTTATATTTATTTTAGATTTCCACTGACAGGCATTGAAAGCCAAAGGTATTTTATTAATGAATCTTTCTGAAACATTAACTATGATTTTAGTAAGAAATGAGCTCTTTCTGAACTGCATCTCCTGTTTGCCATGGAGGGAGGATGGTTTTGTTTCTAACGGCTTTTCTTTATTAACTGGACTTATCTGGTTACTTTCACCAACACAATATAAGACCCAAACTCAACATTTAGTGATGGCTTCCTCTGTCACATTGCCTAGCACAACATAGTTTTGCTTATACTCCCACTGGAGCATGCTGAGATGCACCATAGTAACACTGGCTTTGAATGAGTATATTTCATCTTTTAACACAATGCTGACTATATTTTAAAGTGGCTGACTGAAAGAGCTTCAAGTTTAGTCAGTTTTCTGGCAGGCTGCACAGTCAGTGGTGCTAGTAAGAAAACCATTTTTATTTGTCCTTGGAGATGTTTTCCCAAGCAAGGTTAAAGAGGAGGACAAAAATGAGCAGGAAAACAGATGAAGAATTGCAGAAAAAGCAGCTGTTATTCTGCAGTTCAGATGTGGTAATAATGAACCCCTACTCTTCTACCCTGGGGATCTTCTATTTGTTGGTGTATCCTCCTGTTTGAAAGTTCACTCCTCTGTGGTGTGAGCAGTTTGCAGCAGAGCTCATAGTTGCATGCACTGCTTTACTTTTTTGCAGTGGTGAGTTCCTTTTAATCCCATAAAATCCTATAAATACAATACAGAACTGCATGCATAGGTTACAGCCCTGAAATTCCATAGATAGCCCCACTTTATATCCATGGGTATCCATATCTGCAGATGTGAATGTGAATATCTGTGGCTCATTTTTAGAGATATGGATGTACATACAAATTTTGTATCTAGAACCCTGAAAATCAGTGGATATCCATTTTATATCCCATGGTAGCCGCATCCATGGCTAGGTCCAACTGCCTATGGAGCAAAACACTGTAGCACACAGCAGCTTTACACTCCAGTTCAGGACACAAAGAATACCCTCGCTGTTTGAACTGCATGGGAATGTACCCTCAGTACCACAGCTCTATTTTTATTTCTTCATTCCCCCCCTTCATCATCATCTCCTTTCGTCTACCCTCCTCATCTTAAAAAAGTAAACCAGTAGTGCTCGTCAAATGTTACAACTAACCATTCCTCCATTGGAAAATGCTCCTTCATCAAAAATCAAAGCTTTCTGCGAGCATGTGGTTGATTTTTCACAGTTTTCTTTTGAGGAAATGACAGATTTTATTGAAATCATCTACATTGTCTTAGTCCAAATGGAACACTTCATTTTGCAGGCCTTGCATCAACATTTTTTGTACTCTGTCACAAATGAAAATAGAAAATGTAAAAATCAAAATTGGAACAAAACATTTCAATTTTACCAGTATCAAATTCAGTTTCCTGAATGAAATTTTTCAAAATTTTTGTTTCAAGGGATACTTCAAAGGGGTTTTTTGTTTTGGTTTGTTTATTTGTTTTGGTTTTGGTTTTGCTCTCGTTCTAATCTTCAGGGCTTGACAAACCATGGCAAAAACCACTCGCCAGCCCCACACTGCGCATGCTCAAGACCCGCACTGCGCATGCGCGAACCGCCGGTGAATGGGGCGACCGGCTGAAATCTACTCGCCACAGGCGAGTAGATAAGCGGATTTGTCGAGCCCTGCTAATCTTGCACCGAAGAGACACTTAAGGAATTTCCTGCAGAATGGAAGTTCCAATTTTTTTTAAACCAGCACAAATAAAATGTATAATTTTTCTAGAATTACCTGTATCTTGTAAGGCTTTATCTATACTGTTCGAGACAAACTGCACTGGTTTAAACTAAAATTTAATTTAAATGGTGCACTCCCCTAATGTCAGTGCCTTTAAACTGGTGTAACCCTGTAACACAATTTAAGCAAATACTTAAGTGCACACACAATAGGTCCATGTTGATTTTAACTAAACAGATTTTAAAATCAATCTCAACTATTGCAATCTTTTTGGCTTTGATAGGAATTAAGTAGTTTGCAAAGCTAACCAAAGAAATCATGTGCTTTCTTGATAAAATCCTTATTCTCCCTCAAGCCTCTCCCCTCCTGCTTGTGTTTTGTCTGTGCAATATAAGTTGAGCCCTGCACAGATACAAAATTTATATCCGCGTCCCTATCCACAAAAATGAGCCGTGGACATCTGCATCCATATCCATGGATATATAAAATAGATATCAATGGATTTACAGGGTTCTAGGTACAAAATGTGAATCTGCAGCCATATCTGTAAAAATGAGTGCAGATATCCATATCTGCAGATGCAGATACACATGGATATAAAGCAGGTATCTGTAGATTTGCAGGACTATAAGTATAAGCTCTTTGAAATGTGGTTTGTGTCTTGGCTGTAATGCACCTAGCACATCTGGGATAGTGTACAAGTGAAGATATAGCAGTTTCAGGTTTTTTCCACTTAGGGCTTAGTATCAGTTATTACCATTATTCTTCACCTTACACTGTATAATGTTCCTCATAGTTGCTTGAACACAGTCAGTTTCTTTCCACCCCATTTCTGCTAATTTCCACACGAGTGCTACTCAGACTCTCTCTCACTTACGCCGCCAATTGGCATCCTCTCTTTACGTCTGGTTGTGTAGTGGGATTTTTGTTTTAAGAATAACATCTCTTTCCTCCTGTGCTGCTGCAGTTCTGCTAGTTCTTCTGTATCTCAAGACTCCAGCCCAGACACACACTATTTCCTTTTCCACAAAACTTTTTCCTTCAGGTCCAGCTGAGTTCTAGCATCATTGCCCCATCGTCTGTCCTGTAAAAGTTAAACCACTTTTATATCCATCTTTAGCTTACTGCCCCTTTCTCATCCACTTCCTGATGACTGCCAGATACCTCAGTTTGCTTCTGCTTATGCTATCGCTTCTCATTGTTAACTTCTTTAAGATTGTGTTTCTATTATAAACCTAGTTTCCCAAGAGCGCTTCCACAGTGTTGTTTGTGGCACTAAGATACCTGAATTTACCATTTTAACCAATATTTCTTGTTTCCCCATCGCTCCCTAGTAGAACACTTCCTTACATCTTCTTTCCTTGAGTCTACCTCTTCAGTGATCCTTACTCCTTTCCACTATTATGCTTCACCTTTCCTCGTGTAATTCTTCTTTTTCAGGGTGGCCTGGATGTGATCTCTTCTTATGTCCAGACTTTACTTGGTTAGAACTGAGCGTAACTCGTTATAAGTACACATAATTTTAGTACTTGCAGTGCACCTAAACTCAGTGCAGTAAAGCAAAACCTATTCATCTTGCTGCTTTCTTTTGGTCCTGATATTGTCTCCAGATGCTAGGAAGAGAGGCCAGCCTTGTAAGTAAAATTCATAACAGCTAGAGAAGGAGTTGGTAGGTGGTCTCTGTCATTCCTTTGCTTTCATGCCTCTAGTCTTCATTTCCTGCTTGGCTGCAGAAAAGAGAGTAAGGTGGGTGTTGGAAGGAGAAGCATCTGAGCTCTTCCAGAATGCCACAATGGGGTTTTGACAAAAGGATACTATACCATGGAAATCCCACCACCACCATCTCTCTCTCTGTCTGTCTTTGGCTTGCTAACTTGCTCCTTCTTATAAAGAGGAATTAACTCTCCCCCATCAGCTTCAAACTCAACTTAATGTTAACCAATAGATCATCTTATGAAATAAACCTCAGCCTTGGTACAAAAAAAGAAATCCCTGAGGAGCTCAACTCCGGGAAAGTAATTAAGGCATTTCATTAATTTAGTAAAAGTAGACCCCAGCTCCTGCCCCTTCTGTTAAAAGAGGGGGAAGGAGGATGGCAGGATATAACTGCCCATCATTCCTGCCTCTGTAAAGTGGGAGTGTTCCAGGCAGGCGCTGGCAAAGCATGCGTGATGGGGTGCACTTTTATGGTGTTCCCAAAATGTTCACTTTACTCTCCTTCTCTGCCACACCCTTTACAGTATATAGCAGCTATGGGAAACCTAGGCTAGTGAATGGGCTGCTTGAGTGGCCCCCTCCTTCATGTCAGCAGGCCACAAGATTGTTGTTAACCAAGATGCAGTTTTGCTAATTGCACTTGTGTACCTAGAATTTGTGGGGTGTGCTGTTGAAGCATAGCAGCACTTTGAATGGTTGCAGAGAGAACACATGGCTCTCACAGCCAATGTTATGTATAATCAGTGCACACCTCACTTCACGTGCGTGTCACTTGTGTAATACCAGTAGGGAAAAAAAACTACCTGGACAAAAACCAGCAGAATCTGGCAACCTTGCTTGTGGACAACAGTAAACAAAATGTTTTGTGGGCCACAGGTTGCCCACCATTTGTGTATAGGCTATGGATGTAGACCAAGGAATGTGGTCATACTGCCCAACTTTTTGCTCGCTACTGAACAAGAGGCAGCTATCCTGCCTTACAACTGTGTGGACCCTTCCTCTGCACTGCCCTAGTGATTATGTGTCTTATGTGTGCTACCATAGCACGACTGATTATTCAAACAGCAGAGAGGTATTGGCTGGATAGATCTAGCTGTGGGGCAGTGGAGAGGTCTGAGCTCTACAGGAGAGAATACATGCTGGTACATATCACAATTCTGAGCTGCCCTGTGGCTGAGCAAGTGGCTAAAATACAGAAAATAAAATACTGGTTTCTAGGAGTATGGCTACCTAAGGTTCCTCATTGGCTCTTGCTGTTTCCCTGACTGACAACAGCCAGCAGTGAACTCCAGCAGTTCCCCATGCCCCACTAGCAACAAAAGACAAACCAGGAGGGTTGCACAACCAGAGCCTGAACTATATTTTCCAGGGCTTAGCTGGCATAGCCCCTCCTTTTTCCAGCACAGCTGTTTTCCATCTATGCTCAGGAAATGTGCGCTGTTTTTTATTCCCAGGGCTGGCATTACAAAGCAATCATGGCCAAGCTGTCTGGGTGGAATGTGCCACAGGGTAACTCTGGATTATTAAAGCAAACACAATGCAAAGATACAGGTCCAGGTGAGGCAGTGTCAATGAACAGACACTCAGATGAGGTGACCACAGGCAGGATCTTTTTTCTTGGGTGTGGTATCCAGTCACCCTCTTTCCCCACTGTTCTCTTTCCCATATTGATACAGCTCCTTTCTTTGTTACCAGATTATAGGAACATACCATTAAGGCTGAGAGGTTTAAGAAGGCATGTGCGTTGTCCGCTGACCCTATGTTTAAGTCAAACATAAGGCAGGGCAGCGGACCACCAGTTGTGTATGTTCAAAGTGGCTCTGCTGGGTGGAGAGTTTGATAAACTGCAGTATTACCAATTTTCCTGGTATGTTGTGTGCTTGTGTGGCTGCTCAGGAGAGATTGAAATGCCACCCAACTGATTAGCACCCACAGCTATGTTTTGTATTTATGTTGGCGGTGCACATCAAAATTTATTCTGCACATGGATGGAAAAAATCTGCACCTGAATGGAAAAGATTAGTGGGAACATTGAATGTTACCCTTGCCTACCTTATTTAACTTACCATGTTACTGGAGCCAGTTGCCACCTGATGCCTATCCTTATGGTTAAGCAGCCATTACCACAAGCAAGTTCACATCGAAGTAGAGTATGCTGGGACAGAGGAATGGGTGTCATAGCACCAGAGAAGACGAGATGGAACAGGACTTGTTTGCCCAGAGAATCCTGCTGTGTTCCCTGGCTGCTTCCCCCAAAGCCCTGGTAATTAGCCAGCTCTCTGGTTGCACCAACCTGGAAATGAGCTAGTTTCCTTAAGGGATAAGGCAGCAATATTAATACCATATATAATAACTAAAAAGAATAGATGTGCATCAGGGCACAGAATTACAGCTGCTAAGGGAGCTGTACCATGAATTTCCTGACTCCTGTGTGTGTAAAATGTCAGTCTCTGTTTGCATTTGAATACAGATGTGTTATGATAAATGGACTGCAGCAAGGATTTGCGCTGAAGCAGACTTTTAGCAATGGAAATTCCCCTTCATCCTAAGGAAGGGACCATGCAAACAACCATGCAGCAGCCTCCAGAAGGCTCATCTCATTTGTAACCCCGCATCACAGGGCCAGAGGCAGATGCTTATAAAGCAAAGCAGCTGGGC
Organism: Rafetus swinhoei; assembly: GCA_019425775.1. Taxonomy (NCBI): domain Eukaryota; kingdom Metazoa; phylum Chordata; order Testudines; family Trionychidae; genus Rafetus; species Rafetus swinhoei. The sequence goes on along the minus strand of CM033425.1, from coordinate 13,329,991 downwards.
ACTGTGATACTCTCTCTGCCTCCTGCAGTTGCCATCCAACAGTGGTTGGGGGGCAGGGGCAGAGAAGCTGAGGTCCACCCTTTCCCAATTTTGGCTATCAAATTATGTTAACACAATAAGGGCTACTCAAAACTGAGAGAAGCCCAAAGAAGAGCAAGCCTCATAGGCAGCAGTGTGCTTTAGCAAGTTGTTGGCTTTTAGGGGAGGTATTTTTCATGTAGGGAGGAAGATAGCAGGAAGCTGTGATCACCTGGCAAGGCACCTGAATCCAGCCCTTCAAATACATCCTGCTCTTGCAGTCTTGGGGCCCTTGTGAGCACAGCATGCCACCTGTGCAAAATTGGCTTTGTGATGCAAATGAATGTCAGGAGAACAGAGGAATGCAAATTCTCACTTTAACCTGTAACTTACCTTGGCTTCAAATTAGTGCAAGACACTGGTGCAAGGTACATAGATTACTGGTTTATCCTAGGGTAGTTATACCATTGGCCAATAGCCAAGAGCCTATTCCATACGCTGCCCTCATACCAGACCTTTCTTGTAGTCTATTTAAGGGCAGAGTGGTCTGGGGCCTCTTGCAGAGCTGCATGCACACAAACATGCTTCATAGACTAGAACTGTGCTTACTCTCCAACTACACATTTCATTCACAGCTGTTGGGGTCTTTGTGCTGATAGATATTTGGCAGGGGATTTTAATATGCCTGCTTCCCGAGTTTCTTTACTGAAGCACATTTACCTTCCAACCCCCAACCCAGCCTCTATGAACACTGGTCAGCTTGAATGCTTACCACTGTGGTATGGGAATGTCTCTTGGTGCTTTGACAGTCCATCCACTCAAACTCCAGTTCTACTGTGCCTGTGCAAACTGCCTCCAATCCAGACTGTGCCCAGCAGGGTCCAGTTCCACAGATTGTAAATGCCTCAGCAGAGGGCAATTCTGTTCTTTGTTAGTACAGAGCCTAGCTAGCACGCTGGGGCCGTAGGTGCTACCATGCTACAAAAACTAAACAATAATAATGTTGGAGGGTAGTCACCATCTGACTTCTAACTTACTTTTGACCACTGCTGTGCTGCTGTCAGAGAGTTGAGGTTTTGTCTGCACTTAAATGTTACAGCTTTACTCAGCCAGTATAAAAATTACACTGGCAAAAAAGAAAAGCCTTACACCCATATTCTACCCTTCCATAGGAGACACAGATCCCACCCATGGCCTCATGCATGCTCTAAGTGGCAAGCCTTCCCGTCAGCATGGCCCCTTCACACCCTAGGAACTTGTGAGGCAACATTCTTAAGCAACAAAGAGATGCGTGACAAAGTGGTACATAAAATAAACTTGTTAAACCTTTCCCCCAGCGATCACCATTTCTGAGGGACTCTAATTTGCCTTTCCCCCCAAATCCAAGCACTTTTAATATAAACCCATGTCCCTCATTTTTCAAAATTACTTTTATGTTCCCATTTTCTTTGCATGTGGAGTTTAAGGGGGAGCAGAGTTGTTTTGGTGCCAAAGATCAATGTTTCATATTTTATATCTGTAGTTTAATAGAAAAAAAAGTATCTTTTTAAGAATAGCTTTAGCAGGACTGCTTTAGCTGTGAACACACACACACACACACACACACACACACACGAAATTCCACTGGTCAAGAGTAGCTGTAAAAAAATTAGTGCCTAAACATTCTCGCTGTGCCTGGGGAACTGGGAAACAGGCTGTGAACAATGGTCAGAGGTCTCTCTCTCTCCCTAAAAACAGCATTAGAGAGAGGAGTCATTTATAAATAGAAAAGCAGGCTGAAATGTCAGGTTTCTTTTCAAAGCGGGATGCCATTCAAATGCTTCTTAGACTTCCTCTGCAGCTTCCCCCCAGTCAAATAAAAAAGCGTAGAGATTCATGTGTAGAGCCATCCTTGACTAATGGATTTCAAAATGTATAATATGTCAGTATAGGGACCATATCATCTAGAACTTTAAAGGTCAGATCCTATGAGTAGCTCACAGCAAGCTGCTTTTAACCTTTCATAATAAAACAGGCTATCCCTGAGATCTTCTGCACCATATCAGAGTTCCCTGAGTTCTCTCCTTGCTTGTTCTATCTGACCAAGTTGAATGTCATTGGGGAGGCTTATGGGGAATGGTAGTACTTTTTTTTTTTTTTCAGTTTGAAAAAAGAGCTGCTAGAGAACACAGAGTCCTCATACCCTGAGTGCATCTGAAGCATAGCACTGGAAGGGACCTCAAGAGGTCACCTAGTCCAATGATTTTCAAAGGTGGGTTGCTACTAGGTAATACTGGCAGGCCTATGATGCTTTCTTTATCTAAGTGTCCATAGCCATGGAACCTTGCAGCTCTCATTGGCTGCAATTCGCGGTTTCCAGCCAAAGGAGCTTCAGGAAGCAGCATGGCTATGGACATATAGATAAAGCGTCATGGGGGATGGACCCACAACTCAACTTTGAAAACTACTGATCTCGTCCAGTTCCCTGCACTCAAGACAGGACGGAAAGGTGCCTTTCTGAAGACACAAATGTGTGAAACATCAAATGAGTCATGAAAACCAGAAACATTGTAGTGGAGATGCCCTTACACAGAGCAGCTAGATAACATTATGTCCTTAAAAGGTAGCTAGGCAGACAAGATGAAGGTGAGTTCATCCAGGTTGTACCTCCCTATACCTTCCCGGTCTGGCACCCTTGGGATCTGACAGGTCTTGAACCAGGGAATCTGCCAGACATGAGGAGGTCAATGACAGCCTCTCTGCTGCCACCAGCTGTGGGGCTCCCCTCCTTCTCTGAGCTTAAGTGTTGCAAATGAGCTATTTGTGCCACAAATCTGGAAGCTCTGTGATAATGGGGGAGGAGTTGCCAAGCAGGGGGCCAGATTTTCCCCCATGAGTGCTCCAGACTGCGAGCACCCACAGAGATGCTGGATCACAGATGGTGCTGGATTATAGAAGTCCAGACCATAGAGGTCAAACCTGTATTTTTTTATTGGATTGGAGTGGTGAGAGAGACACAAACATGTCAGCTACACAGAGCTCTTCTTTGGGCAAAAAGGTAACGGCAGCCTGCAATTCATCAACAAGAGCCGCTCCTGTTGCTAACCCCAGTGGAGCTGAGTGGGTGTTAGCAACCGCTGCAAATTTTTCAAAAGTGTCCCTAACAGGGTGGACTTTAGGGCTTTACTTGAATTCTGCCCAAGGCGTTCAGTCCTAATACATACAGAGTGTTCCACTCAGCAGCCAGGTCTAGGGGGCTGGGTGCTTTAGAAAGGGATGGCACAAGAAAAAGACTTAAGCTAGTGTTATGTCTTGCCCAAAAGCCTGAGTTACGTAAAAGGAGTCGCTCTTGCTCCATACACATTTGTTGTAATAGTCTGGCCAATCAGACTCTCCCATTTAGAAGGGGGGATGGGTGCGAGCACAAACTGTTGTTACAGAGAGTAGGCAAGCAGTCGGAACCACTCTCCATCACCAGGCCAGCGAGTGGGTCTGTGACTGTAGTTGCCCACTCTGATACCTTGCACTGCAGGGCTGGGACAGCTGCAGAGCAAATGCACATGGTCCCTAAGAGGAGGGAGCATGTTATTGCTCAATCTTCCAGATGATTAAAGAGTGGCACTGAAGAGAAAAAGATCCTGTTTGGTCATCAGGGAGCACATGGACCCTGGAGAACTTGTGGGGGGTATGGTGAATGAAAATGGATCCTCAGAGCCCTGAGATGGGTGGAAGCAACAGCTGCTCCTCACCTTTCCCAGGAAAATTAAACACTGGCAACTAAATTTCACTGAACACTTTTAATTGGAGGGATAAATTCACCAGTGCTAATATGGAAGGTACATGAGCACTCACTGCAAGGCCAAACTCTATCCCTAGCACATGCAAAGTGCTTACAGGTACAAGCTTCCTTGCTTTGCCTGTGCACTTGGGTAGCTGAGAGGGTCTGGGGCTGGCCTCACCATGAGGTGAACTGAGGCAGCCGCCTCAGGTGCCAGACTGGCGGTGGGGGGGGAGACCTTTCAAAGTTTTGACCCAAGCAAGGGAGCATGGGGGCGTCATTTGAGCTCCCCGCCTCAGGTGGCAAAATGTTGTGGGCCAGCCCTTGGGCTGGCCACACACTCAGCAGGTGTAATTTACTCCCCAAGCATTGAAGTTTAGCCCAACAGTAGAGAGACGGCCCAAACCAAAATCCTGTCTCAATCTCCCCTTGCCTCATCTAAAGAGGGGGGTTGGAATTTTGTGTGTTGGCCCCACTCTTGCCCAAGAATGACTGTGCTGATTGATTGACTGATATTTTTCCACCACTCCTGAGCTGAGCCTTTGTTTGCCAAGTTTTCAGCCTAGAGCAAATTTTTTACAGTCAAATTATAACCCCTTTGAAAAATAGAAGTTTTTCTGGATATTCCACTCTCACGCCCATTACTCACCTTGTTGTAATGAGCCAGGGCATATGAGAGGGTTTTTAACTACATGGCATCCACTTCCCAAAACTCAGTGACTCTGGTGTGAGCACTCACCTCATTAGTACATTTAATTGGTGCCTTGGCTGCAAATCGCATGTCAGGGATTCTGTGTTCTCAACGAGCCAGTGGTGGGAGACCTGTTCTGAGAACTGTGAGGGAGGAGAATGAAGAAGTTGTCATGTTTTCAGAATGGAAAATGCTAGGATAGATAGGTAGCCAAGAAGCATGCCACATTTCATAGGATCCTTATGACCCTCTATTGAAGTATGATGCACCTCCCATAGAAACCATCTCTCATGTTTTCAGCTCTCAGAATGTTTTACATAAATCCCCAGCTGTAGGTATCACTTGATTTTGTGAGCCTCTCGTGTCTTTTCTGTTTTTAGCACTCATGGCAGCAGACAAATGCCGGAAAACATGACCCTCATCTCAAGTGTAATCTTACGGCTCAAAAACCAGACAGCACATTTTACATTGATACATTTTTAATCCAGTCTTCTGGCTTTTGGAAGCCTGACTGATGATGATCAGGGCTGCAATCCTTACCCTTACGCACATATGAAGGCCAGACCCTATCCTGATGAGCTTACCTTCTGTGAACCTGATCTGCACTTGCAAGGGAAATCCCATTAGAAACAGTGAACAAGGACTGCTCCTGGAGGTAAGGCCTTACAGGATTGGGGCCTAAATTAGACAGTTTACACCTGAGTAGTAGACTTAGCTGGGGAGGAGGGGGGTAGTGTCACATGAGCCTCTCATCTGCAACTGAGCCCTTATCTAGAGTACAAATGCTTTGCCAGTATTGTTAAACAGCCACAGCCCCTTTGTGTAGAGAAGTTTATACTGGCAGAGAGAGTTCTGCTGGCACGGGAATACAACCATACTCAACAACATTGACTATGCCAACAGAAGCACTCATCTGTTAGCTTGGTTGCATCTATGCAGAGGGGTTTGCCGCCATAGCAAAAAGGTTTATCACATCCCTAACCAGTGTTCCCTGGAAGCTGAGCACTCTCTAAAGAGAGATTCAGATGCTGCCCTGCAGATTAGCAGAGCATCCACAGCTGGCAACATGAATTTATATTGGTGGTGCACATTCACATATGCCTCGGTGCACATAACAAAATGTATTCTACATGTGGATGGAAAAAATTAGAGGGAACATTACCCTGACTGATGTAGTTATGCCAACAGAACCGTAGTGTAGATCTGGTCTGGGCCATAATTTAGCCATGCCATACACTCCATGGTTAATGTTCTTAGGTCAGTCCGTATTTCACTCTGCATCCTTGAGCGCTCTACAAGAGGATAGTATTCAGTGACAGAAGGGTGCCAGAAATGGGTCCATCAAATCAGAGACAGATGCAGAGAGTCTTCCCTTTTATTAGTCCAAATCAGAAAAAACAGAATGCCAGGATTGGGCAGCATTCGATAGTAGGAAGGTTTCAGTAAAGCAGACACAACTTGCTACCACTCGACACCTGCAGGCACATATCAAAAAACACCATGTTCTGTTGAAGCAGATGGGAAAGGAAGATAGTATCACCATTATTATCTTAGCTAGCAGCAATGGGATGAGATGAAGTACTCCCAGCACAAAGGAAAGGCCAGATGACATTAAAGTAGTTGTATTTATGTAGGCTCTGATTTTCCGCAAGAGCGTATTGAGTCCTCAGCACTTAGGAAAATCTGGCAGTGATGTTGGGTGCTGAGCACTTAAAAATTTGTCCGCTAGTGCTCAAACACATTGTGTCTGGCAAGCACAACAGCCTAACAATTTAGCCAAGCTCAGTCAGTCTCCACCTCGCTTTTCCTTCCTTCCCACCCTCAATACCACCAGCAAATGACCTCATTAGCTTCCCAAAAGCCAGCTCGAAGAAATGTGGCTTAAGAGCAGCACTTTTATAGGATTTGTAAAATGGTCTCTCCTAAATGAGATGCTTCAACGTCTCAATGAGTAAGGCTACATAAATAACGTAGCTGGAGTCAACATACTTTAAGTTGAGTTACTGTGGGCTCTACTGTGGTGGTGGCGGGGTGTTGATGGCAGACACTCTTCCATTGACTTCCCTCACTCTTCTCATCTGGGTAGAGTAACAGGGTCAATGGGAGAACAATCTGTGGTTGATTTGGTGGGTCTTAACTAGTCCCACTAAATCTATTGCCAGCAGATTGATCTCAGAGCATCAAACTGGACTGTAGTGTAGATGTAGATGTAAGTGTCCAAGAGGCATAAGCTAATGTTCCCTTCCTTTCTAAATTACAATCACCACAAGTATTGTTTCACCTGGACATCAAAATTCTATTTACCTCAGTAGAGCTGCTCCCAATTGACACCAATGCCAGCAAGAAAAGCATTAGCATCAAGGGATTAGTTGAGAAGAAATTCGGGGCCTCATCTTTCAATTGAGAATTGAATTGTTGAGAATTTTTACAGAAGGCAGAAAGAGAAGAGCTACAAAAGAATCTTGCAAAACTAGGTGACTGGGCACCAAAGTGGCAGATGAATGTAAAGTAATGCATATTGGAAAACATAATCCCAGCTAGCATGTTGGCATCTAAATTAGCTGTTACCACTAAAGAAAGAAATTTTGGAGTCATTGTAGCTAGTTCTCTGAAAACATCCATTAAATGTGCAGTGGCAGTCAAAAAAGCAAACAGAATGTTGGGACTCTTTAAGGACTGGATAGAGAATAAGATAGAAGATATCAGATTGTCTTAGTAGAAATCCATAGTATGCCCTCATCTTGAATACTGCATACAGATGTGGTTGCCTCATCTCAAAAAAGATATAATGGCATTAGAAAATGGCCAATAAAAGGCAACAAAAATGATTAGAGAACAGCTTCCATATAAGAGACATTATTAAGACTGAGACTTTCCAGTCTGGAAAAGAGATGACTGAATTGGCATGAGTGATGTTTATAAAATCATGACTGTTGTAGAGAACGATAAGGAAGTGCTATTTACTCCTCATAATGCAAGAACTAGGGATCATGAAATGAAATTAAGAGGCAGCAGGTATAAAATAAAAAAGTATTTCTTCACACAATGCACAGTCTACCTGTGGAACTCATTGCCAGAGGATGTTGTAAAGGCAAGATAATAGCAAGGCTCATAAGAGAACTAGAAAAGTTCATGGGAACATCAATGGCTATTAGCCAGGATGGGTAGTGATTGTGTCCCTAGCCTCTGATTTCCAGAATGTGGGAATGGGGCAACAGGGAATGGATCATATGATAATTCCCTGTTCTGTTCATTCTCTCTGGAGCACTTGGCATTCGCCACTGTCAGAAGACAAGATACTTTGGTCTGACTCAGCATGGCTGGTCCTATGTTCTTAAAGTGTTAGGTCCTCACAAGATCCCAGATAGACAGGGCAATTCCCTTCTAGACTACTTGGTGGCACTCTGGCAGACATGGCTAATGACTAATCTAAAAGGCAGAGGACTGCGTACCTCTCACTCAGAGGAGTTTTGTGGTGAGAAGGCAGGGGAAAATGAACCCCTGGCATTTCCTATGCTTGACTTTGGAGCAAGCTCTTTGTAAAGGAGGAAAGGAGGATGCCAGCTACAGATTAATTAACATCTAGACAGTAGACGCCATGGTCTCTCATACACTGGGCCTAAGATGTATGAGATGTATGTCAGGGTGACTTTGTTGCTGAGATTAACATGAGCGTAGAGTCCTCCACAGGCAGGGACTTTATAAGGTGCTTTTAAGCCTCAGTCACTGAAAGGTTTGGTCTGTCAGGGCATGTCCACACTGCAGCTGGGTCTGAGCCTTTCTGGCTAGACAGATTTGCCTGGCTCATGCTAGCACACTAAAAAGAGCAGTGCAGACATTGCAGCACCAATGGAGGAGTGGTCTAATCACCCCAGTTCAGATTCACCTTATCCCTTGGGGGGCAAGATTGGATGATGAGCCTGAGCCTCTATCAGTGCTGCAACCTCCACTTTTAGGCTCACTCCCAAGTGTAGTGTAGACATACCCTTAAGCTCCAGCAGTCAAGAGGAGCAGTGAGCTACCAGGACAGAGCATCAGGGAGGATGTCCATGGCTGATAAAACAATGCAAGAGAGAACAAGTTATTATTTGTGTTCTTCTTTTACCTATATGACCAAAACCATGATGCCAGCAGTCAGTGGATAGCAGAGTCAGAAGCAAACACAGCTGGAGTCATACAGACATAAAAAAGGAGGAAAAAAATCTCCAAGTCCCACCCCCACAATCTCAGCTTTCATTAAAGAAAAGGTTCTAACCCTCCTGGCTTGAAAATGTTACTGATGCAGTGACATCTGTGTCTGTCTGCAGAGATCCTGAGTGGTGTTAATAGCCCAATTTATCTCCATGGGGTCATTAACTCTAAAATCCCCTGCTCTGGGAGGCCAGCAGGAAAGGAGGAAGGCACAGCATCTCCACCTAACACTATGTATGGGGCGGTGGGGGGGGGGGGGCAGGGGTAGTGGTCCTTGGCATTGTCATGCCTGTGCTTCTCCCCAGTGGAAGAAGAGACACTGCTGCAGCTGAGAGCAAAAGGGCCTTTATGGGCAGGAAGGCCCCCACTTCTACTGTCCAGAGTACATTGATTCAGCCCTCTGAGGTGTGTCATGCACACAAATAAACACACAGTCCTTGGCCTGAAGAATTTACAATCTAAAACTGCAACCCCTGCAAAGATTTAAGCACATGCTTGGTTTGGAACTACTCATAAATGAGGGTTACGCAAGCAAAGAGGAAAGGAGTGAGAGAGTGCGGGTGCTGGGTGTTTGTAGCAAGCTGCTGAGCAGTGGAGGGCCAGAGAAGGCTGCAGAGTCAGGCCTTATTTGTCAAATGGAGGCTGACATTTCTACCAGCTATGGGTCTCCAGTGGACTTTATTCTTCCTATAGGCTTTATTTTTCTGTGCCATATCCCTGCATTTTAAATTACCCCATGAGTAATGATCTAATCAAGCAGAATTCCTTTGGTATTCATCAGAATACCAGACAAGCTCTTTGTGGTTAGTGTTATCAAAGTGGATGTCATAAGAACTTTGACAGGATTACCACTGGAATTCACCATTCATTAACCAGACCATTATTTCAAATGTTGGGGTGAAGGGGCTGACTGGTTTTGTTTTTAACATGGAGTCACTATTTGGAGGTGGAGGAGCTCAGGGTGGCATAAAGTCGTGGTGTTGTCTGATTCAGAGATCTCAATCAACTTCCCTGGCAGCCCGGTCATCTCTTTCCCCATCTGCACACCTTCTTTCATCATCTATGTCCCTGATTGGGAAACTATCAGAACAGAGCCACACAGTGGGCCTGGAGAACACACTTCATGAAATGGAGTTTGAGGCTATGACCTAGTGAGAGAGACATGCAGCTGAAACCAATCTGCAGAACTGATCAACAGGCCCATGGATGAGAGCTAACATACTGCAGTCAGGGCACCAATAAAGGGAGCTCTGTTGCAACAAATGGGAAGCCTGTTAGAAACACAAAAGCTCAGATTCAAGGTAAGAACAGGAGGATATTTAGTCCAGAAAAATAAATCCTCCTTTCCTTTTCCCTAAAATCCAAAATGAGATCTTTACTGGAGCCTGGATTGGCACAATAGGAAGACAAAAGATAAACTCTACCAGAAATCACACCCCAGATACACTCACCCAGAAACCTATTCCTGCAACAAACCACATTGCCAATTCTTCCACACATCTACACAAGCGACACCATCACAGGACCTAACCACATAATCCACAATATCAGGAGCTTATACAACTGCATATCCTCTAATGTGATCTATGCCATCAAGTACCAGCAATGCCCCTCTGCCATGTATATTGGCCAAACCAGGCAGACTCTACCACAAAGGATAAATGGACACAAATCAGGTAGCAGAAATGGTAACACTCAAACATTTTAACCTTCCTGGGCACTCAGTTATGGATTTAAAAGTAGCTATTCTTCTACAAAGAAATGTCACTAACCAATTATAGAGATATTTGTCATCTGAAGAAGTGGGTTGTACCAATGAAAGCTCAAGATTATATATATATAGAGAGAGAGAGAGGGAGAGGGGTTAGGTCTCTAAGGTGCTACAGGACCATTGTTGTTTTTTAAGTTTGTTTAGTTACAGACTAACACGGCTACCCCTCTGAGACAATTATAGAGAAAATCTGCAGAACTGAAATTCAACTTCAGATTTGACACTGTTACCCAGGGCTTGAATAAAGACATTAACTGGTTGGCACATTACAAAGCCAGTTTCTCCTGCCTCTAACACCCATATTTTCACATCAAAAGCTATGAATAGGACACATCCAGCCCTCTTAATTATCCTCATTAACATGGGTCCTACAATTGACATATATATATATATATATATTGGTTTCTGTTATTTCTACTCCATTTCATCTGATGAAGTGGGTTTTACGCATGAAAACTCATGATTCTAAATATTTTGGTTAGCCTCCAAGGTGCCACAGGACTGCTATATTGGCCAAGGGAAGGTGTAAAGCATCCACATCAGTAGGAGGCAATGCTGACTCCCGCTATTGCAATGTCACGTCTATAAACAATCAGTTTATAAGGCCCAGACCTGGGTCAGGGCGGGGTGGAAAGACAAAAGTTTACATGGGGTCGTTTGATAACAGTTTAAGGCTCTGGCTAGGTCACAGCTGGGCGGGGCTTGGGTCTCCTCACTGGCAGAGAGCCAACAAGCACAAGGGTTTTGCCCCACAGAGGGAAGCCTGCCACCTGAGGGAGAAGAGTGTCGGGGGGGACGCAAACCCTCCCACTCCACTTTGTCCCAGCCCAGGGCCCTGACGGTGGCAGCACGACAGCAACTGGGTCGGCAGGGATCCGGACCACAACACGCTGACAAGATTTGTGGGTCAGTGGGGATCCAAGCTGCAACATGCTGCCCACCCGATCTCCATCTCCTCAGCGGCCCTGGAGTCGGCTGTCCCTGGGCTGCTTCCTTGTTCCCTATGGGGCCCTACCTGCCTCGGGCCCTCATCTTTGGGGTCAGCTGGGACTAGGGGTGCTGGCAGTACGTTCATCAGTTCTGGCTCTGGCAGGGGCCCAGGTAGCCCAGTCCAGTCATTGGGTCCCAGCGGGGGTACAGGAGGCCTCGGCGGGTGTTCAGGTCATGGCAGCGCTCTCGGTGGTCTGGGCCCGTCGTCAGGGGCTAGCAAGAGTCCGGCAAGAGTCCTGGTGGCCCAACCCAGTCTTCTTGTGGGGCACAGCATGGTGGGCCCTTCACTGCAGAACCTGGAGTTGAGTTTCTGGCCTGTTCGGACACCAGGTTCCACCTGAGCGCTGAGCTCTTATACCTGGGTCCCGCCTCTCTGCTTCCTGTGGGCGGGGTTGGGTGCGTCTGGGCTCACCCACCAAGGGGTCTTAGAGGTGCTTCCTCTTCCAGGTCAGAGGGAGGCCATGTTGCTGGCCTAGACTCCTTACAGAAGGGAAAGATCAAATGTGTAAAAGGAAATTAATATGAAAGCGAAATTTAAGAACAGGATGGTTTTCTATTCAAAGTGTTAAATAGAGTGGCTATCAATTGTCTAGTCTCCCTGCTGCACTCCAGGAAACTTTATATGGTTTAATATAGGTGCAACATTTCCAAACTCTAGTCTCTTCATTGGCATCAGAAAGAGGCAGACAAAAGCACCTTGCATCCAAAATGAAACATAGAAGGCCAAAACAAGAAGTGAGAGGGGAATTCCCTGGAGACATGAAAGGGCATCTCTTTGTTCATTCCTCATGCAGGTAGGTAAGAGAAGAGGCAAATTTAAAGACAGGTTCAGTGCTTTTTCAGTTGCACAGTGCATCCTACCTGAAATAGTTCGTGCAGTCTAGATGCTTAAGAATTTACTTCCATCTGCACCTAGCTAGGATTCCCAGCCCTGAAAGATGACATCCATTGAACAACACTGGATTCCTGTAGCTAAGGCAGCCTGATTGTGCAAGACTAATGGCACGTTCTCCAAGACCACACTTATAGAATCCTGCAAGGTACTGAGAACTCTGAACTCCCACCAAAGGTGTATAATGCCTTTGCCTACTGAGAGGCCTGTCATATCATTCAAAGACACAGAATGCTGTCACCATGGTAGTGTTCATTGGTATTGTGAGAAGTCAGCTGATTTTGGGCTCCTCAGGAGCATTCAGCCTGCAGAAAGAAATATGGCACTGCTTCTGAAGGAAAACATGGACGCTGTGTCTACACTGGCATGATTTTGCGCAAAAGCGTCTGCTTTTGCGCAAAAACATGCTGCCTGTCTACACTGGCGGGGAGTTCTTGCGCAAGAACACTGACGTTCTTGTGAAATCAGTGCTTCTTGCTCAAGAACTATGATGCTCCCGCTCAGAATAAGCCCTCTTGCGCAACTGTTCTTGCGCAAGAGGCCAGTGTAGACAGCAACATGAATTTCTTTGCGCCAAGAAAGCCCGATGGCTAAAATGGCCATCGGCGCTTAAGAAGAGAGCGCCTACACTGGCACGGATGCTTTTGCACAAAAGCACATCTCTTGCGCAAAAGCACATGCCAGTGTAGACGCTCTCTTGCGCAAATACTTTAACGCAAAAACTCTTGCGTTAAAAGTATTTGCACAAAATCTTCCCAATGTTGACGTAGCCGTCGTGTAGTGTACTCAAATGCAAAAGCATTTAGCATTGCTTCCTTCTCTCTCACCTGGTAACCTAAAGGGATAATTAAACCACAGTCTGAAAGCACATTCAGCTCTTTAGAGTTAGACCAACAGGAGTTACATGATTTTCCCCCACCTATTCTCACTGCGTTGTTTTAACACACACACAGAGCTACTCTACTTTCAAACACACTAAAGGAAGTGGAGGCAAGGAAAAGAGACCCCAAAACTCAAAGAAAACTTACAAATTGGAGCCCCAACAGAAAAAGCCCAAAGTTCCCATCAGTCTCTCCCCATCTATTCAACATGAGTGGAACTGTAAAGGAGTTCAACTGCTAGTCTATAACCTAACTTTTCAGTGCTCCTATGGAAAACCTCATGTATTAGAGTCCAAAGCCAGGTGTGAAATTCCTCCTCTCAGCTTGTTCCAGGAATCCATCCATTGAGAAACCATCCCCAGAAGAGGTATTCCTTAGTGGGTAACCAACATAAACCTGGTTTTCAGGCTCACAGCTCCGTTAAGCACACCACTTAGTCTTTGTTGTTGTTTTTTTTAAATTCATGGGGATCTCCCTTAGCTTTTCCTTCAGGCAGCTTGCTCCAGAGGTCCACCCAAAAGGTAAATGAAAAGCCAAAGAAGTGTCAACATTAAACAGAGACGCAACCTAGTAAAACTGCTGCCGATATTCAGGGCCATTAACCACATGCATCTTGCCTGCACAATTTCCAAACCTTAGATGATGTTTAATGTGGAAAAAACTATAAATGTACAAAAAGTTACTTCTAAGTCCAAAACAGAGTTCCCTGCTTATGGTTTTGATGAACGAAGTATGTTGAATTCTGGCAACATGCTTTTGGCACTTCCAAGAACTTTTTCATTAGCTGGAAATTCATGGCATCACAAATCATGGAAGACAGGAAAGATTCCAGAAGACTGGAAAAGGGCAAATCTAGTGCCCATCTATAAAAAGGGAAATAAGTACAACCCAGAAAACTACAGAGCAGTCAGTTTAACTTCTGTGCCAGGAAAAATAATGGAGCACGTAATCAAAGAATTCATCTGCAAACATCTGGAAGAAAATAAGGTGATAGGTAACAGCCAGCATGGATTTGCAAAGAACAAATCATGTCAAACCAACCTGATAGCTTTCTTTGATAGGATAACAAGTCTTGTGGATAAAGGAGAAGTCGTGGATGTGGTTTACCTAGACTTTAGTAAGGCATTTGATAGACTCTGGCATGATCTTTTGAATAAACTAGGCAAATAAAACTTAGATGGGGCTACTATAAGGTGGGTGCATAACTGGCTGGATAACCGTTCTCAGAAAGTAGTTATTAATGGTTCACAATCATGCTGGAAGGCCATAACAAGTGGGGTTCTGCAGGGGTCTGTTTTGGTACTGATACTGTTCAATATCTTCATCAACTATTAGATATCAGCATACAGAGTATGCTTGTTAAGTTTGCAGATGCTATCAAGTGGGGAGGGTTGCAAATGCTTTGGAGGATAGGATCATAATTCAAAATGTTTATGACAAACTGGACAAATGATCTGAGGTAAATATGGTGAAGTTTCATAAGGTCAAATGCAAAATACTCCACTTAGGAAGGAACAATCAATTTCACACAAACAGAATGGGAAGCAACTGTCTAGGAAGGAGTTCTATAGAAAGGGATCTAGGGGTCATAGTGGACCACAAGCTAAATATGAGTCAACAGTGTGATGCTGTTGCTAAAAAAGCAAACATGATTCTGGGATGCATCAGCAGGAGTGTTGTGAGCAAGACACAAGAAGTGATTCTTCTACTTTACTCTGTGCTGATTAGGCCTCATTTGAGTACTGTGTCCAGTTCTGGGCACCACATATCAAGAAAGATGTGGAGAAATTGGAGAAGATCCAGAGAAGAGCAACAAGAATGATTAACGGTCTAGAGAACATGAGCTATGAGGGAAGACTGAAAGAATTGGGCTTGTTTAGTTTAGAAAAGAAAAGACTGAGAGGGGACATGGTAGCAGTTTTCAGGTTTCTAAAAGGGTGTCACAAGAAGGAGGGAGAAAAATTGTTCTCCTTGGCCTCTGAGGATAGGACAAGAAACAATGGGCTTAAACTGTAGTAAGGGAGATTTAGATTGGACATTAGGAAAAACTTCCTAACTGTCAGGGTGGTTAAACACAGGAATAAATTGCCTAGGGTGGTTGTAGAATCTCCATCTCCAGAAATATTTAAGAGCAGGTTAGACAGACATCTATCAGAGATGGTCTAGATGGTGCTTGGTCCTGCCGTGAGAGCAGGGAACTGCACTTGATGACCTCTCAAGATCCCTTCCAGTTCTAGTGTTCTATGATTCTATGATCAGCATAGCTATTTCTTGCAACAGCTAGGGGTATTTCTTTCCAATCAAAGTGCAGGCTAGCTCTAATGTCTACACCAGTGAGGGGCAACCGAGGCTAGTGAATGAGCCATAGGAGTGGGCCTCCTTCATTGCAGTGGGCCACAAGATTTTTGTAACCAAGGCAGTCTCCTGGGATAGGGTAATTTTGCTAACTGCACTTGCATACCTAGAATTAGAGGGATTGCCAACTGACCCATAGCAACATTTTGATTGGATGCAGAGAGAGTGCACGGTACTCGCAATGTTGTGTGCAATCAACATGCACCTCACTTCATGTGCCCTTGCTCTATGTGTCACTTGAGTAATACTAGTAGGAAAAAAATGATGTGGACAAAACCCAGCAGAATCTGGCAACCCTGTGCATGGGCAATGGTAAACAAAATGTTTCATGGGTCACACATAGAACTTCAATGGGCCACATGTGGTCCTCGGGCCTCAGATTGCTCACAACTGGTCTACATTTTACAAGACGTAATGCACTCTCCTCCTCCCAGTATTGCTTTGGGTAGAAAGACCACCAGAATGAGCTGAAGAGACAATAAAAAATGTATTACCTGTCCTATCATGAGATATTGCTCTCACAGTTCTTATCTGCATTTCATATGTAAGTAAAAGCTGTAAGTAAAAAATGCTATTTTCTTCTCTCTCTCTTACTGATGATTTTCAGAAGATTTTCAAGCACATGCCCCAGCCACGTTAAAATTAAGCTTTTAAAACTAAAAAGCTGCATGGGCCACCAAGAATGTTTTAACTCCACAGGAGACAATCTCACCTAAGTCTGGCAGATACATCATCTCACTTTCTTCCACTGTTTGCTGAATAGAGAATCCAACATGCAGGACATTTAACTCAGTGGATATCTTTTGACAAGTCTCATCTAAGAAATCTATTTAATACTGAACAACAACCATCATTACTCCAACTGAGTGCAAGAAATGAACTTATCAAGCTTGTTATCCAATCATGGAAAAAATTAATGAAGTATCTTCCTATTATGCAGTCTAAATTGAGAAACTTTGGGAGAGTAGATTGAAGACACATGAAGCTTAGGCATGCAGAACATCGAATAATCACCCTTTTAGCTTTCTATCATGGGAGAAAGCATTACTCCTTGGTATGGGGTGGGAACCACAGGAGAAAGCTGGAGAGCAGGTCTTTGCAAGATCTTTTTTGTAGGCCAGCCACACCTGAGTAGAAAAATTGGCTTTTTGTGTTCAAGCAACCAGTTACACCAGTTGCTTACATGGAGAAGTGGCATTAAGAAAATGTGGCAAGTATTTGCTTTTCTTATGTGGTTTAGTAGCTGGAAAGAATAAAGAGAGGGAACCATGTGACCTGTCTGTTGCTATGCTAGGACAGAAATAGCAATGATGATATTTCTATCTTAGCATATCTAGCAACCTCAAATGTTTGTGACAGAGGAGTTTTTTGTATTCACCTTCACAAAATGCCCTAAAGCACTGCGATTGTTCAGTGATGGTAATGACCACTATGTCAACCGAATGGGTTCTGCCAGGAGGACCAGATCTTTAGGTGGTATAAAAATCAGTGCAGCTCTGTTGTCCTGCAATCTCCCCCAGTCAGAATGTATTCCAGAAACTTGTGGCTTGTTATAAGATGCATTTGGAGTAGAAACAACTAAGAACACACATATTTACTTCTTCCCCTTGTACATGTACATGGAAACACCACTCCTAGAGACTGCAGCTTAACAGACTTATTGTCAGCGCTTAATGGTGCATAGGCTTCCCCTGTAAGGTTGGATTGTTGAAAGATATGCCTAGCTGAAAAAATTCCATCAGGAATACAGGATTCATTTAAGCATATGCCCCAGAAATTTGCTGAGGCATTACCCCTATTCATATAAAAATGCCACCAATAAATGGTTTATTTTAAGGCAGATCCTGAGAGTTTTCATCATCACTAATAAGGAATAGCTGATTTTATTTCCCCCCCCCCCCCCCCCCCCCCCCGCTGTCATTCATTCAATGAACCAAGTAGATAGATGGTCAAGTGCTAAAGAACCAAGTCTAGCCCTCTCATTTTGAATTATTATTTTGCTGTTAGGGCACATTTTCTGGAACAACTGCCTAACACATGCAGTTATAGCCAGGCCTGCTGATGAAGAAGAAAATGGAGGGAAAAAGGGATACTTGCCTTGGGGGTCAGCAATTTGAAAGGACTCAGGACTCCCAGCTACTGTTACTGCAACAGCTGCCTTTAAAACTGAGGGCTGGTGTGCCACTGTGTACTCCAGGCAGAGCTGAGGACTGGCTGCTCCAGCCCTTCCCCTTCCTCCCAAAGCCCCACCCCTTCTGGAAGCATGGATCCAGGTTCCCCCACCCTCTCCCTCCCCACCACCTTGCCCAGGGCCCATCAGTTCTGTCAGCCCCTCTGATTACAGCTGATGATAACATAAGCATAGTTGGAAAGGGAACCCACAAACAAACTCTCCCTAGCATGAGGTCAAATGAGCAGTTCCAAGAGAGGCAGCAGGAGTCCAATTGTTTGGTTCATTGAAAATGACACTGAACAAGCTATAGCAAGTATACGGTTAGAAGCAAGCCTGCACTGGCAGAGGGATGGACTAGGTGATCACACTGGGCTTCTCCATCTCTGACTTCTAATTAATGCAACACCATGATGTTTTGTCCTGTTGCTATGTTCTGACAGCCATGTCTCTAGCTCCTGTAGAAACAGGAGTATTTCTGAAGGGGTTGATAATGGAATACAGCACTCTGCACCACTAAGCCTCTAGCTTCAAAGCAGCCTGGGAGAATCATGACTGGAAGCTGTTACCATGGAGCCCCTCTGTGAAATGAGCCTATGGAGTCATTCCCATTTCCAGACTACAAGGGTTCAGAGCACAAACACGTTAACACAATGGACCTGAAGGGTCTGGCTCAACTTCCACTGGAGTCAACAAAAAACACTAGGAATCTTGCTTCAGTAGGCACCTGGATGGCTCATAACTAGGATTCTGAGCACTTATGCCAAACACTGGACAGGCACTGCTTGTGCTCCCTCCCGGTGTGGTATGAAGCACATGGGGGGCAGGGGGGGAACACAAGGAAACTTGTGTTGTTGCTGCCCAGGCTTTCTTTGGTGGCTCAGGAAAGGCCATGGGCATCTTGTTAACCTGTAAGATGTTAATCTGCAAGAAGACCCTGTGAAATGAGAAATGTGACAAAGAAGTGTGGTACTGAATAGAAAAAAAGAATGAGTGCACAAAGCTTTGTAACCTGCCTGCCTGCCTGGCCCAGTTAAGCAAAACAAAGTATTTTCTAATGAAACACAGGAGCTTGCAAGCAAATGCCTGCTGCAGGATTACAGTCACTGCTCACTGAATTTTTGTGTGTCAATGCATCGGCCCTTTATACTTCTGGGAATGCTGCTACAGACCAGGTTTGCTTCATGAAGACACTGGGATGTTTAGTCTCTTTCTTTATTTCACAACAGTTCCTGGAAATTTCTGAGTTCCAGGACAGATGCCTGATTTCCTCAGAGCTGCTGCCTTGAAGCTGCATCTGCAGCATTGGCGGCCCTTGTATTTCAGGAATGTGAAAAACTGGCATGGCAAGGTCTGTGATTCAGTCAAGAAGATGTGTCAGGACATGACTGAAGTTAATTAAAAGGGAGCTTAGGAAAGATAACAAAAAAAATTGCAAAACTTCTTAAAGAGCCAATTAATTATTGGTCATGGCCCCACACGCCAGCTAGGCCACACCATGGAATCTCTACCACTCTAACCACTCTCTTAGGAGCAATGAGGAAAGGCAACACATAGATCAGCATTTGGAAGGTATGGGCCAAATCCTTGACGTGCTGCAAATGGGCAAAACTACTCTGATGTCAATGGAACTGCACACATTCACACCAGCAGAGAATTTGGCCCTTCCAATTGAAGTTCACCCTTGGAGATAGTGGGGGGGCCACTGTTGGCAGAAGTGGGAGAAGGGAATTGTAGGAAGAGTGTAAAGCACCATTTACATGAGATCTGGGATTATCTAATGGACACTTCAGTTCATGCACACACCAGAATGCTCTACAAAGCTGATCCTTCATCAAAGCCCAGAACATTTATATGACAGAAAGCAGGCAATAATGGTCTGCCAATATTTCAGTCAAGGGGCTCTCACAAAAAGCACCTCCTCAATCTTTTTCAGCTGCATGCAACAGCAATGTATGGGCTACAGAGGATGGAGAGGGACTTCAGTCCTTTAGGTTCCCAAATGTATTATCTTACAAGCATAATGCAGGTGGAAGGTATATCATATAGCAAACTTGGATTGAGCTCTGCACAAATAGCTTGTACTTCCATTCCTGAGAGTCATGAGGAATAGAGCAATGATTAGCAGAACACCCACCTCCTCCCACGGCATGTGTTTCTATTGGTGGTGCACATCTGCACATGTCTTGGTGCACATAACAAAATTTACTCCACTTTGTGGATGGAAAAATTAAAACATTGCTTATGGGGAACTACATGGGAGATACTCCCAAGGGAAATGTTCCCACAATACTTGGCACTTGGTGCTCTCAAGGGTATTGCTCTGAGCCTTGGGACTAGTCATCTTCTGCAGAGATGATTCAGCAGCATCCACAGGGCATGAATTCCCTTCAATTTTGTGATTGGGTTTTAACAAGAGGCTCCTGGGAATTCCCTCTACCACATCAATGAGGTAGATAGATTAACAAGAACAATAGTGAGACATGGGCTGAAATCTGCAAAAGCATCCAGCATTGGTCTTAATCTGCTCCCAATGAAGTCCTGACATTTTTACCATTCATTTCAATGCCTCCCCTTGCTCCCAGTAGTACTTCAGAAAAACCCTCTGCTCCTGCTGGCCTGTTTAGAGCCAACTAACACAGAGGACTTAATGTCTATTGTGATTGTAAACAGCTTCTCCTCCAAGACTTGCCTGCTTGTCCCCAGTCCCTCTTACCCACTTGGGATTTTTGAGGATGCTCCTGCTTTTTCACTAAAAGGAAGCTCACAGTTCCATTGCAAACTTAGAGCTCCATCATGAGTAGTGCGTGAGCACAGGGCTGAGGGGGGTCAAGCCCCCATCCCTGCCCCTTCTGCCCAAGAATGTCCCCCATGGGAGCAAAGACCCCTCACTATAGGGGCAAGCCTTCTCTCCCCCCCCAACCCCCATGGGAACTTCATTGTCCCGGAGCACTATGGGGAGGGAGGGAAGCATGCAGCCTTCCTGGCCCCGGAGCATGAGTACAAACAGCCACATAACCCTGGTAACACAAGAAGTGGCAGTGGAGGCAGGGCTGAGTACTAATCTGCCTGGTATGTACGCTGATGATGATCAAGCTACTACGATTACATGACTATTTATACTCGCCACAACTCACATCAAGTTCCCGTGAGCATGTGTTCCTCAGCGGGAGAAGCTCACCGGTTAAGGTTAACAGGTTGGGGTTAACCAGCCAGAGCATCCCCCTCCCTGTACCCTGGCCCACCATGGACAAGGGCTGCTCTGGTCAGGCTGGAGCAACTCCTGCCTGTGATAGGCCCAGGTGCCCTGCAGATAGGGGCTACTCCGACAGGCACACCGGAGGGTGTCCTGGCCTGCTCAGGTAGGGGCTGCTCTGGCCGGAGTGCTTCTCCCCATCCCTGCTTTTCCCCTTTAATTGGTTAACCAGTTAAATAATATGTTTAACTGGTTAGCCAATCAAATGGAATTTTACATCCCTAGTGACCATTATCAGAACCATGCTGAGTACCTGCATGGAGACATGCTTGGTTATAGATCCAGAAGCCACTCTTTCTAAATCAGTTCCCTGTCAGTGATTCTTTGTAACCTTAAGAACTCCTGAAGATGGGCTTCAACAAATGCTCCAACTTAGCAGAACCAAGCCCACTAGCACCACATGGGAACACCAGAGCAGCACTGACACAATAGAACATCACCTCCCACATGGCCAGTGCATTTTATTCAACTCCTTGGGTTTTTCTGATCCAAGCACTGCCCCAGTCCAATCCAGCATAACACAGAGAGAGCGGAAAAGATCATAGCACAAACAGCACTGGCTGCAGACTCAAACCTGCATGATGTGCAAGTAGAGCCAAATATGCTGGAGCAGTGTCACAGTTTGCCAATTTACTGCATGGACTGAGCAGCATGCTTGACACACAGCAGCAATTTGCAGATTGTCGGTGGGTTTTGGTTGGTTTCTTTCTTTTGCATTTTCATGCACTAAAAAGAAGAATTCCTCCTTCCACTGCTAGTGATTGACAAGTGTTTAACAGGGGTCCAGAAGGTAGGGGTGTGTGTGTGTGTGTGTGTGTGTGTGTGTGTATGTGTGTGTGTGTGACTGGCACTGCTGTTCCCCCTGGCTGAGGTGAGGGGCCCTCCTAGTGCTGCAGGCCTCACACCTGTTCACACAGCCCTTCCTGCACGTACACCTTGGCAGCCCCTGTGGCACTTGCTGGGTGGGAGTGGGAAGCCCACAGTCACTTCAAAGGCATTTTGAGCAAACCAGTCACATTCCGTCTGGGTTTGGCTGAAGCTTCCCCTGCCCTGCTCAAGATATTTAACCCTCGATGTGCTAAGTCCCTGTGCATGCCAAGGACCACAAGGAGCAGCAGGAGATGTCCCCTGGACATTCAACATCTCAAGGTGCCTGGGAAAAGGAAATGCTATATTGCTGATCCCATCCCTGCCTCTGCTCCATTCTCTCAGCTCTTATACCCAGGGCTTCTTATCTAAAGTGTTTCAAACACTGTTTAAACTAACCTCAGTCTGGGGTGGATGGGAGAGAGTTTGGCCGTCCACATTGTCTGGACTAAGCCATGTCAAAAGAAAAAAAAACATTTTAAAACCCTTGAGGGAGCATTGCTCCAGGCCCAGCCTGCTCGGGATCTGAGGGCCACAGAGAGCTCACCACAGACTTAGTTAGCAGTGGTGATTTCAGGGTGGGCTTCTGAGGTGGCAGCTCTGCTGGCATTGTACTGGTGTGGTGGTGGGAGAAGTGATCCCTCCACGTCAGCACTGAGGTAGTAATATACTGAACCTTCTGGGGGGAAGGGGCGGGATTTCAAGCTATCACTTCCCCTGCTGGGAATTACTGCTGGGGGGAGTACCAAATTTAAAAATTCTTTACCAAAAATTAAAAATTCTGTGTATAATATTTTAAAATTCTGCATCTTTTATTTGTTAAAAAAAAAAACCCCATGTAATCACACTAGTTTCAATTCCTTTGGTAATTCATTTAACCTACACTCCAATGAATGAAGAACGGGACTGTGGAGCTATCAAGGGGCAACGGGCTCTTAGAGGCCCCTCAAACTTATTCTCTTCAATTAAGTGACTTAACAGCCACCGAGTCTATGTACAGAATGGCCCCACGGCCTTACTCAATACAGAAACCCCTCTAATCATGATATTACGGCCCTGTGGCCTTGGTTAATAAGCATTCCCTCTAAATAGGGTATTACGGCCCACTGGTACAGTTCCCCCTTCACAGGAGGATGTAAGGAGGAGGTACGAGAACCTGGGCCCTCCCTCGCCATCAGGTCCCAGCCAGGGCCCTGTTGGCAGTGTCTTGATCCACTGTTCATTCAGCAGGGAATCCTGCCACAACACACTGAGCACTTGGGGAGCAATTCCCCACCCTGGGCTACTTTCCACTAGATTCTGCCAGACTTCCCCTCCATCCTCTCAGCTTGGTCCAGCTGGAGCTCCTTCAGCTCCTCATTCCCCTTCCACAGTCAGCCCTGACTGAGCTACTCCAGAGGCCTTTATAGCTAGTCTCCAGTTAGAGGGATTGGAATCCTCTCAGCCAGCTGGGCCAAGGTAACTCCATCAGCTTCAGCGAGGGGTTGATTCACCCTGTCACACACCCGCCTTCCCCCTTAAGTGGGTATCTGGCAAAGGTTCTGGCATAGGTTCCTCCCCACTTGCTTGGCAGAAAACATCTGCATTAGAGTGTTTGCCATACCTGGCCGATGAGCCACGCTAAAATTATAGGGCTGCAGCAATAAGTACCACCTCATGATCCTCGGGTTGGTCTCTTTCATGCTATGCAGCCAATCTGGGTGAAACAACACTAGGGCCTTACTTAAGCGGTCTTTGAGGGCTTGGAAGTCCCTCTCACAGTCAGCCGACCATTGAACCTTTCTGGGTTGAGTTCTTAGGTCAGACTAGGGAGCAGCAAACGTCAAAGTCCGGCACAAAGAGGAGCTAGTACCCCACTGGCCCGAAAAATTGATATACCTGATTCTTTGTGGTGGGAGCTACATACTCTTTTAATGCCTGCACCTGGTGTTTCAGCAGGCGTAGAGTCCCTTGTCCAACAGTGTAGCTGAGGTAGGTCACTTCACGTCATCCCAGATGGCATTTGCTGGGTTTTGCTGTGAGCCCAGCTCCACCCAAATTCCCTAGCACGCCTCTAGATTCTGCCCATATTTGGCTATAGATCACTATGTCGTCTGTATAGGCTGCTGTGTACAGACGGTGAGGTTGTAACAGTTGGTCCGTCAGCCGCTGGAATGTTATGACTACTCCATGTAGGCTGAAGGGCTTAGTGATGAATTGATACAGCACAAATGGAGTGGAGAAGGCGGTCTTCTCCCTAGAAGTTGAAGTCAAGGGGATTTGCCAGTAGCCTTTGGTCAAGTCTATGGTAAAAATAAACTTAGCACTACCGAGTGTCTCAAGTAGTTTGTCCATTCTTGGCATGGGGTAAGCGTCAAACCACAATATGGCATTCACCTTGTGGAAGTCTATACAAAACTGTATGGTCCTGTCTGGTTTTGGGACCAGCACAGTGGGGCTCCTCCACTCACTCTGTAACTCTTCTACCTCTCCCATCTCTAGCATAGTCCGGAGTTCCTTCTGGACTGCCTCCCACATCTCCCTGGGAAGGGGCCACTGTTGGTCACGTACCTTTTGGCCCAGCAGGGTGGCCATGTGGTGGTGATCCACACCTGGGTGGGCAGATAACATGGTGGGGAGGGCCTGGACTAGCTGGCATAATTCCTCCTGTTGTTTAGGGTCCAGTTCTTCTCCTATTGTGACAGTGGGTGGAGTCATGGAGTCTGTCACCAACGGCCCTAACTTAGGTTCTGGTGGGTACAGGGCAATCAGCAAACCCTCCTGAGTTTTCCATTCCTTTAGGAGGTTTACCTGGTAGGTCTGGACCTCTTTCTTCCTTCCTGTCAGCTGCACCTCATAGTCCATTGGCCCCACATGCCACACCACCTCAGAAAGTCATTGCAGCTTTGCCAGTAGCTTTGACTTCTTTGATTGCAGGAGGAGGAGGACATCATCTCCTTGCTCAAAAGTGAGGAGTCTCGTTCCACACTATTAATATCGGGCTTGAATCTGTTCTGCTTGCAACAGGTTTGTCCAAGCGAATTCTCCCATCTTCTGGAGCTGCTCACAGAGTTGTAATATACAGGAGACCGATCCCATTACTCAGGACTCCTGCTCTTCCCAGGTCTCCTTCAACAATTCTAGTGTCCCATAAAGGAGCTCAAATGGTGAGAAACCCGGGGAAGCCTGGGGACAACATAAACAGGGTCTGGCGTAGCTTGTCCCAGTGTCAGGAGTCTTTGTCCATGAATTTCTGCAGCGTTGATGTTGACATTTGATTAAATCGCTCCACTAACCATCTGCCTGGGGGTGATAAAGTGTAATGCTTAGAGCCCTAATATTTGGTGTAGGGAAGAGGGGTTTAGATTTATTAGGCACTGGGGACACTTTTGGGAGAGGGGGAGGGTATACAGGAAGGATGGGCTCCACCTAAACCAGGGTGGAACCAGACTGCTGGCACTGAACATTAAAAAGGCCGTAGAGCAGTTTTTAAACTAGGAGATGGGGGAAAGCCAATTGGTGCAGAGAAGCACGTAAATCGGATGGAGACTTCTCTTAGAGGAGAATCCATTGATAGAGATTCTCTAGGCTGTAGTGAGAAAGAGAGGAGGGGAGAAGACAAACAAGGGGCCAGAGCAGACAAACAACCACATACAAAGGAATGTAATACATCAGGAAAGGGCAGACAAATGAACAGTGGCAAATTTTTAAAGTTCTTCTACACAAATGCTAGAAGTTTGACTAATAAGATGAGTGAACTAGAGTACCTTGTATAAAAGGAGGAGATTGACATAATAGGCATCACAGAAACCTGGTGAGATGAGGAAAATCTGTGGGACACAATCATAACGGGATATAAAATATATCGGAAGGATAGAACAGGCCGTGTGGGTGGCAGAGTGGCACTATATGTGAATGATAATATAGAATCAAATGAAATAAAAATCTTAAATGAATCAACATGTTCAATAGAATCACTATGGATAGTAATTCCATGCTCCAATAATAAGAATATAGCAGTAGGGATATATTATCGACCACCTGACCAGGACAGTGATAGTGACATTGAAATGCTAAGGGAGATTAGAGAGGCTACCAAAATACAAAACTCTATAATAATGGGGGATTTCAATTATCCCTATATTGACTGGGTACATGTCACCTCAGGAAGAGATGCAGAAATAAAATTTCTCAATAGCTTAAATGACTGCTTCTTGGAGCAGCTGGTACAGGAACCCACAAGGGGAGAGGCAATTCTCGATTTAGTCCTGAGCGGAGCACAGGATCAGGTCCAGGAGGTAACTATTACAGGACCGCTTGGGAATAGTGACCATAATATAATAACATTTAACATTCCTGTGGTGGGAAGAACACCTCAGCAGTCCAGCACTCTGGCATTTAATTTCAAAAAGGAATTACACAAAAATGAGGAGGTTAGTTAAACAGAAATTAAAAGGCACAGTGACAAGAGCCAAATCCCTGCAAGCTGCATGGAAACTTTTTAAAGACACCATAATAGAGGCCCAACTTAAATGTATACCCCAAATTAAAAAACATAGTAAGAGACCTAAAAAAGAGTCACCGTGGCTTAACCACCATGTAAAAGAAGCAGTGAGGGACAAAAAGGCATCTTTCAAGAAGTAGAAGTCCAATCCCAGTGAGATAAATAGAAAAGAACATAAACACTGTCAAATTAAGTGTAAAACTACTATGGTGGGGGCCATGGTATCCCACAAAGGGACAACCTCAGGATACCACTACAAGGATATTCTGGCACCCCAAACTAGCCTTCTCTAAGAGTCCTATGAAATCCAGGCCAATTCACTCAAATGGAAACTCTACCACCAGCAGCACTATCAAGGGGGCCTTTGGTCATTCCTTGGGACACTCCAGGCAGGACTTGCAAAAATCCTGAACTTCACGGTGTATACTCAGCCAGAAGAACCTCCAGGCCACCCGCTACAATGTCTTCTCTCGACCCAGGTGTCTGGCCCAAGGGCTACATGGGCTAATCACAATACTCCCAGTCTGTATTTTGTTGGGACCAACAACTACCATAACTCCCCATGAGTCTGGGGGCCTTTGGCCATGCACTAAAGTCGATCATCACATACCTCAAACTGGAGTTCCTGGGGGGTCCGATGTTCTATATCCCCATCTCTCTCTGGCTCCACTACTTGTTCCCAGGCCTGACTCAGTGTTGGGTCATCTCACTGGTCTCTGGGAAAGTCACCAGTGGTCCAGTAGACTCAACTTCCCTTGTTGGCCCGGTCTCTGGGGCCTGATGGAGGGAAATTCCAGGGTTTGATGTGGGGCCTTTCTCCGGGGTTCTGTTGCTCCCCTGGGCCATCAGCCCCCACTTTCATAGGTGTGCCCTAACCTCTTCAGGCTCTTACTGACTCCAGTCCTTGACTATCTGATGGAATCTCCACCAATCCCAGCCCAAAAATCACTGGGTAGGCCAATTTTGGGGCCAGACCAACCCAAAAGACTCCTCCCTCATGGGCATCTGACAGCCATGCCCAGGCTGTTGAATATGATTGCACATCCCTGTGTATACACTGCATCAGGATGGGTGCTCCAGCAGACTCAGGGAACTCCACCAGGTCAGCTTGCACCAATGTCTGACTGCACCTGGAGTCAACTATGGCACTTACTAGGATCCCCTCGACCCTCAGGCTTATTAGCAACTTGGCAGGGCCTCACCCACCTTTGCCCCACAGCAGGGAGGATTTGTAAAAATTGCTTCGAGACCATAACCTCTGCCACCCATGCCCCTGTCCGCCTCTCAGGTTCAAGACTTCTCCAGAAATAGTCTTGCAGCTTTTGTGCCATGGCCTGCAACCTGGCCCCTGGGTGGTATCGTTCCTGGCAGAATTGCTGCCAGTATGTTTCTGGGCTAATGCCCATCTGATCCAACATTACTCCCTTGACTTTGTGATAGTCCAAGGCATATTGGGGTGTCTAAATTATGGTAGGGCATCTGAGCAGGCCTCATCCAATATGGAGCTAATATAGTAGCCCAGTGTTCCTCCGGCCATCTGGCTGCCATTGCAACCCTCTCAAAAGTAAGCAGGAAGGCCTCAGGGTCATCGCTGGGTCCCATCTTGCTGAGGCAGATGGGCAGCCACTGCAGGCCTCCAACAGCCCCATCTCCTAGTGGGCTAGGGACTGGGGCTGGAGCCTGTTTCCCCAAATTTCACTGGAGACCATTGCAGGGTTACATTCATATGGATTTATTAAATGAGGAATTAACAATCGACTACAGGGTTAAACTAAAGGGGATTAAGCTGTCACTGAATGCCACTATAGGGTTACACTTAAGGGGAAGGAGCTAACTCAACCACACACACACATTCACTCATGCCCTCAGGAACTCACACACTTAGGCAGGTTGCAGAGAGAGAGAAAGCCAAGGCATAGTACACCTGGAGCGTCTGCCCGCAGCCATGGATCCTGGCCAGTGAGCTAATCAAAGAGAGGGCTTCTGCCATGTGCTCTCTCCTTTTTCTTGGAACTGGGCAGTTCCTGTCATGCACATAGGGTCCGTCCTCCATGTTTGTCACTAAGGAGTATGCCCAGACCTCCCTGGATGTGGGTCCTTAGCTTTGCTGTTTTCCTCGCCTCAAACACAACTCCAGTCTCCATTAACACACACTCTTATCACAGGGTGGAATGCAGCTTAGAGTAAGTTACAGAATTTAAAAAGCAAAGTGGCTGAAAGTTACAAAGATTACAAAAGTTGCAAAGTTTAACAGTCAGGAAGCTTACAATAAGTTGCCAAACTTAAAAAGCAAAGCAGCTGAAAGTTACAAAGAAACAATTGCAAAGCTTCAAAGCTCAATAATTACTAAGTTATCTTCTGAAGCACAGCAAGGGACTGAGAACAAATCATCTGTAATAAAGTAACTTAGAAGATAACTGCCCCCCTCAACAGTATTCACAACAATGCAGCCAGCAGCAGGTTTTATTATTCTCTAAGTCAGGGATACTCAACTTTGGAAGCCCTGGGGGCCACAATGATACTCACCGCACATGCCGGGCGCTGCAACTTGAGTGTGATTGCATGTACATGCAAATATATATGCAAATATATGCAAATAACATCTTTCACACTGATGGGCATGAATACAAAATTAAGACAAGGCTACACAACACACAGGCCCCATTTAAGTCAGTTCTGCTGATATTAATAAAATGCAATATTTACCCAATTTCCACCCATATGACAGCACTTTTAATGAGCAATGACAGTCCAGGAGTTTAACTACTAAGATGCATTATCAACAGAAGACCATTATATTGACTCGCCATTGTGGAGCGTGTTCCCAGTTGAGGCCATGTTCAAAGGATCCCACCTGCAGGCCACATGGTGAGCCCTGCATAGACCCAGACTGCACTGTGGGCTACAAAAAAACGGGCTGTGGGCCACATGTGGCCCACGGGCCACATGTTGAGTAGCCCTGCTCTAAGTCATGTGTTGGCAGGACTTTACAGTTAATGCATTTTCAGAAGATTATATGCAAATCAAGTAGCTCCAATTTACAGGGTAATAGCTTGGGGGAAGGCTTTACACAACAGAGCTGACTTCCACAGCATTGTTAGTTGCTGGAGCCACTGGTCTTGTTGATCCTGCTGCTGGGTGGTGAGCTCTTGCAGGAGTTGTTGCTGCTCCTGCTGCTGGGTGACCAACAGCTGCAGCAATTGGTTTTGTTGTTGCCGCAGCTAGGCAGCCTGCTGTTGCTGGTTTTCCAGCAGCCACTCACACAGCTTACTTAGATCCATGGCTTTAGTCCCACTAGCTCCCTTCCCTGGATTCTCTATAGCCCTCTCTGCTTGATCTATCCACTTGTCCCTTTATTTCAAGGGAGGGATGGAGTTACTGCCCACATTCTCCACCAAGTTGTCAAAGGGCGACAACAGAGGCCCCTCAAACTTATTCTCTTGGATTAAGTGACTTAACAGCCACCGAGTCTATGTACAGAGTGGGCCCACAGCATCAGTCAATACAGTCGCTCTAATCAGTCTATTATGGCCCAGTGGCCTTAGTCAGTACAGCAGTCCCTCTAATCAGGATACTACAGCCCTGCAGCTTTAGTCAATACAGCAGTCCCTCTAATCAGAGTATTACGGCTCCACAGCCTTAGTCTATATGCACTGGTACAGCTCTCCTTTCATGGGGTTATGTAAGGAGGAGGTACGGGGACCTGGGCCCTCCTTCTCCACCAACAGGGCCCAGGGCCCTGTTGTCAGGGACACAAATCAACTGCTTGCTCAGCAGGGAATCCTGCCACAACACACTGAGTACTTGGGGAGCAATTCTCTGTCCTGGGCTATTTCCTAACAGATCCTGGCAGACTTCCTCTCCATCTTCTCACTCCATTCCTGCAGCTTCTCTGGTAATACCTCTCGGCCTGACTGCCTCTGTTTCGTCCGGCTGCGCTTCCTCTCCTGGAGCTCCTTCAACACCTCCTTCCCCTTCAGCAGTCAGCCCTGACTGAGCTACTGCAGAGGCCTTTACAGCTAGCCTCCAGTTGAGGTCCTCTCAGCCAGCTGGGCCAAGGTAACTCCATCAACTTCAGTGGAGGGTTGATATACCCCATCACAGGAGCACTGGAGAAAATCCCCAACCCTCCACTGTATAATAGTCATGTAGCTAGGTTTGATTCTTTACTTCTAGTTATTAGTCAACAAATATATGCGACTAGATGCTCAGTGTTACATCATAGTCAACTGATAAGCAAGTAAGGGCTGGGAACTCAAACTCTTAATTCATATCGGCTACTGTCCAGCTCCAGAAAGGACAGTAGCAAACAGTTCATGAAGCACATTTTGATAGAATTTTTTTTCGGTGCAAAATTTGGACCAGTTCTAATCATTTTAAAGAACCATGAGCATTTATAAGGCCACACAGTCCTTTAAAATATGGATATATCCTATGCTGGCAATATAAAGGAGCCTTAAAGTTTTACACCTGTTTTATACTCCTGGGAGAATTCACTAAGAACAATGGGAACAATTCACTGTTGCTAAATTCTGCTCTGCCTGAGGGGATAGTGCCTGCCCCAAGCCTACCTCCCAAAAACACTCCAAATCCCTACCCCTCCATGCCAAGCATTCCACAATAGTGAGCAAGAGGGACAGAGCCACCCCCACACCCTTTCTCTCTCTTGTTCTTCTACATGTGTGACTGCCCAACTCTGCTGTCCTGATGGTGATTTATATCTCTATCAGCTGCTTTGGGCACCCAAACTGACCTGCCTGAACTGCCAGGGAGAGTGGGATTACCATTCCTGCAGCTTCCCTTTGTTTCCCCATTTTTCTGCAGGGAAGCAAAGAAATCTGCAGGGGCCATGAATTCTGTGCACGTGCAGTCACACAAATTTTTCCCCAGGAGTAAGGAATATTTTTCTGTACAGCTGTTCCCCTCCCCTGACCATGCTGCCTGAAGCACTACAGCTGGTAATGCTACATCTATGCCTGCATTCTACCCAGGCACTGGGGGAGCTGAGTTTGCAGGGGAGGGGTGACAGAAGCGGCTGGAGGTTAGCTTCCCTGGGCAGGATAGAAGGGTCTGGTGGGCCAGAATTGGCCTGTGAGCCATCATTTGTCTCCCCCTCTTTGCTAAAGACTTCATGAAGTTCAGTAACAGGTCACTTCATACCTATTATATGATAGGTGCTCTAATGCAATGGTGGTGGACATCATGATAAAACCCTAAGATAGGTCATGCATAGCGACCTCCAAAATTGCTTCCTATAGTGGTTGCTGTTAGAGCACACAGACTGGGTCAAATGAGTGCCCAGTTTCCACACCTCCCAGATTTCCAGGATGCTTGGAAATGGGATGGTTACTTCAGTTAAGGATCAATTTTTGTCTTTCTAGCCCTGACAGAGCAGAGAAGCTAGAAGCAGGGAAGGTGAGTTTTGCGGAACTTCCAACTGACACCTTGTTGAATCCTTGCCCAAAATGGTTTCAGATTAAGAGCTTCAAACCAACAGGGTAAATACTTCCCTCTGCCCCCAGGGGGTCACTGGGAGACACAAGTAGGCAGGAGGGGAGCTCTAAGGGGAGGCTCAGTCTCTCAACTCTGACACAATCAAACACAGAGGTGCCTTCATTTCTACCAAGAGCTGAAGCCTGAAATAAGGAGCGGACAACACTTGCTTACAAGAGGGTACAAAGCCTGCAAACACTACAACAAACAAAGGCTACTTTTTAGCTGCTTATGAAGGGATTACAGCCTGCTCTGCTCCCCTCCCCTCCCAGACCATACCACACCTCTTGCTGCATGGCAGGCATCAGGAGCCTTTCCCAGACAACCAGCCCAATCTAATGAAGTCTGACATGCTAGCCACCCTCAGACACTTCCAACTTTCTTCAGCACCCCCGCCTCCCAATCCAACCCCTCAGCATGGTCCTGTGTGCGCTGTCATCCTAGCAGTGGCAAGACTATTTGGCCCAGCCACTGGTTCTTGCCAGGCTAGGTCCCCTGCTCTGCTCCCATATGCTCTGCAGTCTCTACTAGCAAACCATGTGCCTCAGCCAGGCCCAGAGAGCCTTCCCCTTCCCAGCAGCCAGGAAGGGAGTCCCTGAGATTCCAATCTGGGGGAAGGGATGTCACAGAGGGAACCAGCATTTCAGCTGGAGCAACATTATGGCTCTCTCTATGCCCGCACAGCATGCCAGCCCACATGCATGTGCGCCAGGTTTGTATAATTTTTGGGGGTGCCCAGAGCTGGTCCAAGCAGATCCATCCCATCCATAGACTAGACCAAGGAAACCACCTAGGCTCTGTGCTTTGGTTTACCCCGTGCTGCAGGGCAGCCTGGGAGTTAGTGGGGTGCTGGGTGCTGGCAGCAGTGAGTGACCTGGTCTCAGCCCAACCCACCAGTTCCTGAACTCACTTGGGGGAGGAGGCAGAGCAGAGACAGGAAGAGATGGGGTGGAGGTTTGGGGGAAGGAGTGGAGTAGAGGCAGGGCAGGCTGAGGCCACATTGCTTGCTGCAGTGGATGACAGACTCCCTGCTTACCCCCCAGTCTGCCCTGGATCCCATGTCCCCCTGAAGCATGGGATTCCCAAAGCACAGTGCCCGGAATGGTTGTGCCAATCCAC
Source organism: Rafetus swinhoei (assembly GCA_019425775.1). Lineage (NCBI taxonomy): Eukaryota > Metazoa > Chordata > Testudines > Trionychidae > Rafetus > Rafetus swinhoei. The sequence goes on along the minus strand of CM033425.1, from coordinate 13,297,057 downwards.
CTTATGGACAGGATGGCTGTGAGAATATTAGCCCAAACATTGGTGGAGCCAGGCTCACATTCCTGAATATGGTGGACCTGCATTCCCCAAAATTATACAAACCCATATAATTCACCACCTATGCCCACGTGGACAGGAACAGGGTGCTGTCCTGCTCTTCCCAGCATTCAGCCAGCTCACAGGCCACCTCGTCTTTCTGCTCCTAGCTCTGAATGAGCCACATCTTTTGCTTCTGGGAGGAGGCTCCCTCTTCCCACTCCAGCTGTATCAAACTGCTCCTGTGACCTCATGGTGGGCCAGTCTTTGCCCTGCAGCACACACTCTGGCTAGGACCACCCTACAGGTGGGGATGAGCATCATTTTAGCATTCATGCAGTACCTGTGTGTAATTGGTACCAGGACTTGTCAGGTTTGAACTCCAGTACCAGCACCTCCAGGCTTGCCACGTCATATATGAAAGGGTTTGTTTTTTTTTTAATTTGCTTGAACTGCAGTACCACTTTCATTACAAATTAAGTAATTTTGTATCTCTGGTGTGGTTCCTTAGTGTTCAAGAGCCTAGTCTAATGTCCATGAAAATCAATGGGAGGTGGGGCAGACCATAAACAGCAGAGGCTTCTCTTTTGCTAGACCTCCCCCAACCCGTGCCCATGATAATTTAAATGCCCTAAGAAACAAAAGATTCATGCTGTCAGACTGGCTTCAGAATAGCTGGAGAGACTCCACACAATTGTCTCCGTTCCTCAGGGCAGCAGAGCTCACTGTATTCCAGGGAATGACAGAAGCTAGCAAAGAAGAGCTGAATATGCTTTGGCTGAAAGGGAGGCAGAAACTCAGCAAAGTGACTGGGGAGCAGGGGATATGTAGAGGTGGGAGCAGCACTCTGCTTTTAGAATGACTAGTGCCAACTCAGTCTACAGCAGACAGGAAACTGGTCAAAAGCCGCATGAGCTGAGCAAAAGATATCCATCCGGGCATGGGAGCCTGACGAGGAAGGGACTTGGCAGAAAGTCTGCTGTAAAAGAGATGAGTCATTTCTACAGCACTAAAGTCAGTCTGGTCTGGCTTTAACATATCCCACTGTAGACTGGTGTCCCAGCACCCTGCTGTTATGCAAACTTTGGGCTTTTTAAAAACTTTTCATCACCGTCTCCATCATCTGTCTGATCCTCTGAACAATGCATGAAAGGGGGGAGAGGAATCTACTCGGGACTTTCCGGGTCTCCTCCTTAGCCAAAAGAAAAGCAAAATGTTTCCTGTGCTGTGCACAGGTCCTGTGTGTGCAACAATGCCATCTGTGGTAATAATATCATTCATCCCCTTGACCACCTCCCATCCTCCCACCCCTTGTATGCACTTGCACTCCAGACACTGTTGTCTTGTAAATTGTGTTTTAAGAAAACAATCTTCTATGATCCTCTGTCTCCCCTTCCTTCTCCTTCGGGAGTCTTGGGCTATGTCTACACTATAGAGTTTTTTTCGGTAAAAGGTCGTTTTTCCAAAAAATCTTCACTTACGTCCACACCGCAATCGTGTTCTTTCCAAAAAAAAAAAAAAAAAAAATCGAAAGAACAGAGTGTTTTTTCTGACATTGGTAAACCTCTTTCTACAAGGAAGAAGCCTTTTTCTGAAAGAGCTCTTTCAGAAAAAGGCATGTGTGGATGGGGAAGAAGGAGTTCTTTTGAAATAAGAGGAAAGAGGAAAAAGCACAGATGCCCTGTTGGCCACTCCATCCATAGTAATCACAGCTTAAATGCGAGATAGCATCCATTCTGTGTGGATGTTATCTTCCGAAAAAGCAGACCACTTTTTCGATGCGCTTTTGCAGTGTGGACACTCTGTTTAGGAAGAAGGTTTTTTTGGAACTTCTCTTCCAGAAAAGCTTCTTCCGAAAGAGGCCTGAAGTCTAGATGTAACCTAAGACACATGCAGTATGGCAGGTTGTACAGTAAATGGCTCTCTTGCTCATGTTAGGGTCAAGATAAAAAGAGTGTCACACAGATGATGTGCAATTTCTCAGGCCTCAATCCAAACATTAAAGAATTGCTGCATCCATTTCTCTTTGCCTTCTTGCTTGAGACAAGGTAGATGCAAAGGATACATGAGGGCATAAGTGTGCTATAAGGATTGAATTGGCATAAGCTTAAGATAGCTGTAACTCTTGCAAGGAAATTTGGCAGTCAGGCCAATATCACAGCATGGAATTTATTTTCTCAGTGGTGCCTGCTGTACCTGAATGAACACAGCACAAAAAGAGAGAGTGAGGGCTGAATACAGGGCAGCTGTTATGACTGACACCTTCATGAATAAAGAGAAGAGGGATAATGCATAAACATCCCTGTTTGTGGGATTAAACTGTACCTATCTGTATTATAGAAGGCTATGCTGATATCAAGGCTTTATGGTAACCATATCTGCAATGAAGGCAGGTTTTGATGGGTTAATATCCATGTCACCAATGCTCCAGGAGGAGAAACACATGACTTACAATAAACACAGACATTTTCAAACTCCACTCCACTAATTCATGCCACCTAATGACTTGCCACATATATTGTTCTTTTACAGATATCATGCTTTGTTAATTTAGGTAACAACAAACTAAGGCACTTCTGCAACCAGGGCTATATTAGGGGAGTAAGTCCACCTAAGATAAGCAGCAATGTGACTAGTGTAGCTGGAGTCGATGTACCTTAGGTTGAATTTCTTCAATGAGTTTCTCCTGAGGACTTCCCTTACTCCTTTTGACTTAGTGGAGTATCAGAGTTAACAGGGGCATGATTAGCGGTTAAATTAGCAGATCCTTACTAAACCCACTAAATCGAACCCTGGCAGATGGAGCTCTGCAGTGCCAATCTCCCAATAAGTGGAGACAAGTCCTGAAGACATTTATCCAGCATACTATTGCATATTAAATAATTTCTATACACCATATTACAAGGGGCTGCATTTTATAATACTGTAGCACATGCTAAGGAACTATTTAGAAAAGCTAAATGTACACAGATCCATGGGTCTGGACTTAATGCATCCGAGGGTACTGAGGGAGTTGGCAAATATCATTGAGGAGCCTTTGGCCATTATCTTTGAAAAGTCGTGGAGATCAGGAGAGATCCCGGATGACTGGAAAAAGGCAAATGTAGTGCCCATCTTCAAAAAAGGGAAGAAGGACGATCCAGGGAATTATAGGCCAATCAGTCTTACCTCGGTCCCTGGAAAAATCATGGAAAGGATCCTTAAGGAATCCATTTTGAGGCACTTAGAAGAGGGGAAAGTGATCAAGAATAGTCAGCATGGATTCACAAAGGGCAAGTCATTCCTGACCAATCTGATTAGCTTCTATGATAAGGTAACTGGCTTTGTAGACATGGGAAAGTCAGTGGATGTGATATATATTGACTCTAGCAAAGCTTTTGATATGGTCTCCCACAATATTCTTGCCAGCAAGTTAAGGGAATGTGGATTGGATAAATGGACAGTAAGATGGATAGAAAGCTGGCTAGAAGGTCAGGCCCAGCGGTAGTGATCAATGGCTCGATGTCAGGATGGCGGTCTGTTTCTAGCAGAGTGCCCCAAGGTCTGGTCTCTAGGACCGGTTTTGTTCAATATCTTTATTAATGACCTGGATGAGGGGATGGATTGCACCCTCAGCAAGTTTGCAGATGACACTAAGCTAGGGGGAGAGGTAGATACAGTTGAGGGCAGAAATAGGGTCCAGAGTGACTTAGAAAAATTGGAGGATTGGGCCACAAGTAATCTGATGAGGTTCAACAAGAACAATTGCAGAGTCCTGCACTTGGGACGGAAGAATCCCAAGCACTGTTACAGGCTGGGGACCAACCAGCTAAGTAGTAGTTCTGCAGAAAAGGACCTGGGGATTACAGTGGATGAGAAGCTGGATATGAGTCAACAGTATGCCCTTGTAGCTAAGAAGGCTAATGGCATATTAGGTTGCATTAGAAGGAGCATTGCCAGCAGATCCAGAGATGTGATTATTCCCCTTTATTCGGCTCTTGTGAGGCCACATCTGGAGTATTGTGTCCAGTTCTGGGCCCCCCACTACAAAAAGGATGTGGACGTATTGGAGAGGGTCCAGCGGAGGGCAACCAAAATGATTAGGGGGCTGGAGCATATGACCTACAAGGAGAGGCTGAGGGATTTGGGTCTGTTTAGTCTTCAGAAGCGAAGAGTGAGGGGGGATTTGATAGCAGCCTTCAACTTCCTGAAGGGAGGTTCCAAGGAGGCTGGAGAAAGGCTGTTCTCAGTAGTGACAGATGGCAGAACAAGGAACAATGGTCTCAAGTTGCGGTGGGAGAGGTCCAGGTTGGATATTAGGAAAAACTATTTCACTAGGAGGGTGGTGAAGCACTGGAATGGGTTACCTAGGGAAGTAGTGGAGTCTCCATCCCTAGAGATTTTTAAGTCTTGGCTTGACAAAAGCCCTGGCTGGGTTGATTTAGTTGGGATTGGTCCTGCCTTTGGCAGGGGGCTGGACTTGATGACCTTCTGAGGTCTCTTTCAACTCCAAAGTTCTATGATTGTATACATGTACACACACGGGATATGTATACATTTTAATTTTTAGCTGTTTTTTATCATGTAATCTAACATGACTGTAAGTGCCAGTGAATACACAAACATTTGCTTATAAACATGTATAATCCTAGCTGGAAGTTTACTACTAAACAGCACTAGCAACATATCCATATGTATGCATACCCAACCCTACCCCTAGTCCCGCTCCCTCCCACACTATGGAGGAACTTCAAAAAGGTTCAGATAAGAAAAAGCTTTGGACGTTTATTTTTACTCAAACCTCCTTAGTTTGCTATATCAAGCTTGAAATCCCACAGAAAAAGCCTCGCTAGCAGCACTCCTGGTTCTAGAATTTTTCCCCAATAAATTGTGCTGCTGGCAAAATTCTCTTCTGCAGGATCCTAACTCCTTGCTTCTCCATACAAATATTACTGTTAAGAGTGATAGGCGGGCTGTCTTCTGGCTCTGATGTGGTCATTCCAGCCTGCATGGGGAGGGGATATGCAGAATGGGTTCCGAAGCTGATGAGAAGGAGATACAGACTCAGAAGGAAGTTACATTTAGTAGCTGATGACTTTAAAAGAACTGGCGTTAGTGGGCCAAAGCCCAATCATTGCAAACCCACGTGATTCTGAGCTTTCCCTTCCATCTGTTACATTTTGCAGGGCTAACGAGAGGCACCAGATTTTGTGGCTCTTCTCTATTTCCTTTCTTGCTGGCTTTGCAGCACAAGAGACATTCTAGGCAGGCTATAAATATGGGAGGGAAGTGAATTGGGGAATACAGCATCACGGAAACTTGTTAGAGAAAGAGTGAAAGGGATATTAAGGTTGGCATTTTTTCAGGAGTCGCAAGGAAGGGGGTAAGATGAAAAGTCACTAGCAAGGATTTCATGGCAGGACCTTGAATGGAAGGAATTGAACCTCTATGCACAGTGTAACAAGGAAGCAGTGTAGTTCCACAGTTGAAACAATGGATGAAGAAGGTGACTTTGGAACTGACATTTGGGATGACCTAGAGGGGAATGAGATTAGCATCTGGCAGACCAGTGAGCATGAAGCACTGCTATAATCAAGGCAGGAAAGAGCACCCATTTGGCTATCCAGAGAGGAAAGGCTGGATTTTAGAGATGTATCAAGATGATATGAGGGAAGAAGGCAGCTCAAGAGATTAAGTTAATCTCTTGATTTGGGTCAGGAAGGATGGTAGATTCAAAGAGTAGGACAATGTGGGCAAAGGAGAGAACCTGAGAGGAGAGAACAAGAGTTCTGCTTTGAACTAACTTGCTTCCTTATTTTAAATGCAAGACATTGCAAAATACACACAAACCAAAAAGTATTTACATGCATGCAGTTGACTCTGGCTATTTCTTATTTTTTTAAATTGGTCCCATGTGAAACATCAACAATCACATCTGGAAATTTTTATACCAATGGCAGGAAAACCAATGATTTGGGTCACAAATATTTCTCGCTTTCCCTCTGCCAGAAATACAGGACAAATGTGGTATACATCTGCCTCCCCATAAATACATCTTCTTGCCATTGCAAGGTCCTGCACCAATACAGAGTTCATGATTCACCTTTTCTCTGTTCCATTCTTTGTTCCAGCTATAACCAATATAGGGAGACATGCTACAAGCTATGGAAAATTGCAGTTCTAGAGAACTTCAGAGATGGGAGAGACTTCCGTATTAATCATGCAAGCGAACTGCAAAAGTACAGACAAGTGCTTATAAAAGCAGTTGCATTCTCAGCCCTATGGAATGAAGTCATACATTTATCCACAGAGTAGACTTATCAGGGCAGTTCATTTCTTCACACTGCCCATGCCAGTTAAAGACACCATCCCCCATATCAAGGCAAATGGAGAAATTCTCCGTGCTTCATTCTGCCTTTGCTGAGTCTGCCAAAGCATAACAATGTGGCAGCAGCTACTGCATTTATCCATTAGGATCAAAACTGAGATCTCCTTTTTTTTAATTATACGCTAAAATGTAAGTGGGGCATTGGCATCCTGTTACACTGCAGCACATGGTGTGTAACTGCTGTAACATGGCACAATAAAACACCATACTTCAGTAGGGAGGCCCCTTTAGGGCACCAGAAACTGATTTATCTTGTGCTAACACTCTAAAGACAGTGATGGCACTGTTATCTGGCAGACAAAAATTTCAAATGCATTTAGGGAATATGTAAGGCTGCAACAAAGTGATGAATTATTAACAAATATGTAAACCTCAATTTACTGCACCCAGTTTCTCTCCAGCTTCATTAATAGGCAGTAGGTCCCCAGGCTTTCACTACGTGGACACCACTGTGTAGCAAAATACCAGACATCTCCACTTCTAGCCATTTTTCAGTGTTTCCTTCTATTTAGGATGACTTGGGGTTGTCATCTCCTGCTTGGTGCTAGTGGTTTCTCAGAAGAGATGAAGTGTTTCAGGTCTTTGCTTTTCTAAGATGTCTCTTTGTTGTAGACACTCCTACCCCCAGTGCAGTAAAGATTAAGTGAAAGAGGCCTCAGAAAGATCTTGGGTGGGAGAAAAGAAATTAGAATTAAATTGGAACATCTTATATGTTCATAAAAGGCCAAATCCTGGACCCAGTATTGTACTTTTGCACAGCTCCAGTAGTGGGAAGGGACTGTAGTGCCAGCTTGCCTGGCTGATTGAGGATTCTGTCAATGTTGGGAAATCCTTGATTGGCACAAAGCCAACAGAGCTGGCATTACACCACCCTTTCTTACAGCCCCAGGCACAGCCCAGCATAGGTTGCGCTAAATTGCACACTGAGCCTAATTGACACCCATCCAGCCTCAGGAGTAGGGAGTTGCTAAGGGAGTTTAAAGCCAGATTTTCTCCCTGAAGCACCGAGAAGAGCTTGATTGCAGGCGCAGCTGACGACTGAGTCCCAAATAGCTCTAAGTAGTATTTGTTATTCTTCATGTCACAAGAATCCGTAACAGACAATCAGGCCCTGTCTGTCATTTCCCCTGCTTAATGGCATTTAGGTGGAGCACCCAGACAAGTTTTTCCCCATCACAGGGTTGTCAACCAACTGCCATGGGCAAGCACTACCCTTAATTATGCCAGTTCCATCAGATTCTTGCTCAAAAGGTTTGTTCTTCAAACAGAACAGCATTGCAAGAAATATGCTTATGCACAGAAAACAAAAATTAGAAAGGCAATACATTTAAAGCAGGTAAGAGGAAATTATTTTTATGCAATGTTTAATTAACCATTCCAATTTACCTCTATCCTCACTACATGTGCTATTTGGCTCTATCTTGATTTGTCGATTTAAGGTATCACAAAAAGTTATATCGGCCAGTTTAAAAAGTGTCCATCTCTATATGGCAGGGAACAACCTTTATCAGACTAAGTCAGGAAGACATACTTCTATACAGCTGCACCCATGACAAAGAATTACACAGTTGGCCAGCTTCCTGATTGGGTTTTCCTTGGCAGTCGCTGTGACCAGTCACTGTCACACCTCTTTTGATGGAACATAGAACTAATATGACCACAGAATGTCTCATTCAGGTCTTGAAATATACATTGTACCTTCTTCATGTGCTCTCCCTGCTGAGCTCTTGTTGAGTTGTCGTCATCTTGGCAGAAGGGCACTGACGCGCGCAACTCATCAAAAGAGAAATGTAACCATTGCAAACACACATTCTTGGAACTTTCATTTGAAGTGTTGACACTGTAAGGCTGGCTGGCTGGCTGAATCTCTGCAGCCCTTTGCCTTGGCCCTCAGTGAAGTAGCCTCCCAGCACACCTCCACCAGCATTCATCTGGCTTTCCGCACATGTTTTGCTATTGCTGTTCTTAACATCTTTTTGAGTGTTCCACCAGATGAAGAAATGAATTCCCTTTGTCCCTGTAAAATGGAGTTTCTTTCATTTCCTGCATAAGGATGCAAGCCAAACTTAGTGAGAACAGGAAGATGCAAGCCCAGAGGGTAATGGCAGATTTTCATGGGATGGATTACCAAGTGTCTTTGTGCAATCCATTTATGCCCATTGGCATGTCTGGTGGTATTTTTAAGAGCCTGTGCCTTTTGCAATAGTTCAGCTGGAAGAGAAAGCCAACTTTTTCAATGAAACCAACAAAAAGTGGAAACTGTCTAATTTGCATATATGATTATGCAAATAAGGCCACCACTTCTTATCCCATAGCAGCAGACCTGCAGTAGGTGGCTGCAGAAGTGCCTCGAGGTCTATGCCAAAGTGTAAAAGATTAGATTGTAGAGAAGGACGCAGGTGTGTAGGCAGGTCCACGCTCTACATTCAGAATTCATCAACACATATGCAGGAAAAGTGAGACTTTATTTTTTATGAGTAAGCTCCAGTGTGGGAAGCAGGGAGAAGATTAGTATAGGAGACAGGAAAAAAAGAACAATAGCTATTCTAAAACAGCATTTGCTTGAACAAATTTCAGAAACAGAATCAGCAGCAATAATCACCACCCGTGATCAAAGCCTTTGTTGCAGATGGTAGGCCTGCGGGACAATGTGATTATACAGCTAGTACAATATGGGTTAATTGCTACAAACCCATAAGATGCAAAGTAACCATGGGAAGTTCTAACTCTAATGTTATCCCCAAACTCTGTGGCTTCACAAGACGAAAATCTGTGTTACCACTACGTGGATGTGTACGGTGTATCCTGATGCCAGGCAAATACCACTACACTGAATGTCCATTGCATTTCGATGGCATGCATAGTTTGCTTTATTGCACCATGCAACCCACTACCTCTCGCAACACGGAATCATCTACCTCACTGCCATACTGCTTGTCTCCCATCATGAGTCACAGACACTATCCACCCCAATGCCATGTATATATGGGAGCATGCCACTTGCACATTATTTGCTTGTTCCAGTAACATAGACTATCACTTGGCTGCATGGTGCAGTACCCATCTCAATGCCATTAAAGCACCACAAACCTGAATAGAATGTGTTTAATTCATTCTGTTACCACACAAGCTCTACATTACTGGCTACCTGGAGAGACACTGTTTGTGAAGAGGCACCTAAAGAGTTAATGTGATCCCACTCCAACAAATAGAAGCAAATGGAACATTTTTAATGCTATGAAGAAACTGCTGTCTGGTCAACAGCAGCAGTGAGAGTAGGTGCTGTCTGCATCAGAAGCAAATGGTAACAGTGTGGGTAAACTCTGAATTGTATCTAATTGGAGCTAATAAAACACCTCTTGCTTAGAATAAAAACTTCATTAGAAAATGAGAGAAGAACTGTTGCTTCTGGAAAAACTATTAACATGACCAGCTCAATTCCTGAGGAGAAGTCAGGACCTATATATCTTCTTGACTTTGGACAGAAGAGGCAGTATTTTTACAGCTCTGTAAATCTTTCCCAATCAAAGCACAGAAGCATAGGAAATTCACCTGGATTTGCATTTTGCGTCAAGCTTGAAACAGAGTTCAAGTTTGTTTCAGTCAATGTATCAAACCAACCTGGTCCAATTCATGAGTTTCCAACCCAGGACAAACACAGTGGCTTTGGCCAAGTTTTGTTTTGTGGGTTTTATGTGCATGACACTGAAACTCAAAGTAAAAGATCCTATCTGACCAAGAATAGGAAATATGTATAGCAAAACCTTGGGTTGACTGTGACTGCCTAACACCTTTTCCAAACACATATTTACTCAGCACTTAGATCAAAGCATGTTCCTTAACCTGTGTTAGGTAACATTGCAAAACATACCTCATTTCCTTAGTGTAGAAAGAATCCAGGCAAAGCAGGGGGGATTTAAACCAAAATATTTGCAAAAAACCTCAGCAAAGTGAAATTGCAACACTATGCCCCAACTACTTTCCTACAAAACCTCACTTCAGGTGCAAAATGGCTGCATCAGCCTGAAATCTACAAACATCCCTCACCTAAGAGATCCAGTCAACCTCTGCCTGACCCAACTTCAGCTTCCATGGCTCTTAAAACCAAGGGCAAATCAAGATGCCTACTTTGCATTTTACTCTAATCCTGCAGATTAGATGACAGCTTCTCCAGTGGCTACAGTACTTAGAAATCAGGTAAGTAATGTCTGAGAATTTCTGTTTTATAAGGTTACCATATATCTCATTTTGGCTGGGACAGTCCCAGCTGTCCCAACTTTTTAGGCAAAAGTGGGCTCTTTGCTCTTGCCAACTTGATCAACTGACAAGAGCAAACAGGACAAATGACCTCTTTTTGTAAAAAATGTGGAGTGTAAAGGAATGTGGCGGGAGAGGAAGGAAGCAGCTATGCCAGCCCTGCGTAGGGGGGAGGCAGGGCTCAGGCAAGGGACATGGGTCAGCCCCACAGCAGGCAGTAGGGGTATGGGAGGGCTCAGGCCAGCCTCATGTGGGGTTCCATTTTTCCTTTGAGAAATATGGTCACCTTACGGTTTTAGCATCTGAGACTAGGTGAAGGGCTTGGGTTCCATGCTCCCGTCACCTTGGACACAGCACTGAGTTTACTCTGTGCTCAGAGAAATGACGCTGTGGGAACATCATCTCTATGGCTTCAGCAAAAACTCTCTAGTAGCTCACTGCAGTGATTGCTGACCCTCGGCTTATTTATATTTGTTCCCCATAATGGCATTCAGGGCATGCGCTGCTGGATTCTAGTCAGCCCTACATGCTAGCATAGGGCTACTCAACATGCAGCCTGCAGCCCATTTGTTTGCCAACTGTGGTGCGGTTTGGGTTTACACCAGGCTCAACATGCAGCCCACAGGTGGGATCCTTTGAAACATGGCCTCCACTAGGAACATGCTCCACAACAGCGAGTCAATATAATGGTCTTCTGTTGATATGTGTTTTAGTAGTTAAATTCCTGGACTGCCATTACTCATTAAAAGGGCTGTCACATGGGTAGAAATCGGGTAAATATTGCATTTTATTAATATCACAAGACCTGACTTAAATGAGGCCTGCACATGTTGTGTAGTCTTGCCTTAATCTTTGTATTCATGCCCATCAGTGTGAAAGAAGCTATTTGCATATATATTTGCATGTATATGCAACCACACTGAAGTTGCAGCCCTCGGCATGTGCTGTAAGTATCATTGGGCCCCCGGGGCTTCCAAAGTTGAGTAGCCCTGTGCTGGCTTATTGCTGCAGGGCTGCTGCTGAAGACAGGAAAGTACAGCAGAAGAAAGGAAGGAATCCACACGGAAAGGAGTGACACACCAACCGCCATATCTGGTCCCAATCAGCCCTGCAAGGGGGCCTAAGACACTGGAAGATGTGTCCTCAGGTACAGGAGCAAAAAAGCTAGGGGTGGATACTTTGCTGTTCTTCTCCACAGAAGCAGCATGTGCTGCCTGCTGGAGTGTAGCATATACAGGGAATAATCACCTCCATGCCCCAGTTGCCAACTTATGCCCTTTTGTGGCACAAAGGCAGCATATTCAATGACCCTCTGCCCTGAGGACTAGCCCTTATGAGCTAGCAAGAGGGATCCTGGTTTGAAGCCTGCAGGCAGGAAGGTTAGAAGAGACTCCTATCCTTACACTCTTGCAGAAAGGAGACTCTCCTGATGGGCAGAAAGGGAGAAAATCTTAGAGTGTTCTGAAGGAATAGGCCCCAAGCCAGTTAGTTGTACTGCAGTCAGCTGTATTGTTTGGGAAAGCTGCTATTCACATGAGAGGGCCTGGTGCTGATCTTCCATAGGCAGATCTGGCAGACCTCCCCAGCAGGTTATCAAGTCCACATAAACCTCCTCGTGTCTCTTTTATTGTGCCCTGCCTTTCTCCTTTGCAACCCCATATGTCCTTTCCCCCAGTTCTTCCACAGGAGACACCCATCCCATTACCAGAAAGGAAGCCCACGGCTGTAGAGTGCTTTGAGAACAGCTGCCTGGAACAAGAACATCGCTCACGTTATTCTCTCAGCCCCCAGTTGGACTGAGAGGTTAGACTCCATAGGTCTTTTCTCATCTCCTGTGTGATGTCGCATTAGCGCTACTCGTCCAACTACTAGCCCAGCCAACAGGGTTTTTATTAGAAAACACAGAGGAAGCCTTTCCAAGCCTCAGAAGAATCATCTTGTAAAGATCTGGGCTTGCGATGCCAAATGATGGCTGCTTTGGCGGAGTCTGCACATTCATATTTTATTGGTCACAAACGCTTTCCAGATGCTGGCATGCTGGCTGCAGATTGCAGCTCTGGGGACTTGGCTCTCAGCCCTAGTCACTTTGTTAAACTCTTGACCTGCTGTGGGTTAAAAGAAGCAGGGAATGGGACTGAGTCACCACTAGGGCACTGCTGTGAAAGTGGGAGAGCGCAGGCACTAGACAGCAGAGACCACTGCAGCAGCTTGCCGTGCTCAGCTGGCATGGAAAACATTTAAGGTGGTCCAGAGACATGCTCCCAGCTCAGCTGAGAACAGGGGTGAGAATTGTAGCCTAGGCTAGCGATTGGTTGGAGGGAAAGGACAGAGAAGCAGCTCTATGCCTGGATTACGCACTGTGCAGGCCAGACCCTTTCCAGGGATTTTGGTTCCCCCTCCCTCTGTAGAAATGGTTTCCCCTGCACTGCTCCAATATCCAAGCAAGCACCTCTGTCACCTATTCATAGCTGTGTGCAACATACAGACTGACAACTGAAGCCAAGAAGTCTGGCTTAGATTCACATTAAGTGGCAAACCTGAAACAGAGGCCAGGGCTACATTAAGACTGTGGCTATGCTACGGAGCTTACAGTTGCACCATAATGCTACTAGTGCAGGTGCTCTAAGATGACCTGAAACAGATCTCTCATCAACAAAATTACTCCAGCCCTGTGAGCAGCATTAGCTACTACAGCAGGAGAAGTTCTCCAGCCAACAGAGGGTCATCCACACCAGCACGTATGTTGGTGGAAATGATATCACTCATAATTAAATCCACACCCATGAAAAAGTTATGCTGACTATTATGCTCCCATTGACATAGCTACTGCTTCTCCCAGAGGTGTATTAAGTACAAAAGTGGGAGAACTTCTCCTATTAGTGTATAATGTTTTCACTGTTACTGCAGCATTTTAAGTGTAGTCCTGCTCTGAGTCCCCCTTTCATCCCAAAGCCTCTTCTGAGATTTGAAAGTCTTCCAGGGGAAAAAAGCTAGTTGGATTTAAGGTTGTCACATGTCATTCCAAGCCATGGAGAAAAGAGCATTGAACAAGTAGAAAGGAAATATAATTTGGTAGAGTAGGTTGACATTTTTTCACAAAAAAAAATTTGATTCTAAAAAAAGTTTGGTTTATTTTCATTAAAAATTATTTTTTTCTATAGGAAAATGTCGAAAGAAACCTGATAAGATTCAACAAGGACAAGTGAAGAGCCCTGCACTTGGGATGGAAGAAACCCAAGCACTGTTACAGGCTGGGGACAGAGTGGCTAATTAGCAGTTCGGCAGAAAAGGACCTGGGGGTTACAGTGGATGAGAAGCTGGATATGCATCAACAGTCTGCCCTTGTAGCCAAGAAGGCTATTGGCATATTTGGGTGCATTAGGAGGAGCATTGCCAGCAGATCTAGAGAAGTTATTATTCCTCTTTATCTGGCACTGGTGAGGCCACATCTGGAGTATTACGTCCAGTTCTGGGTCCCCCACAGTAGAAAGGATGTGGACGCATTGGAGATCGTCCAGTGGAGGGCAACCAAAATGATTAGGGGGCTGGAGCACATGACCTATGAAGAGAGGCTGAGGGATTTGGGCTTATTTAGTCAACAGAAGCGAAGAGTGAGGGGGGATGTGATAGCAGCCTTCAACTTCCTAAAGGGAGGTTCTAAAGAGGATGGAGAGAGACTGTTCTCTGTAGTGACAGATGGCAGAATGAGGAGCAATGGTCTTAAGTCACAGTGGGGGAGGTCTAGGTTGGATATTAGGAAAAACTCTTTCACTAGGAGGGTGGTGAAGCACTGGAATGAGTTACGTAAGAAGGTGGTAGTATTCTATCCCTAGAGGCTTTCAAGTCTCGGCTTGACAAACCGCTGGCTTGGATGATTTAGTTAGGGTTGATCCTGCTTTGAATGTCCTCCTGAGGTCTCTTCCAGCCCTAGGATTCTATGCTTCTATGATCTATGATTCTATGTGCCCACCCTCACAAGCTATTCTTAAAAGGGTCCTTAAGATTTCCCCTCCTGTCAATCCTCAGGCTAATCCCCATGTGGTCCTGTGGGTTACTCCTTCATCCAGGACTGAACTCTCTTTTTTTCTCTGCAATGCTTTACCTACATAAGCTTTGTCTACACTACCAGGTTATTTTGAAATAAGTTATTTTGAAATAATAACTCCCCAAATAACTATTTCAAAATAAGTTGTTTCTTCTTCACAAGCAGGAGTTATTATTTTGAAATAACAAGCCCATTATTTCAAAATAACAGGTTTGGTAGTGTGGATGCTCACCTTGTTGTTTTGAAATAACGGGAGTTATTTTGAAATAACTTCCTACTGCAGACATGCCTATACTGAGCTGGAAAAGGCTAGGCTGCATGGATAGACACTGTTACTCCTGGTATCCACTAAAGGGGATAAAAAATGCACTGCTATGAGGTTCTCTCCTTCCAAAGGAGCATGAATCTAATCTCTTAGGAATGCAGGAGGATGTTGAAGGTCCACAGCAATGAATTAACCCCTTTCTACACTAGGAAAATGACATATGAGTTGGTTAGCACAATAACAATTTTTTTCAAAGTGGGCTGTGGGCCTGCTTTGGGAAAGCTGCTAGAGAGCCCACACCACTTTGTTTACCTAAAGGGTTTGAAACCATGGAGACTTACAGTTTCCATTTACTCCAATTTGCAGCTTCCTGTGGCTTCCCTTGGCTAGAAACAGCAAACTGGAGCCAATGGGAGCCACGAAGATCTGTGGCTTTGGACCCTTTAGGTAAACGAAGCAGTGCAGATCCGCTAGCAGCTTTCCCAAAATGGGCCCGTGGAATACTGAGAAACACTGGCCTGTAAGAACAGCCATATTGGATCAGACTAATGGTCCATCTAGCCCAGTGATTCCCAACCTTTTTTATATCAGAGACCAGCAAACCCATTCACAAACTTTTTGGCAGGCCGGAATAATTCAATTTGCATAGTTGCATATTCATTATGCAAATAATGAACATGCAAATATGCAAATAAAATGTTGCTGGTCCACCGAAAGCCTTGGGCCCCAGAGGCCCCAGCCCTAATCCCTAGAGCCTCCCATTCTTTCTCTACTCCCCAGCACCAGCCACTGACTCCAGAGTCCCCTGCACCCAACCCCCACAGGGCCAGCCTCTTGCCATCAGAGCCGCTCAGTGCCAGTCCCCCATCCCAACTGCCTCTGTTCCAGCCCCCTACTCCTTAAAGCCCCTACCACCAGACCCCCAGTGCCAGCCTCCTGTTTCCAGAGCCCCCCTGCTCCCAACCCCACCAGAGTCTCCTCAGTGCCAGCCCCCAGTTCCCAACATTACCCACATCCCCAGAGCCCCCCAGTGCAAGTCCTGCCCCCATAATCTCTCACTACTAGACCTGTCCCCAGAGCTCCCCGTGCCCACCCCATCCCCATCACTTAGCCCTGTGCTGCCTCCCAGCCGCCAGCTGAGTGCCACTGCCTGGGTCGCAGCGGCTCTGAGGCTGCCGTGCTGAGCTCTGCGCTGCCTGCCTGCTGCGCAGCAAAGCACTCTTCCGTGTCAGGGAAGAGACCCCGCCCCTGCCTGGTGTTGGTTGGCTGAGAGGTGGGGCAGGACATGCCTCTCCCAACAGCCAGAGCTGCAGGAGAGGTGCTGGGGGGTATATCCCAGCCCCAGCCACCAGAGTTGCCATGGTCTGTGGACCAGCAGTTGAGAACTACTGACCCAGCCCATCATCCGACCCTCCAACAGAGGATAGTGCCAGATGCTCCAGAGGCAATGAACAGAACCAGGCAATTATTGAGTGATCCATCCCCTATCAGCCACTCCCAGCTCCTGGCAGTCAGAGGCTTTGGCCATTCAGCTAATAGACATTGGTTAGAATTAAGGTGAATGCGGTTAGCAGTTTTGGCCTTCACAACATCCCCAGGCAATGGGTTCCACCAGGTTCGCTCTCTGTTGCCTGTTCAGCCAGAGGAGAAACTTGTTTGTAGGCCTGCCAACAGGAGGGGGAAAGAGGTAACTGCTCTGGGGCCCAGTAATTCAGTGGGTCCCAGTGAGCCCTGGAGCCTTTAAATCACAGCTGGAGTCCGACGTGGCATGCTCAAGGCAGCACTGAGAGAGGTCCCTTTCCCTTTCCTCCTGTGGCCCCACCCCTTCTGGGAGTGTGTAGCCACCCCCTCATCTTGCCCATGGGCTTGGCGAGGCTGTTGGCCCGCTTGCTCGTTAGCATAGCTGGCAGATTTGTTGCTTTGCTGTAACTGTCCTGGAAACCTTTTGTCCCTTCTACATTAGCAGTTGGGGGCAGATTTTCAGAAGGCACCAATGTAAGTTAGGTGCCCTAAGATTCTGTGGCAGTTGCATGCCTGACTACCTAACTATCTTAGGGCAGATAGGCCTTCAGTTTCTTGACTATAACGGGAGGGGAAGATTAATGACCCAACAGCACCACACCTCTATAAGCAAGGCTCGACAAATAATACAATCTACTCGCTCGTGGCAAATAGATTGTACCCCGGAAGAGCCGGGTTCGGGCGATCTGCGCATGCGCAGATTGCCAGACAGCGCAGCTGGCGAGCGGGGCTCGCCGCAGTTCGGCGAGCCCTGTCTATAAGGGTACGTCTACACTACAGCATTAATTCAAGTTAACTTAATTCGAAATAGTTAATTCAAATTAAGCTAATTTGAATTAACGCATCTACACACAAAACTTATTTCGAAATAGCGTTTTGCTATTTCGAAATAGTGTGTGTCCACACTGAGTGGACCCTGAACCGAAGTTAAGGCTGGCTGGAACCAGTGTCAGCAGGGCATCAGGTTAGGACTTAGTATGTGGGGCTGCTGCCTGAGGCTAACTGAGCTCCATGCTTAAAGGGACCCTACCTCCACCCCGGACAGACAGTTCTCAGGGTTCCCCTCTTGCTTGTCTACCTCGATGAGGGACAGCAAAGCAGTCCTGTCTTGGAGTGCCCTGAGTGCCCACACTTGGGACACCACAGCGCTTGGCCACATGGAGCCAGAGCTGCCCCGGCCATGCCGGTGCGTCTTGTGGAGTCGTTGTCATCAGCCCGGCTGCACTTGCTGCAGGCTGCCATCCAGGGGGTCCATTGGGGGGCTGTCAGGATCCAGGAGGGCCTGCGGGAGAGTGTCCACCCCGAGGAGCCCTCAGAGCCACTCTGGTCCTCCCCACCGGGGGCTTGTGCCCCATTCCTCCCTCACGTCCTTCCACTTAGCCCTCCCTAGCCCCCCTTCCTGATGGCAAACAAAAGACATGTATATTCAAAAATAGAAACTGGGTTTATTGAACAAAACTGGGGGTGGAGGATGAACCTCTGGGGAGACTGGGAAAAGGAGGTGGGAGAGGGGAAGAGAGAGAGTGGGAGAGGGGAGGGGGAAACCTGGGAGGAGGGAGCTGGAAGGGGGAAGCAAGGGGAAGAAGGGGGAGGGGAAGCTCAGGGCCCAGGGTTGGGGATCTCGCCGGACCAACTTGATTTTCATGCAAACCTGCTCCTGGGTTCGCATGTGGCCTTTGGTGGCCAGGCTGGCAGCTATCCTGCCATAGACGGCTGCATTCCTCCATCTAGTGCAGAGATCATGGATGTTGGGGGCATCCCCCCAAACCTGAATAAGGTCCAAGATCTCCACCCAGGACCAGGAAGGCGTCTGCCTTCTCCAGCCCCTGTCAGGCTCCTGGGAGCTGGCAGACTGCTCCTGGGGAGTGGTGGAGGGCTGGCTGCCAGTGGCTTGCTGGCTCATGTTTTGGGGCCACTGGGTTAGGGGCCAGTGGCCACTTCTGGCTCTGGGCTGGCAGGCTTGGAGCTGGCACAGGCACTGTGGCCAGGGTCTACCCCTTTAATGGCTCTAGGGCTGGCGGGGAGGAGAGTAAGTTTTCCTGGTTGTGCCCAGAGTGGCCACCAGGGCTCCCTGGGAAGGGCTGGAGGCCCCCTATTTTGAATTAAGTGTCTACACAGCACTTAATTCGAAATAGCTATTTCGAATTTGGTGTTACTCCTTGTAGAATGAGGTTTACCAAATTCGAATTAAGCGCTCTGCTATTTTGAATTAATTTCGAAATAGTGGTTTGCATGTATAGATGCTATTAAAGTTAATTCGAAATAACGGCTGTTATTTCAAATTAACTTTGCAGTGTAGACATACCCTAAGACAGGCATTACAGGAGAAGGCTTCTGCACACAGGTGACTCTTGGAAGCACTCAGGAGATGCACTGCTCCCCAGGACTCCTGACAACATTTTAAAAGAGGTGTCCCCACAGACTCCCTCCCTGTCCCTCGGGTGGCCCTCCATGCACTTCTCCACAGGCACCAGTTGCCTATGCTTCGGCATGTAGATTGCATTTTATTAGCAAGGCACGGGCTACGGCACATGCAGTCCCCTCAACTGAAGACTGCCTGTCTCTCCTTGCTTGCTGGGAACAATAGCCCATCACTGCAGGGTTATTTGCACATCTCAAAGCCTGTGCAGTTCTGTCAGTGTCAACATTTTATCCCATGCAGCTGGATCTAGCTATGTTAATTAAATCATCACATTATAGCTAAGGGCTTTCTTGGGCAAATGTTACCACAGGACATGGATCAGACTTCAGAGACAGACCAGGTGTGCTGCCTGGACTCTGGAGAGCCCTGCCAAACTCATTTCACATGCGACACTGATGCCAATTCCAATTTAGCCCCCTGAGATTAATAAGCAATTCACAGTAAACCTAACACTTTGTCAGGGTCAGCCAAGTAGAAACCCTGCATGACTCTCCACCCAAAACCAAAAAACCAAAATTGGGGAAAAAGGACAGAGAAAGTTTTCCATAGCAATCTATCCAACGTAATACAAACAGGTTTCTACAAAGGCATTATGTCTCCTATGGAACCTTCCACTGATTTACCAGGTGAAAAGCACAGGTAAGTTGTGAGTGTGGGAATATAACTGCTTTTCAAGCCTTAGCAGCAAGGGAAATGTCTCAGATACAATAAGATGTAGATGTCACCAGCGATCGGCTCATGCCACAGAATTCAGCTTTGGGATTCAAAACCTTGCAAAACCCATGTTTGTTTGGATCCAAGGTTATAGTTTAGTCCTATCTCTGTCAGGGGGGCTGACAGGATTGCCAGGTACCTGGGCAATGTATGTGTGTGTGAGAATGCTGGCTCTGCACTCCCAAAAGGGGCAGGGACTCATATGGAAGAAGGCAGAGGTGGAGCAACCAGCCCTAAGTGCTGCAGCGAATGCACAGCCTACCCTACCTCGCTCCCTTCTGGCCCTCAAAACCAGCTGGAGCACCCACCATGGAGCTCTGCAAGGCATCGGCCGGGTCTCGAGCCGCTCCTGCTGTCGCAGTAGTAGTGGCGGCTAGCAGCCGTGGGCCCTTCAGAATCACATTTGCCCCCTTTTCCCACCCCCCCTGCAATGGGCCTGATTTTTATTAGGCCACAAAGCATCACCTGTGAATTTTTGGTACAGGCACAGAATTATTACAATAACTTTTCTCCACTCCTTGTTTCTTGGTGCCTTTGCATTCATTAGTTTTGCTGTGAAGTGGATTGTTTGGGCTAAGTCCATAGAGACCTTGCAAAGGAGAGTCCTTGACTCCTCTCTCGCATCTTGATTATCACGCCCTCTCTCTCTTTGGCCTTGACAAGTGCAATCTTGCCCCACTCATCTCTATTTTGGATACTACTGCGAAGATCATTTTCCTAGCCTGTCACACTGCCCATGACATCTCTCTGTTTGAATCCCGCCCCTGGCTCCTTCTTTTCCGTCACATCAAACATAAGCTACTTGTTTTATAAAGCTCTTCTTAGTCAATCTACACCCTATTTACCACCTCTCATTTATTATCCAGCTGTTGAGGCTCACCTTTGATTGGCGAACTCTGCCACTTGTTCAGTTTTCAAACAAGCACTTCTGGGCTTCGTCCCTGTGCTTTCCCACATGCTTGGGAGGCACCCCATGTGAACATCCACAGCACAAACTCATTATTCAGCTTTGGAGCCCTCCCCAAAATACTCCTTTGCTGTGACTTCTACAAAAAACCCTGACAATGATTAGGAGGCTGGTGTGCATAGACCACTGCCTATCCTTCTGACCAATATTGTCTCTCTTGTATTCCCTCCTTGGCCTGTCTATAGCCATCAATACTTGGATTTTAAGCTCCTGGGGACAGGGATCATCTTTTTGTTGGTTTCTAGCACCTCGCACAATGGAGTCCTGGTCAATGACTAGGTTACTGACTAAGGTCAATGATTAGGTGCTATGGTAAAATACACAACAAATATACATAATAGTTCTTTTCTCACTGTATCCTGAGGTGGGAATGACAAGGCCACATTGCAGGTGAATCCATGCCATTCAGATGTTGTTGTTTACTCATCTGCAGTTTTCCCCCTCCCTTTCTTCCTACCTATCAAGAATCAATCCCTTTCAGGGAGGTAGGAGTATGGGAGGGGAAGACTTGCCTAGTTGCTTTTGGGGTCTGTCCTTGTACCAAGATGGTTTGAAGTTGCTAGAGCTGAGTGCAGAGCTCTGCTTTTATATTTGTATTGTGGTTTTAGTACAGCACTTACATGCTTTGCAAGGGGTACCTTACACATTGATTAAATGAATGAGCACATAGTACTATTGATGTGCACAGTGCTTAGCAGCAGGATAAACATTCAAATCACCACACAGGACTACAAACAGGTACAGCGCTATCAACATGGGTTTTGATTACTGAAGCTGCAGGTGGGCATTAGGCCACACAGACTATGTGGAACGGGCTAGAGGGGTTGTTGGGAGAGAAGGCACTTGGCAGCATGAATAAGAATTAACTTCCAGACATTTGGAGAGAGCTAGTGAAAAGCTCTAGGGCAATAAAACCAATCCTGGACTGCAACATAAGGAAGTTTTCTCAAGGAAAAAAAGAATATTGCTATAATTTTTATCAGCTGATTCCCATTCTGCTGACAATTTTAGTAATGTCAGAGTAATTACACAGAAAGAATCATAAAACGTCATCACAATAATGTAAATCCATAATAATCTTCTACTTACACCATAATCAAATTGCTGGTATTGTATTCTTACTGTGGTAAAACCAGTTGGACCAGCATATGAAAGGATCAGTCAGACTAGCCTAGGAGAGCCTTACATGTTGTTCGGATAAGATATAAGACTGTGCTCTTGGTTTCCTTTGGTCATTAAAGATCCCACAATAGCCTATAAAAAGTAAGGGTCTTAGATTCTGTGATTTAGCCAAATTCCATTTTGTGAAATTACCTAAAATTCTCAAGTTGTTTCAGCTGGAGAAGTTTTTAAGGCCAAATTCTGATCTCAGTTACACTGGAGTAAAATTAGCAAAACTCCATTGACTTTTGTGAGAGTGGCTCACGGTTTAAACTGGTACAATTGAAATCAGAGTCTCAGCCCTTACTGCCCCTCCTAAAAATTTCTGGTGCAGCAATGCTGACTAGCTGGTCTGCATTTTCACTTGAGAGGCAGCTGCATCACAATAGAAAGTATATAATCCTCATATCTAATCAACTGAACTCTTTGGATCCTACAGGATGAAAAGTGATACACAAAAAATAATTGAACAAAGAAATATAATTTGTGGGGCAGAATTTTTAGAGAGGGATTCACATAGCAAACACCTTGTATCTCATTTAAAATATAAATCCAGCTATTGTGCCTTTTACACATTTAATACAATTTACTTTGCTATTTAAATGATTGATTTTTAATGGCTCTTCTGCTCCCCCTACCAGCTGCTCTTATAATTGCAGATTATTTATTGCACTGGCAATCACTATTAATGTGACACTGCTATTATTACATAGCCAGATCACGCAATCCCACGAGAAACTTGAAGAAAGAGCCTAAGGGGAAGGAAAACTTAAGAAGATTCCATCTCATTGTTTCTCTTTGATACATTGTCAGTGTTTGGATTTACTATCTGGGCCTCAAAAACCAGCACAGACAGACCATAAGAACTGACATACTCGGTCAGACCAAAGATCCAGCTAGCCCAGTATTCCATCTTCTGACAATGGCCAATGCCAGGTTCCCTAGAGAGGATGAACAGAACAGGTAGTCATCAAGTGATCCATCCATCTATGCGTCCTCTGTTGCCAATTCTCAGCTTCCGACAGAGGCCAGGGATACCATCCCTGCCCACCCTAGCCAATAGTTATTGATGAATCTATCCTCCATGAATTTATCTAGCTCCCTTTCAAACCCTGTAATAGTCTTGGCCTTCACAAAAAACTGTGGCAAAGAATTCCACAGGTTACCCTGCATTGTGTGAAGAAATACTTCCCTTTGTTTGTTTTAAACCTGCTACCTTTTCATTTCATTTGGTGACACTTAGTTCTTGCGTTTTGGGAAGGAGTGTGTAATACTTCTTTATTCACTTTCTCCATGCCAGTCAGAATTTTATAGACCTCTATCGTATCCCCCTTTAAGTCATCTCTCTTCCAAGCTGAAAAGTCCCCGTTGTATTAATATCATATGGCAGTTGTCCCATACTCCCATATAATTTCTGTTGCCCTTTTCTGAACTTTTTCCAATGCCAAGATGAGGTGACCACATTTCCGGACAGTATTGAAGATGTGGGCGTACCATGGATTTATAAGGAGGCAATAAGATATTTTGTCTTATTCTCTATCCCTTTCCTAGTGATTCCAAGTGGTCTGTTTGCTTTTTTGACTGCTGCTGCACACTGAGTGGATATTTTCAGAAAACGATCTATGATTCCAAAATCTCTCTCAAGTGACAACAGCTAATTTAGCCCCCATCATTTTATATGCATAATTGGGATTATGTTTTCCAATATACATTACTTAGCATTTATCAACACTGGATTTTATCTGTGTTTTTGTTGCTCAGTCACCTAGTTTTGTGAGATCCTTTTGAAGCTCTTCAAAAAGGGGCCAGTCTTGTGCAGGTCTGTTATGTCATTAATGATAAGATGCTGTCTAACCAAGCCATAAATCTTGGTAATGCTCAGGAAATTATTGATAGTTTTGCATACATGAGGTTCCCAAACTGTATTGCAGCAATTGATGAAAATGCATGAGCCTTTAATCCCCCACCTCCACCTTCACCCCCAAACCTGAGGGCAAAGAGTTTATAAACAAAGACATTCTTCTCAATGGTGGGTTGA
Organism: Rafetus swinhoei; assembly: GCA_019425775.1. Taxonomy (NCBI): domain Eukaryota; kingdom Metazoa; phylum Chordata; order Testudines; family Trionychidae; genus Rafetus; species Rafetus swinhoei. Next base: position 13,273,264 of record CM033425.1, on the reverse strand, counting down.
CCATGCAGGAGGTTTACAAGTCTGCAAGAGTTCATGATGCTAAAATATTTTGGAACTCCGCTCTATATTTCGATTAATGGAGAAAGAACTGGTTGCCCGCAGGACCACCATGGGCATTAATGGTCTGGTGGACCCTGCTTAGCTTCTGATGCCCTGGCTAGAGAAGGCACACACAAGTTGTACTATAGTTATGTAAAATCCTCCCCAGTTCATTAAAAAATGGAGAGATCATAGGACTCTTTTTGTCCCTTGTTTTAAAGTACTTTCTCCTGAGCTGCTTGCTCTTTATCCAGCATTGGTTGGTGTCCCGGTCATGCCCACTCTTGGATATGTGTTTTGCAATGTCCACAAAGAGGTCTTTATGTCGGCATCTGGCCTCTAAAGCTTTGGCACTTCTCCACAGATAGTGCTGAGATCCAGAGTCATAGCACAGCTCCCAGCAACTACACGAGGCATACGGCGGGACTGCCCAAATGCTACTGCGGTTCTATCACAAGAATGCTAATGCACTGGATCCAGAAGCAAATGGGCAACATCTGGTGCCTCGTCAGCTTTTAAGGAGGGGTCAAAGGGTCATCCTGGGAACTTTACAGCACATCAAGGAAGACCCACATAAATCGACAGGTCAGTAACAGTTGACCTGCTATGCACTGTGAATAGCGGTTGGAAGCATGCAAAAAGTGATGCACAGCAATTGCATCCACACAAACAATAAAGGCAATTAATTCAATCTGAAACAAACCCAAGTACACTTTGCAAGAGGATTCCAGATTTCATGATCAATGTGGACTTAGCACATGGAAATGGATTATATCATGCATGTGAAAGCATTTTCTAACTGGATTAACTCAACATGACTCAATTTAAAACCCCCATGTAGACAAGACCATCTCTCATCCATGAGTTAAGTGATACATTTCAGAGGGGTGTGGTTGGAGATGGTGGGGAAGTTGAGAATAAGACCTCCAGGGTAACCAACTTTTGCCATTATGTTGAAACACTTCTGGCAGAAGTCCACTTAGGCCAGATCTATGCTAGAGGACAAAGTTGAAGTAAGATAGGCAACTCCAGTTTGAATTTCTCTGGCATCTCTACTGTGGGAGGTCAACAGGAAAAACTCTTCCATTGACTTCCCTTAGTCCTCACGACTTGTGGAGTACCAGAGTCAATGGGGGTGCAATCAGTGGTTGATTAGGCTGGTCTTTACTAGACCCACTAAATCAAGCCCCGGGAGATTGATCTCTGCAGCATCAATCTCCCGTATTGTGAAAACAAGGCCTTAGGTTCCCTGGTAGAAAGAATTCCTGAGAGTAAGGGAGTTGGGAGCTGCCCCAACCAAATCCTGGAATGGACTAGGAATGAATCTGACAAACTAGTGCAGCTCCATTCTTTCCTCTGGAAATTAAGGGAATAGATTCCCATTAGAAGGGAACAGTGAACTGCTTCTGACTGGGACTTACTTGTGATCCAAGTGTTTCTTACCCTCTTGTCTTCTTAAAGCAGCTAGCCAAAGCATTCCTTTCTCTTACCCATTTTCACCTACTTTTCTTTATCCCTCATTCCCTTTCCCATGTATGGGATGAGTCATCTTGTAGCATAGGGATGAATGAAGAAAGAACAAAGATGTCCGGGGAAAGTTTGGTCTTGATGACTAAATATCTGGATTGAGGGGCAGAGATTGGCAAGGCAGTTCATCTAGAAACAAAAACATCTTGAGAGTTTCCCAGTGTTCCCTGTAAGCTGTGTGCTTGTGAGGCTGCTCAGAGGAGATTCAAATGCTGCCCAGCTGATTAGCAGAGCACCCACAGCTAGGTTTTGTTTCTACTAGTGGTGCACATTCACATATGCCTCAGGACACATAAAAAATATTCCGCAAAGGGGTGGAAAAAATTAGAGGAACATTGGCCTCAACTATAATAGGTCAGTTCCAGGCCTGCTGATGGTGGGGAGATGGTGCAAAGGGGTCAGTTGCCCTGGAGCCTAGCAATTCAAAGGGGCCCAGAGCTCTGTCTGCTGCCACTGCCACTGCCACAGTAGCAGTAGCCAGCGCCCCTTAAATTGCTGCTAGATTCCAGGCCAGTGCTAAGAAAGTGGGGCAGGATGCACGACACACTCCAGACTGCGCTGAGGGCTGGCTGCCTTGGCCCCTCCACTTCTGGGAGTGCAGGGCAGCCCCTGCCCCCACTTGCTTAGGGGCCCATGGAGGCTGTCAACTACACTGGTCAGCTCTGCCTCTGAGCATGATGGGAATCAATCTACTGACAGCCCAATGGAAGGCAACATGAACTTCCCCTAATGCTGGTACCTCTTGTGTTAAGTTTCAGCCTAGGGCATAAGTTAATGGATGAGTAATAAACCCTAGAAATATGGTTTTCTAATAGAAACACTAGTAGACCCTTGGCACAGGTCTATTGATATAACAATTATGCTGTATAGCATTATTATACCAGCTACTATAATATATTATAATAAACTATAGCATAGCAGAATATTTTACATTTATCCTAAAGTAAATATTATGCTAAACTATTATGTATAATGCTTCTACTTCAGATACTTCTACCTAGCAAAACCACAGCAAACATTTGTGCTATTTTAATACGTACTGAATTTAAAATGTAATGGTAAAGAAAAGCAGGCTGCTTTAGAGGCCTGATGCAAAGGCCACTGAAGTCAATGGAGAGACTAAAAGAAGATTAAACAAATACACTATTTACAGTTGCTGTTTGCATTATTCCCAGAATGCCATACAGGAGACATCCTTGATTTCACAAATTAAAGCAATGATCAAATGGAAACATGAGAACTTTTTATAATTGGGAGTAAAATTGTTAGCTCTTTAGAGTGTGTGGAGGAGTAGATAGGAGAAACCAGGGCTAAATAGGGCTTATCTAGACTACACTAAGGTATCGAAAGAGGATATGCAAAAATATGAGGTTTACGCGGCTTTTCGACAAAGGGGTGGGGGGTTTGCTGAAAAAGCTGCGTCTAACCTACTTTCATGCGGAATTTGCATATCCTTTTTCGACACTTTAGTTTAGTCTAGATAAGCCATAAATAATACAAAGAGGTTTAATTTTGCAGTAATATATGGGATTCACGATTGTGAGGGAATGCACACTTGCAGTGACAGAGGAGGGTGTTGTATATGTTTAATACAGAAATATCACCAGAAAACACAGAATAAACATCCAAAACAGCATTACATTGCTGTTCCGATTGTAACTGCAGCAGGCATCTTAGCTGTGCTGTGGTCAACCATGATATGCTATGGAGCATTCACCTATCACACAACTACTTCACTTATGCATATACTGCGGCAACAGAGTAACTGTAATAAGCTTTGAGAAAAAACTAAATGATGTCCGAATACAACATTCTTCATGAGCTGGAGGTGAATGATAGTGAGTACTGAGCTTGCCAGCTATCAATTGCAGCATTTTTTTTAAAAAATACACAATTGGTAGACACATCCAAATAGGAAAATAAACCCAAATCTACCCAAGATAAACAGAACTGAAAAAAGAAAAATGTCCATTGCTATCCTTAGAAAAAAGATACTACAATAGTTCATGTCAACGGTCCCAAACACTGCATTTCACTAATAATAGTTCAGTGTCTGAGGTGATGGCTGAAAATACTGTTGTATTTTTATATTAGCATAATTATTTTTTGGCTGACCTCCACTCCCCTGTGTTGGTTGTTTCAAGTGTTTATAACTGGATGCATTGTAGCATTTTTAAAATGTTGCTGATTCTTTCTTGATATCTCTCTGTCCTACATGGCCTATTTAAAGGCAGCAATATGCAGGATGGGAAGATCCCCCGATGACTAAAAAGGATGCCTTCCTTGTTCCACGAAGGATTCTTTATCGAATACCCTTCTCTTTTCCTTGTTGAACAGCTGAATCCATAAAATACATGAAAAGCTAGGAAAGCCATTGCTAGAACAAATAAACAATGGCAGCAGCATAACCTCCGAACAATGGCTTCGAGGAGGGCAGGCGTTAGCAATTTTGTCAGGCCTGCAAAATGTTTTGCCCCCAACCCCTACAATCTACTAAACAAACAGAGTGAATGATCCCTCCTCCTCTTCCTCACCTGACCCTCCAAAACAATAGTAATGAAACAGGGAGTCTTATCCACTCCAATTTCACCTGCTCTGCATTCAGGTGGCTGAACCAAACATCTCCCTTTTCATAAACAAACTACTTAACCATATGTCTCTGAGGCTCAGGAGCATTCCTGCCAATTTTACAGAACACAGAATGTTTTGCTCGGTATTTGAGTTGGAGAAATTAGCTGTAAAGTGGGCTTGCAGACCTCTAAGTCTGCTGTAAAATAATGTGGTCACTTTGCCCTTCCGTGAAGTCCTCTAGTGAGCAAACAAGGGGGTGATTGGGTAGTCACTTAGGTAGTCACTCACACCTGGGCCCAGAGTGCATGGAGCACTATCATTTTGACTGGGTAGCATTGTGTGACACTTCACATTGATTCAGGGAAGAAAGAGTTAGAAACATACATTGTGTGCAGATTGAGATTCCACCCTGCATTTCACCCTAGGGTACTTAAGAAACTAGGGGAAAGTGACATCCAGGGGAGCTGACAGCCTTCTTCAAGGCTCCTGGGCAAGATGGAGGGAAGCATCTCCATTCTCCACAAAGAGCCACTGCTACAGTAGTGTTGGCTGGGAGTCCCAGGCGTCTTTAAATCACCAGGCCCTGGAGCAACTGTCCCCTTTGCCTCCCCCGTCAGGAGGTCTAGTGACATCCCAGAGGGCTGCAGAAGAGCAAACACAGAAAGAGAACAAAAAGCTCCCTAGAAAATATAGGCCAGTCAGCCTAACTTCAATACTTGAAAAGACACTAGAACAAATTATTAAACAACCACTTAGTAGGCACCTAGAGGATGAGTTATGAGTAACAGCCAACATGGATGTGTCAAAAACAAACCATAGCAAACCAAATTAATTTTCTTCTTTGACAGATTTACTGGTCTACTGGCTATAGGGGAGCAGGAGACATGATATATCTTGATTTTTAGATGGCTTTTGACACAGTGCCATGTGTGACATTCTCATAAGCAAACCAGGGAAGTGTGGTCTAGATGAAATTACTATAAGTAGATTGCAAAACTGATTGGGAAGACTATATTCAAAGAGTAGTTACCAGTGGTTTGCTCTCAAACTGGGGGCGGGAGAGAGGTGGCTGTAACTAGAGTGGTCCTGAAGGTATGTGACCAGGACGTGGTAGCATTCGGAATCTTAATTAATGATTTGGATGATGGGATGGAGAGTTTACTCATAAACTTTGCAGATGATGCCAAGCTGAGAGGTATTGTCAGAACTCTGGAGAACAGAATTAGATGTCAAATGATATTGGAAGATTAAAGAATTGGTCTGAAATGAATAAGATGAAATTTGGTAAAGACAAGTGCAAGTACTATATTTAGGAAAGGAAAAATCAAATCTAGTACTATTATACAACAGGAATAATTTGCTAGATGGTAGCTGGGCTGTCCTAATTCATAAAATACATAGTTGCATAGGGCATCGTGGAATTTGGGGCACCAAATTGGACCAAATTGCCCAAAATCTCATGGTGCCCTATGCAGTTGGGTGCTAAATATGGGTTCTGGCAGCCAGTCCCATCTCCTGGTTGGTTTCCCACCTGTGTACTCTGTGCCAGCTCCTGGGGCCAGCCCCGATCTACTTCCATTGATCCCCCATGGGCTGTGCCCAGCTCCAGATCACGAGGCAGCAGAGAGTGGTATGACCATAGGCCAAAGGACTCAGGAGGAGCAAAAGATGGTCACGCAGCTGGTGGATGGAGAGAAATAGCAGTTTTGCTTTCAAAGAGCCACTTTTCTCCAGCTGGCTGCATGACTGCCCTCTGCTCCTCCAGCTCGCAGTCACGTCATCTGCTGCCTACCGCACCTCCTGCCTGCTCCCCTGAGGCTGTCAAGTGAGCCTTTTCCTGTGTTCTGCTCTTCCCTAGAGTTTTCAACTCTCCCAACCAGGTTGACCAGATGCCATTTGCAGCAATGATGTCCGGTTGATCTGGTTTGGGACAGTTGACAACCCGACTCCTGCCCCCACAACTTCTGTGTCTATAGGTCCCCCTTACCTCCTGAGGAGCAACCACTCCCCACACAGAGTGAATGCCAGTGCTGGGCTATGTAGTGCACTAGCATTGGTAGGGACAGCCCTGGATGGTAGGACTGAAAGGGTCCCAAGAGTTATAGTGGCTCATAAATTGAATGAGCATCAGCAAAAATTCTAATATCAGAGAGGTAGCCATGTTAGTCTGAATCTGCAAAAGCAGCGAGGAGTCCTGTGGCACCTTATAGACTAACCGAAGTGTTGGAGCATAAGCTTTCGTGGGCAAAGACCCACTTTGTCAGATGCATGTCGTGCTGTCCACATGCATCTGACAAAGTGGGTCTTTGCCCACGAAAGCTTATGCTCCAACACTTCGGTTAGTCTATAAGGTGCCACAGGACTCCTCGCCGTTTTTTAAAAATTCTAATATCACTCTGGGAAAGTGGTTCCCAATCTTTTTTTATACTGTAGACCAGCAAACCCATTCACAAACTTTTGGCGGACTGGTATCATTTTATTTACATATTTGCATATTCATTATGCTAATAATGAATACGCAAATATGGTATTGGTCCACCATAAGCCCTGGCCCCCCAAAGCCACTGTGAACAGCCAGTTTCAGCTCTGGCAGTCACCACGTGGTGGGCAGCTGCCACAGCTGAAATCAGCTGTTTATGGTGGCTCGGGGGGCTGGGGCTGGAGTACACCCTAGTCCCCTAAGTCCCCCAGTGCCAGCCTTAACCCCTAGAGCCCCCCCACCCCTCCATTACCTCCAGCACCAGACTCTGACCCTAGAGTCCCCTGCACCCAGCCTCCCAGTGCCAGCCTCCTGCCCTCAACCCCCCTAGGGTATGTCTACACTACAAAGTTAATTTGAACTAACAGCCGTTAGTTAGAATTAACTTTAATAGCGGCTACACATACAAACCGCTAGTTCGATTTAAATTCGATTTAAATTCGATTTAGATGTCAAATTATATTGGAAGATTAAAGAATTGGTTTGAAATGAATAAGATGAAATTTGGTAAAGACAAGTGCAAGTACTATATTTAGGAAAGGAAAAATCAAATCTAGTACTATTATACAACAGGGAATAATTTGCTAGATGGTAGCTGGGCTGTCCTAATTCATAAAATACATAGTTGCATAGGGCATCGTGGAATTTGGGGCACCAAATTGGACCAAATTGCCCAAAATCTCATGGTGCCCTATGCAGTTGGGTGCTAAATATGGGTTCTGGCAGCCAGTCCCATCTCCTGGTTGGTTTCCCACCTGTGTACTCTGTGCCAGCTCCTGGGGCCAACTAGCGGAGCGCTTAATTCGAACTAGGTAAACCTCATTCTACCAGGAGTAATGCCTAGTTCGAATTAAGTAGTTTGAATTAAGGGCTGTGTAGCCACTTAATTCGAACTCGCTGGAGGCTAGCAGGTGCGCCTGAAAGTTAAACAGCTACGGCAGGTGTACCTGCTGTCACCTGTCCCTACTTCCCTGCCCTCAACCAACTCTTGGGGGGGTGGGGCGGTCCGCGCCAGCCCGGGAGGCAGCGAGCCAGGACCGGAGGGCCCTGACCCGGGCACACCGGAGGGGCTTCCGCCAGCTATTCCGGCACCGGAGTCAGCAGGGTCGTCCAGGGAGGCCATACCGGGTAAGTGCCAGCACTGTCCCCTGCCCGGGGGGGAGGCGGGGAGGGAGACCAGGGACCGCGCATGTGAGCCATGCCTCCCACGGATCACGCAGCCACCTGTGCACGTGCGAGCACGTGCCTTGCCACCCTTGGGCAGATGGCTCCAGCTGCATGACACCCAGGGGCTGTGGCCCAATAGGCACATGCGTGTGTGAAGAGACCTGACACGCTCCTGACCCTGGGGCGGGACCCAGCAGGATGCCCTCCCTTCACACACCCCCTCTACACAGAGGCAGGGGACATCTCCCCCCCAGCCTGCCCACACTATACACGACACAGGGGCATGGGTGCGGTCTTGGGGCAGCTCCCAGTCCCGGGGAGAGCCAGATATCTTGACCATGGCCTCTGTGCAAGCACAGCGGCTCTGACGGTGCAGGGCACGGTCGCCCTCACGTTGCGGGGCGGGGGCTGGGCATCATCCACTGTGTCCCCAGGGAGAACTGACCACTTCTCTTCTTTCTCTACAGCTGCACCAGCTGCTCATGCAGGGTGCACCACCCCGCCCGGGACATGCTCCCGCACCCGCGGCCTGCTCCGGACCACCACCACACGGCAGGAGTACTGGGACCAGCACCTGTGAGCCCTGCACCGCACTGTCGAGGCCTGGATGCGGGCAGACCTGCAGCTCCACCGGGAGCAGCTGGCTGAGGACTGAGCCAGAAACGCTACCCTGCAGGCCCTGCTGCAGAGCATGGTGCCCCGTACCCGTCCTGCACCTGCTGCCCCCCCAACAACTGTCCCTCCTCCCACTCCTGCCCCCCAACCTCTTCCTCCTCAACCTCCACTCCCTCCTCCTCAATGTCCACACCCCACCTCAACCTCCGCACCTCCACCCCATCCCCGGGACACCGAGGCCCCTCCTCACTGTGCTGGGAGGCGGTTGGCCCGCGAGACCCCCACCCCTGATCCCTGAGTTTCCCCTCCCCTTCTTCCCCTTGCTTCCCTTCCAGCTCCCTCTTCCCAGTTTTCCCGCTCCTCTCCCACCCTCTCCTGCCCTCTCCCGCCTCCTTTCCCCGTCTCCCCACAGTTTCATTCCCCTCCCCAGTTGTGTTGAATAAAGAGAGTTGTTATTTTTGAAAATACGTGTCTTTTATTTGACATCAGGAAGGGGGCTAGGAAGGGTAAGCGGAAGGACGAGAGGGAGGAATGGGGCACAAGCCCCCAGTGGGGCAGACCGGGGAGACTGTTAGCGCTGCTCAGGGTGGAAGCTCTCCCACAGGGCCCCCTGGATCCTGACATCCCCTCGATGGTCCTCCCGGATGGCAGCCTGCAGACAGTGCAGCCAGGCTGCTGGCAACGTGTCCATGAGACACAGCAGAGTCCCACGGGGCAGGTCCGGTTCCATGGTGCAGAGTGCCGTGGTGTCCCGAGTGAGGGCAAGCAGAGCACTCTGAGACACAAATGCTTTGCTGTCCCTCAGCGAGGTAGACCAGCAAGCAGAGAAACCTGAGAACTGTCTGTCTGAGATGGGGGGTCGGGTCCCGTTAAGCACAGCCCTCGGCTAGCCTGAGGCAGCAGCTCCACACTCTAAGTCCTAACCTGATGCCCTGCCGGCACTGGTTCCGGCCAGCCTTACCTTCGATTCAGGGTCCACTCAGTGTGGACATGCTATTTTGAATTAGCAAAACGCTAATTCGAATTAGTTTTTAGGTCTAGATGCACTAATTCAAATTAGCTTAGTTTGAATTAACTAATTCAAATTAAGTTAGTTCGAATTAGTGCTGTAGTATAGACATACCCCAGTGCCAGCCCCCATTCCAAATGCCTCATTGCCAGCCCCCTGCCCATTACAGCTCCCCCACCAGACCTTCCAATGCCAGCCTCCTGTTTCCAAAGCCCCACTGCACCCAACTCCCCCAGAACCCACCCAGTGCCATCCCCCAGACCCCAATACTAGCCCTGTCCACATAGCCCCAGTGCTAGCCCTGTCCCCATAGCCCCCACTACTAGTACCACCCCAGACTGCTCCCCAGTATCAGCCCCTCACCTCTTAGAGCTCCCCAGTACTAGCCATGCCCCCAGAGCTCCCCCAGTATTAGCTTTACCCCGAGTCCTTGAGTGCCAGACCCCTGCCTCTTTGAGACCCCATCCCCAGAGCCCCCAAGCATCACCCCTAAAGCACCCAGTGCCCCCGAAGCCCTGCACTGCCTCCCAGCCACCAGCTGAACACTGCTGTCCGAGTTGCAGCTGCTCTAAGGCTGCCGTGCCAGGCTTCAAGTGGCCTTCCCACCACACAGTGAACTGCTATTCCCCATCCGGGAGGAGACCTCACCCCTGCCCAGCGCTGGCTGGCTGAGAGGTGGGGCAGGGCACACCTCCTTCAACAGGTGCAGTGGAAGGGGAGATGCTGGGCGGAGTATCCCAATCCTGGCTCCCAGAGTCGCCACAGCCTGGCAGCCAGTGGTTTGAGCCACGGCCTGGTGGTTGGGAACTACTGCTCTGGGGTGTTGTGATAGGATAAAGGGGTTAATGTGGGCTGGAGAGGTCAATGTGGTACCTCGCTGCACCTGGAGGGAAAGCCAGCCTGCTGTGAACATGAAGTCCAGCTGGAAAGGAGCAGGCTGGTTAGCAGAAAGCCAGGAAGCTGACAGCAGAAGAAGCGGCAGGGAAGAAGCGTTGGGTCATGTTCTAGTTCTAGATGGATGCTGACATACTGAGCAAGGCTGTCACACAGCCCTTACAATCATAAGCATCATTTCCTAAAAATATCTGAAAGGAGTCTCTACTCATAACTGAGTGAAATGGTGCTTCTAGAAAACAGCATTAATAACTGCTAAATGCTGAAGGAGCATGCTTTAAAAATATGGCTGTGTGTTCTTGTAGGTACATTTTATTATTATTAAATATGTGTCCTGTAATAGCACCTAATAACTCCAGCCAAAGACCAGTGCCCTATCATGCTCAGCACAAAAAGAAAATCCCCATTCCAAGGAACTCACAATCTAAGTGCTCAAATTAATGTAACATTATGTTCCATTCATTCTAATCTTTTTGTATCAAAGGAAGTGTATTCCTTGATGGTACACTACTCTTTGACTCTTGAGTGAATAAAAATATGGTTCACAGAACAAAAATGTTAAGTCACATTAGGAAGCCATGAAAAGAGCTTGAAATCTCTTTTTCTCTCTCTTTGTGCATGCCCATGCTCACACACGCACATGCATGCGCGCAAAGGTCCATCTAGCCCAGTATCCTGTCTGCCGACAGTGGCCAGCACCAGGTGCCCCAGAGAGGGTGAACCGAAGACAATGATCAAGAGATTTGTCTCCTGCCATCCCTCTCCAGCCTCTGACAAACAGAGGCCAAGGACACCATTTTATCCCCTGGCTAATAGCCTTTTATGGACCTAACCTCCATGAAATTATCTAGCTTCTCTTTAAACTCTATTATAGACCTAGCCTTCACAGCCTCCTCTGGCAAGGAGTTCCACAGGCTGACTACACGCTGTGTGAAGAAGAACTTTCTTTTATTAGTTTTAAACCTGCTACCCATGAATTTCATTTGGTGTCCTCTAGTTCTTCTATTTAGGGAACTAATAAATAACTTTTCTTCTTTTCCCCATACCTCCTTGACCTATCTGCCCATTTGATATAATTTGAATTGGACTCAAATTGTAAAGGTCCCTCATACTGCAAAGCCCTAAACTGTAGCTCAGTCAGTTTAGGCCTTAATTCATCACTGACAGGAGTATTGGGTAATATTGGGACAAATAAAATAGGTATGTGTATTTTTAGGAACAGTACTTTACACATATAGTTCAGCTTTCCTACAAAGACCCTACAGCACTTTAATTAAGCCTTTAAACATCATGTGAGGCAGGAATCTATTTTGCAGGTGGTCCTGATGTGGCCTGGTGACTTGCTCAAGGTTGTACAGTGATGGAGCCAAGAACAGAATTTGACTATAGATGATGGATCATATGGTGTGTCCTGGATGGAAGCTGGAGGCATGTAGGTAAGTGTAGCAGTCAGTGGGTTTTCTGTAGAGAGTGGTATTTAATTTTCCATTAGTGATTTGTACTGTGGTGTCCAGGAAATGGATCTTTCATATTGAATGGTCCAGGCCGAGATTGATGGTGGGGTGTAGGTTGTTAAAGTCTCTGTGGAATGCGTCCAGTGTTTCTTGGCCATGGGTCCAGATCATAAAGATGTCATCAATGTAGCGTAAGTAAAGGAGGGGTAAAAGGGGACGGGATCTGAAGAAACGTTGTTCTAAGTCAGCCATAAAGACATGCCTCCAGCTTCCATTCAGGATATACCATACGATCCATCGTCTATAGTCAAGCCCTTAGGTACAACCGCATCTGCTCTAATCCCACTGACAGACCAGAAACTTCAAGATCTCTACCAAGCATTTGTAAATCTCAATTACCCACCAGGGGAAATAAAAAAACAAATTGGAAGAGCCAGACGAATACCCAGAAACCATCTACTTCAAGATAGGCCCAAGAAAACCAACAATAGAACACCACTTGTCATCACCTATAGCCCCAACTTAAACCCCTCCAACGCATTATCAATAACCTACAACCTATACTGGAACAGCATACTACACTCCGCGAGGCTCTGGGGGACAGACCCATAGTCTCCTATAGACAACCACCTAACCTCAGGAGGGTTCTTATCAACAACCACAGGACATACCACACTAATACCAATCCTGGAACTTTCCCTTGCAACAAACCCCGTTGCCAACTTTGTCCACATATTGACTCAGGTGACACCATCACTGGACCTAACCATGTCAGTTATATGATCAAGAACACATATTCCTGTTCATCCAGAAATATAATTTATGCCATCATGTGCCAACAGAGTCTTTCTGCTATGTATATTGTGCAGACTTCTCAGGCACTTCGCCAAAGAATTAATGCCCACAAGTCAGACATCAGACATCTTCACAAGGAAAAACCAGTTGCTTTTCATTTCAACCTACTTGGACATAATCTTAATGACCTTACTACATGCATCTTACTTCAAAGAGACTTTAACACCAGATTACAGAGGGAAACTTCGGAACTTTCTTTCATGCTTAAATTTGACACTTTACGAATGGGCCTTAACAAAGATGCTAATTACCTTAACCATTACAAAGATAGCTTCCCCACTTATCACCCCTGATTAGCCATTCATTGACTCATAAATAGCTATTCCCTCCCTCTCTCTCCCTCCCCCCACCTTCTGTACTAAATCTGATTTGTCAGTTTAATAATGTGTTCACTTTTTTCATTGTATTCCTTTGGTATATATGGTCATGCCAATTCTCTTCCAGAATATGATCTGAGGAAGTGGGTCTGGCCCACAAAAGCTCATCACCTATTAAACCATCTTGTTAGTCTTTAAAGTGCTACATAGTTTTTCCTTTTGTTTTTGCAAGATCAGACTAACATGGCTACCTCTCTATTACATTACACAGGGAAATGTTTTCTGGAGTGGCCTCACAGTTGCTCGTATTCCTGTATACATACAAGATCCCTTTCCACATGTCTCTTGGGAGACTGCCCCACAATCCTGTACCAGAGGCAAGAGACCATGGGTTCCACACGGAGGTAAAAAGAACATAGAGAAACATACTTGGCTTTGGAGAGGTATGAGCAATGCATAATAATTAGCCCCTAACATTCCCAGTGCCCCTGGAACCAATACAACATGCTCTATCTATGACAATCCAGTCCTACGAGTTACTGAGAGCCCTCAACCTCTCTTGCAGGATTGCGCTCTTGTTCAGGATCATTCCGCTGTTGCTCCCTTGCACCATTACTAATTTCTCTAGTGTCCTGAAGTCCTTGGTACCAAAGTTCAGCACAAATTTCTCTATGACCTGATTTCTCTTTGACCCTAAGTTCCTCGTGCCATGACCTCATACTAGCGTTGTCTCCAGTGTGATGGGCAATGCCATTTCTGAATGCTTTACAAACCCTGCCAGAGGTGATAGTGCCCTCCAAACAGCAGAAGTAGGGTTCTTTGTGGGATATTTTTAGATTGGCTTAATATCTTGGAGGAGGAAGGCAGGGCAGCATTTCCCACTCTTTTATCCCCCTTATACAGAACATGTCATTCATCGGTCTGGTCTAAAGAAAATTATTATTGAAATTCCATGTCAATCTCCACATCTAATCTCTATAGTACATCTTAGCTGGGGAACCCTCCAAAACAGCAGCAGCACCTTTCCAGGGACAGACAGATAGACAAAGCCAGGGGAAGAACGGGAGTTGGAAGATCCTTCACAAGTGAATTACATTAATACTGAGCAGTAATTGTGCCAGACCACCTTAAATGGACACCGTGCACATCTGCTCTTCCTCCCTTCCCCCCACCCTCCCCATTCCTGTCCCTCAGGGTTGTAAACCAGCTTGCAATATTTAAAATAGCATTGTTTGCCCCCTTTCCAAAGCCCCTGGACCTATTTGAGTGGCAGTGTATTCAACTCTGTGCTGTTTGTTATTCCTAAGGATGTGCACGTAGCTGAACATACTAATAAAAATTTCATAAGAGGTCTCCAAAGGGGGGGATTTGTAAAGCTCTTCCCCTCACTCTTGATTCTTTAACAGGGGCAGCAGCAGGCTAAAGCAAATGCCTGCGTGCCACAAAAAGGAACCACTCTCTTGCTGAATGGAATCAGGCAGCAATAGGTAATGGGGCAAAGAAAATCTATGTAATCTCCTAATTCCAGTAATATATAAGCAAATGCAGGAGCATTTAAAAAAATATCCCTAGCCAGTTAAGTGAAAGACAAGAGGAAATAAAAAGAAAATGCCAATACAAGTTATGCTGGTGTAATATTCTAGTGCATGTATTATTGTTTGTCCTCCATATTCAGTCACTGGAAATCTGCTATGTATGGACATTTAGTGCATAGAATTCTTCATTTATGAAGAATTCAGCAGTTTTTATTTTATTTTCTCTATACATATATAAAAAAAGATTTTCTGTTGGGTGACAGACTGACATCATCACGCTCTCACGCTCTCTAGCTGTGAAAGCGAAAGCAACCAGAGAGAAGGGGGGATGGTGAGTGTAGCAAGTATGGGCCTGTTAGTAATTTTTAAAATTTTGTTTTTAGTAATTTAATGCTGGATTGTCAGCTCTGGAAACTGAAATCCTTTGTTTATTCACAGATCATATACTGTACAGAATAGGCAACATTAGTAGCTACTTCCTTCTATGGTCTTCAGTCTTGACCTGGAGAGATCACCTCCAGGAATGCAAGGATGGTTGAGTTTCCATGCCCATTCAATTCACGGGCATCTTTGCCAAAATTGTTAACAAAAAGGGCTATTAGGGTACATCTACATAGCAGGTCTAAAGCCAAAATAAGCTACTCAACTTGAGCTATGTCAATTGCATAGTTTAAGTTGAAATAGCTTATTTCGGCTTTTGGCATGGTCTGCACAGCAGGAAGTCTGAGTAAGAGCAAGCTTCCTCCAACTTCCTTTACTCCTCGTAAAATGAGGGTTATAGGAGTCAGAGTAAGAAGTCCTTCAGCTCACCATTATTTTTAACATTATGTTGAAATAACTAAATAACTGCTTGTAGTACAGATGCAGAATATGTTATTTTGGAATAATGCCAGTTATTCCAAAATAATGCTGCTGTGTAGATGTATCCCTAGTGTCAATTCTGGTAGTGGGGTTTGTGGTAAGGAACGCATCTGAGATCTTCCAAAATCATTTCATGTAAAGTGCCAGTCAAAATGAGGAGGGCACTGCTGCAGCAATAGATGATTAGTTATCCTGAATTATTTATTTTTAGAGAGGTCAAATTTGGGCTCTTCAGGGTGCTCCTTGGTCACAAGCTGGGCTCAGTACAGCATCACTAGAATTTATACATTATTTCCAGTGGTTCAAAAGGACCACCTCTCTCCACCTGACAACAATTATACCTACCACCCTCCATGGACTGGGACCTTGTCTACAAGCTAAGCAGCTGGGCCTCATCTGGTCTTCAATGGGTAGTCTCCAGGGACCCCTAGTTGCTGTGGTGATTCATTTGGTAACACTTTTCCCTTTGAGTTAATACAGATGCAGAATCCCAGTATGGTTCTGAAGGGTGTTCTGCTTTTGAGCTCAATTACCATTGACTTACCTTAGGTCTTGTAGCCGGGATTTCCAATGGAAGAGACATCCCTACCTCTCTTCGGCTCTTCTGAAAATTGCAGCCTGTGTTATTAAGCCACTCTATAAAATTGCACATTAGTTTTCGGAAAGGCTGTAAGAATTGATATTGTAACTACTTATGGTTTTTGCAAGCGTTGTTAGTGCTGGTGTCTGACCAAGAGCCACTTTGGGTAATTTTGTTCTATTGATCTGCAATTCACACTTCCTGTGTAAAGCTGTGTACTGCTCAACAGCTGCTATGTTCCACCCTAGAGGTGGCTATATTTATGTGGTGAATTCACACACATTTTTTTTTTCTCCGTGGCTCTGCCTTGTGGAAATACAATATAAATGTATGCCACTATAATTCAATAGAACCAGAATTAAAAAATAAAAATAAAAAATAAAAGAAAGAAAACCACTAGAAAAGTAACAGGATATGAACACTTATGTTGAGAGTACCAAAACCACACATCATTTATCTAATTGTAAATCAATTACCAATCCAAGTTGGGGGGGGTCTTCGTTAAAAACATGCATGAGGAAATTATTAAAATGCAGGGCAATACCCTCTAAGAAACAGCCCATTTGGAACGGTTATGGTACTCCATTTAGATAAACATTAAGAATGTTTTATTATAACACATTTGGAGATCTCATTATCCATAAGTATATACTGAGGAAATGTAAGGAGATGAGTTACAAGGGCTGATCTTTAATATGGGCCAATTTTGCCTTGAATAAATAAAGATTTTGACTTTCGAATAAATAAAGGTTTTGGCTTTCCCTACTCCTCGAAGAACAAGGAATACCAGATGCTGGCAGGGGCTGCCTTTAGTGTTCGATTTATGGGTCTACATTAGACTTACTAAATTGAATGCTAGAAGATTGACCTCCGGAGGGTCGATCTTCTCCTTAGTGTAGACACGCCCCAAGAGAGTACTGCAGATATCAATTAAATTATGGTTATATAGGCCAAGTGACACCCTTGCCTAAAGCCCTTGAAAAAAAGGATTTATATAGAAAAATTGCAGAAAAGTCTACTAGTGTTGCCTTTCCCAAACTTCATATACATATTACCTATACAAAAATTGGGTATTCTAGATGTACAGAGCCTCAGAGCCCCCTATGCTATTAACATCTGAAATATATACTGTAGATCATTGGAAAGTAGAGTCTCATTTTACCACAGAATACCAGTCCTCATATTTTACCCCAATACAATGAGAATTAATGCTCTCTCCAGACAGTTTTATGCAGGCAAACAAATATACAATTGTCCTGTTTTATATACAACAGCTAGAATTAACACAGAAAAATTAATTTAAAGGAACAAATTATTTTCTAGCATATACACTTATTTACATTGAATATGCCATACCCATGCACCAGACAAGAAGATTCACTATTCGGTAAATGTAATGTTCATTGTGCACTGCAGATTTTGTTGAATATATTTTAACATTTCTCCGTATGCCTCTGGAAATGGGCACCAAATTCATTTCAGAAACCCTGAATGAGAAGAGCAAGATATGTTTACAGCAGCTATTTTGAACAGCCAGCTGATGGGTCAGCGAGGGAACCTGGAGTCAAGTGCTACTTTTTTCCTGTTCCAGTAAGGACGAGTTAAAAAAAAAAGTGCACTCCAGAAAAGAGCTAAAATCCCAGGCCTTGACCTACTCTTCTAGGTGAAGTATGTTTTTTAATGAGGCCTATTCAATATCATCCCAACAAAAGTAGTAAGTTTAAATATTATTACCCCATTTTACTGATGATGAGGGAAAATCTGATGGCTAGTTTTAGAGGGTATCACGTAGGGATTAGAATTCAAATGTTCCTGGTCCCCAGTATAAACTGGGTAATTTCCTCCCATAGATTAAATCTAGCCTCCCTTAAATAAATCATTGGGAGGGGATTGTACCAAAACTGTTTGCAAATTCAGGTGAAATGTGACAAATTGTTTCAGCCAAACAAACAAACAAACAAAAAAAGTCTGAACAAAAAGTCTGAAAATGTCAAAACAAATCGTTTTGAAAATATCAATTTGAACAATGTTGACAATTAAAAAAAATTTTTTTTTGGCTAAAACTATTTGCTGAATTTGGCCCAATGAAGTTGGGGTTTGTTTTTTTCTGTTCTTTGTTTCTGCAAGAAAACCCAAAACATTTAGTTTCAGTTGGAAATAAACCCAGTTTTGGAGTGACTTTTAAGGTCAGCCATCAAACTGAAAAATCAATTATTTGTTCAGCTCCCATTCCTAGCCATCACTGTGTTTGTACAGAGACACTCACATCAGTGTGCATATGGGTGCTCCTTTGTGCAGCGGTCTTTGCACATGTGCCCATATATATTGGTTTGCATGCATATCACTAATGGATATGCTGCTGCACTGTAGTAGACATAGCATATTTCCTGTGTATTGGTACATAGGCATATCAAGGTGTGGGGCCCAGTCACTCAGGTATGTGTACTTTTGCAATCCTGTGATGAGCTTGTGAGCCATATGAAAATGCACTTGTATGACATTACATTGAATGATGCAGCTGCATCCCCTCTTCTGTCTCTCAGGAGCAAGCCCCTGAATTCTCCTTGTCTGCACAAAGCCAAATTTGAGTGACAAAATTAAATGTTGGCATCACCACATCCAGTATTTTAACTGTTATCACTTGACCCCTTGGCCCAGGCTTGTTCAAGGCAGCTTTATTTTTTATTATCTCAATGCACTGTGTGACAGAACTTAAGTGTGTCCTAATTTAATTTTAATTAGTGCCAGCTTTTGCTTTCCTCACTAATGAAACAGTGCTCATTATGAAGTGTAATTGAAGACCCCTAGAAGGAGGGGTACTTAGAGACCTCATTGTGTTGGTACCAGCATCCTGCACAATAAAATTCCCTTCTGAACTAAAGCAGTTTTATCATTAATTCATACTGCAGGGGGCTTGCTAGCTGCAGCCGCTAAGCTCATATTGCTCCAAGAAAAAGTCCTATTTCTAATGACTAAAATACTTTATAAGTCCTTCACTCATGTTGTTTAAGAGCATCTTTGAATATGGTCTGGTCTGAAAATGCATCTATTCATTAAAAACAAACATTCATGAACATTTTTTGCTCTTATACTGATATCGAGTAAAACAAATATTGATTGTGGTTGATTTTTTTAAAAAAAGGAAAATTGTCCTCAGTTTTCAACTGCTCCTGGATGAACTGAGAAACAACGTGGAGTAGGCAAGTAAACTCACAACAAACGCATGAACCCATGGTCAGTCAGGCCAGGTGTTCAACAGGCCTTCTTTGTAGGCAACTATTCACTGAGATGCATCAGAGAGATGGATGTCCCAATCATCCAACCAGTTTTGAAAATCTCAGCACCACATCTGACATTTGTCTAGGCATGTTAATTGCATTCACTAGTTTAGCACCAGGACTTCTTGCACTTCTTTGTAGGCAGATATAGGGCTTTAAAAAAATCATAAAATCATAGAATACTAGAACTGGAAGGGACCTCGAGAGAACAAGTCCAGTCCCCTGTCCTCACAGCAGGACCAAACACTGTGTAGATTATTCCTGATAGATGTCTATCCAATTTGCTCTTAAATATCTCCAGTGGTGGAGATTTCACAACCTCCCTAGGCAATTTATTCCAGTGTTTAACCACCCTGACAGTTAGGAAGTTTTTCCTAATGTCCAACCTAAACCTCCCTTGCTACAATTTAAGACTATTGCTTCTTGTCCTATCAGAGGCTAAGGAAAACAATTTTTCTCCCCCCTCCTTACAACACCCTTTTAGATACTTGAAAACCGCTATCATGTCGTTAAGCACCTCTGCCATTTCCATGTTTCCTGTTATTGTTTCTCTTTCTTAACTGAGCAATGGGCCTACCCTGTTCTTGGTCTTCTTCTTGCTTCTAATAAATTTGTAGACTGTCTTATTGCTACCCTTTATATCTCTATCTAGGTTGAGCTGGTTTTGTCCCGTTACCCTTCTAATCTTGCCCCTGTATACTTGCGTTGTTTGCTTATATTCATCTTTTGTAATTTGATCTAGTTTCCACTTTTTATATGACTCCTTTTTGATTTTTAGATCATAGGATCTCCTGGTTAAGCCAACATGGTCTCTTAGCATACTTTCCATCTTTCCTATGCAGTGAAATAATTTGCTTTTGGGCCCCTGATAATGTTCCTTTGAAAAACTCTCTTCAATTGTTTTTCCTTAGTCTTGCTTCCCATGGGATCTTACCTACCAGCTCTCTGAGTTCACTAAAATCTCCCTTCCTGAAATCCATTGCCTCTGTTTTGCTCTTCTCCCTTCTACAAAGTTCAGATTTTCAACCAGTTCCTCCCTATTTATTAAAATCAAATCTAGAACAGCTTCCCCCAGTAGCTTTCTCAACCTTCTGAAATAAAAAAAATGTCTCCAGTGCAGTCCAAGAACTTTTTGGATAATCTGTGCCCTGCTGTGGTAGTTTTCCAACAGATGTCTAGATAGTTGAAGTCCCCCATCACCACCAAATCTTGCGCTTTGGATGGTTTTGAGAGTTGTTTAAAAAACCCCTCGTCCACCTCTTCTGCCAGGGCAGACGGTTTGTAGTAGACACCTAGCATGACATCACCCTTGTTTTCTACCCCTTTTTACCTAACCCAGAGACTCTCAATAAGTCTGTCCCCTATGTCCACCTCCTCCAAACTGCTTCATCTGGTTCAAGAGGTGGTTTCTCTAAGACAGTTCCTTGGTGGCCTGTGTGAGATGACCCGCAGGTGTCACTCCAATTTCTAACAGACAAGTGGTCATGTCACAGGTACAGTCTCATAACTGGCTTTGTTAGTAGTCGTTGCAGTGAATTGAGAGGCAGAGTGGTCATGGAAGCCACTATACACACTATGTTCAGCTCAGGGAAAGGTGTGAAATGGTAAAATAACAGTTTGTATAGTACACAGCTATAGTAATACTATGCTAAGTATGGAATCCTGCTAATACCATAGTCTTAAGATGAAACGTCTACATGATATAGTATAATTGTAATTTTTAATACGACACATTCACATTAAAGTATAACACAGTTATGACTATAAGATCAAAAATAATGGGTCAAATCCTGCTCTCCTTAGAGAGATCACAGCCAACATTGCCATTGAGATGAGTTTTGTCTGAACAGTATTTGAGCCAGGACTAGAGGTTTTGGCCCAGAGATTTTAAAGACAGTACACAATTTTGCATTTGTCATCCTTGAGTAAACTTATATATGGAGATATATGTGTAAAGTTCACTAAAGGGTGGCATGTGAGGTCCACACTGAGAGCCAGGAACCTACTGGTCATCATAATCACTGCAAAATTTATGCAAGATAATGTTTAAGGAGTTATGTACCTAAACTAAACATGATGTTCTGAAGGTGTTGGAGTTAAGGCAGATCACCAGGAAGTGACAAACCTGAGAAATGTTCCTTTCAGGCAGGAGGTAACAAAACCTATCTTCCTATCTGGTCATTTGTGTATCACATGCCTCACATTGCATGACTCTTTGTTAAGGAGTCCTTTGTTAAGGACACTTAGGATACATCTAGACTACATGGCTCCATCGACAGAGCCATGTAGATTAGTTTACTCGACAAAGGGAAATGAAGCGTCGATTTAAATAATCGCCGCTTCATTTAAATCAAAATGCGCCGGCGCTGTGCCGATCAGCTGTTTGTCGGCACAGTGCGGCAGTCAGATGGGGATCTGCTGACAAAGGGTTCTGGGGTCGGCAGATCCCCGTCTAGACTGCCGTGCTGTGTCGACAAACAGCTGATCGGCACAGCGTGGTGGCCATTTTGATTTAAATGAAGCGGCGATTATTTAAATCGATGCTTCATTTCCCTTTGTCATCCTGCCTCATCTATATAGCTCCATCGACAGAGCCATGTAGTCTAGACACACCCTTACAGGATGAACAAATAGGGTTCACCTGCTATTTGGATAAAAACAAAGGATTTTTATTATTATATGTATTTTGTGTGCAAGGAAACACCCAGGATTCTTCACTGAGAAGGCAAATGGACAGCATGCTTGTCTTGTGAATTTCACTGTCAAATGTTGCAAGGATTTTGAGTGACCATTACTCTAAGAAGACTTAAGAGTATTGTGTTAATAAAGTCTAGGCTCTAGAATGTGTGTTATGGTTGTTATATGTAACCATTTGTTTCCAATACTTCCCCTAGCTACTACTGAAATCTCTATGTTTCATTAAATACACTTACACCTGATTTCACTATAAGCACTTCTAAGTGCTATGAGAGAAGCGGAGTGGTGATCTGAGGTGGGAAGCTGGGCTGGACTGTTTCTTTGGAGACAGTACATTTGTGAACACCAAATGTGCCCAATGGACCAGGGACTAGACACACCAGGAAGATGATTAGAAGGCTCAAGGGTTAGAGTGTGCCTGTCACTTACCTGTAAAGTAACACCAGGACCTGCGAGTCATGGAGCTTGTGTTGTCCATGGCCAGAATGTGAGAGCCTGCAGATGTGCTGACTCTGGCTCTTAGGTTGACCCATCTTGTGTTAATTGCTCTGACATGTTGACAGCTAATGAGAAAAGTTGAGGGGAAAGTTAGAATACTGGGCTGGGACCCAGAAGGTCTCCCATCAGGTCACACTCTACAAACTTCCTATGTGACCCTGAGCATGTCTCCTAGGTTCTCATTTCCTCTGTTGTACAATGGGGAACAGAATTAGCTTTTCCTACACAGACTGGGTTTTTTTTGGTTTTGTTTTGTTTTTGTTTTGTTTTTTTCTGCCAAAAAATAAATTAACAAATATCTGAAGGGCAAATGCCCCAACTCAGGTTTACAAGGGTTTTTTTTCTTATGATTTTGGTAATTGTGACTATGGGATCATATCCCGATGCCATTTAAGTCAGTGGCAAAACCATCAGCTTCAGATTTTGGTTCTATAACATTAACTACAGCCAAATTTTCCCAACACTGTCCTGCATAATTACACCACATTCGGTAGGGAGCAGACTGAGAGCAAACTTATTTTCACCTCAAATAGGTCCAGATTCTATTCCCAGGGTCTCTAGATATGAAAAAAAAAATAGCATATTTACAAATCCAGAATGTGTCCATTGCCCCATGTCCCACTGATTCTTTGTTAACTCCTCTGAACTATCCCAATATAAAGCAGAAAGGGAAGAGGGAAATATCTACGAACTAGCCACATGTTCCTATGATTCCATTTTCATGTCGGTTCAGGAGCTGAACATAACTCAATGTTCCCACCTTATGTCTGTGTCCGTGTGTATATTATGCCTTTGGGCTTTGGATAGTTTGAAGAGGAGGGAGGAAGTTATGCCCAACAGACTATCATAGACCCAATCACCAGCAAAATATCATTAATGAAACTCAGTGCCTTTCACAATGAAGCAGCTGACCGAGACACAGCAGTTCTGCTATTAATCTTGTCCTGACATCATTACATTATGGGCTGTAAACTTCCTTTTCTCTCTACTCATTATGAAAACTGTGCAATTCACATCCTCCCAGGAGCGCTTCAATTAGCCAAGCCTGCATCACTCCCAGCCTTCCACCAGATAGCTGTGCATCACGTAGAATGCACTTGCTCCAAAGTTTAGGTCTCATCAGCATTTCGTGGTCACATGTAGGAGCAGTGACTCCAGCAACCGTATTTTTTTAATCACAAAGGATCACTGAATCAGCAGCAGAATGAAGGCAAGAGGAATAGGCTGAGAGCTATACATGATCCTAGCCATGTTGCTTTTACCCACCAGTTGAGGTTTTGTATCATACTTTTTATTCCCATGAGCAATGGTATGACTGAAACACGTGCAATAATCTGAGCACAGCTAGCCCTGTGCCACATGTCTGCATCAAAGGCAAGAGCATAGTTTGAGGGTCAACTCAGCCTTGCAAACCTCAAAACTAGGCAGGCAGGGAAGAATGATACAATTCACTTCACTTCTTCAATTGTATTAGACCTGAGCCTTTAAAATACTCCTTCCTCTACCCTCAAGGCATGTGGTTCTCCATACATCATTAGGAGCTGCTGAAGATGAATTTTAAATTAAAGGGCTAGTACTTTCTGTTCAGACTTCCCTTATCGTGACTAGTATAAAGAACTTCTGGCTGTTTGGGCTACAATCACATGCTGTTTTACTTTATGCCTGATCTATCTTCATTGGAGTGACTAATTCATGTTCTCTCAGAGGATGAACGCCATGACCTGAAAAGTCTCCATTAAAATTCTTGTACTTTGTGGGCTGAGCTATTAGTGGCCACTACAGGTTGGACCTCTCTGGTCCGGCGGCACCCTTGGGACCTGACCAGTCCCAAATGAGAAAATTTAACAGACCAGGGAAGCTCCCTGCTACCAGCCCCCCAGCCCACCGCCCCTCCCTATTGCCAGCTCCAGCTGTCCCACTCCCCCTGCCGAGCTGCCATGAACTGCCTCTATTACCAGACTGCTTTGCTGCTGCAGCCCCAGCTGCCCAGGCTGCTATGTCCCCTGGTCTTGGCCCCACTACTAGAGCTGTTGTGTCTCCAGCACTGGCCCATTACTAGGGCTCCAGCCCTGGTCCTAGCCCCTGCCCCACTGCCACTAGTCCTGCCTGGCTCTCAGCCCAGCAGAGCTCACAGCTGCCATCCCTCCTGCCACTGGGCTCCCAGCCAGGACTCCCTGGTCCAGGAACATCCATGTCCTGCCAGATCAGAGAGTCCCAGTTTTGGAAGATCCTAATACACGTTGTTTGTTTGTTTGTTGGTTTGTTTGTTTGTTGGTTGGTTGGTTGGTTGGTTGGTTGGAGGGTTTTTTGGTGTCCCCATTTGCTTCTGCAGAATTTCAGATTAATTTTCTTTAAATTAACTTTCTAGCCCTAACAGCTATGGCGCATAGATCACTATTGCAAACTAGTACAGAGTTGTCTGATCCCATGTCTGCAAAGAGGCACTTCTGCAATTCTTCTCATTCCTTTCAATGGGATGTTAACTAGTGATAGCCAGCAGTTAATGCCAAGATCATTGATAATTTCACTGCCAAACATTTTAGTGGAAACATCCAGCTATTGCGGGATTGTGGGCAGAGCCAGAGTAGAGTACCATATAGTTTGTGCTGGCATTCTTTGAGATGCAAATAAGCAATCTACCTAGCAGCAGCCATCTTCAGCTCAAAAAAAGGAAGACTTTACTGCTGGCCCACACCTGATGCATTCTTTAAGGTTAATGGATGCCTTTAAGTTCCAAACCTCACACCATTTTTAAGGGCCACTCCCTTCCCCAAAGGTTGGGAGGTATCTGTATCTGTGGTTTTAGTTTAGCCCTATCTCTGATAAGGTGACAAACCCAGACAGTGGACTATTGCTACACAGAGTTTTCTAAAGTCTCACTTCTTTCCATCCAAATAAAATGTGAACTATGTACATGTGCACTAGC
Source organism: Rafetus swinhoei (assembly GCA_019425775.1). Classification (NCBI taxonomy): domain Eukaryota; kingdom Metazoa; phylum Chordata; order Testudines; family Trionychidae; genus Rafetus; species Rafetus swinhoei. Next base: position 13,247,962 of record CM033425.1, on the reverse strand, counting down.
AAAAGGGCACATTCCACTGTGACACTGAGCTGAGGTTACAGACACTATGGAGCAGCCAGCTGATATGTGAGTCCATTATTGTTGTTACAGGTTGAACCTCTCTAACCTGACATCCTCAGGACCTGACCAGTGCCGAACCAGAGAATTTGCTCAACTACAGGAAGTCAATATTGTCTAGCAGCATTACGAACACTTTCACTGCTTACTAGGCTCTTAGAAGACATTTAGGGGTAAATTAGAGCTAAATAACCGCACAGAACACTGAGAGCCAGGACTGGTATCTGTAAACAAACTTTTCAGGACTGCGGGAAACTTGGCCACACCCATGATAAGTGAACATCCGCCTAATCAAGACCACAGATGTTTCTGGACCAGAGAGGTTCAACTTGTACCAGCAGTGTATTAAAATGAACTACTTTTTAACATCTTCACAATGGACTGAGTGAAGAATTCAGCTCTGGTAAACTACCTGCATGTGATTCTCTCTGTGTTTAGAGCAGCAGAATAATAACCCACACAGATATATACCAGGCTAATGTGTATTTCCCATGGCGAGCTATCAAAGACAGGTAGCGTGTAAGGGGGCTGGGAGGGATCTCGCCAATCTTCTGCACACAGGCTCATTTCTAGCACTGATCCACTGGAATCAAATTGGAATTGGACTCAGAGATCCAAAGCTGCATGAAGAACTATTGGAAGATATGGAACTTGCTTTTGATAAAGCAATCAGACAGTGGCAGGCTGCAGAAATCACTCTTAACAAAATAAAAACAACAGAATGAAAACTAGACACTAGCCTTCTGGATGGAGTGCCAAACAAACAAACAAAGAAACACCCCCCACAAAAAAACCACCCTGATGAGCAGCCAGTAAATCAGTATAGAACAGAAAACCACAGAAAAGCATGATGGGGAAAAGCACAAGCACAAGACTTTGCAAGGGGACAGCTTCAAGGTTTGCACAAGATGCAGACGTGAACACCGACCTCAGCAATTCCCAGCTTTTGGTCATTGCTGCGGTATTTGTAATACAGCCATTTGGCTAAAGGTTGCAACCACAATCAACAACTGCAGAAGAGGAAGTAATGCCTGCATGCTGATTCAATAGTCCAGGAAGAGAGCATAGACAAGTGCACAGAAGAGCAGTTCTGGCTAGGAGCTATAGCTGGAAGGAAAAAAACTGATGAATGGACATTTTCTTTAGACTCAAAGACTGATGCAACTCTCACAACCCACAAACTGAACACTGGTGCTTGGGGAAATGTTTCAGATATTAGCATTAAAAAGCTGAAACAAAAAACGGGAAACATGGTAAGCAAACAAATTAAACTGAAATAAGGAAAAACTTAAAAAACAGCTAATAGTCTTTCAGCGCCTTAAAGACTAACAAAACATGTAGATGGTATCATGAACTTTCATGGGCACAGCCCACTTCTTCAGATGAATCAAGGAAATAAGGAACTCATTCCTACCAGATGTATACATGTATTAGAAATGAAGGTAAAAAACCAAATAGAATTGATAAACACAGTAACAGAAGGAATGATACAGAAGCAGCAAGGGGGGGAGAAAGCGAGTAATCGAGTAGTCGACTACTTAACTACTCACATCTCTATTCTGAATTAAAATAAAAAGTTACTTAACCAATTATCTCACTCTAGGAAATCAGCTGCCTCACTGAAATATAATTTTAATGCTAAGAAAACTGGCAAGGTCCTTTTGTTAGATATTGATTTCCTGACAATTTTTCAGCAGTTCCTTAGTCAGAAAGCTGACAAGAGGCAGCAGAGATAGAGAAACTGCACTCGGGTGTATTTTCATGGGCTTCTTCTCCTGGGAAAGAAGAAGAAAGCATAGTTATAGGTGAGGGGTAGCACTGTGTGACTACATTTGCCTGTCATCCCTAGTTCAAGTCTGATGTAAATCACAAGTGAAACAAGCATGGTATTTTTGGCCTGGTGTCTCCCTAGTGCATGCTTGTCCACATCATGAAGAAAATAATATTGTTTGCTTGTTTGGAAGCCTCTGCTTAGGAAATGTTCAGGATAGGAATAGCAAGAGTAAGGCGCATTGGAAGAGCACAGAATGGTAATAACGAGTCTGTGGATGGCAAGGTTTGAAGTGTTTTGCTAGAGTTGGTTCAGAGCCCTGGAGTGGATTTGCATGTTAAATGAGGTTCATGGCAGAACTGGGGGTGAGGGGCATGGTTTAGAACTAGCATACTAGGTGTATCTTTTGAAACAACCTTAGCAACTCCTCAGGACTGCTACAGCCGCAAGTGTTGCAGGTTCGTTTTCTGAAGAGCCTTAAGACAGCTATGTAGGCACCCAACTTCTACAGGGCAGAAACTTCTTGCAGGTCATAGAACAGGGGTGGGCAATAATTTTTGAAAGTGGCCCTGGGCCAACCTGGAAGGGGCAGGGCCTTAGGTACAAGAAGCAGGACCAGGACACTTCCCCTGCTCCCTCACCCATAGTCCCTGATTGGTCTGGGGGTGGGGAAGAATGTCAAGTCTTTGCCCCCCACCTCTGAGCACCTAGTGAGAACTGCCAACTGTTTTGAACAGCCGGTGGTTCCCTCTAGGTGCCGTGCAGCCCTGGTGTTAGGAGGAGACTTCATACATTTCTGGGGGTGTGGGAGCGTGCAAAATCTCTTGCCCCCTGCCCCTGCTTTGCAAGGGGTACGTGGCACCTAGAGTGAACCAACAGCTGTTAAAAACAGCAGATGGTTTCCTCTGGTTCTGCACACCCCTGGCAGGGGGAGGAGGCTTCACACGTTCCCCCATCCCCAGGTCTCGATTGGCCTGCGGGTGGGGGAGTGGCAGAGAAGCTGCGGGCCGGATCAACCCACTTGGGGGGGCTGCATCCATCCCACAGAGGCACTCTTGCCCACCCCTGTCATAGACGAATCGCTCTGGCAACTCACTGCAGCGTGTTGCCATTGTCAGCATTTTGAGTGTTTGAGTTCATCCACATTAAGGGACAGCTCCCTGCTTTGAGTTGCATGCAGTACCATGCACACTCTTTCCTGCCTATTCACCCCATCTCTGTGGTACTGAGTCAGCAGGAGGGGCAAGAGAATGTGCAGCCTGCCTACCCCAGCAGCTGTGTGCAATGAGTGTGCTCGGCATTTCAGACATTTGCTATCATCATCATCATCTCTCTCTCTCTTTTTTTAAGCACATTATCCAGTCAGCTTGTTTGGGGTTTCATGCATTAAATAGATTTATGTGTTTAATAATTATTAGTTTCAAAGATTTACAGTGTACGGCTGCTGCGGCTGTGACTGCACCTCCCGGAGGGTTGAGGAAGTGAAAATCCTTCATCAAGAGAAGGGAAAAATTAGAAACTTTAAATCTTCCTTCAGTTTGAACATGGGCCAAATTATAGTAAATGAGTATGTGCACTGAATGTAGCTCTGCGCTGGGTGTCCGCATATTGCATGCAGTTGTGTATTGAGCACATCGTACATATACTTGTAGGATTGTCCCTTTAAAAATCGGGGCATGTTTATCTCTTATTCCCTGCTTTAAAAGCTGCATTAAATCAGTATAGAGGTGATGAGCAAGTGGGAACCCCACTGTTTGCCTGATCATGACTTCATAGAAAGAGGAGGCGTAAATGTTTTGGACCATTCTCTTCTTGTTCCAGAATCAAAACCAGCATATCCTGAGCCAGTGAGAAAGCTTGGTTCTGAACTTCTAACCTGGGCTCACATCTAAATAGACAGGAATTTAACAGTGGGCAGCCATTTGGATCTCCCCAAGAAAGTGCTATGGGGATTTACCTATGTGAAAGGTGTCACTCAATAGAGCACCACTTGCTTTACATCATCTCCCGAGCTGTCACTGGGCCTATGCTCATGCAAAAGCAAGTACAAGTGATGCTGTAAAACCTGACTGACTTTACTCATTTCTACGATGCACAGTGACAGCTCTGATCAAAAAGGAAAAAGGGCGCACAGAGGGCAATATGGGCACTACCAATGTGCTATTGAATATGTTTGAGGGAGAGCTACAGACTTGCTAGGCTCCCAAGCAAGGGGGGGAGGCCAGCTCGGTGCTCCTGAAAGGGATGGAGCCTTTGGCAGAAAAGGGGGCAGCCGATCCTTAGTGGTACTGACACTTCGGTGGTGATTTAAGGGGACTGGGACTCTGACCACTGCTGCTGTTGCAGTGGCAGTAGCTGGGAGCCACGGGCCCTTTGGAATCACCAGACCCCACGGCAATTACCCTATTTGCTCCCCTTCCCGGATATATTTATAGCACTTCCCCACTTGCTGGTATAGTGCACAAAAGGGCAACCAAAAATATTCAACATACAGGATGCGACATGTGAAATTAGATTAAAAACACAAGTTACAAACGAAAGAGAACTGTCTTTAAAAAGGAGAGGGAAGATGAGGAAGCAAACAGGCTAGTGAGAACCTTTCAGGTAGTCCGGTTCAACTTTTGCTCTAAGACAACAATCAAGGGTCTCTCAAAGAAAAAGAAAAAAAGCTTTGGGGAAAGAGCATGAAGCCTGTGAGAAGTGCTGCTTTGAGGTTAAAATCTGAGAAGCCAGCAGCCCAATAGCCTTCAGCGGGATTAGCACCGTGCATCAAAGAACAAAGGTCTGCCATGAAAGGGGGCAGGCAATAGGGTCTCAAGAGTCCCAGAAGAATGTGGAAAATGTGTAGGATACAACCATAGATTCCTGCCACAAAACAAACCCATGAATCATAGGAATTATGGACTCCTGATAACGAGGGGGATCATGTTACAGGGAGCATACCTTGAGAATGCAGAGGGAGTCCCTTGTAAAATGAACAGACATCTGGTATTAAAAAAGGCTAATCAAACTGCTCAGTGAAATGGTCGCACCCTTAGAGATATTCAAGCTTTGTGTTGTCTGGGCACCTGGCTCTGAACAGCTGCTCATCTCTCCCTGGGCACTCAGTCATCTATCAGTTGTTTGGGACTGGGGTGGAGACACTTGCCTTCTACCACCTGAACGAAAGACGAGCTAGAGACAGCTCATCTTGTCTGTGCAGCCAAGTGTGCATCCTGCTGACTTGCCACCTGAGCTACTGACACTGAGACATCTTTGGAACAGCGGTGTCATGTTGAACCTCTGCAATACAGAGGAGAGCACAGAAACTATGCTCAAGAGCAGGATGTGGCTGGCTGATTGGCAGCTAAAGGCAGGTGTATCAAACACTTCAGGGGCTTAGTAAACTGCTGTATTCAGAGGGGACATAGGCGAGTGATGTTGGCAAAGGGAGGGGGTAAAGAGACGGCCACCCAGAAGTACTGGGTAGGGGCATGGGGGCACACCTCATTTAGCAATCAAAAATTGTGCATGGACATGGGGGAGGCAGTACACCTCCTGTATACTACCACAAGTCACCTATGCAGAGGGGATATGTTGCATTTTGTTTGTGAACTTGTTTGGGGTTCTTTGGCAAAATCCCTTTTGCTCTAGCCCTATGCTGGCATGTTTAAGTTCAGTTAGGGCTCCTAACTTTTAAAGTAACCATGCTTTTTTGGCAGAAGTACAGGGACTCAAGAGATACTGTTCCTAGACCAGTCACACAACTCTGGGGTCATGGTGAGCAAGTCACTTGATTTCCCTAATGCAAGTTTCTGCAAGTGGATCCTACTTTCAGCTGTATAAGTCACAGCTTCCTGAGGCACTCTCCTAGCACTGCTGAACAATGTACACTTTTCGTGCAACGAGCGTGCAGAGCAGATCAGTTTTTCTGGCCCGAACTCCTGACTTGTACCCAGTACCTACTTCCTGCCGACTACTTCAAGGGTATGCACTGCTAAAGAGCACATTAAGACAATGTGCATGTCAGCAGCACATAACTCTCATGTGAGTTGCATATACTTTTCTTGCGGGGTGCGTCAAATTTTAATCTCTTTAAACTCATGTGCATCATATTGATCTGGACCCAGAACAGCCATTTAGTTTTTTGCCTGGGATCTTAAGAATCAGGAGAAACCTGAAGGGGTGGAGGAGGATTAGGGAGACAGATGATGAGAAAAAAGAAAAAAATGTTTTTGTGTTTGGAATTTTTGTTTATTTGGGGTTTTTTTTTTTTGAGTGCTCACATTTATTGCTCTGGAGCCGACAATTCAGTCTTTCCCAGCTACTATCAGCTGCTGCCTTAAAAGCTTCCTAGGTGCATGTACACTATTAATCGTCCCTGTTGATGTAAGCTTTATGCCGGCACTTTGGCTTGCATCACAGTCTTATAATCATGTAACAGGGAAGATCCTTCTGCTTCTTTTTCTATGGACTGTGTGCTTTCTTGAAATAACTTGATTTTATTCTTGGAATTATCGCTCATCGGACAATTGTGTGCTTATCCACTTGAAGGTTAGATTGCCATAATTGGCCATCCCCACAAGTGGATGGATGTGTGCATGAAGGAAAAAGAGAAAAAGAGGAGCAAAGAGATGTAGGGGAGAGTGATGGATTGCTCTCCTCATCCATGGATATACCTCAAACAATCCTGTCTAACCATCCTTCCAGTAGCTCTCCGCCTAGTGGTGGCCAAATTGACTTGGGTTTCCCAAGGCCACACTAGCTACTGAGTACTGTGATGCTGTATGTATGTATGCAGGAGACCAGACACCTCTGTGAACATGGCACCACCCAGGGCAACCAGGTTTCAATTAATCTCTTCCAGCATTTTTCTGACTTTGTCAATCATCAATATATTATGCATCCTGGTCACAGATGTTTTTTGTCTGATAAGTCTTATGAAGCTAGAGCTGGTCCCCTTCTCCCTTTTAGGTAATTATCAGGTGCTTGTTTTGCAAGAGCAGCCCTGGGAAGATAATACAGGCATAGCAGTGCTAAAGAATGAGCCCATTTAAAGAGAGAAAAGTGTCACTTATTTGGTGGTTATGAAGCTTTTGAGACTTTAGCAGGTTTCATGTAATTAACACAGAAGAATCCAGCCCCAGATCTTCTCTGAGCTATGAAATACTTTGGCTATGTTGTTTTGTTTCTTCATTTTCACTTGCCTCATCTCATGGGCAGTAGGTATAACAGGCCACCAGATCTCAGTTGCAGGTTTGGAAGGGGAAATTTTTGCTTTTTATTATGCCCCATACAGGTTTGAGCACAGCTGAGGAGACAGTATGTGATACTCCCTGGGTTCATCATTAATCTCCCGTAACTCCAGAACCTGCATGGAGCACATTAAAGCTTAGTTTCTTCTGGAAGAGAGAAGAGTATGGCCAGCTTTTGAATTTTCCTAGGGGTGGTGTGAGTCTCACTTTCTGGAGGGGAGGCGTGGTACTGGCAACAGTGGCTCCAGCTGGTTTGAGTCTGCTATGGGCTGGCATTGGGAGATGGGGGGGTCCTCAGGGCTACTCTGGCCACAGAAGGAAGGGGGAGGGTGCAGGGCAGAACCTCAATTTCATACCTGCAGTCAAAAATAACTGCTATGCTATAGTAAAGAAAAATGCAGCAAGCAGAAACAAAAGCAAATGATCCCTCTTTTATGTGGAGATCTGTGTGTGTCTCTTCTGCAGCAAGTCGCAGTGGTGTAGTCATCTGGATTGATAAGAAGGGACACAGTCTGGACTTTTAGAAATGAGACTTTATTATTAAAATCAAAAGAGAGTTACTGACAACAAAGGAGAGACATGCGCTCCTAGCAGAGTAGTTGGTGAAGCAGACTCTGGACTGTAAAGCTGTAAGTAGGCGTTTCAGTGCCCAGAATTAGCAACATATTTGCACTCCCTATGGAGCTTTTTCTATAATTTCCTAACCCCATTTTCAGGCCCTATGACTTGATGCCCTGGGAGGCACTCCACTTGGGCTACATCCAACAGGTTTTCCCTAGTATGTGCTCCGCTCTTAAAGACACAGTACATACTCCCAACATCTCCCTTTTCCAGCAAAAAAATCCTAAACAATTTAACTTATGTACCGTTCCTCACAAACACTACATACCCAACTTTGTTGGCAGCGTTCAGTCAGTTTTTCAGGGGCTCTGCGTGGTCTGTTAGACTTGTGAAGTATCATTTTCATCCTTGCACCAGCTGAATCAGCAGACTGCTCCGTTTGATGATCTGAAGGATCCTCAGTGCTTTGTCCTATAGCTGCCAGTGAAATATCTGCCTCCTTATCCCCCTCTTCTTCAAGAAGATGCTGCAGATGTCTCCCATTCCTTCAGAACACACAATCTGCAGGAGTCCGTACAATGTGAGGACCTCACAAGTCACTGCTGCCTTCTGAGCCCACCACTTGAATCCACAAAGCATCCCTGGGCTTCAAAGGCTCTAACACACTGGGCCCTCTGTCATAATACCCTGGAGTATGTCTACACTATGGAGAAGATTGACCCTCGAAGTTGATCTTCTAGTGTAGACCCCCAAATCGAACGTTGAAGGCACCCTCCATCAGCATTTCGGCAAGGTAAGGGAAGCCAACAGGAATATGTGTTCCCATCGGCCTCCTGCAGTGTAGATGCTGTGATGGCTTGGCTTAAGGTAAACCAAATCCAGCTACACATTTTGCGTAGTGGAATGGCACACCTTAAGATGACTTGCCTGGTCTAGTGTAGTTCAGGCTCTTGTGTTTACTCCTGTCATGTTCTTTATACACATCTAAGTCGGTACTGCCACTAAGGTCAACATTAAGTTAGTGAGTTTTGTTTTTCAACTTCCTCCTAAACAATGTCATTTTAGGAGACAACGAGTAGTCCTGTGGCACCCTAGAGACTAATAAATAAAAGGATCATGAGCTTTCATGGGTAAAACCCACTTCATCAGATGAGTACTCTGGTTTTCTATATCTTTGTTATTCTTAAAGTGCCACAGGACTACCCATTGTTTTTAAAGTTACAGACTAGCATGGCTACCCCTCTGATATTCTGTAGGAGACAATCCATGTTTCACCGGTGCCCTAGAATTCAGTGTAGTCAAATATATATCTCTACCTGAGTCACTGGCTTTTTCCAAAAGTCATTGAACAATTTTCACACTATTCTCAAGAAAACCATTGGCTTGAGGATACCTGGGACCTGAAATGACTTGTTTAACTCGACATTCTCTGGTAATTTAAAAAAAAAATATGCCCATCAAACTGTGGCCCATTCATAGGCATGATAATTTCAGGGATTCCATGGCTGGAAAATATGGATTTCATGTGCATTAGTACATGTTTAGAGTTAGTACTTTTCTAATAAAACAAAATCCAGATAGAGAGAATAATAATCCACAACCAAAACATAGATTTCACCTGCATATGTAAATGAATCCTGTAACCAATATGTCATCAGTGACAGACATATATACTTGATACGTAAGGTCATCTGGTTACAGCCTTAATTACACTCTCTAAAGTTTCATAATTCACTGTCATTTCAGCAAATTCATTCTACTTCCTTTCTGACATTGGACAATTCTTTTTTTTTTTAATCTGGCATACATTATGTTGATTCCACCTTTGTTTCTATTACAGTTTTACCAATTCCTGTGGACGATGTGTCTGTTTTCTCCTTTACCATGTGCACTCTTTGTATCAGCCCAAGGTCTTGGCATATTTTTAAGATGGGTCCCAGCAGGGATAGGGGCTGCTGGACCCAGCATGACCCGGGACTGTGCAAGACCAGCTCAGTCCTGGCATGCATCAGGTCTGGGAGCTACCCCCCCCGCTGCAGCTCTGCATTTTAAATGTAGTAAGAACCTGGCTGTCCCCGACCCAGCTTTTACTGCTTTAAAAATGCAGAGTCGCAGAGGGGGTAGGACCCCCAGACCAGGTGCAAGCTGGGACAGAGAGTCTTCCCTTATAGACTAAACATTTCATTGACTACACTATTAGTGAATTACCTACCTCTTCACATCCTTAATTCAGAATTCTCCTTGGGCCTTACTTTTCCATTGCATGATGTTAGTGACTTCAGATGAAGTGACTGGGAATTATGTATATCCAGTCATGGAAGAACTGGACTCCTCAAATTCTCTTACTGGCCACAGCTCTTATGACATGTCTCCCTCTCTATCCTAAGTCCCAGTGACTCCAGTGAGAAGGAAGGAGGATAGTTTTGTGGTTAAAGCATTGGATTGGGATTCATGAAACTAGGCATTGAGCTCTCACTCTACCACAGGCTGCTTGAGTGACCTCCATGTTTTAAATCTGGACCAGTGGATTTGGTGCTTATCTCATAAAATAGGTGTGACAGACGCATGGAGGTCTCTCCTAGAAGAGCAGTCTCCTCTCAGCCACACAGTATCCAATGCATTCTGTGTGAGTTAGGGCACATCAGGCTTCATGGACAGGGCACTGCCTCCTTGCAAAAGAACAGAGTAGGTGCTGAATTTGGGGTGATGACCCCCAATTGCAGGATACTACTGCAAAGCCTGGCTTCCCAGCACTCAATTTTCCAACTGCAGAACTTCATGCCAGCAAAGCCCAACATGCTGGTTTGCTGCAGAGACAATAGGGGAAGAAGACAGGCAACATTCAGCAGCAGCTGCAAGAGAATTAAAATCTCACTCAGCATTAACTTGAAACAAATCGAAAGGGTAATGAACCTCTGCAGGTTGCATTTTGCATTATATTTCTCTCTCCCATACCCTGTGGTTCACAATTTTGCACACCAATACCTACAGTAGAATAACCTAACATATGCAACTCATCTGCCTTAGCTTGCACTTATTTGGCCTCTCTGAGGGAGTCCAGGTTTAAGCAAAGAAGCTTCCCTTAGACTACGGAGCCTGACGGGGAAGCAGTAATTTTATATTGCAAGCAGAGCTATTCACATGGAGGACAGCACTTCAGTAGATCTCTTCCTCCTACATCCCCACAAAGGAAAAATAGCTCAGACCTCCTGCCCATTCTAATGGGAGCTCTGCTTTCCAATGAGAGCAGCAGTGGTGACTGCTGGGGAAGGACCCTGGTCATGTGACTGTCCCCCACATGACTTCTCCCAGTACCACCCCTAGCCTGGGGGAAGATGGATCCCACATCTTCCCACCCCCCACTCCATCCCATGCTCCGTCTCTTCCTGCCTGCACCCCTTCCCCCTATGTCCCATCCCCATTCTGCCCCTTCCTACAAGTCCCTTCCCCCAAGCAACATGGCCTGGGAGTCTAGTGAGGGGCCTAGTTCTGCTAACAGGGGCTGGACATCCCCTGCACTCACTGGGGGTGGAGGCGGAAAGCGGAGTGACCCAGCCCCAGCCTGCTCTGCTTCCCCAGCTCCCAACTGTGTCACTCCACTTCTTGCTTCAGCTGGTGAGTGTAGGGGACCCTGAACCCTGCAACCTGTGCCAGGGCCCCACTAATCCCCTGGGCTGCATCACTTGGGGGAAGGGCTTGGATTCTTTAGTGTATCCACATCTTTCTTAAAGTGTGGTACCTAGAATTGGGCACAATACTCTAGCTAAGGCCTCTCCACCAAGCAAAGTGGAACAATTACCTACTCTATTCTATAACTAATTTGGCACCTGCCTTACAATAATTTAATCTAGACTACATATCCCTAGCTGGTTCGTAGGAATGTCTTGTGAGGCTGTATCAAAAGCCTTAGCAAAGTCAAGAGAGATACCACACCATCTGCTTCCCTGGTGATCCTGTGAAAGAAGGCTGTTGGGTTGGGTTGATATTATTCATCCTTGACAAATCCATGCCGGCTATTTTTGATAGCCCAATAATCCTGTAGATTCTCACTAACTGATTGTTGCTGAAGTATCTTCCAGGCATTGAAGTTAGACTAACTGCTCTGTAATTCCCTGTGTCCTCTTTGTTCCTCCTTTTAAGGATCGGTACTATGTGTGCCTATCTCCAGCCCTCGCAGATATCCCCTGAGAGTTCTCAAAGATAATTGCTAATGGTTCCAACAGTGTTTCAGGGAGTTACTTAAGTACCTTGGGGTGCATTTCATCATGTCTTGCTGACTCATTTAAATATTTCTAATCTGTTCTTTCCCCTGTTTTGGCTTGTGTTCCTTTTTCTTTATATTTATTATTTGTGTTAATCCAGTCACAATTTACCTTTTGAGTGAAAACTGAAACATAATAAGCATTAAAAACTCAGCCTTCTTGATACCTTGTTAGCTATAACTCATTTTGTGCCTTTAATCTTTCTGATTTTGTCTCTACGTGCTTTGCTGTTCTTCTGTAGTCCTCCTTGGCAATCTGTCCATGTTTCCACTTTCTGTATGATTCGTTTTTTATTTCAGGTTACTAAAGAGCTCCTGATGGGACCATACTGGGTTTTTTTACTATTTTTCCCTATCATTCCTTCACTTCAGAATAGTTTGCTGTTTTATCTTTAATATTGTCTCTTTGGGTACAGCTACACTGGGGGGAGGGGGGTTTCGAAGAAGTTATACAAATTGTGCTCGCATTTGCGTATCTTCTTCCAATTCTTTTTCCGGAAGAGGATTTTCCAATATTTGGCCCGTCTACACGGGGCCAAATGTCAGAAAAAATCCCTCTTTCGGAAGCCTCCTGTACACCTCTCCCCTTTACGAGGAATAAGGAGGCTTCTGAAAGAGGGTTTTTTCTGACATTTGACCCCGTGTAGATGGGCCAAGTATTGGAAAATCCACTTCCGGAAAAATAATTGGAAGAAGATATGCAAATGCGAGCGCAATTCGCATACCTTCTTCAACCCCCCCTCCCCCCCACACACACAATGTAGCCATACCCTTTGAGAAACTGCCAGCTCTCCCAAATTCACTTATCTTTTACATTTTCTACCCATGGGAACTTAGAAGTATGTTAAAGTCTGCTTTTTGAAGCCCTTTGTCCTTGTTCTGCTGTTCTCACTCCTTCCTTTCCTTGGAATCATGACATTTTTCATTTCATGATCACTTTCACCTAGATTGCTTTCAACTTTCAGATTCTCAATTTTTTCCTGCATTTGACTCAGAATCAAGTCTAAAATGGTTGTGACCCTGCTCACTTCTTCTGCTTTCTGAAACAAAAAGTTGTCCCTAATAAACTTGTTGGACATTTTGGGTGTGTCTACCCAGCAAAGTTATTTCGGGAATAACGGCTATTATTCTGAAATAACTATGCAAGCATCTACACAGCAATTCCATTATTTTGAAATAATTTCAAAATAATGGATGGCTTATTCCAACTTCTGTAAACCTCATTCTACTTAAGAATAACCCCTATTCCCGAAATAAGGCATGTATAATAAGCTGAAATAAGGCTCCACTTCTGCTATTTCAAAATAGCCCCTCACCAGGGCCATTCTAAGTTATTCCTCCTGGAGCTCTAAATTGAGATAGCCTGTCTACATTAGGAAAGCCTGCCCTGGACTAATTTTGAGGCTTCCCTGCAGTGTAGACGTGCTATTTCAAAATAAGCTATTTCGGAATAACTATTCTGGAATAGCTTATTCCAAAATAACTGTGCAGTGTAGTCGTAGCCTTTGTATTTTGCCATATTATCTTTCCAAAAGATGTCTAGGTAATTGACCTCCATTACCACCAGGTCTTGTGTTTTAGATATCTTTGTTATTTGTTCTAGAAAGTTCTGCTATTTGTTCTAGAAAGCCTCATCCACCTTTTCTTTCTATTTTGGTCACACAGTAGACCCCCCCTCCCTCCGCCATGATATCATCTCTGATTGTAACCCTTTTATCTACACCCCAAGACTTTTCACTGGTCTGTCTTTCACCTGCTTCTGAATCTCAGAAGACATGTATATACTCAATATATAAAGCAACCTTGGCCTGCTTCTTCTGCTGCCTTTCCTTCCCAAGCCAGCTATACCTCTCTCTACCAATATCCCAGTCAGGAGATTTATCCCACTAGGCCACTGTGATGGCAAATAGGTGATAATATAGCTTATAGACTAATGTTTCCAGTTCTTACTGTTTATTAACCATACTCCTTGCATCCAAAGCCTGAGCTATACCTGAAACTAGGGACGTAAAAATATAGAAAAACATTAACCATGTAACCAATCAAACATTAACCATGTAACCAATCAAAATTCTGTAGTTACATGGTTAAATGTTTTGGGGGATGCAGCAGTAGGGAGGGAAGGGTTGGCTGCCCCTCCCCGTGTGCTCTGTCCCCTCCCAGGCCCAGCAGTCAGACCCACTGCAGCAGCCGGCCCTGCTCCTACTGGGCTCCTGACTGCTGACCCCTCAACTGCTGGCCCCACCAGGGTTGCCGGCCCTCCTCCCAGTGGGTTCTGGCTCCTGCCCCACACTGTTGGCTTTGCTGCCAGTGGGGTCCCAGCAGGTGACCCCGCCACCACAACCCATCCCACTGATGATGGGCTCTTGCTGCTGGCAAGGTCCCAGCTGTTGAGTTTAACTGTTTAAGTAACCAATAAACATCAGTTTACCTGAAACTTATATTAACCTCGTGTATGTTTCTTAGGGGTGTGAAAAAAGCACATCACTAAGGGTACATCTAGACTGTATCCCTCTGTCAACAGAGGGATGCAAATCAAGCACGTTGAAATTGCTAATGAAGCAAGGATTTAAATATCCCGTGCTTCATTGGCATAAACATGGCCGCCGCTTTTTTTCAAAATGGAGCTTTTTAAAAAAAAAACAACAGCAGCCTAGACGCGGATCTGTTGAAAATAAACCCTTTTTCGACAGATCCTGTATTCCTCCAAAAATGAGGTTTACCGGATCTGTCAAAAGAAGGTTTATTTTTGACAGATCCGCGTCTAGCCTGCCATTTTTTCGAAAAAGCTACATTTAAAAAAAAGTGGCGGCCATGTTTATGCTAATGAAGCATGGGATATTTAAATCCCTGCTTCATTAGCAATTTCGACATGCCTAATCTACATCTCTCTGTCGACAGAGAGGTGTAGTCTAGACACATAAGAGACATAGTTTAGCCCAACTAAGCCAGCATAGACACTTTTAGGTTGATGGAAGAATTCTTCTGTCCACCTCAGTACCGCCTCTTGGAGAAGTGGTTTTACCCCATTGATGGAAAAACTGCTTCTGTCATGGTAACACATGTCTATACTCTGGCATTATGGTGGCACAGCTTCAGCTGTGCAGTTATGCCATTATAGCATCTTCAGGGACGATATACCCTAAAATGTTGTACAGATTCCCCTACAGTTTTCCCTTTTGCTTCTCTATCATCCTATTGTAATTTTCCATTTGGAGATGAAAATGACCATCTCCAGGGCAACTGACTGGGTTACCACCGGGAGAGGATTGCAATTCCAGACTACAGTTCTGGATGAAGATCCAAACTTGGCATATAGAGCCCAGTTCTTGTCTTTGGAGATGAAAAGACCAAGGAAATCATAGAGGAAATAAAGATGTCAATAATATAAGCAAGACTGGCTCCTGCTAGATGTTTCACAAAAAGGCTTTGGCAGATCTTAGATCATGCCATTCAAATTTGGGACATGAAAACTCAGATGTTTGGGGAAATGTTTTAAAGTTTGTTTTAAAAAGTTCCTCAGCTCAGTTTGTCTCCGTCTCCTGTCTCTCCTTCCCTCTTCATTCCCACAGAATAAAACCCAATTAAGTTAAAAAGTTTTAGATAGTTGTCAGTACTTGCACTGGAGAAGTGCAAAGTGTTTCTGAACCATACTTTACTGACACTCCTGTCTTTCATGGAAACTTGCTGACTGCAACTGACTCCACTTTGAACTCGCAGATCAAATGTTTTGAGTGACAGGTTGAGAAAATGAAACTGAATTATCTCCATATTTTGTTGGAGGATTTTTTTTCCCTGAGAAAATATGAAAGTGAAATGTGGTGGACAGGTCCAAGGAGAATGAATTTAATTTTCTTTTGAAGTTGGTGGTTGAAGGAAAGGATAAATGTGAAATGGATTTTTGGACAGCTCTCCTTTCATTCTTCCAAGCTCATGGAATTTGCTGAAACAAGACCACCAGCTGTTTTGCTTGTATTATTTTGTAGCAGGATCCAATGCATTTCTTTTCTTCTAATAGCTATGGACTCCACTCCATATTAAAGGATGGACCTGAACCAAAACTCCACATCCAAACATGCCTGCACTTTGAACATGTTGAAAATCTCAGTTCAAATTTTCTGGACTTTATAAATGGGCCACACTAAACCCCCCCAATTCAGTCACTGAAAATTCCAAATTCAGATTCTGGTCAGATTAGTGGCTTAAGCCCATCTATAAACTAAAATAATTCATTTAATCAAGAGCCTCATGTCTAATGATGGGCAAGGTAAAGATATTTGATTATACAAAAACAACTTTGCCCCAAATTGAAATCAAAACATTTTTGGAATTTCAAAAGAGTCCAGACAAATCTTCCCTTTCCACTTATTTTTAATTTTTGGGCCCATCTATATTTTCTGGGTCAGGTCAAGACTGGATGAGAAATAAAGTTAGATCTAATGGTACATTCTGCCCTCCCTTGCAGACCAGTGGTGCTGGATAAGTGTCTGAATTTGGGTTCTTATGCAATTGTAAGTTAAATATTTGAATCTTTGAGGCTCACCCATCCCTACTTGTATCCTGCTATGGGTGAGAAATAGGGTGGGCAAAGAGGAAAATGCAGGGGAGGGAAAAATACAAAAGGGAAAGGGACCTGGACAGAAAGAAAGCAGAAGAAAGATTAGAAGAAAGGACATACAGTCTGGTTACCATTTTCACACTGCTAATCACAGAACTGGCTCTATACTCTTTACCTTCAAATGCAGACTTGGGAGACACTGATATAAAATCACATGGGAAAATCATGCATCAAGTTCCCAGTGCACAAGTCTTTCTATCTGACGTGAGGCTTTACTTGTTCTCAAGCTCTGGGTACAACTATCAACATGAGAGAAGTGACTCTCAGAGATGAAATAGATGGTAGAATAAGTACAGAGAGTTTCAGATGACCCAACCTACAAGCACCCAGATGATACAAGGTGCTTGGATAAGCAAGTCAGTAAAGATCACCAGTTTGATCAAAGGTGCTGTACTTTACACCTCTAACGTAGGGGATGAGGACAGCCTGGTGAATAAGACACAGCATTGGGACCCAGGTAATCAGGGTTCAGTTTCCATCTCTGCCACAACCTTCCTGTGTGAACTTGAGCAAGTCACTTAACCTCTATTTCTCTATCAGTTAAATGGACATAACACTTCCCTGCCTGATTGGGGGGGAGGGTATTGTGAGGCTTAAATAATTAGCATTTGCAAAAGTGCATTGAGCTCTCGCACAGAAGACTGCCATAGAAATTCAAAAGCTTCAGAGGGGTAGCCGAGTTAGTCTATAACTGGAAAAACTTAAAAAACAACGAATAGTCTTGCGGCACCTTAAAGATTAGCAAAACAATTAGATGGTATAATGAGCTTTCCTGGCCACAACCCACTTCTTCAGATTACTTGATATACTGCCACCTAGTGGCAAAATGGTACTAGCAGCAACTGAGTAAATATGGCTGACTAACATTTTCAGACACGGTGGTCTGCTTGCAGGCTTCTGATTGCTTGAATTTGAGCTAAAGCTGCTCTTCAGGAAATCCCTTTCTCCATCTGCAGCAGCCGCACGTTCCAGAGAGCATACAGAGTCAAGAATGCAAGAAAACTGCTGTTATTTACTATTCATACATAAATCATTGTTATTACCTCAGACTCCGTCCCCTCCACGCATCCTAGTCAGTAAAACTTCCCCTGCTATGTCACATATGCATTAAATATCCATCCCTGTGATCCACGCAAGATCGATCTCTTCATACCACATTACAATCATGATTAACTTTCTCCCGCTACGTCACATATTCAATACACCCCTTTACTTCCTTCACTCAGACAAAATGAATCTCCTTAGTATTGTCAATAATAATTTTCTTTATATCCTGCATAACAACATGAGGCAACCTGACAGAGCAGTCAGGCAATAATTCAATCTTAGCTTCCCACTGACGTTCATTAAACTGAATATAACTTCTCAGGAGCTGCCACTAAATTATACTCTCATATCCTTGTGGGGGTTATATATTATTCCCAAGGGAATGGTTGCAATGCCACTGAAGATGAAATAATTTGTTTTTAAAACCCAAGGATTGTATCCTATGGCGCCTTATTCCTTCATCTCATTTTGCATATTAGTAATTAGCAGAAGTATTCCTCCTCCCTACCCCAACCATATCTTTTTGTGGCTGACAGCATTGTTCTGTGAGAGATAAAGTGCAATAGGTTTAGACCAAGATGCTGGCTGACAGCCGGCAACTGAAATGAACAAGATGAGGTCTTCATTAGAGGCAGGCAAAGCCCAGGAAATTCAGGTTTAGGTGTTAACTACAAAGCTTGACAAAGGAAAAAAAGTCAGGCCTCCAGAGCTCTTCCCTGTGCTCTGGGACAGGTCTCCCCATCCCTGCATCTTGAGAGCAGGGCTCCATGAGGCCAGCAATCCAGCTGGATGGTGTGTTTGTGTTGCATGATCCAGCACTGTTCCAGTTTTGCTTGGCTGGTTGTGGGATAGTCTCCAATTTTATCCAGCCTTCAGTGTGTCCAATCAAGTTTCTGATGATGACTTTGTTAGATTTTAGGCAGGATTATTCTATAAGGGTATGTCTATACTACAGTGTTTTGTCGGAAATACAGCTGTTTTTCTCACAAGCCTGAATTAAATCCACACTGCAATGATGTTCTTTAGAACATGAAGAGAGAAAGAACAGAAGTTTTCTGGCGTTGGTAATCCTCTTTTACAAAGGAAGAAGCCTTTTTCCAAAAGACCTCTTTCAGAAAAAGGCGTGTGTGGATGGGGAGGAGGGTATTTTTTGAAAGAAGAGGCATCTAGGAAATAACACAGGTGCCCTGATGGACACTCAGTCCAAATGAATCAGGACTCTATAGTTCCTGTCTCCTGACCCCTCTTAAAGCTGCAGGCACCCTGGAGAAGCTTTGTGGCAGGAAGCTGGCCTGAGAGCAGCACCTCACTGTGTGGCTTTTCCCAGCCTCAAGCCCCCCTCAATCCTCCTGACCCTGGCAGAGCAGCCCAGGATCACCCAGAGGGACCAGAGGCAGAGCACCCTCCTGATCTGGGTGGAGAATCCTGTTCTTCCACTCGAGGCTGTGGCGGCGGGCTGGCAGGATCTCCACTCCAAGTGCCACAACACCAGGATAGTCGAGCACATGGCCGAGTCCCTGGTGGAGCGCTGACACACACACACACACACACACACACACACACACACACACACTGGACCTTGGAACAGGTCCAGAGTAAGGTAAAAGAGCTCTGCCAGGAATATGTCCAGGCCAGAGAGCGCAGCTCGCACTCAGGGGCAGGACCCTACACCTGCCCCCTATTTCGACAAGCTGCTCCAGATCCTGGGGGGGCGGGGAAACATCTCCCCCACCCGTCGTGGTGGACTCCGGCCTCCAGACCCCGTCATGAGGTTCGGAGGTGGTGGGTGGAGGCGAGCAGGAGGACCAGAGCCAGCCAGAGGAGGAGGAGGAGATGGAGGCAATCATCCTGTCACTGAAGCCAGTGCCTGTGAGCCAGGATGTCTCCAAGGCCTCGTCACATAGGACGGGGGAGGTTGGCGTACAGGGTGTGGGGGTGAGTGTCATTTGGGCTGCTCGGGCTGGACATTGTGCTGAGGTCGGTGCACGTGGAACCACTTGCAGCATTAGTGTGCAGCACGCAGACGCAGCAGGCAGCCCTTAAGCATGGGTGGGATCCTGCTGCCAAGCTCAGGGGAGGCCACACATGTCCTGCGAGGAGGAGGGGGCACAAGGCTGGGCACGACTGGCACGACCCCAGTAGCAGCTCACGGACATGCACTGCCATGAGAGCCACCCGCTCCCCCAGGCAGCACTTCACACTGCAGGTGTGTGTGTGGACACTAGGGAGGGCCAGGCTGCTCCCAGCTCCTCTGACCCCCATGAGGGAATCCCACTGTGACCAGACACTTTCCTTGCCTGCCTCTCCATTGGCTGGGAGTGGGGGCGGGTTTGGGTAGTGGGCAGCATGGTCTCCTGGGCACCTTGGGGCCCCTGTGAGGCATGGCCCACTGTGTAGCCCACACATGGCCATGATCCCGGGACATCCCTGTCCTCTGCCCACAGGACTGTTGGTTGCTGCTCACAGAGGAGGGCACGTCCTCAGGGATGGCGTGTGCATGGATGACTGACCGCCTCTCCCTCTTTGTGCCAGCCGCCAGAGCCCGGGGAACCCAAAAGCACACCAGGGTCCAGGAAGACCTCATGCACCAGCACATCAGCACCCTGCGCGACATGGAGCAGAAGCTCCGCGAGGACTCAGAGTGGTGGAACTGTGCATGGGACCAGCTCATGTCGCAGTGCAATAACATGTGTGCCATCATGTCACGCATTATGGCACACCCAGCTGCTGTCGCTGCTCCTGGCTTCCACCCTCCTGTCCCCCCTGCTATGCCCATTCCCCTTCTTCCTGCTCCCCATGCGCTGCCTCTGCTCCCTCCCTTGGTGATGTCCATGCCCCTTCCCCAAGTGATACCCATGCCCCATCCTCTTTCCCCCCTGCCATTCCTGACCCCGCTCAGAGGCGCAGCGAGGGTGTTATGTGCCCGGGGGCAAAGGAAAAATGTGTGCCGCCCCTTGTCCCCGCTGCTGTGTGAAGGGCCCCAAACCTGGTGCATGGCTGACCCCGACCCTTGGAGGAGCAGTGAGGCTGGGAGCAGACTGGCTGATGGCCCCACCCCCAGAGGCAGAGCGAGGGTGTGATGCGCCCGGGGCAAAGGCAAAATTTGCGCATCACAACCTCCGCAAGGCTCCGGCACCAACACTTGGAAGCAACTGGTGACCTAAAGCCCTGGCTGAACTGGTTCCTTTTATGCATGAGAGCATCCAATCAGTCTGGATGCTCTCTTGTGCAAAAGCACATCGCTTTTTTGATGCGCTTTTGTGTGTGGACGCACTCTTGCACAAGAAGTTTTTGCGGAAGATCTCTTCCGAAAATAGCTTCTTCCCAAAGAAGCCTGTAGTCTAGACATAGCCTAAGAGATAAGAGTTTGCAGCACTCCGTGGAATCTGGGAAAAATATTCGGGGCTTGTAGAATCTATCTTTAAAGCAATGAAATGAATCAAAATAAGAGATCTTGTGTGGTGCTGAGCACTCTCAATTCCCACTGCCCTGTAGGAGAGTTTCATGTGACTCTCCTCCCCCCCCCCCCCCACCGCCACACACACATAGCACAGCTCTGCCCCACTATACCTCAACCGTTCTCCATACAGTATCACTTTCAGTGAAACGGCTGCCACCCAGAGTGCTGCTGGTTATCATTCTTAAAAGCAGTGTCAGGTCCAGTGCACAGAAAGCGTCCTACTTCCTAGTCTTTGGAAAGCCTGTGCTGAGCAAAAAGGTCTGCTGGGGCTGAGTTGCAGCAAGGCAGCCAGGGTCTTGCTTCCTCATGGGCTGTTTGTTCCTGGAATGCTCTGGGACTGATCCCTACTCCCCCTCCTCCCCCATGCACACACACCTACCCTTACACACATCACTCTCCTGCTCTTCGCACACTGCCCCTTGTTAAACATCATCCTGCTGAATATCATGTGTTTGTAATATTAATCACAAGTCTGAGCCCCATGAAAGGGATTGAAATGTAATGAGATGCAGGGATGGAATCACTGAGCCAATGGCATTCACAAAGGGTTGCCATGGAGACCTGTTTGCCAGGCTTGACCCACATTAAGTGCCACAGGTCACTTCCCAAAGAGGCAAATAAATCAATAAGCAGAACCAATTCCTGAAAGAGGCTGGGCACCAGAAACTCTTTGTGGCTTCATTGGGCATGTCTGATGCTCAGCAGCATTCCGGTTTCAGCCTTTGGGCCTTTCAAGCCACTGGGTTCTAACAGGAAGCAGGATAAGCTTGAAAGGGCACCTAAAGCTAAGGAGAGATGCATCTTCCAAAAGGTGGCCAACAAAATCCTCTCCTTACCTGTAAATCCTCAGGGGTGAGAGTTGTGTCCCCATGCTGTGGAATGAGAACAACTTCTCCCGCTCTCTCATTCATAGGACATTTCTGGAGTGCTGCTCCTCCTCTGTGCTAGTCCAGCTAGGACAGTGGGACTAGAACAGGGATGAGGAAGGGAGGTTATAGACTAGCACAGACCAACCTGAGCACAGCAGCACAGAGATGGAGCAGAGGCAGATTTACAATGAAATATACCATGCCTATGTCAGTGCTCACACCTCCAACAACATGGGGCCCTTAGAGCTGGGCAATCTAGCGTTGAGTCCAGCAACCCCCCTGCCTCTCCATGCAACAGGTGGTCGCTCTGTGAGGGAGGTAGTCTCTCCACAGAGAGGACTGTTGGGGGAGCAGGAGAGCAAGAAGGAACATTTGACAATTTCAGCAATATTGACCGCTGAAAGTACCTCTTTACAAAAATATTACTTATGACTTAATTGATGATTTTGTAAAGAAAAAGTGTAGAAAGAAAGCTAGCTGAATATTTGTTTTCAAATTGAATACATTTCTTTAAAGGAAGTTAACTTATTTTTTTCCCATTCATTCATCATCTATACATTTTTACATATTTTTACACATTTTGCATGTTGGCTTAAAGCAAATATAAGCTTTCATCTAGACCAGAAGTTCTCAAACTGTGCTCTGAGAACTCTGTTCAGGTGGACTGAGGAAAGGTTATTGTGGTGTCAGCATCAATTTTTCACGTAGTGTAGACATGGCCTTGTTTGAGAGGCTTAGCTGGCCTCCAGTCATTAATACAAGGCTAAACACAGTTAAATGTACACTCTGTTCATAGCAAGCTGGCTCTTCCACTTGGGTTCATTTATTTATACAGATTGCCATGTTTTATGGAAGAGCAACTCTCCCTCTTTCTGTAGCATTTACTCCACCATCACCTTTTCAGCATGCTGGAATTCTAACCTCGTATCTAGTTTGTTTCCTCACTACACACCATAGTAGCCAGTGTAAAATGTTGTCCTGCCCCTCTGTAGGGCTGCATCTAGACTGGCAAGATTTTGCGCAAACACTTTTAACAGAAAAGTTTTTCCGTTAAAAGCATTTGCGCAAGAGAGCGTCTGTACTGGCATGTGCCTTTGCGCAAAAGATTTGCTTTTGTGCAAAAGCATCCGTGCCAGTGTAGACACTCTCTTGCACAAGAAAGCTCTGATGGCCATTTTAGCCATCGGGCTTTCTTGCGCAAGAAATGAACGTGGCTGTCTACACTGGCCCTCTTGCGCAAGAATACTTGTGCAAGAGGGCTTATCCTGAGCTGGAGCGTCGAGTATTTGCACAAGAACCACTGATTTTGTACATTACAAAGTCAGTGTTCTTGTGCAAATACTCGTGGCCAGTGTAGACAGGCGGCAAGATTTTGCGGAAAAGCGGCTGCTTTTGCGCAAAATCATGCCAGTCTAAATGCAGCCTAGAGGTTTCATTTGGGCCTGTGCTAAATCTGATCCTTTAATAACTCTGGAATTCCACTGCTGACGGAGGGCAAAATTCTGATCAAAGTGGAATCAGTGCAACCTCATGGAAGTCAATGGGAGCTTTGTGACTGGGAAAGTAGGGATTTGATCTCATAAAGTGATTTGAGCTCTCTACATGAGAAGTTCTGTAGAAATGCCAACTATTGTAATTACTATGATTATTCTAGCAGTGGGTGGGGGAGATTCTGTGGCCTGCATTGTGCAGGGGGTCAGACTAGATGATCAAAATGGTCCCTTCTGACCTTAAAGTCTATGAGTCTATGAGCACCAAGAGCCCCCAGACTGTAAGAAGGATTTGAAATAGATATGAGTCCATCACACAAACAATGTTCCCTATCACTTTTTCCATCCATAAGCAGAATCATTTTTTTTATGTGCACCAAGACATGTGCGGGTGTGCACCATCAACAGAAATACATGTTGGCAGCTGTTAGTGCTCTGCAAATCAGCTGGATGGCATTTGTATCTCCCCTGGGTGGCTGCCCAAGCACACAGCTTACAGGGAACATTGCACACAACCTTCTACCCCCCATCTCCTCTGATGCAGGTACATTAGGGCACACTAATTCAGTGAGCAAAGGAAAGATGTTCTCCTTTCCCATTGGTGCATGGGTAGCTGAGAGTCAAAAGTATCCCAGATCTCTGTGGGTGAATCTACTGGTTGCCTTTTAACCACAATATCAGGTTCTTGCGATCTCTGCTACACAAGGCATTGGCCATTGACCTGGGTGAGGAAGCAGGGATAAAGGCATTAAAAAGGTCTGAGAGAGAAAGCAGCAGAGAGTGAGCCTCTTTGGGCTCCTGAACAGCCTTTTTGAGGCCATCTGATCACAAAACCAGCACCAGCCACTACTCCCATTTCTGGGAGAGGGACTGGTCTTGGCCTCTGGCTGCGGGGGAGGGGAAAATGCCCTCTAGGCCTGTGGCTAGTCAAGGAGATACACCAAATAGGGCAGGCAGATGGAGGTGGAGTCAGAAAGATGGGACAGCAGAGAGAAAACAAACATTCTCTCCTCCATGAATTTGGAGGGCAGCTCCTTCCAAACTCCCCTGGCCTAGCCTCCGGGGCATTTCCCTTTACTGCAATTAAGCTGTGTTAGTTTACAGCTCCTCCCAGTATTTCTCTGCTGCACTGCAAGCAGAGGAGTAGGAATGCAGCTCAAGCCAACTAGAACAGAAGCAGCAAGAAGAAAAATCCAACCACAGAGCTTCCATCCACTCCCAATTCATCCCTGTCAGGCTGTAGTAATTAAGCATTTGCATCACTGATTCCATGCACACAGTATATCCCTACCCCTCCGCTCTCTGAATTAACAGCCCACCTTTATTTACATTTTAACATGCCTGACAGATATTTGTTTGTGAGCAGTGACTGCAGAGGAAGGGGTGATGGTTTCTACTCCCGGTATGACCCAGAAAGTTCTTCCCCACAAGGCTGCCAGCAATGACCCCCTACTCCCTGCAGTGCAGCTGGGTGTTGTTATTGCAGGTTTGTTCTGTTTGTTTACATTATTCACACTTTTATCTCTTTCCTCTGCCAGCCATAGTGGAAGCATCTCCCTTTAGTATGCAGGCCTGGTTGGCCAGTTGCCATAGCAATGCATTGGAGTCTTCATAATGCCATGTGAAGCAAGATCAAGAAGACTGGATTGTAATAAAGCAAAAAAATGCTTTCCTCTCAGCTCCCTTCCCCACTCCCAACCCCCACTTCCAAGAGTAGCTTTCTCTGGACTTGCATTAAAGATGGAGCACCACCTGAGCCACTCATGCTGCTGAAGACACTAACTACCTAGAAAACAATCATTATTTGTTCCCAAGCATGTCAGTGTGTACACAAACTGCCTTTGCACCCAAATCACCAGGCAGATAGCATGCAATTCCTCTCTGCCCATAATACCCAGCACCCATTTGTAGACCAGGCTTGCCTCTCCTCCCCTGCCCATTTATATTTAGGACTCCTCTCTGCCTGTGTGCACACAGCTCTCTCTGACCCTTCCCCAAAATACCTGTTGAGTGTCTACTTTCATGGCTCCCTGTACACCAAACACACCTTAGGCTAAACACCAGGTGCATTTTTATATACGTAGCTTCTCTCAATCCCAAAGGAGCAAGAGACCAAACACAAATTTCAGAAGTTGACCAGAGTTCTCATTAGCTGAAGGCTGGACCCTTCTCCTCCCTTTATTTCCTAATGACAATCTATTTTGTTGCATTGTCTGTGGCCAGGGATGAAAACAGCATAGAGGATGCACTTACAGTTTGCAGATGACATCATGCTGACAGGGTTGCATGTGCTTTGGAGGATAGAATTAAAATTCAAAATGATCTGGTCTAACTCCCTCTGCTTCACCCCTACTGCTGCTCCCATTCCCCAAGCCTCACCCCAGTCCCTTCCCACCCCTTCTTCTGAGATACACAAGCTGGACAATTACCTGGGGGCCTGGCACAGGGTGATAGCAGGGGTTGGCCCCCCTCCTGCACTCACCATGGCAGTGGGACCCAAAGCAGGCAGGCAGACTGCTCTGCTCCGCCCTGCCCCCTGCCCTCCCCAGCCTGCTCTGCCCTGCTTCTTTGCAGTGGCGGGAAACGGAGCACCGTGGGGCCAGAGTGCTCTGCTTTCTGCTGCCGCAGTGAGGCTGAGCACAGCGGGCAGGAAGAGGGCGATGGGGCGGAATGGAGCAGAGCAGGCTGCTGGGTCACTCCAGCTCCCGTTGCCATGGTGAATGTGTGGGAGGGGAGGGGGGAGCCAGCTTCCACTGCTGCCCTGTGCCAGGGCCCCCAGGTAATCTCCCAGGCTGCCCTGAGGCCTGCCTATAAAATGGCTGAGAAGCCGCTGTGGGACCACCCAAAGTGTGGGTCTGGGGCGGCTGCCCCGAATCGTCCTATAGATTGGACAACTCTGTAGGTAACAGAGATGAATGAACTTCCACCACAAAGGAGCTGCTTGGCTGAGTAGCCCAGCTGTAAAGTATCTCAGCATCCTAGAGGATTTCACTTCCAAACCAGGGAGCCACATGTACATAAGCTGAGAGGACAACCAGGCTGATATTAGACCAATCCACCTGCAGACTAAGCATAAGAATCCTGTTGTTGCAATGATGAGAATGTCAGCAACGTAGTTTGTGCATGCACCAAGATATATTGGGCAACCAGATGAGAGCCGTACACTGTGAAAACTAAGGGTGGGCAGATACCCTAGTCAGCCCATGCTCTCTGGATTACACGGCTGCTATTCTATTGCTCATCTTTAGTTAGGTATGCAAAGCTGGGAGCCCAGAACACCAAAGAAAGGATATTACAGTGGAGTTCTTCCTAGCCTAACAAGGATACTCTTATGTGCATTACAGGAGAGGGTCACCTCTTTACTCCTTCTGCTACCCCCACTACCTCCTCCAGAGAGGGAAGCGGCTTTCATCCCCTGAGCTAAGAGCAGTCAGGTATCACTTCTACAAACCTTCTGTTCTTGCAGGAGAAAAAAATGTAGCAAGTATAGGGTGTGATGTAAATATTTCCTAAAAAGCTCCTTACTGAGATACAAGTTCTTCCCCTTTTCTGCTCCCTGCCTCCCCATAATACTAGATCTCATAGAGATATGCTCACATGCACTGCTACACACTGATATTTCTGGAAACTGCCATCATGTGGTGCTTTCCTGCCAGAAGAATACCTTTCAGATGGACTGAGAGCTAGAACTATTAGAGCACCGTTACCAATTTTAAATGACATTCCTAAGCATAAACATACTTTTTTAAACTGGAGCAAAGGTTTCAAATATCAATGACTCACTGAAGAAGAAATAAACCTGAACTGAGATTTATAGTTTTGTCAATGTAAAGTGAAACTTAAAAACAAAAAAGTCAAAACATAAGAGCATATAGAAATAAGTAGTTACCATGACCTAAAGACCTTAACTGTGCCCATCCCCAAACACAGAACACTGTAGGTATTTTTCATACCTTCCTTCTCGTCTGATGGGTGATTTTTGATAACAGAAGTTTTTAAGAAGTTCACAGCTTGCAGCTGCAGATATGTTCAATCACTTTGGTGTCTCAGGGGCCAGTCCTCTCACTCACATCATTGTAAATCTGGAGCTACTCTGCTGTCAGTGAAGTTACACCAGTGAGAGGAGAATCAAGTTCAAACTGCTTTGAGAAGAGGATGTAACTCCTTTGACAGGAGGTGACTCTCAGCCCTGCTCCATCCAAGAGAATTCTCATCTATTTCTTCTCTTTCTTCCTCCCTAGTTTTTCCCATGTTTACACATATATATTTTCCTGTAGAAACGCTAAAGGGGCATATAATAGTTTTATTCACATTGTCTAATCAGTCTGCACAAATGCATAGATGGAGGGAATATCCCTGATGGTTGACATGTTGCTAAAGGGGAGAATTAATTTATTAGAAGCTCCTCACACGGTTGTAAGCCCTGCTCAGCATATTAAGCTGATGTCTTGCATCTTTTTCCAGTGCAAAAAATATTCATTTCCCACATCATAAAGACGCATCCATGAATAATAATATTAATAATTAAGCATCTGACTTGAGGGCTATACTTTGAGCATTATAACACTCTAATCACTTGCTTATCCCATGATAGTTACACTCCTTCGGTTTATTTCTATGCTGTGCCCTGTTGGTTAGCTGCTTAAGGGAAGCAATTTATTTATCATACCCTGTTGGAATCCTAAAGGAACCAAGGCTTTTTGAGACCTCCCAAGTTTGACCATTCTCAAATAGGTGGAGAGAACACTCCAGATATGAAGTGCCCCCTTTAAACACAATGCAATGTTTGTGCATTTTCGAGGAAGCAGGAAGAAAGAATCTACTAACTGCTTTATTGGTACAACAGCAAAAACCCAGTACTTTGAACTGCCTGCCTGAGGTTTGGTGGCAGCGGTGTATTATTGCAGAGAATGAACATAAGAATGGCCACACTGGGTCAGTATTCTGTCCAGCATCCAGCCCAGTATCTGGTCTTCTGACAGTGTCCAATGCCAGGTGCTCTATAGGAAATGAACAGAATAAGGAATCATCAAGTGATCCCTCCCCAATCATCCACTCCCAACTTCTGGCAAACAGAGACTAGGGACAGCATCCTAATAGCCATTGATGGACATATCTTCCATGAATACATGTTTTTGTACATTAGATCAACCTGCCTTCAGACTAAGCGTAAGGTTCCCATTGGTGCAATGATGAGAATGACAGCAATGAAGTCTGTTCACAAGCCAAGATATATTGGACAAGCAGGAAAGAGTGGTTGCAAGGCTCTGCTGACATCAATCTTGCTGTCCATGCAGGGCAGTGTGTATGTGGCAGTCACGCATGTTGTGACTAAACAATAAAGAGCCATGTTAATTTCAGCTCCATCCAAAATACAAGGCTGCGTTGCTAAGATGAGGGGAAATGGGCTAAGGCAAAACCCACACCCATCCAGACAGTCCTTACCGCATGGAAATAGATATAAATAGGTAAGATCATACCACTCCCACCTGCCACTGAACACAGGATCACCTGAAAGGGACACTTGTCAATCAGATGTCTCTCTAATTGTTACACTACTCCTTCCCTATAAGTAATGGACCCATTTGCTGCCACCTTTCCAGCACCAGCTGTTCTATATATTTCAGTGGGACTGCTATTAGTTTAAGGTATAGTTCAATGCGAGAAAGACTGGCAAAATCTAGCCCTATTATTGTTGCATGTTCCTCTAAGGCTACATCTAGACTCCACTGGTAAATTGGAAAAAAAATACACAATTTGCGGTATGCAAATTGCGTATCTTTTTCCAATTTACTTTTGAAAGAGGCTTTTCTGAAATTTGGTGTGTCTACACAGTGCCAAATTTTGGAAAAAAGTGTTCTTTCGACACATCCCTTATTCTTTGTAGAACGAGGTTTACAGGGATGGTGAAAGAGCGCGTCCGCTTTTTGGAAAAAAAATTCAAAAAAGCAGACGCATTCCTTGGACATGGTGTTGCTTTTCCGGGATACCTCCAGTATCCCAAAAAAGCAATGCAATATAGACGTAGCCTAACACAGAATTATCTATCAACTGTTCTGCAGCAATGAAGACAATGGTTCTAAAATCCTAGCTGCTCAGTGATCCTTCCTGTTCCTCACAATGTCACTGAGCGTTGCATTCCCAAGCATACTCCAAAGGCATCCTCCTTCCCCCTCCCACACACAAACACCCTAGCCTAAACTCTGCTACGTAAGCTTTGGCAGTTCCTAGATTTCCCACTTTGAGTTGCCCCACAAGGACTCTTTTAAAATGTATCAGGCAGCATATATAAATGTGCTGTGGGGGAAAAAAGCATTGAAAGCAGGAAATTCAAAAGAAGTCAGGAAAGCCACAAATTAGAGGAAAACTACAACACAAAGGAAAATGGACAAAATGGGGAAAAACTAGTGTTTTCAGAGCAGACCATCAAAAACTTCATGTCAGCAAAGAGGATTTAAGAAAATAACATGAAAGCAGCAGGTCAGAGGAGGTCTACGTGATGGGGCAAAAAGGCTGGTGGATCTGGAAAAATCTGCACTGTTTCTTTGAAGAAGTTTCTGCCTTAGGCTACGTCTAGACTGCAAGCTTCTTTCGGAAGAAGCTTTTCTGGAAGAGATCTTCCAGAAAATTTTTTTTCAAAAGAGAGCATCTACACAGCAAAAGCACAACGAAAAAGTGATCTGTTTTTTCAAAAGATAGTGTCCACATTGATTGGATGCTACCTTGCATTTCAGTTGTGATTACTGTGGACAGAGTGGCCACCAGGACACCTGTGCTTTTTCCTGGAGGCCTCTTCTTTCGAAAAAACACTCTCTTCTGCATCCACACACATGCCTTTTTCTAAAAAAGCTTTTTCAGAAAAAGGCTTCTTCCTCACAGAAAGAGGTTTATCGCTGACAGAAAAAAAGTCCATTCTTTTGACTATCGTAAGAACGCAATAGCAGTGTGGACGTAAGTGTAGTTTTTTCAGGAAAAACAGCCAGTTTTCCAGAAAAACTCTGTGGTGTAGCTATACCCTCAGTTAAACCCATCAGAAAAACTGGTTTTGTTCCATGACAAAAGTAACAGACACTGGCTCAATATGGATAAATATCTGAATGTGATGGTAAGGGTCTGCTTGTTTTTTCTGTCTAAACGTTATAAAAAAGGTTTTTTTTTCTTGCTGGCTAGTGGCAGAGGAAGAGACACGCTTTCTCCCCCAAGACAGAATAATCCTGTGCATTTACCATTTACTCCACTTCTGCAAAAGTTAATTTATTTAATACACATGGTGACAAATGGGGTTTGTCTAGACTGCACCCCTCTACCGGCAGAGGATGCAGGTTAGGCTGGGAAAAATTGCTAATGAAGCGGGGATTTAAATATCCCGCGCTTCATTAGCATAAAAATGGCCACCGCTTTTTTTCAGCACAGAGCTTTGTTGGAGAAAAGCGGCAGTCTAGACGCTGATCTATCGCTAAAAAAAGCCTTTTCCAATAGATCCTGTATACCTCCTGTAAATCCCCGCTTCATTAGCAATTTCGCCAGCAGAGGGGTGCAGTCTAGACATACCCATGGTGTTGTAAGCCTTACTGACATTAATAAGCTTATGTGAGAATTGCTAACCCCTGGATAAGAGCTGGACATCCATCCTGGATGATATGGTTGGAATAACTATGAAATCTAGCAATGGTGTAGGAAAACACCCTGCTTTTTATTAAAAATCAAATTGAACTAAGGAAGCAGGAGAGGCAGTTCCTATTCAGATCAGTTTCTCAAACATTCTGCCCATCAGACTTCAACAAGGTTATCAATAGATAAGTATTATTACAGCATAAACATTTGCTCTGATTAAATTTCAGTGCCTTAAGGGACAAACACATGCATAGTAACATCTCAGGAATTATTAACCCTGTTTGTAGATGTCACATGTGCATTAGATTTTATTAGGGAAAGGAACATACTTATGATGCCTCAGTAAATCACAAGATGAACAGAATCAAATAGGAACCTTAGGAATGTTTAAATCAAAGTGCTTTCTACACTAGAAACTTGTATTATTTTAATGATATCAAATTTACTACTCTTCCCAAGCAAGGACACACATCAGTGTAAAGTCATTTTATAGAGGTACAGCTATCCCTGTACAGGAACAGGAGAACTATACCCTTATTGGTCACCATCATACCAATATAGCTGTCCACAATAAAGACTTATGTGAATAAGCCACCCCTCTGTGTGACATAAATTACTGTACATCAGCCCCTACCACAACTCGCACCCCTCCCCCAAAATTTCTGTGTGCAGGCCTTGTTCAGTTGCAAATCAGTTTGGAATGGGAGGTCTGCAGTTGAGGCAGCACTTATGCAAGAGTGCAAGACAATAAATTGCATTTTGCTGCGTGGGACTGTGACTCTGGGAAATGTGGATGAGAGAGTGGCAGGTTTTGCTGACATGAGCTTTCCAAACTGTGGGCATTCCCATTATAGCACCACCCCACCTTGCCACAGAGTATATCACTCGGAAAGGGTACTTCCCCATGGTGCTACAGGTGCTTGTGGATCACCTTGGGCATTTCACAGACATAAATGCAGCTTGGTATGGCAAGGTACATGATGCACACATCTTCACAAACAGTGGCCTGTACAGAAAGCTGCAGGCTGGGACTTTCTTTCCTGGCCAGAAAATTACATTTGGGGATGTAGACATGCCCA
Organism: Rafetus swinhoei; assembly: GCA_019425775.1. Taxonomy (NCBI): domain Eukaryota; kingdom Metazoa; phylum Chordata; order Testudines; family Trionychidae; genus Rafetus; species Rafetus swinhoei. The sequence continues at coordinate 13,215,901 of CM033425.1, read as the reverse complement.
TAGTGATCCTCGGTGACTTGGCCTATCCCTTACAGCCCTGCCTCATGAAGCCTTGCAAAGGGCACGTAGACAACAGTAAGGAATGGTTCAGCAACAGACGAACCCAATTCTGCATGTTTCTTGAACATGCCTTTGGCAGATTGAAAGGGAGATGGCAGTGTCTCTATGGCAGACTGAACCGTTTCAAAGATCTCATCCCCAAGGTGATGGCTGCTTGCTTACATAATTGATGTGAGAGTAAGGGTGACACGTTTGCCTGGGAGTGGAACACTGAGGCACAATGCCTGGGTTCATAGTTTGAACAGCCAGACACTCATGCTATCAGAGACGACCATAGAGTGGCCATCAATATCAGGGAGGCTCTGAGGAACCACTTTGACAATGAGGGGCTCTGGCATTTCTGTGTGTTGGGGTTGCTTCCCTGCCTCATCTCACTGCTCATCCTGAGCAAGGCATTCCCATAAAACCAAGGGATATTACAGCCTCTTCCACAGGGCCCAGAGCAATTGGTGTGGGCTGTGTCACACAAACTCATGGAAACCTCAATCACATTTGTCTTTGAATCATGGTCACACACACAGGGTGAATTCTTGGTGGTAAGGGTAAGAGTTATTGGAAAACCTGGCAATTGTGTTAACAACTAGTTGTCAAAGTCACAGCTGCCATGACAAGGAATGGAGTGTGCTGGAAAAAAAATATTACCAGACTATGAAAATGGGTGTGTGAGCATAGAAGGAGGGCTGTTGGATAAATAATTTTGCATGTGAGGCCGTGGAGGCTGATGTGTGGGCATAGAGGGACGGTTGCTGTAAAAAGAGTTTTGTACTTTCTGATAAGGAAGCCTTTTGCTTTGTTCGCTCTGCATGTTAATGAGACACTTCAGCATGCTGGTTTGGTCTTCCATGAACTTTAGCATGTGCTCAGTAGCTTCTGTTCTGACTTACATCTCCCTGGTCCCCCTTTCCTCCCTTTTCTCTGTTTAAAGCACTGAATGCTGCAAAACAACCTTGACTAGATTCTCTCTTGTCCTCCTAGGTTTTTCCCTTAGTTAACGGAATCTGTCAGTGGAGGAGCATTCCTGACTTCTCAAGGTGTGGTCTAGAAAAATAACCATTAATAATGGAGTGACTGTACTGTTCCTGATAAATGAATAAAACAGGCTACTGTTTTTGTTACCCTAGAGGCAAACACAGATCTCACCACACCCTCTGCTCATGGTGAGTTTTAAAGGTGGGAGGGGAGGGAGAAGGAGGGTTGGGCCTGGGGCCCCAAGAAAGTACAGTGGACGTTTGTGCAGCAGGTGTACATGGAAACAATCTGTAATAATCCTATACTTGTCCACAGGCTGCCATTGCTTTGGCTGACATATCCCTGCTGAAGGTTAACAGGCAAACCAGGGCTTTGCTTCTGGATGAGAGCAGAGGGTGTCCTGCTCCTTATGCAGCCAAATTCTGTGCCGCCCTGGTTCCAGCAGAACAGTCTGAGGAATGGTTTGGGAGAGTGTTGTACCATGGAGTGGGGCAATGGCAGCCCTGCCATGGAATCTCTGTGAGAAAATTAAGTACCTCAGGAAAAGCTTTGACATCATCTCCCAGCATGAGTCTATTTATATAGATATATTGATAAAAAGATTTTTTGGTAACAAAACTTGCCAGTGCAGACAAGCCCTAAGTCAAATTATTATTAAAAATATAAATACCCACTGACAATCACCATTTTAAATAGCTCATTTGTTCATTACTCCAGCTTATCTGATACACTGTTTATGCACACATATTTTAGCATCTGAAATAACTGCAGACTCTTTACCATGACTATTGTAATTCATTATCCATGCCATATGACCAGTCACCTAATTCACAACATATTGTTTCTGCTCCCCAATTGAATGAGGAGCTGATATATCAGGGCAATGATTGAAATATAAATACCTTAATTAACATTTGCTTATATAGACAATGAAGGAGCTGCACATGCCATTGAACATCCATGAATGCTGTTGCCAGTATTTGCCCATGTTGCCCTTACATAAGAACATAAGGACACAAGAATGGCCATAGTAGGTCACACCAAAGGTCCATCAGCCCAATATACTGTCTTCCAACAGTGGCCAATGCCAGATACCCCAGAGGGAGTGAACAGAACAGGGAGTCATCCCACGATCCCTCTCCTGTCATCTGTTTCAAGCCTCTGACAAACAGGCCAGGGACACCATACCTACCCATCCTGGCTAACAGCTATTGATGGACCTAACCTCCATGTATCTATCTAGCTCTTTTTGGAACCCTGTTAAAAACCTGGTCCTCACAGCATCCTCTGGCAAGGAGTTCCACAAGATGACTGTGCTCTGTGTGAAGAAAATCTTCCTTTTGTTTGTTTTAAACCTGCTATCTATTAATTTCATTTGGTGACCCCTAGTTCTTATGTTATGGAAACCAGTAAATAACTTTTCCTTATTCACTTTCTCCACAGCAGTCATGATTTTATAGACCTCTATCATATCATATTCCCCTCTCCCCCTCCCCCCTTAGTCTCCTCTTTTCTAAAATGAAAAGTCCCAATCTTTTTAATCTCTCTTCATATGGGACCCAGCCCTTCTTGGTGCTTGGAGCTGGCCCTCCCACATCTTGCCCAGGGACTCGCAGAAGCTGTCAGCTCCCATGGGGAGGATGCAGAGGAGGGGTTCAATATACAGGCTGCCCCAAGGAGAGAGAACTACCACAGCCCTCTCTCAATGCAGCAGCTTGGAGCCAGGTGAGAAGCACTTCTCCATGGCCTCCGCAGCACCATTGGGCACTGCTGGGTGTGCGGGAGGGGGTGCATGTCCCCATTCCGGGGCAGGTCCAGGTTAATTTGCCCCCTGTGCTCCACAGCCAGAGTGAGTAATGCAGCAAACTGCACTTTCTTCTTGCTCCCTGATGAAGGGGAACAGCCAGAATGTTTCTGTACAAATGAGGAAGTACAGTATCTTCCCTCCCTAAAGTGTACCAGGGAATGGGAGGCTAAGGCAGTCCTGGATGGTGCGGGGAGAGCCCCCAGCCAACCCCTTTCATCTGCCTGGTGATTCAGCCTCTTTTCAATATGCTGTTATGAGAAGCAATCCCATTCCAAGCACAGACCATTCCTGGCACCACCAAACCCTTTCCTTGCTTTAAGAGAAAGCTCTATACCAGATTTGGTGGTCCTAGCTCTTACCAGGGAAACAGATAGACACACACACTCTCTAAAATATATAGTAGATAATCATACAGGCAAGTCTGTTACATTCCATCTAGGAGGAGGCAAAACTGAACATACACATGAGGCCAATGAATTATAGTCTGGAGAACCCAGGGACTAGACACCTAGAGAGATATTGGAGAGGTATATTCCCTGCTTTACTAACAGTCATCTCACTGTGACTTTGGACCCATGCTCTGTCCCTCTGTGCATGTTTCCCACCTTATACTTGGAGTGCAAGTACTTTGGAGTAGGGGCTATCTCTTTGCTATATGCATATACAGTGCCTATGGTGGAGACAGGGTCTCCAGGTGCTACAGATATACCTATAATGAGTCTGGAGCAAAATAACAGTACACAGTCCCATTTATGACTTCTACAGGAGATTTGTCAGCCTCGTTAGTGCATGCAAATCCCTTCCTTTTTGGTGGGCATTTGGACCAGAGGTAAATTGATGGGTCGTGGGCTTAAAGGACTTGCTGATGATGGCTGTGCTGTTATTATGAGACAGTCAAGGAAGCAAGTAACTTGAACTGTAATTTAAATATTTGACTTGAATGCTGTGATTTAAATAATGTGATGTCACAAGTAGGCACTGGACATTTTTAAGAAGGAATAATAAAAGCATATGGAGAATAATTGATCGATACACATCTCTGGACTTCCAAGCTGTGCTAGTTTGGGCTTTTTAATTTTATTCTCATTGTAATGACTTTTATAGCTAGAACAGCCTCCCACTCAACATCAGCAAAGGTGCCTCATTCTGTTCCCTCCAGGGCTGGTCCTACTTTGAAATGCGACTATAAATGCATTTTTGTGGCACTCCATATTTATCTGCAAATGACTTAAGGTCAGGTTATACTCAGTTCTCATATAAAGGGATTTTGTTCATTCAGTCAATGAGGCAAACTCTATCCTGGGCTCTAAAATTTATGCCTGGTTCTTTCCTTATGGAGCTTCTCCTACAATAAAGATTCTGCAGGTCAAGTTTTGTCACTAATGCCAACTCCTGTCTTTAGTGGGTGCACTCAGGTCTAACTGAATGTGAACTTTGTAAACTAGCCAAAAATAAGGTGTTTTCTTGTGCCAGGAATGCTACGATAACCATGTCATTACAAAAAGGAAATCCCTATTCTGAAAGGTTTGTGATCTCAGTTCATGATAAGGCACAACAGGTGGATGGAACAAAGGTGGGAAAGGCAGGGAGAGAGGAGACAGCTTAATGAATAAACTGAGCATGTTTTGCATAATAAGCAGTGAGCTCACGTTTCCAACATCCCATCTGAATGTACATGGGGAGTAGAAGAGGCCAGTTCCACACTGCCCATGTTCACAGTAGACCCCATCCTTTACATATATTTATCTTACAATATTACTGAGAGGCTCCAGTTAAAACAAGGGCCAGACCATGCTAGTTACTGTACAAACATCTCTGAAGAGACCATTTCTGCCCCAGAGAGTTTGCAATGTAAATAGATAAGACAGGGAGGAAAAATGGGATCAAGAGAGGTAAAGTAACTTGCTCAAGGTCACACAACAAGACAATGGCAGAACTGGGAACAGAACCTAGTGTTCTATCCACTAGACCGTGCTGCTTCTCAACTGCTCTTTGTCCCAGGGCTTAGCCCAGATTTTATGACTATCCCTCACGGCTATCTATCTAACTTGTATTTCCTTGTGTAATCCCGTACATATCTCAGATTATCTCTTTACTATATGGAACAGGTTAGTTATTTGCCACCTCCTGTCATGGAGCATTAGACAAAAAACAGATAACTATGAACACTATTCTGAATTGCTTTTTGATACCTGGTCAACTCTTTAAGCAGCAAGTTCCACTAAAGAGCCTGATGCAACTCTGAAATCCAAAGAGCAAGAGACCACGAGGCTCAGAGAGAGAATGTATCCTGGAATGGTCAGATAAATAGTACCCAGTAGCCATTCAGGCTCCAGGTTCTACATTATTCATGGAGATCATTAGTAAGTCAATGGCTGCTAGGCATTTCTCCACTCAGGCTTTCCCTGTTCTATGATACTGCATTGGCTCTCTGATAGGAATTGCAGTGGTGGGGCTGAGGATTGGGAAGAGGTACTGTAGTCAGGAGTGGGGCGGGAAGGGGAGTAGAGGACACCATGTATTTGCCCACAGATGTGCTTGATTATAGCCAGTATCTGGAGTCCTTCTTTGGCATGATCTCTAAATTCTTTTGTGCATTAAGCCCTAATGAATTTAGCTCCCTGCTATCTCTTGTGTCTTTATACACTGATGCAGAGGAGCTGACCTGAGAGTGACTCACAGATCTGCACAGTGCCTGAAAAACCAGAGGAGCACTATATTGTATTCTGACCCTTGGGACAACAAAGGCAGTTTCCATTAGGAATGTTAGATATCGTGTAATTGAACTGTCGTGTAACCACATGAAATTTTAGTGGTTACAGGACTATTCGATAGTCCTTGGGGCCGGGGTCAGCAGCCAGTGCACTTCAGCCACACTCCGGTGGAGCCCCCTGCCTGAGGAGCATGGGGTGGCATGTGGGAACTGGTCCACGAGGGGAACCAGTTTAAAAACCAGCTCCCCGTGAAGACTGGCTTCCCACCACCCTGCACTGCTGCCTCTGTAACACATACAGAGGCAGCAGAGTGGGGTGGCAGCAGCCCATCCAGAGGGGATCCAAGCTCCCTGCAGACACAGGCTGCTTTAGAAGCCTCTCCTTCCCCTGCCTCCTCCTCCCCCCCAGCACTGCTGCCTCTGATAGGGGTAGCAGAGTGTGGCGGAGGGAGCCGCAAAGCTGGTGCTGGGAGAAACTGGCTTTTAAATTGGCTCCCCAACACACCAGCTCCTGCCTCCCCGCCCCCCCACTGCCTTTGAAGGAGGCAGCAAAGGGCGGGGTAGGTGGGTCTACGGAGCTGACACATGTGGGGAGCCTGCTTGAAAGCCAGCTCCCTGCACATATCAGCTCCAGCCTGCCCCTCCCCCACCCTCCATGCTCTATTAGAGACAGCAGTGGGGGGGGGGGGAGAGGGGCCACAGGTGGATCTGATGCTTATGGGGAGCCAGCTTAAAGACAGTTCCTCACATGCATGGATGCCCACTCCCCACTTTTGCTGCCTCTGATACAGAGGCAGCAAGATGGGGGGGGGTGTGGTGTGGGATGCGTGTAGTCAATAGGATTAACTGATAACTTCAGGCTTATTGGTAAATCGTTTACTCAACTACACACTAACATCCCTAGTTTCCATCTGACCAGAGGGAATGAGAGTTCCAGAAAGCCTCCCCCCATTCTGCAAATGGAGAAACCAGCAGGGCTCAGGAGAGGTTCCTTGATTTGCTCAAAGCAGCATTACGTCCCTATAGTGCACAGAACCTGCTTCTCCTCAACACTGGGTTGAACAGAGAAATAGAATTTGTTGGAAGGGATCAGCAATGCTCAGTGGTCAGGCTCTGGAGGGTAGAAGATGCGTAAAAAGGGTGGGGTTTGGTTTGGGTAATTTCTCCTTCCAATTAGGAAACTCCACTTATTGGATTTATATACCAGCTGTGCAACAACTCAACCTGACTGGACACTTGATGGTGCCGACAAATTGGACTAAAGTGGTACCTGAGCCTACCTGGATAAATTGGAACACTTTGACACACCTATTAAAGCAGCTCCAGGCTGAACAACATCAAGCGTGAATCCTGAAAGCCCAGGCCATCCAATGGACAAATGCGTTTCAATTGGCAACTGAACAGCCTGCAAATTGTGCTTGAGCTGATATAACTTGTGCCTTTCAGACAGGCCTTACAAACATTCATTCCTCAGTCAAACTGTCCATGCTGTTGGGATATTACTCCTACTGATTGTATCATTAATTTTGCTAATGGCAAGTTTAAGGCTATGCACTGCCCTGGCCACGCCCCAGAAACCATATTTGTAAGTCAGTTACCTATCCCTGGAGTGTGACCTGCCTTTCCTACCTCCAGAGTGGAACAAGGTACCAGGAAATTAGAGTCAGCGACTGTAGCCTGGATACCCCAATGGCCAGCGTGCAGGAAAGAGGGGCACGTGGGCCCTTCTTTGAAAGAGAACAGGGTAGTGTTGGGATATGCAAAAATTAATAGGAGTCTGGGAAAAAAATACAATAGCCATAGAGGGTCCAGCTAGAACAGGCATGGCCCTTTGAGCATGTTTTCTCCCCTTTGTCTTTGCAGCCTGGGAGACAGTTGAACACTGTTTTCTTTGTTTTGGCTTTGCACTTGCTCTGTAAAAATATTTTCAGGGTCAGAAATCTTTTCCCCCTTCCTGTAAGCTGCTGATTAAGACAGTATGTGATGCTGATTTAACTAAAAACCAGTAAACAACAAACAGAGGTGGGTATAATTGTATTCATCACTTACTTATTAATATTCATTGTGTGGGAGTTAACTTTGCTAAATAAGGTTTTATGGAAAGTAGTGATAGATGTGTGAATTAACATACTAAAATAGACAAAGGAGTGTAACTGGTGCCAAATCATCGCCACTCAGAATGGTGTGTTGGGGGTTCCAGGTAAACGTGCGACAGCAATAAAGTGCTCCATTTACCCCCATCTGCTCCTGGGTCACCTGTTTCTTCTCTAACATAAACCAGCAGATTAAGTTATTTTTCTGGTAACTTTATACAGGCTAGTCAAATACCAGCCAGATGGTATTCCTAGTTTTTATTAAGTAGGAGCCGCCTTGAGCTTCTCCAGGCCAGAAGTCATGCTTGTCTGCATATGCCTAACACTGGCTCTGCACAGTAGACTCCTTCCCTAAGGCATATTTTTTTTCAGGAATTTCCCACCCTCAGTGTGGCCCAGCATGACTCTTCCCAGCCCTAGTTTGCCCCAGCCTGGCACATCATGGGTTAAGAGGAGGTAAAGTTATTAGAGACTTCCCGGTGGTTGTGGTACGCTCATGTGGGGCAGGGAGCCCTGTGTTGTTGCCTGTTTTCTGACCCCTGCCATGTAAACACAACCGCATTCTGGCAAAGTGCTGAATGCCCCTAATTATGGAGCAATTCTGGGCCCACTGCCATCTGGCAAATGCTTCCCTTGGCAGGCCGCCTGGCCCTGCACTGACTTGCAGACAGGCTGTGAGACAGAAGCACCCGCAGCAGTGCCTGGGGTTTTCCCCCCTGTTCCCTTCCCAACTCCTGCCAGCAGCAGGAGCAGAAAGAAACCCAGAAGCAGCCCTGGCTCTTGCCCCATGACTAAGGAGAGGAGAAAACAGAGCTGCACTGAAAAGCACAGAGCTTGGAATGTCAAACCCACCAGATAACCCATTCCCCCAGGGATGCTGGAACAATGTTTATAGTAAGGGGTGCCGAGTGCCATTGAACCAAACTGTAAAGCCGATATGTATTGTAATCCACTTCAAGCCAGGGGGTGCAGCAGCCTCCCCCGCCCCATATACACACTCCTACTTTCAACACCAGTTCATTCCAGTGTGATCCTGAGGCATTGCTGAGAAAGCTGCTGTAGCAGAGCAAACTCAAGTTTAGAAAAAAGAAATTCTTCCTCCTTTACCTTAAGGAATAACCATCAAAATCAATAACCTGCCATCTACCATTTGCAGAAGACTTGGGCTTTGGCTATCTCCTGCCCTTCTGGGCTATTTTAGCAGCTGTAAATTTAAGGAGAGTAGTGTCATTCAAAGAGTCTCCTCGGGTTTTTACACCAGTGAGGCAGTGAGCGGCACTGGGAGGTTTCCTGACATGCCATAACCCAATGTAATCCATCTTGCAGAATGCAGCACTGCATTGCTGTAGCAGGAGGACTTGAGTGTGCTCCCAGTGAAGTCAACTGGTGCTTTCTCAGGGACCTCAGTGGAAATGAAATGAAGCACTATATTTATGTATCTTACATATGCACTATACTGCTCCCTGCTACAGCACTTCAATAGTGTGCAACCAGTTACACACACAGTACACATCTTTTCACAGCATGCTGCAAAATGCATCACTCTCCTGATACACACACCAGTATAGACTAACTGCCATGCATTCTCAGAGCAGTATACATTGCACTGGGATACAGCATACTAATATGATCTGCATTTTATAGGCTATGGCTGAGATTTTCAAATCAGGGTAGGAGATTTAAACACTTCTTCCACATCTCAGCACCATATGCAGAACATAGCCCCTTGCTGTAAAAATCCACCTACTGCAATAGAATATCATGCTCTACACATAACAGAAAAAATCAATGTCAGATACTACCCTCAGTCATACCAATGGAAATCCAGCATAATTGAATAGAAATCAGGTGGGTTACTTCAGTTTTACCATGATGTAACAACTGAACATAACCTGCCCATAATCTTTTCACATGTGCTATCTCCATGCAGCATCCTGCAGTATCCTGCAATCTGTCCTCCTACAAATCAGTATAATTTATACTATGCTGTGCTGTAATGACCCACAGTAAAGGATGGTGACAATAGTTAGTACGTAGATAGCAGACTTTATGAACTGTAATATAAAGCAATATAAAATGCATCTAGTATTTTTAGATTCTCTCCACACTACCTGGTACAAGCTAGCAAAGATCTGCTGTAGCTGGACAAAACAGTATAATCTCTAGTTTCAATGCATTCTCCTTGCACTCCCTGCTCTGTATTGCTGCAAGCAATAACAGCATCTGCCTCTCAATGTATAGTGGGCCTGGTTCTGCCTTCATCTTCACAGGTGTGAAACTCACTGGGCTAAATTGTCCTCTCACTTGCACCAGTTTTGCATCATAGCAACTCCACAAGAACTAGTGAGGCAATTCTGAATTTACGCCAGTGTCAGTGAGAGCAAAAACATTCCCACTGACATCAGTGGCACTTGAATGAACAGCATAGAAGCTGGGTCCCCCATGTTTGTCTGTCTGTCTCTGTGTCATTACGCTAATTTTCTGCAGCATAGTCTGCTGGAGTTGATAGAATGTTTTTCAAATGTACATAGACTTTGTCTGCACAGAAAAAGTTTTTCAGATTAACTTCAGGGTTTATTTGTTTGTTTGGATAAACTACCTTGTGTACATCCCCAAAGGTTCTTTTCTCAAATTATCTGATGTCTTATCCTACATTATCTGCTCTGGTGATGAAATCATTCTGTTCTGGAATGAGTTTTCTCAGTGTAAGGTTTGCACGAACACATCTGTGTTTTGCATTAGCTACTCCACTCTGACAGTCCTCCCACTGTTGCCCCATACTACATTGCTTCACTTTGGGGTCAGCTTATCTGTTTACCTGTGTTGCCTTCTAGCACCCTAAGCATATCTTGACCAATAATGTCTTAATTAAATGCTGACATGCAACCAGGTGTGCCCTTTGAAATTCCAGCTGGTGGTGAATTCCCATTTGTTGTAACAGCTATGCCCTGTCCTTCCATGTGAACCCATCAGGAGACCACCACTTCTTTCCCTCTGGGGAAAGGCATGCACAGACTTATCTGAATCATAGCCACCGCATGCAGCTGGCAGGGCAAACGAAAGAGAAGGGGAATTCCCAGCACAAGGACTAACGCTGCTTCAAAGCAAAGGCGCTTTGGCAGAACTATGGGAATGCAAGAGACAGGAATAGGACATCTGTTAATGTTCCCACTGCCTGCCCATCTTACAAGGAGCAGAATTTTTGCAAGGGAATGATACCACCAAACCCCAGCATGAGGTTCTGGCCAATTTGGACCTGACTGAAAGACAACTCAGTGACCACAGATCCCAGCCTGGAGAGGATTCCCTCTCACTGCCAGTATTACTTCAGCACACTCAACCTTGAGCCAGAGATTCAGGCTTTAGCAGAGCTCTCCAAAGCCACTCTTAAGCTGCTGTGGAGGGCAGCTCTTCTAGCAAGCCTTGTAGCCCAGACTTTAAAAGCTCTGTAGGTACTGCTCAGCTCAGCATCACAATGCATCACTAATTTAGGAGCCTAAATCTCATCTTCAAAAGGGACTTAGGCACTTAGGGAATGAGATTTAGACTCCTAAATCAGTTTGGCATTACAACGCTGAGCTCAGCAATGCCTGTAAGGGCTGGAACTAAAGAAGCTGCGGCGCCCCTAATTTGAAGTGGCTTGTATCATATGCAGGGTTTGCAGTTTGGTTCAATGGCTCCCTGTGCTAGGGTTGTTAAAATGTGTGTATTCTGGTAAATGTATAACTGTGGAAAATGTCATTGATTACATGTTTATACGTGGGGAGTGGGAGAGGTAGCTCTTGAGGAGTCACCTGTCCCCCCACCGCGCTGCTGCCTCTGACGCAAAGGTAGCAGCGCATGCAATAAGCAGGCTACCCGTAACCAAGAAGGTTAACTGTTAAGCCTAGGCACATCCATTAACTGTTTACAAGTATACACTACCATATCCCTACCCAGCACCCGCACTCTACTCACTGTTCGAGCACACCTGCCTGAGTAGCTTTAAAAAGCTGGGCCACTGTGTCAGTAGAAAATTGCTCACCATTCAGCACTCCCCCACATGGCTGAGCATGGGATTGCAACCTTCAACCTCAAAGGCTTGCTTCTGACAGCCGTTCAGGACCCTGTGGTGGTCTGGTTCTTTTGTCTGGTTCATCCAGGGGCCTAAGATCAGATAGAGGCAGCAAAGGGGGGCGGGGAGGGAAGAAGGGGTATTCAAAGTAGCAGTGCCATACAGCTGAGCTGAGGTGCTGCCACTTTGAAGCCCTAAAGCAGCGTTTCAAAGGGGCAGCCGCTACACAGCTGATCCGCGGCTCAGCTGTGCGGTGCTACCCCTGTAAAACGCCAAAGCACCATGGAGTCCAGGGTCAGCTGGGGACTCTTGTACATTTCAAAGCTGGCACACCCGCATGTAGCACGGGGTCAGCAGGACTTCCCACTGGCCCCTGGCTGCACACGGAGTTCCTCATTCCTCCTTTGAAATGTACAAGAGCCCCTGGTGGGGCTCAAAGGAGGAATGCGGAAGTGCCTATCGAATAGTCGAGTAGTTGACTAGTCAATTAACCACAATTTAACATCCTTAGATCAGACTAATGATCCATCTAGCCCAGTATTTTGTCTTCTGACAGTGAATGATGCCTGCTGCCTCAGAGGGAATGTACAGAACATAGCAATTGTTAAGTAATTTACCCTGTCATTGAATCCTAGTTCTTGGGAGACTTAGGGATACCCAGAGCATGAGGCTGTGTCCCTGAACATCTTGGTGGCTGCGTTTTTCATTTGGTTGCACCCAAGTAGGCCAACGGCATATGCCCAAACAGACCATATTCTAAAGCTAGTTTTTAAGTTATGGTTCAAATTAGGGATGTTAAATATCAGTTAATGGAACAGTCGATTAACCTCATGAATTCTTATCAGGTAGTCGACTATTCTATAGTCGCCAGACAGTCCCTGTCCGGGGAGAGGGGTCTGAGCTCCCGGACCTGGCACAAGCCAGAACTGACCTTGGCTGCCTACCTGCCTGGCTCCTAATACTCTTTAAATGCAGAGCCACAGCGGGGGTAGGTCCAGGACCCAGTGCAAACTGGGACTGAGCGGGGCTGCTGGCCAGCCTACTAAAAATTTTACTTTTTACTTATCAGTTAATTGACTATTCTATTACATCCCTAGTTCAAATAACACATTTCATCAGAACTTGGTGCTGAAATCACCTTGAATGCCTCACACTTGGACATAATTTATCTTTCGCCTATTAGTCTAGCCAAAAATGACCCCACTTTTAAGGGTTTTTAATGAACTGTAAGATGTTAGCTGGATTAATTTTAAGCTAAAACAATGGTTTATTTCTCTCCCGGGACATTAACAGATTAAAAGTTTATAAATCACTGCAAGGGCTCTCTGTTAGAATTAGCAGACAATGCCATTTTGTAACAGGAAAAAGGCTGGGTTGAACAACTCTGACATAGTTTCTGTATGCATCTTCTAGTGCACTAGCTAGTGTGTGCATGCTCTGCTGCCCTTCCTGTTTTAGATAACATAAATCTGATCAAATGCATGTGATTATAATGCCCTCTTGTGTCTACAGATCACAGAGGATACAAATTCTAATATTACTAGGGCGGTGTAACTCCATTCACTCCAGTTGAGTTGTTTCCGGGGCAAGGGCGCTATTTTGGGCACATAGAGGGGGATGCAGCTTGCTTTTCATCCTGTTCCCAGAATGCTAAGGGAGTGAGGGGAAAGTGCTTGCATTCTGTGGGTTACACACACACCTAGCTGGTGAAGGGACCTCACCAGCCAGGTGTGAGAGGTATGCACGGAATGCAAGCACTTTCCCCTCATTCCCTAAGCGTCTGGGGAACAGGAGGAAAAGCAAGTCGCATCCCAGAATGCACAGCTGCTGCCCCCTTCCCCACACGCCCAAAATGGCGCCCTTGATCCAGGGTAAATTACCTCACTTGAGTCCGAGTGGAGAGGTCCTCATTTAACACCAATGGAGCCTGTGCTTTGAGAGCAGAAAAGCCTCCATTCCATCAGCAATGCCACGAGTTTGTGGTTTAACTGGCAGGCATATTTTGCTTTGTATCTACACACTCATTATACTCTGATTCTCTGAAAGGTAAGTCACTGAGGTGCTTATACATTTATTAGGAAGCACAAAAAATTAACAGTAAACTCAAACAAGAGTTCAGAAAAATCACTTCCTTTTAAAATGCAATTAACAATCTCATCTTTCTTTCCCCCAGATTTAACAAACTTGAACTGTCCAGTCAGTGTATGCTAAGAATAACTGTTAACAGCAGCACCCTCAGTTCTAAATCTCAGAGGGTTAGAAGCTGGCTCTGCTGATTTCAGTGGGGTTACACCCACCTAAGTGAGAGAACACTTTGACCCACTCAGTCACAGACTGGAGCAATATAAAGTTAATTCATTAGTACATGACCTGGTGCTGTTGGATCCAATGAAGCCCACAAGCTAACGGGTATTTGTGTTTCCCTTTCTCTGTGTTTAACCCTGCTTTAGGCGTGAGAAACACCACAAGAGCCAAACTATTGAATAATGTGCCCAGAATGTAAGTTGCTTCCTAACCCTATCAGTTAGAGGTTGGTTTATGCCCTGAAGCATGAGGGACTATAGCCTAATTTCTTTTTTAGCTTTTGCAGTTCAACTGTGGATATTCTCATTCTTCATATTAAAATAGACATTAATAGAAGGTAGAACTGACATTCACGGGGAGTTAGGAGCCTCGCTGCCTTGTGTGACTTTGAAAATTCTATACCCTCATCCTAGTTCTTTTTTTTGAAACCTAAAAAGTGCCCAGCCTCCATTAGAACTTGTGTCAATGAGTTCTATAGGCTAATTAAGCATAATTCAACAAACCACTTCCTTTAACTATCTCCATCTCACATGGAGATAGCTCAGTTTCATTGAATCTCCCATTCCTCTTGTGTTAAGAATAAGAAGTCTACCAGGCACACTTTCTCCATATTTAAAAAAACAACGAATAGTCTAGTAGCACCTTAGAGACTAACAAAACATGTAGATGGTATCATGAGCTTTCGTGGGCACAGCCCACTTCTTCAGATGATTTTTTTCTCCATATTGTTAATTTAATTTGTATATCTCTAGCATGTCCCTTTATTATTATTATTCTCTCTAAACTAAACACTTCCAGTCATTTTTTTTCTGTCTTCACATGGAAGCCTTCCTGTATGTCTAGTCATTTTTCTCCCCTTCTATTTTTGAGACAGGATGATCCAGAATGAACACACTACTTCAGATGAGAGTATATCGTTCATTCATTTCTACAGAATCATCACTTTATTTGTTTTGGAAATGAATAGATTGTGACCAAAGTGGAACTGCCTACTCAATACTGCTAACAGAGACTCAATCAATAGGATTGGATTTCCCATTCATCTTAATAAGGTATTAATGCTGCACTTTTATGTGGGCAATACCAACATCAGCCTTTTGAACTTGTTCTCATAGTGATCACTGGTAGAGCTGGAGTACCACCACTTTTGTATTTCCAGGCTGAGCCCTGATTTCAGGATGACAGGAGAGGGATCACTTGATGATTCCCTGTTCTGTTCTCTCCTTCTGGGGCATCTGGCATTGGCCACTGTCAGCAGATACGATACTGGGCTGGTTGGATCTTTGGTCTGACCCAGCATGGCCGTTCTTATATATTTTCTCTCTCTCACTCACACACACACACTCACACACAGCTGCGGCCCGTGACTATAGGCCGACTGGGCTGTTGCCTAGGGCGCCGCCTTCAACGGGGTGCCCGGGGCACCCGATGATGACGTCACTCCATTGACGGCCATGCAGGTGGGGGCGCCGATCGCACTTTCCACCTGGGATGCCAGCTGCCGCAGCCCGCCTCAGGCCACTCCTGCTCTCTCTCTCTCTCACACACACACACACACTTCTCTATGAATCTTTATTCTTTCATCAATAAATATCATAGAAGTCAAGTGTTCTGTGTGATACAAGAGCAGTACTCGGGTAAAAGTGGTAAACTTGGATACATTATTCTTTTGGGAGTGGTGGATATGGGATTTCACAGGGAGACTAAAGAGATGGGGGCTGGGCACATCTATTGGCAACCTGCAAGACAAAGGCATGGCTGGAGTAGCCTAAGGCAGAGCGTTTCAGTGGCCTACAGGCTGCGTTGTGTTAGGGAGCTAACACGCAGCTGAAACAAGCAAGACTCCCTGGCACTGGAGGCAGGTGGCAGCAAGATGACAAAGAGAAGCGTGATATAGCCCCATGTTGTATGAACACATCTGATTTTTTTTTTAAACAGGATTGTTTAACCATGTAAAGATGACAGCTTCAATAATGTGCAATTAGATACCCTTTTAAAAATGAAAGAAATGTAACTTTTAAAGTCATGACAACTTATGATATGATAGAACAGAGCGCAAATAATTATTACATTTAATAAATTAAACCTCTTTGCTTTTGCTGAGCTGTGTAAAGACCTGCCTTTTTAGGTCCTGATTCAGCAAGATGCTTAGCATATGAGTAATTTTAGATGTGTAAGTAGAGACTGTTGAAAAATACCAGGTTTTTTAAAGTAAATTTTGAAGTTTTTTTGTTTTGCTTTTTTTTTTTTTTTCTTCATAAATTTCCTCTGGAAATATTTTGATTTTCCAACAAAACAAACAAACAAATAAAACTGAAGATAACTTGGGAAAATTCTGCCCCAAAATAATTTTTGTTTTCCTTGTCTCATTGAAAAACTAGAAATGTTCAACCAAAGTAAAATTCAGCACAGAACTAATTTTTCAATTAAAAAAAATATTCTAACCATCTCTTCCTGGCTTAATCTGCACAAGAGAGATTTAGTTTATAATATTAAGAAAACCTTTTCAACTCTAAGGATAGTTAAGATTTGGAACAGTCTTCCAGGGGAGGTTATAGAATTCCTGTCACTGGAGGTTTTAAAGAAGAGATTAGACAAACATCTATCAGGGATGACCTAGGGCAGGGGCAGGCAAGATGCCTTTTGATCTAGCCGGTGCCCACCCCTGGGGCTGCAGAGGGAAGGGGAAAGCCTGCCTGAGAGTGCCACTTGGCCAGGAGCTGCTTAAGTAAGCTCCTCCAGGCTAGAGCCTGCCTCTGGCACCCCACCCCCTCCCACCTTTCAACTCCCTCCCAGACCCAGCACCCCCTCCTAAATCTTTCTCCAGGCCAGAATCCTCTCCTGCACCCATATCCCCTCCTGGACCCTGCACTCCAGTCCACAGCCCCAGATCACAACTCAAGCCCTCTGCACCCTCCTCTCTCTTGACCCAGGTCACAACTGTGCTCCCCTTCCCCTCCCCCACCACCAGACCCTGCACCGCTGCCTACATCCCTCCCTCAGGGCAGAATCCTCTCTTGCACCCATATCCAATACCAGACCCTGCACCTCAATCCCCGGCCCCAGATCACAACCCCCTCCTTCACCCAAACTCCCTCTCAGACCCCACATCCTCTCCTGCACCCCAGTCCTCAACCCTGAGCTCCCTTCTGCACCCAACTCTGGCCCAGACTCTGCGTCCCCTCCATAGAAAAGTGCGGCCTTTAATCATTTACCAAAATCTTGGCATGCCCCCCATCAAAAATTATTGCCCACCCTGGTCTAGGCATTTTCCAGATCCTGCTTCAGCACAGGCATTGGACTTGATGACCTCCATGATTCTATGGGAGTTCTTCCACTGAATCCAATAGGTTTAAAAAGCTACACACATTCTTAAATATGTTGCTGAGTTGGGGGGTTAAATTGATAGCTAAGTCCCTCCCTTATATTGTATGCATTGTCAGTCTCAGCTAGGGATGTTAACGGGTAACCGGTTAAATAGTTACCTGGTAAGCATCTCCATTACCGGGTAACTGTTAACTGATACCCGGGAGTTGCGGTAGCAATGACAGCCCCTGCAGGTGGGCCGGGAACTGTGGCAGCAGCCCCCACATGGAGGCCAGGAACCAAGGTGGCAGCCTCCATGCAGGGCCGGGAGCAGCCCCTGCCTCTGGCAGGAGCTGCTCTCTCGCCAGACCCCAGCGAGTGGGGTGCCCACTTCAGCCCTGCTGGAGGAGCCCCTCCCAGCCCCTCTTTAATCAGTTAAATGTAGGGTTAGCACTACATTTAACTGTTTCACCAATTAAACAGGATTTCCATCCCTAGTGTCAACTTGTAACATGCCACAAGTACTTGAGTGATGCTGACTTTGCAGGCCTGGCCTCTGTACTGTGTTCCAGCTATTGCCTACCTCCAATTCATTTGAGCTTGACCTCACCCACATTGTAATTTGGGGCTTTGCATTCAGTGGTGAATCCTGCAAGCTACTATTGCATGTCAGGTTTTACATAGCTAAATAGGAGACAAGACAGGGGCAGCACTCCAGGTCCCATCACAGCCCTAAATAATTTGCATGTACCTAAAATGATGGGCAAAAGTGCCTGACCATTTAGTAATGTCTTAAGTAATGTGCAAGAGGAAATAGACTCCATGACCAACCTCCCCGGTTGCCAGCACTCTCCATTATGGGATTCACTCTCCATTAGGGGCACCACAAACAATATGCCAGCCACTTATCGAATGATCACACTGTAGTCATTTAAGCCAGGTTTAGTACAGAATTCTCTGCCACCCTCTTTCCCAGGATTCACCTCTACACAGCATTTTGGATTGGGTGCAACCCCAAGCAGCAAAACAGGATTAAATGACTCCCTCCCTAAAACACGGGCAGGAATACAGAAAATTTATAGAAAATTAATCCAGGCTACTGACAACCTGTAGATGGTGAGGGGAGCAAGGAAGGAGACACTTATTCATTTTCATGACAATAGCCATGGAGGAAAGAAAAGCTCTTCTGGCTCTCCCTGGGGAGTTGAATTGAATTCCCAGGGCTGCCAATCAGATCAAGACTTGAACAACATTTATTCAGCAGGGAGACTGTCTGGAGCCAGCATGTCAGTAGTTGGATGCTGCCCTGAGTTTGCACCAGAAGAGCAGCCAGGAGTCACAAATTTGCTTCGTTTGCCAGCTCTCAGACAATGTGGGATCTTGCAATCATGCAAGCGCACACACATACCGTTTCCTAGCTCAGTTCTGCCACTCTAAATCCAGATGTAATCCAGAGGCCCTGAGACCACAGGCAAGGGAGAGTGGAATCTACTCTATAGCCTTAGCTAAGAGGCAGTTGGCTTTTAGCTCATGCAGGATAGACGCATGGCTTTAGCCCCCTAAGATGGCAGGTTCAATCCCATCTGCTGACGATCTGTGTCTGTTGGCTTTATATAGGACAGCTACATAAAGAGATGGTACGCTACAGCTTTAGGGTACACGGGTGCAGGGTATTGTTGTAGTCCCATCTCCCACAAGATAGGACTTAGATTCTGCCTCACTACAGGTACAGTTTGATCAAGTTCACCAGAAGTGGATCTCATTGTATCACGTACATAATGTTCTGTGGGAAGGAAATTGCCGTGTAAACACAGGAATAGGCTCCAGACTATTCTATCATCTGATTCCAAAGAATACCCCATCCTATCAGGTATGATTTCTGCATTTCATCCCATTGACACAGACTGTTAAACTGAGGTTCACAAGATTGTTGAGTCATTGCTACCAAATTCTAATTCCAGACTGCAGATAATCTGATCCAACCAGATGTTACAGATTCACGGAGACAACCCCTGCCTGAGGATAGTGGGGGAAGGCAGACAGCTTCAACAGTGTCACTGAGAATGCTTAGTATAGGCTACGCAGCAGATCTAGGGAGGGGAGAGGACATGACTCTGGCATGCCCTCCTGTACGCTGCCTCTGCAGACTCCTACAGCGAAATCCTGCTCCCAGACACACGTATACAACTCCCATTGACTTCCATGGGAGTTCCATGCCCAGATCAAGGAGCAGAATTTAGCCCGTAGATATAAGAGGTGGCAAAGTCCATCGTCTCCAATAGGGCTAGTGGGCCCTTACCCTAAATAAACAAACTCCAGGATATTTATCACTATGATCAAAGCAGTTTCTGCCACAGAAGCCTCTGCAACAGAATCTGCCATGACAGTCTTTCCCTCACTGGCCATTAGATCTTTCCCAGGCTGCAGTTTCATTGTTTCCATTGTTATTGTGCGCTTACCCTGAGAGAGCCTGGTAGAAAGGATGCCAAGCAGCCCGGTGTTCTTTCCTGGAAGATTTACAACAGTGGCAACTTTAGATGTTGGGTCTATGCAGGATAGAGCTCTGCCAAGGACCTGGAATGAATTGTTCAGGCTTGTATGATGGGGACCTTGCCAGTGATCTCAGCAGCCAAGAACAGTAGATTCCTGATTTCATTGGCAGCTGTAGATCCTGTGGGAAAGAGAAAATTCAGACCACAGGCCCTGGCATTAGCATCAGATTAGAAAACATTTATTCTGACACGGTGAAGCAAAATCCCAGGAGATGAATGTCAGGCTAGAACTAAAAAAACTACTCTTGAGCTCCAGCATATAGTGATCTACATAGACAGGAATGGGTGAGGAAAGGGATTTCTGGTACCTAAGGTCCCATTCCAGAGTATTTTCATTGAACTGGGAGGTACCAAAGGGCTATCACACAGCAAAGAAGAGTTTAGCTCAAGTGAGCCTGCTCATGGGTAGCTTGGAAGATTCCATCAGCATAGGTCCAAATGCAGGGGGCAGTGCAACTGTATTAGCAATGTCACAGCACAATGAATTTTAATTCTCTCCTTTTAGTACATGAGTCATGTACTTGTATTGGAATGATTTTGATGCCATGTACAAATAGATGCTTTCAAAAAAAGTTGGCATAGAAAGTAAAATATGATTCCAGAATAAAACATCCCAGGTAAGGATATAGCCACAATGGTCAAAAAGGCAGAGCATACTTTAGAAGAACCCACGACCTGATCCTAACTAAGAATTCCATATTACCATTTTTCACCCATTTAAGGTCCTATTTTCACTTCAGTTTCCATAGCAACCTCTTGTCCTAAACCTGCAGCACTTATAGCCTTTTAGTGTCATGGGTTCTTTCTTTACAGCTCTAATTACACCATCATCCACAAGGGGAAATGGCTGGGATGCCATTCCCACCACAGAAACATACAGGAAGTGCTACGCTGTAGTCAGAGGGGATATAAAACCTAATCATAAACCTTCAGACTTCATCCCTTTTCAACAATTCCCCTGTGTCACAGCTGCATGTTTTATGGTTGGGTTTTTGAACTTGGGCCACAGCAGACATGTGCATGTAACTTTAAGAGGGGGGGGAAGTTTAAAGTTTGGGTTATTTTTTTTTCTTTCTCTATGTGTGTCTTTTTATGGTCTATTACAAATACAGAAGACTAAAGAAACTGGAAAAATGCTTAAAGTTAACCACTCTGATGCCAAGTGGATATTTGATCCATACTGATGCTGCTGAGGCGTACTGTCCTGCATGCCCTAGAAAGCACAGCTCTGGGAATGAATGTTATACAGATCTGTGTACATTTACTTTTCAGTATTTGAAGGGTTAAGGTTCCCACCTATGCATTTCATTTAAATCCTATAAGACTCTTTCAGTATGTTAATATGTAATACATAGGGACCTTTGTCTTCCAACCTGCCTGTAAAATGCTGTTGCACTTTTCAGATTATTAATAATAATATATTTCTGGCACTGTCATTCCTTGCTACAGTCCTTCAAAGCAATGACATTAAAAACATAGTAGCAAGCAGCCCTGTGGCAAAGAGGCAAAGGAACTGCAACTGAACAACAACTTCATAAATATTTTACGGAACCATTTGCTGAAGCATCTAAAAGAAGTGTGTCAGTGGTTAATGCAGATAATTAGAAGCCAGGACTTCTGGGGTCTATTTCTGGTCCTGCTACTGACTTGCTGTGTGAACTTGGGCCAGCTGCTTAGAAATGAAATTAAAAAATGAAAGTGGAGATAAAATAAAATTGGACCTTGCCCTTCTTTGCTTCTTTATTATGGATGAAGAAGATTGAAAGTTTTGCTGAAATTTTGCTGTTTTTTTTTAAACCACTTTTCTGGACCCAAAAGTTATAATTATAGAAAATAGTTAAAGCTGTATGACCAACATCCCTAGTGTTCACACAGTTATATTGGTAAAAAAATGTGCTTTAAACTGGTACAGTGTACGGGAAGGGAAGTAAGCTACACTAGTATAAGCCCTGGTGTGCACTAGGACCTTATTTTGAAATAACCCCCCCAAGGTCAAATTTAATAAGTGGTGCATCCACACTACCCAGCACATTATTTTAAAATAACAGGCCATGGAATTCTGTACTCCTGCTTTTCATCAGGAGTAACGCCAATTCTAAAATAGTCATTTCAAAATAACGTTAGTGTGGATGCTCCAGTGCCACTAATTTGAACTAACTTGCCCCCAGAGGCTTCCCACATCTTTCATCTCTGACTGTTCTGGCCATAGCAGTTATCTCCACTGCTTTTCTCTTCCTGCAGAGCTGTAAAAGTCCCAGGAGGAGAATGGCTTCTCCCATGTGGCCAGCTGTGCGAGCCCTGTGCGAGAGATCAGGACCCAAGAGAGACATGAGTGATCACCATGCTCCCTTTGACCCTTGGACAGCTGCCAGCATTTCTGTGGTGCCTGCAGCCTTCACGGACCAAGGATGCAGAAGAGCTCTGGCCAGGACTGGTGCGGAGATCCTGGACTTCACTGAGGTGGGGGAAGGAGTCCAAACTTCAGGACCTCTACACCAAGAAGGGCAATGCCCACATCTATGGCAGGATTGCTGCCAGCCTGGCCATGAAAGGGTACAGCAGGACCCTCCAACAGTGTCGGCTCAAAACTAAAGAGCTGCGCCAGGTCTACCACAAGGCCAGAGAGCAGAGTGGACAATTGG
This sequence comes from Rafetus swinhoei, assembly GCA_019425775.1. Classification (NCBI taxonomy): domain Eukaryota; kingdom Metazoa; phylum Chordata; order Testudines; family Trionychidae; genus Rafetus; species Rafetus swinhoei. The sequence goes on along the minus strand of CM033425.1, from coordinate 13,193,401 downwards.
GGGTGGCCGCTCACACATGCCTAGGGTTGCCAAGTGTCTGGTATTGAACCAGACAGTCCAGTATTTGAGCTTTCTGTTTGGGAAACAAATTGAGAAAATATAAATGAGAAAATATAAATGTCCGGTATTTTCTAAATAAGATGCAATGTCGATTGTGATGGAATGTCAAGTGTGTCTGGTATTTTTGTTGAAATCTTCTGGCAACCCTACACCTGCCGCTACTACGAGCATTCTGGGAGGAGGGGCGGCGGTCACCTCCCCTCCCCCCATCATTGTAGAGTCTGGTCAAGACACGCCCACTGTCAGCCTACAGGGAGGGCAGGGTGGCAGAGGGAGATGACAACGCTGACATGGAGGAGGAGGAGGCGGCCAGCCAGGCTACCATGCCCAAGAGCCAGGAGCCGCTCCTGACCTTGGAGCCAGTCCCCCTCTCGCAGGACATCTCCCAGGCTTCTGATGAACGTAGGGAGGGCACTTAAGGTGGGTTCTCTCCCTTTCCTGATCTACAAGCAGGGTCAGGCAACGGGCTGTGACGGGCTGCACTCTCCTCTCTTGGCCTACTCGGCCTGGGGGTCCCACAACAGCTTGTGCACGTGTGCACGTGGCGCGCCAGTCCAGAGCACTCAGCTCCATGATGCCGGGGGCAGATTTACAAAGAAACATACCAGGCCCTGGCACTGGGCCTCCCCAACAACACGGGGTCCCCAGGGCTCGGCAATCCAGCAACAGGTCTGGCACCTTGCCCCTGCGCAGTCCCATGATCCTCCCTATTCTGATCCCCTGCATCGCCCCATCCCCCTCAGTGCAACCCCTGTCCCCTCCCATCCTGCCCTTGCATCCTCTTTCACCCCTCATTCAGCCCCCAGCGCCCTCACCAGCAGGATAGCAGCACTGGGACTTGCAGCTTCCCAGAGTAATACTGGGGCAAGGAATGGGGAGGGGGGGGCAAAGTCTCTTCCCTGCCTGGTCCAGCCCTTTGCCTGCAGGCAGCAGCTCTGAGGTTGGGGCTGGGACAGGCAGAATCCAGGGCAGCCCAGGCCTGGCTCCAGCCCAGTTGGGCACAGTGGGGAGCTGGGGAAGGGGCTCCCCAACCCCATACAAAGCCCACGGGGAGCAGCGTGATATAGCCCAGTTCCTGGCACGCCATGTGTGCCAGTTGCCCAGCCCCGGCTCTGCAGAGCAGGCCCAGCCCCACCACCTCCTGGAACAGGAGACAAGAGCTGGGGATGCATGTGCACCTCTTCCTCCCACCCCCATCAGCCAGCAAATTAACAAAGAGGGGCAGCTGCCTAGACGGCTGCCCCTCCTTACTCCAGCCCAGCTGGAGCATGGCGCAGCTTCGGTGGGTTGAACCTGCAGCCAGCTGGCCAGGCAGCTGCCCTTCTTTGCTCCAGCCCAGCTGGCCCCAACGTTCAACCCACCAAGGCTGTTCCGCACTCCAGCTGGGCTGGTTCAACCCACCTTGCCAGCTACGATCGACTCGTAGGGCCACCATGACCAGTTGGTGACCACTGAGCTACGCAATTGACGTAGCTCAAGTTGCGTAGCTTATTTCAGCTTTAGCCCAGCCATGAAGGTGTGCTCTTAATGAGAACTAATATAAAATCCAGGGTTAGTTGAGAAACTAAAGAACATTACAGAAAAATTGTACTGCTAACTAATGGGCTATCAGATCTAGCAGGCTCTTTTAAATCAATCCAAGAATAAACCTGCTGTTTCTCACAACATTTCAGTGTAGAACTAAACGCGTGACAAATGAATTAAACATACACATTTTATTTTTAACAGATAAATATTAGCTAGTAGGTAAAAGACAGTCTCACCTAAAAAGACTAGTCAAACTGAAAACTTTTTCTGTCAGCCTATTGCAGCTATATTGCATGGGAGATCCTATACTGACAGGCCTTACTGCTTTAACATAGTTTACCTATTTTAATCACAGCATCATGCTTGGGCCAAACAGTCTTAAACTTTGGCAGCAAGATGGCAGCTGCAATCAACTCTGAGTCCTCAAACATTTCAGCAAAACACTTCTTAATGCCACACTGAAGTGCATCCACTAATGGCCTGCAAAACTTGGAGGACATCTCGAGCCTTTGCAGTTTTGAATCTAGCTGGTATAGTATAGGAAGCAGCCATCCCATTTGTGCGTTGGTCTCTGCTTGGAGATATTTAGTGCCTTCACCACTGGGCCCATTACCATGGCATATTCTGCCTAGAAGGTCAGTTCTGCTGGATTCAGCCTGTAGAATAGTTAATAGACATTGTTAACTAAGTTAAATACAACATGATCAGGGTTTTTTTTAACAAAAAGAAAACTATAAAGCAAAGAACTGCTACTTACATGTTAATTTTGAGTGCATTTCTGATGGACCCTTCTGGTTCATTCAGTATGCGCAGAAGTCTCTCCACAGCCATGAACACAGAGTTCCATCTTGTCTGGTTTGGCCGAACGAACTGTAGCTTGCATTCTGCTTCCATCATTTGCACTCTGAGCATCTAGTTTTATTTCACAGTGCTTGGCATTTGGTAAAAATGGACCTGGACAGCTTTTTGTTGGTGTCATTTGATTCAGCCTGTACAATATCTACAGATTAAACTAGGTTCAACAAGTGGCAGGTACAAATGTGGTGTTTTGGTAGGTGGTACTCAAGGCCGTTATATGTATCCAGGACTTCTGCAATTTTGTGAAATTCAATTTAGTTTTCTTCTTCATCATCAGTTTCTTTCCAGGTTCCAGGCTGCCTTCTTCAGCATTCTGGTGGTTTTCACGGACAAATATTTTGAAAGCTTTGAGGAAATTGACCCATGGTCTGTTGTTGTTCTAACTATCTTCTCTCTTATTTGAAATTCTGAATGAATGTCATTTAAGGCACCAGCCAAAACGTCAAAGGTGTGCGAGCCTTTTAGAGGCCTACATGCTAGTGCAGCAGAATGTCTCTCCAGCCTCTTGGGATCAATCCAGTGAGCTGTTACACCAATGAAGCTGCATCACCCGGTCGTCCAGCAGTCTGTGGTGGACTTCACTCATAGCATCAATCAAATTTCTCTTCATGCTTTTGACAGCATCAAATATCTTTGTACGAAGAGTAGGCCTTGCTATGATGGTAGAGTTAGGCTGTAGATCATAAATAAGGTCTTTAAATGCTGGTAGCTCGACAACACTACATGGCTGGAGACCTTCAGTGATGTTCTTCATCACTGCCTTCTCCGCTGCGGCTTGTCATACATGCACAGTGGGACTTGCCTTGGTGTCAATCTTGAGCTGCTTGCTTGTGGAACCCAAAGTGAGGTCTGACTCCCTCTTTCTCTTTTGCACACTCGAAGCAAACTGTGTGCATTTTTGGGTCAGGGGCCACTGATCTACAGAAAAATCAGTCGGGGACCACACAAGTGAGAGGCAACCCCCCCCCTTACAAAAAACAACCCTCACTGATGTGGCCCCCGAGATACCCGACTCCTGCTGTCCTGAACTGCTGCACACATTGCCCAGAGTGACGACCCTCTGCAGCAGCATGTAGCTGATGGCCTTGGCTACTTGCGTGAGCACAGCCCTGGCTGGATTTTCCCATGCCGAGCTGGTTCCCAATGGAGTAGTAGCTCTCTGGCATGGCGAGCTTCCACAGGGTGATGTGCTTTTGCAGGAGGAGGGAGGGTCTCAGCCAGGCATCTTGTCACCTGAGGGCAGGGGCAAGCTACTCACACAACTCCAGGAAGGTGGCCTTGCTCATGCGGAAGTTGTGCAGCCACTGCTGGTCATCTCATCCCCACCAGTCTGAGCTCATGTCCCTCTGCCAGAAGAAGCGTTCAGCTGTGTCCAGGGGACTGAAGGGTGTGCACAGCAGCAGGATCAGGCCATGCTGGGGTTTGTCCTCCTCGTCCTCTTCCTGGTCCTGCTGGAGCAACATGCGGGCAGTCTGGAAATATTGCACCATGAGGCGCACCATGAGGGCCATGAGCCTGGCACTGCTTTGCAGCAGCTCTGGCTCCATGGTGTCAATGCAGTAGCATCTGAGCAGGCAACCAGAGCACAAGAAGGCACATGCCCACTTTTCTGTCCCACAAGCGGTAGGCAGCGGAGTGGCGTTTGAGACGTGGCCATAGAGAGGAGCCCCTGTAAGCACTCGTCACAGCTTGTCAGACCAAGCAGCCAGAGGAAGTATCCGCCCTCCTGGTGCCTGCCCCAGAGTGCTTCTGGGGGGCTCTAAGTGCAAGGCAGGCTCCATTCAATGTGGATGTGCTATTTTGGACAAATTTTGAGGCTTCCCCATCATGAGGACATGTTGTTCGAATTTCTTAAGTTGAATTTAATAATTTCAAAATATTTTCCTAGTGTAGACATGGCCTAACTTCCTATAAATTTTTAAGCTTCAGAGGGGTAGCCGAGTTAATCTGTAAGGGCTCATCTAGATTATGGGGAACAGTCGAAATTCTGCGGGAATTTGCATATCTTCTTTCGATTGCACTTTCGAAAGTAGAGCTTTCGAAAGTGAAAGTAGTTAAGACGCAGCTTTTTTGGCAACCTCCTTTGTCAAAAAGCCGCGTAAACCTCCTTTTTGAGGAAGAGCGGTTTTTCGACAAAGGGGAGGGAGGGTTCGCCAAAAAAGCTGAGTCTTAAGTACTTTCACTTTCAAAAGCTCCGCTTTTGGAAGTGCAATCGGAAGAAGATATGCAAATTCCATTCTTCTTTCGACCGTTCCCCGTAGTCTAGATGAGCCCTAACAGGATAAACTCAAAAAATAACAAATGGTCTGGTAGCACTTTATAGACTAACAAAACATGTTTTGTTAGTCTATAAAGTGCTACCAGACCATTTGTTGTTTTATAAGTTTTTAGTATAACTGCATCCACACTAGGGTCAGAATGGGGATAATTATATTGGTACAGAATCACATCCCTAAACTAACAGTTCTACCAATACAAAAACTGTGTGTAGACCAGATCATAGGAGTACCAGGGCTATCAAATCTTGTCCTTCCTATTTTTGCTGCAGGACTCCCTGGAAAACCAGAGATTTGGAGAGGGAATTTCTCAACCCAGAAGGGTGAAGCTGTTGAATCTTTCCTCTCAAGCTTTCATCAGGAATTTAATACTCAAATATTAAGAAAACCGAAGATTTTTAAGTGCCTGACTAAAAAGTTCCTGCATTCTGGGCTTGATTTATCTCTCATTTATTTCAGCATAAGTCAGTAGTAGCACCTTGGAAATCAACAGATTTACAGTGTGAAAATGATGTGAGTGAGTTAGTGGATAATTTTTGGATCCACTCTTCTGGTTTCAGAATCACATTTTGCATAGTTACCATGTTATTTCCCCCCGCTTCTCCATTGCTAGGTGAAACATCCACACAAACAGCAACTGGGGGAACTGACAAAATACTTGATCTCAGAAAGGCTTATATACCAGAGTACCTTCAGTCCTATGAGATTCCCATTAAGTTTAATGGGACTACCTACCTCCTAAGTCTTTTCATAGTTTGTCCCCTACTGACTGATTACATAGGGAACACACTTGAACAGATTATACAAAGCATTGCCACATGCTCAAAGTACATTGAAGAAGATGATAGGAGAAATATTTTTTTCTTTTTAGTTTGAGTGTTCTTAAGTAAATATTGTCCAGACAGGAGGGTGATAAAGTTGATGATTCATGTTAGCTTTCTCCCCCTTCTTACACAGTCCTCTTGATATATCCTGATTTTGGGAAGTAATTTCCAGCACATAAATTATTGTGCAGATATAGAATTTGTTCCATGAACTTTCCGCCAGGTCTGTGTTTCTTACCCTGCACAAACAGAATCTAGTAAAGTTAGAATGGGAGGCCCACAATCCCAGAGCTTGTCTCATCTTATCTAGCAGCAGTTTGAATTGCCAGGACAAAAGGTTAGTCTGGCACAGGTCTGCGAGATGCCTTTGCCCTTGTCTGAAGAAATGGAGTTTTGCCTTCTAAATCTTTTTATATTTAGGAGCTGCTCATCAGCACCTTTGTTTAATTCTGTGATCTGGCCCTCTGGGGCTTTCCAGGAAGGGTCTAGAAAGAAAAGATCTAGGCCAACTCTAAGTCTGGGGCAATATCACACTACAATTGCAGTGCTGCTCCATGGCTCAGCAGTGACCAGAAAGAGCCAAATGCACATCATACATAATTTTAATTAAAATGAGTAAGAGAAACAGAAAGCAAATTAAAGAAAGCTAATCCATTGGTAGAAAATGGCCTGTGGGTGCAGAAATTACTGTCAGTGAGTCTGAGAAGATCATAGTTATGATATTTCCTGAAGGATGGGACCAAGATTTAAAAAAATGATGAGTGGTTTTGGATGCCTCACTATTTAGCTGTCTGGCATAGCCTTTAGCAACCAGCCCCCAAATCCAAATTAATGTTAATATTGTGGCACTGGTAATGAAAAAAGTAACTTTTATTTAGATTATAAAATCTTTGGGACAGGCACTTCCATTTTATGTGTGTACAATGACTGGTACAATAGGGCCCCAAGCCCCAGCTGGTGCTTCTATAGTTGCTCACTGAAATACAAATAGGAAAGTACAATGGCAACATCCTAACCCCACACCTGACCCTCGTAGTAAATCTGACAAAGACAGCACCATGAACATTCACTTGGATTTCAAGAAACATTCTATCATGAACTGACTGAAACCGTGTTATGATGGGTTGAATTGAAACTTGGTTGAGATACGAATGCACTCTTCCATTAATGTAACTGTCAGGATAAGCAAATGAGAACCCTCCACTGAAGATAAGAGGTTATGAACCTGTGCGGGAGTTTGGACTGCTTTGGGCTTTTGTGGAGTATTGCTTGTGGAGTGTGTGTAGACAGAACACACAGAAATGGAGAACAGACAAGGGCAAATCCCCCCATCCCTTCAAAAAAGGGGCAAGAAATCACAGCATAACCTATGAACACAGTGTTACCCTGAAAAAAACTAGGCAGAGAGCTTTTGGGTATGATGTGACATTAGTTAAAAAGGCTTGCTGCTGCTTTTGGTTCCTGCTGCATTTTAAAAGCAAAACCTTGTACCTTCATTATAAATAAAAGGATTACATCAGAGAAAATATCAGCCTCTTGTCAACTTCTACTTAGGATGCCACATCCTCAGGGGGTCCAAAATTTGACTAGCTGCTCCGGTAAAAAAGGGGCAACAATTCTCTTTGGCTTTGCCTGTAACCCCTCCAAGTTCACTTTCTGCAAACATTCAAATGATTAAGTGCTATTAGCATGATCTATTGTGCAAAGTGTAACCCACACACTACTGGATTGTTCACTGTCCCATGTAGTAGCACTTGGACCACTTACAGGAAGGCAGAATAAGAGTGCTCTACAGCCTTAGCTGAGCATCAGCTGGCTCTTTGCCCAGGCTGTAGCGGTCATGCACTTAGGTCCCAGGTTTGGTTCTACCTGTTGGTGCTACTCAAAGCCATCTGCCCCAGTATTCACAGAAACCAAATGCTAAATTAACACACCAGAATGTTGTTTGAATGCTTGCCAACACCATCATCTGATTATCATAACCAGTCAACTGCTTGAGCAGCAGTTACTGGCCATAGGGAACTACTCACAATCAATCCATAATGTTAAAAATATTGCATGGAAACTAGCTACTTCTGAACAGAGTCAAGGAGAACACAAACAGCTCCCAGATAATTCCATAAGCAGGAAGCACTCACTTGTCACAAGCTACACTTGTTTGCAGTGTTCCCTGTAAGCCAAGCACTTGGGTAGCCACCCAGGACAGATTCAGACACCTACCAGCTGATTAGCAGAGTTCCCACAGCTATTGCAGCACGTATTTCTATTGGTGGTGCACATCTATAGGTGCCTTGGTGCACGTAACAAAAGGTATTCTGCACATGGATGGAAAAATTAGAGGGAATATTGCTTGTCCAGTAAATTAGCTCTGAAGAATCTTTTCACTTGACTATAACATCACTAAGAACCTCTTCCCCACTTCTTTTCATCACCAGTGGGCTGCCATGATTTTTCTGACCATAACAGAGCTTTCAAGTCCAACGGAAGAATGTGCTAGCTCCACTAGCCACAGCTCCTTGTCCTTGAGAGCCATGTACTTCTGGTTCTCTACTGACCTTACCTTCATCAACCTGTCACCCACTGCAAGTGCCTGCAGATGTTTCCCAGCTGCATGAGAGAGAACACTTATAACTTTCAGTTTTGCTGCTAATGAGACTTGGAAGGTTTCTCTTGAAGCAAAATAGTTCAGATCTGCTCAACCTAAATGCTAGCGTGAAGCATGGGGGATAATTTATGTCCCTCTTTCACAGCCTTGCACATGATCCAAATCACTGCTTGGGCACTGGCAGTTTCTGCAAAGTGAACATATTTCCAATCTACACCTTGGGAAGATGAGATGAGCAATCACCAAACTGCTTGATTCCAAAGGCACTGGAATATATGCCAAGGAAAACTGCAGTGCACTTCAAGATCATCAAACAAGGGACGTGGTGATGGCTTGCAATCATTCTGGAGTAAAACAGCAATGAATTAGTTGTCTTGATGGTAGAGAAATCAAGAGTGCCACAACAACAGGAGCTGGGAGATGATACTTTGCATACAATCAAAATATTATTGAGCATGGATACATGTCCCATCACCTGTGATATTACTGCACAAATGTATCCATTCAACATAAAACTAATTTTAAAGTCACTGGCCCAGACTCTTAGGTATGGCACAGCAGCAAGCCGCAGCTGTAGCGAAGACATTTACTGCAGCAATGGCAGAGTTGCTACAATGGCAGAGTTGTCCAAGAGGCGACAGAAGAAATCTTGTGTAGACCTAGGGGTGGTATCTTCACTGGAGCTTAGGATGGCTTAATTACATTGCATAGTGTGAAATTCAGAGTCAAGCAGTGGAGTTCAGAAGACCCAACTTTGTAGTATACATGTGCTCCCAGTTAAATTAAGTCACAGGTAGAGCTAGGAACAGAATCCCAAACTTGGGATTTGCAGCATCATGTTATAAGCACAACACCATGCTCCCTACTGTTGGGTGAATCTGCTGGGTCCAGAAATAAATGTGCATTATGAAGAGGCACAAGCAGGTGCTTTATTAGGAATTTATCAGACACTGGACCATTCACATTCCTCTCTGACAGAGATTGGATCCCTTGCTGGTTGAGCTACTGGTCAGATCCTATAAGGATTTGATGTTCCAAAACAGTTTGATCAGTTCTTATGAAATGTGTACTGCACTAGGGTCTAAGAGAGAAAAATGCAGGGAGGGAAAATGAAAGGAAGGAATCAGAAGGCAAAACAGAGAAAGCAACAAGATGGAGGAGACGGAATGGCAAATAGGTGCCCTTGCTAGTCCTTCATTGCCAAGGGTAACCCTCTTGCCACCCTCCGGGGTGGTGAGCAGCCTCTTTCGCACCATGACAGAGAAAATTCTGGAGAGAAATGCTCTTTTCTGTACCCACGGGAGTCCTGGACCTCACATGGCTTCACCTCACATTCATTTCCTATATCCACAAAGACCCAATAATCCCATCTATTTACTCCCATGTCAAGGATACTGTTCCTCTTGTCCAGCACTGAACTTGCTTTAGAGCTTTGTTTACTACATCAGCAAATACTTCAAAGAAACAGCCATGAGGGGGAGGGGAATGGATGACTATTGCAAATCTAAAACAGAGAGAAATCTCCATATAGAAGCACCCCATAGAACTGAGTCGTCATCTTCTCTGATGGGACACAGGGTTGATACTTGGGCCTCTGGTCCTTTAACCTTCTCCTCCAATATAGAGAGCAGCTTGTACTTCTCACAGATGAAATCACTTCTGTCTTCTGGGAGGAAGACAACATGGCACATGCTGTGCCGAGCACAACAGCTGATCTGGGAAATGGGGTAGGTTAAGAAGTTAAAATAAAAAAAGAACAAGTTAAAACTTGCTTAGAAAAGTTAGATGCCTGCAAGTCACCAGGGCCTGATGAAATGCATCCTAGAATACTCAAGGAGCTGAAAGAAGAGGTATCTTAGCCTTTAGCTATCATCTTAGAAAAGTCATGAAAGTTGGGAGAGATTCCAGAAGACTAGAATAGGGCAAATCTAATGCTCATCTCTAAAAAGGAAAATAAGAACAACCCAGGAAACTACAGACCAGTCAGTTTAACTTCTGTTCCAGGAAAGATAATGCAGCAAGTAATTAAGGAATTCATCTACAAACATCTGGAAGATAAGAAGGTGATAGATAACAGCCAGCATGGATTTGTAAAGAAGAAATCATGTCAAAACAATCTGATAGCTTTCTTTGATAGGATAACAAATCTTGTGGATAAGGGAGAAGTGGTGGTCGTAGTGTACCTAGACTTTAGTAAAGCATTTGATACAGTCTCACATGACCTTCTTATCAATAAACTAGGCAAATACTACTTAGGTGGGGCTACTTTAAGGTGGGTGCATAACTGGCTAGATTATCATTCTCAAAGAGTAGTTGTTAATGGTTCAGAGTCATGCTGGAAGGGCATAACAAGAGGGGTTCTGCAGGGGTCAGTTTTCGGACCAGTTCTGTTCAATATCTTCATCAACAATTTAGATATTGGCATAGAGAGTATGCTTATTAAGTTTGCAGTTGTTACCGACCTGGGAGGGGTTGCAAGTTCTTTGGAGGATAGGGTCATAATTCAAAATGATCTAGACAAACTAGAGAAATGGTCTGAGGTAAATAGGATGAAGTTCAATAAGGACAAATGCAAAGTACTCCACTTAAGAAGGAACAATCAGTTGCATGCATACAAAATAGGAAGCAACTGTCTAGGAAGATGCCCTGCTGAAAAGGATTTAGGGGTCATAATGGACCACAAGCTAAATACGAGTCAACAATATGACACTGTTGCAAAAAAAGCAAACATGATTGTTGGATGCATTAACAGGAGTGTTGTGAGCAAGACACGAGAAGTCATTCTTCCACTCTACTCTGCACTGATTAGGCCTCAATTGGAGTATTGTGTCCAGTTCTGGGCACCACATTTTAAGAAAGATGTGAAGAAACTGGAGAAGGTCCAGAGAAGAGCAACAAAAATGATTAAAGGTCTAGAAAACATGACTTAAGCGCGGTTGCAAATATATGCAAATATATGCAAATAGCTTATTTCATACTGACAGGCATGAATACAAAGATTAAGGCAAGACTACTCAATACGCAGGCCCCATTTAAGTCAGTTCTGCTGATATTAATAAAATGCAATACTTACCTGAGTTCCACCCATCTGAAAGCACTTTTAATGAGCAATGACAGTTCAGAAATTTAACTACTAAAACACATATCAACAGAAGACCATTATATTGATTACTATCCAAGCCCCAGCCCCAGCACAGACCTTTCTCACCCCGGCCTCGCTGCCTGGCTCCACTGCCGCCTTACTGTCTCTCTACCCTACTCTGCCACTGCCTTGCCACGTACCCTCTTGCTGCCCCCCAGCAGCTCCTGCACACGCGCCAACATGACATGGCGCAGACACCCCATGGACAGCCGGCAGATCCCCCCCTCCCCGCCCCATACACAGATGCAGCTCTGTTCGTGGAGAGGCGCTGCCACTGTGGCAGATGTGGCAGGCATGCTCTGCTGTGCCTTTTGCCGCTCCCCCACCCCCATCAGCCGACAGCCTTCCCCCCACCTCCCCGGGAAGCAGCTCAAGGTGCTGCGGGCCGCATGCAAAGGGGCTGCGGGCCACATGTGGCCCACAGGCTGTGTGTTGAGTAGCCCTGGTCTAGTGCTTTCCCAGAGCCAGGAATGCAAGGTGCATTCCATTCAGACCTGCTGAAACAATAAACCAGTCACATTAATATAGTTATCCTATGCTACTTTATTTCCACAATACGCATGTAGAAGCTTTTGCAAAAGAACACCAAGGAGGTTCGACACTCTTGAAAGTTTAACAGTGCAAAACTCCCAGGTGCCAATGTTTTGTTTTAGTATGTATGTGTTTTAAGATTAAACAGAAGAATATTTATCTTGGATCACTATTGGGTTTTGACATCTTGAGTGGAATATATTTTCATAGGACTTGACTTAAGTGTTTCAAATAAAGCTAGAGTTTACTTGGAACTGCAGCCTTCCTGCCTTAATACTGGAGGTCTGTATGGAGACATTCCTCCAAACCACTTGGAAATTGTATGTAGTGCAGGAATGCTGATGCCCTCTCATTCATCATTTTTTTTGGAAAGTGCATTACACTCATGCTAATGATCTAAACTGGATCACAATTGATCTCCCGCTCCCAGGCACTACCACCAACACCCCCCACTGCTCCCATTGGCTGCGATTCCAGCCATTGGGAGCAGGGGGAAAGCTTCCAGGTGACCAGTTTCCTGTGCTGACGGGAAGGGAAGTGGCAGCACACTAAGCTGCTTCCTTCCCCCAGCAAGCCAGATCTGGCCTGCGATGCTTCCCCTTCCCCCACAGCAAGAATCTGGCACTGGTGCTCCAACCTCACGGGGAGGCATGGGTCTAGAGCACTAGTGCGGTTTCCAGCTGCCGGGAGGGGTGAGCATCGAGTCTGCGACCCACCTACAAGATAGTCGCGGACCACTAGTAGGCAGTAGACCACACTTTGAGAACCCGTTCTAGACCATTCATTATTTTGTGTTCTTTTATGATAGTCCGTCTTCTTAAGGTAAATGATCCTAATGATTTCAGTCACTTTTCCCCTGAGTTTTTTTCCATGTTCCTATCATTCTCGTTCCTTGTCTCTATCAGTTTCAGGCCATACAGCTCCTAGCAGCAGGACAGTGACTGCAACCATAATACATTGCGCATCCCCTAATGAAAGACAAAGCCATCTGGCCCCTTCCCAAACCAGCAGAGATGCTTATCCTATGCAAAGCCTGTGCAGAGTTTCCTATTATCTCCTAAAACACTTCCTATGCTATATTCTCTCTCACTGAGGGTATGTCTACACTGCCTGGCTATTTTGAAACAAGTTATTCTAGAATAGCTATTCCAAAATAGCTTATTTCAAAATAGCACATCTACACTGCTTCAAAATAAGTCCAAGGCAGGCTTCCCTAATGTAGACGTGCTACCTCAATTTACAGCCCCAGGAGGAATAACTTAGAATGGTCCTGGTGAAGGGCTATTTTGAAATAGCTGCACACACCCTATTTTGAAATAGCTATTTTGGAAAAGGCATTATTCCTTGTAGAATCAGGTTTACAGATTTTGGAATAAGCCGTCCGTTATTTCAAAATAATTTTGAAATAACGGAATGATTGTGTGGATGCTCGCATTGTTATTTCTAAATAACGCTAGTTATCTCAAAATAGCGGTACAGTGAAGATGCATACTGACAATTCCTGCTCTCTTTCTTTTAGAGCTATGTCCAGCAGCCCTCACTGCAGTGTCTAAGACAGTGGTGAGATGTGCTGCCACTTCTGACTATGTAGAGAAAGCTGGATGAGCTATACATTGCTCTGCACACAGATATTTTATAACTCATGCACATGCAGAGGAGTCACAGCTGCCACCGCTGCAGTGCAGCAGGGCCAGCTCCTCCATGTTACCCTCACGCTTAGACACGTGCCCTGCAAACACCCATAATGTCTTGTAAGACCCTGGTGGGGAGAGATAAGCACCCTCCTTTTACAGACAGGAAAACAAAGAGACTTGCCTGTAATATCCCAGTGAATCCATGGCTGAGCAGGGTCAGAACCTGCTTCCCCTGATTCCAAATGCCCTGCTGCAGCCTCCTGACTACAGCCATCAGTGTATGGTGCTTCTCCCAGCAGGGGCTCTGACGTAGCACATGACGTCTGCACTTCACTGAAACCTCAACAGAAGGCTGGGGCCTCTTTGAAAAGGTCAGCTAAGGCAGGTTACTTGCACCAGCCCCTGGCAAGCAGGTGGAATAGGGTATTGCTGGATGCATTAGGCTGGAGTGCGTTATTGGAGACACACTGGAGACACGTTTGAGGGGAAGAAGCCCCTGCAAAGTTCTTTCCTCTTCACTTGATCTTCTCCTTTCCTGTCCCTTTTCCATTTCCCTTGCCAGTCAGTATTCCTGCATGCCTGCTCACTGGCTGTGTGCCTGCTGAATGATGTACCGGCTGGGCTGAGTTGAGAAGTGGCAAAGGCAGGCATGTGAATCCCACCTGAGGCTGTGCCAGAGAAGGAGAAGGTGGATGGAGGAAAGGTTTGCTGCACAGGCCTTAATGAATTGCACAAACCCCTTCCAGGCAAAGCCTGTGGAAAGATTGGTCCTGTGTCACTGAGGGATCAGGGAGGAGGTAAGCCTAATGCTTAGCAGAGCGCGCTCTCTGCTGATGTAATTCTGAGCCAAGCACAGGCCCCCACAGCTGACAGATGCCTTCATCTCTCACAAGTATCATGTCGGCATGTGGGGACATGGCCGGGCTGTCTGGCCACAGCTTGCCTCTGCTTTGTCAGCCCCAGGCCCTTTCCTCGTTTTCACTTGCTTTGCCGCACTGAGTTAATGAAGACGTTGTACATTATGAGAGATTGAATTGGCCTCATGTTAATGGTTGCATCTCCCAATGTGCCTCAGTTAGCAGGAGCATGTGAAAAGGACAGGGACTCCCATGTCACCCAGCAAGAAGGGCTGCTGGGGGTACTTGCTGTAAGAAAATCTTTCTTTATCCACACCCACATTGAGCAAGAACTTTGGAAATATTCATAACCCTTAGATGTTCAAACACTGAACATAATAATAAACTTGAGCCCTTAATGTCATGTTCCACCCAGGCTACATCTATACTGCAGGCTTCTTTCGGAAGAAGCTTTTCCAGAAGAGACCTTCCAGAAAAACTTTTTCCAAAAGAGAGCGTCCACTAAGGAAAAGCACATCAAAAAAGCGATCTGCTTTTTTGAAAGATAGCGTCCACACTGAATGGACGCTATCTTGCATTTCAGCTGTGATTACTATGGATGGAATGACCACCAGGGCACCTGTCCTTTTTCCCCTTCGGAAAAAGGCTTCTTCCTCATAGAAACAGGTTTACCAATGTCGGAAAAACCCCTCTGTTTTCCTTTTTTTTTCTCAAAAGAACGCAATTGCAGTGTGGACATGACTTTTTTTAGAAAAATAGCTGTTTTTCCTAAAAATCTTTGTAGTGTAGACATAGCCCCATGCTCTTTGCAAAGGGGGTAACTATTACAATCCCCACTATTACAGATGGAGAAACCAAGGCACGGAGCATCTATGTGACTTGCCCTAGGTCATACAGTGATGCAAATCCGGAAGAGGACCCCTTGTCTCCTTACTCACTCAAGTATCCTGTCAATTGGCTATCTTTCCAAGCCAAAATTTTACAACAGCAGTATCTGACCATCACCATAACAGTTGAACATACTAATATAGCTGGATTAAAGGTGACACATCTCCCCAAGAGAATGCAACCTGGTCACATTCATAGGGCATGTTGCATGTTGTGAAAAACAGGCACAAAATTCACAAGCATCATGAAAACTGGAGAGTTTTGTGATGAGTTATATCCAGATTTTAGATAAACATGAAACACGTTTTGTGCCACATTTGGAACTTGTGTCCCTTCTTGCAGCTATGAACTGTATGGCCCACCCACGTATGAAATCATTTCTTATTTATTTTTTGCATAGCACTGTAACCACCCACAGGACATTACAATAGGTTGGACACCCCACACAACAAAAACAAAACCTCACCCACTTTTCTGCTCTCAAGAGCTTACATTCTAAAGTCACAAACAAGCATGGAACAAATAGCAACTAGAGGGCTGTGTGGGGACTTGGGGAAGGAAGTTTTCTCTTCTTGTAGGATCTGCTCCAATGCCCCCTGAAACTCCCCTTGGTTTAGTGGGCACTGAATCAAGGCTGAGAGTAAGAGATTACACTGAAAACATAAAGCACTTGACAACTTGTCAGCCAGGCTGGCTCATCTGCTACAAGGTGTTGCTGAGAACTGATTCTATAGTCCCATGCTTTGAGCCCTGTGTTTAGATAGACCCACACCTAGCAAGTTGTGGGGGAGGTTCATGGTGCAGTCATTTTGGAAATGCCTGTGTCAAACAACATACATGGTTCTGGCTCCTTATTATGCTGTTTGGGGCATGAGGGCTGTTGTTGAGGAAACATCGGGAGAAAATGGGTTCTGACATATGGAGGAGAAAAACAAGTGCAAGATTCTCTTGGAGAATCCTTCTCAACAAAGCCCTGCCCTGCCAGGAAGCCAAGCCACCAGCTGGTGTTTGAAAATCTCTTGGAAGCTAGAATGAGGGTTGCCAACTTTCAATGGCATCCAGTCTAGCCAGTCGGGAGAGTTGGCAACCCTCGAGGGAATCTGCAAACACTAAGGATGGTCATGGCTCACTTTCCGAACAGCCCTCTGAGCATGTCACATGTTCCTATTAAGAGAAACCTAGAAGTTATGCAGGAAGGAGGGTGAAAAAATGAAGAAGTGAGCTGTACATACAGTGGCCGTGAGAACCAGCCACTCTCCGGGAAAGAGAAAGGGCAAACAGAACAGCAGCTAACATCACTTACGCAGCTAGAAAAGAGGAAGATACTGCAACAAGCAGCTGTCAGCTACCAAATGGCCATTTTGGGGTTGCAACTGCTTGCCTCTGCCAAATGTAAAGGGCCAGAACTCAGAAAGGCATGCTGGGGGCACAAATGCCTACAGTGGGGAGAGTTGGTAGGGACCAGATAGTGACAAAGCAAAGTGGTTCTGGGGGAGAGGCTGCTCTGCATTGTAGGAACTACAGTAGTGTACCCAGTGAGAGGTGGGGCTCTCAGCTGTGATTGAGCAACGAAGAGAGACTGGCAGATTCCTTACTGGCTCATAGAACTAGTTCATCAAGTGTGGCACCAGTAACTAAGACCTGATGCTTCACAGGAAGATGACCTTTCATAATGCACTTGGCAAAGCGGCATAGATACGATGATGCCCTTCCTTCCTATCCCCAGTTACTTGCTATTCTGTATTTACAGTAAAGACCAGAGAAGATTGCTAGGCACAGCAGATAATCTTGTCACTATAAATTCTAAAACATGCTCTGGCTCTAAAGCCTTCCAGTGTATAGAGACTGGGTTGCTGACAAGCATCCTCGAGAACAAGGTAGTTTTGTTCTCCCAGCAGAGGCCTCTCTCTCAGGAATGGAAGCATGGCTCTCTGCCCCACATAGCTAGATTGCTCCACAGAAAGGCCATTCCTCAGTCTGACAGACCCATTTGGATGCTTGGAGACACGTGAGTTTTCCAAGACTGCAGCTATGACTCTAGAAGGTTGCGAAGAGTCAGAGGCAACTTTAGAATTGATGCAACATCAGTGAAGTTAAGTTAACTCCAGGTCTGCATTTGCTCCCCAGTCTTTTGTTGAGGACTGGAGGTGGCAATTCTGATCTCTGGTCAGTGAGGTTGGGTCTGTCCAGTTTCGCTTCTCCCTAAAGTATCCACGAAAGGCAATTTGACTATGTACATCCATGCTCAGACAGCCCCCTCATAGAGAGTGGAAACCTTTTCACCTTCTTACAGATTCTGCAGAATACGTTCAACACTCTGCTGCCCTATTCTTCTAAATTGTAATAGGAGAAGCCCATGCCACCACATTGCTTCATTTCACAGCAAGGTTGTAGAAACCCTTTTCCAGTTTTTGCTCATGGCTTCATGTTCCCTGGATTTCAGCATAAGATTTTGTTACAGCCACATGCAGACCTTGTGAGCAAACCACAGCCACGATCAGCTGGGTTTCAAGTCCAATGTTGACATAGCTTCCTCCCTAAATCATAAATCCCACCCTGGCACCTGGAATTGAGCCCAAATATGGCCAAACCTCTGCCTGTGTTCATGGGAAACCGAGGTTCACTGAAAGGTTTGTAAATCCAGCCAGCATTCTGGGTTTGTAACAAAACCCCAAACTAGACAAAACCTTGTTATTTTAGGATGGGTTACAAAGCTTTAATCTGGATCTAGTTAACAGGTCAATGGTGGCCCCTAGTGGTGACATACCACACTGTCTTGAGTAAACAGACATGCCACATAATATGCTGCCCCCAACACACCCTGTCTAAATCATGAGGGGCTGTAATTGCACTTTTAGTAAATAAGTCTCTCTACCAGTGCATGAATTATTTGAGAGGTACACAGTGTTCCAGTCCCAGAGAAAATCATTCAATGCTCATTAAAATCAGGGGAAAACTCTGCTTTCCCTGTCATTTTCATTAAATTAGCATACACCGAGTTCTAGGAAAAAAGCTAACTACAACAGCTTCAAAAGAAAGCAGCCTGAATCGGGCTGAGTCTAAAATCTATTTTAAAGGGTCATCCTCAGCTTTAAAGTCAGAACTTGTCTGAATCTTTGAACTTACTTACTATTGTCACAGGTGACACCTCAAAGCCCTGTAGCCAAGATATTAGAGGGAAAATAATATTTTCTGTTTGCACTTTGTACTTTGATGGTACAGAGAACCAGATATGCCAATTCCTATTTACTTCAAATGGAGATTAGCTCTTCTGAAACTCAAGGTGTCCTTTAGTCACATTCTTCTGTGTTTGGTATGGGTCTCCTGCACAAAAGGGGAAAGAAAAATGCAGTGAAAGACGGAAAAACATCATCTCAAAGCCACCACTTTGGCAGAGGGGCTGCAAACCCCAGGGAGAACCTGAAAGGTCAGTTTGGTATTTGAAACTGACTAAGATTTCAGAGTCCTGGTATCCCTTTAAGATGTCATCATGGAGCTATTTTAGGTGTTTCTTTTCTAATTCTGTCTTCCTACCTAGTGCTTAACCTTCCCTTCTAATCCAGTCTCAGAACTTGTCTAAACATACCTGGAGATCGATGCTCCAGAGATAGATCTTGCCAGGTTCAATTTAGTGGGTCTAGTAAGGACCTGCTAAATCAACTGTTGACAGTCGACCCCAGTACTCCATGGGGTTGCAAGGAGTCTGGGAAGTTGATGGGGGAATTTCTCTTGTTGACCTCCTTTTCTGGGGACCCCACAAAAATTCCGCTTAAGGAAAGTTGACGCCAGCTGTGCTATTGATGTAGCTACGTTATTTTAAGTCAACTTTTTCCCTAAGTGTAGACCTGGCCTGACTCTCTTCATGGTCATATCTGCCTGCCAAGGGGAAGACTTCCCCCCGACTTTTAGAAAAGAACCTCTCCCTGTAGCTCTTAGCTACACATAGCAGGTTGCGATAGTCCTCGCCTCTCCTCTGCCAATCTATAGTCACTG
The DNA here is from genome assembly GCA_019425775.1 of Rafetus swinhoei. Taxonomy (NCBI): domain Eukaryota; kingdom Metazoa; phylum Chordata; order Testudines; family Trionychidae; genus Rafetus; species Rafetus swinhoei. The sequence continues at coordinate 13,174,206 of CM033425.1, read as the reverse complement.
CGTAGGTGTAGGGCTTGGTGGTGAAAACAGAAACAGGCCCAAGGCACAACATTCTGATTTAGATCCAAACTTGCTCAAAGGTTGAGGGGATGGATATGCAGGGTTGGGAGTAGGATCTGCCTAACTCCATAGTTGTTGTTCGGACCTATTCCAAGATGAAGGTATTAAACATGATAATGGCACAGACCAGGTGTCATGTTCATGACAGGCAATTCCAAACATCTGATCTCCGTCATATGATATAAAATTGGAGAGGGGAGACTTTACCCCTTCCTCTCTGGATTTGACGTAGTCCTGTGCCTTTATAACATGGTGAAACCCCCAGCACTGAGTCTGTGAGTTCTGCCGAGCTGGGTTCAATTAAAAGGTTTCCATCTGTGATCCATAGAGTTTTCTCCCCCTGTCCTATAGCCTTTGCCCTATTTATTCCACATTGTTCTGTATTTCACAAGCAGAGTCACCACATAGGTCAGGGGTCTCCAATCTTTTTAACCACAAGATCACTTTTTCAATTTAAGTGCAATGTGAGACCTACCTCAAATCCAAATACCCTTGCCTCGGACAGGGCCCTGCTCCGAAGCCTCACCCTGCTCACTCCATCCTCCTTCCTCCCCCACCCTCACTCACTTTTGCCAGGCTGGGGTAGGGGGTTGAGGTGCAGGCTCTGGTCTTGGGCCAAGAAGTTTGGAGTGTGGGAGGAGCTCCCAGCTTAGCCCAGGGTAGGGGATTGGGAGTCCAGGAGGGGTTTCAGGGTGCAAGCTCTGGGAAGGAGTTTGGGTGCAGGGGGACTCATGTCTGGGGCAGAAGTTGGGTGTAGGAGGCGGTTCAGAGTTGGGACAGGGATTCAGGATGCAGGCTTTGGCTGGGCACCATTTAACTGAGATGGCTTCCAGGTGGTGGAGGAGCAGTGGGGTTAAGGCAGGTTTTATTTCTTCCCTGACCCTGCACCACTCCGGAAGGCAGCTGGCATGTACAGCAGTGGCTCCATGGTGCCATATGCTGCCTCATATCCACAGGCATTGAGCTCACAGCTTCTACTGGCCACAGTTCCCCATTCCTGATCAATGGGAGCTGCAGGAGTGGTGTCTGCAAGCAAGGACAGCATGTGGAGACCCCTGCTCTGCCTTTCTCAAGGGCTGCAGGGTCATGCTAGCCACTTCCAGGAGCAGCAGTTACCACAGGGATAATTACTGCAGCCACGACAGGTTAGACATTTTAGAACTCACTCCTCAAAGAATTAAATGTAAGCGTAAGAGAAATGAAAATTATGAAATGCACAGACCAGCCAGAAACCACAAATAACCCACTTTGCAAGCAGTAAAAGAAGCAAAAACAACAACCCATGTATGGGTTGGGTCGGGAGATGAGAGGGAAGGACAGTGTGTGTTTGTGAGAATGACAGAGACACACAGTGTGTGACAGTGAGAGAGATTTGCATTGCCAAACTCCTTCCATCCCCTTCTCTCTGTGTGGAGACAGGGTACAGAAATGGGGGGAGGAGGGACACCCTGACATCAGCGCTCCCCTCTTCGCCCTTCCACATGCTGCCCAGCAAGCAGGAGACTCCCAGAGGGGCAGCTCCAAGGTGAAGGGCAGGAGCAGCATGATAGTAGGTGGAGAGGCAACTGAAGTGTCAGTGCTTGATAGCTTCCTGGCCAAACCAGGCAGGATCACCTGTGAGAGACTCCAAGATCTACCGGTAGATCCTAATCGACTGGTTGGTATACCCTGACATACGGTGTAGAATTGAGAAGATGCCCCTTCAGCTGATAATGGTAGCAGTTTTATTACAGAGAGTAGGATTAAAGAAAACAAATATTCCAAGTAACTACAGACTGTATTCGCTAACTATGCATATTGACCAGTGTAGCAATTACAAAATGCCACCTCACATGTACACAGCACCTTTCATCCCACAGCATTTACAAAATACGTACATACAGTACCACTGGAATCCAGCCACCTTTTGGGGTGAAGGACAATCAGCACCATAGTGAGGGGAAGATGTTGGCTACAATGCTGAGGGCAAATCTCTGCTCTTCGTAAATCTGCTTTAAACTCTTTAAAATTTACACAGAGTAGACAGGACTGTGTTTTTAAAGGTCTCCTCTGAGAAAACATGGAGTCAGCTCAGCTGCAGGGAAATCTCCACTGTCTACCCAGGGAGGTCAACAAGCCCATCTGACCATGCCCGGGTCATGGGCAGCAGGTTTGTATAATTTTTGGTGGTGCCCAGAATGGGTCCAAGCAGAGCCATTCCATCCATAGAATGAACTATGGCAATCTGGGGGATCCAGGACATGCTAGTGGGTTAGTGGGGAACCTGGCACTGGCAGCAGCAAGCAACCTGCCCCCAGCCTGCCCCCACTCCACCCCACCCCACCAGTTCCCAGCATAGCTCAGGGAAGGGCCCAGAACAGAAGCCAGAAAGAGGAAGGTGGGTCCTGGGGGAAGAGCTGGAATAAAAGCAGGACAGGGGCAGAACCGGGGCATGAAGAGCAGAGTGGGCTGGGTTGTTCACTGCTGCCAGCACCAAACCCGCTGCTAACCCTCCAGGCAGTCCTGGACCCCAGGTCCCCCTGAAGAATGGGACCCAGTAGAATGGTTGCCCCAGTCTGGCCTATAGACAGGATGGCTCTGAAAATATAAACCCAAACATTGGTGGCCCGCATTCCTGAAGCTTGATGAAGCACAGATGGGCCCCTCTCCCCCCGCTGACGCCTCACACTGAAGGTCTCAGGGTCCCCCACTAGTCACAGCAAAGCCAAAGACGCTTTTCCTTCTTTAACTGCCTTGTTCTTCACGTCCATTATAGCTTGTTGTGGAGTGTCCTCTGCTGGCAGCTTGGTGTAGCTGTTATGAGGTCACAATCCACAGGGCTGAGGAAATTTGGTAGGGCACTTCTCCCCAGCAGCGTTATTTCAGAGTAACTGACATTATTTTGAAATAACACAGTGCGCATCTACACTACAAGCCTATATTTCAAAATAGTGTCGAGCTGGAGGACTTCTTACTCTGACTAATGTAACCCTCATTTTCATGAGGAGTAAAGGAAGTCAAAGGAAGCGGGTTCTTCCTTTAACTTCCTGCTGTGTAGACAGTGCTAAAAGCTGAGTTACACTATTTTGACTTTAGCTATGCAATTGACGTAGCTGAAGTTACGTTGCTTATTCTGACTTCAGCCATGCTGTGCAGACATGCCCCTAGAGCCACAGAAAGCCAGGCAGCAGTTAAATGACAAGCAGTGATTCCCCCAGCCTTGCACTAGCACTCTGTGCTGCTGAGTAGGAGACCCAACTCAACCCTCCAAACTCCTGTTGCTTTGGAGAGCTTGGCCATTTGTTGGGGATGATAGGTCTCCCAGTCTCTCCTCTTCATATCCCTGGAGGGACGGTGCCTGATGCATGGCCTCTCCTGCTTTCTCTCAATTCTCCTGTTGGAATTCTAGACAGAAGCTGCATTCCCGCACAAAGTCCTGTGGGCACTCAGGGGCAGACTGGCCCGGCGGGATACCGGGAATTTCCCAGTGGGCCATCGTCCGGTGGGCCGTCGTGTCTGCATGCCGTTGCCCCTCACTCCGAGCGGCTCCACGTCTGCACTGTATGCGGCACGCAGAGCCTGACCTGCCGCCTGCGCCGTGTGCCGGACATGACTCAGGGAAAGGGGGCGGGGCTTGAGGGGCACGCAGGGGTAACATCATGGGGAGGGCCGTTCTCAACCCATTTCCCGGGCCTATTTTGATTGCCAGTACGCTCCTGTGGGCACTTCCACAGTGATTGCAGGAGCCAGCTTTATCTTTATTTCCAGCCAGCCTGGGAATCCTGCCAGGCTAAGTCATAGGACATATAGTGGGAGCCTTCTTCATACATGAGATAAAACAAACACTGTCATGGCAACTTGTCAGAGTGTTTTGGCCTGGTAGAAAGTGGGCATTCAGTTGCTATTTCCCTGAGGCTGCAGCATTTCCTCTCATGTGGGATTTTGTTTTCTTCACTTTCCTGACTTTGTGCTATGGAGGAGCCATATGGAGTAACCCCTATTCCTCAGGGAGAGAAGATATTCATCCTGTGCCAACACACTGGGGACTGAGACAGCTGGACACAATTTCCAGTAACTTAGTGGAATATCAGAAAACACTAGAATCTTCCATAGTATTACAACCCCTAACCTGTCATTGGGCTTTACAGCCACATCTGCTCTCACCCTCAAGAACCTCTCCCTCTCCCTTGTCAGACAGGCGAGCATTATCCCCATTTAATAGTTTGGCAAAATGAGGCCAAAAGGTGAAGTGACTTGCCTGAGAGACTGGCATGGCTGTTACCTACCAGCTCTGTTCTTGAAGAACCAAGGTACGGTCCCCTGGCAACGCTGTGTTCTTAGGGACCCAGGGTGTGATACTCATGGAGAACATCACACACACACAGACCTCTGCTTCAGAGGAGTAGCGAGGGTGTTATGCGCCCGGGGGCAAAAGCAAAAGTTGTGCCCCCTCCCACGTGACAGGGCCCCAAACCTGATCCCGACCCTGGGCAAAGGGGGGGAGCTTGTACCGCATCTTACCCCACCCCCTTCAGTTTGGGGTGGGCAGTATCCTGCTGTTGAAGAGGGAGGAGGGTGGGGTTGGGGGCACAGAGGCAGGGAGGAGGCTTCAGCAGGTGGTGGTGTGCGGAGGAGGAGCAGGTGAGCCAAGGTATGATGTGGGAGCAGAGGGGCAATTACCCCCCCCACCTCCTTTGCTACGTCAGTGAATGTAAGAGATTAACTTACCCGTTAAAATAACACTCAGAAAAAACTTTTAAATAAAACTAACACACAACACGAGAATCGCCCTCACTTTCTTGAAGGCACTTGAAGCAGTAAGTAGTTGAGGATACCCTGCAAGCATGGCTTTCTGTCTGCCACAAGGACTTTTTCCTTCAGGCTGCTGTGAGATTCTATCCTTAACTAAAGGAGAGAGGTCTCTCTGAGCTCCTCTTCCAAATTTCACACAAGCCATTCAACTGAGGCCATAGATATCAAGATTCAAGGCCAGCCTTGCCTTTGGCAGACTGCCTCGCCAGATATTCACAATCACAACGTCCAAACATGTATAAGACTTTTAGTTGAGAAAGCCATGTTAATCCCAAGTCTCTGCTATGACTGGGCGATGTGGGTGACCTATAGAAAACACCAGCATTTTGTTTGGAAAATCCACAACAAACGTGGGGGGATTGATCACTTCAGTAATGCCAACTCCTTTAGAATTGAGGCTCTGATTATCCAACACCAGCTGAGGTAGAGAGGGCACTATGTGTACATGTCTGATGTATTTTTACCAAAAATGCTACCTGCCCAACTTGTCAAAGGAGAAAGGAAACAGGGAGGCCAAAAGGAATGGTTTAAAGCAGTGTTTCTCAACCTTTTTTTTTTTTTTTTTTTTATAAAGTACCCCCTTTAAAAAAATTATAAGTATCCCCAGTACCTACAGTTTTCAGACACACAAAATTTTTTTCTACCATTGCAATGTATTTGTTTAAACAACTTCCCCATCACTCCTTACAAGGTACATTGCCCATGGAGGTCAATGGGGCTGGGCTATTTTATATGTAAAGGTACTGAGAAATGTATATGTCAATACCATGATGGCAATGTGTATATTATGTAAATAATACCGAATAATAATTGCCAAATGAGACCACTTCCCAACCTGCTTACAAAGGGCCTGATAATCCTACTTTATAATTTAAATTGTGAGCCCAAAACAATCTGTTGATATGACCCAAGAAGATCCAGATAACATTTAGTCACCCTTCAAACATATAAAGGACCAGTCAGTAAAAGCCCCACTGCCTGGGAGAGGCGATCTTTGAAGAAAATTGGAGAGACTTTGAATTTACTTTTTCTGACAGCAGCGCTTTCTCTCACTCAATGTGGGATCTTCAGCACAGGTTTCACTTTGTGTCAGAATAACACAGAAATGCGTTGTCACAGCTAACTCCATTCAGGTTAAAGCAACGTGCACCCCAAAGACAGAAGAACAAATTCCTTGAAGCTGGAAGTCAAAACATCTCACCTCTTCACAGAGCTCACAGAGAGTCTTGTTCACCCAGAGACACAAGTCATGACAACTCTCTCTAAAGAGAGACAAAACATCCTGCCTCTCTGTGGACGCACCAAGTGTTTTCATGCGGCATCTTACCATGCTGTTTAAATTGACTGCTTGGATGAGGAAGACTCACAAAGAGTCTGTCCATCATCCACACTGGAGCAACATGGTGATTTCGCCACCGTGGTAACAGACCTGATCTGTCTGTGGGCTCTTGTGGAGCAGCAGGGAGCCTGTGGCCGTCTCTTGTGGGGAGAGGCCAGGGGTGCCTCTATTGCAGTGGTTCTCAAGCTTTTTGGCCCGTGGACCACGTGTCTCGATGTAAACCTTTCCGCAGACTGCCAGTTGCTAATGGAAACTCACCTTTAATTACAAAAGTATGCCCAAGCCATTTTGCTAGTGCTGCACCTGGGGAGAATGGTTTAATTTCAATTATTGGAACAGATTAAATGTTTTAACTTTCTCATGTTAGTTTATCAAACTTCATTTTAAATAAAGTAAAATATTAATTTATGTCCAATACAAAAGGTTTCAATGATTTCTTTACTTATGGCAGGGGTAGGCAACCTTTTTTGGATCAGGGGCCACTGATCCACAAAAAAATCAGAAGGGGACCACACAAGTGAGAAACAAAAAAAAATTCCTCCTAAAACCCCAACCCTCACTTAGGTGGCCCCCAACTGTGACACCTCACTCCTCTGGCATTCCAGCGAGGAGAAGGGACAGGGAGGACTGAGGTTTAGGGCTTTCCATAGGCTAGATTTGCTTTTCTGAGGAATTTTATGGACTCCTTAGGTTCTAAAGTGGGGACAAAAATAAGGGGTTCAGTGTGTGTGAGAGGGCTGCCAATGAGTGGGATAGGGACGGGGTGCAGGATCTGGGAGGGAGGTGGGGGGCAGAAGCAGGCTGGATGTAAGGTGTCTGGCCAGGGGGAGGGGGCAGGAGCAGATCTGGGGTAGGGTGTCTGGCTAGGTGGGAGAGTGCAAGGAGGGGACTTAGGTAGGAGTTGGACTTCCCTGGTCTGGTACCTTCTGGACCTGACTGGTCCCCGACGAGGGATTTTTTGGACGAGGGGAGGTCATTTCAGGGCTTCTGGTGCCTCCCCTTGCCCACTACGCTTCTTTGCACCTCCATCCCCTGCAACCGAGCTGAGCTGCCCACCCCCACTGGTTCCCTGCACCTCCCCCAAAGCCATCCCTCACATGCCAAGGAAGTGCAGCACCAGTTCCCTGCACCCCCTCACAGCCCAGCTGAGCTGCGGGTGTCTGTTCCCTATGCCTCCCCACATCCGCCTCAGCCCAGTTGAGCCCCGCACTGGTTCCCTGCATGCCTCCCCCACAGCACTGCTGAGCCCGGTTTCCCTGCACCTCCCCACAAGCCCCACAGACCTGTGGAGCCCAGCACTGATTTCCTGCTCCTCCCTTCCTCCATCCCTCCCTCCCCTTGAGTCCAGCCCTGGGGGTTCCCAGTACCTCCCTCCTCCTGCAGCCAAGCTGAGCTCCAAGCTCCGAGCTCCACACCTCCCCAGTCCTGCAGCCCAGCTCAGCCCAGGATCCCATACCTCTTCACTCCCGCAGCCAAGCTGAGCTTCATTTCCCTTCACCTCCCCCCAAACCGCGCAGACCTGCTGAGCACAACGCTGATTCCCTGCCCCTCCCTTCCTCCCCTTGAGTCCAGCCCCGGGTTCCCTGCACCTCCTTCCTCCTGCAGCCCAGCTCAGCCCAGTGCCCCACACCTCCCCACCCCCGCAGCCCAGCCTGGCACCCCCCTAGCGTGGTGCCAGGGGGCAATTCCCCCCCTCCCCCCTCGCTACGCCTCTGCTCTGCTTGAACCAAAGACAAAGCAATGAAAATGCGGGAAAGACACACCTTAATCCCCTCCAGACAAGGGTGATAGAATTAAGGAAAGACCCCCAGCCTCATCTGCATCAAAGATAGAACAGACAGACATCTACATTAGCACACAGAATGGAGAACAGCACTTCCAAAGCAAGAACGGCAATGAACTATGGGTTTGCCAAAAGCAGAAAAGAACTGCCTGATGGGAAATCGCTGCTCCCAATGCTAATGAACCCATGCCTGCTCACACCCAAATCAGTAATTATCAGTCCAATTGTCCGATAATTCATCCTCTATTTAAATCCAAAATGCTGAAACTGCCTAGTTACATGATGAGCTCTCTCAAGGAACACTGCCCATAGCCAAGAAGGATCAGTTTCTATTGTCTAGCCTAAACAAAACTTTAGAATACTCCCTTGAAGGATCCATTTATCCATAAACAATCATTGTTGTGTCCCTACAAAAACTCCTACCCTTGCTCAAGAAAAGTGTCTGCATCAGTTCCACTGTGACTTCATCAGGGGGGCTCTGCTCTGCCTGCCTCCAGTGCTCTCGACCTCCAGCTACAATCACCATATGGGAATCCCAATCAGTTTAAGCGTCACAGAATGGTGATATCTTTCTCTCTCTCTCTCTCCCCCCTCCTCTCTCTAGGTCTTGCCTCCTGACCCTACCTTATGTGATCAGTTCTGGTGTGCTAGCCCCAATATTTACAATCAGATTTAAATGAAGTTTAATACTGTAACTGTTTTGTTTGTTTGTCTCCCCTTGTGTGGTTACTACCTAGAAATAAATAACTTTCATTGTTAGGCTGGTTGCTTTTCTCTTTTTCTCTCTTTCACTCTCTCTCCTTCAGGGGTGTTTCAGCTTCCCCATTTCCTCTGCAACAACACCTCTTGAACCAAAGCTAAAGATCCTTATAGCACCCAAAAATCCTCTGGGGAGTGCTCATCACATAGCTTACTAACAGAATGATTGTGGTGTAAAAGTGGGAATAAGGGAATGTTGAACCTGGGGGCGTAGGAGGGTGGCACCTTAAAGTGCTGTTTATCCCAGCCCATTGAAGCCAAGGGAACATGGGGGTCACAGCTTGGCATTGCTTGGCAACCCAGCCTACTGAGTTCAGGGACATATAAAGGGTCAGCTTGTGAGTGCTGAATAACCAGTCTTCTCAGATGTGCTCTGGTAGTGGATGTGAGTGTCTGTGTGTTTCTTGGATTCTAGGGTGGGAAGAATCCAGTTCTGGGGAACATAGTTCCTGCAGAAGAGCTCCGTTTGGAGGGAATCGGCAGCAGGAAGAATTCAGATCCATATGAGAGCACAAGGAGCAAGAATGCGGATAGAATTAACCTCCTTCCCGTAAGAGTAATCCGAATAAATGAGCATACCCTAGAGTAACAGGCAAATCTGGTAACACAGCCAGACAGTGTTAATTAAAAGTAGAATTAGAACTCAGGAGGTTCAGGGCTCCTGGAGCCTCTGCTGAGAGCACAAGCTGTTCTTGTAAATTTATTACTTAATTAAAGTAATAAAAATACTTCTAAGAGAACACCCATAAATACCATCATGTAGTTAGATTACTTGTGGCCACCATGCATGTACTATGCAGTTATAGGCTGGAAACCACTTTATAATATGTGTGGCATTCACTTTCACTTGGGCATTGAGGAGCAGCTGGACTTGCGTTCAAAACAGTACTACCACTTAATCCCTCTATGACTCATTACCTGGAAACACACAGTATCTGAAGGTGCCTGATTTGAAAGTTGTTGCTTAAATAATTTTACCCTGGTTAGAGTAAGTAGGCTACTCTGTCACAAGGCAGTGGAACAGCCATTCCATACCTGTCCTTGCTTGTTTGGCAAGCTAATGGCATGAGATTTTGCCTTGGAGCCTCCGCCTCCCATTGTTCCTTCCCTGCTGCCTGGCCATGCATCTGGCTTGGGAGCTGGCCAGGGCTGCCAACTCCTGCAATTTTATAACAAGTCCATGTTTTTCTTAAAGTCTCTGCTTCTGGAATCTGGAGACTGCATGAGAACTGCCACTTTCATTTTTTTAAGTATGTGTCTAACCTCCCAAAATATGGAGCATGTGTGACCTAATGCAGGGGTGGGAAACCTTTTTTGGGGCAGGGGCTGATGACCCACAGAAAAATCAATCAGGGGCTGCACACAAGTGAGAAACAAAAGCAAAACAAAACAAACAAAAATCCTCACTGAGGTGGCCCTCTAATCCCATCTACATATTGTTAGTCTCTAAGGTGCTGCTAAACTATTTGTTGTTTTTTAAGTTTTTCCAGTTACAGACTACATGACTATCCCTCTGAAACTTGAGAAGCAGAAAGACACTCCTTACAATCCCCTTCCTTGCACATCAGAGCTTTGGGGGGTGCAGGCTAGTAGATTTTGTGTATTCCAGCCCTGCAGCAAAGGGGCTGGAGTACCAGTGTGGACTCTCCAGTGCTGGGGGGAGCCCCTGTGCCTTGGGAGCCAGATCCAGGCAAAATGGGGGGGCACATCTGGCTCCCGGGCCTGAGGTTCCCCACCCCTGATCAGAAGGCTCAAAAAGCAAGAAAAGTTAATAAGAAGAACCCAAATGTATTTTTTTTTAAATCTCATACATTTTAAAGCAATCTCATGACTCACAATTCTTGAAAGCTTGAAGTTAGCATTGGAAGTAAAGGTGCAATAGAATGTATTGGATATCATTTGAGGAGCATGTTTCCTGAATGGACCTTGACCGTCTAGCAGCAGTAAAGAGATTTACAGCACGGTGGGGGAGAGTTGGGGAGGATTCAGCTCAAAGCACATTGGGTTGGCTCAGACACCTGAAAATAAAGTATTAGAATAGGCCTCTGACCACCAAAACACTGTAGCAGCTATGGAGCAATGTATAGTGCATTGTTTGCAAGAGCCACCATAGCACTGTACAGGATTACAAGTTATACCAATGCAAAGCTCTCACCCTCACTGGCCATGAAAACGCAACCTTCATGGGAAAGTAACTGTAGCCACAAGAAAGTGGTGCTAACACAGCTACAGTATGGTAAGCCAACAGTTCTGGGCGGGGCTTGTACAGGCAACACCTTGGAAAAACAGATTGTCCGCCACTTACAGTCATTAAAGATCTTGAGACACTTTGTACTACAGCGGTTTGCCCTACGGGCCTACACCATGAGCTTCCCCACCACTGTCTTTTGTACTGGGTTGTTGCCACTTTAATAAAGGCTACCAAGCAGGAGCGGCCCTTGACGAGCTGCCGGCAACTGGCGCCCTAGGCGAAACACACGATCAGCGTGCGATCGGCGCCCCCGCCTCCAAACCCCTCAACGACCGTTTAATTTGGTGCCCTAGGCGACCACCTAGTTCGCGCCTATGGACGGGCCGCCACTGCTGCTAGCGGTATTGTATACACATCTCATTTGAGGATCCTTTGAAATCAAACAGTGTGGGGCAGATTCTGAGCTCTAGCATACCAGTGCACATGGAGATAGTGTGGCCTGAGATCACAATCCAGGGCTGCATCTTTTCCTTTGTAGGTCAGACCTCATCATGATAAATGCTTCTACACCCAGCCTACAGCTAGGAATATCCTTTAGTTACACTTGTTTTGACTTACTTCGACATAGTAATTGAAAATGTGTGTGCATGGGTGCACATATGTTGGGAGGTGTGAAACTGTGTGCAAATCTGAGGTGAAACCCTTGCACCAACTTACTAGGAATGGAATCCAAATCACACTGGGAACACCCCAGACAGAATTTCCTCTGAGCATGTTAAAGTGGAATCCAGCTCCTGTTCCCATATTTACTTTTCTCCTCAGCTTCTTCCTTTTCTCCTGGTGGATCAATCTCATCTGGCTCCAGGCATTTCCTGACAAGCTGCAGCATATGCTGATTATCTGTAGGGGTACTCCAACACTGCCTGCCAGAAAGAACATCACACAGCCAGATTGCTCTGCTTCCATTTGTGTGTCTCTCTCTCTCTCTCTCTCTCTCACACTCTCACACACACACACACACACACACACACACACACACACACACACACAAAATAGCATTTGAATAGAGCCGATCAAGTTACCAGCAGCACTGAACCCTGGGTCCAGCAGATGCAAATGGATGGTTATAAATTTTGCTCCTTTCTCGTGCACTGCAAACAGACTGAACTGCAACTGACTCTGACCCTGAAACTCAGATCCAACTGGCACACAGAATTCCTGAGGGTGGGGGAAAGCAGGCATCTTTGCCTGGATGGAATAATTATTTTAATAGCCCTAGCCCAATGCAGCTGAAGCACTAGAACATAAGCACTTTTTGAAAATTTTAACCACAAATTAAGTCAATTTTTCAAAACTGACAAACCCTTCGGAGATGAATTCATTGCGGGACTTCAACTCCTTAATCCCCTTTAAGAACAGGATTTAAGCACTTGTGAAAAATTTATCTGCATTGTTTCTTAGACTGCTACATGCTGCCAGATCAGGTGGATGCCCTCAGTAACTCAATCTATCCCATCCATCTACTGATTCAATGCCTCCAAAAGTACTTGGAATATTCTTAAACTGCAACATCTCCCCACTTTCCTCATTCTTTCCCCAGCCTAGCATAGGCTGAAAGTGAAGGTACTGTCTGAATGTGACACTATTTGAAAGATTTGGCACGGGTGTACTGATTTGCATGATCAAACACAAACTAGCTAATCCTCTCCATTTCTTGGAGGGGATTTGGTTTGGAGCAATCCTCTCCATTTCATTCCTCAGTGTTGGCAGTGTATACCAGAGACACTATTGGCAGTACCCTTTTCAGAGCGATGCATGTATCCTCGATTTATGAAAATAAGATCTGCAGCTGTGAGAGCACAAGTGCCCCCTGGAAGTTGCAAGTGTTTTTTCTTAAAAGAGGAGTTCATTGTGTTCCCTGGATTTCATGCCAGCAAAGACTCTGAGCAACCCTAAGCATGGGTCATTTTCTGTTTTAAATACAGTGCAGATAGGAGTGAACTGACTTCAAGTGAAGACAACAGATGTCCTTGAGAATGCACTGTGTTCCAATAGATTTTATTTTTCTGTGCACATCTGACCAAAAAAAAGGAACCTGTCAGATTTCAGGGTAGACTGATCAATCATTTACTTGCTAGGGCTCCCAAAACTGGTAAAATTAATTGCTCATTTTCTTTCTAAGCAACACTGCTCTTCTTACATTCTCACAACTTTGGGTTTAAATATATGATGGGAAATGACCTTTCAAGCTAAACCAGCTTCTACATGGCATGACTGTGTTCATTATTTCTGACAGCTTTCTCAGCAGCTGTTTGTTGTGTCTAGCTTTGGATCTCTCTAAAATTAATTCTAGGTTAGGGGAGCTTCTTCTATTGTCTATCTTCAGTCTCGGGGTTTTTCATCCTCATTAGGCTAACTTTCCTTGCATTCTCTTATATCAGTTGCTTCTTGGGTCATCTCCCTTTACTGCTAATGGTAAGTTCTCTTCCCTCTTTTTATCATTGCCTGAGGTATTTATATCCCTGATCTCCTAAAAAAAGGAAATCCAAGTGCTTTCCTGGTCATTCCAGCGCCTCAAAAAAAGCCTGAACAGATCTTACTGCAAATGTGAATCAACTTCCACTCAGAGAAAATAAACTGTAGAGCTAGAGATCCTCAAAGTACGCTTATCTAAGGCCTGTCACAGCCCAACTCCGTTTTCGAGCTAAGCGAGAGAGGAATGTGTGTTTTAAACACTCAACCCATGAAGCCCTTTACAGATTCAAGCTAGCACCTTACCCTACAACAGGCACCATGCAATAGCCTCATTTTTCATGAACTGCAGCTTCCTTCACGTGGTCTTCAATGGCTACCCTACGTGGAATGAGTGGCAGCAATTCACACTAGTGGCAAAGGCACAGGTGTACGTGTCAAAGTCCTCATTTCCAATAGCAACAGCAAGCATCCTAGCCAAGTAGAGATGGAGGCAAATGAAATAAAAATCTAGACAGTCATTACTATCTGTATATCCTGAAGCACCAGGCTCCCCAACATGAGCAAGTGTCACTTCATCAAAGGATCAGATATCTCCTCCTTTCTGCCTATTGGGAATGACCATAGCATTTGCCTTGGCTCTCATCCAAGCTTGGATTGCATCCAGACACTGAGGAAGCCAAACAAGGAGACCATGTGTGCAGATCAGAGCGATGGTGACGAACAGCTGGCATGTGAACAGAGCTTTACCCAACACCAACTAAAGTAGTGCTGCCTATGCCAGAGCCAGGCCCAACATCAGACTGATATCTGATCTTCCTTTCCTGGAGGATGTGGCAGGAACAGGGCAGATTGTCTCCATCAAGACAGCCTAGCAGTCACCAGTGTGATGCTGGTAACTGCCCTCCTCCAGGCTGACTATCAAAATCCCAGAGCTTTCACCCATTTCCCCCCAAAAAGAAAATTACCAGCCAGCTTGTAGGCACAAGCTCCTTGGGCCTACCAGAACTTGAGGAAGCAGCACTGACCAGGGCTAGGAATAGTAGTTCTCAGATTTGTTCCTCCCTGACTCAGATCTGTTCACATGTAGCCAGCTTAACATGTCCCAATCAGAGTGATTGAAGTAGATAGAATCTTCTCCCACTAGGCTTGGGTCTCTTCTGCCTAGTGCCTTTTATTAATGACTAGCCAATTAGCCCGTCATAAGACGGGATTTTCAGGTCTCTCCTCCACGTCGGTCTTCTCTCCTGAGCCTCCGGTCTCTCTCTCCTTCCCTACCTCCCTCCTCTGCCTCCCCCTCTCTCTCTCAGCTCTCCTCTGCCTTCTGCCTCTCTCTCCATCTCTCTCTTCTCCCCCAACTGCCTCTCACTCTCTCTCCGCTCTCCTCTGTCTCTGTCGGGGATGCACGCTCGTCCAGGCCCCACCCCCTCGCTGTGTACGTCACTGCCCCGCCCTCCTTCACCTTCCGCCATGGCGCTCGGCTGACTTCTGCACCACTCAGCCGGGCTGCCACGGGGGAGCAAGCGGTGCAAGCGACTGTTTGGGCCCCGTGCTCCCCATCCAGCATGGGGGTGCTGCATGGGGACCGCAGTGCCCAAACGGCCGCTTGCTCCCCCGCAGCAGCCCAGCTGAGCGGCGCAGAAAGTCAGCCGAGCGCCACGGTGGGAGGCGAAAGACGTGACTCAGGCAACAGCGCCGCCCAGAGGGAACAGCCAGCATTTCAGTGTTACAGAGTCACAGACATTGAGCTTATATATATATATGATGAATAGGCATATCAAAAACACCACACATTTTATAGTAACTTACAGTGATTAGGCAGAAGTTAATTTGATACTTAATTTAGTTATTTGGACCTCTCACTTCACACACTTGCTGAACTACATAACTTATGTGATTGTTCTTCCTGGTTTCCTTCCCACTTTTCTGCTTTTTCACTAGTGCAACTGAGCGCTAGTGAGCTTCACCTGAGCTTCCTGTTGCTAGATATTTTTCACCTGTACAGCTGCATCCATATCACAGGTAAGCATTTGAACTAGGTTTTCCATTTTCACATTCAAGGAAGCAGGCAGACTGCTTTTCAGCTAAGGGTTGAAATCAGCCTTTTCACACATTGTTTTCCTGTCTTTAAAGCATGCATACAAAGGGAGAGCAAGATGTCACTCGGTACTAACCACACCTGCATTAGCTCTGTCTCACATGCAAATTGTGTCTTGAATCAGTTAGAAATCCTAACTCCTAACTATCCCAGGGGGTTTGTTTCTTTCCCCACAGAACTGTTGCAGCATTCTTCTGCTGGAGTGAGTAGTACTGGCCATTATGAGCAACGCCCGTAGTGCAGGGATGGCCAACCAGTTAGAGATGAAGAGCCACTCTATCTAGCCATGGATAGAGTGCAAAGAGCCATGTATTATATATTTATCTGTATATATCTAGAGAGAGAGAACACAAAATGGATTGACAAAAATAACATTATAGGACATTTCGGACAAAAACCAAGAAAAAAATTTCTAGTCACTTAAAAAATTCACGACCAGTCCATAGATCTTCAGAGAACTTGACAAGGAACAAACATGAAATTAAAAAAAAAAAAAAACTTTAAAAATACACACAAAAAAGCATCCCCACTATGTATTTTAAATTTAACACTGCTTCCCTATTCTGTCCTGTGAGTTTTTTTAAATTAAATTGAACTGAGAAGTAAATTAGCACAATTTGAATTGCCTGTTTCACTCCAGCTTGTTGATCTCTGGTATGGCTTCCTCATTTCTTTTACTTATGAAGATTATGGCTTTTTTATAGTTCTAAAAATTCAGGTCTGTCCCAGACTACAAATAGGAGAGGTTCAAAAACAATAAGGGAGAGACTCAGATCTCAGAATAATTGCTTTAGCCTGGCAAACAATAGCCTTTGAATTTTCATTAAAGAAACAGTGTAAACCACGTATATGCTGATTTTTTTTTGCCCTGGAATTTAAATATGACATGTTGGCTGCCTTATTCTGCATCCATGAAGACTTTGTGTTTAAGGTGCCTTAGCACCCCCGCTCTAACCCAATGTCCTCCCCCTGCCCCAGAGACAAGCATTCCCAGCCCCCCACTCTAACCCAATTCCCTTCCTCTCCCCCAGAGCCAGTATCCCCAGCCCTCCTGCTCTAACCCAATACCTCCTCCCTCTCCCAGAGCCAGGCACTCCCAGCCTCCCTGCTTTAACCCAATGCATCTCCCCTCTCCCAGATTCAGGCACCCCCTGCTCTAACCCAATCCGTCTTCCCTCCCCTCCCCCAGAGCCAGGTACCCCAACCCCACCCCCCCCACTCTAACCTAATGCCTGGGTCTCACCAGAGCTGCTGCCACATGCTTCTCCCTCCAGACGCTGGAGCGCATGTGCAGAGTGGCCGGTCATGAGCAATCTGGGCACGTGGCTCAGAACTAGCAAGAGCCACACTTCTTTGAGCAAAGAGCTGCATTCGGCTCGAGAGTCGTGGGTTGGCCACCCCTGGCCTAGTGTGTCTTCTTCACATGACACAATTGCAAATCAAACAGCTAACATAACTTGGTCCGTAAAGGCAGCTTTATCAGGTAGGATAAAAAGCTGCCTCCACAGCTCACCGCTGGTTGTAGGTGGCTTTAGAGTGTGACTACAGCTCATGGATCCTTCAGATGAAGCAGGAAGTGAAGGTTGCCCAAGGGAAACGAAGGGTATATCTGCACTACGCAGCCTCCATCAACAAGGCTGTGTTGACACAGCCCTCTCAGTAAAACCCAGCGTGTACGAATGCTGTTTGTCAGCACTGGTGTTGGCAAAATACTTCACACTCCCAAAAGAGGTGGGGGCCAAGGGCAGTCAGTCCTCAGCACTGCCCAGGCCACAGCACTGCTTCCCCCCAGCTGTGTGCCCCGACTGAGAAGGGGAAAGACATTCCCCACATTCCTCTTGCACACCAGAGCCTAGGAGGACCTGGGCTAGTAGATTTTGTGTGCTCCAGCCTCATAGGGAGCTGGTGGGGAGAGGAGCTGGAGCACCAGCACAGGCTCCCCAATGCTGGGGAGAGCCCTGAGACTCAGGGGCCAGATCCAGGGAAGTCAGGGGACACATCTGGCTCCTGGGCCTTAGGCTCCCCACCCCAACCTATGAGAATGGGGGAACATAAATACTGCCAGCCTGTGAGGGTAGGCCATAACTACCAACCAGACCTGACTTGGAAGCAGGAAGGACACAGGTTGGTCAAATACTCAAGGCAGGATTGACCTGAACAAGCGGAGATGGGAGCTCTTTTGCTGAGCTCAAAACAGAGGTAAAGAAAGGACCAACTGGAAATTTCCAAGGTAACAGTTAAGTTGTGGGCTGGCCATAGTGGGAGAGGAATCCAGATACTACAGGAATGAGGACTTGATGCTGCAGTTATCCAGTTTCTGGGCTGCGTATGAGCACAGCTGAGCCATAGCAGGGCCACCTGATTGACCACTGTGTTTGACTTGCTGAGGAAGTTAGCAAACCTGCTCTGAAATCTTAACAGCAATAACCAATCTCTGGCCACTCAATGCTCTTGCCTGCAAGCTACAATCTTGGCAGTGCTTGCTCTGTTCCTAGCCTTGCTTTTGGCCTGATTCAGTCTTGTTATCAGCCATGCTACCATCCTGGCCACCATGTTTAACTCCTGATTTTCTGTGTGATTGTGAGTAGTGCTGAGAGCATTCCTGTGACCGTGGGCTCTGGCTTTTGGTTCCTGACTCTGGCTCTGATCTTCAGCATTGTTCTTGGCCTGACTGACTCTGCTTCACCTACCTGGCAGTGGCTGGTCACCCACATGCTGGTTCATGATTCATGCTAGTGCTGCCCTCAGGGACCCAAAATCCTTAAGCATGTCAGGAGCTCTGCTTATTTCATGTTAGGGAGTTGTTTACCTGAAGAAGAATTCAGACTTCTCTTGTAGATAGAAGGGGAAAAAAAGCACACAATGAACATCAACAGTAGTCACTTCATGAACTTGCAGAATGATGTGCTAGACTAAACCTAAGCAGCTTTTCCCACATACAGCCCTTGGATGAAAGAGAAGTAGATTTCAAAGGATTTGTAATACAGGCACAATAAAGTTTAACATCTTTATTATATTTTATAGATTAAATATATCTTCAGTAGAGTTTTGTTTCTAAAACACACAAAAGGGAAAAAATACATTCTTCATGTACATATGAATACTGACCATGTAGGAGGGACCACAGACAGTGCAAAGTCTTCACACAGATGCAGAGACATCACTACCTTGGATGATTATCGTTAACTTTTCTACAGTCTAATTAGAGCAAATTAACTCTTCTTTGCTGCTTCAAAGAGAACGTCAAACCCTTCACTTTGATTATTTTAGGTGGCATGTTAAGTGTTTTTAAACTCACTATCAAATCCTTGCATTGCACAAAAATTCCCGTACTTCCCAGCTTTACCTCTGAGACTAAAACATTCATAACCAGAGTGGGATGTTCATTTATGATGGAAGCGAACTCCAAGAAAACCACTGAAAAAATATACATCCCAGGACAGAGAGAGGGAGGGGAGGAACTAACTGGATTTGTTGATTGTTGCAGGATCCAGTAAAATGTGTACATGCGCGTAAGAGACTGCAGACAGTTATGCATGATTGAACAGTTCCTATCATTAGACTGGAAAAAGGGCATTGGGATATGATGAGTATCATTTTCCCCAGGCTAATCCGCCTCGTCTCTCAGTATGGGATATCATTCTGGTAGTACTGGATCATGTCATATGTCCTACTCCTACAAAAAAAAAAAAAAAAAAAAGAATTATGGGTGAATGAGAGGTGCTATAGAAATGCATCAGCAGATCAAATGCAACAGTGAAATCCCAAAGAAATGCAAGGTACATAGATGATAACTTCTAATCAAACTTAGACTTCCACTCTGAAGGCACTGTGAAAGCAGAGTTATGAGTAGCACACAACTGTCTGCTCCAGTTTACACTAGAAGAACTCATTTGGCTCTGACACCAGTGAGCTGAGAGTACACAGAAAAACCCTTCAATAATTTCATTATTAAAATGACAGGACTTTTGTTTAAAAACAAAATCTTACTATTTCCCTTTCCAGTTCTTAATCCCAAGTGGAAACTATGCCATTACATTACAGCTGGGCATGTTAGTGACTACAGGGCTAATGTGAAAGAGAAACTTCGTCACTGACACTAGGACTGGTGCAGCAAAAGCAGCAGTATCGAGAGACTGACTTACAACATGGTACGGGTTACATCCTTAGTAACTGGTCTAAGTATGGTTCTAACTAGCCCTCCACTATTGCTAGGCTAAAGAAAATAACTTCTTTAAACTTTACTAAGGCAAGAAAAAAGTAACAAAGTCTGCAGTTGTTTTATTCTTTTATACAATAGCAACAAGCAGACTTTCAGTGCTTAGATTTGCAGGAGGTACCTTAGGCAGATTAGATACTCAACTCTCCTGTGTAGGGGAAAGAAATACACAGGTCATGAAATAGTATTGAGAGTATCGCACAGGGGCAATGTCACATAAAAATGTAAGTAACTTAAAATAGAACAGGAACGATAAGGGAAACAGAAATAACCAGAGTAGCAAACCTAAATGTTACTTTTCTGTTTGTGACACAGAATATCAAATCAGATTCATCTATCTTGTGCCACAGTAGAAGGAACCAAGGATGAGTAAATGACAATATCAGCTTTACAATAGGAGCTACCCCTAATATTTAAAATATATGTTTTGCATTGAAATTATTTTTTTCTTTAAATCTTTCATAGGACACAGTAAAACTATTCATGAACAGTTACCCGGGGTAATCCGTTAACAAAAGTATTTTTGGGGGCTCTTTGTGAATACCACATCCCAAGAGAAGGATGTCCACTTGAGCTGGCTTAGGTGAGCCACGTGTCAAAATATTGTTTTTGTTCCTCAAGGTTCTGTTCTCTTTCTGAGTCAGTGTAACACTATGCATTGAGCAGTTCTGGATAAATCTCTGTAACATTTCCATATAACCGTGTATCATTCTCACATAAATTTGTATTAAGAGAAACTTTGTAAGTTCTTATATATATATATATATATCTTTTATATCTTGTCTTTTTATATATATCTTTGTGTTAACCCCTGTATTAAGAGAAACCTTGTATCCAGTCTTTTCCATAGAAACTTTGCATCAAGCCCTTTATGTTATAGGCCTTAGGAATAGTTAAGGTAAAGAAAAATGTCATTTTGCTAGGAGTAGAATAGATCTCTCCCCTTTCATTGATTGTCCTGTTGAAATGAATGAGGTGTGAATGGAGAAGGCATGAAAGGTGAGCACCTCCAGTAGCAGTTGCAAGGGTGGAGAGGGGCTGGGACCCAGATCCAAGGACAATAAGACTTGTGAAGTAAGCTCACTGAAGAGAAGATTGGACATATAGATGGTCTTGGGAGTCAAGCAGCAAGTGCTTGCCTTTGGAAGGACCCTCTTTGAAGCAGCATTAAAAAAGGAGCTACAAATATCTCACTGCATATGTAGGTGATGACTAACTGGCTGCATGAGAGGGATAAATATGAGGCATCTTGCAGGGGAACCCCGGATTTTCATCTTATCAACATCGGAGCATCAATCTGGACCAGCAGAAGCGCAGCTCCACCCCTCCTCCATCTAACTCACCTGGGCAGTGCAGTAAGGGGGAACAACTATTGGTAGCAACAGGATGGAGTATGCTTTTGTGTGTGTGTGCGTGTGATATAATAAAGTATTGATTGATCTATCTATGCTCAATAAATGCGGCATGTTGCCTTATCCCCCTGAAAAAGATCCCGTGTGCTTCTTTAAAGCATAACACAGTTAAGATGACTAATGCATCAACATGATTCACAGGCATGAAGTCTTTTTGGAAAAGCAGGAACTCTTATCATGGAGTAATAATTTAGCACTTACATAATTCTTTACATCTTCAAATTGCTGTACCAATAGCAGGTACCACTCTCCCTGTTTTACAGAGATTAAGTGACTGGGCAAAGCAACACAGCAAATTGGTTACAAAGATTATTTTAAATACCAGCACTACTGTCTCTAACCCTCATGCTCAGTCCACTAGGCTGTACAGGCTGCTTCCTCTGCATATACACTCTCATCTTTCTAAAAGGCAACAACCCTGAAGGACATGACAGCTCTTCTTTGGGAAAAGTAGGCAGCCTGATGCCCTGTTGGGAAAAGTAGGCAGTCCAGTTGCCACCGAATACCATTCTTTGGCAATGTGATCCTTGCATAAATCAAAAAGGATT
Source organism: Rafetus swinhoei (assembly GCA_019425775.1). Classification (NCBI taxonomy): domain Eukaryota; kingdom Metazoa; phylum Chordata; order Testudines; family Trionychidae; genus Rafetus; species Rafetus swinhoei. Next base: position 13,152,534 of record CM033425.1, on the reverse strand, counting down.
CCCATCCCTTAAACAGCATTGCATAATTAGCGAGCTGCAATATTAGGTGCTTGGCTGCCTTGTGAAGCCATTAGGCATAAATCACTGCTGGAAGCCAAATGCTGAACTTGAGTGGGTTACAGCGTGCCACAGTGCAGAAAATTCTGTATTTCTTTACACTAGCCAACAGGAACTGCTGCTGTACCAGCCTGAACTTAGTACTGCCTTTGTCCCACAAAAGGAAATATATGGTAAAGCATTACATGGTCAGAAGCTAGGGCTATTATCCTGCATTATGATGAAATCAATATAACTACCAAGCTTTATGTCACCTATGGTTCAATAGTTCAACACAATCTTTAACCTCTGCCAAGACTAACCAAGTAGTGTCCAGGCCCAGAGAGGAGATAGGGGAGAAGACAGACAGAGAAGATGGCAGACCTGTTACTGAGGAAGCAGCTCTGAATGATCTTGATGATGAAGTTTGCCGCCTCCCGCTCTGTCATGTTGGGGCTGAACCGATGCCTGTATGGGGGAAAAAACACACATTAGCTGGTTCTTACAATGGGTGGGGGGAGAGGACGGAGACACAATTGGGTATTACAGTAGACTTCCGATAATCCGGAACCTATGGGACCTAGGTGGTGCCGGATTATCAGATATGCCGGACTATCAGGAGGTACTATAGAATGGTTATATATATACTGTATACATTATATACTGTATATAAAGTGTTCTTAACCCTTTTTATTGTACATACTGTATACAGTATACTGTAATGTTTTAGTTTTTAAGCCTTTTTACCCTTTTGCTCAGTTCAGCTGCTGCCACTGTTACCTTGTGACTCATTTTTTGCCGAAGCTCACTCACTAGGCTCTTGCCATTTTGATGCCGGACTATCAGGAGTGCCGGACTATTGGAGTTTTACTGTAGTTCCTTACAGCTTTTTGTTAGAGATAAAAACTGCTCCCCCAGTAAAAAAGTTTGGCCAGGCCGCTTTTGCTGTAGTGGGCTGCAGTACTCCTTGGGAGAAACCGGCCGCACCCTTCCTGCATACCATTGCCTTTAGAAAAAGGGAAGATGTGAAAAGGGGAAAATAGCCTCAGACTCTCCCACCGTCACCTTGGCGTGAGAACTGCGGGGCTTACCTGGTCGCATGAAACCTGCACAGTTTCGGCCCAACCCCTGGGACACAGAGCCCCCACTTGGTGACCATTGGGGCCATATATGGTAATATGTAAGCGCGGGAAAGCGATGTGCAGATTTGGGGATAAATACCCATCGCACATTTCGCTCTAGGAGGTCTTCGCAACACACATACCACCGTGCGTGTGCCTTCCCGCATACTTCAAAGCACTGCCGGCCTGATCAACCGACCAGCCACCTCCCCCGACTCTCAGGCGTAACCAAGGCCTTCGCAACCGAACCGATATCTTTGTAATGTTCCGTGTGCTGTGTAAGTTGGTATGTATGATTTGATTCTCTTTGTTGTATAAGCTTAGTGTTGTAGTTTTTGGTAGTACATAGATTTTATGGTTATTATTGTTATTAATTAGTGTAGCTGGATATTTTTAGAATAGAGACTATTCCCCTTGCCATTCCCATCTTTATATCTCTGACACATTTAACTAGAAATCGTGGAATAAATATAATAAATACTGTAAATTCATTATTAACACAGTCTATTAAAAATCTTAGAATAAATACTATAAATTCATCACTGTCATAAATAAATATCCTTTATTTGCTAAAACTGTCCACCTGGTTCTGTCCTTCCCCCCTTGGGTATGCATCATCGGACCTGTGGTTCTCGCGACACTTTTCTCCTGTAGTCATATTAGCAATCCAGTGTATTCTACAGACACTGACACGTGAAGAATTACTAGAGTGTTGGCACTCATAAGAGAAAAGATGGAGACTGTAAAACTGTGGACTCTAGGAAGAGGCTAGATCTAAACGAACTCCTATTCTCTTTCAGCTCCTGCCTTCAAATGCCTACATTTTGGGGACAGCATAAGGTGGAGCTCAAATGGTCCCCTCCCCCACTACATGGACTGAATGAATTAATGACTGTAGGAAATGGTGACTGCAGAATTAATGCAAGAGTCAGAAGGTTGTGGGTTTGGTTTAAATGCCACATTAGGAGCTGGACCTGCCCCAACCACTAATGTTGCAATATAGTATTAGGGGAATGCTGTACGGTAAGAATGACACATTTAGATCCTTGGTGCCTGTCTGGTGAATGTTAAAGATCTCAATGGCATTTGAGAAGCATGGACAACATTCCCCTCCTCTATTGTTACATATTTGCTAATGCTGAGCAGCAGAGGCACTGCCTTTCTGGTTTCCATGCGGATCCTCAACCCCTCACACTGCCCCAGGCCCTGCTGCCATTCAACACCTTCCCACAATGACTTACCGCCATCCTGCCTCTTCTCACCCCATCCCCAAGCACATCTCACTCTTGCTCTGCCTCTTCCTGCCCTGCTTCTCCTCAAAACTCCTTGGCCTCCTACACACTGTTGAACAGATGATCACTGGCAGGCAGGAGGGGCTGATTCACTGGGCCACCGGTGGTTACTGAGTGCACATTTTTTCCGTGTGGGTGCTCCAGCCCTGGACTCAGCACCTATGCCGAGCAGTTAATAGATACTTGTTTACCTGCACAGTCACAGCACTGGTTGAATTTAACTCATTTTGTGTCCAGTGCTTTAAAATTTCTATTGTTTGAGAGATCAAATTATCCTTTTTCAAAACAGTTATTAGGCCATATTTGGCTAGCGTAAAACTACACTACTGCTAAGTTAAAGCAAACTATAGAGACAATGCTCCTATGGTAAAAAAATAACAGAAGGGTTAATAGATATCTGCATGACTTACTTTAACAGCTTGATTGTCTGCCCTCGGAAACAGGGGAGCCCTGTATCCAACATCAAGGTGACCAAAGAGACCACAGCGTCCATGTAGGGTCTAGAGAGAGACAGGCAGCACAAGGCAATTAGAGTTCTCAAACTTTTCTTGCTATTGCTGGGTACAGAGCACAAGTGGAGAAATTCAGCTGGGAACTGGATCACACCTTTTACTGTAATTAAATCTACACAGTATAATCCTCTTATGTTTGCTGACGGAGCTATACTGCTGTTCACAGTCTGTCACCCTAATTAAATTACTCGGACAAAGGCAATTTCGTTTTCCAGTGTTTGACAGCTAAATAAAGTGAATGGTGTGGGATGGACAACAACCTTGGGGAGAATGGTACTAAACTGTATTTAGATAAAGTAACATTCTTTTGGCAATAGTAAAAATGTGTAATCAGCAGGCATCCAATAACACCCTGTTCCTCAGCCACAGCATGGGACATTCATTAGTGTGGTACCATTTCCTAACCTCTCTGTGTAGCCCTCTATTACTATACCATTACTTCCTCCCACCATACACTATGTGTATACGCCCAACAGTCGGACAATATTTAAGCTGATTCGTGGTGTTCAAGCTCTGGGAAGGAGGGGGAAGAGCTGGGACAGGGAGTGAATCAGCAGATTCATGGTGCTCTGAAAGTGCTGGGAGGCGGGGGAGGAGAGGCTTGTGCGGGAAGGGGGACAGCTGGGGGTCCAGAGGCCTCAGGTAGAGAGAGCCCCAGTGGGTTGCCTGTGGCCTGTTGCCTGTGGTTTTAGATCATATCCATTGTCTGCTGAACACAAGACAATTCCTTATGGTAAGGGCAGAGCTTTCACAGTTCTTCATAATTCAAAGCAAGATCTCAGATTCCGGAGTCCTGTCTATTATCTGCGGGAGGTTCTCACAGTTTGGGGGGAGCAATGATTCCATTTGCACAGTATGCAGCTTTCAGATAAGCAAGAGATTGAAACTCACTAATCATTAAAGCGACTGGGACTTTTCAGTTTAGAAAAGAGGAGACTGAGGGGGGATATGATAGAGGTATATAAAATCATGAGTGGTGTGGAGAGGGCCGATAAAGAAAAGTTATTTATTAGTTCCTAAATAGAAGAACTAGAGGCCACCAAATGAAATTAATGGTAGCAGGTTTAAAACTAATAAAAGAAAGTTCTTTTCACACAGCGTGTAGTCAGCCTGTGGAACTGCTTGCCAGAGGAGGCTGTGAAGGCTAGGACTATAATAGAGTTTAAAGAGAAGCTAGATAATTTCATGGAGGTTAGGTCCATAAAAGGCTATTAGCCAGGGGATAAAATGGTGTCCTTGGCCTCTGTTTGTCAGAGGCTGGAGAAGGATGGCAGGAGACAAATCGCTTGATCATTGTCTTCGGTCCACTCTCTCTGGGGCACCTGGTGCTGGCCACTGTCGGCAGACAGGATACTGGGCTAGATGGACCTTTGGTCTGACCCAGTATGGCCGTTCTTATGTTCTTAAGCAATAAAAAAAAAGTTAATCTCCTAAATATCCATTATTAGATATGGAAGCACCCTTGGCTGTGAGCAAATGAGGAGAGATGCAAAGCATTCTCACCTGACTGCTAGGTACCCCCTGACACACATCTCCATGAACCACTTGAAAGGAGTAGCTTCCATTTTTCCTCCCATTATCATCACCATCTCATCGGTCAGCTTGATGTCTGGCTCCCAGCCCAGATTTCCACCAGGTGAGCTTTCAAACATGAAACCAAAATCTGCACACACACACACAAACATATAATTAAGCAGTGAATGCATTATAGTAATTAATAGGGCACTGATCACTGTAACGCTTAATTACAACAAAGGGAGACCAGGAATCCATGTGAAGGTTTGAGTGGATATGTAGTCATCTGGCTCATCATGGCTTACTCTCTAAGAAAGGCCTGCCATCTTCTGTATGAGCTGGAGGTTCTCTGTGGTTTCAAGCCTTATGTAGAATATATGACAATAGCTTAGTTAGTGCTGACAAACTGTGTCCCTTTCATTAGCCATATGTGACACAAAACTGACCATTCCTCTCCCATGCAGACCTCTAATCTCTTTCATCACTTTGTAAACTCCAGACTAGTCTAAGTAATGCACGCCTCTTAGGGCTACTGCCAAAGCCTCCCAGAATCTCCAATTAGTGCAAAATTCTGTTCAAGGATTCTGCTTATGCTAGAAATACTTTTTGTCCTTCCTGCTACTGTCCCCAAAGAATGACATAAAAATCCATGGTTTCTCTGCCCATGAGGATATCTATCGTGGTGCTGTTCCAAACTGACTCCACTACCAGAGGGTAACAGTTGAAATGGGTAACAGAGGTGGTCCCAATAACTCACATTATGATCATCATGGAATCACAGAATACTAGAACTGGAAGAAATCTTGAAAGGTCATCAAGTCCGGTCTCCTGCACTTATGGCAGGACCATGCACCATCTAGACCATCCCTGACAGATGTTTGTCCAACCTGCTCCTAAAAATCTCCTATCATGGAGATTCCACAACCTTCCTAGGGCATTTATTCCAATGCTTAGACATCCTGATGGTGGTTTTTATAACATCCAACCTAACCCCCCTTTGCTACAATTTATGCCCATTGCTTCTTGTCCTATCAGAGGTTAAGGAGAATAATTTTTCTCCCTTCTCCTTTTAACAACTTTTATGTGCTTCAAAGCTGTTATGTCCCCTCTTTATGTATTGTACACATTCCTACTGCTCTCCTCTGATGTAGGTTTGCAGAGGAATTTGGAGTGAATGAATACAAAAATAAAGGTGAAATTTAATATGAGGTGCTTTACAATTTAGTAAGTAAGCTTCTCACTGAAACATTAGTGGTGTTCCATAAACACAAATTCTGTACAGAGATTACACAGCCTTGAGAGATGGTTATGTAAACTTACCAGCTAGTTCACTCACAGTGTGATGAAAGAAATCAAATGTTACTTCACTAGCATATCTAAAATTAAATAACCAAAGTAGTACTTGCACAAGGCTGGTAAAAATTTGGAAAGCTGGATGACAAAGCAGCACACAATCATCCATACTGTACTAAAATGCACTTTTCACACACCAAAAACTCTTCCTGTTCTTTTCATAATCATGAAATCACTGAATGGAGAATGACTTCAAAAGAAGGAGAACTAGCTTTTTCATTTTTTAAAAACAGTATCTTTCGGCAGAATGAGAAGACAGAGATATACGGAAGGCCAAGGGGACAAAACTGACCGATATGAATGATGTGCCCCTTTTTGTCCAGCATTATGTTGCCATTGTGTCGGTCTTTAATCTGGAGCAGAAACAGCAGGAGGCTATAGGCAGCCATGCTACGGATGAAATTATATCGAGCCTGCATAAATGAGAAATGAGAACAAATTCTGAAAAGCAGAGCTAGTGTGCTACATCATCCCCAGAGCAGATGTACTCTCATGGTTACACTACTTTAAATGAATGGCATTCTCTAGTGCTGCAACAGCTTCTATGCAAAGCCTGCTCACAGTGAGAAATAGATTATCCAACAGTATTATAATACTTATACAATAAAGTATCACAGTATTTTCTATAGCCAGGATGCTTGTCAAGTCAATATTTTGCTATATCTGATCAGTTGGTATGTTACCTTTTGAAAAGCAAGGGTTGACTCATCTCCATATTGTCTTGTAAAGTAATCATACATTCCAAAGTCTGTCTGCCTGCCCAGCTGGTCACGGGAGGTGCAGTCAGGAATGCATTCAATAACACCACACTGAAGAGAAAGACAAATAAGACTGCAAAGCACATTCCCAACATACATTTCTCATGGATGGTGGCAGCTATACAGATCTCATGGGACAGATCTATGGTTAAACATTTACGGAACACTGTCTATATATTTTCCATTTATTCATAAAAAAATGTTCTGAACTTTCTACCTTTCCTGTAACTAACTGGTGAAAGCGATTCATGACTGCTTCCCAGAGGTACTTCTGCTTGGTGCCTTCTACTCACACAACAATTTCACAGACAGCATGAGCTCAGTCAGAAGCTTGGGGGAAGATGATCTGGAGACAAATGCTCTGGAAGAATATGGGCTACAGGACACATGCCTCTTAACAGTGCTTAATTCTGTTCTACAGTCTGAATATTTAATAGTCCACTTACCCCTGGGGCTGTGGCCACCACTCTATAGGGGAACACAAACAGGTCCAGGCCTACCAGCTGAAATATATTCTTGAAGAGATCAATGATTTGTAAAGCTAACATGTCCTGTTCAACAACAAAAGAGTGCATAAGTATTAGAAAAGCCATTAACAAGATCCAGCTGGTTATGAAAGTGATCTGAAGAACAAAGCAAATAAGCACCACATAGAAAGTTAACAAATATGTACTTAGTCCTGTACTCAATGTATCTGTAGAGGAAAAACAGATGGAAAATGCAATTTGGGTAGGCAGGAAGTCCCTGTACACAGATGTCATTCAGATAAGGCGTTAACACTGAAAACTTATCTACTTGTTTCTAATGGACATTAAAATACCTGGCATTCCTCAAGTAGGAGTAACTCCAACATAGCAGCCGATATTCCCTCTCTCAGTAGAAGAGACAAGTTTGAATACATAACACACATCCCTTCAGAAGTCACTGTTATGCTACCACTATCTGAACTTTTTTTATAAATAAAGTTTGCTGTTTGAACTATAAGACTTGGTATTTTTGGCACTGTGTAAAGCTGTGTCTTGAAAATATGAGGTTTTCTTTCCACCTGTTTTCCAGGATGGCATAATGTAGTTCTCCCTCTTTACGATGTTTTTGTAATAAACTAAACATTGAGTCTAAGAGCTTCACAGAACGGTTTGTTCAATTGTGATTCTCACTCCCTATTAAAACACAACCGATATCAATCAATTTTTGATTACTACAGAAACTTTGTACCTGTCTGCAGTCATCACCCACTTTAAAGATAGCTGCCTGCCAACAGATCTTCTTACTGTCAACCCCTTCCTCTCCACTTTCATCTATGGAGTCAGAGCGACAGCGAAGACCTGCAAATAGAGCACAAAGCAAAACTTGAACATGGAGCTTAATTAGCAGCCTTGAATAAATGACAGTATTGGAAACTTAGTACTTCATTTGTCTGCCAGAGATTTTCTGTGCTGCAAGCTGAACTGCACTGAGTAACACTGAATTCCTGAAGATATAGCATTTCCTGAAGTACTGGTGGAATTTATACATATAAATTATATTCTCAAACAGCCCTCATGGTCTGCCAGAGATGTGCATTTACAAGTTAAGCCTAGAAGTTAAATATCCTTCTGAAATGTATTATTTAAAGAACTGTACGGCCACGTTAACTAGAGTTTTTTTGTTTTCTAAACTGCCCAAAATCATTTAATTAACATGCTGGACTAAAAGTTATGGACAAAATTTCTTTAGTACACAAATATCTACAAAACCAGCAAGTTTGCCTCTTGCAACTCAAATTACAAGCTTATTTTCCCCTTCCCCCTCACAATTTACAGAATTCAGTTTCTGAACCACTGTGTATTATGTTAAAATTTGAGTTATACAATCTACATAAAGTATGAAATTCCAATGAATCACAGACTGTTAACTAGTAATATGAATGATTAAGAACTATAATACTGACCTTCTTTTTCAAGTTCACTGACTCCACACCATTTCACTTTAAACTTGGCCAAGTATGGTGCTTTTGCTGCACTGTAAGTACACATACACAAAGAGGTTGAGTTTGATGTATTCAACCAACAATAAGTCCTAGAAAAGACCTAAATATAGTAACCAAGATTATCTGCATATGGAAAAGACAATGGAGGTGAGACAATATATTTTACTAGACCAACTTCTGTTGGTTGTAGGTACAAGAATTAGAGCTACTCCTGACACTCTGCTCCTTTCCCAAGCCAGAACCCTGTGTAGTTCAAAAGCTTGTACCTTCCACCAGCAAAACTTGGTCCAGTAAAATATATTACTTCACCTACCTTATCTCTTTCATATCTTGGGACCCACCAAAGCTACAACTCTGCAAATTACCTTTGCATAGGAGTTCCAGACTTGTAGTCAATATCCAAAACAATTGCTTCAGGATTGCTGGGCAAGTAACAGCCTACAAAAGGAGAGAAGATAATTCACCAGCTAGCAATACAGAGTAAAGTTCTAGGAGTCTGAGCATACATTGATTCATGTAATTTAAAAATCTATATTGAAGTTAGAAATGGACATATTACTGTCTACCACAGTAGTTTACACCATACGATAGTTTACAGCAGGGCTACTCAACACGCGGCCCATGGGCCACATGCGGCCCGCAGACCATTTCTTTGCAGCCCACGGTGCCATTTGGGTTTATGTGAGGCTCAACACGTGGCCCACGGATGGGATCCTTTGAACACGGCCTCCACTGGGAACACACTCCACAACAATGAGTCAATATAATGGTCTTCTGTTGATATGTGTTTTAGTAGTAGTAGTAGTAGTAGTAGTAGCATAGAACATAACGGCCATACTGGGTCAGACCAAAGGTCCATCCAGCCCAGTACCCTGTCTTCTGACAGTGGCCAATGCCAGGTGCCCCAGAGAGAATGAACAAAACAGGTAATCTCCAAGTGATCCCTCCCCTCTCACACATTCACAGCTTCTGACAAACGGGCTAGAGACATATTCCTACCCATCCTGACTAATAAGCATTGATGGACCTGTCCTCTATGAATTTATCTAGTTCTTTTTTGAACCCTACCTAACCTGACCATCATCTACTAAAAACTAAAGCTAAAGGTACAAAGCTAAAGGTTTTCTTAACCTCGCTCTTCAGTTGCGCTGTTCCCTTCATGCCTGTCCTTGATGCTCTTTGGGACTAGGCTCTTCATTAGGGATGTAAGCAACTAGTTGAGTAGCTGACCAGCCAATAAGCATAGGCTTATCAGGTAGCTGAGTCACTACTCGACTAGATGCTTCTTCCTCCCCCGCTGCCTCTGTATCAGTGGAAGCAAAGGTGGGGGAGCAGGAGCCAGTGCTAAGAGGAGCCGGCTTAAAAGCAGAAAAAAGCAGAGCCACTCTTACTACATTTAAAAGACAGAGCCGCAGCATTTGGGACTGGGCGTGAGCTGGGACTCAGCTGTCCTGGCTTGTGCCCAGTCCCAGACTGCTGCACCTTTGCCTTTTAAATGTAGTAAGAGCCATCAGAATCTGATGGCTCTTACTACATTTAAAAGGCAGAGTCACAGCAAACCACCTTATGGACTAATCAAGTAGTCAATGGAAATTCCATCGATTACTCGATTAGCTTACTAACCACTATTTAACAGCCCTACTCTTCATATCTAGACTGTAACATGCCATGAACACTTTTAGTGCTATACCAATATTTGTGCTGCCATGTTTATACTTAGCTTGACAAGGAACAACAATGGCAATAAGTCAATTCTTAGCCCAAGGCAGTAAAAATATTAGACCAACTGTTACAAAATTCCCATGATTCTCTCCTACAATGTATAGTATTCATGCTAAATGCAAAAGGAACATACAATATGATTAGACCACTTCTTACCAGGCTGCACTTTCACTTCAGACAGAGCAGACAAACAAGCTTTCTTTCTTTCATCTCCTTTAGGGAATGGCCTGGGAAGAAAGACAATTTATTTCACTTCCTGATGCTGTGTCACATTTAAACAAAATAAATATTACTTCTTGGAATAACAGCAATTTCTTACTGAACTGCTGCTGCAGCTCCATATGCTCTAATTCAGTATAGATTCTGAACCTTTTCCTATACTAATTATAAAGATTCAAGTCTTTGCCTTTTTAAAAACTCTTTCCTGACCTCTGTGCAGAATACTGGATAGGAAATGTAGGCACATAGTGTGTAGTAGCTGGCAACAAGCCTATTTCCTGTTTCTACCCAGTTGAAAGGCCATCTGGAATATAATTTGATTTTCCAAGTGTGTGGGGGCAGGTGAAACTAGCAATCTGGTGGCAAATGCGTTACATGTTGTCCAAGAAAGATATAAAACAGATCCTTAAATGGCTGAGCTATATGTCCATAATACATGACCACAGGAGGAACAGCTTCTTATATTCAGAGGTTCCATGTCCTCTTCAGAAATGACCAGGAAATCTTTGGATTCAAAGCACTCTCAAAGGCCAGCAGCCCTTCTCAGTGCTTGTCATTTACATTGTGCCAATGCGTGTGCAATTATTTATTAATGGGCTTTCATTGCAATCACAGAAAAAAGCTCTAGAGAACAACTGACCATGATTAATGTGAAGCTGCCCAGGCCCAGCAAAGGGAAGGGGGCATTTGGGATGTCAGTGGGACACTCAAGACTCTGAGCTGTCTGCCCTGGGTCCCAGCCAGTCTATTGCTGGCCCTGCTTTGTGGACCATCTGAAAGCAGTTCACAACCTCTGGACCCTGTCAAGAACTGATGGTGTAAAGGTTAGGGTCTGCCACAAGGTTTTCAGTGGCTCTAGCAGGGCTTCATGGATGGCTGAGGCAACCTTCCCCAAAGCAGGCATCTAAAATATCATAGAGCTTGTGTGGGTTTTCCTTATAAAAGGACCGCATGCACTACTAGGGAAGTAACTACCCTCTTCCTGAGATCCTGGAAGATCTTACAGTCCTCTGGCAGGGAGACATTGACTCTGTTTCATCTGGAGATGTTGACAAAATATTGAAGGCACATCCAGAGGTTCCTCTATTATGTCTCTTTCCTCTATAGGGTCTAGTACTGCAGGTAGAGGGACACTAGCAATATCTTGAGGAGAGGTTTCTTGAAGTGGGGGGAGGAAGAGGATTCCTTCTACAGTGTAACTGTGATGAAGGTCAAGAATCCCTCAGAGCAGACCAAGACCAGTAAGACCATGGAGGGGACTCATTATTCGAGTCATCCATGGTGGAGGACATGCTAGAGTCTCTTTATAAGAAAACCAGACCTGGTTCTTAGGTGCTGTGACCCTGACAAGAGGTCTATAAAGCAATCTAAAAGACCTGGAAGGTGACACAGGCTCCCTTTTAGAGTACAAAGAATAAGTGTAGATTTCTTCAGAATAGGGAAGAATGGTCCCCACTGCGGTTCAAGTTGGTCTGGTTCTGGGTAGCACTTGAGGATCCAATAAAACTGAGGGTTGAGGTAGTTGGGATGCCAACAATGTGATCAATGGGTTGATCAACAGATCAAAATGGGTTGGAGAGACTGTCAGTCTTCAAAGGAGTTGAAGCTATACTGATGATGCTAAGTGCACCAGTAGAGCAGAGGATATCAGCAATACCGATTACACCAAATGGACTGCCTTAGACACCCGAAGTGAAACTGACTGTAGCAAAGGAGAGCCCAGTAGAGGGAGACACCAAAGACCTCTTGCCAACACGAAGGCATGCAGAGCAGGAAATACCAAAACATGTAAGTGTCTGTCTGGTGCTGGTGAGAAACAGGTTAGGTCTTGGAATTATGAAAAAGAACCCAGGAAAGGTCAAGGCACTAGTCTCAACAGCCTCTAAGGGGCTAGAGTCAATGATGCTGCCTCAGAAAGGGTGGTGGTTGTCGAGATTTTAGGGTGGTTTGAATCAGTACCAGAGGACTTACTGGAAGTCTTTCTAAGTGGAGGCCCAGATTTTGAGTGCTTTACAGAGGCTAATGATGAAAGCAAAGAGTGACATTTCTAACCAGACTTGTGCTTTGAATCACAGGCAGCTGGAGGGGTGCTCCTCACGGATTCTGAATCTGCTACATTGCAGTTGGGCTTGATTCTGATGCTGGATGCATTGCCTCTTCCATAAAAGGTGAACTTTGAGGCAGAATGCCCTTGGGGGGGCAGCGCTGGTGGGGAAGAAGGTACATATGGGGCATGTGTCTGTCACCAAGACAAATGAACAATTTTTGTGCCTATCTGCCAGAGAGAAAACAGTCCTCACATTGCATGCTACTTGAAACATGGAATCCATGCTATATAAGAAAAAGTGAAACAGAGACCTGTGAAAACAGATACAAGTTCTCCTGGTTTGAAACTTTCATCTTGAGTATATCACCAACTCAAAGAGAGAAACCCCAGAGCAAATTAACACGTGGCTTTAGGGTTTCTAAGACAGACCCATGTTTCAATGAGAAACTGTATAAGCCTAAATGAATGCCTTTTGCTCTCTTTTCCAGTGTCAGTAAATACTGTATTAATATTTGCAAGGAGAGGTTGACTATTTCTAGTTGACACATAGATTTGTTTAGCATCTTAAAACTGAGCTGTGTGTGGATAATATGCATTTGTGTTTACTAGCTTGAGTTGTTAGAAAGGATGATAATACATGTACTCCAAAGGTTGCGTTAATTTATTTGATTTCATATTAAATAAATATTGTAAGCATTGCTCCTTCTTAACTATCCCTTCTTTTAATATATTTTCTTCTATACCTATGGACTGTTTAAAATATATATTTATATCTAGGTATTTTGTTTGTACTGGTGGTGCACATCCACATACTTCCTCAATATTGGTGTTGCATATAAGAAATTTCAAGCCGCCCCAAAAAAATTCAACCTGCACAAGGATAGAAAATGTTAGAGGGAACGCTGGTTGAGGCTTGTCTATACATGAATTCTTATCAGTATAGTTATACTCATTATAGTTATATTACTGTAACCCCTTATTTCACATTTAGAACATCTCTCTCTGGTTTAGTTTGTCCTCTTTCAAAGTGATAGACGGGCAAAATGTCTGTGTAATTATATTCCTAATTTGTTCACGCAGTTACAATAACTGCAGTGCAAACTAGATAGCTGGAAAAAATTATAAGTTAGTATGTAAATTACCCAATTTGCACATGCAGTCATGGCAAACATCACTGGAACTAAGGCAGGCAGATGCACACTTACAATGATCTAGAAGTCAAGTAACTGAAAGGTGTTCTTTATGGTGTGCAGCTAGGTGATACAGTGGGTGACTGCATCAGCTTCTCACCTCTGGGGATCAGAGTACAGCACTGAGGACAATCAAATCATGCTAGGTCACATCTCAATTCACATTTGTGCCCTTAACAAATCCCTCCCCCCCCACACACGATCCATCACATTATCTGAATTCTTTGCTTCAGAAGTGCCTGGAATGGAGTACAAGATTGAAATGCCTGCAAATGCCTACCTGTTTAAAGCCAGTGCTATTAAGCTAATTACTCACAACTTTTAAAAAATTAAAATGAGTGGGACATTCACTTAGGCACCCACATTTTTGGGAGCAAAGACAGAAACAGTCTCTTTAAAGCCTATCCTGACATATCCAAAAACACATAAAAATTATCTAAAGTCTAGTGACTCTTGCAACAGCTATGCCAGTTGGCTTAATTGTCCTATATTTGCAAATGTTGATGTTAATTAATAATTACCAAGGTTTCATTTTAAAAAGTAAAATCAATTTGTTTTATAAGGAAAACATTCTGCATTGCTTTCTGCTATTTTCTGTCTTACACATTTTAAAATGTGTAAGAAAAGAAGACACTTAGGTTATGAACTCGAGTGCTAAGCCACTATCCTCTGTCAACGTTCAAAAATGTTCCGTTATATACTTTCACTGCACTTCCTTTTTATTCGTTTTTCAAAACTTCAGTGAACAGAAGTTTCACATTCATTAGGAGACAACAATTCTAGTTAGAGATATAACAATCTATCTCCATTAAAGCTGGTCTACTACTCCAGAAACAATGAATTATTACAGCATTTCATGAATAAGACAGAACACTACTATGTATGCAGGATAAAGCTTCTATTTATAGTATAAATAGAAATGCCTTTGTGAAGAAAGAGACATTTTCAGGGAATTTTTACTAAAATATAGTGTTTATAATTTGGTGGAGCACACCTGTAGTTCTTTAAATTCAAAACAAAATGTTTCCAGCAAGTTGTAAGTTGCAGAACATTGTGGAAAACCCTGACATATCTACATACTACAGTGCTGCTTTTCCTGCATGAAGCAAGGTCTGCTAGCTTTCCAGGAGAGTATCTCTAACTCAGGGGTGGGCAAGATATGGCCCGTGGACTGGATCTGGCCTGCCAAACCAGGGGTGTGCTGCACCTAGCGGGGAGCCAGGTGCTGTTTTGAACAGCGAACTACTTCATGCACTCTTCTGTCCCCAGACCCCAACTGGTCTGGGGGTGAGGGAAAGTGCAAGGTCTTCTCCCTGCGCCAAAGGTGCGTGTCTCCTAGAAGGAACCGCCAGCTGTTCAAAATGCTGGTGATTCCCCCCAGACGCTGTGCACTTACTACATGGCAGGGGCAGGAGACTTCACCCACTCCCCCACCCCTAGGCCCTGATCAACCTTGGACAGGGGCGCACATGAAGTCTCCTGTCCCTGCCAGAGGCATGCAGGGCCTAGAGGGAATGCTCTTTTTTGCTTGAGGCCCCGCCCCTTTCGTGGGCAGAGCCGACCTGTGACCACAACCAACATTCATGAAGTGCCCCCCTGCCAAAATTGTTGTCTACCCCTGTTCTAACCTATCCAAATATCCAGTCCACTGAGGCAAGTGACACTAACTAGGTCTGTGTGACTTGTTCTACTGGTGCAAAAGCATCAGTTATTTTAGGGTTTTTATTTCTGTACTTTCCTACTCAACATCATTCCATTAACAGTGAACTCCCCGTGCTTAGAGGTTGAACCCCTCTAGTACAGCACTTTCTAGTCCAGCAACATCTGTGGTCCTGCATGATTTTAGTTAGCTAAATGTCCACTTATTGTGCGCGTGGCCCGGTTACCCAAGGTACCCTCAAGTTTTTGTATCTTACTAGCACAGATCCATAATCTGTTGGGAAAATTTATTTAATTTTTGATACACGAGTACTTTTAAAATAAAATAAAAAGATCACTCTAGGAATCATGGCCTCAGATCTCATCCAAAGCAAAACTCTCTACTCAGGACAACAGTTATTGACAAAATGGGGAGCTATGCAACAGCTCAATATCCTCAGCTCCCACACTTACTTGATGATGGCTGAAACATTGGTGATTTTATTAAAGAAATCAAATTCCCGTTGGTAGAACTCCTTGGCTGGCCCAGATAATGAACTGGTTATCTCTTCTACTAGCTGCTCTAGTAGTTCCCCAATGTCAGCTGCATATATAACCAAAAGAAACAAACCTGAGTAAAATCCTGGACACCTACTGGGAGAGACAAAACTAGAAGAGGGGAAAAAAGGAATTTTTCCTTTGAATCATAAACACTGATATGCATTAGGGATATAAAAGAGTAGTTGATTAGTTGACTACTTGCATTTCTCCCCCCGCCCCCCAGCCTTCTTGCCTCTATATCAGAGGCAGCAAGGGGAGGGGAAGCAGGAGCCGGTGCTAGGGGAAGCTGGCTTAAAAGCTGGTTCCCCCCAGCACTGTCTCCAATGTGCAGGGAAGGGGTGGTGGGCAGGGGAAGCAGAGGCGCAGTGTGAGACCCAGCTCGCATCAGGTCTGGACCATTACAGTTTTGCCTTTTAAATGCAGTAAGAACTGCCTGGCTCTTACTACATTTAAAAGGCAGATGCACAGTGTGGGACCCAGCACAAGTCCAGGGTTGCGCTGGGTCCTGGACCTACCCCTGCTGCAACTCTGCAGTTTAAATGTAGTTGGAGCTGGGTTGCCCCTGCCGCCCAAGCCCCCATGGAAGTAAAGTGCCCCCTCACTGTAAGGTCAGGCCACCCCTTTCCCACAGGGTGGTACTCGTCCTCAGCCATCTCCCCCAGGCACCAGAGACGTAGGAGAGTGGGTGGCATATGGCCCCAGACAGAGCATATGAAGTGGGAGGAAGCAGGCAGCATGCATCTCCAGCCTTCCCTTGCCCTAGTCAGAGCATGGGGTGGGGAGAGTGTGCAGCACACACCATCAGCCTTCGTCGGCTAGAGCACAGGGAGAGAGGAAAGTAGGCAGCGCATAACCGAGGGCTTCCCCAGCCTTGACCAGAGCATGGGGCAGAGGGAGGGAGAGCAGGAAGCACGTGACCCCAGTCTTCCCTGGCCCTGGCTCCACTGTAGGGGAGAGGGGTTGTGGTATCCAGCCCAAGCGTCCCCAGCTTCAGGACAGCTGGCAGCATGGCCCCAGCTTCGGTGAGGCACAATCCCTGACAGTCCGGGGGAAATGCACTAAGTAGGGCAAAAGCTTGGGGTGGAGCATGGGTGGGGCTGGGCTGGCAAGTTCGGAAGGCATTGCTTTCTCCTGCATACTGTACCAGCCGCCTACTTTGCTGATTTCTACCAGGAAAAAAATTCTTCAACAAAACAGGTCTTATCTGCACAAATAAAAGATTCATCACTACAGAAGAAAAGGAGGTGTGTGTGTTGGGGTGAGAGGGAGGGGGAGCGGGCGGAAATTCCATTAATGAAATAAGGAATGGGTGAGATATTAGGCTAACAGGCCCATGCATGCCATACTCACGATCTTTCTGGTGTGCCTCTTCATCCATGAAGATATTGGTTTTCATGTTCCAGATAAATTGGTGAGCCAACAGCTGGGATTTAGCAGCCGCCCACAGGATGTATTCTCTAACATAGCCCATCTGCAACCGTACAAATTCACAGTCACCCAAAAGCCTAGTGCCACAGCTCAATCCCATCAACACTAGCCATTAACCTTCACACTAGAACATATTTAAAGATTGGAAAGAGAAGACAATGGCGATATCCAGGGCAATGCACTAAGAGTCAGGCGGCGTAGATTTTACTCTCGACTCTGTCACTTATCTGCTTTTTTGAAGTCACTTCAATCTCTATGCCTGTTCCCCCTGCTCCCATGTTTGTCTTTCATATTTAGATTTGAAGCTCTTAACTATGGAGTGCCTACTACTATGTTTGAGTACAACATAATGGGGCCCAGGGATGGAGCAGCAGGGTTAAAGCACCTTATTACCAGCTACATGCGGGGGTACAGAAAGATTGGTCATGCAGACTCCTCAGACTCGATCATGGGGCAACATCTATTGAAAGCTACGTATAAGTTTAATATACATGGGCTATGTCAATGAAACAGGTGCCTCAAACACACCTATCTCTAAAAACCATTTTTAAAATATACTAAATATTCTGCAGCAACATTTAATCCTAAATTGTGGCTATTCTGCATCTCTCAATTCAGAGATAATTAAGTCTTGAAAATGTTTTGAACAAAATGCCTGAATCATGCAGTAGTTATTCTCCCTCACCTTATCATAGCGAAGGGCTTGCACAATCTGTGGAATGTAGAATAAAATGGCATCCTAAAAAAAAAAAAGAAAAACAGAGAAAAATCAGTTTTTTGCCAACATCAGAAAAAAAATGTTTTGTTTCTTTTAAAAAAGCATGGGCATCAGGAATTGTATTCTTTATTCAACTGAAAGTCCTCTGCCCACCTGACCTTAGCAGAAATGCCATTAACAAGGCTGATGAACACTTGGTATTTTACAGATCTTTGTAATCATACTGACAAGTATTAAAAAATCCCAGGTTTACCCAACTCCAGAAATACCACCTTTCACTGAAGGAACGTAGTTTTACTTCATAGAAGCAGCTTCAGACACATGCAGTCTTTAAAGAAACAGACCGAGTATTCCAACACAGAACAACTGACAGCAAACACATTGCAAAACAACTGAACCAAGATTATATGGGACAGTCAATGCTGATTTCTAACTTCAGCTTCATCTACTTTATCGTCCCAATATATTTTTATTACTTCACACTAATGACATTAAGACAAAGTCCTAACTGAGCATGAGTATTGATCTCTCCAGATCTCTCCTGAAATATAGTCTCTTACCGGAGGGAAAGACCGCAGGACTTTAACTCCATACTGAGCTGTTAGAGGATGAGGTGGGTACATGCTTGAAAAATATGAAAGGCCAGTAGGTGGATCTGTTGGTGCCCAGCACAGAACATGGCTGAGCTCAGGGGCATCTGCATCAATTGTGTGCCATGTAACAAGGTACTGTAAGCAGAATAAGGAGAAATATGAACATGCAAGCCCAAAATCATTTCTGGTGCAACACACACCAGGGATAAATTTGGCTCACAATGTATATTATAAAACCATAACCTAGCCTGCTACTTAAAGAAAAAAAAGTGATTAATGTATCATTTTTTGCAAATTAAGTATTCTATACCTTTAGGTACTATATTAAAGAGCATAAGGCATTCCATTTTAAGACAAAAACCTAGTACCATTTAATTACAAACTGGTCTCTGGCTGAAAATCACCTGGTGTAATAATTTTTATATATTGAACTAAAGTTGAGTTAAACAAAAGCACCAATACTGCTTTCTAATCAAATACCCCCCTTCCCCGCGCACACATTATTAGCTGGTCAACTAGCTATATTACTTATGAATAAATGTTAGTGCACTGTGGGGAGATTTTATACACTAGGAAACATACATGGTCATGTTGCAATTGTAATAAGATGTGAGCATAACTGAGAAGACAGCCTTGTTTCTTCAATTTTCCTACCTATGGCTCTCACTTGCTGAATCATATTTATAATATAAGTTTTTCAGAGAAAGGACTGTGTGCTCCTGCTTGTCTGTGCAGCTCTTAACAGAGTGTGGGCAATGTTGTAATATAAACTATTGTTGAAATTAATTACCTTTATTGCTTCAGGTACATCACTAACAGCTCCTGGGTCCAACCGAACCAGGCGGGTCACTTCTGTTCCAATAACTTCAGTGTTCTTAAATCTAAATGTAACCAGGAATGTGTATGTGTTAGTAAAAATGAGGAGTCCTGGGGCATCTTAAAGACTAACAAATTTATTTCGACATAAGCTATGTAGGTAAAATCTACTTCATCAGATGCATTGAAGCAGGAATATGGGACTGAATAAGGATTTAGAATGTTATCTCATTATAAAAGCATTTTCCCCTTTCTTGGTAATCACACCTCCTCACTGGCTGCTGTGAGTGAACCACATCCACCTAGACTGAACTGGCCTCATTAACACTGGTCCTACATTTTAAGTAACTCCCTCCTTTTGAGTGTGTAATTTCCACTCCAATACATCTGATGAAGTGGGTTTTAGCCACAAAAGCTTATGTCCAAATAAATCTGTTAGTCTTTAAGATACCACAGGACTCCTCGATTTTTCAGATACAGACTTAGAATACGTTAGTAGATCACAATAAGCTTCAGTTCTCACTCCTATTTATGTGATGAGACCAGTTGGAAAAAGGAACAAACGTGCTTTATTAACAGAAATACTCCATGTGAAATTCATGTACAATAAGGGACACACGCTGGCAAATCTAATCTCATTCTGCTAATGTTTCCTTTCATAATACTAGCTGTCTCCGTCAGTCAGAAACATACTGGCTGAAGAACTCTGCGAAAAACTGTCTCCACAATTTTGCTTGTGTTGGAAGAGGCAAAGTTCTTCCTTTTCCTTCAGGGACTAAGCAAGCTACTCCTGCGATCTTATTTGTTTTAAGGCTCAAACCAATTTATGGCAAGAACACTTTTTCCAAAAAGAGGTTTCTAATACCGTTTTTAACCCTGTGCTAACTGGCCGCTGAAAGAGCATGAAGTTGATTTCGTTGGAATGGTCTTCAGACATTATATCAGGGCTTTATAGTAAAAGAACTGAACTCTGGTTCCATTAAAGCTTCCTAATTACTCTTGAAACAGGTGAGGATCTTTAGTACTCTGAATCTTTTTGATTAATGGTCTCAGTCAACAATGTAGGAATGCATAAGGGGCAAGGAAGTGGTAAATGTGAATGCTTGCCTGGAGTATTTACTGTGCAGCAGAGGGAATTGGCTCTGTGTTTTGAGTTGCATCTCACCTGGTAGGTAGCTGCACAGCAAGATGAGAGGAAATGCTCCAAGCCAGATTCACATTATCCTTCCACTGTTTCTCACTTAAAGTGATGTACTTAGAACGCCAGTTTGCCACGGTGTTCTCTGCAGTTTGATCCAACTCCAGTTCAGGGGAGGAAAGTGGGTTGTACCAAGTGATCAAACGCTCAATCTCATTAGCCTGCAGACAAAACAAAGATAAATTGCTTTGTGTGGGTAACATTGCAGGCTTTTCCCAATGTTAGTCTGGCCTATTTGTGCTATAACTACTACAAAGTGCTGGAAAACCATTTCTCACTCCTGCTCCTGTGAAACAAAAGGATGACCTACCAGCAAAGAGAGCAGCAGTGTCCTCCGTTTCATGTAGTACTTATGTAGCTGGGTACCTCTGTTAGTCTTCTTAGACATCCCTTAAGAATAAGAAGCAAATACATGCAGTTACTTTCCTGCAAATACATTAAATACAACTCTCAAACTGTCCCCTTTCTGGCAGTCTCAGTAGACAGAAGTATGGCATGGAATGCTCCTCAGACAAGTCCAAATACACTGGCTAGGTCCTGGGAAGAAGCCTGCACTTCTGCTGTATGTTGTGAACTTGCTCTATGAATATGCCAAGTAGTTAACTACATACAGCTATTAATATGGCACCCTCACCACCACTGCATTCACTTTAATCTATACTATTATAAAAGGAGAGATGTCCATCACGCCGTCTGTCACAGAGAACATTTGAGAAGACTTGAGCCCAACCCACCTTGAGCCCCGTCCACACCATGGGGAGGAGAGGAGGAGGAACAGTGCGCAGAGTGCGAATGTATCCCATCCCCCACCATGGGGAGGGGAAAAGCACGCATCTAAGCTTCCCCAGAGCAGTGGGGAGGAAGAGGACGCACAGCCCAAGTTTCCCCATCCCCAGAAGTATTGGGGAGAGAGGAAGCCACATGCACTCGCTCCCCCCACCATGAGGAGGGGACAAGCACACCCCCCAGCATCCCTGGAACAGTGGGGAGGGAAGAAGCTGCACAGCCACAACTCCCACTCCCAGCAGCAGCAGGAAGGGAAGAGGCCACACAGCCTGAGCCTTCCCACCCCCAGGAGCAGCGGGGAGGGAGGAGACCACGTGTATGTCTACTGTCACTGTAGGACGGGTAATGCCTAGTAACTTATAAAAATAATTAGCTGCCTCTTGTAACTACATCGAGGCACCTCAACCACTTTGCTGTTGAAGAGCTCTAGTACACTTATGAACAATAAGCAATTTCCTCTCAGGAATTTAAGCTACCATAATAGCCTCTGGTCTTACATTATCTGCATTATACAACTAAATGGTCTGGAGGAAAAAATTGCTACTTTCAAAACCTTGTTCTTTGTTCTCAGTCTTTTGCAATCACATAGTCAAGTGTAACATCAGTAAAACCTGAGCTAACTGTTAAAGGCAAATATTGGCCTTAAACAACATTGAATGGAAACATACACAATGATTAGATACAAGAAGCTAGTAGGGATGTCAGTGATTAACTGGTGGCCTGGCTGGGCCGCTGTACTGTGGGTGGGAGGTGCTCCACCCCGGCCAGAGCAGTCCCTCACCTGCAGCAGGCCCCCAGGTTAGCTAGAACAACCCCAGCCCATTTAAGCTGCTAACCATAACGTTTAATCACTCAGCTGATTACACAGGATTTTATATCCCTAGTAGATAATGAAATTGAAGAAAGAGACCTGATTTTTTGGAGATGGTTGACATGCCACTGGACAATGGGTAAGTATTAATCCATCCCTGTGTGGCCTGCTGCCGAGATCCAACAGTGATATCCAGGTTACTCCGGTTGTCTTGATTATCTAAAATAAAACATAATGTTTAGATGCAGAACCAAACAGTTGAAGAAACAAAAGGGTTTTTTGAGACGGCACATAAGGAACTCACCAGGAGGCACAAGCTGACTGGCTGTTAAATACTTTTTATCGGAGAACATGGCAGTCCAGAACTTGATCAATATGCTGATATCCTCACGTAGCCTCTTCTCCCCTTGCGTGGGGAACTTTGGGGGACAACTTTAAAAAATTACAGAAATTATAATGCAAGATATTCAATAAGGTTTATGTTTTTCTTTAGACCATGGGCAATAAATGAGCACAGACTAAGTCTTGTTGGGTTTTATCCTTACTCCTTGACTCTATTGCATTGGTACAGGATACCTCCGTCCCAAGCTTGAGTGACCAGGTCCTGACTGGGCAGGAGAGGCCGCGGCTCGTCCCGCACCATCTCCAGCAGGATGGGATACCAGAACTGCCTGGGCCAGTCTGGGGCTACAAGGATGACCCGGGACGTGAACTGCTTAGTCTTGGCTAGGACTCTGGGAACAATGGGAAATGGGGGAATGCATACAGCAGGCCCCGAGGCCAATCGATGAACAGGGCATCCCCTCTGGACCCCATCCCCAGGCCCAGGAACGAGAAATAATGGGGGCACTTCCATGGTGAACAGGTCCACCTGGGGATGACCCCATCTCTGGAAGAGAGGTAAAAGGACAGCATCCTTCAAGCGCCATTCGTGGGCTCTGAAAGATCAGCTTAGCGTGACCGCCAGCGTATTATTGCGGCCTGGCAGATACGCCGCCTGGAGGTGACTGTTGTGGGCTATGCAGAACTCCCAAAGAAGAATAGCTTCCTGACATAAAGGAGAGGAGTGAGGCCCTCCCCCCCCAGTTTGTTTATATAGAACATGGCCGCCATGTTGTCCAGCAGCACCGACACTGATTTCCCTGAGAGATGGGCTAGAAAGACGTTGCATGCCTTCCTGACACCCTCAATTCCCTGACGTTGATATGCAAGTCCCCTCTCGTGAGGGACCCACAACCCGTGTCCTGTGGTGTGCTATATGCACACCCCACCCCTCGTCCGAGGCATCAGTTATCAGTCTGACCAAGGGGACCTCGGCCAGGAAGGCAACCCCTTTACACGCTTCCTCCTCTCGAGACCACCACTGCAAGGAGTCCACCACCTCCTGAGGCAACGACAGGACAGAATCCCAATGAGCTCTGGCCTGGCTGAAAGATGTCGCCAACCAGGCTTGTAGAGGTCTGAGCCTCAACCTTGGGTGGCGAATGACATGTGTGCAGGCCGCCATATGTCCAAGAAGCTTCATGCAGGTCCTTCATGAAGCTACGCTGTAAGCAGGGACAGCTAAGCTCGTGCACCATGGTCGCCATAGTTTGGAATCTGGCCATGGGGAGGTACGCCCTTTCCCTTTTGGCGTCTATGTAAGCTCCCACAAATTTTATGTCCTGAAAAGGAGTTAATAGAGATTTCTCCTCGTTTATCAGTAGCTCGAGCTCCCCGAAGAAGTATCTTGTAAATGTAATAAGGGCTAGCACCTGATCCCTGGACTGGCCCCGGATGAGCCAGTCATCCAGGTACGGAAAAACTTGGACTCCATGCTTTCGGAGGAATGCTGCCACCACTGCCATACATTGTAAACACTCTGGGGGCGGTGGAGAGCCCAAAAGGAAGCACCGTAAACTGGAAGTGGTTCTGAGCCACCACTAACTGGACTTTGGTGACTTGGCCGTATGGCCATGTGAAAATAGGCGTCCTTTAAATTGAGGGCTGCGTATCAATCCCCTATCTCTAAGGCTGGAATAATGGAGGCCAGCATCACCATCCTGAAGCTCATTTTCTTTATTACCTTATTGAGGTTTCTGAGGTCCAAGATAGGCCAGAGCCCACCCTTCGACTTGGGGATAATAAAATAATGGGAATAAAAACCCCTGCCCTCCAAGTGAGGTGGAACTCTCTCTACCGCTCCTTTTTTGATGAGCGAGAGGACCTCCTGATGGAGGAGGGCCTCGTGAGATGGGTCCCTGAAGAGGGACTAGGAGGGAGAAAGGGAAGGGGGCAGATCCAGAAAAGGGATGGAGTAGCCCATCCTTACCAGGCCTAGCACCCATTTGTCAGAAATAATGCGGGCCCAGGCCCAGCAAAAATGGGACAGCCTGTCCCCAAAGGGAGGGGTGATAACGGGGGCTGGTAAAGGGTCCTCAGGTGCTCCTTCAAAATGGCTGCTTAGCTTGCTGGGTGGGGGGTGGGCCAGAGCCTACACCTAATGCGTGAAGAAGGGGCCCCAGCGGCACTACTCATACCCCCACTCGGGTTTCAAGGCCGGCGCCTCCATTGGTCCTGCCGGAAAGGCTGAAACTGCAGCCTTCCCGACTGCCTAGCAGGGAGCTGCCTCCTCTGGGGGGCTGGTGTATGAATGCCCAGTGATCTGAGCATGGCCCTCGTGTCCTTTAGGCTATGAAGCTTCGAGTCAGTATGCTCGGAGAAGATGGATTTCCCGTCGAACGGCAGGTCCTGAATTGTGGTCTGCACATCTGGGGGAATCCCCGAAATCTGGAGCCACGCTCCCCTACACATGACCACACCAGAGGCGATGATACGGGCAGCAGAGTCCACAACATCCAGTGCTGCTTGCAGGGCTGTACGTGCTATGGTTCTCCCCTCCATGGTCATAGCCACAAACTCCTGCCTGGAATCTGGGGGCAACCTGTCCTGGAACTTGTCCATCGCCTGCCACATGTTGTAAGCACAGCAGCTCCACATCGCTTGCTGATTAGTGATGTGCAACTGGACCTTACGCCCGATAAGGTCAAGGCGCTTGGGCTCCCTGGATTTCAGTGTAGGCCCAGGTTGCCCCTGCCTCTCCTTTTGAGTGGCTGCCTGCACCACCAGGGAACCCGGAACCAGGTGGAAGTAGAGGTGCTCATGCCCAGACTGAGGAACGAAGTACCTCTTCTCGACCCCCTTGAGAGTGGGGGTTACAGAAGCCGGGGTCTGCCACAAGGTATTTGTGATCTTAGCCACAGTCTTGTTCAAAGGGAGAGCCAGCTTAGCAGGGGTGTCTGCATTGAGGATGTCCACCATAGAGTCGGTGTCCTCAGCCACCAGCTCCACCTGAACACCCAAATTCGCTGCTAGTCTACAGAGCAGCTCCTGGTGCCCCCTGGCATCCGTTGATGGCATGGACGGTGCCGGGTCTGCCAGGGCTTCGTCAGGAGAGAATGAAGAGGACTCACGAACAGGTGCAGGGTCATCCAGCACCTCAGGAGACTGGGTGGCTTGGGGAGGTTCCATGCAGGCGGGCAGGCGGTGGGTTTGTGGTGGGGGCCGATTCCATGGGCATCTCCTGCCTCTGTGGGCTGTCCAACCTAGATGATTTGGGGGTCTCGACACCGAAGAGGAAGGAGTGCTCCTTCAATGCGAGACACTAGAGCCCCACGATGGTGCCATCGACACCTGCCACTGGTAATAGGCCCACGGCGTCCAGAAAGGCCAGGGTGGCTGAGCCAGCGGGGGCCAGGTCTGCTGGAATTCAGCAGTACCAGGACGGTGCCGAGAATGGGAACGGTGCTGGGAAGAAACTCTGGACAAGGCCACAGAATGCACTGACTCTGGCTCCAACTCTGAAGAGTAGTCCAATGCGGACCAGGGCGGTGCTGTGGCCTGTACCTCTTCATGGATTCCAGCTTCCCAGCATGGGCTTGCCTTGGCGGCCCCATCAACAATGGTGCCGGGGCGCTGGTACTGGGAACCTGCTACACCGGAATGGGAGCGGAAATCATCGGTGGTGCCAGTGTTGGTGCAGAGGTAGGCGGTGCTGGCGGAAGGCGGGAGTTCTGGGACGGGGCGGCAACAGACGGTGCCGCGTGGGCCGCCACAACCGGCAGGGTCGGGGGTGGTGCCGCCAGCGGCGGTGCCGACCAGGCCACCAACGTGGTCGCCGCTACTGGTGCTGCCCTGGCCCCCAGTGCCGCAGGTGAAAACTCTCTAGGATGCGAAGCAGTTAGCTCGATGAGCTCCTGTGCCGCTTCAGAAGTCTCCGGGGGTGGATGGGTGGTGCGAAGGGATTGGCCCCGGGCTCTGAGCACACAGAGGGCCTTCTCTTCTGCTCTGCGTATCAGTGTTGCGACTGCCTCTGGGGGAGTCTGGGCGTGGAAATCGAGGACGGTGCCAGCTGCCATGGGTCTTGCAACTAGGTGATCTGCCCCTAACCTCCTTCCTCCTCTTCGGTGCCGGCGACTGAGAGCAGTGCCTTGGTACCGAGGTCCTCGGTGCCGTGGTACAGGAAAGTCCCGGCTGAGCGTCCTGCACAGACACCAGTGCACTGCGCACTGCAACCTCGCAGGATGGTGCCAGTTGGGAGAGCCGACTCCGTAAGTAATAGTTTTAAGTGGGAATCTCTCTCTCGCTTAGTGTGAGGTTTAAAACTCCTGCAGATCCTCCAGAAGTCAGTGAGATGAGACTCTCCCAGACACTTTAGACAAGAGTCATGGGGGTCTCCTCTCGGCATCGGCTTAGCACAGGATGCACAGGGTTTAAAGCCGTGCGGGCCTGGCATCCCCTTCCCCCGGAGGGGAGGAATAACGAACTGCAAACTAGCTAACTACTTACAAACTATGACTGGAACACAAAGAAAAACTGCCAATGGGCAAACAATTAACTCCCGCTGGGATCTGTCACAAGAACAGAGACGCTCCAATAACCGTCACCGGCGGTAAGAAGGAACTGAGGAGGCAGAGCGCTGGCAAGGGTACTTATGCTCCGCTACAGCGGCGCCACTCCAGGGGGCGACCTGCCGGCCCGACAGGTACCGCTGGAGGAAAAAATGCTCCGGAAACCATGCATGCGGTGCGCGCACACCTCATTCGAATGCACATGAGCAATCACTCGAAGAAGAAGGGTCTGTAATCCTTAAAACCAAATAGATTCAGAAAAATTAGGATTTTCCCCAGTAACAAGGCACAAAGCACATCAAACCATGAATTCTTTTTTGATTTCTTAAATATAAATGCAATGAATAGTGCAGAAACAGAGGTAACATGGAAAGTGGGGGAAGGTTTTCGTATTAATAAACAGAGAAAAGAATTAAGTCAAGTATCAGAAGAAAAACTGCTCCTATTGTGAAGTATTTTTGGAGGTTTAAAAAAAAAAAAAAAACTTGGGGGCTGTACCCCATGCTCGCTATACTCGCCAACCCCCCTCTCACTGGCCACTTTCATGGCCAGAGAACCCGTTAATCTTGCACTGAGCCCAGCTGCGCTCTCCAAAGCCCCAAGTCACTTGCACCCTTCTCTACTCCCGCCCACCACATCCTTGGACATGTCCCCGCATCCGAATGCTCTCCGCCATCCCGCCCACTTGTGCCCTTCAGTAGCCAATCAGTCCCTCCCATCCACATCCTTCCCGCTTTTGCTCCAACCGCCAATAAAATAAGTCCATGACCAAAAGCCCACCCCCCGTTCCATCTATAGACCCACCTCTGTCCTCCATTCCTATTCCCCCATTCTCCTGCCTCCATTCCTACACCCACCATTCTCCCTACTGCCTCTGCTTCCCACCCTGGCCATACCCTCCTTCCACCCCTACCCTCACCTCTTCTTACACCCACTCATCTCCCTAAACCCTCACCATCCCACACTGCCTATCCCTGCCACCACCTCCTTCCTCCATATTCCTACACCCCCATCCTTTTCTAACCCCTCCCATTCTACACCCCCACACTGCCCATTCCCCTCACAGCCAGACCCACCCCTTGCACTCTTCCCACTCCTGCCCTACCCACTTTACAGAGAAGGGCAGTAGCTCCCAGCTGGGCTGGCTCTGAATACCCAGCACTCACTAGGGACCCTGGGGGAACTCACGTGAAGTACAGCCACATGGCAAAGTTTGCAGCGTCTTAGGGACCATCTCCCCCAGCCACTCTGTCTCTTACCAGCAGCTAGAAAGCAGAAAGCTGGCCCTTGCGGGCTCCCGGGGTTTGCTGCTGCGCTGAGGCGGCATGGAGCTGCATGCAGGCCCTGCATGGCTCTCACAATCCGCCCTGTGGAAGGGCTGAGTGCTGGCCACTGCAGGCTGCTGGAGTTTGGCTGCAGGGTTTGGTGGCTGAGGCGGCATGGAGCTGGCAGCACTGTGCTGGGAACTGGCTGGTCTACTGCAGGCCCGGCTCAACTATTGAAATCTGCCCTGTGGAGAGGCTGCATGCTGGCCCCTGCAGGCTGCCAATCTCTGCAGGCTGCTGGGGTTTGGTGGCTCAGGCAGCGTGGAGTTGGCAGTGCTGCACATGGGATCAGGAGAGGACAGCATAATTTACCTCCAGGTTTAGCTACTTACAGTCATCTTGGTCACAAGCCATTTGCCTTGGCGTTCACCCTGAGCTCATGAGGTTAGCAGCAGGGAGAAGGAAGGAAGGAGGCCGGATGACTGAGGGAGGAAGGGCTGCGGGACGCAGAGTGACGTGATGATGTCACTCTGTCATCCTGCAGGAAAAACTTTCATATATAGATATAGATATAGATATAGATATAGATATAGATAGACAGGGCTTGACATACCCCGGCTAGAGCTACTCACCAGCCCCGTACTGCATATGCGCCAAACTGGCACTGCGCATGCGCAAAGCGCCGATGAATGGGGCTCACGGAGCGACCAGCTGAAATCTACTCACCACGGGTGAGTAGATTCAGCGATTTGTCGAGCCCTGGATATAGATATAGATAGATAGAGAGAGAAATCACACATTTATTGGGAAACTGGTGAAAAGAAACAGTACCTGAAATAATCAAAGGCGGTAGAATAAATCTTCTCTCTCAAGACATTGCGAATGGTTGCATTTGGAACAACATCAGCATGCAGCAGAGACAACCCAAGTGTCAGCAACCTAAAGTTCAATATACGCAGAGCATGAGAAAACAACCCTTGCCCGTTCTCATGTTCGTATGCAGTCTAAATTGCTAACTCCAAAACATATTAATTGTCATGGCACTGCCAAAACATGCATGGATTTCTTTAAGCAAAAGATGGACTAAGTAAAACAAAACTAGACATTGTGGGCTGAACAGAAACCTGGCGCATGCAGGGGCATCTCAGTTCTCTTCAGATTAGTAATCCAGAAAATGGATACAATGGATAAAAGTTTAGAATAACTTCTAAGAAGCTAAGTCCCACTGACTTTTAATGGACTTAGCGTCCTACATCCTTGAATCACTTTTGAAAACAGGACTTAGTAAGTCATGCTAGGCACTTCTGAAAGTTTTATCCCTTGAGACAAAGAACGAGTGCTATTTTCAGCATTTAGCTGTACTTTTTCCTATCCCATATTCTTTCAGAGGGTATGTCTACACTTGCAGCCTATTTCGGAATAGGGCTGCAAATGTAGGCATTCGGAATAGCAAATCAAGCCCAAGATTTAAATATCCCGCGCTTGATTTGCATCTTCCAACGAGCGACTTTTTTTTTTATTTACAAGCCTGGAATAACTGCCCACATCTTCATGCGGCAGTGAAACGGGCGTTCGAAATAAAGCCCTATTTTGAACTACCTGTTATTCCTCTTGCAATGAGGTTTAACAGGTAGTTGAAATGAGGCTTTATTTCAAACGCCCGTTCACTGCCCGCATGTACTTGATTATTCTGGGCTTGTAAATTTCAAAAAAAAAAAAAAAAAAAAAAAATTGGCGCCCGGCTGGGAAGATGCAAATCAAGCGCGGGATATTTAAATCCTGGGCTTGATTTGCAATTCCGAATGCCAAAATTTACAGCCCTATTCTGAAATAGGCTGCAAGTGTAGACATACCCTAAGAGAATAAATATTACGTACTTGAAACGGGGTCCAAGAGCTGCCACATGTCGGTTCAAACTGCCCTTTGCCCTTCCAATATTCAGAGACAGGGATCGTTGTAGCAGGCTGGAGAAGATCTCGACCTGATCAGAACTGCAATACTTAGCTATTTCAAATCTTTGCACCAGAAACTGAGGAAATAAAAAACAGGGAAAAATAGCTCAACAAAGCTAGAATTCACCTTGCATTTCTCCCATTCTTACGTACCTCCGTAAAAACATGAAAATGTTGCCCTATAGTGCCACAACCATAAACAATGCTACTGGTCCAAAAATAGTAGTCCAAAGGCACAGAAAAGCTCAGTCTTGGGGCCTGTTGCCTGCATCCTCCCATACATCATTATTGTTAGTAAAACACTAGAGAAGGGGATACTTGCATCTATCCAGATGTAATGAGGTGTGACTTCCGGAGGGCAAGGCCTGGGCTGACTCTCTTCTGAAGCAGCTAATGGATCTGCTTCTTTCTGCTCAGCAGAAAATAGGCCAAACTTCTGCTCCACTGTCATTTGCCAGGCTCCAGCCATTTCTCGCATGAACTGTGAAAATAAAGATTAGGGTTTGTTGCTCCAAGTGCACTTATTTGTAGGACCTAACATCCTTCTTTGTATTAACACGGAGCACATTAGATCTGAAAAATCCATAACCCATGAAACTTTGGAACTCATTGGAAAGGTATGGGTCTAATCATAATTGTGACAACCTATTTCTCCATTGCAGCATAGCTCCCTACACACACTGGGAACTCCCTAAACTACCTAAGCGAAAGTGCTGGTTCCTTTCTCACTACTGAATCCCAAAGGAAGAGGAAAAGCTATAATAAGTGAGATATGACTATCAAGCAACAATAGAAAGTTCAAGAGTCTAAAAGAAAGATTTACTAAATCAGTTTCAAATCACACTTCTAGCTGAATCACTACAACTTGTGTTTAGACTAAGCCTAAGTAGAATTACATTATCCATAAGGTTCTGAGCCACCAGAGAGGGGCCCTGGAGTGCCAAATTTCCCAGTCCCAACAAGTGAAGGGAGGACTCCGCAGCTCCCAGCCGCCAAGGTGGCAAGGGGAAACCCTGGAGCTACACTAATCATGAATGCTGGACACCGGCCCCCAACACCCCATTTTAAGTACAATTATTTTTCCTAAAAGTCACGGAGAGGTCATGGGGTTCTGTGAATTTCTGTTAATTGTCTATGACCTGTCCATGATTTTTACTAAAAATAATCATGACAAAAATCTAAACCTTAAATATCCTCAGTTGGTGGTACTGTTGAGTCTTGCCACTGCAGCAGTTACCACACTATTATTGCTAGTTTTAGTCACACTTCAGGAAATGCAGCTGTTTAACCAGTTATAGGAAAATAAGAGTTTTTAAAACATTATCTGATCATTCAGGGTATTAATACCAGAAACAAAATGGCACTGGCTAGCCAAGTTCCTTTCACTCTTCAAAAGAGGTGTGGTGAAGCAAGACAAAGGAAAATTCAGACCTGGTCTATCTACAGAAATTATACCAGTGTTAAAATCAGCACAAAAAGGCTGTACAGATACACTTATTTCAGTTTAAACCAGGTTTATTTAAGCTAAACTGAAATCAAATACTTTGAAACCAAAATCCGAGTGTGCACACTGGTGTTTGCATCAGTTTAATTAAACTGGTTTAAAAGACTAATTAAGTCAAACTGGTGCATCTTCTATGTGTAGACGAGACATGAGGCTGAAGGTATATATTTAGAATTCATAGTTAATGCTACAGAAGGAGAAATTGCCCGTATGTCTGGCTTAATCATCCATGTACTTTGAAAGAGAAAATGCTTCTCAACTGAACTGGCTAAACATTGCCTGCTGTTCTTTTAAATAGATCCACCTCCAAGAGTACATTGAGGTCAGTGGGTTCCCAATCCTTTTTATGGGCAAACCCATTCACAAACTTTTGGAAGGCTGGTAACATTTTATTTGCATATTCATCATGGTAATTAATTTTAAAAGGTCACGTGTTATTTTACATCACATCTGTGTCCACACAAACAGATTAGAGTATGCAGATATCTACAACACTAAAACAAATTCTGTTAAAATAATCCTTTCCCTTCCTTAGCTTAAGCCATTAACACCTATGTAAACTTTGTTTGAAATGTCATGAGCTAGGCCTTTTGTTCTAGTATTCAAAAGCAGCCTGAAAGCTTTTAACCATCCTGAAATGTTGGCACCACCCCATACAGCCTGCACCAGCTCAGGAGAGAGTCCTATGCCTGTACACCAACCAGGGCTGTTGTGCTGAGACATGGCTTGCTGCCTGCAGTCCAGATGGGAACAAGTTAAGACACCCCAAACAAACTCAGCTGCTATCAGATCGCTGTAATCAAACCTCTCCTCTCCCACACTTACTGCACACTCCAAACACCCCTCTCCTTCCAGCCACATACTTAGTCCCTTCGTTCTTCCTTATGTCCCCTTCCCTACCAGCATGCTCATTGTCTGGAGCAGGGAGCATCTGCTGCTGAAGGAGTGCCCCTCCCCAGCCAGGAAGCTCTCTGCACAGCAGCCCTAAATCTCTAGGCAGGGCTCAAATAGCAGCTGCGCTGCCGTGCAGCCACGCAGTTAACAGGGAACTTAGATTCCTGACAAACCAATCATCAAGGCAAGGGCATGGCTTGGCAGCATGCTGGAACGGCAACCAGTGGTTCATGGCCCAGCAACGATCCAGTGGTTGGGAACCACTGTGCTCTAGAAAGTGAGATTATTCGCCTGCTAACATCAATTCATTAACACAATGAGAAATCTTGACTCAACAAATTAACAATTGTATTTAATGTGCCTATTTTGCACTCATTTAGAATAATTCAGATTTCATTCCTCTCTTTTTTCTTGAGGAAAAACCTAAATCATTGAATGAAACTCCCTACCGGTACTTCTGTTCCATTCTTAGCAGCAAGTAGCCATTCCCAGCAAGCAATTGCTGTTTCCATGCCATGTTCAGTAAACATTCGCAGAGGGCCCCAGCACAAGTGATGCAGGAGTTGAGGTTCGCAGTCTGAAAACAAAAATTCATACAGATTTCTTTGACAGAGAAAATAAGAAACAGTTTTCAAGTAAGCAGGAAATGGGTCTGCACAATTTGTGACAATCAACTCTGAACAAATAACTTCTAGCTGTGACTTCAACGGGTTTTCCCTGAAATAAATTGGCTGGAAAGAATTCTGTTCTGCTTCAGTATATACTGAGTTTGTGTATATTGCATATATAGTTGTAAGTTAGTACTAAGGGCAACACCACTCAAAAGTATGACAAAGTTTCATTTGTTTTATTACCTTTGCTACTTATCAGCATTGCAGTCAACTTAAACATAGCCTGGGTATAGCGCTCAGGCTGGCCTGGTTCTAGTGCATCATTTAGCTGCTTGATCATCAGTTTATTCAGATCAGATACGCGACCTGTAGCATTTGAGAACTGAATCATTCCAGCCACCTGTAAAACATATTTATCTGGTCAGTGATGAGGAGAAAAATTTCTAAGTGGCTGACATATACTGTTTGGTACATGCTGGAGTCTACAGGAGGAAGACTTCCAGGAATCAGCATTGACAGCTTAATATGGATATTCAATGCAGGCCTCATGATAATTTCCTGATACTACAACTAAAGTTACTGAGTAAACACAAAGAGGAAAGAGGGCTTTATTTGCAACTGAAATACCAAGATATGTTTGCAAGACCAGAAGTTAAATGATCTCAATGAACTAGGACTATTATGCCCTAGAGCAGATAATGTTTGTTACATCCCTTGTTTAGGTGTACAGGTTGATGCCTCTTTGCTATTATCACTGCATTCTACCTAACCCTCCATTTGAAAGCAAATACAAGTCAGAAAAGCAACATAACCATGTGTAGAACTCCATGAGTACAGGAAAATTCTATAGTTACCTCTCCTGCATAGCGATTGCGTAAGTTAAGAGAAGCCATAAAGTTGGAGTAATCTTTCTTCACACAGGCTGGTCTTTCAGTTAGCTGTGTTGCCTATAAACAACGGTTATAACTGTTATCAGCTATTAACAGATGAAAATTGTATTATCCGTATACAGTATTTGGACTTTTGAACAGACCATCCATTCAGGATCAAAAACTGAGAGAGCCAGTAACTTGAATATTACCTTGGCTAGCAGAATAGTTTCTAAGAGCAAGTAGGTTGATCTCCCTAATACTACGCCATACTGGTGTTAATGAGCAAATAGAGAAATCAGCTGTGACAAAGCTTCTTCACCAACACCTGCAGTCATGTAAGGCTTTGCTAGATCAGGAGTTTGGGTATAGGGAAGAGCAGCTCCCACGGAGCTGTGACTACTCTTCTGATGGAGGAGGAGGAAAAAAGGGGCAAGGAGAATGCAGAACCATGGCTCAACCCTCCCCATGTGCCAGCTTGCAGAGCTGTCTAGGTGCAAAGGGGGGAGCATTCTGATTCTGACAGACTGTCATGTACCCCCTGTGCCTTTGCATAATATAAGGGCTCCTGAAAAACGTAATTCCAAACCACTGCTTTGCTTAGGATCACCTGAGAGTGCACATCTATTCCCCACACTCAGGACAAGTCTAGATATAGCCAAAAATTCAAAACTATTTGCACTCCAATTTCACAACAAATAAGCAAAAATACAATTACTTTTCTATATTCCCCTTCTCAAAAAGGGGGAAATTCCCACTGATGACACATCAGCATGGATAAGCTGGATGCATTCAGTTTTAAATTTCTGTTTTAAAATCACCATCCTGATATTGAGTCTCAACAGAAAAGCTACATGGCTCAGCAAGAACACTGTTATTCTATGGAAACCATTACTATTTTGCTTTTTCAGACTCTACAAAAAAAAATATTGTTATATGAAGGGAAATACCCTGTCATTTAAAAATGACATCTGTTATATGAAGCCCTTGTTAAAAGTACAAGATTTTAATAGCATTTGTGTTTAAAAACACAAGATTCATAGTAGTATCTCTTACCTTCCAATCATTCAAAGGCAGAAGAACATGGCTAAAGGACTCACATTTCAAAATCAAAGAACTTTCCTGAGCGGAAATCTGGGATGTTATTTATGATGACTTACAGCATTTAGGATTACTTTGTTGATGCCTAATACTCACCCCGAGGGTGGTGTTTTGTCTGTTGTAGCCTGCAAAGTGGAGAATGCTTTCTGTAGCCATAGCCAGCCCAGTGTGCTGAGACAAGCCTGACACCCAGTTCTGATGTTTGTTTAGGTACTCCTAAAAGACAAGGAATTAGTTTATTTTGAGGAAGATTGTAGTTTTCAAGAGGAGGTCACTCATTTTAAGTACTACACAACAAGAATTACCAAAAGATTCAGTATGCACATGAGACAATCTATTTAGTTCGGTTTAGATCTTATTTTCCTATTCAAACATTGTTCCTTCAGCACTAAGCAAGCAGAACTTTCATTCTCATCCTAGAAACCTAAAATAAAAAGGGCTTTTTCTTTTTTTGTACAGAGAATAAAGCAACACTAATAGGGATCTAAAGTCTAAAGCAAAGATCATGGTTTTGAGAACCAAGCCAAATGTTCTGCACAATATTAAGCTGAAGTGAGATGGAAACACTGAGGGTACGTCTAGACTACAAGCCTCTTTCGAAAGAGAGCGTCTGGACTACAGCCAGTACTTCGGTGTGCAGTCGCACGTAAAGAGAAGTACCACCAGGCAGTCCGGATGCTCTCTTTCAAAAAAGCACAGTTTGCATTACATAGCGCTTTTGAAAGAGCACTTCAAAAAGGCGTTCTTCCTCGTAAAACGAGGTTTTCCTCGGTCGAAAAAAACTGCCGCATTTTTGATTTACGTTTGAAAGAACGCGGCAGCAGTCTAGACGCAGGGGACGTTTTTGCGAAAAAAGGCCACTTTTTTCGAAAAAACCCTGTAGTCTAGACACACCCTAACTGTATTGCTCTGCTAAAAACAAAGATTGATAAATGTGTGTCCACTCTTCTTCTACAAGAACAAATACAAATGTTACAGAGAGATTGGAATTGTTCTAGAGCATTCTTGAACTTCTTCAGAAACTGCCACATCAGTGCTTACAGAGGATGAAATGTAACAGATAACAGGCTATTCTAGAAACTCTAACCTGCCCTAAAAATTGTCCTCACAAGATTAACAGACAAGTTATTCTGCTCCCATGCTACCACATTTGTTTTTAATTTTATTAAATATACTAAAGCACATTTAATGGTATCCTACAAATGATAAATAATAAGCTGCAATTAAGTGACTAACAAAGTACATTTTGCAACACGTTCTCTGATTTGTGTTTGTGGGCTCAGCAAAAGGTATTAGCAGCAAGATTAAGTCCTTACTTGCTCAGAAAGCTACTGAATTTTGTTACAATGATCTTGTAAGTTAGCAAGGTTCTACTATATTTGAAAAAGAAATATAAATCTGAGGAAACCTCTCTCTAATAGCAAAGATCTTGCATTATCACCTGCCAAGAATTCAAACACGCATGAATTTTTATGCACATCAGTCAAAACTTATCACTCTCATAATATTGTATCAGAGAACAATTAAACCTCCAAAACATTCTGCATGCTTAACATGCAATCAAAGCTGAACAGAAGGGTTGATGTACTGAACATTAATTTGAAATTCTTAGCAAAGATAGAGTTTGAAAACTACTTCAAAAACAAAATTGATATTGATTTTAGTGATGCTTCCATTATGGGGGTGATGAAACTAGGAAATCAGAATAGCCAAAAGGTTACCAAATAAGTATAAATGCATTTAGTCAACTGATGTACTATTATTTCAAGGTATTTGAACTTTGTATATTTCCGAGGATCATAAATTAATTCTTCACAAATTCAAGTTAGTTACCTGAAGATGGGACTTTGTGACAGAAGGAGCCCATTTCATTGCTTCTTGAAGAATCATCCCACAACGTGCAGCAAAGTCCTTCACTATACTCTAGGAAAAGTGCATTGGGACGCCAGTCAGTCAGCCAATAATTCACAGACCGCATTGTGCTTGTTAGCATAGTAAGCAACATTAAGGGCACTGGCAGCAGGAGACAGTTCAAGAGACTTTTAGTGACATTAGAATATTGCAGCTATATACCAAAGTATGTTTTGTCAATCAGAGAACTGTTACGCTTTGGTAAGACAATTCTGAAATAGAGATATTCAGAATGAACTTCAAGTGTTGGGTAGCTAATTACAGCAAGGAGCCTTACTGAAGAAGGAACCTTCAAACAAGACTGTTCACAGTAGCTGATTCAGACTAGTCAATTAAACGACTTTTTGCCACCTCATCAAGAGGCATCACCTACCTCTCTGGATTCATAAGTATCAGGGACAGTGATTCTATGTGGAGTGTCTGGAATGTCATAATACGGTTGGTCCTTGTGAATGTCCTAAAATAAAGTATGTACAGTCTCAATAAGAGGCAGTTCATCCATCTCTTATTGACTTGTTTACTTCAGGCAACATTTTTGCTTTGCTAATGATACCATCCATCCCACAAAGGAGATAAAACAGCAACTTTTATAAGACTCTTTTATTTTGGTTTTGTTTTCAACATGACCATAATCATAAACTCTCACATGGTTTAAAGAGAAACTTTAGAAAATAAATTAGTACTTCTATGTTACTATCTTCAAAACACTTTACATACAACAGTGCATTAATACTAAATCATAATTTTAAAAACTGCACACCTCTCACCTTACATAAGAATTCTGAGTTTGAATTGATTTATACTGTTTGTAAAATAAGTTATGATCTTTGGATTTAAGGTGATTTCAGAAATGTAAGATTTTATAATAAAAAGTGCCTTTTCCTGGATATTATGGAGCAACTTAAAACTCCAAAAAGCAAACCCTCAAGAAAAACCATTACCACTGTGAAATGAAAAACGGTGGAAACACTACGCCAGTTAGCCACTTCATTGTTGATGATGCATAAAATATGTTTTGCAAACATGCACCTTTAATTGCATCTGGTATCTCTGTTGCACTGTTATGAAAACATTAGTTGATACACATGCACTTTCTATCAGCAATAAAAGATTCAATAAAGGAGTACTCACTGCACTGAGAGAGAGTGACAGTGTCTGGAGGATATCTAACATGGTCTTCAGCACAGTTCCACTCCACAGTAAATGTGGGAACCTAAAATACAAGTTCATTCAGAATAGACAGAGCTGAAAAAGATTATGCCTTCACCAAAAGGTGCCAAAGATACACAAAGAACAATGTATCTAGTATAAACCTACACCAAATAGAAGGGATTATTAAGTTAAATTGATCATGGCTAATGATAGACTGGAGTTGTGAAGTGTTTTCTTTAAAGACAGACTCTACAGGACTAGAGATGTGAACGTGTACCCATTTAAATGATTAACCAGTGAGCCTTGGCTTCCTCCCCTCTCTTCCCCCAATGCTGCTGCCTCCCACAGAGGCAAGCATGAGCTGGTGCTCCTCGGGGGGAGCTAGCTTAAAAGCTGGTTCCCCATGAGCATAGGCTCCCACTTGGTCCTCTACATGTAAACTTGTAACTGTTGTAAATTTCAGAGGTAACATGTTTACAAAATTAAACGCATTTTAACATCCCTTTATGACACAGCTTTTAGCAACAAGACAGTGTCTAAAACCGTGTGAATGCTGTTTGCTGGCACTTTGTCTGACAAAATACTTTAATCCCCACAAGCAGCTTTCACTTTTTTGGAAGCAGAGTGGACAAAGTAGCATTCAAGCAGCGTTCACACTTTTGCTTGTTGCAGCAAAACTTTTGTTGCTTGGAGGAGGGATTAAGCAGCCACAAATGACAGAAATATTGTTGATGATTTGCAAGTACAAACATAGCCCAAAGAGAGATTTGCAAGGGCACAGAGGCAACAGTGTACAAAATTCCCACTGAAAATCAGGATAGACAATTTCAGCTCCATATGACCCAAATGTGCCAAGAAGAAAAGGGAAGGAAAGAGAACTAAAGAACAGGTTATGATTTTAACCTATATTTTATTTTGTTCTTGATTTGTAGTGTTTTTTCTCACCATACATAGTAAATGCACTATACACTACTAGCCAGCAGAGGGCACTGAATACTTTGTAGAACTATATACAGCAGTGTTTCTTAAACTGTGTTCTGTGGCACCAGGCAGTCGGAAGTGTGCTGGGAGAGAACAACAGAGTTCAAAATGGCCACCCTTAAAGGGGCAGGTGACCTTTTTTTCCCCTGAATAACTTCCCCCTCCCAATTCCCGCCCCCCTTTTTTTTTGTGCTCAACAAAAAATCCTTGGTATTCCTCATTAAAAAAAATATATAGTTTGGTGTTCCTCGGTCTTAAAAAGTTTAAGAAACACTGATATACAGTATGATAAATAAATGCAATTAAATGATAAATATATTCTTTAAGTTTGATCATTCTGTGTGGATCACCTTGTGTGGATACTAAAAAGGGGATTGCAATAGTAACAAAGCAAAGATTTCAGAACCAGAATAACATTTTAGTAGCCCTCTAGGCCATTTTTAATCATCAAGAATTTTCATATTTGTGATGTACCAAATGCCTATTCAACAGAACTGGCAGCCATGAAATCCAAATGAATTCCCTTTTCACAGCATTCTACTTAATAACCAAGTAGTGTGAAAAAGGTAATATAGCCAGGATGTTTATACTCACTTATCTACAAGACCAGATAAGTATTTGTCTGCAACCCTTCTGATCCTCTTATGAATGTGGTTAAAATTCACTAGTAGAAACTGAGCATGTCTCTCTAGCTCCTCTTCATTCTCTTTAGTTTTAGCCTAGATATTCCAAAGAGAAACAAGAAACTTTTTTGCTTTTAAAAAAACTTTTATAAAATGAAAACATATACTTACACACTTTATACTTTAGTTCTCCTTCCCACATAACTTACTTTATCAGCCATCATCGTAAGAAAAGCTTCGAAAACCTTATCTGCAACAGCTATCACACACTGCATCATGCCTGGAGAAGAATCGAGAAAAATGTTGTGCTCTGTTGTAAAAATTAAATTTTCCTTGTATACTGAACCATTAATAGTTACAAATGTTTATTTGTGCCCAGACAACACTGAATCAAACTTCTTTACAATTTAAACAATATTCATTCCATCAAGAGCAAGTTTTTTTTTTTTAAGGCTGAAAAGTCACCATCCCCTGAAAGTAGCTTTTGGCATTATATTTCTGCTCCTGGCTGCCATAGCTCTGCAGAATAGTCACTTTATCAATAGAATTTCTCTTAAAACATGAATAGTTTAGTTATTTGGTAATAGTGGTTATGATATACAGTTTAACAGGGAGCATTTATATTTGAAGGTTCTTCCTACATATTTACCTCCTCAAACTTACTGCAGTTCCATACAACCCGGATGAAGTGACAAGAGAAACAGGTACATTTCTCAATGATCAGACAAGGAAGCCTAAATGCAATCATATTTCCATACTAGGTTAGAGCTATTAATAGCCCAACAACAAAGGATGTTGATGGAACCAACTATTAACTTCAGGAATTTCAGAAAAAAAACAACACATGGGCAGGAGTTGTTGCAAAACATTGCTCTGAGAACAAATTTTTGGCAATAGTTTTAATTCAATGGGGTACCTAAAACATGTTGAGAACCAGAGAATAGTTCAATAAACTGCAATAAAACCTCTTTATGCATATAATGCCAAGTTAGCATAATGCTGTTTCGTCTGATTTAATTCTCTTCCCTTCAAGGTTTTCAGCCAGCGTCAAATATGGCATAAATCTTTAAGCAATTAAAAATATTTGACACAATTTGTAGGAAATTTCACATAATCCCAGGGCTGGAAGAGACCTCAGGAGGTCACCGAGTCTAGCTCTCTGCCCAAAGTAGGACCAACCCCAACTAAATCATCCCTGCCAGGACTTTGTCAAGCTGGGACTTAAAAACCTCTAAGGATGGAGATTCTCCCACCTCCCTAGATAACCCATTCTAGCACTTCACCACCCTCCTAGTGATATAAGGTAACAAACACCTACTCCAGAAGGGTATTTCTGTCAGGAAAATCTCCCTGAATATGCATACACTGCACTGACTTAAGTCAAAACTTTTAATAATGAGCAGACTACTCTAAAAATAAAGGTAATTTGCAATTCTCTAACACTCCTCCTTAAAACAGACACATTCTGTGCAACAACTCTTCCCTAGAGAAGAGCAACTAGACCTTTTTCTTTCATTCACTTCTAGCATTATTAAGAGACAGAAAGCTAGTGTTTTGCCCCCTAAAGGAATAAGTTTAAGGGTGCGTCCAGACTACAGGGTTT
Source organism: Rafetus swinhoei (assembly GCA_019425775.1). Classification (NCBI taxonomy): domain Eukaryota; kingdom Metazoa; phylum Chordata; order Testudines; family Trionychidae; genus Rafetus; species Rafetus swinhoei. The sequence continues at coordinate 13,110,896 of CM033425.1, read as the reverse complement.
TGTCAACAAAAGTGGACTTTTGTCGACAAAACTAAACCTGCGTCTACACTGCAGCTGAGTTCTGTCGACATAACATCGACAGAACTCAGCAGTTTTGTAGATGGCTGTAAACCTCATTCTATGAGGAATAACTCCTTCTGTTGACAGAGTTCTGTCGACAGAAGGTGTTATTGCATCTACACTGTCCTTTGCGTCTACACTGTCATGTCAACAAAGCGGCTTGCTTTGTCGACAGAACTGGATGTAGTCTAGACACTCTTTGTCGACAGAAGCTTTGTCGACAGTATCAGTCGACAAAACTTCTGTCGACAAAAGCCTGTAGTCTAGACGTACCCTAAGTAAGAAATGAGAGCACAAGCAGATAGCATGAAGGCAATATATTGTAAAAGTAGTAAGGAGCTAGTGCTCACCTGTAACCTAAAGAGTTCATTTCCAAAGGTTTTGTGGCCACCAAGCCAAAATGTATGGTCCACCACTGATAAAGTTAAAGACTCTCTCTGACATGTAGAATTCAAAATATTTTGTGCTTTAAAGCACACCCATGCAATGCAATTTCACTTGAAATTAACCCAATTCCATTAATTTTGTTCTGTATTATTCTAGCCAAATTTTACTTTCTCCAGTAGCATACAGACAGTTATCTTACCAGATTTGTCTTTTTGAATAGCTTTATCCTCAAAATAGCAAAACATCACTTGGAAGCGATCTTGGTCTGTTGAACGCAATACCCTAGGAGGACAATTTTTTTAGCACATTCACACAAAACATGGAAACCATGCTCATCCCTACAATATATACCCACACATCAAGAAACTAAATTTCCATTAGATTTAATGCCTGAGCCTCTGGGTCTATCTTCAGCTAACAGCAGTCTGGGGACAACATTTATTTTATTTATTTATAGCTACTAGACAAACAATTCACATTGCTCTTAGAAGTGAAAGAACTTATACAAATTTCACCAATTAGGTGAGCTGTTTCTGGGGTATTTCTACAAACACAGATCTCACTCTTCTTTCCACGTGGCATTTGCCCAAAATGACAATGCTGACCAGTATTTAAAAGGTGGTACTTACAATATGTCTGAAAGGCTTTTGTGAATAAAAATATTTGTTCTTACTGTTTAAGGCCAAACTAGCATATAACTTAGCAGTTGTTCCTACTTTCTCTAGTAAAAGTCCTCTTTAGTTCTCATTCAGTCATTAGGAATTTTTGTACTAATTTAATGTACTGGCTTGCCAGTGTCCATTCCAGTGTGTTTTTATTTGCAATGCCAAAATGTGCTCGTCAAGAGCAACAATTATATATTGGATCTACTGATTCCATAACCATGATAACTATGCAGCATCATGGATGAGATTCTGATATGCCTCCTAGGGATGTGAATGGTTAACCAGTAAGCACCACCTTTACAGTTAATGGACGAGGGCTGCATCAGCCCAGCACTCGCCCCACACCCCCACCATGGGTAGTGGACTGCTCCATCCCAGTGGGGTTCTGCATGGGCAGGGCGTGCTCCAGCCCGGCCAAAGCAACCCCCACTTGTGGCAGCTTTATGGCTATCTGCCACTGTTCCAACACCAGGGGTTTGGGACTTTGGCGGCTGCTGTGTGTCATGGCAGCCCTTTTACCTGCCATAAAGGGCTTGGCAGAGATGGTCATTTCACCTTATGGGTGAAATTCTTGTCTCAGCAAAGTCAATGACAAAATTCCCACTGACTCAAACAGAATCAGAATTTCACCCTATGCGTCCAAGTTTGGCTGAAGGGTTCACGAAATGCCAGAAACCAAAGATTACAAAACCAACATGCAGGAATAAAAATATACCTCATGTACTCTAGACGGTAAACAGACAGCAGATAGGTAGACATGGCAAAGTCCAACTTATTAATCAGAGCAGACACTTCTGGAGGAGGATCCAAGAGATTTATGATGGTGCTCCGTAACTCATTCAGTTCAGCCTAAAGATAAGGAACTTCAGAATAAGAGGAGACTATGCCATCATATCTCTATTTGCATTCTGAAGAGGTTTAATTTAGATTATTATGGATTATACCATGCCTTAAAAACCAAAACCTCCACTCTGGTATTGTTCATCCAAATAAAGAAGAGATAAAAAGGCACATGACACTTCTTGATGGTATATAGTGACGTACTGGAATAGTGCATAAAATGCATAAGGTCGGCAGGAGGAAACATCAATGCTATTACTCTTAAGAAGTCAAGTTTAAGAAGTATAGTTCAACCAAGTTCATTAAAAGTGTGGGACAAACTATCTGCTTGAGTAACTAATAAAGTTATACCAGCAACGAGTTTGGCTCTCAGTTTTACACTGATCATTCATCCTTTAATTTTTAAAAACTGACATTGTCAACAACAACACATATTCCTTTGTTACAGTCGGGGTGGCCCATGCGTATAGGCTGACTCAGCCGTCACCTAGGGCGCCGGCTTCAATGGGGCGCCCAATGATGACGTCACGCCATTGAGGGCCGTGCAGGCGGGGGCGCCGATCGCGTGTTCCGCCTGGGGCACCAGCTGCCGGCAGCCCACCTCGCACTGCCCCTGGTTACAGTCAATAATGCAAACACAGGGAGAGAAAAGTGGCAAGTACCAAGCCATAAGCAATGGCAGATGATGAAGGCTCATCTAGGAACTACTTCAATAGAGAGAACAACAGAATGTCGTTTACGCCAAACCAAATTAATCTCATCACTTTTCTGCAGATTTCATCTGCCCGATACAAAACGAGAAAACACAAAAACATCATTTGTTTTCCCTTCTCACTAAGATCTGGTTTCTGTATTTAGACAACAGAGGATTGTTGCCACTAATAAAAACTCACTTGTATCACTTAATGGTCTCGGTTTTTACTCTGTTAAATCATGCACAGCTTACAAGAGGCAACAGTGCATTTGGAAAGCTGTTATTTAATGAAGGGAGTCAGATGAAAACATTACATTATTGTTAGCAGCTACCTACTGGTTACTATTGGATATATTATTTAAAGTCTGAAGGAACATGAAAGAAATATTTCTTACAGAAGTCACTGTGTCATTTTTCATGGCAGAGTTGTACTGAAGGACAGATCGAAGAGGTTCTTTGCTGGGAAAGGTGAGTAGTGGAGACTTAGTGGCTATCTCACATACGCCTTCATACCACTCTTCTGGCCAAAGACCTGCAGTAGAAATTTGGAGGGAGAAGAAAGGAAGAGAAAGACAAAATGTGACTAGGAAATACATCCTAATATGCTCCCATTACATTGTATCAATTGATCTGGCTACTAAAGAATCCTAAAATTAGTTTAGTGATCCTCAATTGGTTACTACCAAGAGATATTAAGATTCACTCAGCGAAAACAAATATCACCAAGTTTTGGGCTACCTCTTAGGCCCTCTTCTCACACATTCAAGTATATGCATTCCCAGCAAATAGCCCATTTTCCAACTATGTAATAAACCTACTCAGATGGTTGCAGGTGAAAACGCTCATTGTGTAAGTAATTTCTACTTTGCCTGTTTGTCATCTCTGCCTCTCCCTTATTAGATCACTGTCATTTTACATTTATATTTTCATGCATAGTCCAACTAGCATAAACACTTGTGAACAGAGGATGTAAATAATAATAAATTGCATGCTTCTGTAGTCTAGTCCATAGCAAAGTAAGGCATTTTGGACACAATGTATTCTGTCATCAGAGGAGTGCCTAGTAAGATGTCTACCTTGTAGTCATTTCCCAGTTATCCCTAGTCCTAATTGCTAAAGTCTGTGCCAAAAAGCTGATTTGCACTTACAAACTAGGTAAACCTAAATCCATCAGTGCACCAGACCATCAATGCATCTTTTTGCACTGGAAGTTATACTACCTGATCCCTCCACAGCAAATCCCATGAGCACCGAATACAGCCAAAAATCACGGAAGAGCTTCTGTAACCTGGGTTTAGCCTCTTTGATGGGTGGCAAACGTCTGGTGAGCTAACATGGAAGGAGAAAATCAGTAGATTGCAATAATTTAATCATTTGCTAAGAATCAGTCAAAACAGCCTCATATTCTAGTGTTGTTCTAGCATTTAAAGATTTAGTTTCTCATCTGTTTCAATATATTAATAAATTCATGTAGTTATTATTAAAATGACTGATACTATAAGAAGACTGTGTTGCAATGTCTTAGCAATATTCATTTTCAAAGCTGATTTCTACAGAAGAAAAACATGGACAAAGTCATCATGATACAATTATAATCAGTTTAATAGACAAGAGTCACTTTTGAGTGACGACTTTGAAACTTTAATAGTGTTATTTTAACTTTGTTTTGTGTATCACATGTATATATAAAGCACATACCTACAGAAAGAGAGCTAAGCTAATTACACCATCCAAAAGAATACATGTGGTTTAAAAAATCTGAAGAAAATCTTTCAGGTCTTATAAACCCATAGACACAGAGCAAAAGCAAGTAAGCAACCCACAAAACCTAACAAGCCTCAACAAAAACATCCATAGAAGAAGAAACAAATCACTTGGCAGAGATCACTAGAAGGGTTTTGGCTGACAAAGCAAATTTAGCACTGTTTGATTTAGAGCCTGTTTACTTTGGGAGATATTCAATTTATTAGCACCAAAGTTCAGATTTAAACCGAGCCATTTGCCTTATTCTAGCTATTCAACATACCCCTCTCCACAGAGTGGCTTGGAGGTAAGGAATATTACTATCATTTGAACTGGATTTGAAATCTCAAAGAAAAATATATTCCAAAAGCAGGGGGAAATGCTGTGCCCACAGTAAAATGAAGGTAAATAGTACATTAGTCCATGGAAAAGGAGAAAATATAAAATTGGGAACCACAGACAGCACTGTCTTTCATTAGTGCCACAGACAGCACTGTCTTTCTAATGAAGCAACCACTTCATTAGAGGTTGCACAGAAGTGGCTTTGTTAACCTCTAACAGCTTTGAACAAAAAATGTAGCACTAACTTTAAAAATAATAAAATTAAAGTGAGCTATTAAGACTACAATACCTCATTCACTATACAGCTCAGGTTTTAATACTGCTCGATTATAATCCCTTAAGGATTAAACAACGTTTAATAAAGATAATTCATTTTCATTCTTTATGTACATCAATAGGGAAGAAAATGAGAGACTGATACATTATCTGGATGCTACAAAAATGTTTTAAATGTTTCTTTTCACTTCCCTCTTAGGTCTGTATTTTATTGTTTAAGAACAGCTTTACATTCTCTTCTTTCAAAACCACTTCTAAGATTTTTTTCTGCTCTTTGTCTTATCAGCATTTTGTCTGTTTTAAATAAGAGGCTTTGAATGTCGATTAGACATTCAATGGTACTCTCTCATATTGCAGATTCTAGCCATTTATGTTTAACTAAAATAAATCCTATCTGGAACAAGAGAAATAATTAATTTTAACAAAATCTAAATTAATTTGTGTAGCCATGGGAAACTGGTTTAGAAATCCTGAGTTTGATTTAAAACTGCTTTCATCCCTCTCTGTCACAGAATAGCATATTTTCAAATCCTTGCATTTCATCCTTAATTGATATCACAGCTGTAATTCACTGCTTTTGCATGTCCTCTTAGATCACTAACCAATGCAATCAAAATAGGTACTACCAAAGCAACTTCCATTGTAGCCAAGAAGGCTAATGGCATATTAGGGTGCATTAGGAGGAGCATTGGCAGCAGTTCTAGGGAAGTGATTATTCCCCTTTATTTGGCATTGGTGAAGCCACATCTAGAATATATTGTGTTCAATTGTGGGGCCCCCACTACAGAAAGAATTGGACACACTGGAGAAAGTCCAGCGGAGGGCAACAAAAATGATGAGGGGGATGGAGCACATGACTTATGAGGAGAGGCTGAGGGAATTGGGCTTGTTTAGTCTACAAAAGAGAAGAGTGAGGGCATGATTTGACAGCAGCCTTTAACTACTTGAAGGGGTTTCCGAATAGGATGGAGAGAGGCTGTTCTCAGTAGTGACAGATGGCAGAACAAGAAGTAATGGTCTCAAGTTGCAGTAGGGGAGGTCTACGTTAGATATTAGGATAAACTATTTCACTAGGAGGGTGGTGAAGCACTGGAATGAGTTACGCAAGAAGGTGGTAGAATCTCCATCCCTTAAGGCTTTCAAGTCCTGGCTTGACAAAGACCTGGCTGGGATGACTTAGGTGGGGTTGGTCCTGCTTTGGGGAGGGGATTGGACTCGGTGACCTCCTGAGGTCTCTTCCCAACCCTATGATTCTATTATTCTCTGAGAAAATAACTGAGGCTACTTTCATTTTAATTTCATCCTAAATCCTTTCTTCTAAGAAAAAAAATGGAATTGCTAATAATTATAAAGACTATTGCTGCTCTAGTTTTAATTATCTAGTGATCCCATCTTTGGAAAAGGGGTATCATGCATTGTATAATCCTACACCCACCAAAAAAGCAAATAAAGAATAGATACAATGCCCAGAAAATCAAAATTTTAAAACCAAACAATTCCCTCAAAAGCCTAGGTAAAAAATGGTAAATGATGAAGTGGACTAGAACAGAAAAGCCTATACAATTATACTGCCTATGCAGTACACATACACCTAAATATGGCCCTGCTCTGGCAAAATCACATGCCTGGCCCAACAAGTACTAAGATCAATAAATAAAAGTTAAACAAGTGCATAGGATAAACTATTTCACTGGGAGGATGGTGAAGCACTGTCCATGTCCACAGATCTTCTTTACTCAATCTTCATTCAATTCCACCCTTTCAATGAAACTGCCCATGAAATCCTGTTAAGGTTTATCTTTAAAGTATGTTTTTCAAATATAAATGCGTTTGTCAAATTTTGTTTGCATTTCTCTAATGTGCTCTAAACTAATGATTTCCTACTAACTTCAAACATTTGGAAGATGTTTTCTATTGGACTTCACTCTTTTTAATTGTTTAAGTACATGTGCTCATCTATCTTAAAACTTCATAATATACAAGAGACCTAGGCATTTTAGTAGATGACTAATTGTATGTACAAAGGCTGAAAAGCAATGATGTTCTCCAAAGAGAGAAATCAATTGTTGTTTAATGAACTTGAATGTCTCAGACTACAACAGGCTTGAAATATTATATGAGCATGAATTAATCAATCTAGGCACAACTCAAAAAGAAAAGCTAGCAGACACACAAAAAAATAATTGCAGGAGCCAGCCAACTATCCAACATAAGATTCAGTATCAATTTAAACATCTTACTGAAGAAAAGGGCAACCTCTTAAAACTCAGGTACTACATCGTTTCTATGATATATTGCAAAAACTTAAACAACAAATGGTCCTGCAGCACCTTAGAAACTAACAAAATGTAGATAGGATTATGAGCTTTTGTGAGCACAACCTACTTGTGCAGATGAATGAAAACTCATGATCCTATCTACATTTTTTGTTAGTCTCTAAGATGCTGCAGGACCATTCGTTGTTTTTTAAGTTTTTTCAGGTACAGACTAACATGGCTACCCCTCTGAGACTTATGATATATTGTGTCTTCCAGCATCTGACCTGTCACAATGAAGCGCCTATTTCATTTGTTTGTACTCTCTCTCATCACAACATCTGTGTTTTGTGGGATCAAAGACTTTAAAGAGCATTTTGAAAGCGGTAATGAAGCTATAAATCCCCATGCACCCCATGACAATGAAACCCATGATATGCCTAATTTTCCACCAGAGTTTCATAAAGAAAACACTATAACCAATGACTTGATTGCTGAGGAAGAGGAAGAGGAAGACTACCTTGAATGGGAAAAGATATTTGGTGATGATGATTATATTGACATAATTGATGCTCCTCTGCATTTGGTTGCTGAAATTCAGCAAGGAAATATTCTTGAGCTATTCCATGGTAAAACCAGAATCCAGCGTCTTAACATCCTCAATGCAAATTTTGGGTTCAACCTTTATCGGAGTCTGAAGGACAGAGCCAATTCTTCAGATAATATTCTGATGGCTCCTGTTGGTATTTCCACAGCAATGGCTATGATTTCACTGGGGCTGAAGGGACAAACACACCAGGAGGTACTGTCTGTTCTAGGTTTCAGAGACTTTATTAACGCAAGCTCTACATATGAGATTATGACAATTCACAACCTCTTCCGTAAATTAACTCACCGGCTCTTCAGACGCAATTTCGGTTACACACTGCGATCAGTCAATGATCTTTATATTCGGAAGCAATTTTCAATTATAGATGATTTCAAAAACAATATGAAAAATTATTACTTTGCTGAGGCGCAATCATCTGACTTCTCAGACCCTGCCTTCATCACTAAAACCAACGAGCGCATCCTGAAATTGACCAAAGGATTAATAAAAGAAGCTCTGGTGGATATCAACCCCACTATGTTGATGATGATTCTCAACTGTATTTACTTTAAAGGTAAAATAACCCTAATTTCAATTTTAGCAAGCAATGGATTAATTTTATTTTTAACAGCATGCATCAATGTGAAGGACCAAGAATGGGTGAAAATGTAGACAACAAAAATTGTTTTTCTTTCATAGTCCTAGTGGGAGCTAAGAATTTGTATTTATTATTATTATTACTACTACTACAATGGACCATGACCCCACTGTTTTAGGCAATCTACAACACAGTACAAGAAGATGGCTCCTGCCTCAAGGAGCTAACATTCCAAATATAATACAAACCATAGCCTTAGGAAAAACAGTCACAGCTGAGGAACCCTATGCAAAATTATTCTTGCACAAAGTATCCACAGTGTTGCTGTAAGTAAACAGTCAAATTTAGCCCTACCATAAGGAAGTGCAACTCCACTGACTTAAGGGAAGATACAGTTGTTGCTGGACCAAATTAAACATTTTATATAGAGTTTTAAAGTATTTAGAATCTAAAGAATCTGCCAGGGTCAAAGATGCTGAGCTTAATGTGTGCATATAAACATACACAGTGCGATCTGTACCCAGGGTCCGCTCAAGGGCCTGACAAAAAGTTACTAGCTTAACAAAAGTGTTCTTCTAATAAAAGATAGAGCAGAACAACATTCACTGTGACTGGAACTCTTTGGGTGGACAGACAGGTGGTGTTTTTTTTTAATTATGGGTCGAACTAGTAGGGTTGCCTAGGAATGTGAAAGACTAATTGACTAGATGACTATCCGATAAGCAAACACTATCAGAAAGAGGCAGCAAGGGGGTGGGGGGCGGAAGGATACTTTAAAGCAGCAGCGCTGCTTGAAGCTTGGGGCCAGACCCTGGGCTCTATGCAGCACTGTCGCTTTGAAATATTGCATGCAATCCGTAGCCAGCTTGGGTGTCCCCAGGCTGCATGTGGCGTTTCAAAGAGGTAGCGCTGTGTGGAGCCCGGGATCAGCTGGCGACTCCCCTGCTGGCCCCGGACTGCATACTGCACTGCTGTTTTGAAACGCTGCAGGGAGCACGGCGTCAGGCTCCTCCTGGTGTTTCAAAGAGGCAGCGCCGTGGAGTCCGAGATCAGCTGGGGACTACCCTGCTGACCCTGGGTTCTGTGAGTGCCGCCACTTTGAAATGCCACGGGGAGCTCGGCGTCAGGCTTCTCACGGCATTTCAAAGCAGCAGTACTGCATCGAGCCCAGGATCAGCCTAAGGCTGTTGCTACACTTCATAGGCAGAATCGCCCTATCAACTAATCCAATAGTTGATGCAAAATGCATTGACTATTCGATTAGTCAATTAGTGGATATTTAACACCTTTAGGGTTGCCTGGAGTTAAACTGCCTGAAACATCCTACTATAAGGTCTTATTTTCAGTTTCCCACAACTTTGAAAAGTTCAGCTCAAATAGTTAAAGTTTAACAATGTTAGGTACTTGATGCAAGCTACTTTGGGGTGGGGAAGGGAATTTCAGCAAAAATGGCTCAGCTGATTCAGGGAGCTGTTTAAGAGGAAATATGCTGTTATGACCATGTTAAAAATACCAGGACTGCTGCAAGGAATCTTGAGATACAGGAGAGACAGAAAGGGAAGAGAATGGTTTGAAGTATTTTGGGAGGGGGGTAGGAAAGACTGAGACTGGGTATAGTGGGGAGAAGGGAACAGGAGATTAGGCAAAGGGCCAGTGGGGCAAGACAGGAATGGGGAAAAGGGCCAGTGGGGCAGGACAGGACTCATCAAACCCACCTTAACCTCTTTATAGTTAGTGCCTAAATAGTGGCAAACTAAGTTAGTTGCCACACAGCTGATTTTTAACCTCTTTAAAAGGTGTAACAAATCTGGGGATATTTCTGAGATTTCTTTTTTAAGCCCTATCCTGAAGTTTATGCATCCACATCCCTGCCTTCTAACTAACCCACCATCTTGTATTAGGTCAACAAGCTATCCTGCCTTTGCTCAAATGAGTGCTAAGGTTAGCACCCTGCTTCTCTGTGTTACCCTTTCCTCCCTCTTTGTTTTTTCTAAACACCACTTTGTCCTCCCAAAAGGTGATTTAAAAAAACATATCTAGCTACTACTCACCCAATACTTCCTGTTTCTTTCCCTTGGAGGACTATCCACTTCTAGGATTTGAGGAATTTTTTAAAATTGAACTGTAATGAGGCTTCTCTCACACAATTTTTATTGTCTTAAAATATTCCAAAACGTTAGACATTCAATAGCTATAATACAAACCCATTGATAGGCAGGTGTTACAGAAAAAAGTTGTAGTATAAATATTAGAACACAAAACTTTATTAATGACATCTGTTGTACAATGTAGTATTACTTTGCAGTCAAATATTAAGCCTGCAGTCCCAGGTTCTCTTTGGCATGTGACCACACAGACACAAAAAGTGAGGCATCAGATGCTCTCCGCATTACTAGCCATCCAAAAGCAAACACAATGGCAGACTTATCCAAGCCTTCCTATGTAAAGGTCAAAAGTCTGTCTTAATCAAATGGCATGCACATTATAGAAAATGTGTTTAGTAGACAAACTGCAGCAGCAAAATTAAGATATCAACTTCCTAACACTACACATTATAACAGGATAACAGAATTATTGAAAATATATAGTATTAACTCCTCCATGTATGTACTATCATGCTGTACATTTATTTGCTCACTTACATCTAATTCCCCTGATTATAAAAGGAAATACCAACAGCCAATCTTCTACTATGTATTTTAGAGAGTTAGTCTCTTTGATCAAGAATTCCTTGTAAACCGTAGGAGTTAGGACCAACAAATTTGGTATACAGCCTCCTCTTATCATAATTTAAAGCAACACAAGAGAGTGGTTGTGCCTGGAGAATGGGATGTGCCTGGAATGGGATTGCTTCTCAGAGAACCAAACAGAAAAGAGACATAACTGAGTGAATGTGAAAGAAACTGAACCAAGATGAGCCAGAAAAATAGGATGAACCGGGAATAGGATTGCTTCTCAATACATGTTATAGAAAAGAGATAAAATAGAGGAATATGGAGTAGTGCTCTGTTTTGGCACAGCTAAATCAATGCTTATGGTTTGAAAACTAGAAGAAAATGTTATTGGAAACCAAACTGACTAAGCCGTTTTTTGTTAAAGCAAATGATAACAGTTTATAGGAATGAAGAAACAAAATACACTTAATTGGACTTCCCGAATTACAGACCGAGCAACAATGGGTAAATCTGCCAGTATAAAATAAACGTAATATATAAAATTCCAAATATGCCTGTCCATCTACAAAGAAACAAGTCTAACTCCTTCCAGAGCCATCCCTATGAATATACTAGATTAAAAAGGCAGATCATCAGCTACATTCTTCTAATACAGTACCTTCAGAGGACTAGTCATGCACATGAGGAGCCTTCAGAGTGTGCTCACATAGCTCTGTTCCAAATCCCATGGAACTCTATAGGAAGACCTATTTGAATTTTAACAGGCATTGGAGCAGGTCCTTAGGGCCTGATCCTGATGGGTGCTGAACTTCAGCAGCATCACTGGAGTCAAGAGTGAGCAGTACCTCACAGAACTGGGCAATCTACTCCCAGTGGTGGTCCAGGCAGTAGTATATTTGTTTAAAATGTTTTCAGTTTAATGAAGACAAAATTTTGGGAGGCAAAATGTAAATATTTTGTCCCATGTGGAAATTAAAAGTTAGCTGTATTTAGTTATGTTGATGAGACAGTATAATTTTGAGCACCACACAGCAGCAGAATTACACTGATCTGTAATCAACATTAGATCCCTTAAAGCCTGTGATCTACACAAACCAGAGAATTACGTTTTCTCTGAGATATCTTTGAAATGATTTCCAATTTATATTTTAGAGTGATTTTTGAAATGTGCATATGCATCTGAACTCCTTTTGATGTGCACAGCAAAGTCAGACAAACATCTCACACAAATCACATGCTTAAATTTTTACATGTTAATTTTAAAAAAAACTAGCCTTTACTAATCTAAGTTGCCAAAATTAAATTCCTCTAATTCTGGCCACATCTTAAAATGAACAGCCAGACTACATTTTGGGATATTAGCAAATAAGTCTTCATCACTAAAATTATATTTTAACATCTTTCATTTACAGACTAAAATTATATATATAAATAAGGATAAGGTTTTCTGCTTTAACAACAGGAACTTGGGAAAACAAATTTCCAGTGGAAATGACAAACAAACGGACCTTCCGACTGAATGAGAAAGAAACAATAAAGGTTCCTATGATGCAGACCAAAGGAAACTTCCTGGCAGCTGCAGACTATGAGCTAGACTGTGGTGTGCTCCAGCTCCCATATGTGGGGAACATCAGCATGCTAATTGTGCTTCCAAACAAACTATCTGGCATGAAAGCACTGGAGAAACAACTGACCCCGCAGGTGGTGGAGAGATGGCAAAAGAGCATGACAAATAGGTATGTTTTGATAGAAAATAGATTGTGTTGAACAAACTTGATCTAGTTTTTTGATTAAATGATAAAATTTGATTGACAAAAGTAACAGTGTTGACATAATAGACTTCTGGGAGATATTTGTCTTTGTATTGCATTACATTCAGATTTAAAACTTCGCACTATTTAAAAATCAATTCAACCTATATTAAATATATTAAAAAATGATCAAAATGAGATACTTCAGAGAGTAATTGTAAGGGTGGGGAGATCATCCAGTACAAGAGTTCCTAGTGGGATGAGTTATTTACCCAATGCTATTCAATCTCTTTATCAATGATCTGGAAGAAAACATTCACAACTGACACAAGAATTGATGTATGATAAATAATATTGACAAATGTATCTACAGAATGATCCAGATCACGTGCTAAGCTGCTTCACTTGAACAATATGCATTTTAATACAGTTAAATGCAAATTTATAATCTAGTATCCTACAATGTAAGTCACAGTTATAAAATGGGGGATTGTATTTTGGAAAGCAGTGACGTAAGAAAGGACTTAAGAATCATGACAGATAACCAACTGAACACAAACTCGTAGTGCAATAGTTTAAGAAAGTAAGTGAGATACTTGGATGTATAAGCAGGAGAATACAAAGAATCAAGCTCATATAGTGGTATTACCAGTATATAAAGTATTACGAGATCATTAGCAGAACACTGTGTCCAGAACTGACACTTCATAAAAGATGTTGACAAAATGGAAAGGATTTAGAAGCAACACTAGACATTCAGAGACTAAAGAAACACTATCTCTTTAACTTAAAGAAGGTTAATAAGTGATCTGATTGCAGTCTATAAACACCTACATGGAGAGATTTCTGATCATACAGGACTCTTCAGTTTAGCGACAAAGGCATAAATGATATCCAGTGGTGCGTAGGGTTGCCAGGTGTCCGGTATTCACCCGGACAGTCCAGTATTTTCGCTTCCTGTCCTGTAAAAAAAATTTCAGAAAATACCAGACACCTAAGATGTCCGGTATTCTCTGATTTTTTTTCCCCGGCCAGGAAGCTGAAATGCCAGGCACCTGGCAACCCTACAAACACTCAGTGCCCAGCCTCCCCCCGCCGAACCCTCCCAGCCCCCAACACCCTCATGAATGGCTGCCGGCACAAAATGGCTGCCAGCAAAAGACCAAGGGGAAGCAATGAATCCCCTGGGTCTTAGTGCTCCACTGCTCCCCTATTCCTATCCCTGCACTCACTCTTAAAGGGGACATACTGTTTTATGTAATTTTTTTTTTTTTTTTTTTGCTTAATAAGTCTTGGAGTCCTTTTTTTTTCCCCCCCTCAACAACTCCCCCCCCCCTTTTTTTTCCTCTTCAACAGAATTTTTTTCCCGGTGTTTTTTTTGGGGGGGAGGGGAGTTTTTGTTTCAACCATCTGGCAACCCTAAGTGGTGGTGAACTGAAACTGGACAAGCTCACTGTAGAAAAAAGGGTACATGTTTTCCACAGTAAGGGTAATTGGAATAACCTACCTAGAGATGTGGTGGATTCCACATCATTTGAAGTCTTGGATATCTTTCTAAAAGATAGTGTCTAGCTCAGAGAAGGGCAAAATATGGCTTGCCAAACATTTCCCTTCAGCCCACCATGACTTCCCAGGCTGCTAGAAGTCCCACAGTATAGCAGGCCGCTCAGGCAGGATGCCTGCCTGCTACAGCCCTGGCCATGCCACTCCCAAAAGCGGCTGGCTGCAGCTGGCAAGCATGTCTCTGCATGCCCTTTGGGAAGAGGGGGGCAGGGGGTCTCCATGCACTGCCTGTACTCACAAACACTGAGCCTACAGCTCCCATGGGCTAGAAATCAAGGAAATGTGAAGATGGTTCTGGGGGCAGTAGCAGCGTGTAGAGACCCACCTTCTCCTTACCCGCTAGAGCAGTGGTTCTCAAACTACTGGGCCCAGGGCTCACATTCTGCTCAATGCAGATCTTTCCACGGATCACCAGCCAACGACTTATAATGGCACAATGGATGTATGAGGGGTGGAGGTGCAGGGTCTGGGAGGGAGGTTGGGTGCAGGAGTGGGCTGAGGGTAGGGGCTCTGGGAGGGTGCAGAAGTGGGGTGGGAGTGCAGGGTCTGGGCGCAAGGGGAAAGGGGGGCACTTACCTGACTCTGTGCCCCCGCTAGTATTCCCAGGCACCACCCCCTGCTGCTCCCATTGATTATGATTCTAGACAATGGGAGCATCGAGAAAAGCTTCCAGGTGAGCAGTTTCCTGCAGTGCCATTTCTCACAGCCAGGGGGGAGTAACAGTGTATGGAGCTGCTTCCTGACCCTACAAGCTGGATCCAACCCACGAGGCTCCCCTCCTGCCCCCCTCCCCCAGCAAGAAGCCAGCACTGGTGCTCCAACCTCGTAGGGGCAGGAGGTTGTGGTGCTGGAGCACCAACGCTGGCTCCCCACTGCAGGGGGGGGGGGCGCGCCAGACTCAAGCCCACGGCCCACCTACAAGACGTGCCATACCTCACACCACTTCTATTAATGTAACAGAAAATGCGGTATGTGACCACTTAGCAAAATTCTTGGAGTACCCCTCCCCCGGCAAAAATTATTGTCCACCCCAGTCTAGCTCATCCAGAAGTTACGGGCTTGATGAAGGAATATTTGGCAAAACTGTATGGTCTGTGTTATGTGGCAAATCCGCATAACACAGTCTAGAATATCATAATGGTTCCTTCTGGCCTTAATCTATGAAAAAGACATGAACTCTCTCTTTTTAAAAAACAAAATTACCTCTGCTGTATGTGCTTGGTAAAACTCCAACTTAGTGTGACAGGGAGTTCCATAATAGATAGTTGACTATGCTTATCATACCCATGTCATCTGAACACAAACAATATACTGCAGAAATACAACTAATGAGCCTTTTAAGTGAAGAATTACAAGGAAGTAATACATTATGCATCAGTTAAGAGTTTCTTTGACCTTAGATTTTAAAAAACTGCTTAAGTAGACAAGGCCCTGGACCCTTTAGAAAGTTAAGCCCGGGAGAATACAGAGTAGAATTACTATATATTTCAGTGTCATGCCTGCTTAATAAGAATGGTACTGACATGCAGGGTTAAGGGATATGATGTATATTTCTTTAAGACCTATAATGTTTCTGTTTTTTACTAGAACAAGAGAAGTAGTTCTACCTAAATTTAAGCTGGAGAAGAGCTATGACCTGACTGATTATCTGAAATCCATGGGAATAGAAACAATGTTTGACAAAAATGGTGACTATTCTGGAATATCTGATGATAAAGTCATTATTGATATGGTAATTTTCCCCTTCTACACTCATCCTATTTATTAATCCCAGCCATCTGAATTGTAGCCACAAAGTACAATAATTCACAGTTTAGCTAAGCAAATAACACAATATCTCTGCCTCTCCTGGAATATAGAGGATCTGTGTTTCCCCATATATAATAGTAGACCAGCAGCTCTCAACCCTTATAGACAATTACCGTATCTTTCAGGAGTCTGATTTCTCTTGCATACCCCACAAGTTTCACCTCACTTAAAAGCTATTTGTTTACAAAATCAGACAAAGATACAAAAAAGTGTCACAGCACATTTCTGTGTGAAATTTTAGTTTGTACAGACTTCAATAGTGCTTTTTTATGTAGCCTATGTTAAAACTAAACAAATATCTAGCTAAGTTGATGTACTTCCTGGAAAACATGTGTGTACCCCTGCTTGAGAACCACTGGTAGTAGACTACATACATTATGAAGATCATGCCTTTAAATCTCTGGAAGGAATAATGTCATGATCAATCAAGAAGGGGGAGTCACCAAAGCCAGAGGACTGATGCCATATAAAAACAATCAGCAATAACAGAGCAAGAAAGCTATGTGCAGCATAGAAAAGATGCGATGGTGTAACTTAAGTTCACCATTTTTACAGCACATTTATTACTGTGAAATTCACCTAAGACAAATTACTAAGACTTCGAAATCTAACCAGAGGTATTCTGCATTTTCTGCCCCATTTTTACAGTTCAACCACCAAGGCACAATTACTGTGAATGAAGAAGGCACAGAGGCTGCAGCTGTGACCACGGTAGGGTTCATGCCCCTTTCCACTCAGATTCGCTTCGTCGTTGACCGCCCCTTTCTGTTTCTCATCTATGAGCATCGCACCAACTGCCTGCTGTTCCTGGGCAGAGTCGCCAACCCCAGCAAGTCTTAAAAACCGAATTGTGTTTTGATAACTGGGTTGTATGATTACATTTTAATATAGCAATTTTGAAAGAAATATTTTACTTTCACATTAGTCAGCAAGGGTACTGTCATTACACAACTTAACATTTAGTAAAGGAAAATGCAATGCACAAGTCCATTCAATTTATAATGATTAATGCCAGGCACTGATATATCTATATTAAACTCTCATTAAAATGACTGACATTTAGTGTTATATTTCAGTGTATTGCACTTAACCAGCAAATACAATGTTAGACCAGGATTTTTAAAAGTGGACATCTAAAATGGATCTCTTAAATTTGTATTTAGACACCTACAAACAGGCAAGTATAAGGAAGTGCTGAATACCTCCCAGTTCTGAGGTTATCTTTTTAGGTATCTAAATAAGGATTTAGGGACCTAAGTTTAGACATCCATATTTGAAAATGTTGCCCTCAAAGCCATATTTTGCCTTTTGATAACTCATAGGCCAAATTCATCCTGGACGAAACTGGCACAATTCCCAAGGAAGCCCCAGCCATATCCAATAGCAATCTAAATGGAGGTGTAAGTAGTGAAGCAAAGAAACTTGCACTGATTTCACATTCAACAGGCTAATAAAACATAACACTTACAAGGCAATGAGGCAGAAAAGAAGAATTGTAGAAAAAGTAAGGTACCATTAGGTCTGGTTTTGACTTCATACCAGTTCTATACTGGTGTAATGCCAATTATTTCAACAGTTATTTCCGAGTTCCAGCAGTGTGAGATCAGAAGCCAAGTGTGCAATTTGTACCACTGTATTTTGTCACCAAAATTAGGCTATTGTGTATAGACAGACTCAGTGGGAAGTATAAGATCTACAACATAGCTTATACACAAAAAGGTATTTTATACAAATAAATTAGACAAGGAAATATTCTCTCCTCCTTCCCCATTCCCCACACTTAATACCTAAAGTCCTACATCTTCCATCACTCTTTATTTTCCTCCATTTTTTTTTTTACAGAAAACATGTAAGCAAAGCATTTAAAGCAGAAAATAAGGGCGCTAAAGCTCACCTCAAGTTCAATCTAATGAAATGTAGTGGGAAAAACCTGATAAAAAGTAAACTGTTGGTAACTTTTTCAGACTTTATTGTAGGAACATAAACACTGTCTAATTATTCTCATCACTGACGTAGATGCAACTTACCTCAATTTTAAAATGCTACCATTTGATAGGAGGAACAAATTTATATTTTTTTCTACAAACCATCAAAGTAAGTAGACTAACAACACATGTATTCACATTTAAAAACTTCCCTTTTCTTTGTCCCTTTTAAGGAATACACATTATAGTCTCACAAGTTTATTGTATTATTTGGAATATCAAATATAAAAAAAAGTAAATGTTTTCAATATTGAACTTTCCTTTGTTTTTTCTTATGCTACTAGAGAAAATATGCAATCTACTGATTAGTTATTTTATAGATTTACAAGTCTTTAATGGAGGTTTTTAAATGCAATTTGTAGTTGATCCTGTTTTGCTTTTACATAGTGGGTGTCATTTTGAATTTTGTGCCGAACTATAATGAAGCTGTTTAAACATTCAAGTAAATGAAAAACAGGAGGGTGAAGAGCTGATATCAAGTAATTACTCAACTCAATAAATAGTTTTTTCCCTTTTCAGTATTTCTTTTTCATACACATACCTTGTTCAAAAGTTTCTTGCATATAAATAGTTTTTCAACATTAAAAATCTTTGCCACAGGAAACAAAGAAAAAATTCAAGTCAGGAAGGTTATCTAATTCTTCACAAATGTGGAACACATATTAAAGAAAATAATCAAATCAAGAAGTGAAAAGAAACCTTTGGCAATCAAGAATTAGTTTATCAAAGACTATGTTATTTGGAAACAAAGTTCTAAAAGTTATTTTTGAGGCCATGACCAATTCTTGTAACAGGAGAAAGAGGTCAAACAGAAAAGCAAATGTAGAGGCAGCTCAGAACTCATGATCTTTATGCATTGTGCAAGAAAATCAAATATTTGCTTCTGCATCCATAATGTAACCATTAACTGTTGCTATAACTTCTGACACTGCTTATTTTACTCCATGTAAAGGTCACATTGGTTAAGAAAAAGTAGTCTACAGCAAGCATTCAAATCAAATGTATTTTATCAACCAACATGTGAAACAGTCTCTAACGAAAGAGACCATTTTTTACATTTTTAAAGGTCTGATCTTACTCCCTTAGAAGTCAATGCCAAAATCTGCATTGATTTCAATAGGAGATGGAGTAGGACTGAAAGGGCAAATCAGCCCAGCAGTCACCACTGAATTACAGGCCTCATGGACTACAACTGGTCCATTTAAAAGTTGTTCTTTTTTTGAGCACACTAATTCATATCCACAGATATGCAAAGGCTTTCCTCTCTCCTTTATTATAAGTAATCTGCCTTCTTTACAGACTTTCTGATATGCTGCCTTCTAGAATTTATTTTAACTTTTCCATTTTTAAACCAACTTTTCATTTTCCAGTCCTCTCCCCAAGTTCCTTTCTTTTTTTTTCAGTTACATACCTCTTACTATAGTGGCTCCCAAGTTTTAGTCAGTATAATATCCCCTGTGGTATTAGCTGGATCACAAATCTCTTGAATTCATGGCTAACTCACAACAGAGCCTCTCTCTGAACAACAAAATACTAGCTGCTTTAAGAGCAATGTCATTATCAAACAAATGCCAATTTGTTTTTAAAGCTGAGCAAGTAAGGAGTTATAACATCTTTCATGCCTACTTTTCAGTCCCATTTGCCTCTGTTCCCCTCCCATCCCCCAAACAGCACTGATACTTGAGCTTTTTGGGAAATTATCATTCAGCTTCCATATACCCAGTCCATGAGCACTCACCACAGCAATAACAGGAATAAGCACTCCCAGGTTTCCTGCACTACTGGAGGCCTGCAAAAAAAGACACATTTTAAAGATGTGAAAATGCCAAAGAAACACAAAGTAATCTCAAGTAATAGTTACTACAAAGCTCACTTCCAATGGCATATGTTCCAATGGCTATTTGTACATATGCATCAATACAGATACATTGCAGATTATGGCCCGAGCCAGCAAAATCACTGTGTCACTCGTGCAGAGTACTACTGAAATCAGTGGGCTGTGAACAGGCTGACGGTTCAGTCTACATGAATCCCTAAAGGGGTTCCAAACAGGGACAAAGCCTACCCATGTGGATCCAGACACAGGATCAGGATCTAGAACTCTACAAGATGCATCACTTTTCCCCTCCAGGTGAAAAAACACTAATTATAATAAAAAATGTATGAGCAAAGGGGCCTTCAATCACAGACACAGCTCTATTACAGCTGAAAATCAAACTTCACACTTTCAGTTCAGGAGGAAAAGATACATCGATTATCTTTATTCTGAAACATCTAATAACTGAAAATCTATTACTCTACATGCCCAAAGTTGTCAAATATTTCTCAGAAATCAGATTTTACTTTTGAACTAAAGCCAAGATTATGAATCTGTAAAGAATAAGGAATTTAAGGCACTCCCTCCAACAGAAAAAACTGTCCATACAACTTAACAAGTTAATTTCTTCTTCATGCAAAAACCAAATTTTGCCTTGCTACAAAATCTGCTGAACAAATAGTTAATTCTGAAATGAAGCAAATAAAATCAATGCAGATGTGTTTAATAATCAGGCAAAAAGATCTGGGGTAATAAAAGGCCTGTTAAGAAGCCCTTGAGATTTGACAAACAACAGAACATTATAAGCCTCATCAATTACATAAAAAAAGTGAATAAGAATTCTGCTTTTAAAACCACTGCTAATTATGGAAATGATTCAACAACGCAGTTGGGACTGCAGCATGGATAGAACCTAATTTAGTATGCAATACTTTGAAAAACATTCAAGAGTAAGAAGTAACAGAGTCCTAAGAATGATTTTCAAAATCATTTTGAGAAAATTATGCCTCAGGAACTGGGGTCAAGATTTTACTAGAGCCCAGCTAATTTATCTATATCCATATCTTAAAAATAAAGTTTCCTGCGGGACAACAGAGTGAGGTCAGCATGTCACTCTGCATTCCACAGCCTCACCCTCTTCAGCTGCCCAGCATCCTTCCTTCTTCCCTCCCTCCCCAGTGCTTGGGGCAGCAGCTAAGCAGCCTTCCCAGTCTCCCCCATGATGAGTTGGGGAGTGGGGCAGGAACCATGCAGCCTCTTTGGGGGGCAGAGGTGTAACCACACTGCCTTCCTGGTGCGGGGGGGCTGGAGCCAGACAGACTTCCCCCTCCCCGGTACTGGGGGGGGTGGGCTGGAGCCATGCAGCCTTCCCTTCTCATCACCAGTGCTCCGGGGGGGGGGGGGGAGAGAGTGAGTGGGAGCCGTGCAGCCTCCCCCCTCACCCGGTGCTTAGGGAGCAGAGCCGTGCAGCCTTCCCCTCTCCCTGGAGCTTGGGGGGCCGGGACGAAAAGCCCCATGGCCACCCCTTCCCCAGTGCACTGGGAGGCAGAAGTGGGATGGTGAGTATAGCAAACAGGGGACACAGTCCCCTAGTACTTTTAAAATAAAGGAGCATTGTTTCCTAGCTCAGATGAATCTTACAGTGGATTTGCTAGGGGCGTGAAGTCAACTGAGATATAAGTTCCTGGGACACAGAACATGGGAGATGCACAAAAACTGTTGGGTTGTCATGGAGATGAGGATAATTTGTTTTAAACTAGTTTATATACAAGCACCAATCACTTATCCAGGAGACCAGAATAAAAAAAGCCTGGTCACAGGCAGGATTTTCCATAACGGCATTCACTGAATTTTGTTGAAACAAACAAACTGTGAATTCATCTTGTTTCACTCATATGAGCTGAGCTGGCACCCCAGATTAGAAACTCTTATCCTTATGAAATAAGCAACCCATCAGCTTTGGTCAGTGACATAAAAGACATTTACTTGTTACAGATTCAGTTTATCTTCAAAGCAAACAGATTCTATTCATTTCAAAGAGATTTGCCAAGAGAGCTCAACCAATCCCATAAAAGGATAAGAAAAGAACTTTGCACTATTAAAATTTGAAGTGTGTGTGGGGGAGGTGAGTAGGTGTGGTTTTGGGGAGGTTAAAAAGAGAAAAACAATTATTAATGTACTGCTAGCACAGCTTTGGTAGGGTATAATTTTAGTCATAAAATTGCACCAATTTAAATGGAATATATACATGCACACAACCAGACAAACTGCCACCGGTTTCTTGCCCACCTGTTTTAAAACCAACTCAGACCAGAACAAAAGTCTATGCGCACACTTCAATTTCAATTTTAGTAAGGCTCATACTGATTTAGCTTGAGTCATATAGGCTTTGTCTACACTGCCGACTTTTGCGGGCAGAGAGTATGCAAATGAAGCGCTGATTAGCATTTTGTTGCACTTCATTTGCATAATCTATTCCAATCGTTTTTGCACAATGAGTTTTTGTGCAAAAACAAGCAGTGTGGACATTTCCTTTTTGTGCAAAACCCCCGTTTTGCGCAAGATCCTTATGCCTCTCTGGAGACCAGAATAAAAAAAGCCTGGTCATAGGCAGGATTTTCCATAATGGCATTCGCTGAGTTTTGTTGAAACAATAAACACACTGAATTCATATGCCTCCGGAGAGGCATAAGGATCTTGTGCAAAAAGGGGTTTTTGCGCAAAAAGGAAACGTCCACACTGCTTGTTTTTGCACAAAAAAACCCTTACACAAAAATGGCTCAAATAGATTATACAAGTGAAGCATGACAAAATGCTAATCAGTGCTTCGTTTGCATACTCTCTGCCGGCAAAAGCCGGCAGTGTAGACAAAGCCTTAGGAACAAGTTTAATCTAAACCTATACAAATGGCTCTTAAACTGAGATAAAAGTGTGTCCTGTTCACACCTGAGTTTGTACCAATTTAACTCAATCAAAGTGAGCATAACAATTAGTTTGTGTATAGACAAGATCATAAAATATAACAGAGTACTTACCTGGAAGCTGGAGATCCAGGTTCCAATATCAGAATTAACCTCTCATTTGAATTTTGTTAGCAATACAAGTAATGGCCCCCATCACCAAAGAAAACCAGCACCCCCACCTGCTTTTCTGTTAGAGATCCCTGGAACTATCAGTCAGTTTACATTTCTCATTCTCCAATAATGTCAAACACTTCTTTTCCTCTGTCATCTTGCACTCTCAGAATGTAAATCAAGTGCACTGATTTACCACCTCTCCCCCCATACCACACGCACACAGTAGGGTAACATATTAGGGATATAACAGTTTAGTTGGTTAAACATTTAACTGATAAGCAAAAGCTTATCAGTTAATGCCACCGACTACACGCATCTTCCTCCCCCCCCCCCAACCACGGCTCTGCCAGTAAATTTTTTGAGAGGACTTGAAAGCAGCCTGGCTCAGTCCCAGCAGCTACCCCCACTGCGGCTCTGAAGGAAAGTATTTTAGGATTTGGTGGGCAGAAGCCCAGCTCAGTCCTAGCTCATTCCAGTCCTGAGAGCTATCCACACCGCGGCTCTGCAATAATACTTCCCTTACCCACCAGCTCCTAAATTACTTTTAATGCAGAGCTGAACCAGGACATGGCATGAGCCAGGAACGAGTGCTTGCAGTGCTAACCCTTATTGATTAATCACATAGTAGACAAAATGTTTGTCTACTACAAAATTAACAAAATTACATGCTTCTTACATTTCAAAAGGAAGCCCCACAGGGAGCATGGGACCAACAGGGGGCTCCCGCTAGCCTCATGCTCCCTGAGGCGCCTGAGCCTTTGAAATGTATAAGAACCCCACTGGGGTTCCTGTACATTTCAAAAGCAGAATTGCAGCAGAACCAGAGTGAGCAGAGATTGCTTCATTCTCCGCTTGCGCCGTTTCCCGCTGTGCCTCTACTTCCCCTGCCCACTACGGAAATGGTGGGGGGGGAGGGGAACGAGCTGATAGAGGCAGCAAAGAGGGGGAAGCAATTAGTTGCATTACTAGTCGACTATCTGATATGCTTAGTCCGATAGTCAATTAGTTGCTTACATCCGTACTTCTAATCAGCAAAGCATCATGGTTTCTCTCTCATTCATGTGAGACTGAGCCTCTTTTCCAAGCTAAGGTAATCTTTAGCAACCAATTCCAACTAATACCTTATTCAGTGATGATAATCTGCACTGTTCTCATTACATCTGTATTTACTCTAAGCTATTCCACTCTATATAATTTATTGTAAATTTATTTGCAAAGTCCTCTGCTAACTCTAATCATGGAAAATCTACGTGTGTAATCACCATAGTAGCCATTCAGGATAAGTTAACATATGTACTAATTGAACTGCAAGTTTATAACACTCCTCTGTTTCTTAGGAAGCGGTAATAACAGGAGTCCAGAAATCAGGACTTCCTGTTTCCACTTCTGTCACCAGTCTACTGTGGGTCTTAGAGTAGATATTAAGTGACCTGTCCATCTCAATTAACCTATCTGAAAAATGGGTATAACATTACTCCTTACTTAAGTTTACAGATATTATGTGCGGCTTAATTGATATTGGAAAGGCTACGCAAGTAATACATTAATAGACACCAAAATAAACACATCAGTTTCTCATTTATTTCAGTAGTTAAATGTGTCATTAAGTGTATACACTTGGTTCAAAGGAAGTAAGAATTATATGTTTACATTAGACATACCAATGCAGAAAGGTACTGAGTTCAATCCCACAAATTGTATACTATTCCTTACCTTTAATGCTGGTCCCTTTTCACTTGCTCTCTCACTGGCTCTTTTTCCTTCCAGTCCAAGTTGTACAAACAGTTCCAGCAAATTCATTAGTAATTCATCCACAAGGTGTTCTCCCTGAATGTTAGCAGCTATGTTAGCCAAGGCATTAATGACAGCTAAGGAACAGTGTCTGACAAGGGGGGGGGAAAAAAAAAAAAAAAGAGAGAAATTAGAAATAACCAACTTTTGAATCAAAAGCTTTGTATTTATTTTATAATGGTTTCTCACTAACACCGGTAAGCAGAAAATCTGCATAGTACGACAGTGGCAGTATTTTGTTCATTGCAGGTTTAGTGAAAATGGATATTACACAGGGTTAATGCATCCTCTGGAACTCCTTGCCAGAGGATGTGGCAAAGGCTAGAACTTTAACAGGGTTCAAAAGAGAGCTAGATAGATTAATAGCTATTAGCCAGGATGAGTGGGAATGGTATCCCTAGCCTCTGTTTGTCTGGAAATGGGTGACAGGAGAGGGATCACGTGAGGATTATCTATTGTGTTACCTCCCTCTGGGGCATCTGGTATTGGCCATTGTCCGCCGACAGGATGCTGGGCTAGATGGACGGTTGGCCTGACCCAGTATGGCTGTTCTAATGTTCATTAGCATTCCAATTTAAAAAGCCAATCAAATACCTCTTGAATCACAATTAAAATGCATTTAGTGGTCTCAACATCAGAGAGCACATAAAAACAGCACCAAAGAGAGAAATGGGATAAACTAATTTCAACCCTTGGTGCCAACACTGATGTGTGAAGAATGAAATGGAACGTCATCAGAAGTCTCAATTTCATCTCTAGAGAACGTTTTGTCTTTTGCCAACCATCACCAGTTCACCAGGGCCCATTTTTGGTATGTAAAACTGAAATCTAACATAGCTGAAAGATGTATTTCTGGATTGGAACAGTTTTAGGGTGATAGAGAAAATCAAATTAATGGCATGAACTGGGCAGGACAGTTCATGAAAGCCTGTATAATGAGCATGTACCAGTATGCTCATCTGTAGTTACTGTCAATCCCTCACCTTCATTAGACTAGAATTCAAGCATTTTTAAAAGTTAAAATTATAAAGCAACATAGCTCTGATACAAGTTACCATTCCACATTCCTGAATACTAATTAACTTGTTATATGACATGAATGCCAGGCAGTGTCCTTCAATTTTATACTGCAACACCTCACTCAGATAGGGCCTGATTAACTCTTACTGATGTTACTGAAATATTTTCTATTAGTTGTAACAGTAATTGGATTATGTGCCTAGTTATTAAGCATTCTTTGATAAATTATTCTTAAGAAATGCAGAAAAAGGGGTTTTTGCACAAAAAGAAAACATCCACACTGCTTGTTTTTGCACAAAAACCCCAGCGCAAAAACAGATCGGCAGAAAATATGCAAATGAGATTGTGACTCATGCAAATGAGTCCCTCATGAGCATATTTTTTGCCAAGAAAACTCAGTGTAGATGTAGCCGAGATGTAGTGTTTTGTCTTATTTTCCTGTGTGAGTTCCTTCAAGAGCATAGTTACTGTCTGATTTCACCTGCAGTTGCCATTGGGACATTTAGTGCATGGGGGAAGGCCTGCTATATGTTGTGGTACCCATGAGTAGAGCCCAAGGCTCTTGGAAGGTGTGTTTGGGGATGCTGATCATTGTAACAGTGGCGATATGTCTACAAGTTTCATATCGGTTACGCTGGGAGGCTCTGGGGCTGCTTTGAGTTGGTCTCCTGGTCTGTTGGTAGCTTTGCTTTGGATGATGAGCATGGAAAGGTTGCAGCATCATTTAAAGACCAAAAGATGGAGTTCACAAAAGACGTCTTTCAGGATGGGATCCCCATCAAGCTTTGGATGGCAGGTGACAGCAATGATTATGTGGTCAGAGGGGATTTTATTTCTGTACTGAAGCAGGTGCTCTCAGGGTATCTGACTGCATTATGGAAGAGCCAATCTGCTTCTCTGGTAGAATGCCGCTGCCTGATGAAGGTGGCTTTGAGTGTTAAATAAGGTGCATATCCTGGACTTTTTCCTTGGAACAGTCCTTGGAAACATATATTAATTACTCATGCCAAACAATCTGTTTCATCTTGTAATTAGCCATGACACCCTACGTTTCCCAGATCTGAAGAAGAGCCCTGTGTAAGCATGAACCTAACCTCTCCCCAGAAGTTGGTCGAATTAAAGACCTCACCTTCACACCTTGTCTCTCTAATATTTTGGGACAGACAGCTACAACACCACTGCACACAATCTTTCTGACAGAATTGGCATTTCCCGATGCTAACCATTTCTGAAAGACATCTAGGAGTCCCTATTATCATTCACTGCCAATATCTAGCACCCGTAGGATAATGCATCATTGCAACACTGAAGAACTAACTGCTCATCAAGAGAAAAAAAATCACAAGCATGTTGTTCATTCTTAAATCCAGCAAATGGAAGTAAGAAACACACAGCAATCATTTTTAAATATTCAAAGTGTTACTTCAAAAAATACAGGACTAGGAGACTATATGAAATCAGGATACATTCAAAATATCCTCCCTCTCAGAAATGGACAATTAATTTTAACAAACCTCAGGAATACAACAAAATTAAAAAAAAATAAAGCTGTAATGTCTACAGAAAAATGGTGAATATTCATAACACAGCATGAACGCTGATGCTTGATTTAAATATTCATGAATTCTAAGGAGGCTTTTATAACTTTAAATGTTACCTGTATCCATGATCCTTGTGATCTTTAGTAGCAGAGTAAACAACTGAACTGGCTTTAACACTGATTTGCTGGAATAGATTCCATACCTCCTGGTAAATATATTGCTGTAAGAAAACACAGTAAAGTACCTTGAATACAGTACCCACCAAAGGAATAAACCCGGTAAAATAAATTCTATCCAAACAAATAAAAACCTTATATAGGAGTATATTTAAAAATCTGGACCTAAGTGACTTAGGAGCCTGAACCCCATTTTCAAAAAAGATTGAGGTTCCTCAGACCTAAATACTACTTGGGCACTCCTAAGTCACTAAGGAGCTTGTGAAAGCATATATTCAATTTTTTCCCTCTATATCAGGGGTCGGCAATCTTTTCAAACCAAAGAGCCAAAATACATAAAATTCAGAAAAAGTGATTAACAAAAGCTATATAAAAACGCCCATTTGCATGACTGAAAATATACAACTTAATATAATTGATAACTGACAATGATAAACAACAACATAAATGAAACATTGTACTCTCAGACTTTATTTAATGGGACTTCTGCTGCTGCATCTTTTCACACATTTCTTTGAACTTTACATCATAAGTGGTCAAATCCAGCTTCATGCACGCATTCAGGCTGTCTTCTGTCAATCTTATGCCGGGGGCAGGGAATGTGGGAGAGCAGGAGTTTGGGTTGGGGTGTATGTGAGGCTCAGGACAGGGGGCTTGGGTGTATGATGGGCTCAGGGCACAGATTTGGGGTGCGTGGGTGGTGCAGGAGTATTGTGTCAGGGAACTGAAGATGTGGGAATGCAGGAGTCTGTGTTGGGAAGTATAGGGGTTCAGGGCAGAGGTTCTGGGTCAGTGTTCCCTCTAAGCTGTGCGGCAGCACAGCTTCACAGGTGATTAATCAGCTCCATGCATTGAGCCTCTGTCTGAGAGGGGCTGATTAATCATCTGTGAAGCTGTGCTGCCACCCAGCTTAGAGGGAACACTGGTCTGGGTGTATAGTGGACTCAGGGCACAGTGCTGGGAAGTGGGGGGTGCAGGAGTGTTATGGCAGGGGACTGGAGATGTGGGGTTGCAGAAGTTTGGGAATGTGGCAGTATGAGGGGCTCAGGGCAGCGGGTTCAGGTATACGATGAGCTTGGGGTTGGCGTGGGGGAAGGGTGGGGGGGCGTTCAGGAGTATTATGATGCTGCAGCCAGATGGTGGCTGGGCCACTTTTTGGCCAAGTTTCATTTTTAAATAAAGTAAAATATGATGTCCAACACAAAAGGCTTCAACATTGTCATTATTTATGGGGAGAGGCAGAGAACTTATTTTTGGGTTGGGACCAATGTCCCACAGAAAAATCAGTTGGGGACTACGCAAGTGAGAAGCAAAAAAGCAACCCCTCCAAAAACCTCCAACCCTCGCTGATGTGGCCTTCAACTGAAACACCTCACTCCCCTGGTACTCCAGCCCCATGGCAGGGGGTGGGGTCAGGTAAGTATGATTAGGTTCAAAGCGTCAGGCCAGATTAACTCTTCCGGGATTCCTGGGTTAATAGAGTTGGTGGGCCTCTCCTCCCCTTGGGGTGGGACCACAAATGAGGGGTCCAATGTGTGGGACAGAGCTGCAGTGAGTGGGATAGGGGTGGGGGTGCACAATTTGGGTGGGAGGTAGGGGACAGGAGTAAACTGGGGGTAGGTTTCTGGGCAAGGGGATGGAGGCAGGAGCAAGCAGAGGGTAGGTACAGGATGCTGATGGGCATTTGTCCAGAGGACAAGAGCAGAGTGCTGGTGGGTGTCTGGCCAGGGGGAAGGGAACAGGAGCAGCTCGGTCGGTACCTGCTGGTCTCCAGGGACGAATATCTCTCGGGCAAGATCTGCAGGCAGCACTGGAAGAAGCACAAGTGCTGCTCCTTCAGGAAATCCAGACGCTCCTCGTCCACAAAGTCCGGATCCTCTGCCACCATTTTAGTTGCCTGTCCCACCCCCCAGCACCTGCACACTCAATGTACATCACCACCACATCCAGTGCAGCCGGATGCACTCTATAGTGATCATGAGGCAGGGGGTAGTCACGCAGCTGCCATGTCCCCCCTTCCCAGAGCACAGGGGAAGGTAGGTGGATAAGGAAGCACGTGCATTGCTGTGGGGAGGGGAGAAGCAGCACGTGTGCTTCCCCACAAGCCGGAACCAGAGCAGAGCCTTGGGGCTCCTCTTCCCCTCCCCTCCCACAGGAAGCCAGCACTAGTTCCAATCTTGTGGGGGCCATGATGCTGGATTGCCAGTGTGGGCTCCCCATTGTGGGTGGGGAGGAATGAGGGGGAGCTGAGCTCAAGCCACATTTGGCTCCTAAGTGACCCATATATGGCTCGCAAGCCATAGGTTGCCGACCCCTGATTTAAGGGCCTTTTTAGTCTGGTTTGTTCTCTCAGCTCTTCTCTCCTTACATTTCCAGTGATAACTAAGCAGCCCAGCTGGTCAATGATTAGTACATCAAGTGGAGATGGTGGCTGGCAGAACTTCTGCTGTAAGATCTGCAGGATTGGTTCCATCACTTTGGGAGTGTCCCTAAGTGCCACTGCAATGTGCCCCAGAGCTCGAATTGTATGGTCAGGAATCAAATGGGCCTCCCTAACAAAAAAAACAAACAAACAAGCCACATTCACATCCAGAAACAAAAACACACCTACCACTACAAAGTGAATTACAAGCTTATACTGATGCATCCAGAAATTAAGTGACATTACAGTTTAACCCCTTGATGCTGTTTCCCCCCCTATGATAAACAAGAACATACTTCATACAGGAAACAAACAATTGTTTTTATAGTACTAACACTGATCTGTTAACCATTCAGGATAGCAAAATATGTGGGAAAAAATAAAAAGCCTGTCTGGAAAGACCAATCAAAATACAGTTGGGTAAATGTAGTGGGAGCTTCTCTTGGAGAAGTCTTGTCAACTATATTGCCTCTGACTCAGACCAACTGCTCAATAGGAGAGAGCTAATTCAGACTCCACAAGCAGTTATTAATTGTGCCCAACATTAAGTGATTGGCACGTGCAGAGCACTGAAAATTTAGCAAGGACAGACATGAAAACAGTATTCCAGTAAAGTATGTAGTCCCAGCAGTATTAAAATAAAAGCCCAATCCCACAAAAGATCTTCATGAACTGAACCATATTCCCACATGTAATCTCCCTAATTTCACTGGCATTTCACACAGGAGAAACTCATGCTTAGCATTTCACACAGGGAAAACCCCCTTAGCAGAAGTGGGTCTTAAGTTAAATTGACTGAAGACAAAAAATAATTGATATTTTGCTTAATAGCTTACTTGTCACTTTCCTGTGAGATGTACAGTCGGTTAGACAAACTGGCTAGAAAAGCCTCAATGATCACTGGGTCCACAGAAGAGCCAGATTTCAAGCTCCTACAAAACAGTAAACACATAACTTGCCAGGAGAGCCAAACAGCAACAGTTATATTTTCACATCTCACTTTATGTGAGAGTAAGGATCCAGTACCAAAATCACTATGCATAACTGATACAATCTCAATTGTATTCAATCAGAAAAAGATTCCTACAAAAGGATATATTCACATTAACAAATATTTGGAATCCCTAAAACATTCTAGAGATCCTTGCATTTTGATGATACTGTTCAATTACTTCACATTTGTTTCATGAGTTCCGCATTCTTTACATGTTCATGCTTATGTACATATAAAATGTAAGTAGGATGGAGAAACACTAAAGATTTTTTTAAACATTACATTTTTTACATTTAAATTAAATAGGTTTATTTTTAAAAGAAAAATGTATTTAAAATTAAAATTGAAATTATGACAACCTCTAGCCTAAACTTAGTACAATATATTAAAATCTACTTAACCAGTACGTTTCCTGCAAAACTTTCTTTAAAAAGTCCAACAGCTGAACTGTAGCTAAAACCATTGAACCACTGTTTGTTGAAATGCTTAAGTAGTTTGGCAGCAGTGGCCTCTTCAACAAGCACAAAAAAATTATTTTCAGTGTATTCAGCTAGTTCATTTCAATGACTAGTTCATCCAAAGTTAAGAAACCAAATGGAAGTTGAAAAAACAAGAAAGCATGTTTTTACTGATAGATTTGAACAGGAAAATAAGGTGTAAGAGGGTGAGAACTATTAATACTAAAATTCTGAAGGACATGGTGAAAGAAACAAGTTCAATTCACTAACACTTTCTCTGTCAGTTTTATTTTAGGTTTTAAAATAAAATTTATCTTATAGTTTTATTTAAAAAATGAAAAAAATTGATAATGGTATTTTGCATTTTATGCAAGTTCCATCCAAACACAACTTAATAAATACCATGAGTAAAAACTTGTGAATAAATTAAAAAAAAAAAAAAACTTGTAAATCATCATTCACAATTTTCTAACAATTAAAAAATGTAAATTTTAAGATGATAAATATGAATACACAGTGCGTCTTCCAGGCGACTTACAGAGAAGTACCCAATTAAATGTAAATGTTACATTTAGTTAAAATATGTTGATCTACAATGCTTACCAATGAAACATTTTAAATGAAAATAAAACATATAAATGCAAAACAACATTAAAGTAAGTTATTTAAGTCAAGGTTTCCTACTTGCCAATTTAAATCATATTTAAAATTCAAGTGAGTACTTAACTTAACTTCTCTGACCCTCCTGAACTTCACTGCTGATTCTCTGCCCTCCAGTGTCTGTATCTGCAGAGCAGGAATTACCTTAACTCCCTTTCTTCCAGAGGGAGACATAAGGACTGAGGAAGGCTATATGCAGTGTACCTGCCATGGCATTTTAGACCCTAGATGGGATGACTCAGCTTACTCTTCTCCCAAGCACCAAGTGGCACATGAGGAAGAAGGTAAACAAGGATTTATTTAAGCATCCACCAGGGTTCAGGTGGAGTGAGAATTCTCTTTTACAAAGACAATGGGATTAGGCTATCCTTCTCCTGCTGCAATCTTCCTCTCACTGTGCATCCAAACAGAAGCTACACAAGATTGCAGGAGCAGATGGTGATGGTTTAGAAAATGAGAAGGAGGTGACTTTCCATTGCCTGAGGTCAGGAGCATTTACCAATGCATCTGCTGTAGGAGAGTTTATTGTGCCAATCTCAGGAGGGAGCTGATGTCTTCTGAGCACTCTGGTGGTCACCAAATGACTGGAAGATAGCTAGTGTGACACTAATCTTTAAGAAGGGTTCCAGAAGTGATCCTGGCAATTACAGACCAGTAAGTCTGTACTTTCCCCCCCTTTGTTGGGGAAAAGTCAATTTGGTATCTGTGAAAGGAAATCATGCCTTACTAATCTACTAGCGTTTTTTGAGGGTGTCAACAAGCATCTGGACAAGGGGGATCCAGTGGATATAGTATACTTAGATTTCATAGAATCACAGAACACTAGAACTGGAAGGAACCTTAGAGGTCATCAAGTCCAGTCAGCTTCCCTCACGGCAGGACCAAGCACCATCTACATAATTTCCAGAAAGCCTTTGACAAGGCATCTCACCAAAGTCTCTTAAGCAGTGGTTCTCAAAATACAGTCCGCAGAACACTCGTGGTCCATGGCTGCCTTGCAAGTGAGCCGTAGCTCAAGCTCAGCCCCTCCTTTCTTCCCCCCCAGAAGCGGGGAGCCTGTGCTGGAGCTTTAGCTTCATGCCCCCCTCCTCCCCAAAAGGTTGGAGCATCAGCTTCCTGCTAGGGAGGGTGGCTGAGCAGGGGAGAAGAAAGCCCCAATCCTCCCTGCCAGATTTGTCCCATAGAAAAGAAATGGAGCCAGAAATGGCTTTGCATACTGCTGCTCCCCCTGTCCCCACCTGGGGGAACAGCAGCACACGGACACGCTGCCTGCAGGCTTTCTCCGTTGCTCCCTTTGGCCAGAATCCAGCCAATGGGAGAAGCGAAAGGGTGTGCCTGGGAACAGCAAGGGTACACGAAGCCAAGTAAGCAATCTTGCCATTCCCCTCATGCTCAGACTCCGTACTCCCATCCCTCTGCCAAGATCCCTGCACTTCAAGCCCACTTCTTCACCCTACCCCCAGCCTGCTCCTGCATCCTCCCTTACTCCTACACCGCCCCCACCGAACATCCTACTCCCACCTTGTTCGTGCACACTACCTCCCATCCAGACCTTACTAATCCTCCTCCTGTACCCCACTTCCCATCCAGATCCTGCTCCCCCATCCCACATACTGAACTCATTTTGGCCCTACCCCACAGCCTAGGGACGTGCACAAAGTCCACTAAACCAAGAACTCCAGAAGAGTTAATCTGATCTATGGGAAGCTGTGACATAGTGGGGACTGTGTTGGCTCCTGTAGTCACTGTATTCATTCTGATTTGTATTCACTCTTTTTGTTGTGCTTTATGTGATTCTACTGTCCTATGCTGTTCTGGAGTGACTCTGTGTGTTTGCGCATGAGGAGGGGGAGGCTGGGCATGACTTACTGTGGAAGTATGTCAGTCTCTCCCATCCTGAGGACCAGGTGACAGCAAGTAACACCTTGAGCCTGGAAGCAGGACAAAGCAGGAGGCGGGGCTGCCTGGGGGACTGTGAGCAGTGGCTGTGAGTATGAATTGGTTTTCAGCTGGCTTAGGGGGAGAAGGGAGCCTAGCTGGCCTAGGGGGCTGGGATAGAGATTCAGAGCTGGGGGTCTGAGCCCTCCTTCCCCCAAGATGGGCTGTACTGAATGCTCCTGGTTCCTGTATCAAGGAATCTGAACTATACTGTGTCCCTGTGAACCAATAAACCTTCTGTACTACTTGCTGGCTGAGAGTCACATCTGACTGTGGATGGGGGTGCAGGGCCCGGTGACTCCCCCACACTTTATGACAGAAGCCCTAAACCTCGGGCCTTCCTTTCCGCCCCTTCCCCCCCCCCCCCCATATGGGGCTGGAGCGCCAGGGGAGGTGTCTTAGTTGGGGGAATCAGTGAGGGTTGGGGGTTTTGGAGAGGTGGTTTTTTTTTTTTTTAAACTACTTCGCACTTGTGTGGTTCCCAACTGATTTTTCTGTGCATCATTGGCCCCCAAACCGAAAAAGGTTCCCCACCCAGGTCATAAATAAAAACAATGTTGAAACCTTTTCTGTTGGACATGAATTAATATTTTACTGTATTTAAAATGAAATTTGGTAAAACATGAGAAAGTTAAAGCTCTTAATCTCTGTACTAATTTTGGTTAATATTTCCTTTCTTACTGGTTAAACTATTTTCCCTAGCTGTAGCACTAGCAAAATGAGCTGGGTGTAATAATGTAATTAATGGTGAGTTTCCATTAGCAAATGGTGGACCACAGAAAGGTTTGCATTGAACGGGGTGGGCCACGTGCCAAAAAGTTGAAGAACCACTGCTCTTAAGTAAGTTGTCATGGGATAAGAGGAAAGGTCCTCTCCTGGACTGATACTTGGTTAAAAGAGAGGAAGCAAAGGGTAGGAATAAATGGTCAGTTTTCAGAAGAGAGAGGTAACTAGTGGTGTCCCACAGGGGTTTGTACTCGTACCAATCCTATTCAACATATTCATAAATGATCGGGAATGAGGAGTGAAACAGTGAGGTGGCAAAATTTGTAAATAATACTAAAGGAGTATGAACACAGCCTGTTCAGCTGCCAGGCCATCAGTGATCTCAGTCAGTGTGTCAGCCTGAAACACTGAAGCCTATTGGCCTGGATCAGTAGCGTAGTCCCTTTGTTACAGGGCAGCACAACCTAATGGCTAGAATCAGTAACAATAGCCCTTGGGTTCAGGGCAGCACAGTCTCATGGCTAGAGTCAGTAACAGCCCTCAATTCAGGGCAGCACAGCCCAATGGCTAGAGACAGAAGCACAGCTCTTGGTTCAGGGCAGCACAGCCTCAGGGGTTTAAGGCAGCAGCCCCAGTAAGGGGGCCTTAGGTCCACCCTATTCCACCAGCCCCCGACACAGGGCCCTGGTAATGGGGGAATAACATATTGAAGTCACTCAGTTGGAAGATACCACGCACGCACCCTCCCTGGGTCACTTCCCATCAGATACAGCATTGGGGTGCTCCACATAATCCCCGGGTCCTCTGGTTCCACAGCACCAGCCTCTCCTTGAGGTTCTTCTAGTGCTGGCGGTGTGATGCGGTCTCCCAGATTTCTAGCTCCTGTCATCTGGGTCTCTGGCGGGGGTATCTCTGCAACTCCTGAAGCAGGTCCTTCTCCTCCGGCATTCAGTCCAAACTGAGTGAGTTATTCCCTTTTATGCTGCTCCAACATTGCAGCATGCCCACTCTGGATGAAGGGGAAGGACTTTCTCTGATCATAGGGATTTAACCCCTCCTGTCTTAGTTCGGGGTATGCATACCCCGTCACACACCCTCCCTCTTTGAGAGGGAACCCAGCTGGTGTTCTCTCCCAGTCTCCTCTTTGCCCAACTTGGAAAAGAAATCCGCATTGAATAGGCCTTACCTGGCCGATGGAACATGCAGAAATCATAGGGCTGCAGGGAGAGATATCAACGCATGACCCAGGAGATAGTCTCTTTCATGTTATTGAGCCACCAGAGGGGGTATGGTCAGTAACCAGCTTAAAGGTCATTCCTAGCAGGTAACAACACAAGGCATCAATAGCCCGTTTTACCACTATGGCCTCTTTCTCAATCCTGAAATACTTTGTTTCCCTTGGAAATAGCATCCTGCTCAGGAATAAGACTGGGTGTTCTTCTCCATCTACCTCTTCGCATAGAACCGCTCTGAGCCCCACACCTGAGGCATCAGTTTGGAGTATGAACTTCTTTGAAAAAAATCAGAGTGTACTAGGACTGTTTCTCTTGCTAGTCATCTCTTGAGGTTCTAGAAGGCCCTCTCCTATTGATCTGTCCATTTCACCTGACAGGGTTGGGAATTCTTTGTTAAATCTGTAAGCGGAGCTGCAATTGTTGTTATGTTCAGGATGAATCAGCTATAATAGCTAGTCAGACCCAAAAACTGGCACACCTGCCTTTTTGTTCTTGGTGTTGGAGTTTCTGCTAGTGCTTCCTACTTTGTCAACCACTGGTCATAATTTACAGCCTCCCATCATGCATGTAAGTCATTTCGCTGGATTTGCTTTAAGGCCCGCCTCCCACCACGCATGAAGAACTTCCTTGAGGTGGTACAGGTGGTCTTTCCAGATACTACTGTAGATGACAATGTCATCTATACAGGTGGCTGGATACTGGTCATGTGTTTGTAATAGTTTGTTCATCAGCCTCTTGAAGGAGGCAGCTACCCCATGTAGTCCAAATGGCATAGTGACAAACTGGTAGGAACCAAATGGTGTGGAAAAAGCAGTCTTTGCCTGAGAATTAAGCAAGAGGGGTATTTGATAGTACCCTTTTGTCAAGTCAATGGTGGACAAGTACTTGGCCCCTCCTAGGCATTCCGGCAGTTCTTCGACCCAGGGCATCGGGTATTCATCGAAGCAGCATATAGCACTGACTTTCCGGAAATCGATGCAGAACTAGATAGTCCCACTAGGCTTCAGCACTAGGATGATAAGATTCCTCCACTCGCTTGAGTATTGTGCTGAACTCCTGTCACACAGCCTCCCACGTCTTCCATGGCAGTGGCTAGTGTATGTCTCTCACCTTCTGTCTCTCTGTAGCAATGTGGTGGTGTATCAGATTTGTTCATCCCAAGTGGGTAGATAAGACATCTTGGAAGGTCTCCAAGAAGTGCTGTATCTGGTTCCATTGCAAGGGGCTAAGGGCTTCCCCTAGCTCTGCTAGTTTTGGGTCTAGAAGCTCACCCTCTAAAGGACCTAGTTCAGGTTCAGGGGATTCTGATGCAATAAACATGGCTTCTCATGTCTTCCAGGTCTTCAGCAGGTTCACACGGTACATGTATACTCCCTTCCTGCAGCCTGGCACCCTAATTTTGTAGTTCCAGCAGTGGTCCCAAATTCAGTGGGCTGCAGCTCGTGGCAGAGACTTCTGTTCATTCCTTCTCGGAGCACCTAGCATTGGCCATTGTTGGAAGACCGGATACTGGTCTAGATGGACCTTTGGCCTAACCTAGTATGGCATTCTTGTATATTTAGGTACAATTAAGGATATGTACTGCAAGGAACCCAAATAGATAAATAGTTTCTAGTTGTACAAAAGGTAGCAGGGTCCATCTAAAACACCCTGCAGTACTGAGCTTCTCTGTTTAATTGATAGTGATGTTTGGACATTTCAGTGGCAACAGCATCTATGTATTTAAACTGCATACAAATTAGTCCTTCAGTGAACCTAAGCACAATTCTCACCTGCAGATGTTGTCTATAGCAATGTCCCGAAGCTGTTCATACATGGACGGTTGACTCTTCTTGCCAGACATTACATTTAGAGTGGACTCTGAATGCTCATTTGTTACGCTGATTTTGATGTCATTGACACCTACTAAGAACAGAAATGGAACATAAGAGACAATGTCTTTTGCTGTATCTTTGCTTCAGCTGTGTATATATAGGCAAAGGAATACTTAGCAAGTGAATGCAACATAGACTAGGACACCGGTGAGAGTGAGAGATGCTCTGAAGAACTATGGTAGCCATTCTTCATCTGGTAACCAACTTCTGCTATTTCATTACTCAAGTCGCTGTCAGAAATGTCCACCCTTCCCACTTTGCATAGATTTGAATATTGCTTTAGTAGTACAAGTTAAACCTCTCTGGTCCGGTAATATATAAAGTCCGGCAGGACCATAGATGTTGCTGAACCAGAGAGCCGCTGGACCAGAGAGTCCAGGGGGCAGAGAGTCGAGATGGGGGTGTGAGAGCCATGCTGAACCTTTCTAAGTCCGGGGCTGGTCCCAGAGCCACAATGGCCCTGGGTCCCAGAGCCTGTTCGTTTGGGACTAGATGAGGAGCCCCAGCAAGCCTGAGGCAGTGGAGCCCAGCAGCTCAGTACTGGCTATGGAGCCAGGAGCCCAGGGACAGAGGAGCCTGGTGATCTACTGACAGACCCCAGGAGAGACTGGAGTCCATCAGTAAAGGGTCCAGAATTGACCTTCCCTGGTCCAGCAAACTCTTTCCTCCAGGACTGGTCAGGTCCTGAGAGTGCCGGACCAGGGAGGTCCAACCTGTAGCTCTAAAAGCATGTAACTAGCACTCTCAAAGCAAAACACAAACTGAGCACTAGAGTTTTTCAACTAAAATTTGTTGAACTCCAGTAATAAGTAATTAATTTAATAAACTGCTTTTACATTGCCTTAGTTTTCATATTTGAATCTAATAACTCTAACACTCTGAACTATCTTCAGCCAGATTCATCCCTGATGCATATCCAGTGAAGTAGTTCTCCCTAGTGTGTATTTAAAGCATGATTTTAAGGTGAAAAACAACTGAGTAAAAATGAAGTCTCATACTCAACATATCTATTCCTTATACACCTTCAAATTCAAGCTTGTTTTGTCAAGAAAAATAAGTGGGTTTGACTTCCTTTTTCACTGAAGACAATATGGAAAAGCAAGTTATTCTACCTTGGGCATCACTAACAAAATTGTCATCTAAATTTTAGCTGAAGAATATGTACTAATTGTGGAACTGCAACAAGGAGAAGGAACACAGATTCACATTCAGATCCACAGATATTCTGCAGATAGCAGTTAGGGACAAAAAACAATATTTGATTTGTAAATAAAACTGGAACTCCATGTTGACAGGGAGTCACTTTTCAAAACGTAATCACAACAATATCCAATATGTTAAAAGTTTATTATTAAATTTACTAACATGTTGTTTATTCATGGGTTGTGTTGGAATTTACAAGTCATAACACTGGCCCAGGCTCACTTCTGTCCATATGCAAGTGTGTCAACAAAATGTGGCTAACTATAGAGGGTTGTGCCTCCTGCGCGCTATGCTCTCCAACCCCCTTCTCTCTGGGGTAGGTGTCTGGCTATGGGGAGGGTGCAGGAGCAGGCTGGGGGCAGGGTGTCTAGTCAGGGAGGGAAGGGGCCAGGAGCAGCCCACGGGTAGGTGTCTGGCCGGGGGGAGGGTACAGGAGTGGGCTGGGGATGCAGGGTCTCGATGGAAGAGGTGTGTGAGGGAGTGTGTGAGGGACTCAATGGAGAGGGTGTGCAAGGGTGCAGGGTCTCAATGGATAGGCTGGGTGAGGTGTGCGAGGTCTTGGCAGGGTAGTGAGCAAGGATGTTTGGCAGGGCAAGTTCTTGGTGGAGTAGGTATGGGAGGCTTGGGGTGCAGGGTCGCAGCAGGCTAGACCAAACTGGCCCCGGCTCTACCCTCTTCCAGGCCTCTCTCTCCCCACCCTCAACCACCAAGGAGAGCTGAAGCAGCTCCAGCTCTCCCTCTTCCTCCTCCCCCCCGGCCATCGTGGAGGACTGGGTCAAGGCAGTCCTGGCTCTCCCTCCCCTCATAGCCCCTGGGGAGGGCCAGGCCAAGGCAGCCATGGCTCTCCATCCCACACCCCTTGACCACTGGGGAGTGCCATGCTGAGGCAGCCTCAGCTCTCCCCCACACTGGGGAAGGCCAATGCTGTGCCATGGCAGCCCTGGCTCTCGCCCACACCCACAGGTCAAGATGTGTATCTTTTTCTGATTTAACAGTGCAGTCTAGACATACCCAGACTTGGCTATTTCTTATGGCTACTGCTAGGTCCTAGACATTAGGATGTATTTTTGCATGAATTTTGTTTGCATTCCCTTCACAAACAAAAAAAGAGCCCCCCACAACCCATGAATAAATAAAATGTTAGGAAATGAAAACAAACTTTAAGTAAGTTGTTATAATACAAGGAAATTAGTTTTATTTGTGGTATATCACACAACTGGAACCATATATAGAACAAATATTAATTTCATTTACCTGTATGATACTGGCTGTGGTACTTGTAAAGTTTTACCAGCACTGGAGAAGGAATCACAAGGAAGTCCCTCAAAGATGGAGTGACAGAATGAACCACAACAGGGAACCTCTCACACAAACGACCTAGACCCTAAAAGGAAACAACTGATACATTAAACATTTTAAACTTTCCTGTTGCATAAACAGACCTATTTTTATTTCAACTGTAGGTGCATAATTTTAAAAAAAATACACACATTGCTGACATATTTGTACTCCAGTGAGAGTGTTTCAAACCGCTGCTCTAAAGGATCACTCTGATATCATGACACAAAAGCAATTTCTTGCCCTTTCATCCCAGTGTTTTCACAGGATATAGCATCTAGTATGCCAAATGAACAGGCTTCCCTGGAAGTGAAGTTATTAGATAAACATGTATCAGTATTTAAAGAGCCCTGAAGAGTAACATATCTTTGCTATTCCAGTCTTGGTTACAGAATGACAACTGTGGACTGGTTTTGGAAAGTGGAAAGTGTCCAACTGGAACAAGGCTGATGATACTGTACTTTTCCCTTTTTTAAATGAAGTTGCTAGTCCAAGATAACACCATGCTGATAATCCTAAAGGATCACATATATTTATCGATCGAGCATGTGCAGCATGGGCAAGTTTCCACACACTAACCTGCCAATATGAATCAAACCTGGTCTGAAAAGAGATCAGTGTGAAGACAAGACAATCCCTAGTACTTTTTCCACACTGTCCTCTACACAGACTGCCAACAAAGAGGGTAATTAGTTCCAAATGTGATAGGGCCTTTGTGAATGGGACACCTCAGCTTCTAGGATGGTGTGAATTATTTCACACAGGCTACTGAAGATTATCATCATATAATCTCAGGCAATGTTCTCTGATGAATTTTCCATGTGTGGAATAAATTGTTTTATATGCACCAAGGCATGTGTGAATGTGCACCACAAATAAAACACAAAACCTAGCTGTTGGCACTCTACTAATCAGCTGAGCAGCATTGGAATGCCTCATAAGTGTCCACGCAAGCACACAGCTTACAGGGAACACTGGTCTCAGTTTTTGAGCACTACCAATCTATGTTGCATATCAACTGGTGAACAAGAGGTGAAAGACTTCATATCTCTACTAATCCAGTAGCCACCCAGTCCCACTACATTTTTTAGTTAGATAAAGAAAGTAGGAACTCAGGATTGTCAGAAATAAATGGTTAATTGATTGAGAAATTCTGAGCTTAATAGGTTCTAAGAAGTACCACCCACTGTGGTTTCAAGCCCCTAAAATGGGGATGCAAAGAACACTGACAAGTATTAATATAACCAGAAGATGAGAAAACTGTTAAATTAGTCTGTCAATCCCCAAGCAATTTTACTCCATGATTGTTCAAATCAAAATACTTGTTTTCAACTCTTTAAAGACAGACCTGTAAGCAGCAGATCAGCAGTGGTAAGTGAGCAATGATGACTTTGCTGGAGGTCTTGGACTGAAGTTTTTCTGACAGCTTGATGCACAAGTTTTCTGCACCTTTGTTCCAAAAGAAGGAAATCAGTAACAGATCTGAAGAATGTATGTGAATTTATTAGCCTACTAGTATTATATGCTTACCGAAGTCTACAGAACATGTAAAGAATTTGCTGGATCCACCTACTCAACAATTCAGAAACTCAGAAAAATTTCACAGAATGTTATCCATGATGTTTTGAGCTGATTTGTTTGGTTTATGATTATTTAAAACTCTGCTG
Organism: Rafetus swinhoei; assembly: GCA_019425775.1. Lineage (NCBI taxonomy): Eukaryota > Metazoa > Chordata > Testudines > Trionychidae > Rafetus > Rafetus swinhoei. The sequence goes on along the minus strand of CM033425.1, from coordinate 13,068,728 downwards.
GTAGTGTTTTGGTAAAAAAGTTTGGGGACCTTAATAAAATTTGAAATAAACAGTTATTTCAAGTATTATGAATTGATATGATGTAATAGGGCAGCTAACCCACTCTGGCTGGAAAGGATTAAAGCAGGCTAGAAGGAGAACCTGTGCAGAACCCTGGCCAATCAGGGAGAAGATTGTAAGAAGCCAATCAGGGGACAGCTTGCTGGGGCAGCCCTGATTATAAGGAGCTGCTCAGCAGAGCAGTGGTCAGTTAGGGTACTGATCAGAGAGGGTGAGAACTGGTTCCCAGGACGGCAGTGGAAGAAAGCAGTGCTGGGAAGGCTCAGAGGAGCTACAGAAAGTGAGGCTCCAGCCTGGCAACTGCTCTTCTGCAGGGCTCATAGAACAGGCAGCAGTTGAGAGGGAAAGAAGGAGGGCAGGACAAGGGTCCCTGGGCCAGGACCCAGCAGAGTAAGTGGACCTGGGTCTCTCCTTTTACCATTGCACTGCACCTAGCCACACTGAGGAATGGCCTTTATGGACAGTGGCTTGCTCCTGAGGTGAGGGTCTAGACTGAGACTGCAACTGGCCACAGGCTGTGGAGAGCAGTGTCCTGAAGAGGACATCGTGGTCCTGGGAGCAACACGGGTCCAGAGCGTGGAGCAACGACAGGTGAGACATCAGCCAGAAGGTGGTGCTGAGGTTAGAGTTAATTCCTAGTTTGTTGCCTCCTGCTGGTCACACTAGTGAGTCTCACACCCTGTTACAGATGGCTACAGGTCTGAAAATTAGCGGGGGGCGGGGGGAGAATATTTGACAGCCATCTACAAGTATTTTTAATTTCTCTCTATATAAAAAACTCCTATGGAATGACAAAGTGACATCATCACGTCTCTCTGTGTTCTGCCTGACTCCACCCCTCTCTCCCCTTTCCTTGGCTGCCGCACCAAGGCCTCCCTCCTCCTCCTTCTCCAGAGGCCAGGGAGAGAGTGCAGGGCCTGGCTAGGCCTAGAAGTTGCCTCCCTTCCCTTCTGATGGCCAGGGGAAGAAGAGCGGGGCCTGGCGAGGCCTGGAAACGGCCCCTCTCCCCTCCGGCGGCCAGGGGGAGAGCACGGGTCCTGGCAAGGCCTGCAAGTGCCCCTCCTCCCAACCTCATCCCTCCCCAGTGGCCAGTGGGAGAGCACAGGGCCTGGCGAGGCCCGGAAATGGCTCGCTTCCCCCCCCATGGCTGGGGGGAGACCATACAGCCTGCTGAGACCTGGGAAATGGCCCGCCTCCTCCACAGTGACCAGTGGGAGAGCTGGGCGAGACCTTGCCCTGGCCCCCTTCCCCTGCAGCTGGAAGGAGAGAGAGCAGCCTGCTGTGGCCATGGCCCAGCCCAAGCCTCCAGCAGCCAGAGGGAGAGCCGGGCCTGCCGCAGCCTTGGCCCAACCCCCCAGCAGCCAGAGAAAGAGATCCAGCCCGACCTCGGCCCGGCTCAACCCCCAGGCAGCTGGAGAAAGAGATCCAGCCCGGCCTCATCCTGGCCCAACCCCAAAACGGACAGAGAAAGAGAGCTGGGCCAGCCAGGACCTCAGCCCAACCCCCTGACATCAATGCAGGAAACCAGGACACAGAAAGGTATGAGCACACTGCTTCCCACTAATCTCACGCAAGCGGGGGAGGGACTAGATATGGGCTCATGTCAGCATCCCATAATGCACTCAACCACCTGCTGCACAGTTTTGGTCCCAGCTAACACAGATTCTGTACTGTGGAGATGTCAATGCCTCTCTGTAGGCCAGGACGAATTTAGATTTGCATGTTATGGTACAATAGTATAGTGCATTCTCCCCAAACTTACAGCACATGTTCTTTGAATTAAGAAAAGAATTTCCAAGAACTTTTAAGTCAGTTAACTAGTTTGTGATACAAAAATTTTAAAAAGTTACCCTTGAATTTTTCTGACAAGTTTGACTTTCTGTAGAAAAAAAATAGTGAAGTTTATCACTAAATGTATTTTATGGCAAACATGTAATATAAATGATCCTTTATCAACTACTAACAATGGAAAAGTAATTGTACAAAACACTTCAGCAGGATAAATGACATTCTGAAGAGACAGAAGCATATATTTTTCACCTTGCTCATCTTTCACAGCCCACACCATGAGATCCACACAAGCAGCATTAGCCTGGCAACGCAATTTCAGAGGGCTCAGTTCATTATGTAGCCGATCTACGTCATGCAGGATTTTCTGAAGCTCTGACTGGCTGCTGTTGAACTGTTCTAGTACAAAATCATGGATTTCCTTAACAAATGAGTTTGGAAGATCTGCAAGGAATAAGATGGAAAATATATTCTAGCAAAAAGAGTAGCTGTGACCCAGAAAGATGGTCTGAAAATGAGATGAATCCCTTTTCTATTATATATAAAACATTATTCATAAGATTTCTTCCCAAAAGTAAAATTTCATAGGCTAGACCACTGGCAAATGATCAAGTTGAGTGCTGATTGTCTCCTCCCTAAGCAGACGATTTCAACCACTTAAATAAATAATTTTACTTTTATAGGGCAACTTTCATATCAAAGTGCTCCACAAATTGTATAGCATACATGCAGCACCCATGAAATGCTGCACCCCCACCAGCCACTGGGAGCATAGCATACAATGCACACAGTGCTTTATATTTTCCCCCATTGCATTACTTAGACAGTACATCAATGCAAGTACCACACCTTTCATGTAGTATAATGTGTCTCTCAGCATTTTAAACTGTGCAAGGTAAAGAGGGTCACTGAATGTTTTATAATAGAGATCCACACTAGGACTGATCTATAAAGATAAAAAACAGCTGTTAGGTTCAAAAGGAAGCAACATTTTCCTATGAAATAGTAAGCTGAAAACAAATAAAACCCCTTATTTAGATCAGGTAACTCATTTTCAATACTAGAAATAATTATGATAACTGGTACTAGAAATATAAAATCCCATTTAAGTGGTTAATCGCCTAAACATGTTTAACTAATTAAAAGGGGAGGACGGGACTGCTTCAGCCTGGCTGGGCAGGAGCAGTATTCCCCCCCATTTCACCGTGGGCAAGGATCTGCTCCAGCCCTGTGGAGTCTGCTGCAGGAAGAGGCTGTTCCAGCTGGGCTGAAGTGCCCCTCTCCACAGAGGGCCCCGTGGGGCTGGAACAGCCCCCTGCCCACAGTGGGCAGGAGCTGCTCCAGCCCCCACCAGTTAATCTTTCACATCCCCTAACTGGTACTGTTTACTGTTCACACCATTTGGAAAGAGTATTTTTGTCTTCTGTTAATCAGGATGAAAACTACCTATTCTATGCAGTCAATAAATAGTACTTAGCTATCTCCCGTCTATTTAAACATCACATTAGAGAATTTTATTACAGCATGAGAGAATCCAAAATCCACTTTTAATTGGAAAATCAGGGACAGAGACTGGAGTTGTTTACATCAAAACCTACATTTTGCACCAGCAAGAAAGGCTGTAGACAAAAATATAGTTCTTTTCCACAGATGAAAATACATGAGCTTTCTACAGATCTGAACATACATTCGGTTCAGAACTGCTCTATGTAGAATTTCTGAGACCCAATAGAGGTGATGTTGATAGAGGATGCTGTCCAATTGTAAATAGTGTAAGCAATCATATAGTCCAGGGGTCGGCAGCCTATGGCACCATGGCCTATCAGGATAATCTGCTGTCTGGCCATGAGACATTTTTTACATTGATCATCAACAGGTATGGACCCCACAGCTCCCACTGGCTGCAATTCACCATTCCCAGCCAACGGGAGCTGTGTGACATGGAACCAGCATATCTCTATGGCCTGCATGGCTTCCTGTGCCTCCCATTGGCCTGGAACAGCGAACTGCAGCTACTATCAGCAGCAGGGGGCCAAGCCAATGAACAGTCAATATAAAGTGTCTCAGAGTATTCAACTCTCTATTTATCAGTTACCATACGATAGAATTAATCTCATTATATTTGACATGTAATTTCTAGTGATTATATTAAACTTGAGTAAAATATCTGATTATGCATATTTTGGACAGGCATGTTGGTGTTTGGTGGGTTTTTTTTGTTGTTTTTGCAGATGAACGTACTTTGAGTATTGAATAAATGGTATCCAAATATATAAGTATTTACTTGTCCTTTTAGTTTTCCTGGGTATATAATGGTTGCACTAATTATTCCATTACAACCCTCTTCCATATTTAATAACCATTCTTCTACAGTTGGACTAAATTATCTTTTTCCAATGAGAGTGTATGAGTAGCCTAGCAGCTACTAGCAGACAGGAATGTAATAGTTTGTTTTCTTTTGTGTTATCACTTCAACTGGGAAACCCTAGGAGGATTACCAAGGAATCATTTGGTAATATATATCCAACGATTTGTGATATTTGGTTACAAAATGCATCTCAATACTCTCTAATGATTGAACATGCACACCACATATACATAAATTTCTTTCAAAGGAATTTTAATAACTGATTTCAAATTCTCCATGCTGAAGTGCTTAGAGTGCCAATGCTGCAGGGGAATATTTGTTTCTTCAGATTTTTTGTTTAAGTTAAATGGAAATTTCTACTGATCTTAGGGTTTGAAAATTGTTTTTTTTTATGAAACAAAAGGGTAAATCAAATAATCAGTGGAGTGGCCCTTATCACTTCCCCCCTTTTATTTTTACTCATCTCTTACCTTTGATTTCACAATAGTTAAGACTTTAAAAAGCATGTGAGATTTTAAAATATTTCAAATGTAAATTAAATTAAAACATACCTCTGCAACTTCAGCTACAATGGCATCTAAGTTTTTGAGAACAGAATCCCCAACAATCTGTTTCACCTACAGGGAAAATAGAAGTTTACTATGGTCATTAGCATTATCTTGGCAGAAGGTTTGTTTTACAGTCATAATTTAGGCTTGCTAAAGAATCCACTGGATCAAATTAATATTAATCAGACTAAATTAAGGCAGTGAAAAGTTAGATGGTAATTTCTATTATAATAATTTATATTACTATGGTCATGAGCAGTAACACAAGATATGCCTACAAGGGCCACCAAGCTCTACCATCAGATACAGTCCAAATAAACCGCTGCCACTAGAAAATGGCATTGTTCTCAATACAATGCACAGTTCACAAACTACTTTGGATAAATTTCCCAGCCAATGCAAACAAGATGGCTGTGCCAATACAAATGTTTCAATATTAACTTTATTACTCTAAATTACTAACATTTCATGAGGTTTTTAGGGAATTATTAATCATTAAGGACTGATGTTAATGAACTAGAAAAAAATATCCTTCTACTTATATGCCAAGGTAAACACAGTGCACACAACCTCTTACGTTGTATAATTATACAAAGGACCTCCTCTAATAGACCTAAAAATTGTTCACTCTGCAACACACACAAAATACCCATAACCTTCTGGCTATGTCTACACTGAAGGCTTCTTGCGCAAGAACATCTTGCGCAAGGGTTCTTGTGCAAGAAGTCTTGCTCAAGAAAACGTTCACACTGCCATGTGCGAGTTGTGCTTTTGTGCAAGAGCGCCTATGGCAGTGTGAACGCTCTCTTGCGCAAGAAATCCCTGCCTGGCATCCACACTGCCCTCTTGTGCAAGAGCTCCTGCGCAAGAGGGCTTACACCTGATTAAAAAAAGAGCATAGTGCTTGTGCAAGAAGCCCTCTCTTACCACGCTGTACTGTAAATTTCCTTGCACAAGAGTGGGCGGGCAGTGTGAACACTCTGCAGATTCTTGTGCAAGAACGGCTGTACTTGCGCAAGAAGCCATGGGTGTAGACATAGCCCCACTGTCTAACATGAGCACGTGATCTTTAAAGCAGCTAATACCATGAGCAGCAGCTGGCGGAGCATTTCCAATGGAATATCAAATTCCTTGTTACTAATCCCATTAAAAAGAGGAGAAACTGAGAAGCTAGAGCTGATTGTACAGAAGTAGTAATCTGGGTCCAATGCACTCCCATCAGGTAGGTAGGACCCTGCAGAGAAGAACAGACAAGAACACAATAACATTAGGTTACTCAGCTTTATTGGGTTCTTTGTCAAATGTGAAGGAAGGCACTGGGGCTAATTATAAAGAGAGAAGATACTTTGATTTTGAAGTAATGGTCTATCCCTGATAAACCATGAAGAACTTAATCCAGCTCCCACAGGAGCTGAATCAATCTATAATAAATATCCATCTTTAATATAATTTAAAACTATAATAACTACAGATTCAGCCATTTAATAAATACAAGGATAGAGAAGAAATTCTGTTAAATATTTGTATTCATGGTGTTTCATTTCATTTGCACTTGGTAGGACTTTTGGTCAACCTCTACATTTACCTCAAAATGCTTCCTGTAATGATTTCTGATGGAAATGTAGCAATACTGGCTAAGAAATTCATCAGAAATTATTGTAAAACCACAAACTTTAAAATCATATTACACCTTCCATCTTAAATAGAAACCTTGCTTTTTGTAAATCCTAAACTGTGTAAGCTAATGTGGTGTTTTTCTTGTGATTAACAGACTCTCAATGTTTTATCTACATTTTATAATTTTTTTTAGTTCTTTTGTCCAATGCCTATGTCTTGGCTACAGTAAAAACAACAAAGGACATCAATTCTCCTGTATGAAAAAGTAAGACTATTTGAAACTTGAATAAGGAAAAACAATGTATATAAACAAAAGTAAATGTCCAGGTCTATTATAGGGATGTGAGCAACTAGTTGAGGAGTTGACATGTAGTCAAGTCACTACTTGACTACTCGCTCCACTGATAGAGGCAGCAAGAGGGCAGGAGCAGGAGCCAATGCGGGGGGAGCCAGCTTAAAAGCCAGTTGCCCACAGCACCTTCTCAGTAGAAGGGCACAGGAGAGGCAGAGGCACAGCGGTGTACCTGGCATGAGACGGGACACAGCAGTCCTGTCTTGCGTCAGGTCCCAGATCACTGCAGCTCTGCTTTTTGAATTTAGTAAGAGCCGTTGGCTCAGTCCTGGCTTTTACTGCTCTGTCCCAGCTGACGCCTTCCCCAGGATCTAACCCCCTTATCAGCTAATTGAGTAGTCAATGGCAATTCCATCAACTACTCGATTAGCTTATTAATCGCTACTTATCATCCCTAGTGCATTAGAGAGGATAATGCAAGATTTATTTGTCTCTGACGCATTTCATAGAAGTTAGAGCTGAAAGCAAAATACAGTAGACTTCCGATAATCCAGCACCTTTGGGGCCCAGGGGGAGCTGGATTATCGGATATGCCAGAGTATCAGGAGGTACTCCGGCGGGGGCTGACACGGGTCTGCCGGGACCCGCACTGCAACCGGCAAGGGGGGGGGGGTGTCAGCGGGGAATGGCGCGGCAAGGGGCGAACCATCCGCCGTTTTGCAAGGAGGTGGGGGAAGCCCCGAGCAGCCGCCGGCGACAGGCCAGCTGGGGCTGCAAGCGGCGGACTTGGGGAAGCGGCAGAGCAGAGCAGCTGGGGTGCTGCCGGGTTGGTCCCGCAGCGCCGCCCCTCACCTGAGCGGTGCTGTGGGACCAACCCGGCAGCACCCCAGCTGCTCTGCGCCGCCACTTCCCGAAGTCCACCGCCGCGGTTTGCCGCCTGCCTCCAAGTGGCGGCGGACTTGGGAAAAAGGCGGGGCAGAGCAGCTGAGGTGCTGCTGGGTTGGTCCTGCAGCGCCGCCCCTCACCTGAGGTGGCAAACAGCGGTGGCGGACTTGGGGAAGCGGCGGGGCAGAGCAGCTGGGGTGCTGCCGGGTTGGTCCCGCAGCGCTGCCCCTCACCTCGCCCCCTCTCCTCCGCCGTTGCTTGCAGCCCCAGCTGGCCTATAGCAGGCGGCTGCGCGGGGCTTCCCCCGCCTCCCTGCAAAACGGTGGAGGGTTCCCCCCTCACCACCGCCATTCCCCCCCGACCTCCCTCTCCCCGGCCCCCGGCTGGACGCAGTGCGGGGTCCGGCAGACCCGTCACAAGGGTATAATCCCCTTCCCCATCCTCCCCTTCCCTTTCCCGGCCCATGAGCGCGCATGGGGCTCACAGGAGCTCCAATTGTCCAGCTGGCTGGAGCGCTTCCGGGTTCCAGTACTATCAGGAGTGCCGGACCACTGGATGCCGGACAATTGGAGTTTTACTATACCTGAGTAGATTGATTATTGGTCGGTTCAAGTGTTTTAATTCCTATGGTTCAGAAAGGCAGCCCCTCAGACGTCTGAGATAGAAAGATGTGTATACTGAATGACCTAAATAAGAAGCTGTACACTCAAGTATAATATAAAACACTTGTTATGGAACGTTATTCTACCTAATCTTCTAAACTATGTCTTGCTCCAGTGCAATTAAGCTCTCTAGGCTTATGCACAGATTAGACGGTTGTCAGAAAATAAGGTCTTTTGGAAGCTAGGCAAAAAATTTAGTTGGATAATCTTCATTTCCAACAACGGTGTTTTCCAACAACCTGTTAATGCAAAATGTATCAGACCTCTAACACATACATGCCAAAGAATTACTACCAGGAACCCTACAGGCAAAGAAAATTCACAGAAGTTTGAATTCCTAGCCTTCTTATTGATTAGAAGTGTCAAAACACATTGTTACTTGAAAATAGTAAAGACTGGAAGCTGAAGTTTTACCTTCAAAGTAATGAATAGCAGACCCTCCAGGGGAGCTGGGCGGGGGAATTCCACGTTCAGGACTGACCTAAACACGAGACAATAGTTGTGCTTTATCATTAAAGGCCAGTGAAGCCTTGAGAAATCTTAGATTATATGAACTCAAATATATTTCTTTTAAAAAATGCCTAATATATCCAGAAAGGTGCTGACGAGTCCCCAATTCCCACTGAGGTTTCAAAATGAAAGTTTTGAGTGTTCAGTAACTCTCAGGCTCAGGCTTGAGTCAGGCCACAACTTCAAATACTTCTGATGTAGAAGACAGTGAGTGTACTGGTGAAGGGAATGAATGCAACAGTCATCAGCATTCCTGTAGTCTATACCCTCATTCTGTAATTCTGTGCAGATCATCTGAAGTCTGATTTTTCAAAAGGGGTGGGCACTTGTAGCTCCTACAGAAGTCAAAAGGCATTGTGGGCATATAATCACCTCTGAAAACTCATAGGAATATAAGAATGGTCACTGTCAGGAGACAGGATACTGGGATAGATGGACCTTTGTTCTGACCCAGTTTGGCCAATGTCAGATTCCCCAGAGGAAATAAAGAACGTAATCAAGTGATCCGTCCCGTTGACTATTCCTAGCTTCTGAAAAACAGAGTATAAGGATACTGCCCAGCCCAGCTAACAGCCGTTGAATTTATCTAGTTCTTTTTGAACCATGTTATAGTTTTGGATTTAGCAACATCCTCTGGCAAGGAGTTCCGCTGGTTGATTGTGTATTGTGTGAAGTAGCACTTTCTTTTGTTTGTTTTAAGCCTGTGACCAATTACTTTTATTTGGTGACGCCTCATTCTTGTGTTATGGGAAGGAATGAATAACTCTTCTTTACTCACGCTCTCCATATCAGCTATGATTTTATAAATCTCTATCATATACCCCCTTAGTCATCTTTTTTCCAACCTGAGAAGTCCCACTCTTAATAATCTCTCCTCATGGCAGTCATTCCGTACCCTAATCATTTTTGTTACCCTTTTTTAAACTTTTTCCAATGCCAATTATTCATGATGTGAGTGCACCATGGATTTATACAGAGACATTAAGATATTTTCTGTCTTGCTCTCTATCCCTTTCTTAATGATTCCTAACGTTCTGTTTGCTTGTTTGACTGCTGCTGCACATTGAGTAAATATTCTCAGAGAACTTTCCACAATGACACCAAGATCTCTCTTTTAAGTGGTAACAGCTAATTTAGTCCCAATTATTTTATGTGTATAATTGGGATTATGTTTTCCCAATATACATTACTTTGCATTTATCAACATTATTAAAATTCATCTGCCATTCTGTTGCCCAGTCACCCAGTTTTATGAGATCCTTTTGAAGCTCTTCATAATCTATTTTGGACTTAACTGTCCTGAGCAGTTTAGTATTATTTGCAAGTTGCCACCTCACCGCTTATCCCCTTTTCCAGAGCATTTATGAGTATGTTGTATAGGATTGGTCCCAGCATGGACCACTGTGGAACACCACTAGTTACCTCTCTCCATTCTGAAAAGTGACCATTTATTCCTACCCTTTGTTTCCTATCTTTTAACCAGTTATCAGTCTGTGAGAGAACCTCTTTACTTATACCATGACAGCTTAATTTGCTTAAGAGGAACCTTGTCAAATGCTTTCTAGAAATCTAAGTATACTATATCCACTGAATTCCCCTTGTCCACATGCCTGTCAAGCCCCTCAAAGAATTCTAGTTGATTGGTGAGGCATGATTTCCCATTACAGAAACCATATTGATTTTCCATCAACAAATTATGTTCATCTACGGGTCTGACAATTCTGTTCTTTACTATTGTCTAAGAATTTGCAGAGTACTAAAGTTACACTTACTGACCTGTAATTGCCAGGATCACTCTAGAGTCCTTTTTAAAAATTGGCATTATGTTAGCTATCCTCCAGTCATTAGTATAGAAGATGATTACAGTGGTCCTCAACCTTTTTGGGTGGCGGGTGCCGTGCGGGGCTGCCGGGCCGCCCGGGGGGCGGGCGCACATAAGTGTCCCGGCGGGCGCCATGGCACCTGCAGGCACCACACTGGGGACCCCTGATTTACAGGATAGGTTACAAACCACAGTTGTTAGTTCTGCAATTTCACATTTGAGTTCTTTCAGAAATCTTGGATGAATGCCATCGGGTCTTGGTGACTTGACCAAGTTTAGTTTTTTGTTCTAATACCTCTTCCAATGATACCTCAACCTGGGACAATTCCTCAGATTTATCACCTAAAAAGAATGGCTCAAGTTTGGGAATCTCCTTCACATCCTCAGCCGTAAGGACCAATGCAGAGAATTCATTTAGTTTGTCCGCAATGACTGTATCATCCTTGAGTGCTCCTTTCGCATCTCAATTGTCCAAAGGCCCCACTGCTTGTTTAGCAGCTTCCTGCTTCTGATGTACTTAAAAATGCTTTCATTATTACTTTGAATTTTTGGCTTAAACTTTTAACTTCTCTAATTGTCCCTTCTGTTAAAGAGGTATGCATTACAGATTGAAATTCTCTGGTCTGGCAACATCCGTAGTCCTGCATGATTTTAGTTAGCTAAATGTCCCCTTATGATGGATATGGCCAAGTTTCCTGTTGTCCCATCAAGTCTATTTACAGCACCAGTCCTGGCTCTCAGTGGTCTGTGCTGTTCTTTAGCTCTAATTTGCCCCTAAATGTCTTCTAAGAGCCCAATAGGCAGTGGAAGTATTGGTAATGCTGCTAAAAAATATTTACCTCTTGTAGTTCTGTAAATTCTCTGGTTCGGCACCGGTCAGGTCACGAGGGTACCAGACTAGACAAGTTCAATCTGTTTTATACTGGCTACATAGCAGTACTGTGAGGCTCAATGAATGCAAGTTCTCCAATATCTTGTAATTGCAAACTATTAATATGGAGATAGCTAGCTTAATTGTCATCAATTATTCTTTAGTTCAGGAAGAGCTAAACAACTGAAAAATAGAGACAGCTCTGAATATGTTCAAGTACAGCACTGAATGACTATCAGTGGACATAAGTTTGAACACCTCTTAATTCCACCCAGGAACAGAAAAGGGCTTAAGTGCTGTCTTCCTTGTAAAGGTCACCACACATACCTGCGAGATGCTGGAAACACTGCTGGTTTTTCTCTTTAAGGTTCCCTCTTGACAAACAGTGAGAAGAGGGCTGGGAAGAATTGATCTGAAATCATTAAAGGAACGTCTGCGAATTCCTTCAAGTTCTTCTGGGACTCTCAGGGAATGTGGAGGAACTTTAGGGAAAAGTTTTGAGAGGAGAGACTCTTCTGAATTGCTGTAGCGACCAAATGCTCGTGAAATTCCAACCAGGCATGGCACTGCATATTTGCACAAGTATTCTGGAAAACAAATTTAGGCCACATATTTCTTTTTGCAATATACTATTAGCAGTTTCTGGTTTCATATTGCCAGCTTTGCTATTAGCTCACTGAAAGCATTACAGAAAAATATATATTACAAAGGCAGACTTGCATTGTGGCGGAAGAACAGCAAATTTATATCATAAGTAAATGTTTTTTCCTGCTTAGCTCAAAATGCAATCCACATACAAACAAAAAAGACAGAATGCTCTCACCAATTATAGACATTCTGTAACCAATGACAGAGCTGATGGTGCACAATAGTTATCTAATACACCTTTAAAAAGAATGATGGTGTTTGTTAGAGAGCAAAGTTCAGATAACACTAGAATAAAAGATGCAACACCAATTTAAAGAACTGTCCCGATACCTTTCTCCTGGTTTTGTGGAGACTGGCACATTCCCAGCAGGAACTGCATCACTTGCAGAATTGCCTCTAAAACCTTAAAAAAAATAAATCAAGGAAGTCAGTAAAAAACATCTTTCAGTAAACACTTGAAAAGCTATCACAGGCCAGATCATTACATTAAGTCAAATGAAAATTGCAAATATTAACTCTGGACATTATGTATTTTAAATTGAATGGGGTTTTGATACTGTATGAAACAAAGACGTGTTTCCTTTTAACTAAAGAAGCTTCTTTAGCCAAAGTAATACCCTAAATAAACTCATAACTATTAGCTTTTTGAGAAATCAATATCTCCAACTCTGGTGTCAAACACGTTAATTCTAAGTCACTTGGCTTTGTCATGGGCAATGTTTTGAGGCTCATATCTCAAGAGACATGTGTAAGTAACTTTTGAGCATAACAGGACTATTCACACAAAGTTATTCAACTGCAGTGTTGATATGATCATGTCTTTTGTGAGGAAAGCAGTCATGGTAGTCATCATTTTAAACCCTTTATTTTTTTTTTACTTTTTAAAAGACTTATTTAAACAGCAGAGATCTGAGAGTGCACACTGAAAAATGTCAGTGAACTCTACCTGTTCTCTAAGAGTGGCATCCCTATAGGCAACATCTGACAACAAAGTCACCAAGCAGAAGCTGAAGTTTTCTGAAACTGGAAGCATACCTACAGAAGAAGGGAGGGAGGAGGGGAAGGATGGAGAGAGGAGAGACAACATTACAACAGTATTTGGATCAGCCATTAAGTAGTGACGAAAATAAAATATTATAAGAAGTCATAAGGTATCCTCTCTGCAATGCTTCATGGCACAGCTAAATCAAGTACGTCTGTGGATGAGTACACATACATGAAGATTTACAGCATATAAATCTTTAGCCAGCAATTAATGAAAAACAAGGACGCAATATGTTGCTATAGAGGGAATAATAAGTGTTCCTTGTTTCATACATAAGCCGTGGCAGACAAAAAAAAAAAAAGACTGAAAATAATCATTTGGCATTAACTTTCAAACTAAAAACAAATTCCTGTGACAAAAGACAGAAAGACTGAAAGGAATGTATATGGATTCCAAGTCTGAGAAATAATGAAAATGCAATAAAGAAAAAGAAGTGCAAAGACTTGCTAATATAGAACAGTCATTATGAAGTTAGTTCTATGTCCCAAGCACATAATCTGAAGAATAAAACTTAAAACCACCTCTTCCTTTCCGTGCAGTGCTTTCTTCTATCCATTGTACTTTGGGAAGACCCTTCAGAAGTCGGAGAAGATAAGGAACAATGCTATCTTTATGCTGAAAGAGAAAACATTTGTTTAAAATGGAGGATAAAAATTGAGTAACATTTTCAATATACATTAGTTATGCAGAGGAAGGGTATAGTGACTATATACATAAGTCATCTTATGACAATAAGATATAGGCTGCCTAAATATTGCATAAAAGATTTAGTACAGATAAGGTAAATCATGTAACTACAGGTTGGACCTCCATGCTCCAGCACTCTTGGGACCTGACTGGTCCTGAACAAGGAAATTTGCCAGACTGGGGAGGACCCTTTCACCAGCCTCCTAGGCACCCGCCAGCTCTGCTTCTGTACCCCAAGAGCTCTTCATGATGCCTGAGTTCCCTGCCACAGGGCTCCTAATGCCACCAGAGCACCCTGCTGCAGGGCTCCCCGTCACACTACAGGACTCCCTCCCTCGGCCTCAAGGCTCCTGAGCCCCCACTGGCCTCCCTGCCCCTGGGGTCTCTGATCCAGGAACATCTGTGGTCCTGCTGGACCACGGATTTTGCAAAACCAGAGTGTGCCAGTTTAGGGAGGTACAATCTGTAGTCCAATGTTATAGATAAAAATGTTCCATCCTACCAAGCACTAATGGACACACGATACTGTTGGTCTATCGGGCAATTTGGGACTGATGATGTCTTGGTCTTTGGCTCTAGTACATTGATTTGATTCTAAGAAGAAGCAGAACATTGTTTTAGCAAGCTAGCAAAAGTAGATTTGGAAACTCCCAAATTCTAATGTCAACCCTGTCTCTGGCATACTCCATAGACTTGAGCCAATCACTTAACCTCACAGTACAGGAGTTCAGTTTCCTAAAGTATAAATTGGGGACAGTACTAACTTTCTTCATGGGGTGAATTTCCATATGTTCAGTTCTTTGAACAGGTAAAGCATCACATAAATGTCAAGTTCCATGACCAAGTGATATATTTTGCCTAGTCCTTAGTAAAATGTTCACACTGCAAAATTAAAAAACAAACCCAGCAAAGCTAATAATTATATCACATTTATCTATATCAACAGAGGGGGAGGCTAAAACAAAAATGGTTTATGGATTGAAGCAAAATCCACGTAAGTCAATGAAAAGATTCACATAGAGTTCAATAGATTTTGAATTAGAAACTTAATGCATCACATCTCCTCCTTTCCAGAAAAGATACAACATTTAAATTAGGTCAGAGCCTGAAATGGAAATATCATGGATGCTTGTTTCATAAATGCAAGATATTTAAGATGTTAACGAGCTACTTAAATAGCGTTATATGGATAGATTTTCATCCTACTTCCTTCCATGCATAAAAAGGAAATTATGGGCCTGTAAGGTATATGTTTAAACATAAGTATCTGTGAAAATTTAAACAAGCAATTACACATACATTTTTATGCAAACCCTTCTGTATTAGGGTGTTAGCACACACACATTTAAACGACTAACCGATAAGCCTGGGCTTATCGATTAATCAAAATGACTATGCTCAACACACACCCCTTGTTGCCTTTGTAGCTTTTAAAACAGCTCCCCATCCATACTGGTTCCTGTGAAGCCACCTGCCCACTCCCTGCTGCCTCCCACAGAGGCAGCAGCATGGGGGGCAGACAGAACTGGTGGCTCGAGGATAGGTGGCTAAAAAACCAGCTTCCCATAAGCACCGGATCTCACAGAGCGACCTGCTCTCCACCTCCCCTGTGGGGGGAGGCAGGGGCTGCGGGGGCAGGAGCACGGAGTGGCAGCGGCTCTCTGGGACTGGAGCCAAGAGCACACTGGCTGCTGGTCCTGCCCCTCGTGGACCATTTTAGTAACCATGTAACCAATAACATTTGTTGCAGCTACAGGATTACTAAAGAACACGAAATCTAACACCCTATTTTGATTATCAGGTTCAGTAGGCCTAAATAGAGGCTGGGTTTGTCACCTATTATTTCAGGCCAGGAACTGACATACCTATATTTCATTCACTAACCAATCACATTTAGAGATTTATTCATTAGTATTTCAGCAGCAGAAAGTTAAAATGGAGGCGAAAGTTGTACCTGAAGGTCAGATTCAATAAGAAAAATTCCCAACGCAATCACAGCATCTCTGCGGCGCTCATCTAGCTGGAAAATCCCATGGAAATCCACAGGGCACATACAAAGCAGCTTCTGTACCTGCAGAAAAGAAAAAAATAAAAATTGAATGTTAGAACATAACCTTGAGGAACACATAATGCACACATTAAAACTATGATGGCCAATGCCCAAAAGTGAGCCTATGACTGTCTACACCATGAGCTAGCTTAGGTACACATTAGGGATGTGAAGGTGTAACTATGTACACAGTTAACTGATAAGCCTGGGGTCATCAGTTAATCTTGAGGGTTCTGTGCACACTGGCTACCAGGGAGCGACCTGCCTTCAGCACTTATACATTTATTTAACTGAACACATTTTAACATGCCTAGTGTACATACTCATGCTAGTTCAATGATGTAGTATGGGCAGCAACAGCAGAGACATGGCTGAGCTATACAATGTACAAACTCCATTACCATTGTCCATGCTACAAGAGCTACTACTGATATTTCTGCTAGTTCTCATTGAACTACTTTGAGTACAAGTACACAAGCACAGGGATAACATCCCTAGTTTGTAATACAGAAAAAGGATGTTAAGGACTCATTGACTATCCGAAAAGCAAATACTTATCAGATAGTCTGTCGACTAGTCGATTCCCTCCCCCCACCACTGCCTCTAACAGATAGAAGCAGCAAAGGGGAGGAAGAAGAAGGGGTACTTCAAAGCGGCAGCGCTGCACAGCTGAGCTGGGGATCAGCTGTGCTGCACTGCTGCTTTGAAACCCCAAGGTGGCATTTCAAAGGGGCAGCCACCACACAGCTGATCCACGTCTCTGCTGTGCAGCATTGCCCCTTTAAAACGTCGAAGCACCATGGAGCCTGGGGGTCAGCTGGGGACTCCCCAGCTGATCCCGGGTTCCGCTGAAATGCCATGTTTTAAAGGGGCAGCACCGCACAGTTGATCCCCAGCTTAGTTGAGTAGTGGCTGCCTCGGCGTTTCAAAGGGGCAGCACCATGGAGCCCGGGGTCAACTGGGGACTCCCGAGCAGACCACAGGCTCTGCGCGGCATGCAGTGCAGGATGGAGCCTGGAGTCAGTGGGGGCTCTGAGTCCCCTGCTGACACGCGCCCATGGCTTTGAAATGCACAAGAGCCCACGCTGGGGACTCTTGTACATTTCAAAGCAGGCACCCGCATGCAGCCCGGAATCAGCAGGACTTCTTGCTGCACACAGAGTTCCATATTCCTCCTTTGAAATGTACAAGAGCCCCAGTGGGCACTCTTGTACATTTCAAAGGAGGAACGCAGAAGTGCCTATCGACTAGTCGATGGAAATTCCATCAACTACTCAACTAGTCAATTAACGACAATTTAACATCCTTAATACAGACATAGCTGAAGAAACATTAAAAGCCCAGGCTTTTCAGTCTTAGAAATTAGATCTAGAAAAGATCTAAAAGGTCATTGTAACATTCTTCTGCCAAAGCAGGATTCTTCTTTACAGTACACTCTCTAACCTTTCAAACATACAATGGTAATAGGGTTTCCACAATTTCCCATAGGTAGTCGCCAATGCCATCACTCATGTTTTTCAGGTCAGAACAGTGAGTTTACTGCATCATGTCAATTCAAAAGAGGGAATCGCTTCACCCTCCCTCTGCAACTGACACCAATATTTCCATTTTGAGAGTCTCAGTCAAATGTCCACACACTATTATTCAGCCTCCTAGTAACAAGCAGGTTCCAGCAGAAGTGAAGAATAATGTTTAGTAAGAAAGAAAAGACTGAATGACATGTATCTATTTTTATATTCATAGTAAATTAACAATTTTCTTCTAAAATTGTAGAGCATTTAGGTCTCCAGGAAATCTTAAAATTTTGCATAGTCATCATATCTGACAGAGCCCAATCTTGCAGTCCTTTTGCATTGAAAACTCCCTTCCACTGAATTCATTGGGTTTCTGAATGTGCAAGAAATGCACAAAAGGGCTATATTTCATTTCATTTGCTCATCTCCCTTGAATACAGAAACCTTTTCTTAACCATGGGAGAAAACAGATGTTGTCATTGCTACAGCAATGCTTTCTTCATATAGAGTATTGCTAAAACAAGCAGCATTGCCTAGTAGGTGCAACAGAATGTCAAATCCTTGTAACCATGTGTATATTGCCAAAGATAAGTATTATTCTACCATTATCTTTCCTAGTAAGTACTGTAGTACCTGCTTCCATAAATGCTGAATATACAACCACAGAATATATCAAATCTACCAGATGTCTGCTTATTTACTGAAAGCACATATTGTTTAAAAGGAAAAACATGTAAAGAAAGTGATCAAAAAGGATGGACTTTACAAGTGTTCAGCACCCACAGGTCCCACTGATGACAACAGATTCTATCCAGTAACTTTGCCTTTCAGGTCACTTTTTATTTTATCTGATTTTAGGCAATCAGATTTTAAAAATATTGGGCAAATATCTTTATATCTGAAAATGAAAGTGTTTTCTAATGAAAGATTAGAAAGGAAAAGTTATTTTTATTATGAACTACTATATAAGAGTACTGAATGTGTCGTAGTGGATACATGTTATTTCATTTACAATTATTATTTTAAAATCCCTATATCTCATGGTTCTCTGATCCAAGCTTTTTTAACACAGAACAGTTAAAAAAAAAAAAAACTTTCCCAAATAATATGCCTTAAATGTATAATGATGAGTGATCACTCGTTGCTGAGTGTGATCATCTGCCATGGCAGTTATTGACCCTCAGGTGGCTGATAAGGCCAATCCTTGAACCACAAAAGTTCCATTAAAATGAGGACAGATGTTTCTAGGTACAGCAGGAAGCTGTTGACCATGACTAGAAGCCAGTTTCCCTTTCCTCCTGCACCTCTTCTCCTCTTCAGCATGTCAGTAGGCAAATTCAAAATGCAGGGAGCCATTGAGTAGGACTAGTCTCCATTTTGAGAGATCCTAGGTGAGTATCTCCCAAGTGTCAACATGTACGTAGCACTTCTTTAAATTATCATTTAGCAAGTCCTTATACTGCTTCCGTTGTCCTCCCACGTTACAGTATCCTTCTTTCAGCTGAGAAAACAGAATCTATTTTGGGAGGCGATGGTCTGGCATCCGAATAACAACCAGTCCAGCGAAGTTGCTAATGGATGATCTCAATGCTGGTGATCTTTGCCTCTTCCAGAACACCGTTTACCTCAGGTGGCTGGTGGTGCAGTGGGGCTAAGACAGGCTCACCCCTGCCCTGGCCCTGCACCACTCTCAAAAGTAACCAGAAAACTCCATCCCAAGTCCTATTGTGCCCCCTTTCTGCTCTGTGGAGACAGGATACAGGGTGGGAGAGGGGGCACCTTGACATCAGCGCTCCTCTTCTCCTTCCCCTGCCCTGCACAGCAAGCAGGAGGCTCCCAAGGCTGGGTGGAGGCAGCTCCAAGGCAAAGGGCAGAAGGTGTGCCACAGTAGGGGGAGGGGCAGCTGAAGTGCCAGTACTTGATAGTCTCTTGGCCAAACCAGTCAGGATCACCTGTCAGAAGCTCCAAGATCTACCAATAGATCCCGATTGACTGGTTGGTGACCACTGATCTAAAGATTTTCTTTCCTTCCCATCCGCCTTCACAGCAGCTGTAACATTACACAACAGTTTCAACTCTACTGTGCAGTTATCCTCTATCTGCTCTGCTTTTGAGCACTTCTGGATCACATTTTGGCTGGAACCTCTCCCTTGACTGTTCTGTCCTGGGTGATCCTAAGGGAGTACATGACACGAGATAGTGTTGCTCTCGGGTGTCACTGGAACACACAAGCTTCTTCACCACTACATGGTGATGATCCAATTTATAATACAGCTGCACAAAAGCAGTGCCCCCCCCCAAAAAAAGATCTATAGTAGG
This sequence comes from Rafetus swinhoei, assembly GCA_019425775.1. Classification (NCBI taxonomy): domain Eukaryota; kingdom Metazoa; phylum Chordata; order Testudines; family Trionychidae; genus Rafetus; species Rafetus swinhoei. The sequence goes on along the minus strand of CM033425.1, from coordinate 13,049,042 downwards.
ATGTGCACTGTTTAATATATTCATAAAAGATCTAAAAAAGGCGGTGAATACTGAGGTGGTGAATTTGCAGATTATATAGTTCTGGTCTCAAGCACATGGGGGGAAAAATTTTATTTTTAATAAATTTGTATTTTGGGTCAAAATTGAAGGTGACATTGCCTGGTAAGCATTATCAGTGTGTGTGGCTCAGTAAAGAAAACTGCGAGTTTAGAGTTTATCCACTGGGCTTATAGTCCAAGAGCCTGTCCCTGACAACAGTTAATACTAGGCACACTGCTTAATATTGTGAGTAGTCTACTTAAATGAGAAGCAAGCATTGATATTAGTAACCTCTGTGCCTGGTAGCCTCAGTGTGTTCATTCCTCTGCACAGAACTATATTGTATGCTGGCACTTCTGATTTATCTTAAGACTTCATAGTTATTGAAGAGGTGCATGTTGGTAGTTGATAGTTGTAGAAAAAGTAGGCATACATGTACATTTTTGTTAAATTAAAAAAAGTGCATGCATTTTAAATAGTTTTTTTTTAAGTTACGCATTGTATCTTAATACTTCCACCTAAGAGTGATGTTCATTGTAGCAGTGTAAGAAAGGCCATACTGGGTCAGGCCAGTGGTTAATATTACATGGTATTCTCTCTTCTGACAGTAGCCAATGTCAGATTTTTCAAAGGGAATGAACAGAACATGGCAATTCTCCAGCAATCCATCCTATCATCCTGTCCCAGTTTTTGGCAGTCATGTTTGGGGAAACAAAGCATGAAGTTGCATCCCTGACCATCTTGTCTAATAGCCATTAATTGACCTTTCGTCCATATCATATCTAACCTTAAACAACGAGTAGCCATGGGCAAAACCAACACAACTAACACAGCTACTAGGGACATTAAATTTCAATTAATCAGCTAATCGAATAGTCGATGGAATTATCTGTGAATAATCTGTGCCATGTAAAATAGTGCAAATCTTAGAAAAAAAATTATCTTTTACTTTTAATAATCTCAGATAGTATTTGACAGCACAACAAATGTATTTTGTTTGTTATGACATCATACTTTAAATCAAATAATCCCTAATCCAGGCTGTCATGAAATACTCTAGATACTGATGAACCTGTAATCAGAGGACTTCAGTTTTAGATGACTACCACATATGAGATGGATGTATTGGTGGTCCACCAACCAAAATTAATTCTAAAAAATGAACAAGAATTAGCTTGGGACATGTCAAGTACTGTTGACATTAATGCAGGATATTAATTTTGGAATCTCTGCTACCCATTAATTTATGTTTTAGTTCAAACAATGTTATGTACAGTAATATCCGAGTAAATTATACATTCTCATTTTATCATTATGTACTATGAAACAAAAAGAGCTCTGACAAGCTAGCTGTTCTTTGTGAGCATTAAACACATGCGTTAAGGACTACTCCAGACCTAGCATTCATATATTTAGGTTTTGCTCTCATAGGCTTGCTTTCACAAGATCTTTTTAAACTGATTTCCAATCAACTCAAGATAAGACACCTAGCACAGATACACCCATACGCCTAGAATCCCAGATCAAACTGAAGCTCCACAAGTCCTACTTAGCACCTTTGGAAGACATCCTATGCTTGGCCTAACTGTGTTGCATAGACTGTTGCAACAGCACAATTACCATCAACCTAACCGTATCCATTTCTTGTATGCTTGCAGAGCCACTACACCACAGTACCATGCATTGAAGTGTGCTGCTTAAAGTGACATGAGGAAAAATAACTTAATTTCTTATATATGCCATAAAAACAGACCTAATTATTTTGTTATGCTAATTCCCCCTAACAACTAGATTTCTGAGATATCGGGGAAATAGAGTGGTTCTCCCAGCTGGAGGTTACTGGGACAAGTCCTCTTCAAAAACAAAACCATTGGGATATTTTGAAAATTTTCCTGAACATGCATCAACATTTAAAACCAAACTCTCAGTGGTGACCCTACAGGTGTGCCACAGTAACACCATACATAGATACAGCACTGTGGGACACATACAGCCTACTCAAGGAACCTCATTAGCACCAGGACTACTAGTGATCGGATGGGCGGCTGGTGAAGGTAAGGCTGGGGGAAGCAAGCCCCATCATGGAGAGCAAGGGACAGCGGGCAGTGCATAGCTCCCAACCTCCCCAGCACTGGGGGGGGGAGGGGCAGGCACTCAAGAGCAGCAACACTCCGCCCCCAGAACACCTACAATAGGCATGGGGGTGGAGTGTGGGTGGGACCAGGGTAGCGGTTTGGGAAAATAATTCCTTTCCTCACGTAGCATACTGACCGCCCATGATTGACAGTTTGTTTGGTTTTTTCCTACTCCCCTCCCTTCCTTTTCTGTTATAAATTTGGAGGTTCCCCTTTTTTTCTCCACTCATCTGAGGAAGTGGGTTTTGCCCACAAAAGCTCATGCTACTATACATCATGCTGGCCACTAAGGTGCTACAGGGCTACTCATTTTTTTTTTTTTTGTTAAGTTATAAACCCCCCACACTCCAAGTCCGCAACACCCTCCATCCCCAGGCCTGACATCCGGCTCGCCTCCTGAGACACACAGGACACACCTCCCCCACCCGCTGCTCATGTATGACGACACATGTAGCCCCCGCCCACACATGAAGCCCTCCAGGCATGACACCTGTCACCGGGCACACACAGGCCTCCTCCCCCGACCCGCACTGCCCCGCGTCCATGACACACTTCACACACGTAACACTCGCCTACCCCCACATACGTGACCAGGGGGTGGGAGGAGCCGCCCCCGCCCCGTTACCTTCTCCAGGGGAGCGGGTCTCTGCACGGCCAGCGAGCGGGACAGCGACAGCACCGTGTTGAAGTAAAAGCCCCGCGAGGAGCCGACGCCGCTTCCCCTCCCCGCAGTCATGGCAGCAGCCGCTACCGCCGGGGCCGACATGTTGCGGGGAAACGACAGGGCCGGGCGGAACTGGCCGTAGGATGTTATCCTCCACCCGAGCTCGCTCGCCGCTCCTCTCGCGAGATTCTCCCGCTCCCCGAGAGCGCCCCGACCGCCCATCCCGGAATACATATGGCGGCGCCTATGTCGACTTCACTTCCGGGCTGGATACGCGAATCCTTTCCCGGTCAATGGATTGTTCCAGTTTTCAAACCGTACCCCCCAGTGCAGGGCTAGGAATGGATTCTCCTCGCCTTAGCCTGCAGGCTCCCTAGCCCAGAATAGTGATAGAGATGCAGCCGTGTTAGTCTGGTGTCGCTGAAACAAAAAACAGGACTATGGAGCACTTTAAAGACTAACAAGAAACCATCTTGTTAGTCTTTAAAGTGCTCCATAGTCCTGTTTCTTGTTTTAGCCCAGAATAGTTTCACACCCCCAACGGGTCAGAGTGGTTTCTCCCAGCCGTTTCCCCTGCGTAGGACGCCGCGATGGTTTAAGCCAGTGGAGTCACGGGACGGAGGAGCCGGGCGGCCCCGGCAGCGCTCGGGTGGGCCGGTGGCGCGGGCGGCGGCCGGTGAGTGAGGGCTGTGGGTCCGCTGGCCCCGCGCCGCGGTCATAAAGCCCCTGGGGGACGCGGAGGCGGGGGAGGCCGCGTGAGGGGCGGTGTCCCGGCTCCGTGGGGCTGGGGCGTCTCCTACACGGCGGCTGACGGGGCCTGGCGCTCCCCCGTGGGGAATTCCGCATGAGGCGGGAGCTGTGAGGAGAGGACCGGGGGCCGCCTCTGTCCGGGACTCAGATCTCCGCCCCTCCCCGCTTGCCGCGGCGGGGGAGGGTCCCTCCGCCCTGTGGGGCGGTGACGGACATGCCCCGGGGGGCGCTGAGGCGGGGGCGGCCCTGCTTTGGGAGTGCTCCCCTCCCCCACCGCCCCGACTGCAGGCTGTAACTCTGGAGCGCTTCCAAGGGGGCGGCCCGCAGCACTGGGGCTTTGGACCGAGACCGGGAAGAGCCCCGTCCCCGGCCGAGCTGCGGAGAATGGTCTCGCAGCTGCAGTGTGACCGGTCAGGGGAGGAAGAGGCAAGAGCTAGTTAGCTTAAGCCCCGTGGGAGAGGTTTTAGCTGTCCTATGGCATCTATTAAAACAAGGTGAAGGTCAGCACAATTGCAGGAGCTTTGTATTTGAAATTACTTTATTGATTGTCAAAGGGTAATGCTGACTCTTTTTCCCCACCGATCCTCCCTCCCCCATTTTAAATAGCAAAGGAGCCCCATCAGCATAGTATCTGAGCACCCTGCTGGTCGTGCATTAAACAGCCTGGCTAATATTTGTCATGTGTGCCTCCTTCTTGAATGTGCAGTGTAATGTTTTGTTTTGTTAATTATATGTAGGCTGTGCTATGAGCTAGCAAAAGCAACGTCAAATAAGTTCTAGTTATGCTTGTAACCGAAGGTGGTGAGATCAGCGATGTTTTGTTGATCCTGTGAGTCTGTTCTGCAGGCTTGGATCAGTTCCAGAGAATTTACAGTTGCCTGTACAGATGAATTTTTTTCTCTTGCAATGGACTGCTGCAGTATGTCCCAGAAGTGGAGTTTGTAATACTGAGGGAGGGAAGGAGGCCCCTGCTGGGTTATATGCGGGGGACTGGTGTAGGTAATTGATAAGCCAAGACCTAATTTCCCACCCAGATATATATTATTTGTTCCTGTCTCCCTTATATATCTTTTGTGGCTCATATCTCATCTTATATCTTAATGAACTGTTTTATTAACTTAGTTATAAAGGTACATTAAAAGCTGTTTCCTTTACAGGTAAAAATCTTTCATCCTCTTGAGGTTCAATCCCTTTGGAATTAAAGCAGTTGCTATAGAACTAGGGAATGCCAGTGTGACTCTAACCTCACTTCTCTCTTGTTCCACTCATTATAGCAAAGGGAGAAAACAGGAACTGGCATTATGTCATCTTACACGAAAAGCTGTAATCCATTTGATGATGATGATGATGACAATGAAGGTTTGAAGCCCAGGAAGTGGAATGATGGCAATGACATCTTTAACGAACCTTCTGAAAGGCAACGTGATGAGGCTACTGATAAACAGAGGTATCTTCAGCAGGAAGTTCTGAGACGGGCTCAGGCTACAGAGGACAGCACTAATAGATCTCTTTCTCTCATTTATGAATCTGAGCAAATTGGAGTAGCCACATCAGAGGTAAGTTATTTATTTCTGTCAATAATGGCTGTAATTAAACTTTACATATCTGTCCTTTTGATTTATTTAGTCACATATCAGATTGACCCAGCAATATTAACACTAAACAGATATCCAAGTAGTAAATATTTAACCATCTATGTAACTTTCCACAGTACAATATCATGGGCAGGGGATGTAAAATAGTGATTAATTAGTTAACCAGTTAAACATTATGTTTAACCAGTTAATCAATTAACCAGGGCAGGAGCATCTTACCCTTCCCTCGCCCCCCCCGCTCAACTGCAGACTGGGGTTCCTTTAGCCGGGCAGGAGCATGCTCCCACCCAGGGCACAGCAGGCAGGAGGCTACTCCACTCCCACCTGTTAAGGGTGAGGCTTACTGGTTAAAAATTCACATCCCTAAGCATGGGGCTAACTGAGTGCAGAATACAAGTTTTGATTGTGACAATTTATTTCATTCTGGGTGGCTTCAGTATTATTGATCCTTATTGCTCCACTGGTCTTATTAAGTGTCTGACTGTGTACACAACCTTCAAACACCTGAAACCAAGGGGGGAAAAAAGCTGGTAGTGGTGTCTTGTGGGGTTTTTTTTGTTTTGTTGGTTTTGTTTTTTTAAAGAAATCTAAGTTGCTGCTTCCTCGGCTTCTTTAAAGTCTTGAGGAAAGTATGCCTGAGTTCTTGCAGTAAAGCTTTCTTTTATGGGATTTGAAATTCTTATGACATTGGTATGATGTGTAACTCTATTTCAATAAAAATGCCAATTTAAAATTAGCAAAATATTTATAGGTATTCTGTTGCCACAATTGTTTAATAAAAATTGCTGTCCTACCTGTGTTAAGTCTGACAGACTCCTGTTTCCTCTTAAATTATGTCCTGAACTAATACAGCACACTATGTAATGTTCTTACACTCCTCCCTGTTAATCAGGGTGGTTTCCAACTGCAGTAAATTGCCTTATGAAGCTGTGGAACCTTCATTGCTGGAGATTTTTAAGGGCAGGTTAGACAAACATCTGTCAGAGATAGTCTAGAGATAATACTTAGTCCTGCCATAAGTACAGGGGACTGGATTAGATGAAGGGATATTGAGAAGTCCAGTCCTATGGTTTCCTTTACGCCGATGGGGATACTTGACTATAAATGATAAACTAAATACCTGGGATTGAGTTGCTAATTTGGTCTTTTGGGCTGCCTCATTTGTCGAGGAAGGATGTTTACTCAAATGGTAGTAATTTGTGTATATTATCCTGAGGGAATATATGTACAAAAGTCATATAATTGTCTATAATAACTTGAATGACTTGATTTAGATAATGAACTCTTCAATATACACACTTTAAGAGGAAATAATAAAAATTCTCTTAATTTTGGAATGAAAAATCCAACCCCTATCACAAAACAATTTGGTCATTTGGGAAAGCTCATAATTCTCTCTATATATTTTGTTAGTCTCTAAAGTGCCATAGGACTACTCCATTGTTTGAAAATCTGACCAAAGTTTGGGGAGTAGGCCTGGTTTGAAGTTAATGGTAGTCTGTCTAGTCCAAACTGGTTGCTTGAGTGGGAAACAAGATAAAAAGAGAGATCTTAAAATTAGATAAACCTAGGAGAGATTGAAGCTTCAGGGGGTAGCTGAGTTAGTCTGTACAGGATAAACTTTAAAAACAACAAATGGTCTGGTAGCACTTTATAGACTAACAAAACATGTAGATGGTATCATGAGCTTTCGTGGGCACAGCCCACTTCTTCAGATGACCAGAGTTTTTAAGGGGAGATTATGGGTAGCAGTTCTGTTTTTAATTAATGCAATTCTGGCTGCATATCTTTTAAGACATTGAAATACCAAATTGCATATCTGTGTGCTTTAGATTTTTAAAACAATGTGCTATAAAAGTCAGTTAATGGAGGAAAAACTTCTGTAATGATGGTGGGTTTGTTTGTTTGTTTTGTTTTAATCAGCGGATTATTTCTGAATTATTTAGTGTGAAAATGATACCTTTTATTAGTGAAAATGTGAACCATGAATTGAAATAATTGTAACAGCATTTCTTGCTTCACAGGTGTAGATTCTGCATTGATAATCTCTCTTCAGCTCTTTTACTTCCATGGTACCATGGAACATACCTTAGCAAGGACAGATAAAGGTGTTAGGACCTGATAAAAATGATGACTGTAACAAGTTTCTATATCTTGTTTACAATAGTGGCAGGAAGTTGGCATTTCTTAATAAGAACTATAGAGCTAATAAAGCTTTTACAGGTGCCTTGAGGTAGATTTGACAGCTCTTGATTTGACTGCCACAGGGCTGCATGCTTTAGAAATTCCTCAGGGAGAAAGAGGCACTTTTTGTTCAAGCATGTCTGTTTTTCCCCCTCAGCATTTTTTTGCTTTCTTTTTTGTTTCTCCTTTTTCACAATTGCCAACACCCTGAAATGTAACTATAAAGTTCTTTGAGCCCTTTGTTTACTTTTTTTACACATATTTAATGCTGAAAACCAATGAAGTGGATAAACAAATTTTGTTTCCACTTTTCTACTGAGCCTTGTACTAAGGAATACAAAAATGAAACTCATTCTGCTGCTTCATATTTGTGGAGCAGTAAGAAGCAGTCCCTTTGTGTGCTGAGCCACAGGGCTTAGCGAGCTGCTTGTTTGATTCCTGATCAGAACCTGTTTACTACCACTGGGTAAAGATTTACAAACATTTGTACTACAAAGTAAAGTGGTTCAAACCCTGTTTGTTTGTTTCTATTTGTCACTTTCATCATCTACATTAGGAACTGGTGCATGCATAATCAAATTAGGGATGTTAAATATTGGTTAATTGAATAGTTGATTAACTAATGAATCTTATTGGTTACTGGACTATTCTGTGGAGCTGGGGGTGGGGCCAGCAGCCAATGCACTCTAGCCGCACTCCAAAGAGCCTCCTTGTTACTCCACACCATTGTTTCTGTATCAGAGGTAGTAGGGTAGGGTGTCAGGTGGGAGCTGGTCCATGAGGGGAGCTAGTTTAAAAACCAGCTCCTCTCGTGGACTGGCTGCCTGTTGCCCTGTGTTGCTGCCTTTTTATCAGAGGCAGCAGCATGGAGTGGCAACAGCCCCTGTCCATAGAGAGGGGATGTGCTCCTGAACCCCGCACGAGCTGGAACTGAGCCAGACTGCCTGCCCGCCTGACTTCTAATATACTTTAAATGCAGAGCTGCAATGGGGGTAGGTCCTGGACCCGGCACAAGCCAGGACTAGTTAGGCTGTTGGCTAGCCTGCTAAAAAATTTACTGGTGGGGGAAGGGGGGAATGCGTGTAGTCTATAGCATTAACCTAAAGCTTTTACTTATTGGTTAATTGACTACACTATTACATCCTTAAATCAAATACGGTTTGAGACCGCAGAATCTAATGGATATGTCACTGGGCTAGGACCTAGGAAACCCTTGTTCTATTGTTGTCTGTGCCGGTGACCTGCGGTGTGATCTTGCTCTCTTTAGACTATAAACTCTTCATCGACTTCAGATTTGTGCAGTGGGCCACAACACCAGTTGAGGCCTCCAGGCACCAGCATAATACAAATAATAATTGCATAAAGGAGGGCTAGAAGGTGGAGAATGATGAGTTTAACATGTAAGAAAACTTAATCTATATTTATCATTGATTCTTGTGAATTGTCCATTTACATTAATGAAAATTCTGCAGATAAAATGAGAATAAAATATCTTCTTAAATCTATGTTCCTTCCACAAATGCTGTGTAGTTAAAAGGGGTGCTTAAGAGTTAATAATGAACCAGGAAATGAATTTTACATAAAATTTCCATGTGTATAATTAGAAGAAAAAAGCTAAGGCTACATCATATTGGAAGTAGCATGTTGAAGGTGGAGAAGTGAACATATTTTATCTAGTAGCTTAGACATATGCAGGTAAAGAGGGTTTAACTCAAATTTCAGAAAGAAATCAGCCTTCTGATTTTCTGTTTCCACTTAACTGGCTCTCCTAAATAAGAACAGCATTTTCAGTCTGTGACACTGTAAGTGTTTGTAGGATAAACAGAGAACCTCTTATGTGCTAAGGAGATGTATAGTAATACTTACAGACAGAAGGGGAAATGGATCTCTTGAAATCTTATTCTGAAATGTTAAAACCATTGATGACATAATCTATCCATTGACCTGACTACTTTTTTTTTCTATTAATTTCCCTTTAGGAACTTGTGCGTCAGGGTGAGGCACTAAAGCGCACTGAACGAATGGTGGATAAAATGGACCAGGATTTAAAGATCAGTCAAAGACACATAAACAGCATAAAGAGTGTCTTTGGCGGTTTTGTAAACTACTTCAAATCTAAACCTCCAGAAACTAAGCCTGAACAGAATGGGGCCCCTGAACACCAAGCAAACAGCAGGTGAGTAGAATTAGAATTTTAAGAGTGGTACTAGTCAGCTGGAATTGGCAGAGGCAACAATGTATAGATGGGGCAAGGAGAGTTTTAATCATCCTTTTCCACTATTCCCATTGCCCTAGATTGTCACATATTTGGGGAGGTGTTCTGTCCTCCTACTGCATGTGTCCCCCAACATGCTTGGACCTTGTCCCTGGAAGCACCCACAGTAATGTAAGGCTGGAAGAACAAAACAGCCCCAATCTGGGTGTAGGAAGTGAGGGTCACTGGGCAAACGACACATGGGGGGGATGTGTCCTCCCTTTAGATTGTGCCCCTGTTTCCCTTTAGTATGGGGAGGTATGAGTTGTCTAAGGTTGGCAAGGAGACCTGCCTCTTAGAAGAGAAGTCTCACAAACTGATTCCATGCACTGCAGGATGTAGACAAAAACACTACTTCATGATGCCCCTCTTTTAACTGAAATATCTTTCTTGAGATGGTGTGCAAGGCCACTGTTTCCTCTTCTATTCTGAACCCTTCTTAAAATCTACTTGCACAACTTAGAAGTAGCCAGCATGCTTTAGTTTAAATAACATAGTGTTCATTCTCTGTTCCATGAAGTGTACTTGCTTCACTGTGTAATGGTGTTCTTACTGACTTATACTCTGTTATTCTGTCTCTGAAATTGGTGCCTACGCAGACTCAAATGCAGAATTGGGGTTCAGAGTCAGTACGGGCCAGATTGCTTAGTGTTGACACATGTAGAGTGATGAGAAAATTGAATAGTTAAAGCATTTGAAGACAAAAGTGGTTGGTTTTTGGTTGGTTGGTTGGTTTTTTTTTGTGTGAACGCTAAAGAAAATCATCACAGGATAAGAAACTATATTAAATATGGTTGAATTTGTGCTAAGAATGATTTTCATATTATCTAGAAAGTTCCTGTAATGGGAACTGTGCATAGACTTGTAGCTGTACAACCTTGTAAATAGTGTGATTTTTATTTTAAAATCAATCTAGAGGTAGAACCCTGCCAAAATCAAGCATACTGAAAAACTCCCGCTTACATATCCTGTGGCCTTGTGTATTTCTCTTCCAGTTTACGAACATCTCTGAATGAATAAAAACAAAAGTTAAGCTGACTTTTATAGAAGAGAACCATGTCACATTCACTTTCAGAGCAGGAATGTGTGAATTAGGGCAACATTGTATGTGTATTGTTTTGGGTGAGGGGGGCAGAGCAAGTGAGTTTATAGTATTTGGCTATATGCCTTGGTGAGTACCTATATTGGTAAAGACTGAAGGCTTGAATCTGTTCCCACTAAACTTTGTAGGAATTTTGTATTGATTTCAGAGAGAGCATTATTGAGCCCTGAAAGATTAAAAATGAATGCCAGTAAATTTCTATAAGAGAAAGGGGTCTGGTTCTAAATAAGAAGCAGTTTGTTGTCCTTAAAGGAATTTGGAGTCTAATCCTATTTTAGTGGATACAGAATTCAACCAATGGTTACTAAAAATATTTGTGTTTTGTTTTTTTTAACCAGATTAAAAGAAGCCATGGCTTTTAGTAAAGAACAGGAGTCAAAGTACCAAGAGAGTCATCCAAATTTAAGGAAGCTGCGTAATTCTGGTTTGTTAACATATGTATTTTTGTCAGTGGCTTTGAGTGTACATTACATAGCCTGTATGTATCTGTTTAGCTTAGACCTGTATCTATTTAGCATTCATGGTAAGAATTTTCATCACATAGCAACACTAACAATAAAGAGTGTTAAGAAGCTTGCAAGATTCAGCATTTTCTTTCCTTAGCATAAGCAATTAAAAAAAAAAAAAAAAAAAACCTGCCTCATATGTTCAAGAGTAGCCATATCCTGTGTCTATCAAATGATTAAAAATGGTTCAGAGAGAGCATATTTTAGGAATGTGAATGGCTAACCGGTAAGCATCACCTTTACCCGGTGATACTTATCAGTTACAGTTAACCAGCAGCCCAACTGGCTGGAGCAGCAGCCTGCCCAGTGTGAGATGGGGGGCCTCTCCAGCCCAGCTGGCCTCTTACCTGCCCCTGTTTAACAGGTTAAACATAATGTTTAACAAGCTAACTGATCAGGATTTTTACATCCCCTCACATATATTTGAACCATTGAACCAGCTTTTGAACATGGCTGGCTCCTTTATCACTACAAATGTAGCTAAACCTGGTTCAGGAGACACATTGTTTTATTCATACAAAGCAGTAGGGAGTCTTTTGTTCTGTCCCTGGCTTTTGTACTAAGCAAACTTTGGTTAATGTTGTCTGTTATTGAATTGCCATAATCAGCTTTAAATAAGGCCCGTTTTATAGCTAGCTTACTGATCTAGTGCACACAATTAACAATTAAGTATAATTGTATGATTTTTGGCATTTTGCACTTAAATGGTTAATTTTACCTTGTTAGATGAGGTGCAGAAATGACACTTCTGCTGCTACATTGTTGGTCAGTGAAAATACCAAAGCATTAATTTACTGCAGGAAGACTAGAAGCCTTTCAATTAATTAAAAACAACAAACTTGAACTTTCTTGTGTTTGAACACCTAAATAGATCTCCACTGGCCATATATGAATGCTGACCACTAGACTCAGTGGTTCCCAAACTTTTCGGCATCACACCCTCTTTTTTTATTTTTGAGAAACCCTCACCCCCCCCTCCCCCCCCCCCCCATAGCAGCAAAACTTGAGGGTGGGGGAAGGGCGGGGCGGAGGAACTGACTGGGGCTGAAAAACAAAAATAGCAGCAAAACTTGGGGAGGAGGAATTGACGGGGGAGAAGGGGGCTGGGTCACCTTGTGCGCCCCGCCCGTTTGGGAACCCATCTACTAGAGGATACAAACTACTGCCTTGTGACTTGCCCTTAAAGGGCACTGGTTGGCTTTTGTGGCTTAGGCCCAGGTTTTTTTTCTAGCTAAGCAATAGAAAGGAACACACAGGACTTGAGTTACTATTTCAATTTACAACCAGGTAATTCACTTGCAAACGTGGGTCTCTGCATATCATAAAGCTGGAGCTACTGACAGAGATGTTGGATTGAATATACTAGGTCTCAGTGAGAGTCAAATGACTGAAAGCCAGCTGTCAATCATCTAGAGTAATAAGAGCTTTGCTAGTACTGAACCATTCTTTTGTGTGTTTATAATAAGGTCTAAAAGCATCTATGTTGTTAACAGACTATGACTTAAGTGGAACCAGTTTGGAATCTTCTGCTCAATCCGAAGTTTATCCAAAGAATCAACATCTCCGAGCTTACCACCAGAAAATTGACAGCAACTTAGGTGAGTTAGAAATTGAAGCTAATGTAACTTAACTTCCATATCTTGCTATTCAAAGCCTGAGAACTCAGAGCAGTCTGTGTCCAGCTATTTGTTTGCCTAAAACTTTGTGTTTAGTTCACAAACAGACTTTTGATCATAAAAGATCCTCTGTGCATGCTGTCCCTATTTCAAAAGTTTCTGCCTAGTAGATCTGTTACTACATGCTTCAGGCTAATCTTCATGATTGAGCCCCACCATGTTTCGCATATACCATAAATAGTACGTCCACTTCTGGTCCAAAAAGAATTTTGACTAGATAACACAGGTTAGCAACAGATCTGAGTTAAAAATGCTTTTCACATAAAACTAACTATTTATTGGAACTGATCAAGATTGTTGCAATAATATAAATCTGTAGGGAAACTAACATCTGCAAGGGGGCATCCCTACTGGGGTCTTAATATTGTCTGTTCTTCTCTGGTTTTTATTTCAGTATTGGGATTTCATGAAGGCAAAAACAAATATTCAAAAATGTTTGGTTACTAGACTGCTGAACAATTCTTTTTTTAAAGAAAGCCATGCCACAAACATTCTAAAGCATTTTAACCTGGTATCTAAATTACAAGTGGCAATTGGCAAGTTGCCTTTGACTAAATCAGCATAATATCTGCTTTATGTTTAACCCATCACTGTGCAGACACCCCATGCAACATCCTTTCACATGAATGTAAAAGGGCCAAGCAGAGTACTCTAGCCGTGCCGAAAAAGAACATTAGCTTGCTATTACTCATAAGAATATCGGTACAGAAATGTTTACTTGTGCTACTATTTAAATATAAAAATATGAATATTGTAGTCTCCTGTAACTTATAATGTGCCATATATTTTTCATCCATTTGGATTCTGAAGTCTTTACAAATTCTTAACTTTAATAATGAGCTTAAAATTTAGACAAAACCAGAAAAAAATGGAAGGAATGAAAGCCTTAATGTTCTGTATCAACTGCCTCTGGTATTCTGACTTGGAAAGAGTGGTATGGATGAAAACAAATACACAAAGAATTCTATTCTCAACCCACTTTGAACTTGTTAGTTTTTAAAACATTTGTGCTAACCAATTGTGCAGTAAACTTCTTTTCTGCAGTTAAATACTTCAAAGAACACATTCTAGGATATGGGCACATGCACAGACACACACACACGCTTTTGTACCTTATGAAAAGAAATACTCTAAAAATCTGGATATGGAAATTAGGTTTACTGCAAGCATTGGAGCTTTATAGAATTAACAATTTTTATTTGTGTATTTTGATCTTTTTCACAAACTGTGAGCCTGCTCATGTTCAAGTGTCAGATGTACAGAGGCATGCAAAATAGATCCATCTTTAAAGGAAGAAAGTTAACATGTTTAAATATTTTAGACTTGAAAAATACGTTTAGTTTATAAAGATTAAATTTAGTTTTCTTCATTTATTGTCTTATAGTTTACATCATTCTCACTTTGAGCAACAAAAGAGATTAGTCACTTTTCTAGTAGTAATGCACTACCAGTCTTGTAACATTTGTATTGCAAATATTGTAGAGGAATAATTCGTTTTTTCACTGATGTTTTGTTTAAGGTTTTTGAGGGAATGGGTGGAATTTGACAGTATCCATTTAAACGGCACCTATCTCTTGTAATTCCTACTGTTTGACCCTTCCTTCTCGTTCTCTCCATTGGCAGGTGAAATGTCAGATGGGCTGAGCCGTCTGAAAAACCTGGCTCTGGGTCTACAGACAGAAATTGAAGAGCAGGATGACATTCTTGACCGGCTAACCAAAAAAGTAGATACACTGGATGTCAATATTACAAGCACTGAAAGAAAAGTCCGACAACTTTAAAGACTTCTCAGAAATTCTTTCCTTCAGTGTAAGGTCTTGTATGATTATCTTGCTGGGGCTTTTTTTGGGTGGGGAAAGGTATTGTTTTGGTTTTAATTCTTGGGAAATATCCATTTCTTACTTTGTCAGTGACTTAGCTATCATTAAAATTGCAGACTCTGGAGTGTAACACAAGACCTTAAAACACTTCTTGATGTATACAGAAGTGTATGTTGGACAGGACATCTTTCTGCATCTGGTTTAAGATTCATGCCTTCACTGTGGATGTCCACTCATCTGTATTGTCATGTGCATGTAGGACTTTTCAGTGTTTCAGTGCCATTTCCCCTAATGCTATGGCAAAGATAACTGAATAGTACAGAATGTACTGCTTGTTTCAGAACAAATGGTTGCCAGTTGTAATTATTTTTAAATTTTTAAACAGGCATATGTAAACATACAGATTACCACCTGTAAAAATATTTCTGAATAATGTCCCGTAGCATTTCTCTGTGGGTTCCTAAAGAATCTCAGAGGTCTCCAGGCAATTGGATTAGTTGTTAAATGTGACATGTAGTGTTGTGTTCCCCTTCTTCCTTGGAGGAAGTATCAACTAATCCCCCTCAGTATTGTCAAGATTATCGCAAAATACTGATCCTGAAGGCTCCAATCCTGCAATCTTTCCTCTATTGCAAACAGGCACAAGTAACTTTACATTTTTAGACCCTGATTCTGCACACCCAAATATCCTCCTCCAATGTTGGTGGTTGTTCTTTTTCATGTGCTACCTTTTAGCAGCCTACTAAGTAGGTAATTATTTGAACAGCAGCAACTCTGTTAGAAATGGAGATATGGACTAGTATTTCAATTTTTAAAATTTTTTTCTCAAATAAGAAAGGTGGAGTGGGGAATTCATGCCATAGTCTTATGTGATGATTATTTCACCTCCATCACCACTGTTGAAAAATTAAACTTGTACCTACATGCTCTTCAGTTCTCTGGCTTTGCAGTTCTGATTTCCTGCAGAAGACAAATGCCTTTATTATTTCAGTATTTGAAATCCAAACTGGCCTTTCCACCTGCTGTTTTTTTCCCCCTTAAGCCTTAGTAAATAACACTGTTGAATAAAAATCACTTCAGTTCTACCATCTTGGGAAAGTAACAACCAAAAGGCCATCATCTACCTGATCTGGTGACCTCTGTAAAATGAGCTGGTAATGTCTGTTCAAATCTTACTAGGTAAGCATCCATATCACAAAATCACCACCACATTTGATTGTAAGAACCTTGTTAGCAGTCGCAGCAGTGAGACCAGCACATTAAAAACCTGTTCACTGCAGCTGATCCCTACAGATTGTCATGGCACATAGATTGGCACTGTGGGGAAGCATGTATACAGTTGCCTGTGCTGCATGATGTGTTGATAAATAGAAAACTTTGTTTTCTAGCTGTTAATTTGGCACCTTTCATGATCAAATAAATTCACACTTTTTAAAAAAATAAGACTTGTTCAGATGGTTAAAAATCCCATCTTCTGATACACTCCCTCTAGCTTAGAGAGGACTTCTTGTTCTATACAGTCTAGGTAGGAAAGTGAAGCATTAAATCATCTGAACTCTCTTGCTGTTAGGGGCAGTGTTACTTCTCTAGGGCTCCTGGTAATTACATTTCCCAGCTGTGAAACCATTCAAAAACTAGTTTATGCTGCACTTTGCTATGCTGATGTCACAAATATCACATTGCAAAGAAAGTGGCTGCTGCCAGCAGGAAATACACAGGTGCCAATTGCAATAGTATACTGCCAAATATCTTTCATTACCTTTCATTTTCTTTTTATCTGCCATTTGGAAGTTTGAAAGCCTGTTACTACCTACAGATCTTCTCCCCCTTGTTTATACATACCATGACAACTTTTCCCTCGCTATAAGGATATTCATGAATGATTAGCTGTCTCTTAATATTAAGGCATTTATTTATGAAGTAACTGGTGTCATTAACTTGTAAAAAGCTGTAAGTATGTGAGGGGAAGGAAGATTGTTTTTCAAAGATAACTTAAATAAGCCAAATGTAGGTAGGACAAATGTTACAATGTGGGGAGGTTAAGGTTTTTTTGGTGCTATAGACTTCCAGAACACAGAGCTGATTGACAGGCATCTTTATTTTATGGGTCCAAGCTGTGTGCATATGTATTCTATCCTGAGTTTTAAAACTGTACAAAATTCCACTAGTAAATTGGTAACATTATTCTATTTTTTGAAATCAGCCTTCATGCTTACCCCTCAACTAGACTTTTCCTAAAGGTAGACATTGGTAATCTGTGTGCAGGCTGAATAGTTTTCTCTGTTGAGTTGTAGCTAATGGAGAAGAATCTAGTTGTGAGCTTGTGTGTATTGAAATCAAGAGGAAAGACAGGGCTTGGATATGAACAATGATAGCATTGCATTTGTTAGTTTCTCAGAGATGTCTTTCTGATGTAATTTAGTTTAAGAAGAAATAGAATTTATTTCACTAAAAGACCTTTTTTTAATAATGTAACTTTATCAACCTTACTAAAAGCTGCTTGTGTCCTTAGGGGAGAACCTTGCTGTAAGAAATCTACTTTAGCTTTTAGAAAACTTTTGATTTTTACACATTTCAAACCAGAACTCAGATTAGATGGGAGTTCTACAAAGGACTAATTCCTCATCTCTTTACTCAACCCCATTCACTTTTGCCAATTGGTGACATCTGCAGTTATTTCCTTATTGTTTAGGGGCTTCCTGTTCTACTAACTTCTGTGATCCTATTTTAAAGGATTGCTTTCTACATTAGGACTGTTTTTTGTAGGAATGTGAGTTGTGTTTAAGCATAAATTAAAATCTGCTACAAGCTGAACTTTTTTTTTTCCTTGCTTTCATAGAAAATGCATCTGTGCGCTGCTAAAGAACATACTGTAAATGTTAACCTCATGAAGAGAACAGTGCTGTATTTTGTAATAGTGACGAAATTCTTGCTAAAATAACATTTTTTACAAAAGAGGAAATAACTGAAAAGCTGATTTACTTTCTTTCCTAGAAATGTTTGCCTAGCCATGCTGCTGCAAGTTTAATTTCTGTAATTAGTTTTAGCTCTTGCATCTACAATGCCATTTCCTCTTTCTCTCAAATACCATTGAGAAACTCATCCTCTCATATTGGTTTAAGCTTTTTTGGAAATGATTCTGCAAGTTTACTATGGTGTGCCATTTATACCAACTACTCTGCTTAAGTGTGCTTTTATCAGGGTAGGTCCATTGCAGCAGAACATCTCTGGTGACACTGTAGATGAAGCAATGTTAATTGGCTTGAGTGGCAACCAGCATTAAATTTCAAAGTAAGATTGCAAAATCTTCTCTGCCTGCATCTTTATAAAGTAATACAGACTCCCTCCTAGAAATATTTCTTCTTCAAATATGGTTTAGGGTATTACAAATATTCAGATTTTTTTTCCTCTTCCTGAGCATAGATTTGACAGTAAGTAGCCTTCTTTTTAAAAATTAAATCTGTCCATTAGCTTCTTATAAATTATATCTATAAAACTGTTCTTGAACAGTCAACCGAAACTGCACTAAATAATCTAGGGCAGCCAAGATGTAGGGCTATAAGGCTTTGTTCTTGCACTAGGAACTGCACTGGCTAAGCCTCACTAAAAACATTGGGCACAGAGGTTTGCCTGCATGATGCCCAATACAAGGTCATGACCTATGACTTTGTGTCTATATACAGAATGTCTAAAAAACTTTTGCTGTATTGAGGCTACTGCATTTAGGTCATATGCAAACAGTACTCTCTGAAATTTAGCTTGTGCCTAAAATTTCAGATTTTTTACACGATTGAAATGAAAATATTTTGCTGCCTAATAGCTTTTGTGAAGTGTTTGCCTGGTGTAGAACTAGGGAATAGAAAATACTTTTTCCAGCTGTTCAGCTTTCAGAGAAAACTGACTATTGTTCCTTTTTTCCGATGGATAATTCCATTGGAAATAGAACATTTTTGGCTTTGAAATTTGTGAGACATCAGCATTACAGTAGTGATTATTTGACCACAGCCCTGGCTTTATTAACAGTAACATAATTGTACACCTCACAGATGTAATACTTTTTTATGTAAGCAAAATTTAATTTTTGCTTCCTTTTTAATGAAAGATTAAACTGGATTGTAATTCAGCAATTTAAGATGTCAAATGGAATCTATTTTGAACAGTGAAATGCTCAATAAAGGTGCTTGTTGTGTGTATGAAGACTTTTACATTTTATTTCCAGGATGTTATCAGATGTTGAAAACAGTCAAGATATGTTTACTGGATTTTTTTTTCTAGTTAAAGGATGTTTTTTAATGGAAATATTTCTATTATAAATTCTATCCTGTCCATTCCCAACAGTGCTTAATGTGGTGTCACTCTTAGGAATTGCAGTTCGAAAGGAGATGCTTGAACAAT
The DNA here is from genome assembly GCA_019425775.1 of Rafetus swinhoei. Classification (NCBI taxonomy): domain Eukaryota; kingdom Metazoa; phylum Chordata; order Testudines; family Trionychidae; genus Rafetus; species Rafetus swinhoei. Next base: position 13,029,922 of record CM033425.1, on the reverse strand, counting down.
TATGTAATTTCACAGTCACTTCTTGCAGAATGACAAAAATTAGTACAATAGAGGGAATAACTAGGATTTCCAATGCATGGGTCTATTGCGATTTCTGTGCTCGGTAGCAGATGTTTTTGAGGGTGGGATGAAACAATTGAAGTTCTACCTGACCCTGTGATGTTCACATCAGACCCTGAATTGTGAGGTTTGGCATGCCCACAGTTAACATGGATAACTTTAATTATTGGTAATAAAATGCAGACTTTATTTAAAAAAATCAATATAAAAATTGTTGTATTTTAATTTAACAATGAATATCACTGGCTGGCTACATTTTGTTAAAGGGGCAGTTCTTTAGAAATAAGGCAGTCAGATTATGCAGCATGCTCCAAGCTCTAAACCAGCAGGCATGTAGTGGAAGGCATGGTCCTAAGTCTAGTCACACGAGTATTTTCCAACGAGCCTGTAACCTTGGTGATGTTGTTACTTGTAGTTTGGGAAAGTAATGTGGATTTTGGTAGTCTCTGTATGATAGGCCTTTAAATACCTTAGTGCCACAAGAAAGAGCCTTAGAAGGTCCTATTGCAAGAAATTCTCAGTAGAAATGAGGAGGCAGTTCTTAGAAGAATCAGAATAGCGCTTACAATTAAAGATCTGCTACCTGTAAAATTCTAGCTACTGGTTTGTCCCTTAGCATGGATCTCCTACAAATAGGAGATGAAAGCCTCACTGTCATCCCACCTTTACAAAGGGGGCACACGCATCATAGAGTTGAAAGAGACCCCATTAGGTCATTGAATCCAACCCCCTGCAGGACCAATCTCCTCTAAATCATCCCAGCTAGGACTCTGTCAAGCCAGGACTCTAGGGATGGAGATTCCACTACCTCCTTAAGTAGCCCATTCCAGTGTGTCACCACCTTCCTAGTGAAACAATTTTCCCTAATAGCCGACCTAGACCTCTCTCACTGTAACTAACTTGAGACCATTGCTCCTTGTTCTGCCATCTGTCACTACTGAGAACAGCCTCTCTCCTTCCTCTTTGCATCCTCCCTTCAGGTAGTTTAAAGGCTGCTATTGAATCCCCCCTCACTCTTCTATTCTGTAGACTAAATAAGCCCAATTCCCTCAGACTTTCCTCATGAGTCATGTGCTCCAGATCTCTAATCACTTTTCTTGCCCTCCACTAGGCTTTATCCAATGTGTCCACATCCCTTCTGTAATGGGGGGCCTAGAATTGGGCACAATACTCCAGATGTGTTCTCACCAGTGCTGAATAAAGAGAAATAATCACTTCCCCAGATAGGAGCATTGCCAGCATACTAATGTACAGGTGCACTCTGAACTATGTGCAAATGAAAATGAAAGAACTCTGGCAGGCCTACACCAAGGCCAGGCAGAAAAGTTCCTGCTCTAGGGCAGCACATCTCATGTGCCGCTACTACGAGCAGCTAGATGCTATCCTGGGAGAGGGAGCGGTCACCTTCTCTCCCCCGCTCGTCCTTGACTCCAGACAGGACTCAACTGGTCTCAGCCTCCGTGAGGGTGGGGTTGTGGAGGAGGAAGAGCAGGCCAGTCTGGACATCATGCCTGCCAGCCAGGAGATTGTCATCTGACTGGAGCCGGTTTCCACTGTCCCAGGATGTTTCCCAGGGCTTGGATAAACCTGGGGAAGACAGTTCAGGTGAGTTCTACCACTTTCCATATACGTATGCGGAAGTGGGCAGCGAGGAGCAGCCAATATACTGAACCCCTCCTCCCTAGCTCCAGCCCAGGACAGTGATTTACATTTTCTTTTCCAAAGAACAAAAATTAAGGACCCGAGCAACAACAGGTAAAACTTCTAGTGGCATATAACAGAATAGGAACAATTCAAAGATTTGGACAGAAAATTGATAAGCATTGTGAAATTGAGTACTTTTGTTGGGAATATATACAAAATTAAATCTTTCAACATACGGAAGAGAAGAGGTATATTCTTGTCATGTTTCTGTGATGATTTTAAAATGATTAAGTTAGCCATTGGCTATGTATTATAGCAGCCCAGCTCGCTTTGATGAAATTTAAAATAAAAATAACTGCTTTCCCATTTTCATACCTCTTTCTGCAGTGTATCATGACTGGAGTGTTGTCAAATGAAGAAGCTGGGAGAGACCAGCCGGAAGGGATAACTTGAAAATCTGCTGCCAAGAAGTAATTAAAGGCAATATTGGGATATAGTGGAAAGATGAAAAATGTTGAAACTCACCAGAAATATCAAAATAAACATCAGCTACTGTAGTGTCTCTGAAGTAAATACTCTGGTGTTTTGCACAGCTATCATCTAAAGAAAACAGATGGACTATAACATGTGTGAACAGGCTGATAAATCAGAGTCTGATCTTCAAGAACTTGTCCATATTGATGTTCATAATATCTTTCCTAAAATGAGACAAAGAGCTTCTATGCACTATTATATTTTATAAAGCAGAGAATATTTGGAAAGATAGATCAAATATTACATTTTGTTTGTAGCAGAGAAGAGCAGATAGTGACAGTTGAGACAAGCACTTCAGTATGTACTAGCTTGTTTCCGCCTAACCCACTAAGTGAAAGGATAACATAGCCCAGACCAGTGCACTGAGACTATATTGACAATTAGCCAAAATCTTGAGGGCCCAACAAGTTGCACAAAATCGATCATACAGCGTGTTCACCTCCTATTTAGGGGTGGTGATATTTGTGGATGGTCAGCATAGAGCAGAGCATTCAGTGATCATACTCTTGACTGATCACCCTCACCCTGTAAGACAAGTATGAATTCAGGCTCTATTATAAGTCTGTGGGCTGTATTTGTCCATCCCTATTTTAATCTATGTATATAATGGGTTTACAATTAAGTTCCCAAGAAATTACCTACATTCATTTTCTTTGTGAATCAGTATAATCAATCACAGCCTAAGCCTTACAGTATCAGCTTCATTACATCAAAGCTTAACAGTGTGTAGTAATTAGAAGTAGTGATCAGACTGTTAGGTGCCATGTCTGAAGCTGGTCCTTTCATGTGCAGTGTTGCTAGAAGATCTGGAAGTTACTGAGGAATTGTTGGGAGGATCTATGGAAATAATTTCTACTTAAAAAAAAAAAAAAAACTGTTCATGTCAGAATTAATTCCCTTCTTTCATGCACACAGCGAGTCAGGACTGGTGGTGGAAATAAACTTTACGGGACTGTAGGAAACTTAGCTACTCTCGTGATAAGCAGATAACTCAATAACTAAAATCATGCCAGACCAAGGATGTTGCTGGACCATAGAATGCTGGACTAGAGGGCTACGTCTACACTGGCAGCTTCTTGCACAAGAACTCTTTTGCGTAAGAGTTCTTGTGCAAAAACTTCCAGAAGAGAGCGTCTACACTGGCATGTGCTTTTGCGCAAGAGCATCCATGCCAGTGTAGACGCTCTCCTGCGCAAGAAAGCTCTGATGGCCGTTTTAACCATAGGGCTTTCTTGCGCAAGAAATTCATGTTGCCTGTCTACACTGGCCTCTTGCGCAAGAACAGCTGCGCAAAAGGGCTTATTCCTGAGCGGGAGCATCATAGTTCTTGCGCAAGAATCCCTGATTTTATACATTAGAATGTCAGTTTACTTGTGCAAGAGCACACGGCCAGTGTAGACAGGCAGCAAGTTTTTGTGCAAGTGGCCGCTTTGGCGCAAGATCGCGCCACTGTAGACACAGCCGAGAAGTTCAACCTATAGTATCCATGGGGCACAGGCATCTTAATAATGATCATTTATATGTGCTGAAAACAGCTCTAGATGCACAGTAGCTAAAAGTCCTATGCTTTGTCCATAGTATTTCTATCACTGGTGTGAGAATCAGTGGGACATTTTTTTAAAAAGGGTATATAGCCAGGCCTTAGGGAGAGGGATGTTCAGTGCGCATTCTGATTCTCATTTGGCAGTGAAAGTATGTAGGATCTTCAGCTGCTGAAGTTAGTCTGTACCACTTGAGTCTGTATTAGGACTTCACACTCAAGTAACATTTTGTCCAGTAGAGGGCATTGGCATTCATACACACTACCCAGTCCATTTATGAGTGCTATTTCGATATATGTCACCAGACTAGCAAAGAGGACTAAGGATCTGCAAATTATACAGTTTCTAGCTATCAGGCGACCTTGAAGAGGGGTATTCAAGTGCAGTGGGAACTCAAGAAGGAGCACGTTAAAGGGGTATTGTGTCCTCTAAAGAGAGAGAGTTAAGATGCCTGCTTTTTGGGAAGAAGGATGCGGGTGTCTTGTAGTGCTATTAGCTGTTCCAGTTAAATAAAAGCTCTTCCAAGGGATAAATGCTATTCTTCTAAGGCAAGAGTCTCAAATTTCTGATCAGTGGGCCATTTGTGGCCTATACACTTCCCCAATCCAGCCCATGAAATATTTTGAAAAAGTTATTTAATCAGGTTTGTGTGACCACCAGCATGGGAACAAAGAGGGGTGGCCAGCATGCAGGGACTCACTCATGCACACTGTTACCTGCAGTACCCAAGCACCCAGTGCCCGCATAGTTCTGGCTGCGGAGGGTGCTGCTTGATCCGGGAAGCCACACTGGCTGCCTCTGCCACCATGTGAACCATGGTGGCTAGGGAGCTGCCCGAGCTGACATGTTTCAGCTGCCAACAGGCGGGGCCAGTGGGTTTTGCTTTCAGGGGCAGGGAATCCCAGTACAAGAGCATGGATGTTAGTGGGGGTGGTAGTGAGGGAAGTGGGATCCCACTGCAAGAGCACAGATATTAGGGGAGACACCCAGCATGAGGACATGGGAGTGTCAGGGTGAGGACTCAGTTTCATGTCTTTTGTAAGATCATAGAATCATAGAGCTAGAAGAGACCTCAGGAGGTCATCAAGTCCAGCCCCCTGCCCAAGGCAGGACCAATCCCATCTAAGTCAACCCAGCCAGGGCTTTGTCAAGCCAAGACTTAAAAACCTCTAGGGATGGAGATTCCACCACCTCCCTAGGTAACCCATTCCAGTGCTTCACCACCCTCCTAGTGAAATAGTTTTTCCTAATATCCAACCTAGACCTCTCCCACTGTATCTTGAGACCATTACTCCTTGTTCTGCCATCCGTCACTACTGAGAACAGCCTTTCTCCAGCCTCTTTGGAACTTCCCTCCAGGAAGTTGAAGGCTGCTATCAGATCCTCCCTCACTTTTCGCTTCTGCAGACTAAACAAACCCAAATCCCTCAGTCTCTCCTCATAGGTCATGCGCTCCAGCCCCCTAATCATTTTGGTCGCCCGCCGCTAGACCCTCTCCAATGCGTCCACATTCTTTCTGTAGTGGGGGGCCCAGAAATGGACACAATACTCCAGATGTGGCCTCACCAGAACTGAATAAAGGGGAAGAATCACTTCTCGGGATCTGCTGGCAGTGCTCCTTCTAATGCACCCTAATATGCCATTAGCCTTTTTGGCTACAAGGGCACACTGTTGACTCACATCCAGCTTCTCATCCACTATAATCCCCAGGCCCCAAGTGCAGGACTCTACACTTTTCTTTGTTGAACCTCATCAGATTTCTTTTGGCCCAATCCTCTAATCTGTCCAGGTCACTCTGGACCCTACCCCTGCCCTCCACCGTATCTACCTGTCTCCCTAGCTTAGTGTCATCTGTGAACTTACTGAGGGTGCAATCCATCCCCTCATCTATGTCATTAATAAAGATGTTGAACAAAACCGGTCCAAGAACAGATCTTTGGGGCACTGTGCTAGAAACCGATCGCCAACCTGACATCGAGCCATTGATCACTACCCGTTGGGCCCAACAGTCTAGCCAGCTTTCTATCCATCTTACAGTCCATGTATCCATCCATACTCCCTTATCTTGCCGGCAAGAATATTGTGGGAGACCATATCAAAAGCTTTGCTAAAATCAAGGTATATCACATCCACTGAATTTCCCATATCCACAGAGTCAGTTACCTCATCATAGAAGCTAATCAGATTGGTCAGGCACGACTTGCCCTTCGTGAATCCATGTGGACTATTCCTGATCACTTTCCTCTCCTCCAAATGCTTCAAAATGGATTCCTTGAGGATCCCCTCCATGATTTTTCCAGGGACTGAGGTAAGGCTGACTGATCTGTAGTTCCCTGGATTGTCCTTCCCTTTTTTAAAGATGGGCACTACATTTGCCTTTTTCCAATCATCCGGGATCTCTCCCAATCTCCGTGAGTTTTCAAAGAATGGCCAAAGGCTCCGCAATGACATTTGCCAATTCCCTCAGTACCCTCGGATGCATTAAATCCGGGCCCATGTAATTGTGTATGTTTAGCTTTTCTAAATAATTCCTAACTTGTTCTTTCCCCACCAAGGGCTGTCCATCTTCCCATACTGCGTTGCCTAGTGCATTTGTCTGGGACCTGACATTGTCCGTGAAGATAAAGGCAAAGAAAGCATTAAGTACTTCAGCTTTTCCCACATCATCTGTCACTTGGGGTACGTCTAGACTACAGGCTTTTGTCGACAGAAGTTTTTTCGACAGATACTGTCGACAAAGCGTCTGTCGACAAAGAGCGTCTAGACTGCAGTTAGTTCTGTCGACAAAGCAAGCCGCTTTGTCGCATACGACAGTGTAGACGCAAAGGACAGTGTAGATGCAATAACGCCTTCTGTGGACAGAACTCTGTCGACAAAGGAGTTATTCCTCGTAGAATGAGGTTTACAGCCGTCGACAAAACTGCTGAGTTCTGTCGACGTTATGTCAACAGAACTCAGCGGCAGTGTAGACGCAGCTATAGTTTTGTCGACAAAAGTGGACTTTTGTCGACAAAACCCTGTAGTCTAGACACACCCTAGGTTACCTCCCTCATCCAGTAAGGGCCCCACACCCTCTCTGATCACCCTTTTATTGCTAACATGCCTGTAGAAACCTTTCTTGTTATCCTTCACATCCCTTGCTAGCTGCAATTCCAATTGTGCTTTCGCCTTCCTGATAACTCCCCTGCATTCTCAAGCAATATATTTATGCTCCTCCCTAGTCATCTGTCCAAGTTTCCACTTCTTGTAAGCTTCCTTTTTGTGGTTAAGCTCACCAAGGATGTCTCCGGTAAGCAAATCTGGTCACCTGCCATATTTGCTTTTCTTGCTGCGCATCAGGATGGTTTCTTCCTGTGCCTTTAATAAGGCTTCTTTAAAATACTGCAAGCTCTCCTGGATTCCTTTCCCCTTCATGTAAGCATCCCAGGGAATCTTGCCCATCAGTTCTCTGATGGAGTCAAAGTCTGCTCTTCTGAAGTCCAGGGTGTGTATTTTGCTACTCTCCTTTCTTCCTTTGGTCAGGATCCTGAAATCTACCATCTCATGATTGCTGCTTCCCAGGTTGTCACCCACCTCTACCTCCCCTACTAGTTCCTCCCTGTTTGTGAGCATCAGGTCAAGCTGCTCATGGCCTCTCATCGGTTCCTTCAGCACTTGTACCAGGAAGTTATCCCCAATGTTCTCCAAAAACTTCCTGGATTGTCTGTGTACTGCTGTATTGGTCTCCCAACAGATGTCAGGGTGATTAAAGTCGCCCATGAGAACCAGGGCCTGTGATCTGGAAGCTTCTTTCAGTTGTCCAAAGAAAGCTTTGTCTACCTCATCCACCTGATCCGGTGGTCTATAGCAGACACCAACCACAACATCACCCCTGTTGCTTCCACCTCTAAACTTAATCCATAGACTCTCAACAGTCTTTTCTCCCTCTAAACACTGGAGCGCCGAGCAATCATACTGCTCTCTTACATACAATTCAACTCCTCCTCCTTTTCTCCCCCGCCTGTTCTTCCTGAACAGTTTATACCTTTCCATGACAGTGCTCCTGTCATGTGAGTCATCCCACTAAGTCTCTGATATTCCAATCAAATCATAGTTCTTTGACTGGGCCAGGGCTTCTAATTCTTCCTGTTTGTTCCCCAAGCTTCTCTCATTTGTGTACAAACACCTTAGATAATCAGTTGGTCACCCTACCTTCTCCATCCAATCAGGGGTCCTCCTTTGTTGCTGGTTCCTCCTTGTGATTCTTCACGGTGTCTGACTTCCTCACTTACCTCAGGGCTTTGGTCACTGTCCCCCAACGAACCTAGTTTAAAGCCCTCCTCACTAGGTTTGCAAGCCTGCCCACGAAGATGTTCTTTCCTCTCTTGGTTTGGTGGATTCCATCTCTTCCTAACAATCCTTGTGCCCGGAACAGAGTCCCATGGTCAAAGAAACCAAAGCCCTCTCTCCGATACCATGTGTACAACCATGCATTTACTTCCTCAATTTTTGACGATTGCTACCCGGACCTTTTCCTTCAACCGGAAGGATGGACGAGAACACCACTTGTGCTTCAGATTCCTTGATCCTTCTTCCCAGCGCTACATAATCTGCTGTGACCCGTTCAAGGTCATTCTTGGCTGTATTGTTAGTTCCCACATGGAGAAGCAGGAAGGGGTAGCGATCCGAAGTTTAATCACTTTCGGAAGACTCTCGGTCACATCCTGAATGCGAGCTCCCGGTAAGCAGCACACTTCTCAAGATCCTGGTCTCTTCCTGGGGTCCTGGACGCAGGAGGAGACACTATCAACTTGCATATACTGTATTGCCAACCCTAAGAGTTCAAACTCATGAATCATGAGTTCAAAACCCTCCGCCTCCCTCCGCGCCCCCCCCCCCCCAAAAAAAAAAAAAGGCTTCTTGAAATCACAGTTAAAAATACACTTGGGCATCTTTTTATTTGGCATCTGGTGTTTGAGGTCTTACCATCTGGAGGAAGGGATTGTCTTCTAATACCAGGCACCAACAATTGCAGTTGATAGCAGTGCATGAGGCATCAAGTAATGAAATTCCCACATCTGGCTTAATTCTAATAACATGCCTGGGGCTCTACAGGGGAAAAAAAGCCTCAATTATCAGGAGGCTTGTGATCAAATCAGGAGATCTGGAATCACTGATATCTAGTCATTTTAAAAAAATGTTAATAGTTTCACAGCTTACATTTATGGATGGGATAGGTCTGCACTTACTGTCCCCCCTCTAGGTCACAGGAACATGCCAGCAGCAGCATGGCACTAGCAGCCAGAAGCCATTATAGCCCCCACTGCACTGCTGGTGGCAGGGGCCCCGGATGGGTTTTTAATTGCTTGGGAGTAGCAGGCAGGGCTGAGGGATGCACAAGGTGGCTGGTGTGCACAGGCCAGCAGGCAGGCCATGTGGGGGAAGGGGAAGGGAAATGCACAGAGATCCCTGCCCCACCTCCCCTGGAGCCTTGCCAGAGGGAGATGCTCAATGGACCGCTAGGAGGATTTGAAGGCTGGAACTGGCCTGAAGGTAAATTGAGTTTGAGACCCCCGGCCCCCGCTCTAAGGGCTGTGAAAGAGCGTCACCCCACAGTCCACAGAACAAGCAGCATCCAAAGAAGAGCAGCTGCCCAAAAATTAAGGGGGAAGCAGATCACCTCATTGATCTTTGGCCTTTCCATCCATAGTTTAAAAAAATAGCTTTTGTAGGGCTATAGGCCATCTTTCAAAGAGCCAGTAGGTACAGTTACTCTGCATTTCAGAAGGGGAACCAGATAGCACGAGTTGGACATTCAGAAGAGTATAGTAGCAGTAATAGATTACATTTATAAGGCCTGATTCAAAGTGCATCATAGAAAATGGAAAGTTGCCCATAGACATCAACTTTGAACCATCCCAATAATGCCTTTGCTTTCACCTAATGGTTCCCAAATTATATACACTCATTTTGTTTCCCCATCTCTGAAATGCCACCATCTCTGGAGTGGAAGGGCACTAGGCAGACAATCACTACAACACAATTCACAGCAGCTGGAAGGACTGGAAATTCTAGCCAGAGACAATAGGGTAAATCCTTACACTTATAAAAAGTAGCATAGGATGATAATGTTCACACAGAACAAACTGGACCTCAGTTTGGAAAGTCACATCTGAAATGCCCATATCAGTAAACTATGTGGAACTCAATGTTTTTTTCCTGAGTGCAACCAGGGAGCCCAAAAGAAATTAAACTTGCTGATCGTCCAGCAACCATGACTGTGCCACTCCACTGAACTAAAAGAATGTATACTTTTTTAAAAAATCATTTTTACCAGAGCTTCAAATTTAAGGGACAAGAATGGAAGCACCAACCCTGACATTTTTGCAATCCCCATCAATAGTTTCAATGTGTAGGAGGAAGTGTGTCAGGCAGCTACAAGTAGGAATATATGATTTATGTGAATTAAAAGACGAACTATATCCTGGATGTGGATTTGTCTTCACACAGTTTTTGTACTTATTTGACTGCATCAGTTTGGAAACCTTAAGCAATCATCTTGAATCCCAAACCATAATAACTGATAACTGCAGTTGAGCATTAATACTATAGCTGTCAATGTTGTTATTCAACTGTTTGTCAGCTGATGGTAATCCACCAGATGAGGTAGAGTGAGAAAGAGAAAGGACATTTTATGCATCCAGTCTCACTGTAAATAATAATTGGTCATCAAACACTCTTTTGAGTTACATTTTTAATGTAGCATCAAAATTTAACAAAGCAAGCTAACAATGTAATACCTTGCTCCAACATAGGTTGAGGGCACCAGGGATTCCAACTATGACTCATCATCTACTTTTAATAGCCAAAGCCAGTCCTAGCTGAGTGAAATAACCCAGCTATGTTAGCTAATACTGTATCATGCTCATGAAACATTCTCTGTGGCCTAGCTACCACAAAAAGGGACAATGTGCCCACACTGAATGAAATATACCTGGATTTTCCCCAGATTTTCACAGGCACAAATTGCCATTAGAATTCATTATCTTCAGTTTGATTTGGGATCAGTGTCTTTGAAAAACAGGCTGTTGGCTAGAATTCCAAAAAGAAATAGGGGCTGGTGGAAATTAACAGGCAGAGATTTTTGGTTTGGCCTTTGTAATTCACAGGATGTAGATTTTATGAGAACAATTTATAGAATAGCATAGGGGCTTCTTTTTATGAATAATTTGACTGCCCACTCTGGAATTTGATCAGGACAGCGTGTGTACTTTGCCAGTCCCAAGCTTTTTCTTTATTTTTGACAGTGGGAGGGTGTGTGTGAAATTAACTGCTTTAGTCACAAGGGAAACTCTCTTACCACTACTAACAGATCAGCTGTGCCAACAGGGAGATTTAAAGAGGAAGGGGCCAAATAAAATGTTAAAGGTCTGGAGGAAATACATAGAGGGCAGGGAGAGGACTAGCTTCTGAAAAGTGTTTTACAATAAAGGCAAATGCAATCTGCACACTATCATGGATGTAATCAATATTAATGGAAAGAAGGGAGCCCCTGGACAGGGAGGGAGCCTTGGTAGCTCTGCTGGAGAGCTCTGTCCACCGTGCCACCCACAGCATCCCTGAGTTTGGTCCCACTGCAGGGGTCTGGAACAGGATGGAGAGGGAAAGGGGAGGAGGGTCAAGTCACATGACACCATGAGGCCTGGACCTCAGATTCTGCGGAAGGATACTTTGACCGGTCTCTTTGGAGTCATGCATCTCTTTAGGGGATGAAGCCCCTCTACAGCCTCGTTCCGAACGGAGTGATGCCCGCTTGCCCCCAGTAGCCATGGGAGACGCAGGGAAAGAGGTGCAGAGGGGGAAGAGGAAGGCTAGTGCAGGGACTATTTTTGGAGACCCCGGCAGACTGAGGAGCGGAGTGATCCCGAGCAGGGTGATTGGAACCGCAGCCTGAGTGAGAAAAGGGAGCTGAGGGGCGCTGGATCGGTGAGCGCTGCTTTGCGCCTGCGCGGCTCCGCACACCGCCCTCCTCCGCTGGCTGTCTGCGTGCGAGGTGCAGCAGCGCCTGCCTCTCAGCCTGCCGCGGCCGGGTCCTGCGCCTCTGCTCTGGGCACCCTGCACGGGCAGCGCCCAGCCATGGCCCAGATCCTGCCCATTCGCTTCCAGGAGCACTTCCAGGTGAGCGGGGAGACCCGCGAAGGCGGCCGGGGGGTGGGATGTGCCTGGGCTTGCTCTGCCCGGCGCCGGGGTGGGGGCTGCGGCCGAGGCTGCTCTCGGGGTCAGGGCTGCGGGAGGATACAGGCTGGGAGGAAGGAAGCGGGGAGTAGAGCCCCCCCCCCTCCGTGGAGGAGCCAGTGTAGCGGGGGAGGGAGGAGGCGGGTAATGAGAATCCCCTATGGCGGGGGGGGGGGGGGGTCCGTGTAGTGGGAGGGATGGTGGGAAGGAAGCGAGGAGTAAATACCCCCCCCCCCCCCATGGAGGGGTCAGAGTAGATGGGGGGGGGGGCGGGGAGGTGGAAGCGGGTAGTAGAGCTTCTTCTTCCCCACCCCCACCCGCAGAGGGGCTAGTAGCAATTAGTGCGTGGGGGGGAGGGGGGGTCGCTCCTTTCCCTATGGCTCCCCCCTGCAGGAGGGACCAGGAGGATGATACACACTCAGGCTGTTATGCGCCTGCCAGCGGGCTGCCTGTACCACTCCGTTGCGCAAATATCCATCTTTTAGACTAGTGCGAGGGAGGGCGTGGGTTAAAGCTCGCTTCTGGGGAGTGGGAATCAAGTCAGCTTCAGGTGCGTGCTCTGAAAGTGGCCCCGTCATTCATTGCTAATCTCTCCTATTGTTACAGCCTGCGCTATTTGTGCAGAGTCACTCACTGCCTGAGTGACTTATCTTTTTTTAGGGCTGAAGGATGAGCTCTCAGAGCTGCTTGTCGGCTTTATTCCAGCAATGGAGAGTATGAAGAGCAGGGATTCGTGTTCTCTTTGGGGCTGTGGGCAGGCGCTTCAGTTTACCTAGCCCCTAATTTTACACGGTGACGTCTCCTGTAAATGACCATCAGCCTCCAGATTGCAGGGATTCCTGGGGGTGGACTGCAGCTCTTGCTGCAGTTTGGGAGGGATTTTGCAAGATAAGAGTTGGGGCCGGGGGAAGTCTGGACTTACTTTGCAGGGTGGACAGCTTCAATACTAAAACCCTCCCTAAAAATGACCCCTCTGAAGCTTTTAAAAATGATCTGTTACTTTAATTTTTCTTGCAGCATTGCAAAATATCCATTAATATAACAGAGCAAATGTGTTTAATCAAAATAGCTACAGCAGTGATGTATAGGTTAACTTTTTTAGTAATGGGTAATTGGGGAGGATGGTGGTTTGTAAACAGGGTGAAGGGAGAATAGCTTCTTAGGAACAGGCAGTTCAAGGCAAGCATTAAAGGAATTCACTAAATGAATGAGAGAACAGGAAGTGGACTTGGCATGTGCTGCTCTTTTTGCACTGTTGCTGTCAAATTAGCATTCATTTCAAAATGTGATAGACAATTTACAACACAGGTTTATTTCACTTTAAATGTTTTTCTACAGCATCTTTTCACTTTTACATTCCCCTCCCCATGACGGTATGTTCAAATTTACCATTTAATGTTTTTTCTACAGTAATGTGTTCTGGAAACTCATAGCTAATATTGTGCCTTTTTTTGAAAGATACTGTTTGTTTTTCAAAAGAGAAAGAAGGGTCAAATTGTCGTACTACTTTCAGATTATCCTTTTTTTCCATCTTGCTTAACAGACTAAAAGGGTGAACACTTTCCATCCTAACCAGCTCATGATTTGTGTTCATGAACTCTTGAACATAATACTGAGGCAGGAAGTGGGAACAAGCTGGTATGAACAAAAAAGTTTTGATTACAACATCCCTTTCCCTAAATTAGGGACACTTGTAAGTATGCTTCAGTGTAGCTTCTTGTATGCTGTTCCTTAACTATTTGTGAGTGAGCTAAACTATTTTAGTTCAGGAGTAGTGTATAAAATCAGCATACTAGTCTCAAATTACCTCTTTCCTGTTCCTTTGGCTCCCTTTGTGTTATTGCTAGCCTTTTTAGATGACCAGTAGTTGCTGTGGGGACAGATTGAGTGCAGTGTTCAGAAACAGTTTAATCATAATCAGTCATTGAAACTTGTACATTGTACATGTAACTTTGTTTTACGAAGGGGATACTGGAGAGGTGTTGAAGGCCATAGAAATTAGTAGCTTTTAAAATCTGAAGTAAAATTAACTAAAGGGGGGCAGTCGCACTGGAGAAAATAAAGCCTCCACTGCTGTTTTGTTAACTGCACTCAAAACTGGATTAAAATCACTTTTTCCAAAAGAGTGGATTTCCAGCTCGTGCCCTATCCCTGCTGCTGCCTTGCCACCTGCGGAGATGGTGCTCGGGCGGGGGGGGGCTTTTAAGCACTGGCTCCTGCTTTCTCCGCTCCCATGCCCTTGAGGCCTTTAATATAGGCAGCAAGGGGTGGAAGTGACTAGTCGAGGGGACAAGTCGACTATCCAATACGCTTTTGCTTATTGGATAGTTGACTAATTGCTTACATCCCTAATCAGCTCTGCCTTACCACAACACTGGATGTGGTATACCAAGACCTTTAGTAAAGCATTTGATACAGTCTCACATGACCTTACCAATAAACTAGGGAAATACTACCTAAGTGGGTGCATAACTGGCTCATAGTCATGCTGGAAGGGTATAGGAAGTGGGGTTCTACAGGGGTCTGTTTTGGGACCTGTTCAATATCTTCATCAACAATTTAGATGATGGCAGAGTGTGATTATTAAGTTTGCAGATGATACCAAGCTGGGTCGGTTTGCAAATGCTCTGGAGGATAAGGCCATAATTCAAAATGATCATGACAGACTGGAGAAATGATCTGAGGTAAACAGGATAATATTTAATAAGGACAAATGCGAAGTACACCACTTGGGAAGGAACAATCAGTTTCACACCTACAGAATAGGAAGCAACTATCTAGGAGTACTGCAGAAAGAGTTAGGGGTCATAGTGGACCACAAGCTAAATGAGTCAACAGTGTGACACTTGCAAAAATGGATCCCAGAATCATGTTTGCTTAACAGGAATGTTGTGAGCAAGACACAAAGTAATTCTGCTCTATTCTGTGCTGATTAGACCTCATCTGGAGTATTGTGTCCAGTTCTAGGCACCACACTTCAAGAAAATGTCGAGAAATTGGAGAAGGTCTAGAGAAGAGCAAGAAAAATGACTAAAGGCCTAGAAAATGAGCTATGAGGGAAGACTGAAAATTGGGCTTGTTTAATTTAGAAAAGAGAAGATGGAGAGGGAACATGATAGTTTAAGTGACTCCCTTTTAGTTATAAGGAGGAGGGAGACAAATGTTCTCCTTGGCCTCTCCTGTGAGGACAAGAAGCAATGGGCTTAAACTGCAGCAAGGAAGGTTTAGGTTGGACACTTAAGAAGTTTTTCCCTACTGTCAGGATGGTTAAACACTAGAATAAATTGCCTAGGGAGGTTGTGGGATCTTCGTCACTGGAGATATTTAAGAGCAGGTTGGATAGATGGTGCTTGGTCCTGCCCTGAGGGCAGGAGACTGGACTTGACCTCTCGAGGTCTCTTCCCGTTCTAGTATTCTATGATTCTATCTTTCACTATCCATATCATCATCTTTGAGATACTCCAATGTTTGTAACTATACTACATCTGAGGGGTGAGAACAGTACACCCATTGATGTATGCAATGTCCAACCTGGCTGGGTCTGTCAAAGGGTGGATTGCCTCTACTTTCATTGACATGTCGAAGGAGGGCACAGAGAAGCCCATATCCTTCCACTTCTAGTATCCATGATTCTGATTGCTTTGCTCTGTCAGCAAGGTGCTAGCAAAGTGGCCATGAAATGTTGACAGTGAGAGGCAGAAAACACAGATGAACCATTTTTTCACTTTTGGCAACTTTTGCAAGTTGACAGCACTTGTTGTCAAACCTTCCCAGTGTAGACATTGGGGATGTTAAAGGGTATCTTTGTAAACATGTAACTGCTGGATTTTAAGTGATTACACATTTATATGCAGGGGTGACAGGCAAGCACTGGCTTGCTTGTGTGTGCCTCCTCCCATGCTGTTGTGTTATCAGACAGCAGCACAGGGAGAAGAGAAGTGGGTAGAGGCAACTCCATGGAAGCTGGCATGTGCAGAGAGCTGGCTTAAAAGCTGCACATACCAGCTCCTGTCTTCCCCCTGCCATGTCTCCCGGGGCTGCTGCCTCTGGGAGGCAGCAGCATCACGGGGGCAGGTGGCTCTATGGGAGCAGTGCTTGTGGGGAGCTGGCTCCTGTCCCATCCCTCAGATACAGAGGTAGCAAGGGGATAGTGCATGGTTAGGATTAACTAAGAAGCCCAGACTTAACAGTAAAGTTAGCATGTAAATGGCTACATGTTAACATCCGTAGTGGACATAGCCTTAGGCGGGAGGGAGAGAAGTACTGACCAGAAGACCTACTAGGCTTTTGAACTGATTCAGTAGCAGATTCAAGTGGCTATGATGTAGAAAGGACTTATCTTGAACAGCCCTCACAAGTCCATTTTTCTTTCAAGAATTGGTAGGGGGAGGAGAGCTTCTTAAATCCACAAGTTAGGTTGGAAGATGTTTTGATGATCTGCTTCAGGGCTGGCCAATCCGCGGCTTGCAAAGCCTCCCCCATGGCTTGCGAAGCTGCCCCTAAAAACTGCCCCCCTTCCCGGTTCCCTGTGTTCACTGTCTGGTGTGGCAAAGCAAAATGGCGCCGACAAGATGGCACCAGCCGATGGGAGCCTGATGTGGCCAAAAAGCCACCTGGAGTTTTGTTTAAAGGGGCAGTGTCCTCCTCCTCTCCCTGCACTCCCCAACCAAACATGGTTGTGCCTTTCTTCCCTCCTCTCCTGCTCCCCCCACTCCCCCCGACAACTTTTTTTCCCCTTGGCCCTTTTTGCTATTCTCACAACTATTGTGGCTCTTTGCCTTTAATGGGTTGGCCACCCCTGATCTGCTTCCTTCAATCTTGAGTCTATTGAACTTTCTGTAAAAGCATACGTATCTACCATCTTCTGCACAGACATGACCTCACCATTACAGTTGTAAAACTGCATCTTGTTGAGGAGATAACATTTAGGATTGTCCAGGTAGCTTCTCATTAGTGTGATTTCATCACAACTGAGATTTCTAGCTTTTGATACAGAACTGTTTAACTTCCTTTTCTGAACTGTTACATGGAACAAACATGGCAATTTAAGCTGTCATCACTACTGCATTGAAAACTGACTTAGTTGTCACGAATCCTATTCTCAACAGGCCTTTGAAGATGCTGAAATGACAATGTCACTTTGCTGTGACCTCTGTGACAGCAGGAGATTCTGCATACTGTTTCTCAGATACACTTTAATCTAATGGAGGAGTCTAGTGTAAACTAAATATGAAAGATAAATTCACAAATATAATTCCCACTGTTGATTATCTTGTAAGTTTATACATGAGTGAATGCAATGAAGGAATTGTATGATCGGTGATGTACAAAAGATGAGCTCTGTCAGAGTTAATTGTGTGAACAGATTAACTGATCATCCTTAAACTTGTTTTGGGAATAAAGCCAGTTTAGTAGGTAGTAAACTAGTGCAGATTATTTCTCGTAGCAACCTTCTAAGCAAATTGGCTATCCCTTCAGAATGTGTTGGTGGGATAACTATAGGATACCATAATGACTAAGCATTGCAGGTTACATCCATAGGTGTTTCCAGGACAACATAATATAGATGCCAAAATCTTACTGCAAGAGTGGGGAAGTGACTAATTCTAACACTGACCAAACTCTTGAAGTTCATTTACTGGTGAAGGGCAGTTGCAGCACAAATGCGGTGTAGACTTATGCAGTGCAGAAAGGAGAATACGTGAATGTTGATTACTGAATAATAGTAAATAAACCAGCATTTAGAGTGCTGCATTTTGTTAACGCCATGGGAATGGTTCTTAACTGACTCAGAAATACATGCAACATATATAAGCTTGCATAATTTTAAGTATTCAAAATTACTTTTGGAAGCCCATACTGTTAATAGGAGTCATCTAATGAAAAATGGGCTCCTGAACAGGGAGGGAGGACAAGATGGCAACAGCAGGAGAAATTACTTTAAGAATGGTGTACAAATAAACAATGGAATAAGTAAACTTTTACAAGATAGAAAACAAATGAAGAGGATGGGAAGAAGGAGCATATTGTATGAGGACATGAACTTCGGTGCTGCTTACAGCTACAGTGAACATCATAGAAATAACAGATGTCCTAGCAAAACAGCCTTTTTTTTTTTTTTAAGCTGGTGCCTTTGATCTGGCCTAAAGCCTTTTGGTATCAGTCAATATAGTCTTGATGTAGTATTGTTTAGCAATATATCTTACTATTTTTTGTTCATAGACTCTTTAAGTTTCCTTACTTGTATAGTCCTCAGATTATGAATGTCTAACTGGCCATTTATGAACAGCAATGGGCAACCAGAATTAGGGAGTGGGCCATATGAGTGGCCCTCCATCTCAGTGGGCTGCAGCAACCTGAGGCCCACTAGGGTACCACCTGTAGCCACACCACCTTGCTGACTGTCCCTACTTTCCCACACACCTCTTACACTGGGGCACCAGAGCCCTGCATTTTCTACTACTTTCCCTCTCCCCCAGCAGTTTTGGAGCACTCTGTTCCTCCTCCCTTACAGAGTGGGAACCCAGCAAATTAGCTTTGGGATGAACGGGGAGGTGTGTGACTCAAGTGATTTGGTGCTCTGAAAGTGGTGGGAGGAAGGAGTGATAGGAAATGTGGGGCTTCATTGCCCAGGGAAGGGGTAGTGGGGCTGCAGATGAAACCCTAGTGAGCTGCATGTTTCCTGCAGTGTGCAGGTTACCCACTACTGATGTAGAATGGCAAATGACTGCTATCTGTACCCTAAATGGAGCATAGTCCAAGTCAAAGCATGTGACTAGGAGCAGAATTCCTGAGTTCTGATACCTACCCTTGTGGTCATTCGTGGCCTTGGACAAGTTGAGTAACTTCAATTACTAAAGGGTGGTAATTAAGCATGTAAAATCCCATGTAATCCCAGTGAAACAATTAAGGGGGGCAGGCTCCCCCTTCCCCTCCTGGGGCCAGGCTGGAGTTGCCTGTGTCCCTATCCCGGACAAGGGCTGCTCCTGCTAATCATGTTCCGCTGGTCCCACAGGTCTGTAGCAGCCCTCTGCCCACAGTGGGCAGGAAGCTGCCTCAGCCCCCACCAGTTAACTGGAACCAGTAAGCATCACATCCCTAGTGATACATAACATGTTCCTGCTTTAGACATCACTACTTATATTTGGGGGTGAAGTATGTGAATCAGTGAGAAATTGACTGTCAGCAAGGTCAACATGAGAAACTTTAAATATTCTCTTATTCACTGAACTCTCAAACTTTGATCCTTTAGAGGTAAAGGATTGACTCTGTGTACACACATGCAGGGGGCAATAGGGACGAGGTCTGATATTTATCACTTCTCTATAGATATACAATTTTTTGCTGTTTACAAGCGTGTTATCTCTGGAGACCTAAATCCATAGTTCTTCATCTCTGAGATCTTCTCGAGTGAGCTTCATTGGATATATGGGTTTCTAAATCTATACAGAAGCCTCTGGAACACCATAAGATTGAGTCCCTAGTCTGATATTTTTGCATTATGCTGTCTCTTAAAATGCTTTGAGGAAGAACCTATGGAAAGACAGTTTTAATTATCAAATCCATTTTTAAAAAAACATTGATTTTATCCACCTTGGAATCGGGTGCTAGTATCGATCTCAGTCATAAAGAAAACCGTTTTAGTTTAGTTGAAGCTTTTAAGAAATATAGCAATAAGATTCAAAAACCTCAAAGCAAAGCTACTAGTCAAAATAAAATGAGACTTGTAGTTCACTACTTAGAAGCATTTGACTGTACATATGAACAAGTCATTTTCAGATAATGAAAATAAACTAGAACTTGCTTAAAGCTACATCTCCAAAAATTTCTTCTGAAGTAGAAAACAGAAGTAATCAAATTAGATCTTCAGGGTTAATTTATAAACTCAAAGTCTTGAGTTTATAGTATCTTGAGTCATTGGATAGCTAGTACTCATGTTTCTTATTTCAATACTATAGACCTGGTGGTACTTTTTTGCTAGAACATTTGCTGAAATAGGATTTTCTTTATCAAGCCATTGAGTATTTCTTAGCTCCTGATCTCTAAGTTGAACTTCTTGGATAGTTGAATCTTTTAACCCATCTAAAAATGACTGATCTCCTGTCATGTGCCCTATTTGAGGAATAGGAGATCAAGCAGCATGAAGATACTTCATTATTACTAAATATAATTTTAACTGACAATGGCTGCAGATATTGCTTCTCTGGATTTGATTCTTCCTCTCCTGGAAGAGGCTCTTATGTATGTTCTGAAACTAAACCAGAGTTGGTCATAACTGAATTTCAGCAACACTAACAAAACTGTGCCATGCTTTTGGCATTATAATTTCACAGCCTAGCTATAAGCTTTTTGGTGCTAAATTGCCTAAACTTTGAAAGGGGGAAAGAAGCAACAGCTCCTTAAGATTAACTAGGTTTCTCCTCAAGCACATGTGCCTTTCCCCAGACATACACAACCCACTGATATGATACTGACTCTTTTGTACTCTTATCCAGTGCAAAATTAGCTGCATTACACTTAAAGTACCGTGTTCCTTCAAAGTTGAAATAGAAGTGCTGAGGCTTGGATCAGGGGTTCCCAGCCTTTTTCAGTCCCCCGTACCCTCTTGGCTTTTAGTAAACCTTCCCGTACCCCCTATTCAGTATGAAAGTAAATAAATTCTAGACTCTAGAATCCACAACTTTTTTCAACCAACACTACTACTTTTGGAATATTTCAATTAGGATAATCTAGTTATTTACCAAATATTCCCATACCACCTTGACAAGCTTCTTGTACCCTTTGGGGGTATGCATACCCCAGGTTGGGAACCCCTGCCTTAGATTATTCAAGAGTAGAGATCACTCAAGTTTCCCCATTAACTTCAGTTGAACTTCCCCTTGGTACAAAACCAGGATTAAGCCACCTTGTATTTTACCACTCTGACATTCCACTTTCAGTATTCAGTAACATCCTGAGGGACCAGAGTCCCAGTGGAGGACTGGTGCCTAGGAACCCTGCAGGCTGGCAAGGCCAGGCTGCTCAGTCCCTGGGAACTTGGGGGGCCAGATATGACCTTGCTTGGTCCAGCAAAATCCCTTATCGAGGATTGGTTAGGTCTTGAGGGTGCTAAGCCAGGGAGGTCAAACCTGTATGTCCTTTGCTTATTTAGAACAGCCTCTTTCCAGTTTATAACTTCTTTTGCTCTTCTCAGCATCTTCATATCTGTCATTCTGATAAGACTATCAAACATAGTAGTCAGGAATAGACTCTATAGCTACATGAAATAACTCTGTGCTAGTAAAAACTTTACTTTCCATACTAATGTTACTTTCTGGATACTTGCCATTCCTCAAAGTCTAAAGCGTGGACCTACATATATATTATTGCACTACTGTGTTGTGCAGATGCTAGAAGAAACTGTCCATTAAATAGTGAGGCTGTATAAACTATAGGCATTTATAGGTGACACTGCATCATCTCAACTTGCTTTTCTCCTGGCTTCTAAATCCTGAATTAAGATCATGTCATTTGATACCCAGTCTAGCTGCTGCTGGGTTTTTTTAAGAGGTGCTCTGTTTTGGACTTTTAAAATTTCAGTTCCAATTAGAGAATGAGACAAGGTAGTTGGAAAATATGTTTTCATAGGACCAAATTCTGTTGGTCAAATTACAAACTTTTGAGTTTCGCTTTCCTTCCCCAGATCTGAAGAGCTCGTGTGAGTACAATTTTTAAAATACTGACTTATTACTACCAAACATAAGTTGCCTTGGTTCATATCCCATAGAACTGTTAACTTCTTGCACAGGAAATTCCAGTATTATTTCAACCTTTTTAATCCCAAACTGGTATGGGAGGGGGGAAGCAAAATAACAAACTTTCACGAGTAGTTCTGAAACTTTGCCTCAGACATTGAAACAGTTAAACTACTTTTGTTTTTTATTCAGTCTTGTAGAAGACTTTAAAACCACACTATTATGAGGATTCTCTACAACCTGCTGTATCCAGTGTTGTGCACTTTCTTTTTTGAGATGAGGACAAATGCTTCCTTTCCAGAGAAGTTTGTAGAAGCCATTTACTTACTAAATAAGTACTTGTCAAAATGAACAACTTTCTTTTCTTTAGCTCCAAAACCTGGGAATTAATCCAGCTAACATTGGATTCAGCACCCTAACAATGGAATCTGATAAATTCATCTGCATCAGAGAGAAAGTAGGAGAACAAGCACAGGTAGTCATCATAGATATGAGTGATCCGACTACACCAATTAGACGTCCAATTTCTGCAGAAAGTGCCATCATGAATCCAGCTTCTAAAGTCATTGCTCTGAAAGGTGAGTTGACACTGTTTTCAGTAGAATCTGCTATATAACCAAACCAGCCAAGAGGCAGCTTTGAGTCTGTAGTGAAACAAAGTGGTGGTGTGTGGTTTTTTTTTTTATTATTATTAAATTCAGAACTTGAGTTTATCAAATCTTGACCCTACGATTTTGGTTATAGTAGCCACTCTTTGTCTTGGATTTAAGAGTTGAGCTCAACTTGCATTCACAGCATAGTAGTAAGCAAATTCCTCTGTAGAAATGCATGATTACATTCCATCCTGAAAGTGGAAGGGCATTGGATATGGAAGAGTATATAAACTTTAGACTTTATTTCAACAAATTTGAAAAGACTTTAAAGTGTCAAGACCAGAATGTAAAGTGAGCTTTACAGAACATATGTTTATATATCACTTGCTAACCTGCAACAGTAGTCCATGAGCAGGAAGGCCTCTGTACAGCTCTTTAATGAAATTAGTACACATCTGATTTGCATGTTAGCCCTAAAATATAATACTAAGGTGCATCTGGAAATACATAATTGTAATAAGGACAGCAAGCAGCTCAAGACTAAATAGACATTTTATTTAAAAATTGGCAGAGGGCCTCAACTTAAAGTGGAAATTTTCTCTGCAGGTAAAACTTATGAATGTAGAATATATAATAGACACTTGAGAAAATGTTTGCAACCATTTTAAGCTAGTTAGGTTGCTCTTGGCTTTCTGGGTACTATTTCACAAGTTACTGGAGTACTATGGAATAAAGGCTTCCTAGCTTATCAGAATAGCAGAATAAACACCAATGAGCTTGCAAATAATCTTGCGTTAACTGCTTTAACTCTGTTGCTGACTCTGTACTTTTCTTCCTGCATTCTTGTCTTAAACAGATGGTGAGTTAACATGTCCTGACATTTCATGTTTAGTGATACAAAATGGTCTAATCTCATAAAAAGTACTGATATTTACAAATAGTTCAATATATTTACAGCTATTGGGAATTTGAATCCTCAATTAGTAACTGAACAAAGAAGAACATCTCCTTTTATTGATGTGTGATTTACCATTTTGTTGCTTTGACTATTGACTGTACCAATTAAAGGAGACATATTAGTGTGTATATATAGTACACTTAGTAGAAAAACTGAATCAAATACTTTTATGAGAGACCTTTGCTAGCATGATGTCTTGTGTGCTAGTCATTTTTGCCTAAATGTAATTAGTCTGAAGTCATGGTGATATTATCTAGGGGGTCCAAGAAATCTCTCTAAAATCTGATCTTCAAAACTGGAATAGGTTCCATGTTTTCTATCAGCCTATACATGAGGCAAAGGCTTTTTTTTTTTTTTTTTTTTTTTTTTTTTTTTTTTATAAAGGCATATAAACAGTTCCAATTTGAGCTGGAGTCAAATATTATTTCAGCTGTTGTATGCATTTCCTTCAGACTACTATGAATAGCCTCTGTATGAGGTGGGCAGAGATGTTGAACAATAAGGTAATAACAATTATAAGTTTGATGTTCAATACCACACTGCCTAGAATATACTCTTTTAATCATAATCTTGGACCCCTGTAAAGCGACCTATTGGCAAGGAAAGTGCATTCTGTATACTAGTAAAACTTCACCCAGTGCTTAAATAGAACTGTTAGCCTGCCCGCAACTGAAATTAACCTACTAAATGTAAAGATTTAGTATCGTCTAGCTTTATTTTTACCAATATTAGACTTCTCAAAAGCAGTATTGTCCTGCTACAGAGTGAATCAATTAACATAGTCTTAACAGACATGTAATTGTCCAATGTGTGGTGCCTGTGTACCAAAGACATTAAACAAACATCAAGGCCCAACAGACTTGGGGGTGATCATTCTGGAGATTTAGACTCTCCAAGGCGGTGAGGAGGAAGAGGGTTTAATAGCTAAGCAACTAGGGATACTGTCACTTATCATTGGACAATGCTATAATTCCAGAAATTGTGTACCAATGTAAATATTTCATAAATACCATTTCCTGAATGTAGAGTAGGTCAGACTTTCTCCAGCATTTAATACTTGGCTGCCTGACCAACAGGTGGAGTATGCCAAACTTTCCCTGCTGATGGATTGTGGAGATGGCAGTCAAAACTGTTAAATATTGTTTGGTTTTTGTTTGGTTTTTTTATGAAAGTATGTGCCATGACTGAGAGTTGCTCATAATTTGAGAATTAGTGAGTAACAGAATGTACAATCTCAGTATCCAATGGGAAATGAGATTTCTAAAATTAGCAACTGTTACAAGGTCTGGTGAACATGTACAAATTGCATTTCTAGAGTGCATGTTGCATTCCTCCAGTGTACTAAGTAATTCTTTTTTGTCCTTGCTATGTCTTGGGCCACAGTCACTTTTTATAACTGTGGGGCAAAACAAGTGGGGAATGCAGTATTTTCAGAAGGCATTTCCATACATTAATATGGAAATGTAAATGCAATTTCATGCTCTAATATTACAAAAATTTAAATTCTTCCATGTCTATTTTAGAGGAAGAGTTTTTATTAAACAAATGCATTTCACTGCAATTCTGAATTTCATTCGTTTAAAATAACTCAAGTTTTGACCTAATTCCTAGAGGATACGATCAATTGTCAGTCCTAGACAAGTAAGCTATTGTCTTCCAACATGTGGGAGATCAGAGTAAAAAAGCAAGAGCTTGTGATGGCACTTGCCTCTACCCTAAGTCCTGGTATTGGAATGGTAAATGTTGTTCTAAGTTATCAATTAAAACTAATTCAAGTAACATCATGCTACAATCTGACCCTTATTGCAGTGCTGTACACAAGAGGACTCTCCTAAACTAGTCTTACCTTGTGATTGAGGGCTGTGGAAGACTACACTGTAGGTCTAAACATTTCTTCTTAAATACCATGATTGCCACTGCTCAGCTTGTCCATTACACCCAGGATCAATTAGCTGAGTAGTCTGCACTGCTTCTAGTAAAACAAATATGGTTTCAAATGTTGGAGCATTGTAGTAGAATTGCTCCTAGAAGTAGACTTTTAAATATGTACTTTCGTTAACTGATTGAGGACCACCCATTTTGAATTAGTGACACCAGATCAATTGAGCTGGAAACCTTAAGCCCAGAAGATCTGGGTGTTCTTGCTTGCCTTAATCTTGCTAATAGCTTCAATTGTAGATATAGCAATTTGCATTTTCTCCATAGCCTTCCTAAATGTGAAGCTAAAGTTTCCAGCAGGGGGCTGGTGAGAGTAAACATGCTTTCATAACCGCTTAGCAGTGTCTGCCAGTGCAGGTCTCTAACATACCCATGCAGAAGATTAATGTAGCAGTGTTCTGCTTCTTGAAGCCTCTACTCCCATATGGCTTCTGGTCTCTTCAGTGAGTGGATTTAGGTTAACTCCAGTCTTGGTGTCACATGTAGGGCTTTTAGTATTTAGCTAAGCAAGAAGCTTTGAAACCAGTCCTTAAGTTTCATGGTAAAAATTAGGGAAAGTCTGAGAGAATACCTTGTTTGACAATAGTCTTGCCATCCTATCAAATAACCTTCCTTCTAAATGGTTAGGGTTACTTAGTTAACAGTAAATTGTCATTCAGGTTAGGGATGTATATGTGTAGATAAACTTAACTGATGAGCTTTTGCTATCAGTTAATGCTTATGGACTGCATACATTCTCCCTTCCATTCCCTTCACCTGCCAGTAAACCTTTTTAGAGAGCTGGCCAGCAGCATGGCTCAGTTTGGGCTAGCACCAGCTCCCTGGACCTACACTTCCTGCAGCTCTGCAGAATCAGTAATTTAGAAGCTTGGCTCAGTCCCTGTTATGGTTAGGGTTCCTATTATTGCAAAGGCACAGCAGAGGTAACTTCCGGGACCCGGTTTGAGCTGGGACTGAGTGCTGTCACTTACTGATTGTGTAGTAGATAAATTATTGACTACACAATTAACGAATCTTAACATCCCTAATTCAGGTTGAATATCAGTTTCATGAAAGGGAAGTCCATTTTGAGGGAGGGACTTTACTAGTTATGAATCTGCTAGTCCTTGGACAGTTGTATTCTGTATTTGTTCCCAAAATATTGATACTCCTGCAACAGTCATACCTTAGACAATACTGCCCAGTCTGCAGTCTACTTTCCCACTCCACATAAAGGAAAATCTCCACTTGGCTAGTAGGCAGTAATTACAATAGTAAGTTAATACCATAGTTCAATATTACTAAGCCTTATTGGAATAGGAATCAACTTGCAGCTCCGTAACTGTTTTAATTCCTAATGGCCTAGTCTGACTGTGTGGTTGGATACAATGTGAAGTTAAATCTTATCTGTCTTCTCTTGGATGAAAGGAATGAAGGTAAAACCAGGCTTACAGGATTTCATCATGAGAGAGGAGGCATTTTCCCAGTCTCTTTAGCATGGTAGATCATCCTGGAAGTCTTGTACCCTAAACTGAATGTTTTATTATAGTTTAGCAGAAGCTAAAGTTTCACTCTATTTGCAGTCCATTCAACTGTCATTGTCTTAAACAAGAGCTACTGGCTCTATAAAAGTAAGTAACTTCAGAAACTGTAGCTTTTCCTTTTGAGAGGAATATGGGCAGACACAGGGTTGTTAATCCTGTAAATTAGTCCTAGATTCTCCAGGAACTAAAGGTGAAGAAACCTCTAAGGACACCTCCAACCACAAGTCACAACCCTAGAGACTACCATAGTGTATTTTTAATTTTAACATTTAAACTACGCATAACAAGCCTGCTTATCTTGTTCTTTGGAAGTAAAATTGCTTTGAAGTAGCAGTTAGAGTTCAGTTTACAGAAGTGTCAGAACCTGAACTTTCAAAATGTGAGATTATTCATTAGCATGCCTCAGCTTATTTTGGTATACTGTAAATAACTTCATTAGACATTATGAAATATGACCTACATCTTTGATTTATAGCATTAGTATTGAACAACTTATAACGCTGATTGTGATACACCTATGCTGCTTGCTCACTGAAATAGAGAACATTGAGGACATGGATATCAGTGTAGCCATAGGCAGTTCATTACAAGTCACAAGTGTTAATTAGGGATGTTAAATATCAGTTAACTGAATAGTCTAACCTCCTTAATTCTCATTGGCTACTTGACTATTCTGTAGTCCCCAGGGGTGGGGCCATCAGCCAGTGCACTCCGGCCCCACTCCCAAGGAGCCTCCTGCGACTCCATGCTGCTGCCTCTTATCAGGTGGGGGCTGGTCCTCAAGGGGAGTTAGTTTAAAAACCAGCTCCCCTCAGACTGGCTGCCTGTTGCCCCATGCTGCTGCCTCTGATACAGAGGCAGCACCATTGGGTGGCAGCAGCCCCTGTCAGCAGGTGGGGATCCTGAGCTCGTGGAGTCAGTGTGAACTGGAACTGAGCTGGGTGGCCTGCCTGACTCTTAATACTCTTTTTAAATGCAGAGCCTCAGCAGGGGTAGGTCCCAGACCCAGCACAAGCCAGGATTGACCTGCTGCTGGCCAGCCTTCTAAAGTTTACAGGTGGGGGTGTGGAATTGCACATAGTATATGGCATTAACTGGTAATCAGAAGCTGATTGGTTAATCAACTACACTATTACATCCCTGGTATGTGTGTATATATAGAGCAGTCTTGATGAGAAATGTAATTGTTATCTGGTCAGTTCAGTCTTGCCTATAAATCAGGACTTGCTTGTCTTCATTGACTCTTTTCACTAAAACTCAGTAAATGGGAAGACCTTTTGCATGCATTAAACATGTTTCCAGAAAGTGTTCATTGCTTCTGCAGAAATGTTAAATCTGTGTGGTGCAGCATCTATCATGAGGTTACTGAAACAGCAGAACTTCAGCAGCTACAGCATAGGCTAGGGCAGAGCTATGGCAACTTAACAATCTTCCTTCTACTGATTTTTTTTTTTATTGGAATATAGAAAATGGAAGACTAGCTTATTGTAGCTAAGCTTTCCAAACATACTTCCACTACATGCAAATTACAGGGCTGTGTATAATGTCAAGAGGTCTGTGACTGTTTTGTATCTCCCACACCAGCGGGGAAGACGCTACAGATCTTTAACATTGAGATGAAAAGTAAAATGAAAGCCCATACTATGGCAGAGGAAGTGATCTTCTGGAAATGGATATCGGTAAACACAGTTGCCTTGGTGACAGAGACAGCAGTCTTCCATTGGAGCATGGAGGGAGAATCTCAGCCCCAAAAGATGTTTGATAGGCATGCTAGTCTTGCAGGCTGCCAAATCATCAATTACAGGACAGATGAACACCAAAAGTGGCTACTCCTGATAGGCATTTCAGCCCAGGTAAGATACTTTTCAGAAAATGTATTATGAGTGCAGGTATAAAACTTACTGTTTCACACTGACTGTAATTCCTTACATTTAACACAACTTATTTCAAGAGTGTCCTGTAGTAGATGGGAGGTCTCTTTCCATAAGATTGTCTTCAAACCTTTCAAAAGTAACATGGTAAAATATTTGGGTTGGTTGTTTGTACTGAAAGCATTAGTGGTTCATTTCCTATGCTCTTAAATACCTGGAGAAGTCACCTTTCAAATGTTTCTTCTCTTACCCCCACTCCCATTGTGTCCATTAGCAAAATCGTGTGGTTGGTGCAATGCAGTTGTATTCAGTTGATAGGAAGGTTTCTCAGCCTATAGAGGGCCATGCAGCAGCCTTTGCAGAATTCAAAATAGAAGGAAACTCCAAGCCGTCAACACTCTTCTGTTTTGCAGTGCGGAGCCCTGCAGGAGGCAAGGTAAAATCTGGGGTAAACCCTATTAACCACTTACTGATAACTTGCACTAACTTGAACCTAAACTTCAATTATCATGGGAAGCTTTACAAATTAAGACCAGTGGCTACATACTTTTCTTGCTTTATTCAATAGTTAACTTACTGAAGTCAGTTACATTAATGTTACACTGAAATTATAACAATGTTGAGCACTTGTTTAATGAATGATGGCTCATTAAATACTGAAGGCAGTGAATTATCAGTCTATAGGTTCCTTGACTCAATCTGAATAAATTTCTGTCCCCTCTTGTACCAAGTTCAGTTGAACAACCTCGTTGTCTCTTGTAGTCCTTAGTGGTGCTGACTAAACATAGCCTCCTTACAGAGAAGAACACAGATGTGCCATGCTTGCTAAGCGGTCCTGTAGTATTCAGGGGAAGATTTTAAAGGCTTGAATAATATTTCAGTAACTTATAAGATGGAACAACCCTGGAAAAAGCAAATTTTGTACCTTTGGACTAAAATCTTGATAACCTGTCCATGGCATTCATTTTTCTCTAATAATGAATTGTTCAAGGTTGAATACAACTGAAAGAGACTAAGCAAAGTGATGGCAGCAATAGTCTTGGAACAAGGCTTGGCACACCTTATGACAAGCTGTTGTTTATGACTTACCAAATTGATTTCAAGCACAGAGGTTTTAACCTCTTCAAACGCTTATTAAAACAAGACTCCAACAACTATAAAGTTCTAGAATCACGAACATTGGCTGAATCTTCAAGGTTAAGTTGCACAAAAGGTATTGGAGCCTTGGTCTGTAGCCTTTTTAGGAAACATTGGTTGGCTACTGGATCAACTTGTTTCTTAGGATGATTTTGCTTACAAACTTCCTTGGTGACCTACAATTTCCTCTTCCCAGCTCCATATAATTGAAGTAGGTCAACCTGCTGCTGGAAACCAGCCCTTTGTAAAGAAAGCTGTTGATGTGTTTTTCCCTCCTGAGGCTCAGACAGACTTCCCTGTGGCAATGCAGGTAAGGTGTCCAAGACTGCACACAGAATAGGTTGCAAGCTGGCCAATATAGACATTTCCCATCCTCTTGTGTCATATACATTCACACATCTTCTATTTAGAGGTGTCTTGGTCCAAGAAGGTGAATTCACTTCGGGTCATGTTTTCAGTGGTGGTGCCACTTTTATGTAGATTTGCACATGGGTGACTGATTTTTTTCCCCATGAAGAGTGTTGGTTTTCTTCAGTTTGTGTTCTCTAGAGACTAGAAAGAAAACAAGAACTTGGACCAAGACATGAACTGACTTCAAACACAGACTTCTGGCTAAAACTCTAGTCCATTTAGAAAATATTCCCCTTTTTTATGAACTATCTTGAGTCCTTAAGTTAAATAGTACTAATCTTCCCTATAAACAGTGACTTCACTGTTGCTTTATAGATGTTACTTCCATCAGTCATGCATTCATTCTTCCATAAAAGAACCAATACTAGAAGCATAACTCACTCCCAGGGAGGGAAGAGTAGAAAGTGGTTGGTTAGAAATTAAGTTAATGGGGGCAGCAAAGAATACTTTCTTTGCTTATTGTGTTCTGACAGGGCAAATAGATATATGCACTTAGAGATTTGATAGGTGCACAGTGATGTACTCCAATAACAAATATGCTGCTGCCCTCCGCCTCTAGATTTTTCTAGGTGGCATTAAATAGCTCTACTCCTTACTGGATATAATTCTCACTTGCTTTTTAGTTCTCATAATGAACTTGTGTAAGGAGTTGAATTCACCTCTTAACTGTCTCTGAACATATGTAGTTCTGCACTGTATCAGATTACTACAACTTGTAGAGCAAAAGTGCTAACATCTCTTTTGGCTCAATTGTGGAATTTCTAGCTAGTGTGGTACTCCAACTTTAGCAGAAGATCTTTTGTTTAATTTCAGGTGACTAGCTATATTGAGCAATTTGATTGTGATCTGATCTTGGGTAACCATAGTCAAGAACTGCCTCTTTGCCTGGAGGATCAGTAGATTTAAGACTTCTGCAAGAATTTGTATACTGGTGACTTCTACTTGAGACTTTGTCATAAAGCAACTCCACTCCACTGCTTTAACTCAGCTGTAACATGTAATGTCTAATGAGGTGCATAATTTTACAATTAAACTGAAATATTTAGGCTTAAGGCTAGTTGCTTTTTCTAGCTATTCAAATCTGGCTGGCATGCCTAGAAGAGAAAATGGGCTTGTAGAACTAGTTTTCAAGTTAACTGAAGCTCTTAGTGCAATACTAAAGCTTGCATAAAATCCTAGCTTAGCCATTTCTTTGGTGTGCCAGAACCTTAACTTCTGCCTTGGAGGTGGATGTCTTCTACATACTACTATATAACTGCAGACTCTGGAAGTGACCAACACAATTGTTACACTCCTTCCCTGCAAGCTGAGAACTCACAGCTACATATTCTCCTTCTCACTACGCTGTTTGGAAGAATATTCTTCTGCTACATAGCAGTGGTTCTCAACCACCAGTCTGCAGACCAGTGCTGGACCATTGGCTGCTGGGCCACACCCATGCCTTGAGTGGCTTGGTGGGACTCTGGAGCAAGGCCCATTTTACCCAGAAACACCCCTCTCCCTGTGCCCAGGACTACATTTAGCTTCCCTGCATGGTGCTGCTTTCATATAGGAGACCCCACCCAAGCCCAGGGGCAGGAGGGCTCCCAAAGGCTGCAGCATGGCAGGCTGCTTGCTAAGACCCAGTAGCAGGGGCTCTGGGAGCCTGGGCTGGGCTCAGCCCTTGCAGCTGCTGCTCATGGTTACTCTGGGATCTAGCCTGGAGCTTAGCCCCAGAGTCCCAGTGGGGGCTGCTGCTGGCCTCCAAAGTCCAGGCTGTAGCCAGGAGGGGGAATCTCCAGCAGAGCCAGTCTCTCCCAGGGCAGTGCCTGCAGCTTGGCCAGCCTCTGCCCTGGGGCATTCAGTGCTTGGAGGGGCAGGTAAGACTCCTCTTTTTTCCCCCCACCCCTCCAGCAGTACCCTGGGGCTGCAGTGGGAGGGTTTTGCCCTGGGCTACTTCCAGCAGAGCTGGCTGTGATGCATGTCCAGGGCCTAGGGAAGCTTCCACCAGCTCCCAGCATGTACAGGGCACTGAGCCAACCCTGAGGTTGGGGTGGGGGGGGCCTGAAGAGAGGTAAAGGCAGAAAAAGGGATGGGGGGGGGGGGGGGGCAGGGATGTGTGAAGTAGATGCAGGAGGAGGATGAGAAGGAACTGAAGGGAGGTTGGGGAGGATTCAGGGAGATTTATGGGATAATGGGAGTAGGGTTATAATGGCAGGGTAACTGTGAGGTGGGCCACAGGGAGGGACAAGGGGGATGCAGGAGAGAAGGCTGGGGGTGATTGGTGGGAGCAAGATCAGCCTGACTGGGGAAGGGAGACACACAGGGCAGGGATTGTACAGAAGGAGATGGGCGAAATAGAATGGCAGCTCCCCCACCCCATGGAGTAGGAGGGGTCGGGAAGAGGGCAGAGGTGACTGGTGACTTGAGGGCACAAGCTCCTATGCCCCAACCACATTTCCTTTCCTAAATAGAATGCCCCCAACCATGTGGGTGCTCCTTCCTGGGTCCCTCAGGCACCAGTCATTCCTGGAGGAATGGCTGCCCCACCCAGCAGCCAGAAGAATTCTTCCTGTGAACTTGTTTTTAGTGTTGTACCTACCTGCAAATTCTGATCCACTACAACATGTATTGTGTACATACAGAGAGCATGTAAAGTAACATGTGACCTCTTAAAATTACCATAATCAATATGCAAATAAAATATTACCAGTCCACCAAAAGTTTGAATGGGTTTGCCAGTCTAAAGCAGTGTTTCTCAATCAGTGGTACGAGTACCCGCAGGGGTACTCTAAGTCTGTGGGGGTACATCAGCACAACTGAAATTTGGAGAACTGAATTTTTATTAAGTTTTAGTATTTTATTATTTTTTGTACTTTACACCTAAACATTTCATCGCCCGCCCAGCTATGATTAAGTTGTTTAAACAAATGTGTTGCAATGGTAGGGGAAAAAAGCTGTCAGAAAACTGTAGGTACTGGGGGTACTTAAATGGGTACCTTATAAAAAAGGCTGAAACCACTGCTATACAGCACTGCCTCAAGCTACAAGAAACCTATACTTTCATAGCTCACTGATATTCTAGTCAAATGTTCCTAATTGTCCATCCTTTTTTTGGCAGATTGGAACCAAGCATGGTGTTAGCTACCTGATCACAAAGTATGGATATATTCACATGTATGACTTGGAATCTGGAGTGTGTATTTACATGAACCGTATTAGTGCTGACACAATCTTTGTAACTGCTCCTCATGAACCTTCCTCTGGCATTATTGGTGTGAATAAAAAAGGACAGGTAAATGGAGTTATCTTGCTCTTGAGCTTAAACTTTGAACTGAGTATGGGAATACTGTACTGACTTTGATTAGATAATGCTATTCTCTATGCAAAAGTTCTACACCCTACTTAAGAATTCTTTGGGATATTGTAAAGATCTCAGGCCTCTGTATTCTGTATATTACTACAGAACCATACTGCATGTGCATGGCAGTGTAAATCAGGAGAACAATCTTCGAATGCAGGAGGGAACATTCTGTTCCTCAACTCCTTACTGAACTTGTGAGAACTGCTCTCCCAGTTGTGGGTTGTTTTTATAAGGGAACTGAAGTGCATATGGAATGCAGCTTGAGTTTCTCATGGCTGGTTCTTTAGCATTCTGTGAACACAATGGCAGGCTTCTCTATCAACACTCTCATTTCTTGAAGTGATTTGGTAGTAACTTTTGAACCTTCCTTAGTATGGCAACTTAGTATGATCTAATTTTCTATATGTATTATATGTAGTCCAAATACCATCAATTTATTATCACGATTCAAGTGGCTTGGCATGCCAATTTGCAACACAAGCATGTACTTGGAATGGAAAAGTTCCTTTGAGGAAAGAGTGCCAATTGTAGCTTTGAGAATATACATTCCAGACTTAGGATGTGACACTTTCCTTCTCTAAATCCTAGAGGCAATATGCAACCTTAAACTCTTCTAATACTACTTTGCTGCTATAGTGGTGTTTGTATTTGTTGCTTGTTTGTTAGATCCTATAACATAACCCATACAGCCTAAATAAGAAG
Source organism: Rafetus swinhoei (assembly GCA_019425775.1). Taxonomy (NCBI): domain Eukaryota; kingdom Metazoa; phylum Chordata; order Testudines; family Trionychidae; genus Rafetus; species Rafetus swinhoei. Next base: position 12,995,719 of record CM033425.1, on the reverse strand, counting down.
TCAGCAAATTTCATATTGTAGTATCTAGTGCATTTACTAGAGCCCTCAGCCTCATTGATGGGCACTGTCCAAACAGAACTGACTGACTCTCTCCTTAAAGAGCTTATTTAGCTTTAAAAGGAAAAACAAAACTTCATTTCTCCCTACTAGTCTAATGTGGTGAAACTGCCCTCAATTATAAGTTTGCCTTTCAGATGGTGAGTAGACTAAGCTGAGTTCTAGTCCCAAAAAAGCTATTTCTTCTATTGGCACTATCTAATGTATTGATGAGCTTCTTGGATTCTTAATTCCCTTGCTGCTTTATGTTGAGCTGCTGTTTTTCAGCAGGATTCTCTTGTTCTTTCCAGGTACTGTCAGTTTGTGTTGAAGAAGATAACATTGTGAACTATGCTACTAACGTTCTCCAGAATCCAGACCTGGGTCTGCGTATGGCTATCCGCAGTAACTTGGCTGGGGCAGAGGAGCTGTTTGCTAGAAAGTTCAATACGCTCTTTGCACAAGGAAGTTATGGAGAAGCTGCTAAAGTAGCAGCATCTGCCCCAAAGGTGAGTGTTTCCAAAATGAAGACTAAGGATTAAAGGTGATGCTCATGACAGAAGAATAACAGCATATGTGGAAAATCTTGACAAAATATTGGTTACTAGTGCAAATAAATACCCAACTAACTGCCACTTGGCAGTTACTGCACTCAGTCAAATGTTTGAGTTTACATCAAGACAATTTGGTTAATTGCTATAGATATGTTTCTGTTGTAGAATCTAGCTTGTAGCTGACTGCACAAAAGGTGAATAGCTAAGTTCTCTGCTAGGCATAGCATACAGAGGAGTGCAATAAAAAAGCTGCTCTCAATTGGCTCAAACTGACTATATATCATAAGTACCTAAGACACCAGCTTGTTTTCAGTGGCTACTACATAAGTAGCATGGGTGCAGAAAAAGGAAAGGTTATTCATATGGATGTATCTGAAACCACTTACTTTAAAAAGCTTGGGTCTTTTCCATTCCTGGTATCTTCCAGGGAATCCTTCGTACCAGTGATACTATCAGAAAGTTCCAGAGTGTGCCAGCACAGCCTGGGCAGGCCTCTCCTTTGCTGCAGTACTTTGGTATCTTGCTTGACCAAGGACAACTTAACAAATTTGAATCATTAGAACTCTGCCGTCCTGTCTTGCAACAAGGACGCAAGCAGCTCCTGGAAAAATGGCTGAAGGAAGATAAGGTAGGCAGATGGTTTGGTTAAACTTAATGCTTCAGTCTTGTGCCAGTAGACTGCTACATATTTGTACTTAGATTTATTGCTTGGTTCATGTCAGCTATCTCTGTTCTGCCTGATCATCAAATGCTACTTCTGATTTCAGCTGGAATGCTCTGAGGAGCTAGGCGATCTGGTGAAGACAGCTGACTCAACCCTTGCACTCAGTGTTTACCTTCGTGCTAATGTGCCCAACAAAGTCATTCAGTGCTTTGCAGAAACTGGTCAGTTCCAGAAAATAGTGCTTTATGCGAAAAAGGTAAATGTTTTCGTTAAAGGTGAAAGATTATGTAATAGCTCTTTACTGTTAGACCCCGAATAGGCATCTCTGCAGTGCTCTATTCTGTATAACTGCATCAGCTTAGCCCACAAAGAACATGTTCCAAAACTGAGTTCATGGTCTTAGATCAGCCATATAATGGTGATGGAACTTGAAAGATAATATTGGCAGTTTGATTTGTGTGGTCATAAATACAGTAACAGCTTTTTTTTTCTTACCCAACTTAAACTTTGGATGGCAGTCTCTAAAACATTTCCTGCAAACTAGTTTTTGCAAATGCTCTATCTCTACACTTGTCCATCCCTGTTGGAAACATAAGACTGGCACAAACTTTTAAAATCCTGTATCTTAATTATCAGTATATAAACTGTCCCATCCCAAATTGAAAACTAGTTTAAAGTCTAGTATGACTAGGCAGCATTCTGGTTATAAATGTTTACAGCAGGTGTCACTGAACTATAGGAATTTACTAGTTTTGATTAGATTTACTGAATCTTACAAGGAGCTCTGACTACTGAAATTGTGTAACGTTCTAGGTTGGCTACACACCAGACTGGATCTTCTTGTTGAGAAGTGTGATGAGAGTCAGCCCAGAACAAGGCCTACAGTTCTCTCAGATGCTGGTGCAGGATGAAGAGCCACTGGCTAATATTAACCAGGTAAAAACTTGCAACTGGTAATGACTTAGTTGAGTGGACATGTATTCTGAGGACGTAGCTTACAGTGTGTTGGTAAAATAAAAGTTCAATTCAGTGAATTTTGCTGTACTCCTAGTATTTGAACTAGCTTGATTGGGTTGGCCCATGGGTTTACAGGCAGTATTACTAACACTACTCTGGTATGCAATTGATTTGCTACCCCCCAACAACCTATACTCGGTTCTGAAGTTGAGTTCTGAAGATATTGTTGGGGATTCACAAGAACATAACCTGCCTTAACTCTGCTGACTGATGGGGACTACCAAGCTTCAGGTCCAAGAGGCTGTTCTTAGCCCTAATGGAGGGTAGAGTGAGAAGGAGCTTGTCAGTCCCTTTCAGACTTCAGTTCCACAGGTAAACCAGTCCCCAAAGACTGACCTAGCTTACATCTTCAGCTGTTTTATTGTAAAACAGGTACTTGAAACTAAGCCTTCTTTTTTCTCTTTGGAGAAACAGATTACTAAGTAAGTCATGGACTGTCTCCTAAACTATAAATAAGTCTAAAACTTGCTTCACTTACTGGTTTATCAGATGCTTGTTTGAAGCATACTGAAATGGCTTGCCATCAAAATCAGACATCAGACACTATCAGTTCAGATTTCCACTTCTTTAAAGTGAAATAAACATTTGACAACACTCAAGGTAAAATATAAAGTAAAGACAAGACTGCTGCAGAAGTACAATGCTGGAAGCTTTAAAAGTTCTTAAATTGGTTACATTGATCAGCTACAGCACCCGTCATTTTATGATACAAGACTTGTGACTTGTAATCAAAATTGTATAAACTGAGTGTAGGCAAATGACCTGAGTACTGTTCACTTCAGATTGTAGATGTATTCATGGAGAACAGTCTCATTCAGCAGTGCACTTCCTTCTTGTTGGATGCTTTGAAGAATAATCGCCCTGCTGAAGGACACCTTCAGACACGTCTGCTGGAAATGAATCTAATTCATGCCCCCCAGGTAAGATTCCTCAGCCTAATCTCCTTAACATTTTTAACCATTCCTTTAACCCAGTGGTTCTCAAACTTTTTCACCCATGGCCCACCTTGCTTAATGCAAACCTTTCAGTGGACCACCAGTTGCTAATGGAAATTCAATTTAATTACATTGGTTTAGTTGAAATTACTAAACAGATGAAGCACTTAACTCTTTCATGTTAATCAACTTCATTTTAAATAAAGTAAAATTTATGTCAATACAAGGTTTTAATGGTTTTTTTTTTTTTTTTGACAGGAGTGGGGAATCTTTTTGGTTTAGGGCCACTGAGTCACAAGTCAGTTGGGGACCTTCAGTGAGAAGCAAAACCCCTTCAAAAACCCACAACCCTCACTGATGTGGCCCCCAACTGACACCTCACTCCTCTGGTGCTCTAGCCCCAGGGGGCACAGGGAAGGGACAGGGAGGATTGAGGTTCAGGGCTTTCCATAGGCCAGATTTACTTTTCTGGGGTTCCAGTGTTAGTGGAGTGTGGTGGACCTCCTTAGGCTCTGGGGTGGGGACAGATTAGGGGTTCAGTGTGCAGGACAGGGCTGCCAGTAAGTGGGATGGGGGTGCAGGATATGGGTGGGAGGTGAGGTGCAGGAAGGAGTGAGGTCTAGGTGAGAGGTAGGGTGCAGAAGCAGGCTGGGAGTAGGGTGTCTGGCTGGTGGGGGAAGAGCAGGATCAAGGGAGGGTGCAGTGTGTACCCAGGAGGGAGGGTGCAGGAACAACAGTGGATGCAGGAGCAGAGTGTGGGGGAAGAATGCAGGCTTTTGGCCGGTGGGTGGGGGAGTGCAGGGGTCTGGGCATGAGGGGGAGGCTTATCTGGCTTCGTGCCCCCGATGCTCTCATTGGTCAGCCAAAGGGAGCAGCTTCCTCTAGACAGCGTATACTACTGCGCTGCCATTTCCCCAGCGGGGTGGTGTTGGAGTGGGAATCCAGAGCTGGTGCTCCAGTCCTTACATCTGCATGGTGACAGCAAGGCTGGAGTGGCAGCAGGGGCACTCCACTGTGGGGGAGCTGAGATCAAGCTACCGACTGCACTTTGAGATCCACTGCTTTTATCTTGCTTGAAAAATAAGTGTCTAAAAAAAAACCCTGCTTTTGTTGGTAGCAGTCTCTAGCTATTCTCCTAGTTTGGACAAATCATTACAATAGTTCCTATGCATTCACCTTTTCAGTCTGCATAAAATCACTTCACTGTAAGGGTGTTCAAGTAAACCATGTGGTGGGGGAAGTGTAATGTAGCTGACTTGATAGTTACTAATGGGGTCTGTTCCCAGAAACTCTTTATATTTCCTTGCATACTGTTACATCTTAACCTGTAGATAGAAACTGGAAGCTTAAAGTTTAACAAACCGTATCCTTAGGTTGCAGATGCCATCCTTGGAAATCAAATGTTTACACACTATGATCGTGCTCACATTGCTCAGTTATGTGAAAAGGCAGGCTTGCTACAGAGAGCATTGGAACACTACACTGATCTCTATGATATAAAGCGTGCTGTTGTTCACACTCATCTCTTGAACCCTGAGGTAAGCTGAAGCTTATTTTGTGGGTTAGCTGTAACTACATTTCTCCTGATATTACTTACTATTCATACACCAATTCCCTTTGAGGGAACGTTTTTAAAGTAACTCAGCAAGTACATGTAATTCCCTAGGCCAGTGGCTCTCAACCAGAGGTACATGTACACCTGGAAGTATGCAAATATCTTCCTTGAGGGTACGTTAAATCATTTAAAGCTGTGCTGTCCAACACTAGCCTCATGTGACTATTTGGCCTATTGAGTGTGGGTAGTTCGCTATAGCAGTAGCCACTATAGTGGCTATTACTTCAGAAAGTTGCCAGATGTTACACAAGGCTACATAAGTACTAGAGAAAACAGTGTAAACTAAAATGTCCTGCAGACAATGGCTTGCTAATACTGCCTTTTGAACTATACAATGAAATGAAAGGACAATATTTGCATTGTAGTTCATTTTAGAATACTATATTGGTCACTTTTATAATAGTGTGGTGTGACACTCTTTAGCTTTTCTGATTTTTGTAAGTGTTTAGGTGGGGTGAAATATGGGGGTACAGAAGACCAACAAATCAGGCTCCTGAAAGGGGTACTGTAGCCTGGAAAGGCTGAGCCATTTAGTGGTGTAAGCACTAGCCGACAAGCATATGCATATTGGATAGCCAACTAGTGACTCTGCTAGTTGCTTCCCCACCCCATCTATCTTGCTGCCTCTATCCAGAGCAGCAAGGGAGGAGAACAGGAGCCCATGCTGGGGGAGTCAGCTTAACACTTTCCCTTCAGCATCTCCACAGCACTGCCTTCCCCTGTGTTGCTGCCTCTATCGGTGGCAGCAGTAGGGGGAGGGGAGGCTGTTGCAAAGCAGGAGGCACCCATGGCCAGTCCAAGATACTGCGAACAGGGGCTACTGGAGCCAGCATGCGCCAGGACTGAACAAACTCAGTTCAGTCCCTGCTTGTACCAGTCGGGGACCACCGTGGCTCTTACTACATTTAAAATGCAGAACCACAGCAGTCCCAGATCTTCCCTGGCTCATTCTGGTCAGCCCTACCCCCCCCCCCCTCCCCCCGGCTGCAGTTCTGTAGTTTAAATTTAGTTCCTGGCGGGGGGAGGAGGTTAGTTCTTGGACAGGCACAAACTGGTACAGAATACCTTCCCTTATTGACCACTTGATTAGTCAATTACTCCCCTCTTTAGTTGCCAGTCATGATTCTAAACTTGAAATAAGTTTCTTGGCAGCTCAAATGCTTCCCTAAGGAAGCTAATTCTTGCCCACAATAAATATCACATTGTTTCGAACAATCCTAGAGTGTCATAATGAGCTATGGTTCATGGGTTGCAGCATTCGTGTTGCTATCCGTGTTCAGGAGGGTTAAAAGCAGCTCATGTCATTCCTGACTTCTTCCATGTAACTTGCTCTCCTGTTGCACACCTCACAATTGGAAACACTTACATATCCAACAATGCAGAATGTAACTACTTCTTCCCCTGTTGTATTTGAGTGATTGTATACAACCACTAAAACCATTTTAATTTCTGTTCTTAGTGGCTTGTAAACTACTTTGGGTCTCTGTCAGTTGAGGACTCTGTGGAATGTCTGCGTGCAATGCTGTCTTCCAACATTCGACAAAACCTACAGCTCTGTGTGCAAGTAGCTTCTAAATACCATGAGCAGCTTGGCACCCAGTCTCTTGTGGAGCTTTTTGAATCTTTCAAAAGTTATGAAGGTGAGGTGCTCTCGTGGTCTGCAGTGCTTGCTGTCCCTTCTTAAAAGGCAGCCGGCTTAAAACAAACCAAAGGAAGTTTTTCTTCACTCAGCACGAAGTCAGCCTGTGGAACTCCTTGCCAGAGGATGCAATGAAGGCTAGAACTTCTAATAGGGTTCAAAAAAGAGCTAGATTCCATCAATGGCTATTAGCCAGGATGGGTAGGAATGGTATCCCTATCCTCTTTCTCTGGTGGTGGGTGATAGGGGAACGATGGCGTGTTGTTCCTTCCCTCTGGGGCATCTGGTATTAGCTGCTGTCGGCAGGCAGGATACTGGGCTAGATGGACCTTTGGTCTGACCCAATATGGACATTCTTGTGAGTGGCATACTAGTACCATGCTACTTTCAAGTGAAAGGCAGGAGATTTACTGTAGACTGGTGCTTAAATAACTGCATCTTCTGCAAAAAGTTGCAGGTGGCCTCCAGGAGAGTTGTTTTGTGGGTGGAGGAGGGCAAGCATATCCATCGCTAATCTTACCTCTTGCTTCCTTCCTGATACATGCTTTGATTCAGTATCTAACTTCTCCAACTATGCAATAAATTCAGCTCTAAATGTTCAAAGCTTATAAGCACCCTCTGCTTCTTTCTAGGACTATTTTATTTCCTGGGTTCTATTGTGAACTTCAGCCAGGATCCAGATGTCCACTTCAAATATATCCAGGCAGCCTGCAAGACTGGTCAGATTAAGGAGGTTGAAAGGATTTGCCGTGAAAGTAACTGCTATAACCCAGAACGGGTGAAGAATTTTCTGAAGGTATTTTTCCCAACTGTTGGCTAGAATAGTTACTGAAAAGGACCAAAATATGAGCTAAGTGTTTCTTGAGATCAAGGAATTTTACAGTGCTTACAGAATAAGTGCAAATACAAGAGATACATTGGACTTTAAGGAGGAGTACCAAACTCTCTAGCACATTCCACACAGCAATGAGGTGATAAATATTTAGTCAGTATGGTTGCAAGAAATAGCTGGGCTCTAGCTTGTAATTTTAATATTACTGTAGGCTTGGGCACTAGATGCTGTAAAAACTAATCTAATTCACTTTAGAAGAAATGAAGAGCTATGAAAGTCTGAAGGGGGTATGCCTAGTATAGTCATTGTAGTAATAAGACAGCATTTACTGTAAAGTAGCATGCATATTGTCTTGGACTATTATGGGTCACAGGTGTGACCAAATTTTGGCTTGGTATACAAATTTATTTAGACTTTAAGAAACTGTTCTATTAACTCCCATATTGGTTGCTGAATCTGTGTAATAATAGCCTAATTCTCTCCATTGGAATCATACAAATGTGATACTTGAAGAAACCTCTAGTGGTCCTCTAGTTCAGACCACCCACACATACATTTAGTGAGACAGGATGGTCCCTTGGCACTTTTGCCTAGTCTGTGGAATCCCTATCAGTGGAAGCTTCAAAACAAACTCCTTTGGTAGCCTATTTCAGTGCTTACATATTTGTATCACTTAAGCTTTCCAGCTTTCCCCTGTTGCAGACTCCACTAAGATCAGAAGTAGATAAGGAGAACCATTTGCTCACAACCATTATAAAGTGGCCATTTTGGCACATTTAGACTGTTAAAGGTACCCCTCCTTCCCTTCCCTCCCTCCTCCCCCCTGCTCAAGATTACACATGGCCAGTCTTTTTTTTTTTTTTTAAACCTTTCGATATAGGTGGCTTTTTTTTTTTTAAAGACATCTGACCATATTTTTGTAGCTTTCCTTTGGACTCTACAATTTGTCCAGCTTTCCTGAAGTTCAGTACCCACTACAGGACACTGTTCTCTAGCCCAGATGTTACTAGTGCCAAGTAGAGCAGGACAACTTCACATCTTGATTATACCCCAAAATTGCACTATTTGCCTGGAGCTGCATCAGTTCAGTGGTTCTCAATTTTTTGTATTTTACAGACCACTTACATTGTTGAGGATTGGAGCAGACCTACTGAATCTTTCCAAATATTTGTACCGCTAGCTAACTGTTGTAGAGGTCTCTTTATTTATGGGGGGGAGCACACCACTTGTATTTTAATATCAGTAAGGATTTCCTCCCCAACAAAGCTGAGGCTAGGAAGAAAGGCCACCTCTCTATGGCAGCCCCAGCTCCAGAGCTGGGGAAAAATCACACTTATGCAGGGCTCTGGCAGCCAGATCCCAAACTACCTCCTCATCTAATTTTTTCCCCATTGCCATCACCTCACATGACATTTTAGGGTCCAGGCACCTAACTAGTGGAACCACACCTATGAGTAAGTAGGTGGGCAGCTCTTCATACTCCTGTGCACCTGCCTAGGTGCATAACTTATAGGAAACTATCCACAGACCACTTGAATGGAGCACAGTTTGAACATGAACTAACTGAAGTTCTTCAATTTTGTGATCCACTATAACCCACAGATCCTTTTAAACCTTGCTTCCAACTCTGTGGGGAAGCAAGCATTCCTTCCAGCTCATTTTTAGTTAACTCAGGCTTGTACTGGTAATTCTGTAAGAATGGATGGGGGGGCACATGGTGGGAGAGCATATGAAGTTTCTATAACTTAGCCTAGATGCATATCCTTCCTTGCTCGAAATTTGGCTTCAAGATTCTTACCTTGGTTTAAGGGATTCTGGGAACTTCAAACTCCTTTTAACAGGACCTGACTCTCAAAGTGCTGAGTGTTCACTCTCAGCAAAACCTCTTATAGTAGATATCCAAGCACATCCAAAATGCTAGTCACTACTTCAAAAAACTTGCCCTTAAAAGCAGAAGTACAGTTACTTAGGTAAATTTAAAATAGAATACAATGGGCTTTTAAATCCTGAAAGATGAGACTGCATTTTTGAATCAACTTGGAATAAGCATCTTTCTGAATAATAGCCTTTTGTTCTAAATTTAGAACAAAACAGTTATGTCTCTTTGCTGATCTCTGTATAATTTGTAAAGAGATTGACCCTTCTGCTTTTCTTCAATTTTCCTTCCCCTCCCCCCAATATATAGGAGGCCAAGCTCACAGACCAGCTTCCTTTGATCATTGTTTGTGACAGGTTTGACTTTGTTCATGACCTGGTTCTGTATTTGTACCTCAATAACCTCCAGAAGTACATTGAGATCTACGTTCAGAAGGTAAAATATCTCTAAGGAATAAACTTATTGTCCAGCATGTATAATCTACTGGGAACTTTGGCTTACCTGAGGCTCTGCTGTAACTCTGAAGTTATTCAGACCCCCTAGCAATCTAAACGTTATTAGATAACCAAGCAGAATGAAATCTTGGTGTTTCAATCAGGTGTTGTCCAATTCATCAAAAAGAGAGCCAGCTATAATAGCTTCTGCATTGCTATAGCAATGTAGACTGGTTACTCTGTATCAGAGTGCTGCTTCCCCAGCACTTACACTGGGGAAACTTGTCACTTGCATGTTAAGTTTTAGTTGGTTGTGGGACGGAAGGGGGTCACTTGGGTAACTTACAACTTAAGTTTTTGTAGATGTTGACACTCAGTTTAGTGAGGGGTTAACTGTGCTTACTGAGACTCATTTAAGAACATATTTTAGATAACTAGTTTGGTTGCCTAAATGTCTAAACATTAAAGAATCCATCCAGTTGTAGGATAGTCAAACCATTCTTATGCTGGTTTATTCTAGGTGAATCCAAGCCGTATACCAGCAGTAATTGGAGGGCTTCTTGATGTAGATTGTTCTGAAGATGTAATTAAGAACTTGATCATGGTGGTTAGAGGCCAGTTCTCAACTGACGAATTGGTGGCTGAAGTGGAAAAAAGAAATAGGTAAGAATAGAGGTTACGAAGGTCCATATAAATAGCCTTTTCATTTGCCTACAATAAAAGGCTTCCCCTTGGCATACAGGAGTTGCATTCATTACTCTTTCAAAATGGGACTGATCTGGGGAGAAGTAAAAATCATGAAAGGAATTTAATATGGTGGTTTGGTTAATGAGGCAGTTACCTTGAATAAACAAAAGAATCTTGACACGCAGAGTTTCAAGAACACCTGCCTATGGAATAGGAGAGCATCGCTATCACATGCATTGATGATGATTCAGACCACGTATTGTAATCTTCTGATCCTAAGACTAGCTTATTTTTCCATTCATGAATATAGGAATATTACTCTTAAAGAGCTTGTCTTCCTTCCATTACTTATTTTGTGTCAAAACACTAGAAGTTACAATAGCTACTATATGCAAGTATACAGATAGCAATCAGAATAAGAATGTACAAGTGTACATAATACAGTGACTCTGATCAGCCTCCTAGAACAGGAGTGGAGAAGGGAGGCAAGCTATGGAGAAGTGGGAATACAGTAGGTGAGCCTAAAGCCAACTGAATGACTTGTATTTGCTGCATTTTTCTATAATTAGTGGGACCAGGAGACAAATAGAGTATGACGTGCACTAGCTTAAAATCTGACTTTGAGCCCGGAGGATAACGCAAGCTAGAATTAGCTAAGTCATCTTGTTTTGAAAACTCCCACAACTATTTCTACAATACTGCTGGTATGGAATCCATGAAGTATCCTATAACTTCAAGCCTAAACCACTCTCCTATTAAACCTTGCCATTCTTATGAATTTTGGAAATATTATGTTCCTATCTTACCCTACTGAAAATATGCAAGATTAAGGATAGCATTTATCAGATAAATGGAGAAGGCTTAAGTAGTCATTCACCCAAAAGTCCAGTAGCTAAGTTTGTATATTGTAAATTCATTTGCTACCACTTAATTTTGTCCCCTAGGTTCCCCTATTCTAAACTAGGAGTTAAAACTACTCTGTACATATATAGCTGCTTCCTGAGCTAATGCTTTTTTCTGACTGCGCTTTCCCAGAACAGCCCCTCTTAACATCAGTTTTCAAATTAATGTATGGTATATTCCACATGCCATACTCAACTTGTACTCTTGAACATTTTAATGTGAAGTGAGGGACTTCCTGTGCATAGATCTGTTTTCTGTTCTCAGACACTGCTTTAATCAGATTTTAAACTAAACAAGCTTTACTGATGCTCAATGTGTATCGGAAGCAATGTCATTATTTGAGCTATGACTTCAGTCTCTCCTTTCAGTCCTTTCTATGAAGTTTTTGGCTTTATGCATTTGGAGTTTTAAACCTTCAAAAAACTAGTCTGTGTGCATGCCTTTCAACTGTGAAAAACATAGGCTCACTTTAAATCTTAAATGGGTTTATTTTGTAGATTAGTCAGGGTGGCTTTCAGCTAAGAATCATTTTGTCCAAAAAACCAATATGCTGAGACCACAGCCTTTCTGTGGAACAATCTTAACCTTAAAGCTTTCTGGCACTTCCCTCAAGCTATGCCTTGGTGTCATAGGGAACAGAATTGAAAAGTTTAAACTTTTTTTTTCTCTATGTGCTATTTGTCTGCAAACTTAATACTTACTTAATTCTCTCTCCTCTTCCCCTCTGCTCCCCAGGCTTAAGTTGCTGCTGCCATGGCTGGAATCTAGAATTCATGAAGGTTGTGAAGAACCTGCCACTCACAATGCTTTGGCTAAAATCTACATTGACAGTAATAATAATCCTGAGCGGTTTCTCCGGGAGAACCCATACTACAATAGCTGTGTTGTAGGCAAATACTGTGAAAAAAGGGACCCTCATTTGGCCTGTGTTGCTTATGAGAGGGGGCAGTGTGACCTCGAACTCATCAAGGTTAGCAAACTTGTTTGTTTTATAGAGTACAGCAAATATTTAGCAATGTTAGAGTGGTGATGGTGTCAAATGTCAATATTGGTGTAACCAAGGTTCTAACACTGGCTGAGTTCTACATGATTTTCCCTAACCAAATCTTGCTAGCTTCAATGGGATTTTATTTGGGATACATATTAGAATAGCCCTAGGGAAAAATTGTTACAGTAGTGTTAGAACCCACAGTAGAAAGTACCAACTACAGATGGAGAAAGGGCCTTTGAACATATTTGACTTGACTATTTGTAACCATAGATAGGTTGTCCTGGGTTCCAAATCCCAAATAACAATGGACTCCTTCTACCGTGGTGCAGAGCCACCATGGGGGTGGGGAGGCTTGAACTCTGTACCCTTGGTTTCTCCTTTACCAGGATGCTCTGCAAAGGTCTCACAACAGCTAAACTTTCTACTACTGAAATTGTCCTCTTCCTATCCCAACAATTGAAGACTCTGCTCTGAACGCAAGCCCTCTCCTCAGTGAACTGGAATCTTACTCTAGCCACCTGTTACCTGTGCAGCTCACTGCTGTGAGAATTGACTAGAAATGATGTGTAATCCTTAACTACTCTTGTGTACATACTCAACTCCTATAAAGAGGGTACTAGGCTATATATGCACGAACATATGAGACTGCTCTGGTCAGACTCTAGTTTGAGCCACTTTAATTATAATAGTTGGTGTCTAAGTCAAGGCACTCTAACATTAAGTGCTAACCTTGGTACTGAGTCTAATATTAAGCAGAAACTGTAGGGAGGCTTGGGCTCTAAGCTAGGTATGTAAGCAACTAGTCAACTATCCAATAATGCTTATTGGATCATTGACTAGTGATGCAACTAGTTGCGTCACCCCCCCTGTTGCTGCCTCCGTCAGGCAGCAAGTGGGGGGAAGAGTAGGAGCTGGTGCTGGGGAGAGCTGATTCTTTTTCTCTTTCCCCCAGCAGTCTCTGCAGGGTGGGCCAGGAGAGGTAGAGGCACAGTGGAAATAGTGCGAGCAGGGACTGAAGTAGTCTCCCCCCTGGTGCCAGTTTTGCTGCAATTCTGCTTTTGAAATGTACAAGAACCCCACTGGGGCTCTTGTACATTTCAAAGGCTCAGGTGTGACAGGGAGCGCAGGGCCAGTCCCATACTGGCACAGCATTCCCTTCTGGGCTTCTATTTCTGATCTGTAGCAAGAGCCCTGCCAAGCTCTGCCTACAGTTCAAAGGCAGAGGTGCCCTAACCTACTTGTCAGTGGGATTTCCATCAACAGTTAGATTAACAGCCCTATGCTAAGGTTCTATTAAAATGGCTTGGAGGGAGGGGCAGGGCAGAGAGAACACACACCTTGTCCATTCAGGCTGGCACTGATAAAATATAACCAAAAGTTATGCTGAGTCTCAAGACTGGCTGTGCAATCAAGATGAGTAGAAAAAATACATATAAATTCATTATGGGAACTAACTCCTCTGCTGTGCCACTGATAAGCTTCTGCACAATGTTTCAATTAGGCAAAACTGGTTCCATAACTACAAGCTTTTAAGTAACTGTTTGGGGTACAATCTGTGACATTTTAAGATTTGCAAAATAAACTTTCTGGTGCTGCTTTCTTGACACTTAAGTCTTTGACAGTGAAGCTGAATGAAAGTTTCAGATAAAACTGACCTAAATTTCCTTCACTCCAAAAAAACTTTCAGATCTGAAATTTGTTAGTAGCCTAGCTCGTGGCTTGAGACAGATGTAGACATGCTATGCCAACTTTTTATGGTAAAAGCAAGAAGCTTTGCATAAGATCCTGTCTGCCATGAGCCTTTTAGATTAAAATGTGGGTAAGAATCAGAACTTGTTGCTGGTCATCACTAAGTGCCACAGACTAGTAGTTTTTGAATAATACTACTTGAGTGTGGCTTTTTGGCATTGAATCAAACTTGGGTGATATCTCATTCTCAGTGTTCCCTAACAATACATGTATTCATGGGGTTTTGGGTTTTTTAGGTTTGCAATGAGAACTCCTTGTTCAAGAGTGAAGCTCGTTACTTGGTACGCAGGAAGGACCCAGAACTTTGGGCAAATGTCCTTGAGGAAAACAGTCCATTCAGACGACAGCTCATTGATCAGGTATTGTAGAGCCAATTACGCCACAAATTGACATTGTTTATCCAGTGTCTTCTGACCGCAGAATCTATCCCTCTGCCCTCTTAAAATACTGCTGCCTGCCTATCAACCCCTCTATTTAATTGTCTATCTTCTGTATAGTGTCCAGATGGCTTCATCTGGGACAGAAGTCTAGTAGAATCCAGTTGTCTGGTCTCTAATACTTTTATGGCAGGTATTGCAACTTGAATTTTATTTAGTATTGTTTAAAACTAAGGGAGACTGCTGGTGCAGTAGTACAGTGCTGTGATGCCAAGCATGCATTCTGGTGAATCAATATTTCAAAGCCACCTATTTAACAGACCAAAAGGAAGCTTTGGTTGCCGGAATCTTCGGACACAAATTTGCAGTGTAGGTTTAGCTTAATGTTTCAGAACCTTTGTGGGGTTCCTTAGTGCCCACCTCAGAGGGCTGATAATTTCAACATAAACAAGGTTAAGACCAAGGAAAAACCCTCTCAACTACTTCTTCCAAATGTCTTCAAAATTAGGTTGTCCAGACAGCCTTATCAGAGACGCAGGATCCTGAAGAAGTGTCTGTTACTGTGAAAGCTTTCATGACTGCTGATCTACCCAATGAACTAATTGAACTTCTTGAGAAGATTGTCTTGGACAACTCGGTGTTCAGTGAGCATAGGTAGGTGGAAGATGGTACCCATTCTGTTCGGAAGAAATAGAAAAGTATGTGTTGTGGCTCTTATGCAATCCTCTAACCCTCTGAAATACCAGACTAGGCTGTCTTTAAGTGGATATACTCTTTTGTACAAAATTAGATCTAGCAGCATTAGGTGATGTCTTCTGCTAAAGAAGGTGAGTAGCCACTGCAGTGATTAAAATCTTGAATACCATAACTTTCATCTTCACTTGACTACAACTGAAGTCATGTGGCCAGTATATTAATGCAAAGGAATGCAGGTACTTCTGTTCCGGTGAATTGAAGTGTAAAAAGTAACTAGATCTTATACTTTTTATGGCTATAAAAAATGTGCTAGTCTATTGTCTAAAACTTGCTTCAAACCTTAATTTTGGACTTCACTGTAGGGATATACTAGTGTAGTCGATTAACCGATAAGCAAAACCTTATAGGTTAATGCTATAGACTACACACATTCCTCTCCTTCCCCTCCCCCCGCCCCCCCCAGTAAATTTTTTAGCAGGCAGGGCCAGCAACCTGGCTTAGTCCTGGCCTGCAACGAACCTACTCCTGCTGTGGATCTGCATTTAAAGTAAATTAGGAGCAGTTCCAAGAGGACTGACAGACCCACCCACCGGGACAGGTGCTGCTGCCACCCCACACTGCTGCATCTAAGAGGCAGCAGCATGGGGCGACAAGCAGCCTGTCTGCAAGGGGAGCTGGTTTTTAAACCGACTCGCCTCAGACCAGCACCTGCCTAGCACCCCGTGCTGCTGCCTCTTATAGAGGCAGCAGCACAGAGTGGCAGAGGACTCCTCGAAGTGGAGCCGAAGCACACTGGCTGTCAGCCCCCGCCCCTGGGTATACTAGAATAGTTGACCAATAAGGATTCATGAGGTTAAGTGACTATTCAATTAACTGATATTTAACATCCCTACTTCACTGCCTGTTAGTGGCATTTTAGGTCTAGTAGTAGGTAGCACTTACTGCTTCTCAAACGCCAATTGTCATCCTCTTCCTGTTCATAGGAATCTCCAGAATCTACTTATCTTGACTGCCATTAAAGCTGACCGCACTCGTGTAATGGAGTATATCAATCGTCTGGATAACTATGATGCCCCCCGATATTGCAAATATAGCCATCAGCAATGAGCTATATGAAGAAGCCTTTGCTATCTTCAGGAAATTTGATGTTAATACTTCTGCAATACAGGTGAGGTGCAGTCATGGCTACCAGCTCATGCTTCCTACTGGGTGTTACCTGTCACTTCCACTTGTACATCCAAACTGTAAAGCTAACTCTTGAATGACTAGTAGATTTCTCCAGAAGTTAACTTTACATATAGATAAAACTGCAGTAGGACATTCAGTATTTCTATGCATGTTCTATGGCAAAAGTTCAAGCTCTTGAACGGTGGCTGGGAATAGGAGGGAAAGACAAATCGCACATCTAAATGTAACTAATGTAATTGTTCATCCAAATGAAGTAATTCAGACACCAATCTCTCCAGAGTTTCTGTGAGTTTAAACTTTAATCACTCAGTTGTCTGTGTCCCAAGGAGATTCTACCTCTAGGTAAGATTAACACATTTTTCACTGTGAAGTAGATGCGTTTGAAAGGGCTGCTCTAAATCCAAAACGTGGTTGCATGCTTTCGTGTCAATGAGTAACCCTTGCTCGTCATCCTCAAATGGAGGAAGAGCTCTAGGCATTTGAAGATTTAAGTATAACATTGCAGACCTTTATACTCGATACATGTTCTTTTCTCCCATTATAGGTTCTGATAGAGCACATAGGCAACCTGGACCGTGCCTATGAATTTGCAGAGAGATGTAACGAACCAGCTGTATGGAGTCAGCTGGCCAGAGCACAGCTCCAGAAGGACTTGGTGAAGGAAGCCATTGACTCTTATATCAAGGCAGATGATCCCTCTGCTTACATGGAAGTTGTTCAAGCTGCTAGTAGAAACAGTAAGCTTAAGGCCTCATCAGTTCTGTAGCTGGGCAGCACTTTAATGAAAACAATGGTTTACTCTAATGTTCTCTGGGGAATCCTTTAAAAGGAATAACAGTGGCTAGGAGGACTGAGCCAGATTAATAAAGGAGTTCAGGTAAAATAAGTTATTGTCCCCAATGACTAATGTATAGAATTTTCAGATCTAGTCTTTCAACATCAGTTTTGTGATTTCCCTGACTTAATTCTCAAATTACTACATAAAATGAGAACTATAAATACTGATTGCATGCATTCTGGAGTAATCTTGATCCAGAAGAATTGCATGTATGGATTTGATCCACTCCAGAATTGGTAGCCACTGCATTTCACTTTGACCTCATGTCTAGTCTCAGCAGGGCGCTGTGGCTCTTCAGTGTCCTCTTCTGCAGTGTAACTCATTCCTTAGTTATCTAAGCTATGTTTTAGAGGACAGCCAGTTGGAAGTGATTCAGAATTAAAGGGGTGGAATAGGAAATTTATGTCTCTTTTCCCTCTGTTCAAGATAACTGGGAGGATCTGGTTAAATTCTTGCAAATGGCCAGAAAAAAGGCCAGAGAGTCCTACGTAGAGACTGAACTTATCTTTGCTTTGGCAAAAACCAACCGCCTTTCAGAGCTGGAAGAGTTTGTCAGTGGCCCTAACAATGCTCACATTCAGCAGGTATGTCCTGTGTTTATAATAAAATAGGAAGGGCCTTTACAAACACCCTCGTCAGGTCAGAAATTTCCTGACTCTCAAAACAGGACAAGCTTTCACATTTTGCTCACATTGCCCCATTCCTGCCCTCATCACTCCAACTCAGTTTATCCTGGTTTTTATCTCTAGGTTGGAGATCGCTGCTATGAGGAAGGAATGTATGATGCAGCAAAACTACTCTATAACAATGTATCTAACTTTGCCCGCCTGGCATCTACCTTGGTGCATCTTGGAGAGTACCAGGCAGCAGTAGACAGTGGCCGCAAAGCCAACAGTACCAGGACTTGGAAGGAGGTAATGAATCTTGCCTCATTTTAATCCACTAGAATCCATTTTCTAGTGCATGGTACTACTTACAGAGAACATAAGGTGCTTCGCTCAGCTGTCAAATTTACAGTATTTCATGCTGATATCTTAGTCCTAGATAAGTCTGTGGAATACTAGACTTGTAGTACTGACTTGCTATGTTTCCATTACTAGGTATCACATCAAGGTACTCATGTATGCTTTCCCAATATTACTCTTCCATAAGACTTAATTTCTTAGTTGCCATGTTTTGCAATCACAAATAGAAGGTTTCACAAGAGCAATCTATACAAGATACAGTGCATGCTTTGGAAGTCAGAGCTCAATAGCCATTTTAGAACCTTTGTTTTAAATGGGATAATAGAACATGTATCAATTCAGTAGAATTAGTCATCTTCCAGTCTAACTTCAAATGCCTTGATTTATTTAACCTATGTCTGATAGTATCTTTGATTTATGTATAGAAGGAATCTTTTTACTCTTAGGCTGTGTCTACACTGGGCCACTTATTCCGGAAAAGCAGCTGCTTTTCCGGAATAAGCTGTGAGCTGTCTACACTGGCCCCTTGAATTTCCGGAAAAGCACTGACTATCTACTGTAAGAAATCAGCTGCTTTTCTGGAAAAACTATGCTGCTCCCGCTCAGGCAAAAGTCCTTTTTCCGAAAACTGTTCCAGAAAAGGGCCAGTGTAGACAGCCCAGCAGTCTTTTCTCAAGAAAAAAGCCCCGATCGCAAAATGACGATCGGGCCTTTTTTCCAGAAAAGCGCGTCTACATTGGCCACGGACGCTTTTCCGGAAAAAGGGCTTTTCCAGAAAAGCATCCTGCCAATGTAGACACTCTTTTTCCGGAAATACTTATAATGGAAAACTGTTCCGTTTTAAGCATTTCCGGAAAATCATGCCAGTGTAGACACAGCCTTACAGTTCCCAGTTCACTTAGGATAATGTGGTGCAGTAGTCTGGGTGTCAAATGTGAGTCTAAAATCATCCTCTTTTTTACAGGTGTGCTTTGCCTGTGTGGATGGAAAGGAGTTTCGCCTGGCGCAGATATGTGGTTTGCACATAGTAATCCATGCAGATGAACTTGAAGAGCTGATTAGCTATTATCAGGTTAGATCGTTTTAATCCAAAGGGTGTAATTGCCTGCTCCCTGTTCATAGGATTTGTTAATGAGCCTTAAAATCTGAGATGGCAGCAACTACACAAATCTCCACAGTGCTATGGTAACAGTTGGCATTCCCAGAACTCTAACAAATCCTTTGAGGATTTATTTTAAAACCACTAAAGCTTAATTTCTACAAAGCTTCCTTAGCTTTGGAACTTTTTTGGAGGGATTGGAAACTTAAACAATAGTGTGGGGAGGTGGGGGGGAAAGCAAGTCTTATGGGTAACTGACTTACTGCAGACAAAGGAAAAAATTACTGTTGCTTTAAGTGCTGGTCTTAAACCTTCCACGCTTGGTATTTTAGATTTTTAAACATAGCTAGGTTTAAAAGGGAGAGCATCTTTGTTGTACAATGGAATAAATAAGAGGGCTGGTATTTCCCATAATGCTCAGCCTTGAAACTTCTGTCTGAAACTAGATCTCCATTGGCAAAAAAAATTCTTGCAAGAGAAGCAAGTCTAGCTACATGAATTTCACAGCTGCAGTTGACGTCTTGCACTTTTTTCCCCTGGGGTGGCCCCCAATGGGATGTCAACAGAAGGAATGTTCCCATTGACTTCCCTTACTCCTTGCAACAGTGAGGAGTACTGGCACCAATGCCTTCAGCATTCAGTTTAGCGGGTCTTCACTAGACCTTCTAAATCAAATCCCAGAGGACTGTCATGAGCGTCAATCCCAAGTTGAGACATAGCCTCAGTGATTTGAAGCTTTACGTCTGTTCTTGCTATGTCGCCCTCTACTGTGCTTTGGAAACTTTGAAAAGGGATGTTCAGTCAGTTATGTTGGCCACTTCCATCTCAGGATCGTGGCTACTTTGAAGAATTGATTGCCCTCTTGGAAGCTGCTTTGGGCCTGGAACGTGCTCACATGGGAATGTTTACAGAACTTGCCATCTTGTACTCCAAATTCAAACCTCAGAAGATGAGGGAACATTTGGAGCTCTTCTGGTCCAGAGTCAACATTCCAAAGGTAGGAATCTGCTGTATTAAACTCTTAAATAGCTAGGCAAGTGAGCAACATGCAATTCATGATTTAACCTTTTTGCCTATACCCAGGTGCTCAGAGCTGCAGAACAAGCTCACCTCTGGGGAGAACTGGTCTTCCTTTATGACAAGTATGAAGAGTATGACAATGCAATAATTACAATGATGAACCATCCCACTGATGCTTGGAAAGAAGGGCAGTTCAAAGACATAATTGCCAAGGTAAATGACTACAATCTGATTACTGGACCCAGCTAACTTTTTTGTGAAAATTGTTACATGCTCCATACTCTAGAATTCTGAAGTACTAGTAATTAAAATTTAAAATCCATATTAAATGAGTTTTCATATTTTAGTTTAAAATGTTCAATACTATTTACAAGCTGCAGTTTGTATCTATCCAAATTGGAAGTTCATTTGAATCTACTTTAAGGTCAGATTTCTGTAAGACATTAATATTTTTCAGTGCTTATAAAATAAGACGTCACCAATTCAAAAGTATTGTCCAGCTTATTTGTCTAGAATTATTGGATGTATCTAAAACGTCTTTCAAAGGACAGGAGTTGGCCCTTTATGGTGTAGCCAACTTGTTCTCAGGCTCTAGCTCAGTATTCAGAATAGTATGGTTGACTTGCCATCTAATTTTTAGAAATGTGGCCTTATTTAATGCAGTGAAAGATATTAAAATGTAACAGTTACATCAGTCTCTGCTAATCAAAAACACTGGCTTGCTGCTGCATTGCTCATTCTTGTATATGATCCTGTAAGACGTTTCTGTGGCTCAAACATCCCAGCGCTGTTGGACTGCAAAGCAAAAAGCTAGTACGTGTACAGACTGAAATAATGAACCTAGTAACTGCAAGAAAAGCTTTTAAGTATCTGTTCAAGCTCCTGAAAAAAGCAGGAAGTTGCTGAACTCTTCTAGGCTTTCTGTACCTAGCTTTCTTCCCCCCCCCCCCCCCCCCCCCCGCTGCCCCTTAACTCAAGGTTGTAGCTGCATTAGTGAAATATTTCCTAGTCAGATTAGGACCTGAATCTTGTACAGATTCCTGGAAGCAGGCAGAGCAAGAAGCTGACAAGTTAGTTCTCTAAATGAAGTTTTGCTCCAAAAGGCAGCTGTATACCTGGCAAGTAATTAAACTGATCTGATACTTCAGTGTCTTACAAAGCTGACATTTTTCTGATTCTTTCCTTTGAACATAGTTAAACTTTCAGATGTAGAGAGGGTCTTTGATCTAATCAATGTCTCCACTACTCAGGTGGCTAATGTAGAGCTGTATTACAAAGCCCTGCAGTTCTACTTGGACTATAAACCTCTGCTGATCAATGATCTTCTATTAGTATTATCTCCACGGCTGGATCATACCAGGACAGTCAGCTTTTTCTCAAAGGTGAGCCTATAGTCATTACCAAAAGCTGATATAAAAACTAAACTCTTCCTCTGGATTTCAGTGCATTCTTGTCCTTGATCTGAGAGGGAGTTTGGGGTCTCGGGCATGCAATAGCAAGCATGTTGACAGTGCTCATCAAATCACTTGAAGCTGGTCTTTCACAGTATGTGGGTCACATGATTGGGGGGGTGGGAAGGGAACCGATCCAAATATCTTATCTAAATTTAAATCCTCATGGTCTAGCTCTTTCATGACACAGAATAAAATTCGCCTGAATAACTGAGCTGCTGGCAGCTATACTAGACACTCTTTGGCTGGCTTGCTTAACTTTTGTCTCTAGTGCTAAACTAGAGCCTGATTCTCAGGAGTTTTGTGTCCTTCAGAGCAGTGCTCTTAATCTAACATGTCTCTCTTGCTACTCTGCTTCCAGGTTAATCAGCTGCCTCTAGTGAAGCCGTACCTGCGTTCAGTCCAGAACCACAACAACAAAGGAGTCAATGAGGCTCTGAACAATCTCCTGACAGAGGAGGAGGATTATCAGGTAAGTCTTCCAGATAAATTAAATTAGAGCAGACATGCTTGCATTTGCTCAATGGTGTGTGAATTTGCATTCCTTTCTCTTCTCATGCCTGCTAGTTATGTTAATCAGCTGCACTATGAGTACTCTAAGACCAAATGAAGAATTCTTAAATTGACCTGAAAGGTATTGGCAGGAATGTAAAAGGGGAGGAGGCGTATCAATCCACCTCACCTTAAGGGTCAGGATAAAGTAGTTCTTCCTTTGTATGTACTAGGCAGAAATACCCTACAACACTTCTCCTATAGCAGATTCCTTCTAAAGTTGCTTCTTTAGATAGCCAAGATACAACTCTGTATTCTAATGTGGCATTCCAGGGGGTCTCTTCTTAAAGAACTCCTTATGTATGTAACAGGTTTCAGGCTTGTCAAATGGAGTAGGCAACTAGATCAGTTACTTCCACTGCTAAGGGGGTACTTGTGTTAATGGCTCTGTACTTCAGTAATCCCTCTCACTATGCAATGTGGGACTGTCTCCTGTGGAGTAAACACCTCTGCTCTGAATCTTCTAATCAGAGCAGCCACTTGCATAGGAGGGATGTAAGCAACTAGTCTACTGTCCAGTGAGCATATGCTTATCCCATGACTAGTGACTTGACTAATCACTCCCACTCCTCCCTTGCTGCCTCTATCAGGTGGTTTAAAAGCTGGTTCACCCAGCACCACTTCCGTGGGAGGCACAGGTGTAGCTGGGCACAAGCCGGGAATCAGTTGATGCCCAGCTTGTGTCAGGTCTCCACACACTCCTCTCCGCTGCTGCACTTCTGCTTTTTAAATGTATAAGAACCTACCAGCTCTAATACACTTAAAAGGCAGAGCTGCAGCTCTGCAGTTTCCCCTGTTTATCAACTAGTTGAATTTCCATCAACTAGTTGGTTGGTTACAATTTAACATCCCTGGTACATACTGCAGTAACCTAGAACTAACAGACCCTAAAACCAAAGTTAATTCATGCTGGCCCTACTACCATAGTTATTTATTCTTCAGTGGCATTCAGAAACTTACCTGCTGTTCTAGTAGCTAACAGATTTTTTTTTTTTCCTCTCTAAATAGGGTTTGAGAGCATCCATTGATGCATATGATAATTTTGATAACATCACACTAGCTCAGCGCTTGGAGAAACATGAATTGATTGAATTTAGGCGTATTGCAGCCTACTTATACAAAGGTAATAATCGTTGGAAACAGAGCGTGGAGCTGTGCAAGAAGGATCGTCTCTACAAGGTAAATGAACATTGGAACTTACTCCCATTTTTAATGGTATGCAGAGGTCAGTAAGTTGCTAAGCAAAATAAAACAAAACATGCCATCTAAAGTTAATACCCTTAACTAAAATTTGTCTAATGCCTGAAATTTCTTACCCTTAATCGTAGTTCTAATTTTTTTCACAAGCTAGTACGCTTGTTCATTCTAGTTTCCAGCAGTCATCTCAGGTGGTAAGTTGGGATAACAGGGGCTGCTGCCAGATGCCCAGACATCTGGTTTCCCTGCCTATGTACAGATTTTTTTCAAGTGGGAATCCTTAAGTTAAAACTTTTCACACTTCCTATGGAAAAGTACAACATCCAAAATGGATTCCAGCATCTGAAGATCTGGCCATATGTCTTAGCATGACCAACTGTAGACCAGGCTTTCAGGAAAAGCAAAATTATTCAGATTGTCTCAAATACCAGACCATTAAGCTCCTGAATCCTTAAAAACCCTCACTTAGCACATTTAGATCTGTAAATAGGCTTATGCTTCATATTTGAATTTAGAAATACAAGAATGATACATGCGCACAAACAGAATAAGTGAAAATCTAAGCGTGTGGTATGCTTCATGCAAAATACTGTGTGTGTAATTCCTATTAAGCATATTTCATAAAGATTATGGAGTGCAACTTAGTTGTAACTCAAGTGTGTGGCATTTCACTTGTAGGATGCCATGCAGTATGCTGCAGAATCCAAAGATGCAGAGCTGGCAGAGAAACTGCTCCAGTGGTTTCTGGAGGAAGGAAAACAGGAGTGCTTTGCAGCATCTCTCTTTGCATGCTATGACTTGTTGCATCCAGATGTGGTTCTTGAGCTGGCATGGAGGCATAACATTGTGGACTTTGCAATGCCTTATTTCATCCAGGTGATGAGGGAATACCTTACCAAAGTGAGTAATACTTCTGTTTAAAGACTTGCTACTTTGTACCAGTGTCTTGCACATGTTTAGCATTGTCCAAACTGAGTTAGGTAAGACAGACCTCATGAATTGTAGCAGTATTAAATTCTTTTATAGAAAGACCAGTTTGAGGCAGAGGTCCATAAACTTCAGCACACAGTGATCATACTACACAGTAGATAATGTAAATCCTATGCTTTTTTTAGACTAACCATTAGTTGATGAAAAGACTAGACTGGCTTCTCTAGCTGCTATCTTCTTACTGGGAACTAAATCTCTACTCCAACCAAGGACACTAAATTCAAGAAAGCAGCATGCACAATATAAGAGCTTTCTGTTTCTGTGGTCTGAACATTTACTTTTCTCCTAGATTAACTCAGTCATGCTTTTGCCTTTCACTTTATATGTAAAACAGTTATCTAAAGACAGAGCTCTAGTGAGCCAGAATGTGGTGTCTCTTGCCGTCCTAAATTAAGGTGATGCAAGGCAGAGGGGATGCACAGTCCTCTTGCCTGAGACATAAGTAGCTCTCTTCATGGGAATGCTGGGGGGAGGGGAATAGTACTTGATGAAAAAGCAAACCTTCTGAAGCCCACCTACATCCACTCACAATGGGAATACTCAATAGCTGTAGATGTATGGGACTACAGAATCTGTCTGGCTAATAACAATGGATTAATATTTTAACTTTCTTTGCCAATTTTGTAAGCTTCTTGTGTTTTTGCTGACAGACATTACAATGTTAGTGCTATTGACACTCAGTACTTTAGTCTCACAAACATGACCTATGTCAAGAAGGGAAAGAGGCACTAATATGAATGCAGCTTCAGGCTTTATCCCCTTAGGGCAAGATCATCAGCTGATGTAAATCATAGTTACACTCCTTCATTGAAGCTATACTGACTACTTCCCCAGCTGGTGTGATCTTGCCCATAGTTAGTTTAACCATCTGTAAGCCTGGAGGTACTAGATCCCACAGCATCAAACTACTTTTTTCACAAATGTAAAGCTAGCAGAAAATAAATGCTACTTCCCAATGGACACAGATTTATACCTCAACATCAGTTACAACAAGGTGGCAGTCACTCTTCCTAACATGGTTAATGTGGGTTTTACAGTGTGTAAATATGCAAACACTGTCTGCAGAGCAACAGGATCATACATGACACATACTATGCACTGGTAGAGGAATTATGCAGTTTACATGTCTTAACAGCAAGTTATGTGGTAAATCTGTGTGTGCCATTTAATTGCCAAGTAATTGGCCAAAACAATTAGCTGTCTGTAGTGCAAGTAAGCTGTGAGATCTGATCATATACCATCTTATGCACTGTTAAAACGACCATGCTTTTCTTGGCACTAAATGTGCTACAGGTATGTCTTGCCTCTATTGTCCCAATGCCTCATGTGTTTTTTACTTCAGACTGGTTTTGAATCATCACATAAGTATTTCCCTTCTGAACTTTCTTGCAGGTTGATGGGCTGTTTAATAAGGTGACAGTCTGACTTTAAAGTTTTTGTGTTCATTTGTGTCCCTTAATATATATTCTAGGATTCTGGCACTGGAACCTAGTTTGTAGCTTCTGCCAGAAGAGCAGCATAATCTAGCCTTTTGTCTGTCTTAACTTCTAATGCTGTAGAAAGACAGCTTCTCATATAACTTGAGAATCCAGCCAGACTTGGGAAGGGGACCCCACTTTCAGTTGCGGGAACTCTTCAGTTAAATATTTTGGGCTTTTATTCAAAAAAAAATGGACTCAGGGTAAATGCAGTTCTGTCATCCTTAACTTCTGTCTAAAGTACATGCATATGCTTTTTGTTGTAGTATGCTGCACAGTTCTGATGAGGCTTAGTAAAACCAGTGATCACATCAGTAGTGAGGAGGGATGAAATATTCAGCACAGTATTCTGAAGTATTCAGTCTTGCTCACTGTCAACATGTAAATAAGTCTAGCAGTTTAACATAGGAAGTAGAATCTCTTGTGAGAAGTGATGGCCCCTGACCTAGCAGGAAAAAGCATCCCAGCAGAGACTGTCTGTTTAGAGTCTTTGGATTGATCTTGTGACGAAATTCTGAAGAGTTTGTATACAATAGGTTTGTTTAAAGCTAAGTCTAAGCCACTTGATGTAAAAGGAATGGTGCAGTGGATTTCCCAAATAAAATGGGGTTTTAATAGTAACTTTAAACTGCTGGCTGGATTTACAAGTAACCATTATCTACTAATACTGGATAATTTTCCAGAGGTGACACATGCATGGTGAGTTTGATGTGCAGTGAAACTAATTTAGTCTGTGGAATTAACTACAAAACTAGAAAATGGATTTCTTTTACTCTGATATTCTGCTTCCTGTTTGAGCAAGCAATCTCTTGATGACATTAATTATTTCAGTGGGATGTGTACCTCTTTGCCAGTTCACACTTCCCCACACATACACTTGATTACTAAAGCATGAGAATACCCCCATCCCTTCTGAAGGGTCAGCTATTTGGGCCTAATCTGAAACATTCAGACTCAATCTATTCCTTGTCACAAGTTAAACAGCTGAGCTCATGAGCTGATGATAGGGAGAATAGTGTTCTAGCAGCAGACACTCTTGCTGGCTGAACACTGTTGCTGCTTCCCCCTAGAGGGAGTAGTATCCCCTATTTCTGGAAGTTATCGTGTGGGCTGAAATAAGTTGAAAGTGGCCTATCTTATTTAATAAAGGTCCTTTTTCCATTCAGAGTTGGAAACTCTCAAGGTGTGATATTTAGAAGGCATCAGTATATCTGGGGGAGGCAGTGGGAATGCATGAGTGGAACTGACTGGGTTACTTCAGACGTGCTTCCCTTGCCATAGATTAACTTAGATATATTATCTGGTAAGAGTTCCAGAGGAGCTGCTACTAGGGACTCTTCTTTCCCCAGTTTACAGAATTCATAACTAGGGATTTTAGTGCTAATAGTCCTATTAGTGGTAAGAGAAGACTGTCTAACATATCAGATCAAAATAGGTGCATATAGAGCAAAATGAACTTGGTTTCAGCAACGGAGGGGTAGTGAAGTTAGTCTGTAACTTTAAGGCACCACAAGGCTACTTGTGTTTTAAACTATACACACATACAGTGCTTTTTTTGTGATGGTACTGCCCGGTACTCAGTACCAGCACCTCCAGACACCATACCAGCACCTCCAGTCAGAGCTCAACTTTTTCCCTTGGAGTACCAGCACCTTTTTTACCAAAAAAAGCACTGTACACACATATATACGCATGCACGTGCACACACGCACGATCATTAGCTTTAGTGAGTAAAACACACTTCATCAGATGAGTCAGAGTGAAAGTAACAGAATCCAAGGTATGTAACAGCAAAAGCAGTTACCTGTCAGTTGGCTTTAGCCAATCCCCTAAGTAGACCCCACACCAACAGTTTCCTGTTGAAGTCCCAGGAGCTTGCATTGCTATTGGAGCAAACAAACTCGTGCTATTTCTAGAGTAAAGTGATAATATTTTAAAGCATTATACCTGCAGTATTGGCTCTGTAGTCTGTTCCTAAATTGGTTGACCATATCATGTGTGACCAATAAGTGAACAGAACTTTAATATTGGCTATATTAGATCTTTTCAATTCAATGTTATAGCCTGTTGAATTATTAGTCAAACCATGCTTCATGATGGCTGGTTTCCAGTGTAAAACATACTATAGACATGTTGAGTAACTTTCTTATTGAAGGTATGGCTAGATAGTAGCACTCTGCCAAACAGTTCATGCAGACTTGACATTGAAGCTCAAATTGGCAGCTTGTGTTGCAGGATATAATGTTCCCAATGGATGGAAAGGAAGTGCTATTAAGCATTATACTTTACTTTCAATAGTGGATATCTCTGTATCCAGCTAAGCAAAAATTGATGCTTCTCTTGAATTTTAGATCATATAGACAACTTGGCTTCAAAATCAACTTTGTTCCATAAAATACAACTTGAAAGGGCACTTCTAATACGTGAAGCATTTGGTGTGAGATTAAGTGGCACAGGTCTCTTAGGCAAGGCCTTCATACACCTTTCCTGTTCAATTTATAATATAGGTGGATAAACTTGATGCTTCTGAAAGCCTAAGGAAAGAAGAGGAACAAGTAGCTGAACCCACTCCAATAGTATTTGGTAGGTGAAAGACTTGGTGTCTCTTATTGTGGCTTTTGTTGCTAGCAAGATATTCTTGAGTTAGGCCTCACCATGGTGGACTTTAAAAAGGCCACAAGGTGACCATCTATAGTACTGGTATCTTTTTACCTTTAGTCAGTTTGAAGCAGTTTTGTTCTCTTTCCCAGCTAGTGAACACAGTTGAAGCACTAATGCTGGATAATTCTAGCCAGTTATACTTAATACGCTAGAAAACTTTGTGCAACACTAAATTTTAAACATTTAAGTAGCAATGAGTCAAGATGAAGCAGTCCAACTTGCTTATTCCTCCCTTTACTATCCCAATCCCCTAGCTAAAGCATAAATCCAAAGCCTTTCAGTGGTGGAGAAAGGAGCTATTGTGTGAGTACAAATACACATCATCTGGGCTTCCAGAGAGTCTTTTGGATTTTCAGATGAAACATTCCTCAGTCTGATACCTTAGCTTCCAAAGAGATTGGAGGTCTGTTCTCCATTTGAAAAACATACTGTTTTTTTGGGGTGGGTGGAGTGGGGAGGGGTTTGGAGTGGGGTTAAATGGCCTGTTCCAGAGGTCTTGTGTTGAACAGGTAATGGAAGGTCTCTCTGTGGCCTCTGCCAAAGGCTGATTTATAGATTATTTTGTCACAAAGCAAATTCTGCTCATTAGCACCTCCTTTTTGAAGCAGTTCTGAGGCAGAGAAATGTATAACACTAGTCTGATTTCTAATGGAAAGTTTTTATACCTGAGTTGAATGTCTGCATGAGGCATGTGCAATACTGGCATTTATTAGATGCATTTGCAGTCTGTAGATTTGTTACATGTACACAAGCTGCTGAAAATTCAATAGCCTTAATTGCTTTGTCAACTTTGACCATGCATGAATCCTAACCATATCATAGTTTAGCATAAATTGATTGCTTGAAACAACAATCCATATTGGGAAGTTATGTAGCTGTCCCAAGCTGCAGGGATACTTTTGTCACGTGCACTTACCTCACTTTGTTACTAACAGGTGGGCAGAGAATAGCTTTTTTTTTTTTTTTTTTTTTATTATTACATTGGCAATTTCAAAAGCCCAAAATTCTTTCGGTCTAACAATACTTTGACCCAGAACAAGATGCTATACTTTGAGCATTTTGAAACATTAATTTTATTTTCAAGGAAATTGGGAAGTTTTTAGTTCCTTCTGAAGTGTTGTCCCCCACAAGTGTTTTATAGGGGAAGGATGTTTTTCTAAGTTAACAGATGGACACAGATTGACAATGCTTTGTCTTTTGGGTCTGAAGTTTTAATCGGTTTCACCCACCTTTATTGCTCTTAAATCTGGCAAGCTAGAAGGTGGTCTGTCTGTCCATATCTAAGTGGAGAAGGTGGAGTGAAGGATATAGATTAGGTTGTGTCTCTGGTATGTTAATAAACATGCTTCTTAACCAGCTTTATAGCCCTTCTGAATGCTGGCAGTTTAACATCTTTTTTTCAGGCATTTGCAGAGCTTTGTTTAAACAAACTCCTTCTTCCCTTTCCAGGCCAGCAGCTAATGTTAACAGCAGGTCCCAGCGCAGTACCTCCCCAGGCCAACTTCCCATATGGATACACAGCTCCAGGATTCACCCAGCCGCCTGTTTATGGTTTCAATATGTAACTAGCTCTTTGACAGACCTACACTGTCTCTTTCTCTCTCCCTTGCCGTCCTGCAAACTACTTGGAGAAGTTTACAATGGTCCTAAAGGCACAGATGAACCCTCGGTTGGTTGAATGCTTGCTAGCCCACTCGGTGAGATTTCCAGGGGATACCTGTTACCGTTTATTTATTGCTATTGTCCGGTTACATTTCAACCTCCAAAGGCAGCTTTTGTTAATTGTTGCAAGACACTTGACTGAAGTTGAGCACTATTTATCTAAAACTTAGAATATAGCAATAACTGCTTGAGGCCAGGGGGAATAGGCAACATTCCTTTCTGCCAACCCATTGCCCGCAGTGACTTTGCAGGGGAATCACCTGGAACCAAGTCGTTAAAGCTTTAAAGTACTGTAGTTGAAGCTACAAAGTAGATAGCATGGATGTTCAGAATTG
This sequence comes from Rafetus swinhoei, assembly GCA_019425775.1. NCBI lineage: Eukaryota > Metazoa > Chordata > Testudines > Trionychidae > Rafetus > Rafetus swinhoei. The sequence goes on along the minus strand of CM033425.1, from coordinate 12,965,278 downwards.
ATTTCAGCATCATCTTACTGGTGGACTGTTTGCTTAAATCTGACTACCCCATTTTGTTTGCATCTTTGCAAAAAGGAGAATGGGCTTTAAAATATTAATGTACTCTCCAAATTGTATCAAGGAACATGGGGAGGCTTTTTGCAGAAAGTTACTAGGGGTGCAGATTGAGCCTATTCTATACCTTCTGGGATAGGTTTTAGACTTGATTACTAAAAGGAAATATATCTGATCAGACTAGAAAGCAAACACTTCCCAGATGCTTTTTTATTTAACGAGAGGGGAGAGCATGCTACTCATTGATATTAAATGGTACAAAAGGAGAACTGAGCTATATGTATGGCAAGTTGAAGGTGTAGCAGGAATGTGTGCATGGGCTGCCAAAGTACTATGAGCATATGCTAAGGTAACAATGATTCAAAGAGCTCAATATCAGCATGAGGTAATGGAGGGGGATATAATCCTAATTTTGAGCCTTTATTAATTGATGCTGGAGTCAAGGTTTCCTGCTCCACCATGTTGGGCTGACTCAAATACCTGACCCTGGTTGGCAGCTAGAGGCAGCATTATCTGATCTGACAGTTTGGAGACTCTTGGTCTTGCTATGCTGCAGTAGTATAAATGGCACATCCACCATGCAACCTTTTTCTTTTGAGAATGCCAACAGGGCTGTATTTGTGCCACTCTTCAAATACATATATCAATGTTTTATGTACTAATGGATAAAAATGTATAATTTATGTTTATGAACTGTGCTAATCATGAATATTATAAAAGTCCAACTATAAATGTAAAACTGCTTACACTGATTGTAGTCTTGAGATTTTTTTTGATAGGGGAGGTTGGATCTACCAACCATGATGGCATCAATATGACATCTGTCAAAGCTAGATGAGGTATTTGATCATTGCCCACCTTTCTGCAGTGCCTCCACCATGGTACACGTCTCCAGAACGATGTGGTCCTACCAGAGTAGGAAGGTACTATGTGTTCTGAAGGGTGAATAAGGAAAATACAGTTATGGGACAATTCTTCCTCTACTTGCTGTGTCTTGAGTCCCATGTGCAAATAACTTGGGTTATGAACAGTGACAAACTACTTACTCCTTTGTCTGCAATAGACCTTTTAAATGCATTTGTTTCCTGTGTTCATCTTGAAGTGCTACTAAGCATTACACTTCAAATAGTGGCTCTCTTTGTATCCAGCTAAGCAAATATTGATGATGATGATTATGATTATTACACTTATTCACAGGCTTCATGAAGTGCCCAGCCTAGATTTGCATTCTTGACCATACTTTAACTGTACCATAACCGGCAGCCTAGCTATGGTCTGTAGTCTTTCATGGGGCCCGTCCCAAAAGTGAAGCGATGTAGATGGAGAGGTAAGTAAGAAATTCTAAGGCCTTGCCTATACTAAAAGGAAGACTGCTGCTTCTGGAGTTCAGCTTGGCAAGTCTAGTTAGGACTTACTAAATCGAACTCAGAGGGTACCCTTGCCACTGTTAGTACTCCTGCTTTTGCAAGGAGGAAGGGAAGCTGATGGGAACCTTCCACAGGGGGGGGATGCTGCCAAGTTCAGCTTAAGGTATGACTGTTCCAGCTACGTGTTCTCCGTAGCTGGAGTTGCACACCTTAAGCAGAGCTGCTGCCTCTAGTGTAGACAGGGCCTCCTCTCCATGGAAGCTTTCCAAAGAACTAGCAGAATATTCTCTACAACTAGAAAGTAGCTAGCTGATACGCAATGGTTTACTCTTTAAATCCAGCCACTCCTATTTTACAGTGGGAGTGCAGTTAAACAGCCTTGCATGCTAAAAGGCTTTTTCACTACTTGCACCTCAAATTCCTCTGCAATAAAAATGCAAGTCTCACTTCCCTGCCACTTAGTCTGCACTAGCAACAGAACAGACTATAACTAAAGAGTTCAGTAAGTGTCAAATGCCTGTTCCAATGTAATAAATTTACTTGCATAAGACCTACAGTGGCTGCATTACAGAAAAGTGAATTGACTTTAAGCCTACTCGTTTTAGGGTGGGAAAGTGGAAACTGACTGTTCACATTTCCACTTTCTATGCTAAGACTTTAGTGGGGGGAAAAACACTACAAAGGAGAAAAGTCATGGTATTAAAAGGCACCCCTATAGGCAGCATTCTACAACCAGGAACATCCATATTCCTGGTAAAGCTACCACCCCTTACTAGGGTTGGTCTCTCTAATCCGCAGAAGAGTTCTCACCTGGCAATCACAGCACTCCCAAACACATGCTTAACGTGGACAGTGTTGACCTACCTTACACGGGGAAGGGCAAAATACAGCCCACCAAGCCTTTTAATTCAGCCTGCCCTGCTGCACAGAGCTGCTGGCTGCTCCCCTTATAGCTTTCTGCACTACAGGTGCCATGGAGGCTGAGCACTACCTCCTTTCCCCAGCAAAATATCTTGTCTTGTATTTACCAGCAACCAGCCAGTGGGAGCTGATTATCTTACTGGGGAAAAGGGTAGTGCATGAAGTCTTTCCTCAGCAGTGCCGAGAACAACATGGAACATCAGCTGCTGTGGGTGTTCTGGAGTTGCTGACAGGCAGGGAGGCCTGCCTGAGTGCAGCTAGCCAGCAGCTGATTAGGTAATGGCCTCCTGGCCAGAGCCTGCCTGTGACACCCCAACTCCCTCCCAGCCACTGCACCCTTTTATACCCCTCCCCATGGGCTAGAATCCTCTCCTGCACCCATACCTCCTCAAGCACCCTAATCCCCTGTCCCAGATCACTACCCAATCCTCTATACCAGGGGTCAGCACATTCTAGCTCCCCAACCAAAGATGGCTTTTTTGCAGCTCTCGCTCCCCTGCAGAAGGGAGCCCATGCTGGCACTCCAGCCTTGTTAGCCCCCTGCACAGTTGGCGCATCAGTTTCTGGGGTGTGGGAAGGGGAGTCCTGTGCCTCCCCCATTGGATCCAGTTTGCAGAGAAGAAGCATTGCCAAAAGTATCTCAGTACACTACTGCTGCTTCCTTTCCCCCGCTTGGGGGAACAGCAGCACAGGAACATGCTTCCTGAAGCCTTTCCTCACTGCTTCTGTTCGTTGGAATCCAACCAATGGGAGCCAGTGGGAGGCCTTGCCTGGGCTATGGTGCTGGCAGCAGCACGAAAGCAAGTGCCCCCCACCTCTGCAAACAGACACCCCAACCCTGGAACCCCTGAAGAGTTAATGTGGCCTGAGGCATTGAACCTCCATCCTCCCTGACCTACCCTCTTCCAAACCATGGGCCTGGAGCACTAGGAGTGAGGTGTTTCTGTTGGGGGACCACATCTGTGATGGTTGGGAGTTTTGGAGGAGGTGGGTTTTTTTGGGCTTCTCATGCAGTTTTTGGCACTGGTGTGTTTTTGTTTTTTTTTTTTCTGTGGGTCAATGACCTTGACCCAAAAGATTCCCCACCCCTGCCAGAAATGAAGACAATGTTGAAATCTTTTGTAGGACATAAATTTAATATACAATGTAAAATGAAGCCTGGCCACCAAGACCCCAATCTGGCCACAACATCCTGTTCCCTAGCCCCAATCATGGGGTAGGCCCCATGGTCTGTCTGCAGGCAGTGTTGTGGGTAGCCCTTTTTCTGCTGTGGCACAGGTAGGAGGGGAGACTGTGAGATCAGGCTATGGCAATCCTGGCCTTACCTCTCGTCCAGCCACCGCTGCCCAGGTACAGTAGCCTGGCCCTAGCCAGGTAAGGTCATCTAGCCCCAGCCCCCCACACACTCTATTTCCCACCCCTAGCATCCCCACCTGCAGCAGTAGTCCCATTAAATAGTCTGTGTACAATGTTTCATTTATGCTATTAATCATGTCAATTATCAATATTGCATTGTATATTTTCAGTCATGCAACTGGGTATTCTTACATTGGCTCTGTTGACCACGTTGTTCTGAATTTTGATGTCTCGTTGGTTTGAAAAGGTTAATGACCCATGCTCTACACTTCCCCCCCCCTCCCCTCCCCCCCGCCAGACCCTGAACCTGCTCCTACACACCTCCCCCTTGGCCAGAATTCTCTCCTATACCACACCCTACACTCATTCCCTATCCTACCCCCTACCTTACCCTTCATTCACATCTGACCTCACACCCTCTCCTGTGCTCCAGTCCCCTACATTGAACTCCCTTCTGTACCCTACCTCTGTCCTAGACTCCACCCTCCCCTCTGCCATAGAAAAGTGAAGCCTTTGACCACTTTCCAAAAAAGTGGCCCCCAAGCAAAAACTATTGCCCCATCCCTGCACTAAACCAGACTTCTCCAATACAAGTTAGGTGACTGGGGCAGAAAAAAGGTGCTTCTACTTTGGTGTAATGTTGCACCAAACATACTCTTTGAACATTACACCGAAGGGGAGTGTGAAGTCTTCTGCTTTAATACAATCTTAATTCTTGCTGCCCAAGGCTCTTCATGTAACTGAAGCAGCAATATCATCGGTTACTGCAATAGGGGAATATCTAGTTACATTAGGGTAACAAATAATTTAGAGAGGGCTGTTTCAGGAGCGATATCAGACAATGGTACATAATATAAGGCTTTTATGTCATCTTGTTCTCTCACCATCTGAGCATATGCTTCCTTCATTGCAATTAGCCTTGGCTACATTTGAGTCCACAGAAGATCTTTGTTTCCCTCTTCACTTTTACATGCTGTGGGAGAATACGAAGTCCTCGGTGCTCCCACCCATCAGGGAAAGCTTAAGCAAAGGTGAGCTTGGCTGTTAAATGACTCAGCTGCCCAAGTGGAAATAGATGGCTTGAGCCTCAAGCCTGTATGTACCTATACTGTTGCACCTGCACTTGTTGGCTGTGTCTACACTGGCGTGATGTTGCGCAAAAACTTGCTGCCTGTCTATGCTGGCCGCGAGTTCTTGCGCATGTACACTGACGTTCTAATGTATGAAATCAGGGCTTCTTGTGCAAGAACTCTGACACTCCCGCTCAGGAATAAGCCCTTTTGCGCAACTGTTCTTGCGCAAGAGGCCAGTGTAGACAGGCAACATGAATTTCTTGCACGAGAAAGCCCTATGGTTAAAATGGCCATCAGAGCTTTCTTGCCCAAGAGAGCGTCTACACTGGCATGGATGCTCTTGTGCAAAAGCACATCTCTTGTGCAAATGCACATGCCAGTGTAGATGCTCTCTTGCGCAACTACTTTAACGCAAGAACTCTTCCGCAAAAGAGTTCTTGCGCAAGATCATGCCCGTGTAGATGTAGCCATACTGTTCTCTCTGCTCTTGATAGAAATCCTGGCCTGTGTGGGGGTTGACTAGCTAGGTATCTGCTTGTACAGATGCTATCATTGCTGTCACATGAAGGTTGGTTGACTTGTCCCAAGAAGATAACTAACTGATACTCTGCTTTGGTGCAAGAGGCATCATTCCACTTTCTCCCTATCTCAGCTTGACAAAGTTGCTCCTGGTGACTGACTTTTCTGTTACTCAGCCAGCTCTCTGCTCTGGCATCAAACCTGTAGGCTAAGTCAGAACAGTATGCTCCATTTTTAGGCTATATAGAAAAACTGATTAATTCATGAGCTGTGTTGCCTTTTTCAGAGTTGTAAAACTCTATTGAAGCACAGCTGACTTTATTGAAGCACAGCTGAATCTGTCACACAGAAGCTGCCCACACCACAATGCCTTAATGGGCTTTAGTCCCATTTCTAGTGGGGGGCATGTACATACTGAAGTGTTCCAGGCAAGATCTGTTGGACTAGTGGTGGTATTACAGCAGTGTTCCAAGTGCACGTGGTATAAAATGGCTATACCATGATATCAGAGTTCATTTCAATCTGTTTAATATATTCTCTGTATAACATGTCATCTTTACCCACTGTGGTTCTAACACAAGCGCTGGTATGTAACACAATATACATTATTTTCACAGGCAATTGAAAATAAACACTGCCAAAGGCAAGCTACCTGGCCTTTCCTAGTCAGTTGGTAAGGTATATCAAAAATAGCCTGACCTATATTTATTGTATCATCACTTTACTTCCAATCTAAACAGGCTTCTATGCTCACCCTAAAACACACCCCAACGGAATGCTTGTTTGAATCCCATTTGCTCCCCCACCGAGTGGTGTTGTAGGTACTTTGAACTTGCAATAAAATACATTATAATAAAGTGCTTTGAACTATAAATGGGAGGTGTGACTACTGGCTGTACTCTTTATAACACTGGAGTATATCACTAAATTGTGTAACAGTGAATGGCTATGTATGTGCTACAACACGCTCCAGAGGCATCAGTCTAGCATATTGGATAGTAATTCTATGTACTGATTCTGTCTGTTGTACCTTACCTTGCAGCTAACTTCTAGTCTTTTAGAAAAGGTTGAAGTACAATGGATCTGAGCTAGTAGTCAATTCTTATTAGTAGCTGTTAGTGCTCAGAATGCACTAGGTACTCATGAGGCAGAAACAGATCCTGGCTGAGTGAACATAGCTTCAAAAGATTTTAAATCTTGCTTGTAAGTGCAATGATGTACTGCCAAATGCAAGCATTCAAAATTAAGTCAGGCCCCAGAAAACTATGAAATTGGATTTTTAAAAATAAATGTACTGTGGGTTACCAGTGTCCTAATTTTTGAACTTGTAGGGATGGATGTTCCACATACTCCTCCCCATTTTCTTCCACCAAGAGGCTTAGAATTTTGTTAAATGAGGTTCTTGCCATTAATTTATCAGAGGCCTCCAGGCGTGGGGACTTCAAAGAAAAACACCAACTAGAACAAGACACTTCATAAAATTGGCAGAGTTGACAACACAAAACTGTTCTCCAAATGCCCCGAGAGAAATTGGGCTGATTAGTAAAAAAGTTGTTCATAGCAAGATGACCCAACTTGGCTGCTGAAGTCCTTATGAGGAAAAGGTACAGTTCTGCCTATTTGTTTTTTCCTTTGATATTTTCATACCCTCTGCTCCTTGTTTCCTGCCCCTTCCTTTTTTTCCTCTCTTCTCTCTCTTCCCCCCCCCCCCCCCCCCCTATTTATTTTGGGTCTACACATCCTAAACTCAAAACTTCGGTCATCTGAAGAAGTGGGCTGTGCCTACGAAAGCTCAAGATACCCTCTTTATGTTTTGTAAGTCTATAAAGTGCTACCAGACCATTTGTTGTTTTTTAAGTTTATAACTGGTTTGTAAGCCCTGGCTGTCCCTCTCTGCTTCATTATGTGTTCTGAATGTGAAAGCAAAATTGATGTTTGTGGGAAATGACTTATTTATTTGAGAGGAGCAGTACTATAGCTCTTCTTTCTGAATACAACTAGCTCTGACGGCTGATGGGAAGTTGCATGTACAACATGAGTAGCAAGGTATGTGAGTCTGACCTGATGAACTTCACAATACATCACATCAGCCATTTGTGTAGTACCCACCTAGTTACCAGTATTACAAGCTGCTATATGACATTCAACAGATTCAGTTGTACAATAAAACTCAAGGCCATAATATAGGAACATAGGACTCCTTGGTGTACATGATGCTTTGATGGTATTCCCCATAATCTTGCCTAACACAGCTCATCACAGAAGAGCTAGTTGCTGACTTTATGTTGGGGTCTTCACTGAATACTTCCCCAAAGTACCTTCCAGAGATGGTGTGAGTGACATTTTTTGGGATCCCAGGGGAAAGATGCCATGCATGTATAATGAATGAAGGGGACTCTGACAGCTTAAACTCCACCCCACCCCCCCCCCCCAAAAAAAAAGTCCTGAACTTTTTACGTCTTAGCTGTTCTATATTAAATTCAGTGTGGGTGAAGAAAGAGACCATTTAGTTTTACTGCCGTTCCTAGTAAATTTCACTCTTGACTATGAAATGCTAAGGGAGATTAGAGAGGCTATCAAAATAAAAAACTTAATAATGGTGGGCGACTTCAACTATCTTCATATTGACTGGGTACATGTCACCTCAGGAGGGGATGCAGAAATTAAATTTCTTAATACCTTAAATGACTGCTTCTTGGAGCAGCTGGTTCTGGAACCCACAAGGGGAAAGGCTATTCTTGATTTAGTCCTAAGTGGAGCGCAGGATATGGCTCAAGAGGTAAATATAATGGGATGGATTGGAAATAGTGACCATAATGTAATAAAATTTATCCCTGTGGTGGGAAAAACACCTCAGCCACTCAACAATTTCAGAAAGGCGAACTACACAAAAAAGAAGAAGATAGTTAAACAGAAATTAAAAGGTACAGCAACAAAAGTAAAATCTCTGCAAGGTGCATGGAAACTTCAAAGACACCATAATAGAGGTCCAACTTAAATACATACCCCAAATTAAAAAACACAGTAAGAGAACCAAAGAAGTGCCACAGTGGCTTAACAGCCAAGTAAAAGAAGCAGTGACAGATAAAAAGATATCTTTTAAAAAGTGGAAGTCAAATCCTAGTGAGGAAAATAGAAAGGAGCATAAACTTTGTCAAATTAAGTGTAAAAATATAATTAAAAAAGGAGTTTGAAGAACAGCTAGCCAAAAAGTAATAGCAAAGCTTAAGTACATAAGAAGCAGGAAGCTGGCTAAACATCCAGTGGGGCCCTTGACTGATCGAGATGCTAAAGGAGCACTCAAAGATGATAAAGTCATTGCGGAGAAGCTAAATGAATTCTTTGCTTCCGTCTTCATGGCTGAGGATATTGGGGAGATTCCCAAACTTGAGCCATTCTTTTTAGGTGAAAAATCTGAGGAATTGTCCCAGGTTGAGGTGTCATTAGAGGAGGTTTTGGAACAAATTGATAAACTTAAGTCACCGGGACAAAATGGCATTCACCCATGAATTCTGAAAGAACTCAAGTGGGAAATTGCGGAACTATTAACTATGGTTTATAACCTATCCTTTAAATCAGCTTCTGTACCTAATGACTGGAAGATAGCTAATGTGATGCCAATATTTAAAAAGGGCTCTAGAGGTGATCCTGGCAATTACAGACTGGTAAGTCTAATGTCAGTACCAGGCAAATTAGTTGAAACTATAGTAAAGAATAAAATTGTCAGATACGTAGATGAATATAATCTGTTGGGGGGAAGTCAATATGGTTTCTGCAAAGGGAAAACATCCACTGAGTGTGCAGCGGCAGTCAAAAAACCAAATAGAATGTTAGGAATCATTTAAAAAGGGATAGAGAATAAGACAGAAAATACCTTAATGCCTCTGTACAAAACCATGGTACGCCCACATCTTGAATACTGTGTACAGATGTGGTCGCCTTATCTCAAAAAGATATATTGGCATTGGAAAAGGTTCAGAAAAGGGCAACAAAAACTATTAGGGATTTGGAATGGGTCCCATATGAAGAAAGATTAAAAAGACTTGGACTTTTCAGCTTACAAAAGAGGAGACTAAGGGGGAGATATGATAGAGGTCTATAAAATCATGATTGGTGTGGAAAAAGTGAATAAGGAAAAGTTATTTTCTTAGGCTATGTCTTCACTGCAAGAAGTCTGTAGCGCTAGTTTTTTGGCGCTAAGGCTTCTTACGCAAGACCACGTCCACACATCAAAGCACCTCGTTTTTGCGAGGCTCTTTTGTGCAAGAGCGCGTCCACACTGCTGGACGCTCTTGTGCAAGAAAGCTCTGATGGCCATTCACAGAATGGCCATCAGAGCACCTGTGCTTTTTTCCATAGGGGTTTCTTATACATCCACACTTGCCTTCTTCTGCAATAGCTGTAATGCTAAAAGCAGTTATGCCTCAGAAAAGGAGGTTTACCTAGAGCGGAAAAAGCCCTCTGTTCTGCCGTTTAACTGCCCATTTAATAGCGCTAGAGCTCATTTGAGGTGTGGACGCTCCCCAGGTTTTTGCGCAAAAACCTTGTAGTGAAGATGTAGCTCTATTCCCAGAATATAAGAACTAGGGGTCACCAAATGAAATTAATAGGCAGCAGGTTTAAAACAAACAAAAGGAAGTTTTTCTTCACTCAGCACACAGTCAACCTGTGGAACTCCTTGCCAGAGGATGTGGTGAAGGCTAGGACTTTAACAGGATTCGAAAAAGAGCTAGATAGATTCATGGAGGTTAGGTCCATCAATGACTACTAGCCAGGATGGGTAGGAATGGTGTCCCTGGCCTCTGTTTCTCCGGAGATAAAATGAAATAAATGAAGGGAGATGCCTATCTCCTAGAACTGGAAGGGACCTGGGAAAGGTCATCAAGTCCAGTCCCCTGCCTTCACAGGAGGACTAAGTACCATCCCTGACAGGTTTTGCCCCAGATCCCTAAATGGCCTCCTCAAGGATTGAACTCACAACCGGGGGTTTAGCAGGCCAATGCTAAAACTACTGAGCTATCCCTCCCCTGATGGGTGATGGCAGAGGGATCACATGAGGATTACTGTTGTGTTCCCTCCCTCTGGGGCATCTGGTATTGGCCACTGTCGGCAGACAGGATACTGGGCTGGATGGACCATTTGTCTGACCCAGAATGGCCATTCTTATGTTCTTATATTCTATCGTTCTTGCACTAGCCCAATCCAGAAGTGTTTTGGGCTGCAAACTTCTGCATAGGGAATATTAAAATCCAAACAAAAGTTTTAATTGAAATTTTTACAAGCAGCCTAAACATGGAAGTGTTTCCTTTGACCTTAGGTTTGTCAAACCTTGCTTTCTTAATAAACTTGGTTTTGGAGCCTAAACTGGACATTTTGATAAGGGTGTTGGTAAGGAAGATGGGAAGGGCTAAATATTAGCAAAGAAAGTCAGAAGTAGGAGCACTACATCTTTTCCCCAGATACGAAATGTAGACCAGTACAGCAGTGAAATCTGATTGAACTCTTACACATGTGATTATGTAGTTATCTCTATACTATGAGTTAGAGCAGGGCTACTCAACATGCTCGGCATGGTTTGGGTTTATGGTGCGATTTGGGTTGATATGTGTTTTAGTAGTTAAATTCCTAGACTGTTGTGAAGCCAAAATAAAAAAGTAGTCAATATAATGGTCTTCTGTTGAGATGCGTTTTAGTAGTTAAATTCCTGAACTGCCATTGCTCATTAAAAGTGCTGTCATATGGGTGGAAATTGGGTAAATATTGCATTTTATTAATATCAGCAGAACTGACTTAAATGGGGCCTGTGTATTATGTAGTCTTGTCTTAATCTTTGTGTTCATGCTGTCAGTGTGGAAGAAGCTATTTGCATATATATTTGCATGTATATGCAACCACACTTAAGTTGTGGCCCTGGGCATGTGCTGTGAGTATCATTGTGGCCCCTGGGGCTTCCAAAGTTGAGTAGCCCTGAATGTAGTAGTGTGTATGTATACTTTGCTCTAGCTCTCATTGAGATACTGCAAGTGTGTGTATATAAGCTGGGGATCACATACTGAGGATCCTAGTGTAGACATAGCCTTGGAAACTTGTTCTTTAAACTGAATCTATATCAACCAAGCTCAGATAAATCAATGATTCATCCTCTATTTATCTTCTACCAGTCCTGAGCAAAAGCTAATCTCTCTTTGTGCACAATTAGGAGCTAGAAAAACTGTACCAAAACCTCAGTAAGATTACATCTGGAATTAGATGTTCTAATCCCTTGAAAGCACTGAACACTTTGTCTTTGAGAACAAAGACCTTTGCAATATTAGGCCTTTGCAAAGAATAGAGCAGAAAGAAGCTTTTTCAACTTAAATTGGCAATTTAAAGGTACAATGTTGGGAAACACACACATAGTAGTACCCGGGGCAGTCCGTGAGCCTAGGCGAACTAGGCAGTTGCCTAGAGCGCTGCTGGCCCGGGCGCCCGATGATGATGTCACAGGGTGCCGGGGCGCCCCGTGATGACGTCACGGCCATTGACGGGGGGGCGGTGGGCGCCAATTGCGCCGCCCGCCTGTGGCGCCAGCTACCGCAGCCGGCCTCGGGCTACTCCTGGTAGTACCAATAGTAATAGAGAGGTAGCCGTGTTAGTCTGATCTTGCTAAAACAAAAGGAAAAACTATGTAGCACTTTAAAGACTAACAAGATGGTTTAATAGGTGATGAGCTTTCGTGGGCCAGACACACTTCCTCAGACCATATTCTGGAAGAGAATTAGCATATATTCCTTTGGTATATATGGTCATGCCAGTTCTCTTCCAGAATATGGTCTGAGGAAGTGGGTCTGGCCCACGAAAGCTCATCACCTATTAAACCATCTTGTTAGTCTTTAAAGTGCTACATAGTTTTTCCTTTTATAGTAGTACCAAGATGCACTGGATTCATTTAGAGTTGTTGGTACTTGAAATTCCTGAAAATGAGGTTTGCACACATTCACAGCTTACTCTGCTAGGATTCTTAAACCTGTCTTATTCGCTATCCCTTTTTAAATGACTTCTCTGTTTGCTTTTGACTGCTGCTGCACATTGAGAGGATGCTTTCCACAATGTGGAATCCACAGTGACTCCAAGATCTCTCTGTTGGATCATAATAGCTAATTTGGTCCCCATCATTTTTTATGTATATTTGGGATTGTTTTCCAATACGCATTACTTTGCATTTGTCAACACTGAAATCCATTTGCCATTTTGTTGCCCAGTCTCCTAGTTTTGTGAGATCCTTTTGAAGCCCCTCAGAGTCTGCTTTGGTCTTAACTATCTTGAGCAATTTAGTATCATCTGCAAATTTTACCACTTGTTTGACCCTTTCTCCAGATCATTTATGAATATGTTGACTAGGACTGGTCCCAGTGTAGACCCCTGAGGGACACCACTAGTTACCTCTCTCCATGCTGAGAACTGACCATTTATTCCTACCCTTTGTTTCTTTTCTTTTAACCAATTATCAATCCATGAGGGATCTTTCATCTTATTTCAGAGATTAAATAAAGATTTAATCTCTTATTCTCAGTATTTATAAGCCTTAGTGGAAAAGGACAACTAGAAAGCACTAGCAGAGGCCCTTGTAGCCCAGTGGCAAGGTTATGAAGCATTTATGATGGTTGATTGCAAAGATACTCAAGATGCTGGAATAGGTAACTATGAGGGAGGGTTGCCCAGTTGAAAAGTTGAGGGTTTTAAAAATCTTTTTTGGAATGCTGTTGTTTAGCAAGATATTGCCTCCCCCTCCCCCCCGTCTGAGAAGGTACAAATCAACACACGTAGGGTAAGTGTAGTCATGGGCTGTCAAATTTAACTGTATTTTTAATGAACAACATAGATCATACACATACCATACTCTGGTGGAGTGGTAACAACCTGTAATGTCCTATCTGGCACATGTTATAAATCTCTTCTGGATGGAGGGTCAGGCCTGCTTAAGTGTTAGGATGGTAAGAGCTTTATTTTAGCTTGAATGTTAGGGGGACCGTGCCTCTAGATCAGCAAGGTATAAGCCTTAGGGTGGCACTGTGGCACTAGCTCAAAATAAGCTACACAGTTTGAGCTATGCAAATTGCGTACCTTATTTCAAGCTTATTTCGAGAGTCTATTTTGAAATGGATAGACTGCTACTCCCACAAGTCCCTTCATCCTCCTGGAATGAAGTTTACTGGGGTGTCAGAATAGACCATCTCATGATCACAGCTTCCCAGGTTGCCACCCACATCTACTTCCCCTACTAATTCCTACCTGTTAGTGAGCAGCAGGTCAAGCTGTGCATGGCCCTGGTTGGTTCCTTCAGCACTTGTACCAGGAAGTTGTCCCCATCATTCTCCAAAAATATTTTGATTACCTTTTGAAATAATGGGTGCGCTGTCAAGATGTGGAAAACACTATCTGGGGATACCGGAAGTATCCTGAAATAGCGCCACGGTGTAGATGTACCCATAGAAGGCCACAACATACCAGGTAGTGTGAGAAGGAAAATCCCTTCAGATTCTGAATGATGCCCCACCATGAATTCTTGTTTGCAAAGGCTGCTCAAACTGAGACCTTATGAGTCACTGTAGAATAGTGTCCTCAGGATCCTACTGGGTCCAAGTCATACTTACAGCTGACAGCATGCTCTGACTCAGAATCCCTAACCAACAATCTCTTTGTCTTCACTCTGCATGGTCAGGCATAGCAAACTATAGATATGATGCAAGAAAACCTCTGGGAATACTGGTGAACCATCCCTGCTGGAGAAAGAGGAAATAGAGCTCACTGCCTCCTCATCACAGCATACATTGGTGCATTTCTGCAGCAGGTGGAAGGACTTGAAACGGTGAACAGTTCTAATATTTAGGTAGTGCACCAGCCTTTTCAAATTGCTGTATAATTAAAGCAGCTGCACTATTATGATTAGGCAACTGGCATGCTTTTGGTACAATGCTTCAATCACCAAAAGGTTTCTGGTCAAACCACACCACTAGACATATTATATTTCTAGCTGAAAACAATGTTCAATGCTTGTGGGAGATGTCAGCAGTACTGTTAATAACGTAAAATCCCTGCTCGCTCATTGCTTGGAGTCAATGCGTCCTGTGTTTGGGGACTGTCTTGTTTAGACATGTGAATACTTCAGAGATAGAATTGTCTTCATTGTATGTCCAACACAGAGCCAAGCATGTTGTCAGGTTATCAGAAAACATGATCCGTTTTATTTATAAAAATCGTTATAGGGTAAGAATAAGATTAGGAGGGGTGGAGGGAGGGCTTGGTGTCTGTAGCCTATGCTGGTTAACCAGCCCTTGCAGCTTTCAGTTCCCCCTCAGTACTTGAGATCCCTGTGGCCTCACTCTGACCTCCTGCTGCCATTTTCATCCTAGTAGCTTTATTAGTCCCTGGAAGTGAGAGGACAAAAGAAGGAAGCTGTTACAATGATTCTAGTACTCCACCGTATTTGTGTCAATCTGGTGTTCGTTTCTATGGCAGCAGAGGCAGGAACCCACCACCAGTAATGGAAATGGACTCACATTTTGCCAGATAGTTTGCATCCACAGAAATGGTTGGACTGACAAAAATAAGAGACAAAATGTAAAATTCTACCTCTTACAGTTAACCCTTCTTTTTATCTTTGATTTTGCTTGTGTACTGCCCCAGGAGAATACTCTCTTGTAGGCTTCAGCTGGCAACAGAAACTTACATGTGAAAGCCACCTATTGATTTTAAACATCTCATTCTACAGCCTCTGGTACAAAGGTCAGCTGTTCTCTACAGAGTGCTCAAATCCTCTGGGCTCTTCAGCTATGTCTACACTGCACGCTTATTTCGAAATAACAGTTGTGCGTGTCTACAACTAATAATTTTGAAATAATGGGCTTGTTACTCCAACTTCTGTAACCCTCATTTCATGAGGAGTAAGGAAAGTCTAAAGAAGAGTACACAGCACCTAAAGCCAAGTTAAGATACACAACTTCAGCTATGTTAATTGAATAGCTGAAGTCGATGTACCTTAACTCGACTTAAGCCCACAGCGTACACGTACCTTCTTAGTGGATGGTAATGGCTTCTTGGAGGGCAATGGAGTGTAACAACTTCTAATCTGTGCTTGTGCTTCATTACTTTGCTGACCAGAGAAAGGGTTAATCACATGATCACTACTTGGGCACCAGCTTATATCTCTGAGGGCAATGGGATTTAAGTATGTGCATAATGGTAAGAATGCACTGAAGTATTTTGCTGAATAAGGTTAAAAGATTATGCAAATTGCTTAACTGACTTAACACAGGGGCATGACAAGCAAGCAGAGAGCTGCGGAAATCCATCACAAGGTGCTAGCAGTTTAAATCTCTCTTGCTGTTTTCAGACCATTTACAATCTTTGTATTTCACCCTCCAAATGGTTCTGTTAGCAGGACTAGTAAACAGCTGTTCCAAATCTATGATTGAGTGGGAAGTGGGATACCAGGAAGAAACACAAGGAGGAAGGTGCAACAGAAAAGGACCCCTGATCCATACTGAGGAGATAGGGCAATCAGCGACTTATCTAAGGCTACATCTACACTGCACCTCTTTTGCGCAAAAGCCTATGCAAATGAAGCACAAATTAGCATATTGCCGCACTTCATTTGCATAATTAATTAGGGGCCATTTTTGTGCAAGAGGCTTTTGCGCAAAAAGGAGCTATGTAGATGGCTTCTTTTTGCGCAAAAACCTTCTTTTGCACAACAGGCATTCTTCCTCATTTTTTCAGGAAGGATGGCTCTTGAGCAAGAGGGGGGGGTTTGCGCAAAAAGGAACCGTCTACACAGCACCTTTTTGTGCAAAAGCCTCTTGCGCAAAAACAGCCCCTAATTAATTAGGGGCAATATGCTAATTCACGCTTCATTTGCATAGGCTTTTGCACAAGAGAGGTGCAGTGTAAACATAGCCTAAGTGTCTACACAAACGCAAGAAGCCTGGGAAACAAGCAAGAAGAATTGGAAGTCCTGGAACAGCCAAAGAACTATGATTTGATTGGAATAAGGGAGACTTGGTGGGAGCACTGTCATGGAAATGTATAAACTGTTCAGGAAGGACAAGCGGGGGAGAAAAGGTGGAGGAGTTGCTGTGTATGTAAGAGAGCAGTATTATTGCTCAGAGCTCCAGAATATATATAGAGAGAAGCCTGTTGAGAGTCTTTGGGTTAAGTATAGAGGCAGGAACAACAAGGGTGATGTCGTAGTTGTTGCCTGCTATAGACCACCAGATCAGGTGGATGAGGTAGACAAGGCTTTCTTCAGACAACTAACAGAAGCTTCCAGACCACAGGCCTTGGTTCTCATGGGGGACTTTAATCACCCCAACATCTGTTGAGAGACCAATACTGCAGTACACAGACAATCCAGAAAGTTTTTGGAGAATGTTGGGGATGACTTCCTGGTACAAGTGCTGAAGGAACCAACCAGGAACCAACTGCTGCTCATAAGTAGAGAGGAATTAGCAGGGGAAGTAGATGTGGGTGGCAACCTGGGAAGCAGTGATCATAAGATGGTCAAGTTCAGGATCCTGACCAAAGGCAGAAAGGAGAGCAGCAAAATACAGACCCTGGACTTCAGAAAAGCAGACTTTGACTCCCTCAGAGAATGGATGGGCAGGATCCCCTGGGATGCTAACATGAAAGGAAAGGAATCCAGGAGAGCGGGCTGTATTTTAAAGAAGCCTTATTGAAGGCACAAGAACAAACCATCCTGATATGCAGTAAGAAAAGCAAATATGGTAGGTGACCAGCTTGGCTTAACAGTGAAATCCTTGGTGGGCTTAAACACAAAAAGAAAGCTTATGAGAGGTGGAAGCTTGGACAGATGTCTAGGGAGGAGTATAAATATATTGCTCGAGCATGCAGAGATGTAATCAGGAAGATGAAAGCACAATTGTAATTGCAGCTAGCAAAGGATATGAAGGGTAACAAGAAAGATTTCTACAGACATGTCAGCAATAAGAGAGTGGTCAAGGTGTGGGATGTGGATGACGGTAACCCCCAGTGACAGATGATGTGGGAAAAGCTGAAATACTCAATGCTTTTTTTGCCTTTGTCTTCACAGACAGGGTCAGCTCCCAGACTACTGCACTAGGCAACACAGTGTGGGGAGGAGGTGGGCAGCCCTCAGTGGAGAAAAAACAGGTTAAAAACTATTTAGGAAAATTGGACATACACAAATCCATGGGGTCAGATTTAATGCATCCGAGGGTACTGAAGGCGTTGGTTGATGTGATTGAAGAGCCACTGGCCATTATCTTTAAAAACTTGCGGCGATCGGGAGAGGTCCTGGATGACTGAAAAAAGGCAAACATAGTGCCCATCTATAAAAAAGGGAAGAAGGACAATCCAGGGAACTACAGACCAGTCAGCTTCACTCAGTCCCCAGAAAAATCATGGAGAGGATCCTCAAGGAATCCATTTTGAAGCACTTGGAAGAGAGGAAAGTGATCAGGAACACTCAACATGGATTCACCAAGGGCAAGTCATGACCTACCTGATTGCCTTCTGTGACAAGGTAATGGGCTCTGTGGACATGGGGTAGGTGATGGACATGATATATCTTAACTTTAGCAAAGCTTTTGATACGGTCTCCCACAGTATTCTTGCAAGTTAAGGAAGTATGGATTGAATAAATGGACTGTAAGGTGGCTAGAATCTGGCTAGATTGTCAGGCTCAATAGATAGTGATCAACGGCTCAATGTCAGGTTGGCGGTCGGTTTTTAGCCGAGTGCCCCAAAGGTGAGTTCTAGGGCCAGTTTTGTTTGACATCTTTATTAATGACTGGATGAGGGGATGGATTGCACCCTCAGCAAGTTTGCAGATGACACTAAGCTGAGGGAAAGGTAGACATTCTGGACCCTAGCCCTGCCCTCTAGTGTAACCTAAACAAATTGGAGGTTTGGGCCAAAATAAATCTGAGGTTCAATAAGGACAAGTGCAGAGTCCTGTACTTGGGATGGAAGAATTCCAAGTACTGTTACTGGCTGGAGACTGACTGGCCAAGCAGCAGTTCGGCAGTAAAGGACCTGGGGATTACAGTGGATGAGAAGCTGGATATGAGTCAAGAAGGCTAATGGCATATTAGGGTGCATTAGGAAGAGCATTGCCTGCAGATCTAGAGGATTATTCCCCTTTATTCAGTACTGTGAGGCCACATCTGGAGTACTGTGTCAAATTCTGGGGCCCCCATTACAGAAAGGATGTGGACACATTGGAGAAAGTCCAGCAGAGGGCAACAAAATGATGAGAGGGCTGAAGCAAATGACTTAAGAGGAGAGGCTGAGGGATTTGGGTTTGTTTAGTCTGCAGAAGAGAAGGGGGGGGGGGGGGATTGATAGCAGCCTTTAACTACCTGAAGGGAGGTTCCAAAGAGAATAGGGAGAGGCTGTTCAGTGGTGACAGATGGCAGAACCATGAGCGTTTGGCAGCCTATGCAGGTGAAGCCTTTGCCTTCCCAAACCACCAGGCATGGCCCTGCCCACATTCCATCCCCAAAATGCCTGCTGTTGGCATACTGAGGGCAGAGTGTTCCTGCCCCCCAGCACCCACGCTCCCCAGTCCTCCAGGGGCTGGGCAGGTCCCAGTGCCCCATTTGCAAATGTTTGGAAACGTGAATTGTTCTTGTAAAACTTTTTTCTTAAAAAACAAGTAGGAGAGAAAACACTCTCCACACCTGTGACTGAGGGGAGTAAACAGTGTGCACACTGGGGCTGCAGGGCTTTGTGCCTGGCAGTGCGGTGGAGAGGGAAATAGTCCTCTAGCTTTCTTGTGAAAGGCAGAGGGCAAGAAAGGAAAAGCTGAACTTCCCACTCAAACCTTTTCTCTTGAGGCTTATTTATAAAACACAGTGAGCTCCCAGTTTGAGCAGGGGAAACAGCGGGGACAATACAGCCCATGGGGAAGGCGGCGAGTCTCTTCAGACTGTGCACCTCGGTGGCTGACAACAGCTGGGCGTCAGACCTCGGCACTACTGTAGCTCTGAGCTGCTTGGTTTGATCGTTCAGGGAAGAGCAGGCAGAGCCATGCAATCATTATTCAAGCAAAGCGCCCATTGAGGACAGTATTGAATGTAGGGATGTTAAATTTAGATTAATTAACTAATCGAATAGTCAATGGGATTTCCTTCGACTATTCGATTAGTCGATAAGGGCACCTCTGCCTTTCAAAAGCAGAAGCCCCACAGAGAGCATGACCTGTGCTCCCTGTGGTGCCTGAGCTTTTGTAATGTACAATGGGGCTCTTGTACATTTCAAAAGGAAGTCATGCAGGGAGCATGGGGCCATTGGGGACTCCACCACTGGCCCTATGGTGCCTTAGCCTTTGAAATGTACACTTCAAAAGCAGAATCGTAGCAGAACAGGTGCGAGCGGAGACTGCTTCAGCCCCTGCTCACGCCATTTCCCGCTGTGCCTCTACCTCCTTGCCCCCCACAGAGACAGTGCTGGGGGGAAACTGGCTTTTAAGCAGGCTCCCCGCAGCACCAGCTCCCCACACCTTGCTGCCTCTCTCGGATAGAGGCATCACTAGTCAACTATCTGAAAAGCTTATGCTTATCGGATCGTTGACTAGTCACTTACATCCCTAATTGAATGTACAGCCTGGTCTGTGATTTCCAACAGATGTGACAACCTGTAGCCATTTCCAGCAAGGGGAACTTATGGAGGTAAAATAGCATCAATTGCCACGAGTTGCCCTGTATTAAGCTCCAAATGACCAGAAATAAATCCTGTTCCTGTCAGAGTCACTTATTAAAAACTCCCACCGACTTCAATGGGAGCAGGATTCTGTATTAGCAGCAGCCTCTGATCTGTATAGTGCTAGTGCAAAGACTGTGTTGAGGGTTGCAGTAGGAAGTCAGAAGCTTTGGGGGATCTGAAAAAAATCACTTGATTTCACACTCAGACTGTTTCATGCCAAACCTGGAGCTTCTTTCTCTTACAGAAGGAGTAACTGGAAAGCATGACTGCGGTCTGTGCTCAGGCATGGCCCCACTGCAGACTCTGGCTCTCATTCAGGGAATGGCAGGTCATCCTGGTGAGGGTTAGCTCCTAAGATCCGGGTTTGGCTTTTACCAAGGATGTTTGTACCAACTTTTTTGTAGCAAGCAATTAACTATGGCTTTAGCATGTTTGTAACAGGGTTTTGTAAACAGCTGGGCTACTCCAGTGGTGCCTTTGTTTTTAATATTGGTTTGTCAGGCTGCAATCCCTGCCAAATTAAAACTAGACAGGACTACAGTCAAGACTGCATTAATTTTTTAAAAACCAGGGCCCCTTTTTGCACCAGCCATTAGTGGAAATCTAATAGATTGCACTTCAGGGAATCCGTGGGAGCTGTGCTTGCATAGGGACTGCAGAATCATACCCTCCCTTCTCTGGAGCATCCCTTGCCTTTCCCAGCCACAGCTGCATTGACTGCCCATGGGCAGAATAAGGCGCAATGTTCTCAAGTTGTAGTGAGGGAGGTACTATTTCCCTGGGAGGATGGTGAAGCACTGGAATGGGTTACCTAAGGAGGTGGTGGAATCTCATCCCTAGAGGTTTTTAAGTCCTGGCTTGACAAAGCCTGGCTGGGATGATTTAGTTGGGATTGGTCCTGCTTTGGGCAGGTGGTTGGACTCAATGACCTCCTGAGGTCTCTTCCAGCCCCAGGATTCTATCACTGTGCCTACATTCCTTCCTTGTTGTGGGTTCAGATTGGTGGGAGGAAAAGGACCCATGTGTCAGCTTTCTTTTAGCTCAGGGGTGGGGAACCTTTTCTTGGGTCGGGGCCGCTGACCCATAGAAAAATCAGTTGGGGACCACACAAGTGAGAAGCAAAAACAAACCAAAAACAAACCCTCACTAGCGTAGCCCCTGACTGAGAAAGAGAAAGTCATCCCCACATTCCCCTTACACACCAGAGCCTGGGGCGGGGGGGGGCGCCTCAGGCTAGTAGATTCTGTGTGCTCCATGTGCTTGGAGTGGCAGCAGGGGGGCTGGAACACCAGTGTGGGCTCCCCAATGCTGGGGGGAGCCCTGAGCCTCGGGGGCCAGATCCAGGCAAGCTGGGGGCTATATTTGGCCCCCAAGCCTGAGGGTCCCTCACCCCTGTTTTAGCAAATCCAAGCTGGAGAAAACCCAGAGGATGGTTTGACTGGTACTTGTAGCATCTTTCATTTCTCCTGTAAACTCACACAAAGCTGTATGTAGGAAGTCAGGGTGGAAACTGCTCAGCAGTGCACACTAGAAGAAGCAAAGGGACTGAATAATAGTTAAACTATTTCACCAAACCAATAGCATAGCATTGTGCCTTCCTCCCCTGGGTCAGTGGAATTTGTAGGAAAATGGAAAATTGGGGTTCTGGGTGTCTAGCTTCCTATATAGGGATGAAAGTTTTCACCCACGAATGGGCATGTGAGACTTGGTTTAGATATTTCCCCTGCTGCTTCTGTCTCCATCTGTCTGCCTTCGTCATTAAATGCTGTTTTACTGCCAGTCTCACTCAGAGAAGGGTGGATTATTATACTGCTGCTTACAGCTGTTCAGGTTTGGTCTGTGACTGACTTCTTTCTCATAAAGTTATAAGCTTTCCAGCTTTATCACTTCCCCTGAATCTTGGCCTTTGTACTGTTAGTCTGGCCCCATAGTACCTATGCATTTATGGTTGTAATGCCTCCTTTTATGGAAGTTGTTAAACTAAAATAGGTGACATATACATAATCTCATTTTACAAGAAGCTGCTGTGGACTAAATGTAGGGTTAGAAGAAGGGTTAGAGGGATGAGCCAAAAGGAGAGAAGAGCCCAAGATGGATACTGCTGCAAAAAACACAGCCATTTTAAAAGCTAAAGGTCATCCTTCAGCTTTATGCTGTGGCAGAATGAATGAAAGACTCAGGAAACCACTTCAGCCCACAGATCCAGATAGGTAGGTAATATCACCATTCAGCACCAGTTTGGAATGCTGCTTGCTACTTGTGCAATAAGTAGTGTACACTGAGAGATCCTGCAACATAGAGTGGATACTGACGAGAGGATGGGGCCTGACAGCAAATTCAGATGAAGTCAAAAGCAGCCTGCGTATGTGATTGGGTTGAAATTAAATCAACAATTCACAGCTACTACTGCCTAAGCTGGCACACTGAACAGTTATTGGAACTATCTGCACTGCACCTGGGCTTGGACAGAACCAAACTACTGCACCCAGCTACATGAAAGGGGTGATGAAGAGCCAGTTTTTCCTAGCTGTGACTCAGTCCTTCTCAGCACCAGTCCTGAAACTGAACAGCAGACACTCATTGATGATGGATTTGAGCTTTAATATATTTAACAGTAAAATATATGAGCATAGAGTACTGACCCTAGTGTTTACTTGGGGCTTGACTAAATAAGAAAATTGACTACTACATTCTTTGGGCTGAATAATTATACTGCTGTAGTGATACTGGTATACCCTTTTGGGGAAAGGGCACTGTTCCATTTTGGAAATAAAATAATCATGCTGGAACAGGACCTTTCATATCTAAGCCATCAGTTCAAGTTCAGCTAAAGTCAGCAGATGCCAAAAATGTACCCGCATCTGAGAGCCATGCAATGGCTCATGTGAAAATCTTAGAGGTCTCTTACTACATCAGTGAGTTCTTAAGCCCTGGCTGGCTAACACAATATTGTCTGTCTATCGGAAGAAAAGCCCTTCTACCACTATAGCACCAACAACTGACTTGAATCCAGCGTTTGGTAAAAGTCTCAGCCCCACAACTAGGGGTCTCAGAGTCCTTTTGTAGCCAGGCCCTAGCGATTCACTGCTATGTATAGGTATAGCCTGTTAAGACTGCCTTGTATTAGATTCACAGTGTATGACATTGACTTTTTCAGAGTTTGTTGGGGGTAGGGAAACTTCCTGTTTATAAATCATTTTACAGCTTGCCAAGGCCTTGCAAACAGATGTAATTATTTTTTTAAAAAATGGAGAGCTGTTTTCCTTCACTCAGTCACTGCCAGCAATAATACGCCAGCCTGCACACAACAGCCAGGCAGGCACATTCACTAAAAATTAAGTCTGGGTTCTTAAGCTTCTACATGGTTGTTTACAGGCTGCAGTCACAAAAAAATGCCAAAACCAAAACAACATCAAAAAAACTTGATGAATGCCTGGCTACGGGAAGGTGCCTCTTTTATATAATTTATGGACAAATATAACCTTCTCCCCGCAGTTTTCATCAGCACTCTAGTGCTGATGTTAAACCACAAGTGCCAAGTTAAGTGGCTTAATGACATCCCCAGGATGAAAATAAATTGCTCTTAGACATCCATAAATGAATATACTGGACAGAAAAAAAAGTTGAAGAGAGGAAGATGAGGTGCTCTCTTAAAGTCAGGGGTGGGGAAGCCTATAGCCCACAACCCAGGTCCAGCCCCTGACTTGTTTTGAGCCAGATTGTGGCGAAGCTCAGAGCTTCCCCACCCACAGCGGGGTGAGCCAGTGCTCAGGCTCCAGCCCAGTGACAAATCTCAAAGCCTTGGCATCTCCTGCCTCCCACAGGGCTGAAGGACAAGTGCTGGCTCATCCCACTGCTGAAGGAAGCCCCAAGTCTTCGTGTTGCCCAGTGGGGCTCACACTTGAGAGGAATCCCAGTCCCCTGAGTTGTATGAGTGGGAGCCAGGTCACTGAGGGATTTTTTCCCTTGGCTTCCGGTATATGGATCCCTGACCAAAACCAAAACAAAAAAACCCCCAAACCCCAACACAACCCACCACCATTACCTGCCCCTACCATAGGAGTTTGTGTGTGTACAAGGAAGATGTAGCTTTATATAGTCTCTAACATCCTCATCCTACCACTACTTACTGAGGTCAGGCCAGTCCACAAGTAACATGCTGCCTGAGCCTCCCAACCCCATGCTCTGACCAGCTGGGGGAAGGCTGGAGCCGATTTCCTTGCTTACTTGGGGGACCGTGGAGAGTGCATTCACATCCTTGCGGTCCACATTTTAAAAAAAAGCACCCCCCAGCACACACACACAGAAATTCCTGCTTATGGGCCTGGAGGTCCTTCACTTGAATCATGTCCTTTGGGATGAAAGTTGCACTACAAATCCATTCTATAATAAGGATGTTAAATACCCGTTAATGTACTACTTGAGTAGTCAATGGAAATTCCATCAACTGCTCGACTAGTCGATAGGCACTTCCTCATTCCTCTTTTGAAATGTACAAGAGCCCATACAGGGGCTCTTGGGGAACTCTGCATGCATCCTGGGCCCAGCGGGAAGTCCCGCTGATTCTGGGCTCCACGAGGGCGCTTACCCTTTCAAATGCACAAGAGCCCTTGGGGGTTCTTGTGCATTTCAAAGCAGAAGCACCCATGCCGCTGCTTTGAAATGCTGTGCAGAGCTGGGGTCAGCTCTGGACTCCCCAGCTGATCCTGGGCTCTATGCAACATTTCCAAGGAACCCAGGATCAGCTGGGGAGTCCCAAGCTGACCCCAGGCTCCACAAAAACCACGTGCATGGAGTCTGGGGTCAACTAGGGACTCCTCAGCTGATCCTGGGCTCTGGGCTACATTTCCGCAGATCCTGGGATCAGGGAACTTCAGGTTCCCCTGGGGTCAGCTAGGGAGTCCCCAGATGACCCCGGGCTCCAGGCGCTGCTGTCACTTTGAAACACCACAGTGGCGTTTCAAAGTGGCTGCGCCCCAGAGCTGATCCCAGGCTCTGTGAAGCGCTGCTGCTTTGAAGTACTCCTTCTTCTCCCTCACCCCCTTTGCTACCTCTATTTGATAGAGGCAGCAAAGGCGGGGAGGGGAAGCAATTAGTTGACTTGGCTATCGGATAAGCATTTGCTTATTGACTAGTCCTTAACATCCTTATCCAATAATAGAAAATGTGAGGGCCTAGTAACAAAAAACTTCCTGCAGCAATGACAGAGCTATGGCCCCTCATCCAGACCCCCTCAAAACACTCTCTCTTGTGTTGTCTTTGGCAGCTGGATCTTTGTTCTCTATACAGCCTGGATCAGCCTGCCTCAGGGGTCCCTTTTTAGTAATTACTCACAGTGCTTTTTTCACTGGGTCTCACTGTGTTTCACAAGCAGTCGCTCCCATCCTCATTTCAGAGCTGGGGCAACGACTTGCTGAGCGGCAGAGCCAGGATTCCGGAGACCCTGCTCGTTCGGGGTTCCAGGGCTGAGCTGGGCAGATGCCGACTCGGTTTGTGCCGGGCTTGTCCCGCCACCTCGGGGCAGCGGATCGCCTCCCCGCGCCGCCCTGGCGCAGCAGCCGCCCGGCTCCCCGCCCCGAAGGGCCCTGCCCGGTCTGGGACTCCCCCTCCCCGGGGTTTGTCCGGCGCCACCCCTCCCGCGCGGGGCCTTTCCGAAGGACGTGACGCCGCGGCCCCACCCCTGCTGCGGGCGGGGTCCCGGCCGCCCAGCGCTCAGCCGGCCCGCGGGCGGCGCCATGTGCCCGCCCCTGCGCGGGGACCCGCCCCGCAGCGCTTAAACCGCACCGAGCGCCGAGCCGCGGGGCCAGGCTGCCTCGCTCGCCGCCGACATGTCCGCCCGCCCCGCTCTCCCCAGCCCCCGCTGCCTGGCCGCCGCGGCCCCGGCCGGCCGGGCCAAGCTCACCCACCCGGGCAAGGCGATCCTGGCAGGTGAGTGCTGCGGCGAGCCGCGCTGCGCCCCCGGCCCGGCTGCCCAGCCAGCTCCGGGGCGCGGGGTTCCGCCCCTGGCCGAGCTCTGGGCCCGCAGCGGCCGCTTGGGGCAGCTTCGCCCGCCTGCGCGCAACTGGTAACGAAGTCCCCAGCCCCGCGAGCGAGCTGCCCCTGGCTGCTGCCCCGGCCCCTGGCGTTGTCTCGCTTGGCACCCGGAGCGCTGCGCCCGGCGGGCCGCTCTCCCCGCCTGCGCGCGCCCTGAACTTCGGCCCGCGCTGTGTGCGGCTCCTTCTCTGGCAGCAGCACTTGGCTGCCCGCAAGGCGCCGGCCCTGCCTCCCTCCCACCCACCCGGGAAGTGTCGCTGTTCCAGGGTAGCGCCCCCTCCCCCCTCTTGTCTTGCGGGGATGGGGAGCGAGTTCAGGCAGCTGTTTCCCGGTCTGAAGCAGCTGCAAACCGTAGCCCTGCTTTGATACGTGGACCGGCCTGGGCTGCTCGGCTCTTTCAAAGTTCTCCCGGGCTCGGTGCGCTTTGAGCGGTGACGTGACACCCTTCCTGTCCAGCGTGCGGACGGCCGATCTGGGGGCAGAGCTGAAGGGGCGTCTAAAGGCAAAACGGCACCCACTACTGTGGGTGAACCCTGGGACTGACTGTGGCACCCTGGCTGCTGGGAACCTTCCTATGCTGAATTGCACCAAGATGCTGATTGCAAGACTCCGTTTGTCCTGGCTTTAGTTTGGGGTTTCCTCACTAGGCAAGAGCGCCACTTGTTTTCCTCTTTGGGGGATGTGTCGTGAGGGTTAGCACTGCCCTTGGGGGTGGCAAGGGTCACTGCAGTGCATCACTCAACTCCAGGGGTGGGCAATAATTTTTGATGGGGGGGCGGGCACTCCAAGGTTTTGGTAAATGGTTAAGGGCCATGCTTTTCTATGGAGGTGGTGTAGGGTCTGGGATGGAGACTGGGTGCAGAAGGGAGCTTGGGGTAGCAGACTGGGGTGCAGGATCCAGGAGGAGATATGCATGCTGGAGAGGATTCTGGCTTGGGGAAGAGTAAAGGATGGGATGCAAGGTCAGGGAAGGAGTTGTGACCTATGGAAGGGGGGCGCACAGGGTTTGAGTGACGGAATAGGGGTGCAGAGTTGGGGAGGGGGTATAAGTGCAGAAGAGGATTCTGGCTTGGGCGAGGGATGTAAGAGCAGGTGCAGGATCTGGGAGGGAGTTGCAACCTGGTGGGGGGTGCAGAAAGTTTGGATGCTGACCTAGGGCAGGGAGTTATGGCACCAGGAGGGGTTGGGGGGCCAGGGAGGCGCATGCCAAGGTGGCTCTTGGCCAGCAGTCCTGTACGACCCAAAGCAGGCTCACTGCCTGCCAGTAGTACCAGTTGCTTAAAGCAGCGTGGGGCTGCTCTGTGCCTGGGGGTCCCATATCTTGCTCGCCTCTGCTCAACTCCTCGTTTTTGGTATCTGTTGAATCATGAATCTGTGTTTTTGATACACTGCAGGCCCTTTCCGTTTCCTAGATCTAGGTGCAGACTTGTTTTTGCCACTAGGTGCTTTTGAAGAGGTGTGTGTGTTCAGGAAGGGGGCACTCTGCAGTTTTTGGGGAGGCCATTTTCAGCATATGTAAACACTTTCATATTCTTATTATTGAATGTGTCCATCATTGATAGTGCTACTACTTTAAATATGTTGTTATGGACTGCATAATTACATTAGCATGAATTACAGTAATTAAAATCATTGCAATCACCTACATACAGGCTGTCTTCACTAGTGTCCCTGTTGTGAGACATAATGTCTTCATGTAGCTTTGTGGATGAAACTGTCAGCAATCTTATTTACATCTCGTTCCCTGGTATTCTTTGATGCACATTAAGAACAGATGCATTAGTCATTTGCATCTCTCCCATTGATGTTTGGAGATAACTTTTCAGTCTTCTGAAGCTGGAGAATGAGTTCAGGATGATATAGGCACCCTGAGAAAGATCCTTTATAAATTTGCAGTACTCTGGAAAGGACTCAAAGATGTCTGTCTTGATGGGTAACAACTCGTTTAGGCACCATCATATTGTGTGTATAGTTGGGATTATATTTTGCTATGTGCATTACTTTGCTTTGAATATTGAATTTCATCTGCTCTTGTGTTGTGACATCATCCAGCTTTGCGAGATCCTTTTGTAACGTTTTGCAGTCAGCTTTGGACTTAACTATCCTGAGTAATTTTGTAGCAACTGCAAACTTTGCCTGCTCATCATTTAACCCTTTTTGCAGATGTTTTATGAATAGGTTGAACAGCACTGATCCAGTACAGGCTCCTGGGGAAACCACAGTTTACCTCTCTCTGTTCTGAACACGGACAATCTACTCCTGCCCTTTTAACTGGAGTATCTGGCAATGATTTCAGCATCATCCAACTGATCCTTAATTTCATTCAATGGCAAGGTTTTTTGTTTTCTTAATCACCCTGCCTCTGTTTATGAACTAGAGAATGTAAGCCTTTAGTCAGCACTGTTGGTGATAGAGAATACGGGAGAGGAGGCTGCGGTGGAAGCCAGGCAGCTCCCTTTGAACAGGGATTCTATTTGATTCTACAAAGGAGAGTTTGACACTCAGTGTCTTAAAAGTGGATATTCATTTTCAAGTGAGTATTTGCAGAAACCCAGGCAAATGAATGATCAGTGCATTACTCTATGCTTCCCCTGGAAGTAGAGGTGTTGGTGTATAGTCGTTTAAACAATTAACCGATAAGCCTGGGCTTATTGGTTAATCCTATTGGCTACATGCACTCCCTTCTCTTCTCCCCCACTGCCTCTAAGCCTTTTTAAGATGGCTCCCCACAAGCACCCAATCCCACAGAGTTGCCTTCCCCCACCTCCAGTGCCACTTCCTCTGATAGAGAGGCAGCAGCATGGAAGGTAAGGGGGGCAGGGAGAAGTTGGCACATGCGGGGCAGGTGGGAGCCAGTAATCGGGGGAGCTGCTTTGTGCCTCCCACACTGCTGCCTCAGTATCAGAGGCAGTGGGGGGAAAGGAGGGAGGTGGGACACTGGTGCAGCCTCTCTCTGTGAGAAGCTCAGGTCCCCCATGGACCGGGGCTGCTGCTGCTGCCCTGGCCTGCTGCCTCTGCATCAGAGGCAGCAGCACGGAGTGGCAGGGGGCTCCCCAGGAGTGGAGCCAGGAGTGCACTGGCTGCTGGCCCCTCCCCTGGATGATATTGAATAATCATGTAACCACTAAGATTTTTGTGTGGTTACACAATTTTTGAATTAAGCATTATTTAACTTCCCTACCTGAAAGGTGTGTAGGTGGGGTGGTGTGGTAACCCCCTCTTTCTTCTCCAGTGTAATCTGGCTGTGACAAGCCTCTGTGGTCATAATGAGCCCAACAGACACATTCTGGTTTTCCTTTGAGTTCCAGGATGCCACAGGAAGTATGCGGACTCTCTGTGGCTGGATGTAACCAGTAGCCAGACATTCCGTCCATGGAGATGTTCCATTTAAACCTGTTGCATAGATATGTTGGTGGTCGTGCAGCAGGTGTGACCCACTCTGGGCTGCGATTCTTAGCTTACTTTGCAGATAACCCAGAGATGCCAAATAATATGTCCATTGGACACCCATGCTCCATGACTGTCACAAGTCAATGACACTAATGTATGTCATTGGAAAGCCAACTATTTTAGTGGTGGTAAAGTCTTGATTGTGAACTGTGATTTTCACAACATGATGTTAATGTCTGTTCAGGTAATACACAGGAAAACACAGACAAGCTTTGTATATGTTAGCTAGAATTATTTCCCCTACAAAGACAAACTCATTTAGTGGAATGCATCAGCACTTAGAAATTAATTTATTTGTGCCAAAAAAGGAACCCATCCCTCTGATGGAGATTGTAAATCACACTGAGGGTGGAAGGGAGTCTGGGGATCAGATTAAGATTGTCCTTCTCATGGCTCATTCCCACTCTGCTGCCTTATTGCTCCCTGATGCGATGGAAGAACTTACGGGATGGTTCCCACTGATGAGTTCTCACGGCAGCTCTGCTGCTGCCCCATCTCTCTTGTGTGGAGGTAAATTTATCCCACATCAGCTTGATTTTTTTTTTTTTTTCTTGGACTTGGTGAATTACTCCATTGGATCAACGTTTTTCTACTTTAACTCCACTGACTTCAGTGGGACTACTCCAGAGGTAAACGTGGCCCATTACATTGGTACCTTTTGAGGAGTGGAAACCCAACCAAGTCTGTAGAGGTGCCAGGACAGGCTAATAGAACTCCCTTGTAAGGGCACATTAGCTTATGTTGCCTGTGTCTAGCTCCAGAGACATTCTTCAACTGGAGATGGAAGTCTTTCCTCTTGAGAGAGAATCATTTTGACATGATCTGCATCTTTAGAGCTTTTGTGTTTCCTGGCTCATTTCTTCCTCCAGGATCACGTCTACTCCTTCGTTCTTCATCTGACTATCCACTTTTCCTTGAGGTCTGACAGCGAAGCGCTGGCTTAGCTTAACAGAGACCTAAGGATGAGTCTTGTCTATTGCTCTTCTTCCATGGCTGCTGGAGCCTTGACTGCTGCTAGTCATGTTCCGTTTGCCATCTGTGACCTCTGGCTTTGCTGTCAGTTGAAGTGCATTAGTTAACGTCACACTCTTTGGATGCTTATAAAGAAAACCCGTTGGAGAAGTTGCAAGACTCACTCAAAATCAGTACTCAAGCAGCGTGAAATATATGCGGCTCCTGCAGGACCAAGGGAGCCCTTTTTGTGAGGCATGACAAGGAGCCAGGTCCTCAGATGAACTGGATAGTTCAAAAGCTTGTGACAAAACTGTTCACCCAGCGTTCTCTACAGAAGGATCGGTGGTGATATCCACTGTTAGATAGGAAGGGTATCCATTTTGTGTGGGACATAAACCCATGTGCATCGAGCATATGCCGGCAGCTCTTAGGCTGGGGTTCAGAAGAGATTTCTGTTCCACCAGCAGGTTGCTTCATAATTATTGATTGTTAGATTTCTTGAATCCTCCTTTGAAGTTTCTGGCTTTGGCCACTACTGCTGGAGGAGGGCTCTGCTGTGTCTGTTCTCATGTGCTTATCATAGTTCAGTTTGCTGTGTTGTCTTTTAATAATGGAGCTTAATCCAATCTTGGGGGAAGGAAAGAAGGGAGCTAGCTGATCCCACCAGCTTGTTCTTCTGCTATATGCTGCAGGCCAGCTTGTCTCCTGCCCTTGGAGAGCAACGCCCAGCTATTGCAGACTTCATAGGGAGCAGCTGTGCATGCAGATCTTCAGTGCCCAGACTGTTAGGCATCTTGAGAGTTGTATGCACACAGGGCAGGGCTGTATTGTTATGGGTTGGGCTGGAGAAGCCTGTGGGTCTTCCACAATCAGTCCAAAGATTATGAATTGTTGCAAGGCATAGTGAATATACCCCTGCCAAAGGTGTTTGTCATTCCCTGGGTCTGGGGAATCAGTGGCTTTCTGTTGTGTATCAAGGTGTGGATCCTCAGTTCCCAGGAAAGCAAGAATTACATGGCACAGGAGTGCATGGAATTCTACAGGGATGGGGGAGGGGGGCCCTCTTGAGAGCCTTACAGCCTAGGTCAGGGATAACCCAGCCTGAAGTTCCATATTGCTTGGTCTGGAGGAGCTCCCTGCTTCATGATCATGAAGCAAATAAATGAGACAAAAAGAGAGGCCCTATTGAAATGCTGGCCCCTTCCTCACACACAGTGAATTAAAATTATCTGTAATGTAACAGGCACTGCTGGCCAGCCTCATCCTGGGCATAATTGCATTAAATAAGCTGATGCATCAGGGTGGTGTCTGGTGCTTACTGTGCTCTGTTCCTGTCAGCGCAGCAGCATCCATTCCTTTAGACTGGGAAAACAACGAGGCCCATCCATGCCTATTCCATTAAAGGTGCTGGGTGATATTTACACGATTTGTTAGTGGGTTAGGTACCGATAAACTACCTCACTGCATTCCAGACCTCCCAATCTCTAATCTTTCCCATCCCTTTGGGGATTTTTTTCCATCCACGCGTGGAATACATTTTACGTGCACTGAGTCATGTGTGCTTTGTCCATGTCCCAGGGATTGGGGCTTCCAGGACTGCCTGAAGAAGAAAGTGTCACTATAGGCATATGGGCCCTCCTTAGAGCCCTCAAAAATGTAGAATTTCCACTGAGGTCTGCCAGCAGATCAGTACCGATGAGAACAAGATCCTGGACTGGCTTCTGCAGGCTGTGAGCTCAGTTCCACAGCTGTATCATAGTTGCTCCCCTCGGTGTCTTCTCAGAGTGCTTTTCTCAAAAGGCACTTCCTAAGGGGCGTGGTAGGAATGGCAAAGAGACTCCCACATGCTCTCAAGCAATTTTTTTTTCTAAACAAAACTCTGATTTCTAGAAATTGGGCTGGAAAATAAGGGGAGCACTGCAGCTGGTTCCCAGGGGAGACAGGGTGCAGGGTGGTGAAATCAAGGTACCTAACATGGCACTCCTTCAATGAAAACAATCCACTCATTCAAGCTCCAGGTCCTGTGTTGCTTCCAGATCACCTTGAACCTGGCCCCTGTTGATAGCACTTAGGGCTGTGTGGTGGTGGATGTGAAATAGTCCTGGCCTTTGTCTACTACCAGACGAGATGGGCCTTCGTCAGCTGCAGTCCAGGCAGGACTGGGGGGAGACTTCCCTGATCTATCATGGGTCAGGTGCAACATGATGTTTTACTGGCTGTTCACACAAAGCCTTTGAGGGCACTTTTGTGTTGCTTTCACCTACCAGCCTGCTCAGGTTCCCAGCTGCCTTCGATCACTGGGTACTAGCTGAGTTGCTCACTGGCCCGCCTGTCAGGAGTGGGGTGGGGCAAAGTCTGGGTGAGGGAACCCTAGAAGTGATCATCCCAGGCCTGGACAGAGGCACTCTGCTTGATGCTGCCTTAGGAGACAAATGGGAACCTTTTGTGTTTGAGACTCACAATGGCTATTAGCCAGGATGGGTAGGAGTGGTGTCCCTAGCCTCTGTTTGTCTGGGAATGGATGACAGAAGAGGGATCACATCATGATTACGTGTTCTGTTCCCTCCCTCTGGGGCATCTGGCATTGGCCACTGTCGGCAGACAGGACACTGGGCTGGATGGGCCTTTGGACTGACCCAGTCTGGCCCTTCTTATGTTCTCCATCTGGTACCTCACCATGCTAAACTCCTCTGGGAGTGCGAAAGCTCCTCTCTAGCAATGTGCATGAGCAGATCCCCTCTGTTCAGCACTGAGCCACATGGGAGGCAGTTCTGCTGAGAGAGGAGGAAGGCTCTGCAGCTTTGGGCCTCTCACTGGAAAAGTGTGTTCCCTTTGCCTATGATGTGTACAGTAATTCACAGGGAGCCGTGGGCTGCTTAGCTCTCGCACTGCTTTTTTTTATG
The DNA here is from genome assembly GCA_019425775.1 of Rafetus swinhoei. Taxonomy (NCBI): domain Eukaryota; kingdom Metazoa; phylum Chordata; order Testudines; family Trionychidae; genus Rafetus; species Rafetus swinhoei. The sequence continues at coordinate 12,931,924 of CM033425.1, read as the reverse complement.
TTCTGCTCTTCACAAAGATCCCCAAATCATCCCTTTCTGGAAGCACTGTCTCTGCTGGGCAAAAAGGCACATCTCTCCTCCCCTTCCCTTGCAGTAGTAAAACTCCATGTTCGTGTTCGTAGACTAGGATTAATCTCTCACATGGTTTCCCAGCACTCAGCTAATGTGTGGGCCTCCTCTCTGTGTGCTGGGGGATAGTGCCCAGCAGAGGTTGAGGTTGTTCTGTGTGTTTGTAGGGCTCTGAGTAGCCTGCCTGTGATCTGCACAACACATTTGTGAGTCTTAGCCCCAGCTGACATGGGGGAACTACGCCACAGCCAGGCCAGCTGCCAACGTCAAAGTCAGGCTTTGTCCAACATGTGGTGTTAATAGTTTCTGGGCTTATTCCTGTTGTTCGATGCTATGCAACAATGACTGGCAAAGTCCTGCGTACAATAAGGCGCCTTGCTCCATTTCACATGGGAGAGTCACTTGCACCAAATTCTGGTGAGGGAGAGAGACAGTCTGCTTCTCTGCTGTGTGGTTCTGCAGGCAGCAGGGGTAGCTAGAAATTGCTTTTCCTGGGCAGCTTGGTGGGGAAGGAGGCAGGTGAGGTGCTAAGGGACTGCAGAGGGCTGGGGAAGGAACAGTGTTTTATAAGCAAATCTTATTGGGCTGGATTCTCCCCTGCACCTCTGATTGACATCAGGTGGCTGAAAGGCCAGGGTCTCTGCTTGGCTGGGAATTCCCTTGGCATGGGGGAGTCCCCAGCTGGTAAAGCAAGGGGTCTGAAAGCAGACACTGCTGTCTCTGTTGTTTATGGCGGTAGCCAGGGGAAAGGGGCATGGCAGCTGATCTCTGATGCTCCCTGGCTGGTGGGTGTAGTTAGCTACTGTAGCATAGAGCAACCCTTAGGCTACTTCAAAGTACACTGAAGATTGGGCTGGTGGAAAATTCCCAGAATTGGGAAGCTGCAACTGGTTGCTTAGCTGTGCCCAACCCAGCTTATTTGGAACGAGGTGGGGGGGGGAAGGGGATTTGAAATCTAACCTTTTAAAGGCATTTATCATAATGTTTCATATGCTTCTGATTCTTGGAGTTGTATTCTGCAGGGCACGTCTCCCTGTGTGTTATGTAAGCCTCTGGAGCAAGCCATTGCTCTTCCTTGAGTTAATCAGTACCTCTAGCTGACAGTTGAGTGATGTTACAAGCTTCTCTCTCTCTCCCGCCCTCCCCTCAGGAAGGCTTTGCATTGTGAATGTAAATGGTGTAAGTCTCACCGCTTCTTGGGGAATGTGACCCTGGATTTACAGTCCAGTGTATCTTAGGATGAGCCCATCAGCTGAAGTTCATTATGGAGCCTCTTTTTTCTATCATTACCTTCCAGCGATTAGCAAAGCCCAGCTGTTGGACTCCCTTGATCTTTAGCTTCCATCCTTGCGCTCTGTCCAGGACATAAAAACAAGCAGCCTGGAGAGTCTCTGGTTGGAAAAAGCTGGAAAATCCATTTAAAGTGAGGAGCTGCTGGCTCTGCATAAGTCCATTAGCCAAAGCGCTGTGTGCGGTAGGTAATTCTGTTGTCTTTCTGCACTGACTCTCCGAGCTGTGCTTTGCAGGATACACAAGTGAAAGCAGTCTTGCCTGGTAAAATGGAGCCTTGCAGATGGTTGCATTGCAGTGGTGGGTGAAGGGATGCCTGGATCAGTTAGTAGACCATTTTGTTCTGGGATCCTTTGGGCCAAACATCACTGTATAAATGCAAGGTATAGCATGTGCCGTTTGCTTACAGGGGCTGGGATGTGGTATCTTTCATTGCCAGCTGGGTGTACAAAGAACCTCTCCTGTAAGTCTTACTCAACCCTTCCAGTGCTTTTTTTAAATCCAGTGTCTGGGTCTTGCTTACTAACAGTACTAACCCATTCTGTGCAGTAGGCAAATTCATGGTGCTTCAGTCTAGCTCTCTGTGAAGGTGTGTGAGCCTCACAAGCCACCCATGTTAATATGATGGCTTTTCTGCTGGTTAGCCAAGGGCAAAGGGGGCTATCGAGACTGAACTGGCCGTCTGGCTTTTAAAGGTGGTGCCTGCCAGGCTGCCTTGAGGCACGTTGGTGGAGCAGTTAGGAGGAAGCTTCATGGTCTCCCAGCTCTGCAAAGAGTGGCAGGGTTGACCATCTGACATCTTGTTCTAATGCGACAGCTCACTCTCAGTATAAATAAATAGGGCCTTCACGTAGTGCTGGAAGGGGTGAATGTGTCGGGTAGGAATCTTAAGGGTTAACCGGTAAGCCTCGCCCTTAACTGGTGATGCTTACTGGTTACAGTTAATTGGTAAGGGCTGGAGCAGCCACCCTGCAGGGCCCGCTGTGGAGCGGGGCCCTCACCAGCCTGGCTAGTACAGCCCTTGTCCCTGGAGGGTAGGCCCATGGCTGCACCAATTAAACAGGATTTTACGTCCCTAGTATCGGATTAACCTGTAGAGCATTGGGTCTTTCTCCTCCCCCCTCCAAGAGGCTCATCCTCTTTCTTGGTTTTTGTTCATCCAGAATTAGTTTGACTTTCCCACTCTCTCCTGATGCTCTTGCATAAAGAGCAACTGGAGGGAAATGCTCCCATCACCTGGCTTGAATCTAAACAACCTTTCATGCTGCTTAGAAACTTTCTTGGCTGGTTAACATCCGGTCACAGTTCGGTTCCTTCGTGTCTCACCTCTCCACTCACTGATCCTGTGTTGATGCCATTGGACAGCACTGCCAGCATCACAAACACCTCCAAGGTAACGGAGCGATGTCTGATCGCTGGGATGTTACTTCACTGTGGTAACCAGTGGAGAGCACTGGGCTAGATGAGCTGTGAAGGAGAAAACTGCAGATGGAATGCAGAGAATGCAACTGGTGGCTTAGGGAAGTGTCCTTTGTACAAGTCATTCCTGTCTTATGATGGTTGTCCTGGTTTGAGAGCCCATTTTAAACCTAGCACATGGTTATCTAGAAAGCATCTTCAGTTGCATTTGCTCTTGTGAAAGCGCTCCCAAGTAGATGCCATTCAAACACAGAGACTCCATGATCTAGCAAGGTACCTTCAGGAGCTGGTCTGCAATCCCTGGATAGCAACCTGTGCTATTCTTCCTCCTGCTAAGGAGAATGCAGGTCCCCTCTTTTCTGCTGTCTTTATAAACAACAAAAACTTCAGCAAATCAGGCCTTTGAGCTTTCCTGGGCTTTGGATTTTATGGCTGTTCAGTTTAGTGTTTGCTTCTTTTCTGGCCAGTGAATTCTATAAAATGACATACACTCTCAGCAGATTATTTTTTGTTAAAGTTTGAAAATGAGGAAATTGGGAAATGGCAGAGTAGTGAGGCAATACAATGATTCCAGTGAAGTTAGGGACAAGTTACTCCATCCTGTTACATAGTGTTATCGGCAGCTCTGTTTACACAGGGCTATTTACCAGTCTGACAACATAGCGTGCAGACTAGTGAAATCAAATATTTGCAGTTCTGTATATTCCCTGCCTACAGGAGTAGGGGGATGCTGCTGTCCCAGCTATATGATCTCCTGTGCATGGGAGTGCTCATAGTGTTGTTTGCCAGGAAAGTGATTAAATGTAACAAGTGGTGTCCTTGCTTGCTACTAAATACAAAATGTTCTGTCTAATCATGACGCATCTAATGGATTGGACACTTCTGAGTGTGACATGGTAGTAAATTATTCCCTTCCCCAAACACTAGCTACATCTGATTTGCTTGGTGACTTGTTTTAAGGGAATGAATGTCATCGCTACATGAATACAACAGATACAGTCCTTCCTTTTTTTAGGGCCCATATCAGTCATTTTCAGGTAATGGCCCAATGTCCGTTTCCTAGTTTGACCTCAAAGCTTAAAAAAAAAAAAAAAATTTTTTTCCTCTGGCCTAAGTGGGCAATGTGAAATTTCTGGCCAAAAGGAGATTGTCAAAACCCAGAACTGGGGAAGGAGTCAAAATTAAGGCTTAAGAGTGTAAACTGTCTCTACCCTAAAGTTGAGTGTTGCTACGTTGGTTCTCTCTTATGGTTTTTCAGCTGATCTCTGATCTGTCCTGCAAATCTCTTTGCTTTTTAGTTTTCCCTTTGCCTGCATAGAATTTCTGAGGGAACTTGCCGATCCATAAGGAGGAGAAAATGCAAGTGTGGAGCAATGTCGAGCCATATCCTCACTTTCCCATTGGACTTACAGGATTCTATTTGGAAGAGACAACTAATTAGCTGATGTGATTGCCAAAAGTGTCTAGAACTCAACACAGCAATGGCTCATACTAGTGTCCTATTGCTAGTGGTGTATTTCATTCACAGGTATCTGTTCAGAGCTAGATGCAAGGAAGAAGTGTTACTCTAACTGTAAGGGTAAAGTCGTGTTAAGTGCTAGGCTCAGTGTCTGCCATTATGTCCCCTAGCTTAGGAATCCCATGGGTAGATGATGTCAGCGTGTGTGTCACATTTTTATGCAGCCTGGGGCATACAAATGTTATCTGTGGCACCTCATTGAGAGGGTCTCAGGGACTCAAATAGGCTGAGGAGGTAGTGGTGGGGCTTTTGGTAAAGTCTCAAGAAGGTGGTTTAACAAGTTGCTTGTTCTTAATTTGCATCAAATGCCCATGGGCCACGGTGTTGGGTACATAAAAATCACTAACTAAAAACTAATAGGAAACCTGTGTGCATGCTGTCACGTGTGTTACATGAGTGACAGCTGGATTAAAGCCCTAACCCTGGCAGAAACACAAGTGTCCTGCCAAAGCGCTGGAAATGTCAGTGCTTTTGTCGGAACACTTGTCATACAACAGGTGTCTTGGTATTTTGGCCTGTCAAGAAGCTAAACCGGCTCCTGGGTTGGTCAACAACAGGTCTAAATTTTCCTGGGCAAGGGGAGGACCCTGCTGTCCCAACGAGTTCTCGTTCTGTTCTCATTCCGTGCTGGCTGGGGGCTTCTTCGCTGGCTTCTTCGCTTCTTCCTTCAAACCAAGGAATTTGCCTCCTAACTGGAGACTTGCTGCAAGTGATCCTTCTGCTGCCTGATCCCTTCCTGCCCATGGTCTTGAACTGCGAGATGCCATTGCTTGGCCAGCTGGGGAAATGGGAATCCCTTCAATTGCCAGTGACAAAGGGTGACCACTGTCCCTGCTCCTGACTGATGCTTGCCATGGTGGGCAAGCTGTGACCTTCACTGAAGGGTGATCTTGTTCTCCTTTGGCTCCCGGGGGTGTCCAGCTAATGATTAAGAGCCTCAGTGCAGAGTCCAAGCCGCTTAGGCCCTCCCTCCCTCTCCCTTGCTCTTTCAACTTCCAAGTAATTAGAGAAGAGTTGACTCTGCTGCTGTAATTCTGCAGTGTTGCAAGAACTGAATCGAGGGGCTAAAGTCCTGGTAAACAGGCGACAGCCCTCCGCAACCGCTGGGGCCATTGTCACCCTAAGGGAGGGGGAGGTATGGAAATAAGCCGGTGCTTAGCATGCAGGGACATTGTAGGTTCACTCACATAGACTGAATTGTCCTGCCTAAATAAAGCGGCACATGCAGAAGGGGATGAGGCCATGGTGTGGGAAGGGTGCTGTAAAGAGCATTATAAATCGTTGCTTTGTTTTCAGCCTTCCCAATTAATACATTAGACTCAAAGGACAGGAGTGGGAGGTTACATGATGGCGTCTGTACCACAGCATCATGATCTGGTAGGCAGCATTTCCCCTCTTCCCATCTTTCAAGCGGCTAGTCTTTCAGTGGGAACCACGCCTTAGAACTCAGGAGCTACCTCTAGGGCTGCTGATCTATTCTTCCCACCAGCTAGGATTCAAAGTGCTAAATTGGCCAGTAAAAACCGAGCACTGCTCCGTGATCTGAGAGGCCTCAGCTAGCTTAGGCAGAGTGAAGGGGCAGTGCTTGCAGCTGCAGAAATGGATCCGGTGGGGGCAAGAAGCAACAGGCCTTTTTGGCATCATAGATGACTGAAACCACAAGGGAAGAGTTTGCCTCACTGGAACAGCAAGGCTAAATTTTCTCTTCCGTCTGTCTTCCAAAAGCAAGCACGATAATTGCTGACAGTTGGGCATTACCATAACAGCATGGTGTTGATTGTGAAGCCGCAATCTGCGTCCGATGGCCCACGAAGAGCAATATGGCACAAGAGCACCTGTCACTCTGGAGGAGTTTCAGATCCCATGTGCAGTAGCCTGACAAGAGTAAAACCACCCACAATTTAACTCTAGCAATCAGAATTGCTTATTCCAGTGGAGTGACTGTTCAGTGCAACATGGAGCTTTTTTGCCCAGGCTCATCGGTTAACATTTATGGTTACACACCAGAACAGGCCCCCCCACACACACACCTTCCTGCACTGCTGCCTCTGTATCAGAGGCAGCAGTGTGGGGGTGAGGGGAAGTCGGGAGTTGGTACTTGTGTGGAGTCAAATTTCAAGCAGAATTTCAGTGGTAACACCCCAAAAAACCCGCATTTTAACATCTCTAGTTGTCTGTGCCCCATAGATAAGGGGGAAGGTTTGAGGATGGTTCTTTGGGGAAAGCTTTCATTGCAGCTGCCCATGCTATGTCTGTTCTGGGTGGCAGATTACACGCCAGGCTGCAGGGCTGTCAATCCAGTGCTTCTCCACAGCAGTGAGCTATTTAAACAAGAGTTGCCCCTTTCTGGCCCCGGTAGTATACACAGAGTAGGGCTGATGGGCATGGGTGTGCATAACCCACTGCAGCTCCCTCAGTCTCTGTGCTCCCTGCTCTATTTCTACTGGCAGTTAAAGAATATCTGACATTTCCCCCTCCACCGACTTCATGTGCATTCTCCCGGAGCAGGTGTGGGTGTGCACTCCTCTTTCTCTGTTGCTGGCTCACTTGTGCACCTACGGGGAAAATCCTCAGGCCAGTCCTGGCTGAGTACCAAGGACCACACCTCATCTCTGTCTGGGGAGTGGCTGCAGAACTGCACTGAGGCACTTGGGATTTGCCATATTTGCTCAGGTCCCTGGTCCATTTGGGCTGATGTCCTTTTTCCCACAGCGGGTAGTATCAGATGTTCCACAAGCAGGTGTTTAGAATCCCAGTAAAGGACAATTGAGTAATCTGCTCATAACTAACTTCTTCCTAACCTGCTCTCTTCTCCCCGTCTCCCTTAGCCACCCTCTAATTTGTGGGGATCACAGGGAGCACATGGATTTATATGTAGGGTTGCCAAGGGCCCAGTTTTCACCTGGACAGTCCGGTATTTGTGGCCCCTGTCTGGTGTTTTTTTTTTTTTTTTTTTTTTTTTTTTTTAAGAAAAGACCGGATATGTAAAATGTCCAGTATTTTCTGTTTTTCTTGGATGGAAGGCTTATGGGGACATTCTTCCCCTCCCAAGTCTGGTGGGGGTAGTGGGTGAGGGGAATTTAAAGGCACAGAGACCTTCAGCCCCCTCCCCCCCCTTTTCTCAACCAGTTTTTTTTTTTTTCCCCACTATGTTCTGGGATTTTTTTGTGAAAGTATCTGGCAACCCTATTTATATGCCTTGTTTTGTATCCTGTTCAGTGTAACTGGATGATCTCGCTAGCCTTAGAAATGTCTAGTGCCTCTGGGAATGCTGTTAAAACTCTTTCTCATGGCCAAGAATGTAGGAGCCCTGTGTACTTCAAATAAGGCCCCACCCTAGAAGCCCTAATCTGACCATGCCCCACTCCTAACCACCTCATTGTGGTGGGAGGACCTTTGTGACTATGGAAATGAAGAGTGTGTGTCAGAGAGAATTTCCCTCCTATTTATTAATCAGTTTCATCTTAAAGTGCCAGAGATGCAAAATAGTGATTTGTGCCAGCTTTCTGCTGGCTAGCATTGACACACACGTGCATATACAGCTGTTGCCTGCTCCTTTCAGACAGACATGCATGGTAGGATGGGCAAACAGACTGTCTGCAGCAGAAGCTGACACGTCCAAGCTCTGTGCACAGTGGGGTGATCCACAGCATGGTTTGTCAGATAAACAATCCCAGGTCACACGGGCAGGGCAGAGAGACTTGGCAGCTCTCCTGAGCTACAGTCATGACTGGCACAGTTTGGAGGGCAGGGCTTAAAGGGACTGTAGGAAGCTTTGGGCGTGGGTAGATTCCAGGGCTGTAGCCACACAGAATCCATAGTGGTTCTGCCTGCTGTGGGTTCAGCTGCTTTGACCTCAGGTGCTGGCTTCCCCAGGGAGCTTGGTTTGTTTTTCAGAGGTTTCCCATGCTGCTTGGCTCCTGAAGTGCGAAGTCAGCAGCTGCTGCTCTGGAACTGGGGGAAGGGAGCCTGGCAGCTCAGCCTGTGGTGGTTTTCCTCAGTCCTCTGTAAACAATGAGGTGAGGGGGCAGTGTCTGGTGGGACAGTGTTAGCAGAGAGGGATGCAAGGCTCTGAGGGTCTCCGGGGCCTATCTCTGCCTCCGAGGGAGGGGGAGGTGTGGTATCTGAGGGAGACTGGGTGGTAGCCTGGTCCCAGCATGCTCCCCTGTGCCCTTCACCACTTGTCTGTCAGGCCTCCCAAGCTCATCATTTGTAGCACAGCAGTGTGGCACAGACCTGGATGGACTGCTCGGCAAGGCCCATTCCTGGCAGTCAGGATGGGACTCGGGGCCTGCTTAGCACTCTCCATTTCCAGAAGATCGTGGCCCCTGTGGGGGGAGGTGTCCTCGTCCTGCAGGTGGGTGCATAGAGACATGACTTACCCAAGGCCCCTCTTGGCCCCAGCCATGGCCCAGTAATGCAGAGAGCACTGCTACAAGGGGACGAGCTGTGGCCACCAAGGGGTTCCAACAGTCCACAGGCCTTTGGCTCCCTAGGTCTCAAGAGTGGGCACCAGTGTCACTGGATCACCAAGCTTAGCAGCAACTAAGAAGCTGGTCACAAGGATTCCCGGCTGAGAGGCACTGGCCACCAGTTTGTGCAGGGGCTGGAGCTGGGGATGCTCTCCCAGTATTAGATTGTGGGCTGGGCCTGTGCAGGGGAGAGGGGGTCATGCTCTGGCAGCATCAGGTTGCTGGCCTGTGCAGAGACTGCCTTGTGCAGGGAGGTGGTGATTTCAGGTGCAGCATTTCGCTGTCTGTTTCCCCACGTGGGTGGAGCCGAGAGAAGTGATCTGGCTGAAACACGGGGGCGGATGAAGCTCTGCAGCCTGCTGCCTGAGGGGAGAAGCAGCTTTTCACCCACTGAGAACTCTCCTCCACCCTCTCCCCCAGCCTGTTAGGCCTACAGTTAGCTGAGCTGCTTTCTTCTGCTTCACTTTGCCCTCTCAAATCCTCCTTAAATGGAAGTTGGCAGCTGCCTATAATACTTGTATTTTGCTTTGTCCTGCTGTGATCTGTTGGATGCAGAGGGCTGGAATGTAATGAAACATTGGTACAAGGGCAAGCACTGTGGCTAGGTGAATCTTCCTTCTCTTTAAGGGGGTTACAGAAACTTGAAAGGAACAAAATCAGTAATTTCCACACTTGCTCATTCCCTCACCCCTTTACCTGAGGGCTCTGATTTGAAAGAAAGCCGAGTGGCAGATCTACCCAGTGTCCAGATGCTAACACCAGCCCCTAGTTTGCCCAGTGCTGGGCACAGCAGATGCATGGCTTTGAGTGAGCCCATCTGGCTGCCTAGAGTCCCATCCTAATAGCACAGATTTGATACCAAGAGGTGCTGGGTGCATTCAGCAAATTCTAGTGAAGCTCCCAGCTCAGAAAAGGGGTTTCTGCTACCTTCTGGAGAATTGCAGACAAAGGGATAAGTTCTACTCTATAATACCAGTGTAAATCCAGAGTAATTGCATTGACTCCAAGTGGAGTCTCGCCTGATTTACACTGGAGTAACTGAGATCAGAATCTGGCCCACATACTTCCCCCCCCCCCCATAGTGAAAGACATCCGTCTCTGCTCAGTAATAGACTTTGAAGTGAGAAGTTCTAATGTGCCAGAGACTGGCTGAAAAGGCAGAAAATCCAGTCAGAACCTGGCAAAATGCTAAAGTCCAGCAAGCCTCAAAAAGACTGTTCCTTTTGCCAGTTTGGTCAGGTCACAGCGCTCTCAGCCTCATGCTGGGTTGGCATTTTAATGTCACTCTGGCAGTGCAAAAGGAATCGAGACTGCCAAGTGTCTGGGAACTGATGATTTGTGACTCTTTTAAAAAGTACAAGACACAATCGTTGGCTCCCGGGGAAGGGTTGGAGGGTGACTTTTCTGAAAAGGTGACATGGGCTCTGAGGAGCTGCTTTACTGCCAAGGGAGTGGAGCTTGTGAAGCACAGTCTGTGCACGGAGTAGTGGAACTAAGTTGGCTATCCTCCATCTTGCCCTTCCATTGGGAGCCACTTACTAGGGACTAGTTAAAGCTGGCCCTGACCAAAGCTATTGGAAGTCTAGACTGGCTGCATGATGGTGCAAACTACTGCATTGGGTCTGGTGACCTCAGTGTTTGTATCCTCCAAACGTGTGAGAGTGGGTGCTGGGGACTTTCCTGAGAGGCAGCAGAGCCTATGGACAAGGCATCCAGAAAGTTGGGGATCTATTCCTGGCTTTTCTACTCACTCCCTAGCTGATCTTTGATAAGACACTGCACTTCAGTGCCCCGTCTGTAAATGAGAATCCCTATGTGCTTTGAGTACATTGGGAAAAAGGCATTTGGTAAGCGTGAGTATCTGCTTTCCCTCCTCCGCTCATGTTCCTGTGACACTAATGCCATGGTTAGTAGAAGTGATCCTACAAGCCAGGTGCCCTTCCACTCCTCAGCAGACTTTGTAGATGCACCATGCTTAAGCCCCTTAATTTTCAGTTTAAACTGATTTTTTTAAGTTAAAAATAATAATAATAATAATAATCCCAGGTTTTAAAAACAGTATTTTTTTTCAGACTTTCCACCCTGCTTTTGTATCATTCACATATATAACAAGTAACTTGTTTTATTAAGAAAATACAATACATTGCATGAACTATAGATGTATTATTGTAATACATTAATCTGTGTGTTTGCAGAGCTCCCTGTTGAAGTAAGGCTATGTAATAGTAGAAGATACACTCAGTAAACAGGCATGCACACAAGCTCTGAAGCGCATAGGCCTCTGAATGTACTGATGAAGTTCACAGCCACCACATACACACTTCAAGCTGCTAGCAGACAATAGTGGTTTAAAGATTTGATACACTAAAATGGAAAGAAAACCAAAATCTGTCAGAATAAGCAAGTATGTGTTCAAAAGTTTAAAAAAAAAAGGCAGAAAAAAAGATTACGTTTGTGGCCTAATTATTAAATGCCAATATTTATAGGTGAATAGTTCTAAGTCAATGTTAGTAACTGTTTCTTCAAATGAAAAGTTTTATTTGGGGTCTAGTGATGTGTAGTTTTCGTAAACTCTAAGGTGGTGGTGTGTTTGAGTTCTGTTTTAGTTTTGCAGCAAACCACATTGAATTCCAGTCATCAAAATGTTAGTGAATATCTTTTACCCCATCCTCTCCACCAAAATAAATTCCAAGATTTACCCAGAAAATAATTTTTTGCACCACATTTCATGTTTTTATTGTTTTAATAAACGTACATTCCAGGGAAAAAGTTAAATAAAGTGAAAACCGAAAACAAAGGGCCCTAATCATTGCTGCATATGAGTGGAGGGGGGGATTGGAAGGAGAACAAGCAGCCTTTGCATCCACTACACTAGTCTCTTGTGGTTGGAGCAAAATTCTCCAGCAATGCTCTTTCCAGGGCTATGCAGTGGTGTTGTCGCTGTGCTGGTCCCAGGATGGCAAAGGGATAAGGTGGATGAGGTAATATCTTTTATTGGACCAACTGTGTTGGTGAGAGACAAGCTTTCAAGAATACACAGAGCTCTTCTCTGGGGCCAATAGAAGATATTACCTCACCCGCTTGTCTCTTTATAAGGCTGGGCATTCTCCCCAGGAAGGGGAGCGAACAGCCTCTTCAGCAGCAGTTCAACTGTGCAGGGGATTTATTGGCAGCATTGCCACAGCTCAAGGCAAGAGATCCTAGGGCACTTGAATCCACAGGGGCTTCCCAGAACAGGATGAAAAGGAGCTTCTGTCAGGCATAGGAGTGTTTGTTTATTCTGAAATCAGCAGCAGGAGCTGGAAACAGCAGCCATGGGAGAAAGCAGCGTGGTTTGCAAGGCAGTAGAATTTATGGGCTTAAACTAGCCAGCTGTTTGTATTGTGCAAGGGTATTTTTATTACTGTCTGTGCCCAATTCTTCCCTAGAGTCATGCGAGTGGCGTTACCTGGGAAGAGTCCATTTGTGAGCTGGCCCCATTGGGCTGTGCAAGAAATGTGTCCCCATGACTTCCTCATAAAATAATAGATGCTAGGAGCCAAATTCAGTAATGACCTATAGCTCTGCAAAGTGTCAGTCAGAGATTTGAGGAAACAGATGCAAGTGGGAAGACAGAGTTTCTGGCACTGATCTACCATCTGGAGGGAGAGGACAAAGGAGTGGGCAGAATGGGTGCTGGGAATGATAATGGGAACCCCAAAACTGCTTGAAGTTCCAAGCAACTTTGTCCAGTTTTTCTGGATACCTACCCTGCTTCAATAAGAGGTTGCAGGTGGATGCGCTAAACCACAGTGGCCAGCTTCTGGGCCTGTCCTATAAGGGAGGAGCCAGCAAAGGATCTAACTGTTCAGACTCCTGTAGCAGCTGCACCTCCTCAGGCACGGGTGGGCAGCAATTTTTGCAGAGGGGCCACTTAATGAATTTTGGTATGTAGTCACTGGCTGGCTCCACCCCCTGGAAGGGGCAGGGCTGAGGACAAGCCTCCCCGCAGAGTTGTGTGGGGCCAGAGGCTTTGAATTAAACATAACAAAGGTCTCACGGCTCCCAGCCCTGCCACTACCACGTTGCCTGGCAGCCGCAGAGGGTTGCTGCAGCTATTTAAAGGGCTCCAGCCCCTGCTGGGGTAGCACTGCGACCATGGAGGCATTTAAATAGGATCCTGAGCCACTGTATGGAAATTTGGGCAGTAAGATATAAATAGAAAGTGGCCTCATGCAGTCCACAGGCTAGATCAAAGTGTTAGGTGGGCCGGATCTTGCCTAGCCCTGTCCAACTGTCTGGGGGCAGGTTTTGCCGGGCTGAGGGAAGAGGCTTCTCCGGGGGATAGCTGTGCTGCATTCCTCCCGCTGTTTGAAAGGCAGCTGCCTGCCATGTTCCTCCTGGATGATGGGAAAAGAAGTTGGTGCTTTGAGGGTGTGTGAGCGTGAAACCAGTTTTGCCCATAATTAAAAAGCCAGAGTGAGCCTGCAGGGAAGCATGACACTATTAGTATTTCTGGGAGAGAGCCAGCCCCCCTGCTCTTGTTACTCCAGAATGGAAGAGATACAGGATGAGGTAACCTGCCTGGAGCACTTATCTTTGGCTGCATAACAGATGAGGTGACAGCACAATGTGTAGGAACTGAGATTTGGCGCACACTTAAGGCTCTTGCCAGCATTACCAGTTCTTGCACTTTTATTGTGAATCACGTGACGTTTGATTTTTCTAAGAACCCCACCTCCAGGATCGTGTGGTGATTTCCAGAAGGTCTCCCGTTTCCATTCAAAATAAGTATGTTTCTGTCTCTCAAGTGCAGAGAGGAGTTTGGAAAGGTGAGCCAAGGAGTCCCAAAATCAGAAGGCCCCAAATATATATATATATTTTTTTAAAGGCTCAGAATTTTGCAGGGGCTCAGTCCTGGTTTTTGAATGCTTGGAATTATCAGTGTTGCTTCAAGGCCAGCAAAGCTTCACTGAGTCAGGGCTATGACGCTTTGGAGCTGTAAGGGGTGGGGTTAAGAGGAGGTCTGTTCTGAGTTTCTCCTCTATGATTTATGGAGGAGAAACCTCAGCCTGTAGTGGATCCAGGGGGGTGACTGTTGTGGGGATGGGTATATGGCAGTGTTCCCTGTAAGGGAAGATTGATATGTGTGTATGCAGGGATCCCTGAGAAGGCAGATGAGGGGTGCGCTGTGAGACTAGGAGATTTTGGGTGGGTAGGCTGTGAAGGAAAGTAGTAGATGCTGGGCTAAAGTGCCCCCCACACCTTACCCTTCCTTGAAGAAGCTGCTCTGCTAGACAAGTCACAGCTCGTTAGAGGAAGCATGGGGAGTGAGGAGAAGTCTGTTTCCTTCCTGGAGAATGTGTCTGAGAGGAGAGAGACATTGTCCAGCATGCTGCATTGCAGCATGGTGGTGCATGGATGATACCCTGAGTAATACCAATGCATTGACGGAGCAACTTCTTCTCTGGTTCCTAAAGCACTTTGCCAATGTGAATGGGCAGCTTTGCTAGCCCAAAGCAACCAAATTCCTGAATCATGGCCCTAAAAACCATGAGATTGACTTAAAAAAAAAAAAAGACCCCTCCCCCCCCAGGATTTTAAAAGTCATTCAGAGGCTATCTCTGTCTTTAGGGGCTTGAACCTTCCAGAGTCATGACCGTTAGAAATCTAGTTTTTTAAAATCTAAGCGGAGCTGCTTCTCATAATCCCATGCCTCCGGGAGCTGCATTTTTAAGGAAAACAACAAACACATCCAGAGTCGGCAAAGCTGCACAGGCTAAACCTATAGTATCTGCAGCACTGGGAACAGCCACCACGAGTTTGGTGTTGGATGGACCAGGCACCCTTGGAACAAAGGAAGGATAAGGGGGGCCCAGAATGTAGGGAGGTTGGGGGGCTCCATCAGTGGCACAGTGGATAGGGTACCCATCTTCAGAGCCAGAGGTCAAGGGCTCAAGCCCCACCTCACCCCAACCCCCCAGGGACAGCCAACCCACACCCCCAAGGGACAGAGCTGGCACCCTTGGGACATAAGATGAACAAGGGGGGGCCCAGAATGTCTCCAGTTTTGCCCTACAAACTAGGGGAAGAGGCCTGTGAAGTATGCAATGATGCTCAGACGGATGGAGGAATTGCACTGCACCTGTAATGCTGAACTCTTCCAGTGCTGCATGCTCTGTGCATGGCTGGTTGGGAACCACAATTCCAGTATTGGTGCTTTCCCCACAAAAAGGCAGAGGAGTTTGTGTGATGGGCCCAATGCAGTGTGCTGCCCCTGACTCAGCAGCACAGTTGCTGTCCTAGGGAAGGCAATGTGTGGCTAGTGGCATGATGAACAGTAGACAGGAGACTTATGCTGCTCCCAGCTCTGCTACTGATCTGTAGGGTGATGTTGGACAAATCACTTCACTGCTCTGTGTATCAGTTTGCTCATCTGTGAAACTGGGATCATGGTCCCAACCTCCTTAGTAAAGTGCTTGGAGATCTAAAGCTGAACAGCATTGTGTACAAGCTAGATATTGTTTGATTGTATCTAAACTCCATCTTGGAACACATGCCTCCAAATGGGAGATTCAAGAAACTCCTGTTGCCCCCCAAAGACTGAGAGCTGGTGCTCTGCTGTAGGCAGTGACTTGAAGCAGCAGTGTTTTCTGAACCCTGCAACACCCACGCAGCCTCCCCTCCCTCCCCTTGCAGTTTCTTTTGACCTGACTAGGTGTCTGCCTTGTGTTTGCCTCTCCTGCAGGTCATCAGCGTAAGTTCAGATAGAACCTCAAGTTCCTTATTCTTGTTGCAGAGCAGAACATAATCTCCGAGTGGGCTGGCTCTCATGGCGAAAGGTTTGTGGAATGTTGTCCCTCTGGGCCATTCATAGCTCTGTCCGGGAGCCAGCCCACCTCTGCTGACACTGCAGCTACCCAGCCAGCATATCCTGTTCCTTTCATGGGGTGTTTTCTGTGTTGTCAGCGGCCTGGCCAATGACAGCAGAGCACCGCTCTGCTGAGTCATGCTGAGTAGCTATTCTCCCTGAACGAGAGCAGCTGGAAAAGAGAGCTGGTGAAATGGCCAGAGGCACCAAGGGAAGTTAGGCTTCTGCCCCCAATGCTTGTGCCTCCCATGCTGGCTAGAAACTAGAGGGCTCCTCTGACCCTTTCATGGGTCTCAGGCGCAGGAGTTCGCAGCTTCAGTAAGGCACAGCCCAGTGTCTCCTTTCCCAAAGGGCAATAGTGTGTACAAGCCTGTGACGGGAATGGGACTTATAGGCTAAGCGCCCATTAGCAGCCCTTTCTCTGCTTGATCTGGGTTAAATATCCTACAGTCCATAAGCACCACACACAGAGTGGGGGTGATATTCCAGGAGAGTTCTATAGCTGAACCAGTCAAAAATGCACCTGGTCAGGCACCCCAAACACTGTGGATCCAAACTTTGTCATTAGGCCAGACCAAAACCCTGGAGTCAAACCATGCTAGGGACCCCTGAACTGTAGGGAAAGCTCTAATCCACATTTGGTAGCCCCCACTCAAACTAGAAAAGTGGATGGGTAGCCAGTCACCCAGTAAGCATCACCCTTAATGGGTGATGTTTACTGGGTAATGGCTAGCTGGTGCCTCGTAGCAGCCCCCAGCCTGCCATGGACAGAGGGGTGCTTCAGCTCTTCTGAGCTCCCCTACAGGGCCGGAAGCAGCTGGGCTGGAACAGCCCCTGTCTGCAGCAGGTGTGCTGCAGGCAGGGGCTGCTCTGGCTGGGCTGGAGCAGGCCCTGCCTGTGGCAGGTGAGAGCCACTCCTGCCCAGCCAGGTTGGAGCACTCCCCCTCTGCACACACCCCTCCTTTAATTGGTTAACTGGTTAAACAGCAATTAAACAGGATTTTACATCCCTAACCCAAATGTTTGGCTCCTTTGGATTGGTTTGAGGCTCTCATGGGAACAGGCTTTCTACTGTGCTCTTCAGCACTGCTCACACTGGGACCAGAAATCCAGAGAACCACCTTGCTTGCTCTGATCACATCCAGGTCCGGAGTAAATTCAGAAGTAGCAATGTGGAGGCACACAAAGCATTAGCCCAACCACCTAAGATTTAACCTAACTCTTACTAGGACTGCAACAAATCTTAGAGCTACCAGAGAGGGCAGCAAGGCTGCGTCAGGCTAACAGGATTATGGTAGAGTCAGTTCCTTTTATTCTGTGACAGGCAATCTGCCCATTCTAGGTGGAGGTGCATCAAGATGATCAGCCTGGTTACATGAATTTCCCAGCTAAAGAGTGACTAGGGTACTGTACTTAAGTGCTAAGGGCATCTGGAGCCATATTCTACTTCCCACTTGTCCATGCTATGAGCACTACAGTGGCATGGTTGTTGTCTGTGATGCAGCTGTAGCAGCCCTACTATAGGGCACTTTCCGGCAGTGGAAAGAGTTTTTCTGTTCCTGTACGTGATCCAGCCCCCTGGGCAGCAGTAGCTAGGTCGGTGAAAATGTTATTCCATTTGTGTAGCTGTGCCCATGCTGTGGTTAGTTTGCCGTAGCTACAATGTGAATGGTTCTCACCCCTGAACAACTATATTGATTTAAATTAAGTCTAGAGGAGGCCTTTTGAAAAGACCCAACTAAAGAGAGGCCGGGAGTGCCTGTGGGTCCAGGCTCAGTTCTGTGCAGGCTTCCTGGGTTGCCTTTTTATGTAGCTGAAGGGAAATGGCACAGTCTGAATGCAGAGTATGTGGTGGCTTAGCCAGCTACTGGAGGCCTTGGGCCTGGAGGCAGGCTCATTGTTAAGGTTGTTTGCTGGAGAATCGCTATTACAGGGCAGGAACTGCAGATGCTTTTTATACTCCTGCTGCATGAGCAGTTCTGAAAGGCTTTCTTTTCTTCTTCTCATTCTTCTCCCTTTCCCCAACCTTCCCCCTTCCCTTCTCCTGCTGCTCTGGGGTGCTGCTTCAGCCTTTTCATAACTATTTTAATATCCCTCAGTAATCACAGCCAGCATCTAGTGAATTCAGGGTAAATTCTGACTCTTCCTGCTTAACCAGACTACTTTACCCTACTGAAATCAGCCTATGCAAACACAGGTAAGAGCTGGATCTGCTGACTTTCTCTCTGGGGGGGAGGGGGAGTCTGTGGAAAAACACATCTTTGCCCAAAATACTTTTCTCGCAAGCTGTTTGGATGCCTGTCGCTCTTCACACTGAAATCTGTTGAATTTCTTAAAAGGGAAACTTTTAAAAAAGAACTCTAATAAAAGCGCACAAATGTCTCTCTGCTCTTGACACCAGCCCCACCCCCTGGCCGTGTACGTCACCGCCCCGCCCCTCCTCCCCTATGGCGGCCCGGCTGAGCGCAGACCCCAAACGGCCGCTTGCCGCCGCTTGCTCCCCCGCCGGGGCCCAGCTCAGCGGCGCCTACGTTGCGCCGCTCAGCTGGGCCCTGGCCAGAGGGGAAGGGGGCGGGGCACTGATGTACATGGCCGGGGGCGTGGCCGTGTAGGTCACCGCCCCCCCTTCTCCTCCCGCTGTGGCGCTGAGTGCTGCACCCCTCAGCCTGTCCCCAGCGGGGGAGCAAGCGGTGGCAAGCAGCCATTTGGGGTCCACGCTCCCCATCCATGGGGAGTGCGGACTCCAAACGGCCGCTTGCCGCTGCTTGCTCCCCCTGCCGGGGCCCAGCTGAGAAGGGGAATTGGGCCGGGGCGCTGACATACACGGCCAGGGGGCGTGGCCGTGTATATCAGTGTTACAGATGCACAGACACTGGGCTACTATATATATGATTACACGGGCATTCTGGCACTCTGTAACAGCTACACTACATTTGGCTGCCAAACCTGGTTCAGGTTCCTGTTTCTGTAGCAGCAGGGAGCTGCACTTTCTGCAAATCTTGTAGGTTCAAATTCTGCCCTATAGCAAGTGACACTGACTTCAGTGAGAGTGGCACAGGTGCACCATCGGCAGCATTTGGTCTCTAGCCATTGGTGGAGCTGTAGTGTTTGATCATTTTTATAGTTACACAGGGTGTGCAGGGCACTCTGGGTTTGGCCTATGTGTTGATTTCCCAACTCATTGCAGTCTGGGAAGGGAAGGGAGTTGTGACCAGTGTTCCCTGGAAGCTGGGACGTGTGGCTGGTCAGGAGAAATTCAAATGCCGCCCAGCCGATTAGCTTCCACAGCTACGTTTTGTGTTTCTACTGTGGTGCACGTTCACACATGCCTCAGTGCATATAAAATTATTCCACACACGAATGGGGAAAAAATCCACACACAGATGGAAAAGATAGTGAACATAGGTTGTGATTCCTTAGTCAGAAGCCTGTGATACAAAGAATACCCTATCTGCACCTTTAGGGGTGCACAGGCTAAAAACTTGAATGGAAATGGTTATGGCCAAATGCAAAGGGCTGTGAGATCACAGTAGATAGGACAGTCAGGAGCCTGTGTTAAACTGTTGTTTTGTTGTTTTAAGTCTCCACTAATAGTATATTGACATCTGGGATCTTAAACACCATCTTCGGAATAATTTTTATTTTTGTGCTTTTGTTTGAAATGTGAAAAAGGCTTTTCCAAGTGGAAGCTGTTTTGAATGATCCTGCTGGCACCTCTGTGATGAGTGTGACATTTTGTCTGTACTCCTCGTCCTGTTCCTTCTGTCTCTGACCTGACTTCTGTGTGCTCTAGCCTTTGCCTCTGCACTGCCTGCTATCCGCTACAGCTTCCCTGTATCCCTCCACCTCACTGTCTGTCTCCTCACATATCTGAGCAACAAACACCCTTCTCCATTGTCTAATTCCTCCCCCTTATTTATCAGCTAATGCGCTGCCTCTATATGTGACTCCCTTAGGCCAGCCCAGGCCGCAGGTGGTGTAGAAATTGCTGCTAAAATTAAGTTGTTTCACATTTAAGGGGCACCGTGCTACCATGCTGTGTAAACTGGCATCATATCTGAGAGAAAGGGAACAGAAAACTGGCATGACCCAGTGTGGCTTGTGATTGCCATAAGTATTTCACGGTCACATGGGCCTCACTGTGTTTTGTATGGTGAGAATTTTAGGGAGGGCAGGGAGCAGGACAATCTGGTCTCTTTCCTGTTCTTGTAGGGCCCCTCACTGCCCAAGAAGCTGGTGCTGGCCAACACTCATGGTTTTACCGCAGTAATGATGTGTTCTGAGGAGAGCTTTCTGTGCCTCTCGTTTCACTTTCTTTGGCTTGGTGCTTCTCTTGTTCTTGTCCTTGTTAGTCATTCTGCAATTATTTGGTAGTTAGCAGTAATTATATGTTGCTTTCCAGCTAAACAGTGTGTTGCCCTGAGATGAGTACCCTCATTGCATACATAGGGAAACTGAGGTACGAAGAAGGCTGTGACTGGGTAGAAGAAGCAATGTGGTCTAGTTGGATAGGACACCATGCCCAGATTCTGTCCCAGTGTGGAGACTGACTTGCCATACAACCTGGCTTAGGTCACTTCACTTTCCATCTCTGTGCTTGTTTCTTATCCTACCCTCTGTGTAGACTTCAAGCTCCTTGGGGTAGGAGCTGGCTCTCGCTGTGTTTGTACAGTGCCTAGAACGGGGCTCATATCTCAGGTGGGGCCTCTGAGCATCACCCGAATAGACATAAATAAGAGCATTGGTCAGCAGCAGAACTGGAATTAGCACTTGGGACTTCTTGGCTTGAATGCCTACATTACAACAGGTGGGGCAGGCTTTTTCCATTTGTTGTGCATTGTTGTTAAATGGCACCCAGGGGAATTTCAGCATTTCCAGACTGGCTACCGTAATCCTTTGGGTGGGCCTCTGCAGGCTGACAGGCATGGACATTTGCTTAGCTTACAAAAATCCCTAGAGCTAGTTGTGCAGGCAGCTACCCCTGTGATCTCGGGGGGGTGGGAGGGAGGAAGGGGGGCTGGAAGGGTCTTGCTCAGGGAAGAAGCCCTGCTTTAGAATCGAGTTTTATCATTAACACCATGCTGTGAGGGGGGGAATGATGATACAGAGGCTGTTAGTTCCCAGTACCAAAGGGCTCTTTGACCTAGAAGACAAAGGTAGAACAAGAATCAGTGGCTGGAAGCTGCAGCCAGCCAAATTCCCATTAGAAATTAGGTAGCAGTTTTTACCAGTGAGGTGGTGGTGGGGTGTTAACCACTGGCACAAAGAGCTGAGAGAAATGGGGGTTTCTCTGTGTATCAGTGTCATCAGATCAGGTCTGGGTGCTTCTCTGGAAGCTCCATGTTTGTGTAGGTGCAGGGCTGTGGTCTGTGTTTCACAGGAGGTCAGGCTAGCTGATCTGATGGTCCCTTATGGCCTTAATCTATAACCTTGGCCCTGTCCCAGAGCTCAAGCCTGAAGGGAGGCTGGAGATTTGGCTCAAGTGTATATATGGGGGCTCTAACTAGGGCTGTAAAAGCTTAACTGATTATCCAGTCAGTGTTAGGCTGACTGGAATGCTGACTGGGTAACCGGTTTAATGCCCAACTGCGCCAGACTGGAGCAGCCCTGGCTGCGTGGGACTGGCCTTGTGGGGGCGACAGGCAGGACCCTGGCTGTGCTGGATAAGGTTGTGAACAACTAGTTGACTAGTCACTTCCCCCACCCCCATCCCCTGCCTTGCTGCCTCTATCAGAAAGAGGCAGCAAGGGGGAGGGGGGAGAGGACGGGGCGTTTCAAAGCAGCAGCACCGCATGGAGCCCGGGGCCAGCTAGGGACTCCATGAGGTGCTGCCGCTTTGAAACGCTGTGGGGTGCACAGGGTCAGTGGGGGACTGCTAGAGTCCCACCCTGGCCCTAGGCTCTCCACAGTGCTTTTGCCTGGGGCTATTGATACACTTCAAAGGTGGAGGCACCCTTGTTGACGGACTAATAGAATAGTTGATGCAAAATGCATTGACTATTCGATTAATTAGCTAACTGAAATTTTACAAATCTAGCACTGGAGCGGGGCAGATGGGGCCCCAGTTGCTCTGACTCAATCCGGGTGGGCAGGAACCCGGCCCGGCTGCTGTCCACCAGCAGTTAACCGGTTAACTGGTATACTTTTAATCATTTAACCAGTTAATTATGTTCGTGGTTATTTACATCCCTAACTCTAATGTTCAACTACTATACTAGGAGCCAAGTGGGAGAAATCCAAGCAGTGTGGTGCTGCTGCGAACATGGTGTGTAATCCAAAGGTGACACTGGTAGCTGTCGGCTTCTGAAATGTACCAGACCAGCCACTAAATCTGCATGCCCACCCTCACCACGCTGATTAAAACACAAAGCAGCTTTTACTTGCCCAGCAAATACAGCTACTGTCCTGGGGATAAGAAAGCGACCAGACTTTCCTGATGCTGGTTTGTGTCTCCTCATGGGGCTACACACTCCTGACACAGGGAATATGGTAAGCACACAGTGCGGTGTAACTGCTGAGCTGTGCTGTGCAAACAAATCATTGGCCTGGGGATTTCACAATCTCAAGGCTCAAGCCCGCACAAGTTCAGAACAGGATGTGTGCCCTGCAGCTGGACTGCAAGTACTGTAGAGACATGAGTCACCCCACCCTCTGAGGCAGGTAATTGCCATTATCCCCGTCTTGCAGGCTGGGGACAAAGGCAGAGCAAGATTATGACGTGCTTTTGGCATGGATTCTCTCTGTGGCCAGAGCTGGGATGGGATTCAGAAGTTCCTAGTGTCCAGATAATAATTCAGGCCTTTAATCTGTGTGTCTCTGTGTGGCACTAAATATGGGCTTAAATGTTCCCATGTCGCTTAGGGCTTCAGCCTTGTGGATCACAGGATTCCCATGTGGAGGAAAACAGTTACCAGAGCCTTGCTCAGGGCTGCTCCAGCTGAATTTAAGCCCAGCATGTCATGTTCCTCCACTGGCAAAATTATTATTGTATGACAGTAGCTGCTAGCAGCCCCCTGCAGCCAGTGTCCTGTGGTGTTCAGCGCTGTGCAAACACACAGTAAGAGCCAGTCCCTGCCCTGCCTGACCAGACCACACAGAAGAAGGGAGAGTGTGTCTTGCTTGCTCTCGTGAAATCAAGGGACAGATTTTCAAGGGAGTAATTGTTCAAAAGTGCTCCCATGCAGGCACCAAAATAAATAAGCTAGGAGATGGTCAAAGGAGCTTGTTAGGTGCTCAGTGCTTTTGCAAATCTGGCCCTTCCCCCATGCATCTATCTGGGCGTGAGCCTACTCTTGGCTTTGGCTCCAAGTGCTGAAAAGTGGGGCTTGGGTAGTTAGGAATGGGTCCCATCAGGAAGGTGAGGGGGATAACCCTGTTGCTGTGCAGTTCCCTGTTCTAACTCCGCCCCCACCCTCCTGCCTTGTTCTCCCCAGGTGGTATCGCTGGTGGCATTGAGATCTGCATTACGTTCCCTACGGAGTACGTGAAGACTCAGCTGCAGCTGGATGAGAAAGCTAACCCACCCCGGTACAAAGGCATCAGTAAGTCTGCAGCCTGGCAGCCGTGTGCACGGAGGGGCTGGAGTAAGGATCGAACAAGGGGGCTGGCGACTGGGGGGACTGTTGGAGCTGCTGCAGCCAGCTGCATGTGAACTGAGACGCTCGGGGGACTGGATCAGAGGGCTGGGCTGGGCCGTCAGGTCTGATCTCCTGCACCCACCAGTCCTCAGAAGCTCAGGCTTTTCAGTTAGATGAGTGCTCCCCTTGAACAGACCAGGCCAGTGGCGCAGTGCAGCACAGCTGTTCTCACTGAGGGAGACGGCATGTGTCTGACACCACTATTGGCAGTAGCCCGATGAGGTGTCCAGGTGGAATTGATGCCAAGAGACTGGAGGAGTTCCAGGGACAATAGCCTCATTCCAGCCTGGGATGACTGGCAGGGGTCCCTGACTAGCAGGAGCATAACTGTCTACTTCTGGACAGGCTGTACTGTGGCAGGCTGTTCTGTATCCAATCTGGGCATTGCTGCTTTGCCCTCCAATGCGTTCCTGGCCAACAGCGTAAATGGTGGGAGGGAGTAGGGAGAACCCAGTTGGTTGGGGGAAGAGATGCAGGGAGTGTAGGTCCAGAGCCCCAACTTACTACCAGATGGCATTCATCCAAGGGTTCTAAAAGAACTCAAATGGGAAATTGCTGAACTATTATCTGTGGTTTGTAACCTATCCTTTAAATCGGCTTCCATACCTAATGACTGGAAGGTAGCCAACATGACACCAATATTTAAAAAGGGCTCTAGAGGCGATCCTGGCAATTACAGACCGGTAAGTCTAACTTCAGTACCGGGCAAATTAGTCGAAACAATAGTAAAGAATAAAATTGTGAGGCACGTAGAAGAACATAATTTGTTGGACAAAAGTCAACATGGTTTCTGTAAAGGAAATCATGTCTTACTAATCTATTAGAGTTCTTTGAAGGGGTTAACAAACATGCAGACAAGGGGATCCAGTAGATATAGTATACTTAGATTTTCAGAAAGCCTTTGACAAGGTCCCTCACCAAAGGCTCTTGTGTAAATTACATGGCCATGGGATAAGAGGGAAGGTCCTTTCTTGGATTGAGAACTGGTTTAAAAGACAGGAAACAAAGGATAGGAATAAATGGTAAATTTTCAGAATGGAGAGGGGTAACTAGTGGTGTCCCCCAAGGGTCAGTCCTGGGACCAATCCTTTTCAACTTATTCATAAATGATCTGGAGAAAGGGATAAGCAATGAAGTGGTAAAGTTTGCGGATGATACCAAACTGTTTAGGATAGTCAAGACAGAAGCAGACTGTGAGGGACTCCAAAAAGATCTCACCAAACTGAGTGATTGGGCAACAAAATGGCAAGTAATGCACATCGGGGAAACATAACCCCAACTATACGTACAGTATGATGGGGGCTAATTTGGCTACGACAAATCAGGAAAGAGATCTTGGAGTTATCGTGAATAGTTCTCTGAAAACTTCCACACAGTGTGCAGCAGCGGTCAAAAAGACAAATAGGATGCTAGGAATTATTAAGAAAGAGATAGAAAATAAGACAGAATATCTTACTGCCCCTGTATAAAACTATGGTACGCCCACATCTTGAATACTGTGTACAGATGTGGTCTCCTCACCTCAAAAAGATATTTTGGCCTTGGAAAGGGTTCAGAAAGGGCAACTAAAATGATTAGAGGTTTGGAGCAGGTCCCATATGAGAGAGGTTAAAGTGATTGGAACTTTTCAGTTTAGAAAGAGGAGACTGAGGGGATATGATAGAGGTATATAAAATCATGAGTGGTGTGGAGAGGGCGGATAAAGAAAAGTTATTTATTAGTTCCCATAATAGAAGAACTAGAGGACACCAAATGAAGTTAATGGGTAGCAGGTTTAAAACTAATAAAAGAAAGTTCTTCACACAGCGTGTAGTCAACCTGTGGAACTCCTTGCCAGAGGAGGCTGTGAAGGCTAGGACTATAACAGAGTTTAAAGAGAAGCTAGATAATTTCATGGAGGTTAGGTCCATAAAGGCTATTAGCCAGGGGATAGAAATGGTGTCCCTGGCCTCTGTTTGTCAGAGGCTGGAGAAGGATGGCAGGAGACAAATCGCTTGATCATTGTCTTGGTCCACCCTCTCTGGGGCACCTGGTGCTGGCCACTGTCGGCAGACAGGCTACTGGGCTAGATGGACCTTTGGTCTGACCCAGTACGGCCGTTCTTATGTTCTTAGTATCAGGCTTGGAACCGGGTCCTGATCAGCTATGGCGATGCAGCTTCTGACTTGCTGAGTCCTGGGCGGATCCCTGTGTCATTGCTGCACCTTCTCCAGCTGCTGCATTGGCTTCCCTTCCTGGGCCAGCTCCTCGGAGGGCTTGGCAGTGCCCTGCTCTAGCGAGGGAGGCTGTCGTGTAGTCAGGCATCTCCTGCCTGTGACTTGAACGTCGCTGGCAAGGGTCACATGAGTCGGGACTTCACATTCCACAGCTATGGGCGGGGTGGGGGGAAAAGGGGAAATCCATTAATTGCAGCAGTGATGAGGCCTTGTCTCATCATCAGTGACAAGACAAACACATACGCCCTGACAGGGCCGGTGTCCTCTCCAATGGGGCCTTTACTGTCTGGTTATCACGTCATCCAAGGGGTTGTGTCCTCACCCACCTTCCCCTGCGTGCGCTGCTCCCGGGCAGAGGGCCATACACCTTTCCAGCAGAGTCTGACTGAGGAAGGTGCTGTCGTACTGGCTTTGTGGGCTGGCTAAACCCCTTTTTCTGCACCTTCTCCTCTAGCGGACTGCGTGAAGCAAACTGTCCAGGGCCATGGCGTGAAGGGGCTTTATCGAGGCCTCAGCTCACTGGTGTATGGCTCCATCCCAAAGGCAGCTGTAAGGTAAGGCGCTCCAGCTGAGAGCCCCGGCCTTGCCCTGAGGTGTTTGTGAAATGCAGCCGTAGTAATCTGAGCCTGCATGATCCTCCTGCTCTCCTTGTTGCCCACCATTCCCCCGAACAAGCAGATGAGAAACCCCCGGGAGTCCCCTTGGAAGTGGCCCCGTCTCGCTGCTGAGGGAATCTTGGGCCGTCTCTCACAGCCTCTGGGAAGAACAGCCCTGCCAGGTGTGCAGAGATGGGCTGGTGAGAGCCCCAGGGGAAGGCCACAGACATGCCATCTGCAGAGGAGCACAGTGCAGGGTGGGTCAGAGGAGCCCTGAGAGCTGCCTGCCATAGAGCAGTTGTGGCCAGGCCTGAAGTATGGAGATGGGCTGATGCAGCTCGAGTCCCGCTGCAGGGATGGGAGGGAATGACTCGGGGTGGTTTTGGATCTATCCACAGACAGTCCTAGGGTCTGGCCGAATGTTATGGGACACGTGCCCAGTCCCCCGGTAGGGGGTGGGATTGCCTCTCTGGATGGCCATTCCCTTTGGAATGGATTGAGAACACCGCTCTTATCAGACCAGCCTGAGCAGATGCTGCCAGAGGGCTGGCTCTGCCAGCAGGCCTTGCTGTCTGTGAGGAGCTCCCCCAAGGCACCGTTAGCAGTGTGCACTTGGGGAACTTCCCAGCCCTTCCAGGCTGAGCCTTTCCCTGCTATATGGGGTTGGGGGAACACTGCTGACCTTGTCTGCTCCGGCCCCAGCTTCCCCAGTGTGGAGATGCTGTAAAGGAAAATATATGATGTCTGACCAGTTCACTCCCCTTCCCCATTCTCAGCACCAGCCCAAGGGGTGGGGGCAGCGGAGTGCTGGCATTTCAGATTTGCTCTTCTCTGGCATGTGAGGGCAAAGGCGATTGGTGAAGTTTCCACTTGGGGAGGCTGTAGTATCCCTGCCCAGGCCCCACCCCCTTCGCACTGTCTCCTTCCTCTCTTCCCTGCACATCCTTTGTCCCTGCTCATTGCGTGCTTGTCCCCTTCCAGCCAAATCCTTGAACCCAAACAAATTATTTCTGAAAAAAACCTCCACTTTTCTGCAATTTCTTTCTCAACAAAATGGAGCATGTTTTGGACCATGTGCCAGACATGCAGAAGGTACCTAATTAACAGCACTAAATTTGGGAATAAGAAATGTCAGTTACAGGTTTTTTATAAACCCGGATAGCTGAAATGCAGGCAGCTTGCAAATGCCCCAAATAGCTCTCATTGATCCTGGGGAACAAAGAATGACAAGCACCAGTTAAAGCTAATTGAGAAATTTCTGAGGGGTTTGTTGTTTAAGTTTTTCCTAGTACAGACTAATAGTCTAGTAGCACCTTAAATACTAACAAAACATGTAGATGGTATCATGAGCTTTCTTCACACAATCAAACAAGGTGTCAGGCTTCGCCCGGAACTGGCATTTTCCCCCTGACAGGAAGAAAATGACTGGAATCAGACTGCAAACTAATTTTCACTTCACACAAACTAATTGAGGGCTTCCTATGTTGATTGTTTCAACAGCAGTAAGCACCTCAGACAATAAATAAGAATTGCCAAAGGACATGCCAGTAAAATACAGGCTGGCTGCTGATTTAACCTGTTCAGCTCACAGAACCAAGAAAATAAAATGTCCCACTGAGGCAGCATGATGGTGCCAGTTTTATTATCAGACTGGTGGATCCGATATCCCCAGGGGTGAAGGAACAAAATCCTCAGCTTTGTTTTCACCAGGCAAACGTAATCTCCCAACCACTGAAACGAGCTGAGCCCTATTCTACCAATAACTTCTCTCTTCCTTGCCACCACATTCCTCCTCCCTCTGTCCCCTTCCCCCCTTTCTTCCCTCCACACTCCTTTTTCCTCAGGTTCCCACCGCTCAAGATCACTGCCCTCCCCAACCAAGCGCTCTACCTACCCTGTTTGTCACAGAATTTGAACAACTTTAATAAAAAAAAAAAAAAGAAGAAGAAGAATTGGCCCAGCTCAGGCCACTGCTTACCAGTGGGAAAGCTCTGAAGGGCTCCTCTGGCCCAGGTGGAGGGGGCTCCATTCCTTCTGGCCATTTATTGTTCTGCTCCGTCTCACTTAGCATGCTAGCACAGGATATCTGCTGCCACAAATGGTCCAGCCCTCCCTGCAGCACACACACTGCATGAGGCTAGCTGGCATACTTGCATCTTTTGCTAGCCCTTTGAAAAGTGATGATGGGGGAGGCCCTGCTCTCACTACACCTGCTTCTGCATGAATAAAGCAGAAAGATTTTTGAAATTGTAAAAAAACTCTTTGCAAAGTTGCACTTCTCCGCACTTTCCATCTGATGACATCAAAACACCTCACTAAAACCAATGAATTTACACAGACTCCTGTGAGGCAGGCAAGTATTATTATTATCCCTTTTTTCAGATGGAGAAATTGAGGCACGGGATAATTGTCTGCTTTTTTTTAAATCAGTGGAAAAACACTCCTTGAGACAAAGTCTTAAATGATGGGTCCAATGTGACACTGGAAGTCTGTGACAGAAGGCCATTAAGAAACCCCCTCATCTTCGCATTTCTAGCAGAGGGGAGCACAGGCCACTGGCTGCATTGAGGTGTGGAGATCACTCTGAAACCCCAGCCTCCCCCAGTACAGGAACTCGGCAGTGAGGCTGCACCTGACCCTAACACAGTGTAAGGGCTGGCCCTGCCCCTCTGTGGCTGGGTAGGCTCAGCCCAGCATGAGCTGTGTGTGTGTGTGTGTGGGGGGGGTATTGTGGGGGAACTGGGTGTGGGGCAGTCTGAGTGTAGGCGGTTCAGTGGGAGATCTGAATGCAAAAGGGCTTGTTGGAAGGGTTCTAGTGTAAGGGCAATGGGACTCTGAGCTCAGTGGAGGAGTCAGGAGGAGGTGGGACTTGGTGTGTGTGGTCCAGGTGCTGTGAAAGTGGGACTTCATAGGATAGAGGGTCCTGGTGCAGCTTGGTGGGGGTCTGGGTGTGGGGGGCTTGTTGGATGAGTCCAGGCTTAGGAGAGCAGGACTCTTCAGGATGAGGGTTAGATGGGCCTGCTTAACCAGGGAGCCCCAGCTACTGCTGAGGGGACACTGCCTGCCAGACTCCTGCTAATAGCTGTCAGCAGTCCCAGCCTGCTCCGGAGTCGGGCGCACTGCTGCCTCCCTTCTCCTTGGCTTTCTGGCTTAGTGTTGGCAGGTGCCTGCCATTGCAGGAGAATGGTGTGTGGGCATCTGTGCTTTGCGCAGTGCGAGGGCATGAGGTGGGCAAAGGCTACTGTTTGGTGCCAGGGAGCAATGGAGGGGCTTGGACAGGGAGGGAATCACTTCCTGCGGCAGCCTCCTCCCAGGTCCTGGATGGGGAGAGAAGAGGGAGTCCTATTCGGAGGGCTGCTAAGGCACCTTCCTCCCTCCTTGGGCAGGGGTTTCCCAGCTCTCTCCCAATCATAGCCTCTGCAGCCATCATGTGGCAGGAGGGAGTGCAGGAGTCTGCTCTGAGTTGTGCTGGTTGGGGGCAGCACCACTGGGGGCACAGTCAGACGTGTGCCCCCCCAGTCGCTGGCCTGAGTTTCCAACTCACCCCAGAGGCAACCCAAAGGCCAGGCCCTAGGCTCCCTAGCGAACTGCCCGTGGCTACAGTGCAAGCTTCCAGCCGTGCTGCTTGGCCCATCTGCTCTAGAAGCCAGCTCTCAGAAGCCCATCTAGACCTGGGCCTGTCTCTGCCCACCACCTGTGTCTGCACGGTCCTAGGGGGGTTGCATTGGCGGCCTTTCTCTCCTGCCAGGTTCGGCATGTTCGAGTTCCTCAGCAACCACATGAGAGATGAGAAGGGCAACCTGAACAGCACGCGTGGCCTGCTGTGTGGCTTGGGAGCCGGGGTGGCCGAGGCCGTGGTGGTGGTGTGTCCCATGGAGACCATAAAGGTACAGCGCAGGCCCTCTGATCTCTGCTGCCCGGGGCTGGGCTGAGCAGGAATCACGGAGTGGGGGGAGATTCCCCCTTTGGAGGCAGCTGGAGAAGCCAGGAAGGTCGCACCATTGCCCTGTGAGCGCCGCCTGCTGTCAACCCCAGAGGTAGCCTACTGTGCGCTCTCCATCCCAGCAGGGCATTAACTCAGCACTGCTCCCTGCCTGGCCTCATGGCTGTACTGTGCTCCAGGCCAGATGGAATGTCCATGGACTGCAGGCACCCACTAGTGGTGAATGGTCAGAGATGCAGGGAAAGACTTTGCATGTGGGGATTCCCTCTGGATTCTCCTGTTGATGGAAAATGTTAGCAACAGATCAGAGAGGGTCTGATTCTCCCCTACCCCCTGTGGTCCCATATTTCCTGTAGTGAACGATGGCACTTCTCGCCAAAGCCAGCCTTTGTGGCCTGACCCCAGAATCCATCCGATATTAATGCAATGAAATAGATGCTTAGCCACCCCCCAATACACCAGTTGGCCGAACTAAATGCAGCACAGTGCATGGAATATCTTGCTGAGAGACCATAGCAGCAAAGAGCATTTTGCATCATTGTTGCTTTTAATTTGTTGGTGCTGCACACCATGAGGTCATTTCTCTATCTCTGCTCTTTCCCCCTGTGTTTATACTGTTTATTTTCTCCTTGCTTTGTAACCTCCAGACCCAGATTCAGAAATTGTGCCTGGCCTGGAAATATGGTTTTGGGGTCTGTAAAATGTGCCATTTTCAATGAGGGGTATCTGGGCACTTTATACAGTGTATTGTGAGAGCCAGGGAGTGGACCGAAAAACTGGCTTCTGCCTGCACGACTCTTTGGCAGAATATTGAGGGGCTGAGAGTTGTGAGCAACAGGACTGGGACTTAAAAGTCTGTCCCCAGCTCTGCCACTGGCCTGCTGTGTGACCCCAGACATGTCCATTCACCTCTGTGCCTCAAAACTCCCATCTGCAAAGTGGAGATAAATAGACGGACCCTCTTTTGCACAGATCTTTGCATGAAAGTTGCTCCATAAGGGTGAAGGGACTGTTACTATTGATGTGTTTTATGCTCTTACAGGTGGCCAATAGCTTAAGTATTTGGTAGGATGCACTCGTGCTCTGCTGGCCTAAGCTAGCAATCGCCCCTTCTTCCTATTCTGGGAATTCCAGATTTTCTCCTTCCAAGTGCTGAGCTTTGTGTGTTTTGAGCATTCTAAGAAATCTAGCCACAGTCCTTCCTCCACAGGCCAATGATCCCTAAACTGCATGGTCCCTCTCTTTTCTGATTGCACTTGCACTGCATTAGCAAACACTTGTGCAGTTGCAGGTGAACCCCAGATGGGGTTTTCATTCCCCTCTGGAATGGCATCAGTATGGTACTGCCCTGCATTGGCAAAGACCCTCGCTGTTGAATCCCTGAGCAGAGCCCTGCTGCCAGGCATATGACTGGCATGTTTGCGCTCCTATAGCTTGAGGCTGGGGATCTTCACATGCTGATTGGGATTAACAAATCCTAATGTTCTCTCCCCCCAGGTGAAGTTTATCCACGACCAGTGCTCCCCCAAACCTAAGTACCGAGGCTTCTTCCATGGTGTGCGGGAGATCATCCGCGAGCAGGGTGAGGGCCTTGGCATGGTGGCGTTACCATTCCCTGCAGTGTGCACAACCCTGTCATGCTGGCCCTGGGGGCTGGGTTGTGGATTGCCTTCCCCCCACCAGAGCAGGAGACTGGGAGCTGCCAAAATGCCCGCTCCCCAGGCCCCGGCGCGTTCTCTCCCAGCCTGGCTGGGGAAAGCAGTGCAGCCTTGCTGGAAGGTCTGTGGGAGCATAGGCCAAGCGCCAGGTGGTTCATTCCCTGACAGACCCATAAAAGCCATGCAGAGCATGCCTCACCCCATTGCCAATGAGATTGAGGAGAAATGTCTCTCCCCCGACCCCCTGCTGTTAATGCTAAACTAATGTGCAAGCTGAGTGGGTGGGGTGTAAAAGAGCTGGGGCAGTAACTGGACTCTGCTGTGGGTCCCACTAGGGTGGGGGGAGGGGAGATTGTACTGTGGGCCACAGGAAGACACTGGGTGGATGGTGTTCCTGAGAAGTCCAGCATCCTGCTGCATGCCCTTCTTGAACACTGGCCTTTCTCCCCTGCCACAGGTCTGAAGGGAACCTACCAGGGTTTAACCGCTACTGTCCTCAAACAAGGGTCGAACCAGGCCATTCGCTTCTTCGTCATGACGGCGCTCAGGAACTGGTACAAAGGTACCCGCCGCGCTCTGCCCTGCCCGTGCTTCTCCATACCGAGCGCTGCAGGCAGAGCGCCACGACCTGCTGCAGCCAGGGCAGGTGCTAGGCTCTGGCTTCTCCAGCCTCAGCTGAGCTGCTGCGTCTTCCCCAACCCCCCCCAAGTGAAATGCACCCACCCTGAGAGAGCTTCTTGAGGGGTCACTTTGATAGCCCCGAGGAAGGGCCCAGGGCAGGTCCGAGCTGGGGAGAAGGGAAGCCCAGGTTCAAAGCCCAAGGGGTGCAGTCTGTGAGTAAGCTGGGACTCTCATGGGGTCTGTTCACAGGGTCTCCTCCCCTCTTCCCTAGTTTGTGTCTGCCTGCTGCAGTACACAGGTATCAACTTATGCGCACTCCTGATGCCTCCACCCCTGTGGGCCCTCACTGGGCCCCTTTTGCAAGCCTGCTCTGTATTAGTCACCCAGGGTGCTTTCCTGCCCACTTGCTGCTAGGCTAGCCCTGGCCTAGGCTCGTGTGTTCCCTGCCTTTGGAGCCATGGGGTCTGAGGATTTGTGTTTGCCACCAAGAGGCACTGGTACAGATTTAAAGCAAACAGCCAGCCTGGACCCTCTGCTCACTGCACAGACCCGGAGAGAGCTCATCTCTGGCCCCCTTCAGCCCCTCCCTGTTCTCCAGCTGTGCTGGGGGCTCCCACTTGTGGACACCCTGTTCCTTTCACCACTCCTTCTTGCATCCCCAGCTTGTTGGAGCCATTGCAGCTCTCCTGTGACATCCCTGCACTCTCTTACCTCCTGGCACTCTTGGGCTTTGTCCTTGTGTGTGTGTGTCTCCCTCCACCCATCCTGCTTGTCACTCTCCTTTTTCCCAGGGGATGATCCCAACAAGGTGATGAATCCCATCATCACTGGGTTGTTTGGCGCCTTTGCCGGAGCTGCCAGCGTCTTTGGCAACACCCCCCTGGATGTGGTGAAAACCAGAATGCAGGTACTGCATGTGGTTCCTGAGCTTCTGCTTAGAGCCCCTCGTTCGCCTCTTGCCTCCAGGTGCTCCATGGCCACTGGGCCAAGTGCCAAAATGGGGATGTGGCTAAGTGCTATACGGCCTTCCCTTGATGGAGGAGCAGGAGCTAGGACCGAGTGTGCCCTGGAAAATGACACCCAGGATGCCTGGCCCTGGGAGAGCCTTAGACCCAGTGTAGCAGAGAGTCCACATTAGCCATGCTGTTCTGGAGTCAGGCCACTGTAGGTTTGCCCCATGTCCATTCCAACGCCAGGCTCCAGGACCATAGTTGCGTTGCCTGCTGGGTCTGCAAGTTAACAGCAAAAGATTCGCTCCTAAGCTGAGCAGGCCCAGAGCTCCCCTGTGCTACAGGAATTTTGTCCTGTTACTCTCCTTGCAGCATAACCTATCTGAACATCCCTGGCATCTACCCAAAGATATCTGCAGTGGGGCATAGGCCTGGCCACTGCCACTTGGGTTAGACCTCATCTAAGCACCATGCAGCCCAAGGATGAAGGCTGCTGCTGTAACCTCCAGCTGTGCAAACCGAAGCCCGCAGTGCTGTTCCAAAATCTCCTAGGAGCCACAGTTTGGGGGTGCTCTGCTGGGAACCGGGGCATAGATTTCACCACGATGGGTCTCTGACCTTTCTCTCTGCTTCCTACAGGGACTTGAAGCGCACAAGTACAAGAGTACCTGGGACTGCGCCTACCAGATCATGAAATACGAGGGGCCCATTGCGTGAGTCTGGCATCTTGTTTCCATGCAGGGGACTGAGGGCTGGGTAACTGTAGAGAAATAGGGATGATCCCTCCCCTGCAGTTCAGATGTGTATGGGGAAACAAGGAGCAGTGCCATAGGGATCCAAGAGGGGGCTGTCTTTGGGCCCGTGAGAAGAGGGAGCCTGTTCCCCAGGCATAGAGATAGGACCTAGAATCAGAAGAAGTGGGTGGTGAGGAGAGTGAATCCTATGACAGGAATGGGGCAGTTGGCCAGAAAGCTCTGGCTGGGAATTTTTAAAAGCGGAGGTCTCTGAAAGCAGCCTTTCCCTGGCCCTCACCCCTTTCATTCCTGCAGACACTGGGCTTGCCTTCCTCTCCAGCTCGGCCACCCTGCACGAGCACGGCAAGCTTCACAAAGTGTGGCTGCAGAGCCTTGGCAGCCTGGTGTAAAATGGTGCCTGCTCCACCTGAGATCACTGGTGGGCAAAGCCTGGTCTCACAGGTGACCAAGCTCTGCTCCTCCCTCACCTCTTCTCTCCTGGCAGGTTTTACAAGGGCACCGTGCCTCGCCTCGGCCGAGTCTGTCTGGATGTGGCCATCGTCTTCATCATCTACGATGAAGTGGTCAAGGTCCTCAATAAAGTGTGGAAAACCGACTGAGCCTGCATCCTACCTTGGGCAGCGGCACCGCCTCTTCCACCACTACGAGACAATGGCTGGATAAAGATGACCAGCCTGGGAGGAATCCTATGGACATTTCACCATGAGCGGTGCCAAGGTTCAAGTCCCCCTGTTGTATGAAAGCAAGGGAGCTAGCCCTGTGCTTGGCCAGTCAGCCCCATATCAAACACTGACCAGCTTTTATTTATAGGATTGAACTGTGGAGCAGTTTAAATTATTGATCATGTGCTAAAATTATGGTGGGGGGAGGGGAATCTATCTGCAAAATTCCCAAAGGCCAGCTCCAGGTATTCCCAAAGGCCTGAGGGTATAGAGGGGGGCACCGTTCTTTGGCCAGATTAGAATTCCATCCAAAATTCTTTTTGCCTTTTGAGAGTCAAGCTAGTAAAGATTTCTACTTAGCTCACTGCCTTCTCCTGCCTCTCCCAGCAGGAGGTGCTGGAGCGCTGGCTGCAGGGGAGTGATTGCAGTGGTTTGATGTCCCTGCCTATGGGGAGCTCACTGCTACTGCAGTCCCATCCTCTACTGGTAGGAGGCGCTCTAGGGAAGGTGTGAGAGCCCTGGCTTTGGAGGGAGCCCCAGGTACCCCTAGCAGAGCTCCAAAGTGCCTCGGTTGCAGCATTTTCCAGTGGGAGTCACTAGGGCCAGTGAGTGTTGATTGTGAAGTGACTTTGTGAGACATGCTTGTTGTTTAGCCTCTGGTTTAAGCCAGAAAGCTGAGTGGAAGCCCTTTGGGAGAGGCGGTAGTGTGATCCAGACCCCTGGCTCCAAATACATGCCTTCCTATGGGAGCTTTGTCCACCCAGCTGCGTCCACTGGAGGAGAGAGGAAATCCACTCTGTACCACCTCTAGGAGCAGAGGGGCTTTGCTGTGGAATCCACCAGGAACACAGGTCCTGTCCTTGACCAACCCAGCCATTCACACAGGCTCCTGGTGCTGCTGCTGCAGGTATGACAGAGACCCCGAGTGGTGATGCCTTCATATTCCTCCTCCTCACTACGGGAAGTCATTCACCGGCAAGTGAAATTCCAGCCTGGAACAACCAGGTTCCTCCTGTCTGCCACTTGGTCTTCTCTGATTAAACGGCTGCCTTCCACATTCCCTTTCCTGCTGTGCATCTTCCCCTCCACCCCGACTCTCCTCCACTTGATATTCCAATACTTAGACCCAGACAAGTACCTAGCTAGACTAAATGAACAACCTGCAGAGTTGTTAACACTTGTACTGTATCCTCAGGGCACAGTTAACCCTGCCTTGCCCAGTGCCAAGAGCTCATAATGGTTCCAATGCAGACTTGTGCCAAAATCATGTGTCTGTCTACCGTAGATATGCAGGGGTGTGTATGTGTGTACTGTCTGACAAATGCAGCCTTAGTTCTATGGTATGTGCAGGTGAAGAAGAAAAGCACAGGAAAGTGTCACTTTCCTACTCTTGTAAACCATTGGGTTTTTTGCATTTTACATTTGCAACTTGAATAAAATAAGAGCCTTGCTTTAGAACACACTGCAGAATTGAACCAGAATCTGTAAAGCCTGCGATCATCTTGCATTGTGTACGTGTGTGCGCACATACACCCTGTCTGTATGTGTAATAGTGCATTTACAGTAATATTATCCAGTAGTGGTCCCTGACCCACCATTATCTCTCTGTAGTATCCACAGCCCCTATTGTGCCATGCGGTAGCCTTTGGAAAGCAAAGAGCTGTCCCAAGAACTGCTGTTCAGAGTCTGATGGCTGGCTGGTTTGCGAGGCAGCGCCCTGGAGTTCATGATTACCGTGCTGGCAACTAGGGCAGATGCTTTGTTTTCATTTCTGCTAATAATGCAGAGTCCAGGAGTATCTTTCCAAGCTGACTTGGTCGCTCATGTTAATGTTGTGCTCACAGCTGGATGCTGGAGTAACTCTTGCCAATTTGAAGGCCAAATTGGGGCGCTCGGTGAGAACCTCAACAATAAACCAAAGTTGCCTGTTAACAAAGTCTCCGTTGCTCCGTGTGGGTCAAAGCCAGACTTGAGTCTATTACAATTTAAGCCTTTTGCTCACTTCCCTTGGCCCTCAAGAGCCTCCCTGCATTCTGGATGAGCAAAAGGTTCCAGGAGAGGGCCCTAGGTCCCAGATCAAATGTCCTAAGTCCCAGATGGATTTCATCAATGCAGCTATCTACACTGCAGCCACACGGGCATGGTGCTATGGTCTGTTACACTGGCTGCAGATCCTCTGACATGTCAGCCCATAGGCACTGTGCTCTGGGTTATTCAAATTCTAGGGTGCTTGCTGTGAAATTGCACTGGTTGCTAAGTTCCAAATAGGCCAGGAGCTACCCCATTTTATGTTTTTCCATCCAGTTCAGTCCATTGCTTCAGCACTGTGCTGATAAGAGAATGAGATTTGATGTCCTGTCTGGTTCCTGACAGGTCTCAGATGCTCCCATAGCACATTAAGAATGAAGTTCAAAATGACTGAAAAGGTCTGTTTCTGGGGCTCCTCTGTAGAGATGATACAAGGCAAGTGAGTAGAGCCCCTGACTTTCGTGCTGCTGGGGAGGGGATCTGAAAGCCAGGTGGGGTTCTTCATCCCTGCTTACTGCAATGATGAGAGCAAAGAACATGCCCTAAATCCCCTGCAGTGCAAATCAGGGGATGGAGGTGATGGGAGCTGAGTGAGAGCAGAAGAGAAGGACATTTGAGAGAGGCTCTTCCTGCTGGAGACTAGTTAGTTGTCATGTCCAGGACCAATGACTTGTTTCCTGTGTTGCTTCTCGTTCGTCTTCTTCTGGCCCCAGAGGAGCTGTTCCCTCCCAAAGCTGCCTTGGGGCTAGAAGGAGACCCCCACCGAACAGATTCCTAGTGCAGGACTGAGAACTGCTTCCCTGGGGCGCCCTTGGAGGGGTGGGAGTCACTGTTCCCTTCAGTCACTTGTGGTAGATCAGACTCTACCTGGAGTGGGATTCTGTGGGTGCAGGCCATCTCCTGACACCCATCGCTTGGAGGGTGCCAAAGCCAGGAGAAAGCTGGAGTGTGTGCACTGTGTTGTCTCTTTGCCCCTGCCTTGGCAGAGTCTGCATGCTCTGCCCTCTGCAAAGCTGTGTCTTCTATTCATGTTGTCAGCCCCTGCTGCTTTCTCAGGTTTTACTGCTATCAGAGATTACATAATAAACTGAAACCTGCCACCAGATGGATGTCTTGCTGTACTTTTTTTCCCCTGCTGTGTCTGTTTTCTGTCATGGGTGCCTCTGAATCACATGGAGTCAAAGCACTGGTTAATGTCAAGGACCGAGTATGTGTGGCTCAAAGTTCAGAATACAAAGGAATCCTCTTTTACTGAGCACACCCTGACTGAGTGGGAAAGGTGCTGATTAATCTGGCCTGCTGATCAGAGCTCCATGCTGCAGCCATCCGCTGTACTGTTGGATACTCACTCTTATTTTTTGAGAATCATTAGATGCGACATCAGCTAACTCAAAGGCTAATGTCTTTTGGCATCCATAGTAGAACAGGGATGCAACATGAAATGAACAAAGGTATGGTGGATGTGATGCTTTCTGCAGTTGCCTGTTCTTCCAAGAGATGCAAATTACCCCCAGAAGTTTGCAAGAAAGATGCAGCCATCTCTCTGTTGCTGTGTGCACCTCAGAGAACCAAGGTCTGAAATATTCCACTGTACTAGTTCATAGAGTTTTGGAGGTAGTACAGTCTTGTGAGGTAAAACCGGGTGGAATCCAGGGACACTCTGTTCTGCCAAATCGACGTGGAGGGGGGCAGGGATACTGTTTTGTTTACAAACTGCCAATCCTGTGAACTCCCCCTGATATCTGACATTCAAAATGGGTTCTTTCTAGCTTAGTGCATCATCTACAATAAAGATTTTGCCGGACCATTTTTATGAGTGCTGCAGCCCCATGTACTCCAAATGAATAGAAGTTATGTTGTGTAGGGGATTGGTTAGAATCTCTGTAGCTTTGAAATCCTGCCTGATCTTTGTAGTTTTGAGATGAGGATTGCCAGTAGGCCAGCGGGAGGAGAGCATCTTGGCTTGGCTTGTCAGGTGCCCAAGATACCTTTGGTTGAGCGATGCAAATTGGAAGGAGAGTGTGTGCTTTCTTTAGTTGTACAATGGCATCCATCTCACTGCAGCTAGGGCAGGGAGCATGTTCTAAATCATCAGCAAATCAAGTTTTACAGTGGGAACTAGACTGGGTCCTTTGAATCCCAGGCCTTCTCAGATCTGAACTTGGTCTCCGCCTCGGGAATAGCTGGGAACTGGCCCAGGTAGCATTTGAAATGCTCAGGAGGGGTGTGTCTCGGTGGAAAACAGTAAGACCAAGGAAGTTGGTGAATGGGTCTCACAGGATTTTCCAGCAGTAGAGAGAAGGCCAAGCTAAGCAGAGACACACTGCACCTCACTAAGCATCCCAGCTCTGGGGTTGGTTCCTAAGCCTTGCCTGGAGCTGGGGCTATGCTTGCACTGCTAGAGTCCACGAGCAGCAGGAGGGGCTCTGGCTCAACCCCAAGCTTACAATGAAGAAACCATGTCAGGGTCTGAGAGCTGAGGTCTGAGTAGCAGGGGGGAGGGGAGAGAACATTCAGACACAGACACAACCAACCCATCCCTGCTGGGATATGAAACACTGTCAGTGACAGTAACTTCTCCCCTGCACCAAGCTCTGCCCCGGCACAAAGCGCTTCTCAACTATGAATGGACCTTGACTGGCTTCTCTGACTGTCCCATCAAAGGGACGTGCTGTAGAAACCCAGCCATCACCTGGCCTGTACCCTCCTTTTTTTTTTTTTTTTTGTGCCTCCCGGCCAGAAGACAAGATCTGCACTGAAGAGCTCCCATCATTGTCCTAACTGGAACTGACCTTCCCCATCTTAACACAATACTGTGAGATTGTTGGAAACCCCTTTCCAGGGTAGTAGGACTGCTGCATGTCACAAAACCTGAACTGCAGTACTGAAAAAAGGCTTCATTCTGCCACTGGACAGCACACTGACCTCTGTGCCATAGTCATGGCTCCAATTAGAAGAGATGTTTCTAGGCTTCTAATCTGCTTTCAGCAGCTGTTAAAACAGAAAGTTCTTGTAGTTTAGCAGCCAGCGGAGTTGTATTGGTGTCAGGCTATGTCTACACTACGGGAGTTTTCCAGGATACCAGAGTATCCTGGAAAAACTCTGTCCAAGGAACACATCTGCTCTTCTGCTTTTATTTGAGGAAGAGCAGATGTGTTCTTCTTCGAGTGATTGCTCATGTCCATTCCAGTATAGGTGTGTGTGTCGGAAGATTTTCCCACAGCAGTACCCTTAGAGCCAGCAGGGAGCCCCCTACAGTGGCGCCAGTATATGCACGCATATATACCATGCTGGCCCCCTCCCCATTCCAGTTCTTTCTTACGGCCCTGATGGTGGTTGGAACAACCTCCGCTCCCTTGGAGTTGTGCTTTCACTTGCTAATTCCTTGATTACTTATCTCTGTGCTTCAGTTAAGTACCTGTGAACTTACTTTAAAAACTCTTCTTTTGTGTTGTCTCCTCCACCCTGCCGCTGTGCTCCGTGCCCGGCGGCAGGGCATGCCCGGCCACCAGGGCTTCAAACCCTGCAAGAAGTGTGGCAAACCCATGCCCTGCAGTGATCCCCACTCTTCCTGTTTGAAGTGTTTGGGGGAATCGCACATAACGTCAGTGTGCAAAATCTGCAAGGCCTTTAAACCCAGGACTAAGCGAGAGCGTGAGTCTCGCCTCCGGGCACTCTTAATGGAGTCAGCTCTACGGCCGGAACCGGGCCCAGCTCCGGGACCGGGCACGGGCAGCGCACCGGCCTCGGTGTGGGATGCTTCAGCGCGCCACTCTTCTCCGGCACCGCATAGGGCCAGGCGCCGTTCCCATTCGCCGGCATCGCCTAGGAAGAGGCGGCTGGGCAGGGGTCGGTCCCTGCCCGGGCACGCGCCCTCCATGCGCTCCTCGGTGGGGCACGTGGTGCCTGATAGCCCACAGCCTGGACCTTCGAGGCTGGGCGCTCACTCCTCCCAGCGGCGAGCTGATAGCTCCCCGGAGGACTTGCCTGACCCTTCCACCCCAGAGGCACTGGAGGCGGCTAGGGTACTTATCGAATTGTCCCCCTTGCCTCCCCCTGCCGCAACACTGCCTAGACGGCATGGGGACTCCCGGCATCACTCGCCGTGGGCGCCCTGAGAGCAACAGCACGAGGCCCATGGCCTCGGGCCGCAGTCGGCACTGCTCTTGGCACGAGCTTGGAGGTGACGCCAGTACCGTCAGCACTGGAAGAGCCCCGTGCCCCCGATGCTGCGGCACCTGCTCTGCTTGAGGAACCGGCACCAGTTATAACTCCTCTTCCTCTGCCTTGGCACCGCGGCAACCTTGAGGCCATGTCCCATCATGCACCGCCACAATTTATGTCGGTGCCTCCGTGGTCCGCGTCTGATTACTCCTCCGACTC
The DNA here is from genome assembly GCA_019425775.1 of Rafetus swinhoei. Lineage (NCBI taxonomy): Eukaryota > Metazoa > Chordata > Testudines > Trionychidae > Rafetus > Rafetus swinhoei. The sequence continues at coordinate 12,890,856 of CM033425.1, read as the reverse complement.
CGATGCGGCGTATGAGTGGTCGTCTAGGGGCTCCAGGTCGCGCTCCCGACACCGCACGGTCGACGGTCGGTGCCCGACACCGTTCGGTCGCGGTACCACTCCCGGCACCAGTCTCCTTCACAGCGGCAACAATGGGGACAGCCCATCTCGGTGCCGCTGGTGCAACAAACCTGGCCTCCCCAACCATCTGGGCAATGGCCCTTCTGGACTCCCTGGGCCTACCACCAGAGCCAGGGCTCCGTGCCGCCCCAACCAGCCTCATCTGTATCAGGGCATCAAGTTCTCCCGTCAGCTACCCCGTTGGTCCAGTCCCCCTCCTCGACACGCTCCCTGCCACCGGGTCAATCGGCTCCAGGCCACACAGGGAGTACTGGCCACACAGGCCAACCGGGTCCCCCTCCTCCCTCTGTGACCACCTCTGAGGGTCCAGGGCACAGGGACGCTCCCATGGGGGACATCGCAAAGGGGTCATCGTCCTCTTCTCCGGATGAAGCTCTGGCCAACACCGCGCCCCCCATGCCCTCCATGGATGCCAGGGCCCATCAGGACCTCCTCCGCCGACTGGCCCAAAACCTAGGGGTTCAGGCGGATAAGGTGGTTGAGGACTCTGACCCTACGGTCGACATCCTACAAGCCGACACCCCCTCTAGGGTGGTGCTGCCTATAAATAAGACCGTTGCCAAGATCTCGACAGCCCTCTGGCAAATGCCGGCCTCCATTCCACCCACCGATAAGAGAGCCGAGCGCAGATACTTTGTTACCCTCCAGAGGAACAAACACCTTTTCTCCCACCCTCCTCCCGGCTCCATGGTGGTCCAGGCAGTCAACCAGAGGGAGAGGCAGGGGCAACCGGCAGCCACCCCCAAGAGCAAGGACGCCAAAAATGCTGACTTACTGGGGAGGAAGATCTATGCGTCTGGGGGAATCCAGTACCGGATTGCTAACCAGCAGGTCCTCCTCTCCCGGTACAGCTATAACACCTGGGTGTCGATGGCCAAATTCGCTGACTTGCTCCCCCGGGAGGAGTTTAAAGCCCTGCAAGAAGAGGGACGGACCATCTCTCGGGCGGCCCTACAAGCAGCGCTCAATGTAGCCGATGCCGCCTCCAGGGTTATGGCCGCGAGGGTTGTGCTGCGCCGCAGCTCCTGGCTACAGGGCTCCGGGGTGCCACCTGAGCTTCAGAACACCCTCCAGGACCTTCCCTTCGAGGGTACCTTGCTCTTTTCAGAGCAGACAGATCAATGTCTCCATGGCCTAAAAGACACAAGGGCCACGCTCAAGTCATTGGGCTTCCACACCCCGGCCACGCAGAGGCGTTCCTTCGTGGGTAGGAATGCTCCCAGGATGCCTCCTCAAGGCCCACGGCCCGACTTTTCACGTCGGTGGGGCAGGGGAAATAACGGCAGGAACAACCGCCGTCGCTCCCGTCCGCCCTTGGACTCCAACCAGGGGCCCCCCAACAAGCCCCCCGGGCCCCACCAGGGGTTTTGATGGGACCCCCGAGGGCCTCGTATCAGTCTCCCCATTTCCCTTCCGGGACCGTTTTGTTCTGTTTTATCCAGGCCTGGAGGTCAATTACATCAGACCGCTGGGTCCTGGAAATAGTGGAATCGGGCTATTCCATTCCCTTCCTGAAGCCCCCACCCAACCAACCCCCCACCCTGTCCCTTTTCAGGGACCCTTCTCACGAGTCCCTGTTGCAGGAGCAAGTAAACCACCTCCTCGACCTGGGGGCCGTGGAACCTGTTCCCCACGAATATCGGGGCAGAGGTTTTTATTCATGGTACTTCCTAGTCCCGAAAGCGAAAGGGGGCCTTTGCCCGATCCTAGACCTCAGGGCTCTGAACTGCTTCATCGTGAGGAGAAAGTACAAAATGGTAACCCTGGCAGCTATTATCCCTTCCCTAACACCTGGACACTGGTACGCCGCCCTCGATCTAAAAGACGCTTATTTCCACGTCTCGATTGCCCCCTCCCACCGCAGGTTCCTATGTTTTACGGTGGGTTGGGAGCACTACCAATTTACGGCCCTCCCTTTTGGCATTTCTACAGGTCTTCACCAAATGCATGGCAGTAGTGGCCGCAGAACTCAGGAGAAGGGGTATCCAAGTGTTCCCCTATCTGGACGACTGGCTCCTCCATGGGGGATCGGACGCCCAGGTGAGGAGCCATATTGCCATGGTCCAGGACCTTTTTCTGGAGCTAGGTCTCCTGTTGAACTTGAACAAGTCCACCCTAGTCCCCACCCAATCAATAGAATTCGTGGGCGCCACCCTGGACTCCCGGTCCCAGAGGGCCTTGTTGCCCAAATCCCGCTTCCTCACGCTGAAGGCGCAGGTCGAGTCGCTTCAGAGCTTCCCGATCACTACCGCTTGGACTTGCATGCGCCTGCTCGGCCTCATGGCTGCTTGCACTTACATAGTGCAACATGCCAGGCTGCGCATGCGCCCTCTGCAAATGTGGCTCGCATGGGCGCGCACAAGCCGACCGCCCACTCCTGGGACAGGGTTCTGACCGTCCCCCCTGAGCATCTTCCTCGAACTGCAGTGGTGGACTTGCCAGGAGGTGGTCTGTTTTGGAGTCCCATTCTCCAGACTGGCCCCATCACTCTGACTTGTAACGGACGCGTCTGATACGGGATGGGGAGCCCACCTCGGGGACCTGCACATGCAAGGTACGTGGTCCCCGCACGAAACCTCCCCTGCATATCAATGTCAGGGAGCTCAGGGCAGTCCGGCTCGCCTGTGTGGTTTTTCTTCCCCACTTGAGGGGCAAGTTGGTCCTCATTCTGTAGGACAACACGACAGCCGTGGCATATATAAACAAACAAGGTGGGACCCGCTCCCCCCACCTGTGCTCCGAGGCACTCCGCTTCTGGGAGCTCTGCGTCGGGGAAGATACCCACCCGACGGCCTCGTATCTCCCGGGCTCCCAGAACGTCTTAGCAGACAGGTTGAGCAGGTCATTCGCGACTCATGAGTGGTCCCTGCGTTGGGACATAGCCCAATCCATTTTCCGCGTGTGGGGGTTTCCCCACCTGGACCTGTTTGCCACAGCCCTGAACGCCAAGTGTCCCCGCTATTGCTCCCTCTTGGGACAGGGGCAGGGTTCCCTAGGGGATGCTTTCCTCCAGTGGCCACGAGGCCTATTATATGCCTTCCCACCATTTCCTCTAGTCAACAGCGTTCTGCTGAAGGTACAGGAATTCAGGTCCCTACTGATCCTAATCGCCCCAGTGTGGCCATGACAGCATTGGTACTCAACGCTCCTCAGCCTCTCGTGCGAGAGGCCCATAGCCCTCCCATTAGTCCTGGACCTCGTATTACAGGACTCGGGCAGGTTGCATCACCCGGACCTGCAGTCTCTCCACCTGACAGCATAGAAGCTCCGTGGCTGACGGCTCAGGAGCTCCAGTGCTCCCTGCGGGTTCAGGAAACCATCCACTAGGTCCACTTACCTGGCTAAATGGAAACGCTTCTGTTCCTGGGCATCCCAGCAAGGGGTACACCCAAGATGGGTACCGGTCCCCAGGATTCTAGACTATCTGCTAGACCTTAGGCTCCACCACCTGTCCTCCTCGTCTATTAAGGTCCATCTGGCAGCCGTTGGTGAACAGATTTTTGAAAGGTCTGGATAGACTCTACCCACCTGTGCGACTCCCTGCCCCGCAGTGGGATCTAAACCTGGTCCTCTCTAAGCTTATGGGACAGCCATCAGCTCGAATGGGGATGTGCTCGCTCCTCTACCTACCATATAAGGTTTCCCTGCTGGTAGCAATCACTTCAGCGAGAAGGGTATCCGAGCTTAGGATGCTCACGTGTGATCCCCCTTACACGGTATTTTTTTAAGGATAAAGTTAGACTCCGCCCCCACCCGGCTTTTCTGCCGAAGGTGGTCTCCTCTTTTCACACTTCCCACGATATCTTCCGCCCGGTTTTCTTCCCTATACTGCACACATCTGGGAAAGAACAAGTCCTGCACATGCTAGACGTTCAGAGGGCGTTAGCCTTTTATTTAGACAGAACTAAGCCATTCTGCAAGTCACAGAAGCTCTTTGTAGCTGCTGCGGAACGTATGAAAGGTCAGCCCGTATCCACTCAGAGGAGTACTTCATGGATTATCTCTTGCATTAGGGAGTGCTACTCTTTAGCGGGCACACCAGCCCCATCCCTCAGAACGTACTCCACAAGGGCGATGGCGGCGTCCACTGCTTTCGCCGCGCAGGTTCCCATCTCGGACATCTGCAGGGCTGCCACGTGGTCTTCGGTCTACATGTTCGCTAACCACTATGCCCTCCCACAACAGGCCAGGGAGGATGCTGCCCTGGATAGGGCGGTACTTAGCTCAGGGGCAATTTCTTCCTCCGGCCCCCCGCCTAGTTAGGTTCTGCTTTGGAATCACCTATATTGGAATGCACATGAGCAATCACTCGAAGAAGAAAGAACGGTTACTTACCTTGTAACTGTGATTCTTCGAGATGTGTTGCTCATGTCCATTCCAAATCCCCACCCACCCTCCTTTTTTGCCGGTAGCATACTGGTAAGAAGGAACTGGAGTGGGGAGGGGGCCAGCATGGTATATATGCGTGGATATACTGGCGCCACTGTAGGGGGCTCCCTGCTGGCTCTAAGGGTACTGCTGAAGGAAAATCTTCCAATGCACACACCTATATTGGAATGGACATGGGCAACACATCTCGAAGAATCACAGTTACAAGGTAAGTAACCCCTTTCGGAAGCTGTGTCTTCCTCCTCCCACGAGGAAGAAGGGCTCTTCTGAAAGAGAAGGCTTTTCTAAACTTTGGCCCAGTTTTGGAAAAGCCTCTTCCAAAAAAAACTATTGGAAAAAGGTACGCAAATTGCAGAGCGTACCTTTTTCCAATAGATCACTGTAGTGTAGACATAGCCTCAAAGTTGTGAAAATCTTTGGGCCAAATTCTGCTTTGGGGCAAGCAAGATCAACTGTATTGACATGAAGAGAATTCAGTCTGTTGACATCAGGACTGTATTTGGCTCTGTGTATTTAGAAGAAATGGTTCATGCATTACAACTGGGATGTGTGTTTCTAATATTCTGTTGCTGGTCTGAAATGCCTGTTGTGTAGGGCTGGAAATACTTTGCAAACAGCAGTTAAACCTCCCAGCACCCTTGGCAGCTGAGTTAGTTCTACAGGTCAGCATGCTTAGGCAGACACACTCAGGGTCATGGCAAAGAAAAAATTAAAACCGATGTCTCCTGACTTGCAGGCCAGTTTAGCTCCTGAACAACTGTGCCTCCGTTCAGCCCCCATGGCACTGGTGAGAGGTTTCTATGCAGTTGGCCTCGCTGAGTTCTTGCTTGTGTGCACCACTGCTCTCTATGGAATCATTCAGATCTTCCTATTCACTGCCTTCCAAGACACACAACACAACCAGTCTCTTGGTAGGACTAGCACTGCTTGGTCCTAGACAAGGAACTTTGTATTTGGCTGTACTTAAACACAGTGTGGCTGAATGCAACTAACTGACCAAGTGACCCAGACTGCTTTGTAAAACTGCCTGTCCTCACTACTTACCACTTGGCTAATAGATATCATCCCCAAATGTTTCCAACAGTGATTTCATAGTTGATGAAAATGTTGAATAGTACTACTGCTTGATTAGAAGACAACTACTTTTTGGGATGGGTCAGTTAGCCAGTTCTTAATCTACTGCATGGGTGCTTCAGTCATAATTCATCATAGTAATTTTTTTAATCAGAACTGCATGCAGTATTAAATCAAACACCTTACAAAACAGCAGTCCTCTGGCACCTTAGAGACTAACATTCATAAACCTACTTCATACATAAGAACGGCCGTACTGGGTCAGACCAAAGGTCCATCTAGCCCAGTATCCTGTCTGCCGACAGTGGCCAGCACCAGGTGCCCCAGAGGGGGTGGACCAAAGACAATGATCAAGCGATTTGTCTCCTGCCATCCCTCTCCAGCCTCTGACAAACAGAGGCCAAGGACACCATTTTATCCCCTGGCTAATAGCCTTTTATGGACCTAACCTCCATGAAATTATCTAGCTTCTCTTTAAACTCTGTTATAGTCCTAGCCTTCACAGCCTCCTCTGGCAAGGAGTTCCACATGCTGACTACACGCTGTGTGAAGAAGAACTTTCTTTTATTAGTTTTAAACCTGCTACCCATTAATTTAATTTGGTGTCCTCTAGTTCTTCTATTTAGGGAACTAATAAATAACTTTTCTTTATTGGCCCTCTCCACACCACTCATGATTTTATACACCTCTATCATATCCCCCCTCAGTCTCCTCTTTTCTAAACTGAAAAGTCCCAGTCGCTTTAACCTCTCCTCATATGGGACCCGTTCCAAACCCTAATCATTTTAGTTGCCCTTTCTGAACCCTTTCCAAGGCCAAAATATCTTTTTGAGGTGAGGAGACCACATCTGTACACAGTATTCAAGATGTGGGCGTACCATAGTTTTATACAGGGGCAGTAAGATATTCTGTGTCTTATTTTCTATCCCTTTCTTAATAATACCTAGCATCCTATTTGCCTTTTTGACCTGCACACTGTGTGGAAGTTTTCAGAGAACTGTCCACGATAACTCCACGATCTTTCCTGATTTGTCGTAGCCAAATTAGCCCCCATCATACTGTACGTATAGTTGGGGTTATTTTCCCGATGTGCATTACTTTACATTTATCCACATTAAATTTCATTTGCCATTTTGTTGCCCAATCACTCAGTTTGGTGAGATCTTCTTGGAGTCCCTTACACTCTGCTTCTGTCTTGACTATCTTAAACAGTTTGGTATCATCCGCAAACTTTACCACCTCACTGCTTACCCCTTTCTCCAGATCATTTATGATCATTCATCTCATGATATATTTATCTCTAAAGTTACAGACTAACATGGCTACCTCTCTGAGACCTTACCAAATGCGAGTGTACTACATCTCTACAGTTACTTTTTTATCTGTAGATAAAACAGGAGGGCCCTGTTTTCCGTAAAACCATGTGAACAAAACAGTCAAGGTTGGGTGTCAAACAAAGGGCTGCTACCTCCATCTTTAAGCACCTAAATGAAAGTGTCTTGATTTTTTTTCCCCACAGTGTTCAGTCCTTGCAAATCCTACTGAAGCCGAAGTGGGGTGCAGATGCTCAACATCTGGGGAAAACAGGAACACTTTAAGTCATTGTTTATGTTCATGTGACCTCTACATTTACACCCTGCATGTGTGGACAGATGCTCTAGCCAGGGGTGGGAATTCTCCCCCTGGATAACCACTTCCCCAGCAGCCAATACCTAGATGGAGGGATGGATTCTTCTTACCATGTCATTTAAGGCTGTGGATTTTTTCGTGGAGCTGGGCTGAGCCAGTAGCTGTCTTCTTCCCTGACAAAACAAAACATTGTTTGGTCCCTGTAGGTAAGAGGCCATGAACTTCAGCGCCTCCTTTGCACAGCTGCTGGCTCTGCCAAAGCAGATCTGTGCAAGGCAGGGAACGTGCTGGCTTTAAGACCCAGGAGCAACCTTCGCCCTGGGTTTGTGGAAGGTGGGAGAGAAAGTGGGTGGAACACACAAACTTTTTTTCTCCCTAAGGTCCGGCCAATGGGCTCGTGCGACCCGGCCCGGCCCCTGTCGGCTGGCCCCGGGGACTCTATAGCCCCTATAAAGGCCGCTGCCTAGGAGCTGGGGGCTTGTGGTTGAAAGTGGAGGAGGGTTCGCTGCGTGCTGGTTGGGGCCAGCATGCGGTCGCCACTAGCGTTGGGGAGCCAGCGGGCTGCGGGGCAGCGCTGAGCCGCCGTGGGGCGGCGAGCATGGGCGGGCCGGGCGCTTGCCGTGGCAGCTGGCTACTCTGCTGGGGCTGGCTGCTGGCGGCCGCGCACCTGCTGCGGGTGGAGGCGGGCTGCGGCCAGCGGGGGAGCCCCCGCTGCTGCCCCGGGAGGAATAACACCTGCGCCGACCTCAGCGGCTCCGGCGCCCCCTGCTACTGCGATGCTTACTGCGAGAAGACGGGCGACTGCTGCGCTGATTACCCGGGCGTGTGCCAGCGAGCGGGTGAGTGCTGGGCCGGGGCGGAGTGACTCCGGAGTGGCTCTGCCGGAGCCGGTGAGGTAAAGCCGGGGTGTGTGTAAACAGCTGCACAGTAGTTCGGAGTCAGCCTCCGGGCTTGGTTGCCAGCCCCGTCAGCAGCAGGGCGCTGTGGGCAGGGGTGGGGGAGTTGCTGGGGGTCTGTCTGCTGGAGGCTGGTTTTGTTTTGTTACGGGGCTTCCCGGCACGCTGGTGCCGGCTGTGTGTGACGTGCTGCTGCCGCGCCCTTGGGGCAGGCTGCACCCCGATTCCCCGCCGGGCCGCGGGAGAGGCACTTGGCAGCGGCTTGTTGTCCGCCCGCATGTCTGTGCCGCCCGCAAGGCAGAGACCGGCCTGACGCTCGCTGCCCTTTGGGCTCGGCTGAGAAGAGCCGAGGGGGCCGCTAGTAGGTGTGAACACGCGCGTCCAGCTCTCGGAGTTCAGAGCCAGGGGACTGCTCCTGCCCTGGGGCTGCTGGGAGGCCTGGGTCAAGGCAGGGAGACTGTTCAGGTGAAGAATCTGCCCATTAGGACAGGCGAGGAAAGGCTCCGACTGGCTGCTGGGTCGAAAGTTCTTGGGTCTTATTCTGCCGGCGTGACCGGTTCGCAGGGGCCTTACTGGCACATAGACAGTGCTCTGGGGAGCAGGTCTGCACTGGGGATGTTAAATATCAGTTAATTGAATAGTCCATTAACCTCGTGAATTCTTATTGGTTACTAGACTATTCTATAGTACCTAGGGGCAGGGCCAGCAGCCAGTGTGCTCCAGCCCCACTCCAGATGAGGTCCTGTCACTGCATGCTGCTGCTTCTGCATCAGAGGCAGGTGGTGTGCCAGATGGGAGCTCGTCCACGAGGGGGGCCAGTTTAAAAACTAGCTCCCCTCATGGACCAACTGCCTGTCACCCCGTGCTGCTGCCTCTGATACAGAGGCAGCAGTGCAGGGTGGCAGCAGCCCCTGTCCAGGGGAGGTCTGAGCTAGGGATGTTAAATATGGGTTAACTGAATAGTCGATTAACCTCATGTATTCTTATTGATTAGTCAACTAGTCTGTAGTACCTGGGGGTGGGACTGGCAGCCAGTGTACTCAGGCCCCACTCCTGGGGAGCCCCCTGCCACCCTGTGCTGCTGTCTCTCTATCAGAGGCAGTGGTGCAGGGTGCCAGGTGGGACGTGTTCTGCAAGGGAAGCCAGTTTAAAAACCATGTCCCCTCATGGACTGGCTGCCTGCCATCCTGCGCTGGTACCTCTAATACAGAGGCAGCAGCACAGGGTGACAGCAGCCCCTGTCCAGAGGGAGGAGGGATCTGAGCTTCCAGACCCAGCATGAGCCGGAAATGAACCGGGCTACCTGCATGCCTGGCTCCTAATACACTTTAAATGCAGAGCCAAAGCAGGGGTAGGTCCTGGACCTGGCACAAGCTGGGACTGAGCTGGGCTGCTGGCCAGCTTGCTAAAAAATTTACTGGCAAGGGGTGGAGGGGGAGGGAATGCGTGTCCTCTAGAGCATTAACCTATGAGCTTTTCCTTATCGGTTAATCAACTACACTCAGGGCCGGATTAAGCGGGGGGGCTAGCTGGGCAGCTGCCTGGGGCACCAGCCTATGGGGGGTGCCTGATTGAAGTGGTAAGGGGGCCGGGGGCGGGCTACACATGCGCTGCGCGCCCACTGCCCAGGGTGCAATTATGGCTCGGTCCAGCACTGACTACACTATTACATCCCTAGTCTGCACTAAAGTCATCAAGTCTGGGTTCATCATGGTGCAGGTTACAACATATCCTTGCACTGACTACTTTCTGCCTTGGACTGTGTGGCTTGTTTCCTCATGGGATTTCTTCCCCCGAGAATCTGGTGCTGGCCCCAGTGGAAGATAGTTCACTGGGCTAGATGGGACCTTAGCATGATCCAGTGTGGGCAATGTGGTAGAGCAGAATTAAATTGTCGGGTATCTGTTTTTAAACTGAAATATTAAAAAAATATCAGTTTTTAAAAGGAAAAACTGGAAATGCATTTATAGTCTGAGCCTTATCCTCTTGCTGCTCAAAATGCACTTTTTACTCTTTGGATGATTTTATTTACACTAATGGTGCAAGGTAATATTTGTTGCTTGCAGTTAGGTGATTTTGTGTCATTTTGTGTGCTTCGGTTTTTCCCCCCTTGAATTTTAATCCTCATAAGAATTTTAAAAACTCGGTGAAATGCTCCTAAAGTGTGTTTTTTTTTTTTTTTTTTAATGTCCTGCTGGTATTTAGTGCATCAGAAAGCCTTTGATAAGGTCCCTCACCAAAGGCTCTTAAGCAAAGTAAGCTGCCATGGGATAAGAGGGAAGGTCCTCTCATGGATTGGGAACTAGTTGGAAGATGGGAAAACACAGGGTAGGAATAAATGCTCAGCTCTCAGAATGGAAAGAGGTAACTAATGGTATCCACCCTGGGGTCTATACTGGGATATATGGAAAAGGGGATAAATTGTGAGGTGACATTTGCAGATAGTTAAATCCCAAGAAAACTGTGAAGAGCCTCAAATGGATCCCACAAAACTGGGTGATTGGGTAACAAAATGGCAGATGAAATTTTATGTTGACATATACGAAGTCATACTCATGAAAAAACTTTCCACGTACATGCTAGGGATGTGAACGTATACTCATTTAAACGGTTACATGCAGGCCCCCACCCCCACCCCTGTTGTTGCATGTGGGTTGAGAGGAGGAGGCTGTGTGGGGAACTGGCTTAAATGCTGGCCCCTCACGCGTACTGGCTTCTGCCGAGAAGGATTGGTTCATCAATTGCTATTAGCCAGGATAGACAGGGATGGTGTGGGAATGGGCAACAGGGGATGGATCACATGATGATTCCTTGTTCTATTCATTCATTCCCTCCCTCTGGGGCACCTGACATTGGCTGCTGTTGGAAGACAGGATACTGGGCTAGATGGATCTTTGGTATGACCCAGGATGGCTGTTATGCATTTTGTGGCAAGTTCATGAGATGCACCTGGTTAGGCAGCTGCATAGTGGGTGTTACTGTGTAATGCAGTGCAATGTTATAATTTTTTCCATCCACATGCAGAATAAATGTTATGTGCACCAAAGCATGTGCAGATGTGCACCACCAGTAGAAACTCATGCTCTTAGCTATAAGCATTCTGTTAATCAGTTGGGCAGCACCTGAATTTCTCCTGGGTGGCCACCCAAGCTCTTAGCTTACAGGGAACACAGGTGTAGGGTGCCCATGCTGGTAATGTGCATTCCCCAGAACAATTTTCCAGTGAGCTGAGGGTGACTAGATCTGGATCTAGACTTGGTCCAATTCAATCTATTGGGCCTTGTAGGCTGCTTTTTATCCCAGCTCCATCTAAGCAGGCCCCACTGTAGCAGGGAGTATCTCTGGGGCTGGGGTTTGTTCCCTATGGGTGGAGTGAGAGGTGCTCTTGGACGGCCTGGCTGCTCTTCGTGGCCCTGTGAGAAGGACAGACTCTGAGCAGAGGTGCCATTTCAAATTTTGTGGGGAAGGGGAGGTGATCTGTGCATGCTGTGATTGCGGGGGAGGAGGGGGGAGCAGAGTGCTGGCCTGGGGAAGCAGACTGAGGACAGTGGCTTCAGCAGTGTTACTGAGCATGCTTAGTACAAGCCAAGCAGCAAATTGGGGCAGGAGCAACCCTGTCTGCCCACATGCACACCACACCCCACGTCTTTCCAAAGACTACTAGGCACTTAAACGCTAGGGTTTTTGACAGATAACTTAGCAATTAACTGACGTGAGCACTGTATCTAATTCCTATATACAAGAAAATTAAGAAATGTTAGACTCATTCACTCTAGCACTAACATAATTCTGACATCTTGTGGCCAGTCACTTAATTAGTCTGAACATTTTAATATATATTCTTTGTTAATTCTGCAGAGAGAGCGCCCAGGAGTCATGGGCTCTATCTCTGCTCTGGAAGGTGTGTGGGGTCTAGTAGGTGACAGCAGCGGGCAGATAGATTTGCGCTCTGTAGATTATCAGAATGGCCATACTGGGACAGACTAATGGATCATCTAGCACAGTATCCTGTCTTCCAGCAGTGGCCAATGCCAGGTGTTTCAGAGGCATAAACAGAAAAGGCAATCAACAAATGATCCATCCCCTGTCTCCCATTCTCAGCTTCTGCAAACGAAGGATAGGTATTTCATCCCTGCCCATTCTGGCTAGTAGCCATTGATGGACCGATCCTACTTGAACTTACTTGGTTCTTATTGTAACCCTGTTATGGTTTGGGCCTTTCCACCATCTCCTGGCAAAGAGTGCCACAGGTTGACTGTGAAGAAATAATGTGTTTTGTTTGTTTTAAAATCTTCTGCCTATAAACGTCACTGGGTCAGCTTCTTCTGTTGTGTTCGTGAAGCAGTAAATAACATTTTCTCTGATGATTTTTTCCACACCATTCCTGATTGTTCTAAACCATCCCCTCAACTTTTTAGTCCTTTCTTTTTCAAGCTGAAAAGTCTCAGTCTTGTTAATCTCTCTCCTCATGTGAAAGCTGTTCCTTACCCCTAATCATTTCCAAGCCTTTTCTGCACCTTTTCCAAACCCAGTGTATCTTTTTTTATGGGGCAACCAGACATGCATGCAGCATTCAAGATGTACGTATGTCATGACTTTATATAGAGGCAATCTACTATTTTCTGTCTTATCTATTGCTTTCTAATGATTATCAATATTCTGTTACTTTTTAGATGCCACTGCATATTGAGCAGATGTTTTTAGGGAACTATCCACAATGATTCCAAGATGTTTCTTGAATGGTAACAGCTATTTTAGATCCTATCGTTTTTATATCTATAGTTGGGATGATTTTTCCTGGGCATTGTTTTGCATTTATCAACACTGAATTCCATCTGCCCTTGTGTTGCTCAATCAGTCACCCAATTTATAGGCTCTTATAGGGCCAATATGCAGCCTCAAGTGCACCTTGGGCATTGTTGCTTATGGGATGGAGAGAACCTTGCTCTTGAAACTTGTTGCTTCTGCATCATGTATAGTTTGTATCTCAGCTGCTTGCAGAGGACCTGAAGCATTGTCATCTCATGGGTCTAAGGGCTCTGTTGTTCTGGATCATGATGGGGCTGTTGGGAGTTGGGCCGTTTAGGACACTGTTACGGGCTTCAAGGTCTTGCAAGCTGCCATGCCTCACTCTGGGTGGTGTTGGTTGAGGAGCCTGGGTGTGACTGAGAAGCAAAGCTCTCCTTTGCACTGATGTAAAGGCAGGAGAATGATTCCACGAAAGCCAGTGGCAATCTGTCTTGATGCGCATGTGTTTAGAGCAAAAATGCCTGGTGTCTGTGAAAGGCATGGGGAGGGTGCACTGGAAGTAGAACAACCTGGAAAGTAAGAGAGCTATGATGGGACCTATGATGGGACAAACCCTTCCAAGGGTTTGGTGAGGGGAGAACCTTGCCAGCTGTGGACCTTTTCACTCATTCTAACTCCCCAGCATTGCTGAGCCAGCTAAGTGAAGGAATTTGGGACATGCCCTAGTAGGCCTCTGCTTTCGTATTCTGCCTTTAAGTGAGCATAATGGCCCTTCTAATGGTACTCCTTTCCTCATGATACAGCGAGAGACTGTGAAACACACAGAGTTTGGTTGTTTTTTTTTTTTTTTTTTTTTTTTTTGGGGGTGGGGTTGTTTTTTTTAAGAAGCCCAAGTGAGGGGAATTGAAGGGGGGCCATCACAGGGAGCGTTTCCTTGACATTTGCTAAATAGTTTTGCACTTTCCCTTTATTTTAGGAATGTAAGTGACTAGTTAAGTAGTTGACTACTCAATAAATCAAGGCTTATTGGATAGTCAACTCACTAGTTGCTTCTCCCTACCTCCCCTTGCTGCCTCTGTAAAAGCTGGTTCCCCGCAGCACCTTCTCTGTGGGGAGGCAGAGACACAATGGGAGACAAGTCCCAGACTCGTGCCAGGTCCCAGACTACTGCAGTTCTGCCTTTTAAATGTAGTAAGAGCCTCACGGTTCTTGCTACATTTAAAAAGCAGAGCCGCAGCCACCCCCCTTATCGACTAATCAAGTAGTCAATGGAAATTCCATCAACTATTCAATTAGCTTACTAACCTCTATTTAACATCCCTACTTTATGTCTGTCTTTCTTACCCCTCTGCACTGAAGGTCAGTCAGTCGAACCCTTTCCTGTCAGCTTGTGCCATTCATGTTGTCTTGCTCTCTTGAGTTAACCCTATACAGGAACATGTCCCATGCAGAAGGCTAGAAATGCAACGAGCTAGTGTGCCAGGGCAGGGAGACCATTTCTAGCTTTGAAATGGCAGGGCACTGTCTGTGAGCCAGTTAACAGAGGCACATGGCATAGGCTGTCAACGTGTGAACAAAGGCAGCAGGGAGCTCCAGTATACCTTGTCTCCTCTGCTTTGTTTCCTTTCTGGGCCTCACAGGAGATCAATCAGCTGGGCCATTTCATAGAGAAAGTGGCCTGGGGTAGTCTGGCCCATCTACCATGAAGGCCTATGGATACCTCATGAGCTGTTTCCTATCAATGCTGGAGTTTGAATATCTTTCTTACTCCTCTCCCATACTTTTTCCCCATTTCTATGGCTGCCTCTGGTCTTGCTTTTAACAAAAGAACCCATGACCCTGGGAATCTTGATCAGAACCATGAAGTCCTGGAAATCTTATAAGGGAGCCTTTTGTCAGGACATTGTTCCATTTTTCCAGATGACAAAGATTGGGAGAAGCATCCAGTCACTGACTATAGCCAGTTGCCTCAGAAGAAAGAGCCAGCAGCCCTGCAGAAGGCAGGGATGGGATAACCTGTCAGTGTTGTTAACACATTTTTGGTCTTGTCTTTATCATATCTAATATGAAGCCAGAGACTTGGAGGATGCTCACTAGCATATGCTTGCTCCTTCCAGCAAGTTGTTGTCTGGCTGCAATGTCATAACTACTGCAATGTTATGGGTGCTGTGTCCCATTTCGGCTAACTTGAGTAAGATTCTGTTCTTACTCTATAGCATACATCCAGAACAACTCCATCCTGCTTCTTTGGCCTGAGCCGACTTTTTGTATTTCTCAACTCTTTAATGGTTCCTGACTTCACTGGGTAGGACCATTCCTTCATGAAACCATAACTTCTTCTTTGCCAAACCAAGGCAGCTGCTTGCTGGGCCTTTCAGTGCTTGGAATGCTTGCTGTCTTGTCTCTTTGTGACCTTTCCTTCAATGACGGCAACATGTTGGCACAGGTCTAGAGTCCAGATGTTGAGGGTTTGGCAGCACCCATACACAGATGTTTCTTTTCATAGCTTTCCCAGAGCCCTGGAGTTGACACAGAGGTCACTACTCCTAATGCTGTGGTGATTCACAATAGATTACACAGAGTGCATTGAAATCCATTAAACTGCAGCCTTGTCCCCACCTTTTTGCCTTTGACGTGCTGGACAGTTTCTTAAGCTGCTTCCTTTAGTGCACAGTTCTACATTTGTATGTGTTATGACTTGGAACAATTGTTGCCATGCATGGTTTGTTTGTTTTTTACATTGCTTTTTGGAATAATGCTAAACTCCTTCATTTTCAGTTTAAAACAATTTTTTTAACAAAAAAAACCCTTCAGTTTTGCAAAATATTTTTTCTGATTTTTTTTTTTTTAACCTCACTCTTTTGTATAACTTTAAGTATATAACAAATAACTTGTTGTGTTAGGAAAATACAACATATGGCATGAGACAGATGTAGTGTCATAATACATCTATCTACATGTATATGCACAGCTCCCTTTTGAAGTCAGGCTATGTATTAATCTAGAAAATACACACAGTAAACAGACAGGCACGCAAACACGCATCACACCGATGAACAGCCTGCCTATCACACACACACATTTCAAGCTGTTAGTAGATAATAGTTTAAAGATCTGACTTGCGAAAACAAGGAGAAAACAAAAATCTGGTCAGAATACTTTAGAGCACAAGGAAATATCCTAAAGCTTAACGAAATCAAACAGGAGAAAGGGATGAAGTTGAGTACATGTGCTGCAAATGGCATGTCTCATGTGATTAAATGTAAATATTTATAAGTTAATAGTTCTAAGTCTACATTAGTAAACTATTTATTCAAGTAAAAAGTTTGATTTGGGGATTAGAAATGTGTTGCTTTCTTACACTGAGAGGTGATGTTAGGTTAGTTCTGCAGCAAAATTCCATTTATCAAAACATTACTCTACTGAATAATTCCCCTAACCCCACTCCTTTTATCCACCAAAATAAACCCCAATTTACCCAATAAATGACAGTCGGAAAAAATAAAATATATAAACTGAAAACTAAGGGCCCTAAGTATCCCTAATCTATTTGTGCTTAACTTCGAGGACCAGCCCTAACGGTACCACAATTAAAGTGCTCCTTAATTGGAATAAAGTGAAGAACCATTTCAAATTACTTGCCTATCTTGAGTGGGTACTGTTCATTCCCCTGACTTAATGCTGAGGTTCCTTTGAAAGTAGCTGGTACTGCTAATTTATACCAAGAGTGTAGGGGCTTTTGTCTTATTGCTCATCATACTTATTGTCCATGGACTTGGATATCCTCTCTCAAGCCCTTGCATCAGTAATTTTGCAGATGAAAAGGAAGGGCAGCAAGAGTCCAAATCAAAGGCCCATGGGTGGAGAAGACTTGAAATCTCAGATGCAGTGCCAAGGGGAGGGCAGGCTCCTCGGGTTAGAATTTGGTGATATGAGTGCGGGGATGTTTACCTGTGAGTTGGGTTTAGATAATACACAAATCAGGACATTAAAGAAACAAAGATGAAAGACAGCGTACTGGACACTGTGGATGCTATCTGGAAGCAGTGAGCCTGGTGCTGCTCTCTGAACACAGGCTGTGTTATGTGAAATACCAACTCTGTCTGTCCACGAGGAACAGAGTGCTGATTGATAAGTGCTTTGTAGGCTCCCTTGATGCTGCCCCCTGGAGCACCACAATTGTAGCCT
Source organism: Rafetus swinhoei (assembly GCA_019425775.1). Classification (NCBI taxonomy): domain Eukaryota; kingdom Metazoa; phylum Chordata; order Testudines; family Trionychidae; genus Rafetus; species Rafetus swinhoei. The sequence goes on along the minus strand of CM033425.1, from coordinate 12,873,811 downwards.
GCGGTATCCTCTGCTGTTCCCTCCTTGGTCATTCTGAGTGGAGATGCCCCCAAAATAATGCTCATTTTTAGGGTGACTTGTTAGAGGCCAACACCTGTTGGCAGAGGGGATCCATCTCCTTTTGCTTTGGCTCTGCTCTTCAAAGCTTAAATCGGGGGTGGGGAACCTCAGGCCGAGGAGCCAGATGCGGCCCCTGCTTGCCTGGATCCCGCCCCCGAAGCTCCTAGTGGTCCCCCCAGAATTGGGGAGCCCACACTGGTGCTCCAGCCCCCCTGCTATCCCACTGCAGGGCTGGAGCGCACACAATCTACTGGCTGGGTCCCCTTAGGCTCTGGTGTGTGAGGGGAATGTGGGGAGGCTCTTTCTCCTCAGTCAGGGGCTGCCTCAATGAGGGTTTTGTTTTTGGTTTTTTGCTTCTCACTTGTGTGTGGCCCCCGACTGATTTTTTTTTTTTTTTTTCTTCTTCTGTGGGTGGGCAGCCCCTGACCCAAAAAAGGTTTCCCACCCTGGGTTAAATACTAGCCTCTTTCCTCTGGGAGTTATTCCTGTCCGTTCCTCCCTCTGTGACGTTGCCCACGCTTGACGCTTGTTCTCTGGTGCCTTCGTGTTTCTTGTCTGAATGAAGAGCTCGAGCTCACCTTGCAGATGGCGTGGGCAGGACCAGAGATGGTCGCCTATGACTAGACATTACCCAACACCTAAACAACCACCACCCATTGGATGTTCTGACGTGACAGATTAACCAGGAGACTGACAGCAGCAGGATGAGGGCTCCAGCCAACTCTCACACTTTTTACGTTACAAACAAGTTTAAAAACCCAACCCTGGTCATGTCCACTTTGCTGCCTTCCTGGGCCATGAGCATTTTTGAACCCTGCCGTGTCCTTCATGCCATGCTTCGTGGTAGTCTGCCATGTGCTTCCCGGGGCTAACCTGGCGCTATTTGGCTGGCATGGAAGGCAGCTGATCTACAGCAAGATGATAAATACCAGGACAAAGTCCTGTCAGGGCATCACAGAGGAGGCCCAGGATGTTCCAGAGCATTCAGAAAGCAGAAACAGGCCTCGGGCTAGGAGACCCCGCTTGCAGTCTCCAAGTTTATGATGAATGGGCCTGTGCTGTTTTTCCCCCTTGGGCATTCCCCTCCCATAACCACATAAAGGGCTGCAGCAGGCCCTACAGCTTCTCCCCTCTTCTCCAGGGCATGAGAATCTCCGAGATGGATATGGACATGCCCTCATAATTGGATGTGGGGTTGCCAAGAGTGACAAAGGCACAGATGGTGATAGGGCCCAGAACTAGCATAAATCCAGGGCACTTCTGCCAGCCTTTCTTCTCTGGGTCTGCATGAGTACGATCAAGATGGACTAAGCTGTGGTGCATTAGGATTGGCACCATCTTGAAGAGACATTCAAGGAAGTTCCTTTAGCATTCCATGTGTGGGTACCCGGGGAGCTTGGAGTATGCACCTGAGGGGCGGAGCAAGTGTCCATGCTGGGTGTGTCAGTCATTGTGCTCATGGGAGAAAACTGCGCCAACAAACCCTCCCTATTCTCCATGGAGATTAGCCCAGTCACAGCTCAGCTGGATTACAGAGCAATGGCATCTGCCCAAGAATAAAAGAGTCAGGAAACTGTGAACAATGTAACAGCACCTTGTTGGTTTAGAAACAGATTTGCTGCCAGAAGATTTGGAGAGCTCAGCTGTGAGCTGTGGAGCTTGGACTCAGCTGGCTTCAGGGAATCCTTCCCCTCGGTGGAGAGGGAGAGCTCCTGGAAATGCTTCGGGGATTTGGGGGAGAGTGGAGGACTCATCTGCTTGCATGGACCAGTGAAGTCTTGGGGCACTGTGAAGGTTTAAGCTTCTAGAGAATCCCATTAGGAGACTGGGGTCTAAATCCACAGCATGGTCATTTTTTATCTTCTCATTGAAAGGTGGCGCATGTGGCAGATAGCTCCTTCAAAGGAGCTTGATTCTCTGCTTAAATGTACTACCTCCCCTTCGGGGTTGGGGCAGGAGTAGCCAGTTATCTTTTTTTTGTTGGGTCCCAATTCATAGAGACATTTTTCCCCCATTGCAGTAACAATAATGACAACAAGTAAAAAGATTTTGTAGTCTGTTTAAAAGTGTCTGGGGGGTCTCAGTTTGGCCTGTGGTCTGCTATGGAATAGCTAAGCTTGAAGGATGCTCTCATCTACACTGTAGACCCAGGAGAAGCCCATGCATCCAATAGCCCTACAAATACCCCATGTCTTGTGGCCTGGAATTCCTGCTGTCTGTCTGGAGCAGACTCCTCACATCAAGCATTGCCTGGCAATGTTTTCTTAATCCATGGCTTTGTTTTTGGCAATAGCACCAGCAATACCTTGACTGGCCAAAAAGATGCCGGGTTGAGGGCTCCTCGCAGCCTCGCAGCCTCATAGTAAATGGACTCGACTCAGAATAGCTGGAAACTAACTCCATCTTGTATACTTTACATGGTTCAATAGGAAAATAATTGTCTGCCTTCCAACAATCACTGCTTTCCTTTTCAGTCTGTGTCTTAATGTCCTTCTCCTTTGGGTACGTCCGCAGTGCAGCTGGGAGGGGCGCTTCTCAGTGTGGTTAGAGGTTTGCTAGTTCTGCTCAAAGTTAGCATGTTAAAAACAGCAGCGTGGCCATGGCAGCATGGGTGACATCTTGGGCCACCCAACCCAATAGATACCCAGGTGCAGACTAGGGCACCACAGCCATGCTGCTGTTTTGGTGCATTAGTTGGAGCAGAGCTAGCCAGCCTGTCCACCTGAGCTGGGGAGTGTAATCCCAGCAGACATACCAGCTGTCTCACTGGCTCCTTCTTTCCGCACATGGAACTACCTCTGTCTGCAGTTCTTGGCTAAGACTCTTCTTCACCTCTCTCTCCCCAGCAGACCCGGGAAAGGTGCAGAGCCTGGGAAATGGCAGGGGCTGCTGGTCAGATGCTTTCCTGTCTCATCTGAGTTGTTCCTGTGCTACTGATTGAAAAAACCAAACCCACTCTTAAATGAGTTGTTAGCTGCTTCTTTAATTCAGCAGTGAGTCACTCCCATTCCACCCAGTCTAGTGCTTTATTTCCACTTAACATGCTATAAAAGTCCAAATGATAGGTCAAAGCGCTTGGTTTTGACTTTAACTGAAACTAAGTGTTTCAATTTTTTTCACCAAAATCTTTGGCTAAAGAATAGATTGCCGTGAAACATTGGAGCTTGGTCACATCAGCCTTTTCCAACAGAAAACTGTTGCTCTGGAAAAATTTTGACCAGCTTCATTGGGCTACAACAGCAGGGACTTGTTTGTGAGCCATGAGTAAGGCTAGGATTTTTGTCATGGCCATTTTTAGTAAAAGTCACAGATAAGTCAGAGGCAATAAGGAAAAGTCACAGAAGCATGATGACCTGCCACTGATTTTACTAAAAATATCTATGATAAAATCGGAAGGGACTGAGCAGCTGTAGGTAGCTGGGAGCTTTGGGGTTCCCCTACCATCTGTGGCAGCTGGGGGCCTATGGGGCCTCTCTGCACTCCCACCTTAGTGGCCTGCAAGGGGTGTTGCAGGAAGCAGTTGGAACCCTTCCCACCTGCTGGGAGCTGCACAGATTCTGTGATTTGTGTAACAAAATCGTCACCTTAGTTATGAGTTTGCTGCCTTGGCAAAACTGTGTGTGGGAGTCCATAGCTGTTCCAGTCCTGGGTCCTGCATATGAGCTGTGATGAAGCTGTGCATGTGGTGTGGGTTTTTTGGTTTTGGGGTGGTTTTTTTTGGGGGGGTGGGGGGGGAGAGACAGCACTCACAAGCCCTGAACTGTATCCAACTCTAGTCCTGAACTTTCACAAGCACTCAACTCGTGTGATATTAAAACCCATAGAAATCAGTTTTGTTACCAGTTGTTACATGCCATGGATCTCTGTGTTGGGATTTGGAGCAGTCTGAGACCAAAGCCCTTTAGTAACTTCCTGCAGCTCTTTTGCTTTTGTTTGTGCTGCCTGCATTCTAGGGCTGGAGAAGTAGCAAGCTGGTGCAAATCGGCCATGTGCTTCTAGGCCAGGTGGGTGGGCAATAATTTTTGACCGGAGGCCACTTGAGAAATTTTTGAAGTGGCCCTGGGCTTCCCTGGAAGGGGTGGGGCCTCAAGTGAAAAGTGGGGGGGGCAGGACACTTCTGTGCTTCCCCACCCACAGACCCTGATTGTACTACTGGAGGGCATGAGGGGATGCTTTTTTCCACACGACTAGAAGAAATAGTAACAGGATTTGGCTCCTAGCCCTGGAAGGAACTAGGGATGTAATAGTATAGTCGATTAACCAATAAACACAAGCTTATAGGTTAATGCTATAGACTACACACATTTTCCCCACCCTCCCCTTGCCAGTAAATTTTTGAGGAGGCTGGCCAGCAGCCCAGGTCAGTCCTGGCTTGCAATGGGTCTGGGACCTAACGCCGCTGCAGCTCTGCATTTAAAGTGTATTAGGAGCTGGGTGGGCTCCACTAGACAGAGGCTGCTGCCACCCTGTGCTGCTGTCTCTTTAACAGAAGCAGCACCACAGGGCGACAGGCAGCTGGTCCTCAAGGGGAGCTGGTTTTTAAACTGGCTCCCCTCGTGGACCAGCCCCCTCCTGGCACCCTGTGCTGTTGCCACTGATACAAAGGCAGCAGCACGGGGTTGCCGGGGGCTCCACAGGAGTGGGGCCGGTGCACGCTGGCTGCTGGCCCCACCCCTGGAGACTATAGAATAGTCAAGTAGCCAATTAGAATTCATGAGGTTACTTGACTACTCAATTAACCGATATTTAATATGCCTAGAAGAAACACGCAGGTGGAGAATTCTTGTGCCTCTGGAGGGCCTAATTCACTTGACTTTCACAATACTCTTTGCTGAGAGTATAGCCCATTTTAGTGGCCTAACCTGTTCCCAGTGGACTCTGCCTCAATTGAGTCTCTCTTTTCTCTCACCTGCTTTCAGCTGATGATCCCTTTGCTTCTGTCCAGCCACAGAAATCAGCTGTGACGATTCCTTCCGCAAGGTGTAAAATGGCCAAATCTCATGACATGGCACTCCAGGATAGGAGCATTCAGGTGTCCCAGACCTCGATGGAGAAATGAGCTCTCGCTAATCCTGTCCTGCCCAAGAGCAGTTGTGTCATTCCCATGGGCCATCTGAACTGAGCTGACCCGATGGCCGTGGTGCTGGTTTAGCTGCTGGCTTCACCTGGATAATAGAATAACAGTACACAATGCAAGGTGGATGTGATCAGTCCTGCCCCAACCCTTTCCCTGGCTTTGTGGAAACACTATTCCTGCTGGAGTCTCTGTGAATGGTGGTTCTGGGGAGAATTGTGAATTACTGGGGAAGGGATTTCCCTCTTCAAATCCTTGGACATTAGCAGCCCCAGAGTTTTGAGCTGATGCAGTAAAGGGTACAAAAATCTAAGGGGAATTTTAGTCACAAAAATTAGCCCTCTTTTGAATGTCTCCCTTCTCTGAACGTCCCAGTGAGTCTTGCTTTCTCCAGGGCTGCCTCTGAGATTCAGGGTGTGTCTTTGTTAGTGTTGCAAAGCACTGAGCACGTTGTTGGCCTCCGACAACTAAGCATAATTTATTACACTTACAGCACTGCCCGTTGCTAGTCCAGCATTTCTATAGGTGGGCTCCTGCTGAGAATACACTGGAGCTGTAACTTGCAGACATCGGTGTTAGCTTTCTAATTTTAGCACATTAGCTCAATCCGAGCTAGTGTGGGTATATCTCCACAAGCTGAGAATTACACCTCCAGCTCCATTCTGGATGCAAAGCAAAATCCGGGAGCTGAATCCAAAAGGAGAGCCTGTTCCAAAATTACAGTCCAGGGCATTGGTTGAAAATGTCAGTGAAAAGGTGGGGAGGGAAGAGAGGTTTGGATTCTTGCTCTATAATAAGGATATTTTTCTAATGTCTCATTATGCAGCTGCCCTTATCTTGGCTTGTCACATATGGATGAATCTATAGGATTAGAGTTGATCTGAACTAGTACGGCAGGATTGGGAATATGGTCTGTTCTCCTTGCATCTCGTTTGAATCAGAGGGAATGTGAATGACTTGAGTTACCCGTTTGTTGCCTCGTTTCTACCTCTATGCAGATTACTCTTTGCACTGTTCTTTTTATTAAACACAAGGGATTGGCTGAGCCACAGAGCTCTCTGAGGCCTACCTACCTCTCTTCTTCAATGTTTGATGTTGCAGCTAACACTTCATTGGATTATTGTGGGATACATTGTCCTCACTAACATTTGGGATAAGGTTGTAATTGAATGTCTGCCTGATCGCTATCAGGAGTGGTTTTTTTGACAGCATGAGATACAGTTAGTAACATGAACCTTGTTTTGTCTTTTTATCTGCTGCTATATCAGTTTCATGCTGCATGTTGGCTGGAACACCCCAATCAACAACATTTACTTAATTTGGTGTTTCTGCAGATTGGGAGACAAATTCCCTGCTGGTGTAAGTGGTCACAAATGAACTGAAATCAGTGGAGCGTTGTGCTGTGCCCACTTACGCCTGCAGATAATTAGATGCAACTGCAAATGCAGAGCTTGATTCAACCCCCATAGTTTATACCAGTATAATGCAGCTGCATTCACAAGAAACATGGAAATAATGCTGTACTAAGTTAGGCCTACTACCTCTTCTTAAAATCAGGGCCCCTAATCCTGAGTATCCCAACCTTTCCCACCCCCACGAAATGAGATTTATTTAATAACACCTTTTGGGTTTTTTTTATGTGCCCTTGGCATTATATTCTGCCAGGATCACGTTTTCAAGCTTCTCCTCTGCAGCCATGAGGGTTAGATGTAGACTTTTTTAAAAACTGCTATTCTCCTATCACAGGACTCCCAGGCGCTGGAGCTTTCAGAAAAGCGCCAGATGTGAGACTTGAGGGTAAAAATTATGAGAGCTGGTAGCATTGTGGTGGTTTTTTTGTTTGGTTGGTTTTTTTTTTAAAGCCCTTCCCGTCCCCTCCAATTGCATGGTAGATTTGAATTTAGGAGGCGTGCGTGCGTTGTGTATACTGATGACTGCCCCTGGGCCTTGCTGCGTTGTGTGTGACTTCTCAGGATTTCTGCTTCTCCTGCAGTCTCTGCTACGCTTGGTACAGCTGACAGGTCACATGCTCGCCTGGCTGAATAGTGCTATTATTGACAGGCCATGGGACTGAAGTCTCTTGCAAGCCCCCACTAAGAGGCAAACCTTTCCAGAGTTTCTATTTCATACTGCTGGGAGCTCCAAGGAGGGGTGTCTCTGCTCGGAAAGGTTACATACCATGTGCGGCAGGATGGGAAGCCTTGTCCAGAGAGCTGAGCACGGTGGGAACAGTCCTAGGGAGTGGGAGAGAGGCAGTGAGTCAGAAGAAAGGAAAGATGGGCTGTTTTGGCAGTGGAGACAGAAGGCTTATTGATCAACTGGGTTCCTGGTCAATGGGGCCTCCTCTAAATCCTCAGGGTTTTATTGCTGCCTCTCTGTACGCTACTGACTCAGAAATGAGTTGACAATTGAGTGCGCTGCTAGGAAGCTCTTGCTTTCTGTTAGACAGGGGAAGGGACATGATCAGTGTAGGCTTTTACAATCCTACTGATTTCTCTCGGGGGTTTTTTCTCCCTTTTTGTTCCTCTTTCACCTACTCCTTCATTCTCCTCTCTCGTGTTCTCCTGATCTGTGACTCATTCTCTTCTGTGTTCAATCTGTACCTATTTCATACCTCTCACTTTCTTTCCCTCCATCTGATTCTCAATCATTCTCCATCCCCTCCCCCACGTCTTTTATCTCATTTTCTAGCAGCCATCCACTGCATGGTGGGTTCCTGGGGCCCTTGGAGTGAGTGCAGCTCCCTGTGTGGAGTTGGTAACAAAGCGAGAACTCGGCAAGTCACAGTCCCACCCCGAAATGGAGGGACCCCCTGTCCGGACCTCAAGCAACGGAGAGGGTGCTTTGGGGAGAGCCAAGCGTGTGACACAGCTAAAGGTAAAGTGAAGCATTTACGGAAATGTTTCTGCCCCTCGTCTGCATGTGTTAGAATGCACCTATGATCCAGTGTCAGTTGTGGGGTTCGGCACAGCTTGGATGTAATAGGAGCTGCTTTGCTCTGTGCAATCCCAGCACTATCCCTGTAATTACAGGGAAAGAGTTTAAGGGCAGGTTTACAAGGGGGAGAGAAATTGGTTTTTTAAGATATGCAACTTCAGCTATGAGAATAGCATTGCTGGGGTCGATGTATCATACATCGAATTTCTGTGGTGGCTCCACTGTTGTAGTCAATGGGAGAAACTCTTCCCCCCATCAACTTCCCTTACTCCTCCCGACCCAGTGGAGTGCCAGAGTTGATGGGGGACACCATCAGTATTTGATTTAGTCGGTCTTTACTAGATCTGCTAAATCAAACCCTGGATGATCTAGCCAGCATGGATTTGTAAAGAATAAATCATGTCAAACACATCTGATAGCTTTCTTTGATAGGATAACGAGTCTTGTGGATAAGGGAGAAGCGGTGGATGTGGTATACCTAGACTTTAGTAAGGCGTTTGATACGGTCTCGCATGCTATTCTTATCAACAAACTAGGCAAATACAGCTTAGATGGGGCTACTATAAGGTGGGTGCATAACTGGATGGATAACCGTACTCAGAGAGTAGTTATTAATGGTTCACAATCCTGCTGGAAAGGTATAACCAGTGGGGTTCCGAAGGGGTCTGTTTTGGGACTGGCTCTGTTCAATATCTTCATCAACCATTTAGATATTGGCATAGAAAGTACGCTTATTAAGTTTGCAGATGATACCGAGCTGGGAGGGGTGGCGACTGCTCTGGAGGATAGGGTCATAATTCAAAATGATCTGGACAAATTGGAGAAATGGTCTGAGGTAAACAGGATGAAATTTAATAAAGACAAATGCAAAGTGCTCCACTTAGGAAGGAACAATCAGTTTCACACATACAGAATGGGAAGCGACTGTCTAGGAAGGAGTACGGCAGAAAGGGATCTAGGGGTTATAGTGGACCGCAAGCTGAATATGAGTCAGCAGTGTGATGCTGTTGCAAAAAAAGAAAACATGATTCTGGGATGCATTAACAGGTGTGTTGGGAGCAAGACACGAGAAGTCATTCTTCCGCTCTACTCTGTGCTGGTTAGGCCTCATTTGGAGTATTATGTCCAGTTCTGGGCACCGCATTTCAAGAAAGATGTGGAGAAATTGGAGAGGGTCCAGAGAAGAGCAACAAGAATGATGAAAGGTCTAGAGAACATGACCTATGAAGGAAGGCTGAAAGAATTGGGATGTTGAGTTTGGAAAAGAGAAGATTGAGGGGGGACATGATAGCAGTTTCAGGTATCTAAAAGGGTGTCATAAGGAGGAGGGAGAAAACTTGTTCATCTTGGCCTCTGAGGATAGAACAAGAAGCAATGGGCTTAAACTGCAGCAAGGGAGGTTTAGGCTGGACATTAGGAAAAAGTTCCTAACTGTTAGTGTAGTTAAACACTGGAATAAATTGCCCAGGGAAGTTGTGGAATCTCCATCTCTGGAGATATTTAAGAGTAGGTTAGATAAATGTCTATCAAAGATGGTCTAGACAGTATTTGGTCCTGCCATGGGGGCAGGGGACTGGACTCGATGACCTCTCGAGGTCCCTTCCAGTCCTAGTATTCTATGATCGATCTCCAGATAAGTATAAACAAGGCTCAGTTGTAAGAGGGCACCGGTTTTAAAGTTGAGCAGAAAATGGTCCCTGTTAGTATGCAGGTTAAACACAGATTGCCTGGCCATTGCACATAGTAAACTGGGTTATAATGAAACTGGGTTATAATGAAACTGGAAAAACGATAGGATATGCCTCACCCGGACTGGGAATTACAAATGAGTCACAACACTTGACGACAACACAGGAAATTAGTTCTCCAGTGTGGTTACAGTAGTTCCAATATGTAGGGTATATGGACCCTTAGTTGTGTTCCTTCTAACCGAATAAAAATGCTTTAGCCCCAATATTAGTAGTAATTAATAATATCTAACTTTTCTATAGCACTTTGTATTAGTAGGTTTCAAAGTGCTTTACAAATAAGGTCAGTACATTATCCCCATTTTACAGATGGAAAAAACGGAGGCACAAAGTGATGGAATGACTTGTTTATGGTCACGCAGAAGATGAGTGGCATAACAGGAACAGAATCCTGTTCTCAATCCAGAGCTCTATCCATTAGGGAACACTGCCTCCCCTTTAAACAGCTCCATTTACTTTAGCTCCCCTCTACACTTCTAATTGAAATGATGCAATCACCAGATTCCCTGACTGTGGCCACAATTGTAGCTTGGGTAGTTAGGTAGCTCAGAGGGGTCCACAGGTACTGATGACCTGCTGGTATCCACACAGTTCACCTTATTTTCATTCTCTAGGAGACCATGAGAAACTCAACCTGTGTGGCTCATTTTCCTGTGTTGCACTTTAAAAAGCTGAAGGTGTCTTATTGCATGTACTTTCATGGTCCATATCTGAATGCCTCATACACTTGTCTGTGCCTTTCCTTGCAGTCCCTCTGTGAGGCAGGCCTGTGCGGTCAGGGATAGGGAACAGAGGCAGAGAGACCAGGTCTCTTGCCCAGGGTCACCCAGGCTATATCTACACTGGGAAATTATTTTGAAATAATAACTCCCAAAATAACTATTTTGAAATAGCACGTCCACACTACAAGGAAGCATCTAAATAGCACAGAATTATATTGAAATAGCATCTACACTGATTGGAGCCTGAATCGCATTTAAAGCCCCTGGAAGCTACAGTCACTTCCTGTAGCTGCTTCCTAAGGCTAGCTAAGACTCCTGCTTAAAGGGACTCCCCTCTACTGTTTCATCTCACACTCCTCTTCTCCACGGCCTACCTCCTCGAGGGGCACCAAGCTCATGCCGCGTGCTCTGGTTGCGGATGCCATAGCACTCCAGCCATGGAGCCAGAACTTCTGCAAAGCAGTCTCTGGCTCTTGGGCCCCCTGCTGTGCCTCATGGGGCAGTTTATGCACTGATTGGGCCCACATGGTGCTGTAAGAGGACGACAACCATCATGGACAGGGGCACCTCCTCGCCTAGGCCCTGGCACTCCTCATGCACCAAATTCCCCTTGATCCTTCCCTGCACACCGTGGAATGCCACCCCTGGTGAAGGGAGACCAGTTCTGATGGGTGGGACCGTCCTGCAGCGATGGGACAACCAGCAGTGGTTCCAGAACTTCTGCATGCATGGTCACATTAAAGTCACTGTTTGCAGTTTGTGTTATTCCTTTCCCTCCTGGTCAGGGGCCCGCGTTTTTCCCAGAGCCTGAGAGCAGTCACCAAACCTGTGTCCGCCCATGGGCCATGCCCCTCATAATTCACTTTCTGTGCTCTTTTAGCTCTGTCTCTGTGATTGAATCCTTCTGCCGGGTATTGTGGGGGTTTTTTATCCTTTGTTCTTTTGACAGCGGTGGCTAAGATTTTGCCAGATTCCTTTAAAAGGGACTTTAAGGACCCCTGGAGAAGACCTCACAAGCTGGCGAAGGAGAAGCAGCCAAGGTATGCGGTGTGCATCACTGAAGGGCTCGTTGGGCACGCTGTCCCTTCTCAGAGTGATTCTTTCTGTGACAACCACTGCTGACTCAGCTCAGCCTGAATCTTATGAGACCTGCAGAATAAATGCCACCCTCTGGTGTGGAAAGGATAAGACAGTGACTGATCCTGAAAGCCTCCCCAAATACTCTTGGGAAATCAGAATTGTATCTGGGCTCTTCTCAGACACATTTAAAATTACACTGTTAAAGCACTGTTAAATGTGCCATAAGCACCAATCCTGCATTGTCCTCTGGGAGAGGGACTGGATGATCTAGTTAGTAGGTATCTGACATCTGTGATTCCAGTGGGGCCATTAACTGAGCCAAGTTCGGGCTCCCACAGACATGATGGAGTGAAATGAGGGACCTTTCTTTGAGGTGCCAGGAGTGAAATAGAGCTGTGGGAATCCTCCTACCATTAAAAGGAATAACACTCTGTGCTAAGGGGTGTCTTCAGAGGCATCGCATGCACCCAGTTTGGAGGGGAGGGGTGTTGCGGTCTCCCTCTCGGTGCCTCAAGTGAGGCATCTAGACTCACGTTTGGGTCCAGTCCACCTCCGCATGTGCTAAAGTCCTTTCTGTTTCAGTGCTTTGCTAAATTGGGGCATTGCACAGCTCAGTTAGCAGCCTATTTCAGAGGCTCTGACCTCCCAACAGCCTCCAGTGCAGTCTGGGAGAGTGGCAAGTCCTCAGTGTTTCTGAAAACCAGGCTGCATAATCTGTAGGTAAAGATGATGGATGTGGAAGCCTAACTTTAGGTACCCAAGTGAGAATGTTGGTGAAAGAGGTTGCACAAATCTCCATCCCTGTTTCCACTGAGTCTGGAGCAGAACAACAGAAATAAAGCATAAAAGGTTAAGCAATTGGGGGAATGTTCAGTCTTGAGAAAAACAGTGAAGGCTGCAGTGGGGAGAGGGGAGAATGATAGGTCTTCAAATATGTAAAAGCTGTTTTATAAAGGGGCCAGAGCTCTTCATATCCAGGGAAGGTAGGGCAAAAAGTAACAGGCTTAATCAACAGTAAAGGAAACTTTAGGTTAGATATTGGGGAAAAACAGAATTACTGAAGCAGGTTTCCGAAGAAGTTTGTGGAATCCCTGTCAATGGAGATTTCTTAAAAACAGGTTAAACACCTATGAGGAACGGTCTATGGATTAGCTAACCTCTCAAGGTCCCTTCCAGTCCTACATTTCTGTGATTCTGTGCAGTAGAGCTAGGACAGCTAATCTAACCTGTCTACTCCCTGGATCCCTGCAAACAGGTATAGCCTTCATTCTTCCCTTCTGAGCCCTTGGGAGCACCATCCATTTCATTTCCATGCCATGGCGGCAGGTGTCGGGCTACTATTGGCCCTTTGCATCCTCCCTAATTGAGTCTCCCCCGCATTTCGGTGTGTTACCTGATCAGAAGGGTCTGCCTCACTAGAGAGGCAGAAGAGGTCTGCAGTGATGTAATCTGATTAGTCAGGGTCAAGTCTAGTGTTTCCCATTCTCCTCTTTGCTGCATTGCCGCTCTTTAATTAACTGCCCTGGGCTTTGGCATGGTGCATTGACTTGTAAGCTGTTGAGGCAGGTCCTCTGGCTTCCTGAGGCTTTCCTACCTGCTGCCCACACCAGCCCTGTACCTGGTAACCCCTGGATTAGCTAATGGAGCAATGATGACATTGACTGGAGAATTACTTGCCAATCTCCTTAGCTGGAGGCTGGATCTGGGCCATGCCTGGTTACAGTTAGGGAACATGCATGCCGTTGACTTGGCAGCACAGAGCAGGCTGTGCTACTCCTCCCCGCCCCCAGTTGCAAAAATAAAATGTGGAAGAATGGCTCTTGTGCAAGAGGGAGTTTCGCGAAAAAGCGGGGGGAAAGGGGTGCTCATTAATTATGCTAATGAGGCACGGCAATATTCCATGCTTAGCCTCATTTGCATATTTCTTGCGCAAAATGGGTGCAGTATAGACATAGCCTAAGCAAACAGAACATTTCCCCCCACAAATGCAAACCTCTCTTCTCCCACTGGCCACTCCTGCCCTTGTGGGAGCAGAAACCCATTGCAGAGGGGAGTGCTGGCATCCAGACTAATTCTCCCCTCTCCCTTTCCAGCTACTGCGTCTATTTCCGCCTGAAGCAGGTGGGAGCTGCCTGCCACCTGCACTTGTGGAGCAGCCAGCTGCAGAAAGAGAGGCAGGTCTGTGTGGAGTGCCGTCGAGATGCTGTGGGCAGCAAGGACAGATGCGAGGGGGATGGGCTAGAACAAACCAGGTGAGTGGCTGAGGAGCAATGATTAGGGCTGTCGCTCAGGCCAAGGGACTGTCAATGCCAAGGAGAGATTTTTGTCCTTATTTGGTTTCTCTCCTGCCCCACTCTCCATCCAGCTGGGAAACCCTCAAGCCTGGTGCCAGAATCCAAAACCCCATCTTCAGAGGGAGAGAGTAGATGCATCCTGCTTACTCCTGTGCCTGCCCCAGTCCTGCCCACTGAGATTGGGCAGCATTCAGTCTCCTTGCAGAGTAGCCTCCTTGCAGAGTAGCCACCTGCACCATCCCAGCAAATGGGGGGAGGGGGCGGCACCACATACTCCCTGCACGCTCCAGCCCCTCATGCCAGGGCCGCGTTTCCAGCAGCGCGTGCCCAAGCTGTGCACAAAGGATAGGCAGCTGAGGCATGGCAGAATGCACAGGCAGTGGGAAAAGTTGAGAGGGAGGGGAGGGACCCCTGGAGACAGGGTAAAGGTAGCAGAGCCTGGGAGGCTAGGACAAGAAGCTAAGCTGGATCTGGAAAGCAGCCAGGGGCCAGTGCGGTATTTGAAGCAGGGGATGACACAATCTGAGCAGCATGCCTCTCTCAGTGGGGACCACACAGTCTGAGCTGTGTCTCAGGGCATAGGGAAGCCTTCAAAGATTTTCTCCTTTTTTGATTTCCCTTCACTGCAGAGAACTGAGACAGCCCTCCCCTGCCAGGCATGGCTCCACACAGGTTGTGCCCTCTGGAGCCTGTTTATTTCACGCAGCATCTGAAGGTTTCAGTAGCTGGAACCCCAGCGGTTGTTCTGGTTCATGCTGCACTGTGTGGGAGACAGTGTTGCCAGTTCTTCTGACTTTTAAAGTCATGAGTCTTATGCTATCTGGCGGCTTCCTCAAAACACCAGCTCTTGCAGTCGTGTGACTTTCAGCTTTCATTAAGAAAAATAAGCTTCTGTTCTGATCTTCATTTTTGCAGAGAAAAGCTCTAAAATGTGACACCAAAATGTGCTCAGAAACCAGAAGGCAAATGAAAAGAACCCTAAACTTATTAATTTTTACAATCTTACTATTTTTAAGCCAGTGACTCTTGCAGGGGGAGGAGGGAGGTCTGGGTCATGATTTCTGAACAGCTGGGGTTAGCAGTGCTGGCTCAACTCATGGGCCACCCTTGCTCATGGAACTGTGGCAGAGTCTGAGAAATGGAAGATTAACCCAGTCCTGCCCATTGGCTGTTGTTCCAATTTCAGGACATTCTGGACTGCTACCGCCATTGCTGGGTGCCAGGGCTCATGGATCCAGGAGTCTCTGCAAGAGAACTGTGTGTGTCCTCCACTGTCATTTATCTTTGTGTAGTTCTCTGTCAGACTAAGATGACACAACTTTTTCTGGCTATCGTGAAGGATGAACCTTCTCTGAATGAAGTTCTTGCTACACTTTTTACCTCGTATCACTTTCATTAGACTCTCACACTTCCTATGAAATTATATTTTTGGCCACATAACTATGTATCCTTTCAAAGCACAAGAATGTCTTCATTCTTTTTAACTTCATACCTCTGAAACCTTGCTACCTACCTCCAGCACTGCGACTAGAATGGAAGACCACTTTTTTTTTTTTTTTTTTTTAACATTACTTTGCAGTGTTTATTAACAAAAGAAGAAAATTGCATTAGCCCTCTTTTTAAAGATTATTGTGCAAACACAAAGAGAAGACATTTTGCTAGAACTACAACACCAAGGTTAACCATGGAAGAACATTGGAATGAGGCCAAATCTGAGCGAGGAAGTGATGTCATAGTTACTTGGGATGACACGGGAATGGTGTTGTAGTTAGCTCTGGAACTGGTTCCAAAAAATCAAGTTGTTCAGTTGCTTTTTCAGAGGAATGTGTGAATGAAATAAGGATGTTTAGGATTAGCCAGAGTTTTTAAAATGCCACTTTTCTTCTTGGCTAATGAGCTTTTAAAGATTATTAGTGCTTTTCACTTGATACTTGGGTGATTCAAACAAGGTGGTGTACTACATGTTCCTTAATTTCCTGGGGTATGTCTACACAGCAGCGTTATTTTGGAATAAGTGATGTTATTCTGAAATAACATAGTGTGCATCTACACTACAAGCCTTTATTTCAAAATAATGTCAAACTGGAGGACTTCTTACTCTGACTCCTGTAACCCTCATTTCATGAGGAGTAAGGGAAGTTGAAGGAAGAGTATTCTTCCTTCGATTTCCTGCTGTGTAGACAGTGCCAAAAGCCGAATTAAGCTATTTCGACTTAAGCTACGCAGTTGATGTAGCTGAAGCTGCGTAGCTTAATTCGACTTTTTAAATTAAGTTGCTTTTTAAACAACTCCCCTCACAGACTAGTGCTCCCCTCACAGACTAGCTCCCTCCTGGCACCCCACACTGCTGCTAGTCCTGCCCCTGGAGACTATAGAATAGGCAACTAACCGATAAGAATTCATCAGGTTACTCGACTATTCAATTAACTGATATTTAACATCCCTACTTCTGTCTTGGGAAAAGTTCAGAAAATAGCATAAAAGGGTGTTTTTCCACTTGTCATTGTAATGCTTTAATATGAGTGATGTATCTAAATATGTATGATCTGTCTCCCAATAATATCACAGCTGCAACCCCTGCTTGTGTCCCATTTCTCAGCGGACAGTAACTCACATCTCAGGACCTTCAAGCTTTGTATTTACTGAATAGTGTTAGAGCTAAGTGCACTTTGGTCCTGAGTTTTCTGAAGCCTTTGGAGCTGCCTTCTGCAAATCTGAGGACTTAAAAAGCAAGTGGAAAATGGTTAACTGGTTATGTTGACTGTGGATCATGTCTCAGTCTCTGGGGACTTTGAAATAAATACATGAGAACTCTGTTTTTTCAGCCAAGGCAATCTAGGCTATTTTTGATGAGAGCCCTAGGATTACTCTCCCAGATCAGATCACAGGTGACTTTTCCCCCTTCCCTGCCAC
This sequence comes from Rafetus swinhoei, assembly GCA_019425775.1. Classification (NCBI taxonomy): domain Eukaryota; kingdom Metazoa; phylum Chordata; order Testudines; family Trionychidae; genus Rafetus; species Rafetus swinhoei. Next base: position 12,856,983 of record CM033425.1, on the reverse strand, counting down.
GCTTCTTTGGGCCTCTTCTGGATGGCTCCCTCCATGGGGCTCCCTCCATGGGGTCCTCCCATTGCACCTTTATTCCTCAGATCGTGCTCTGCTGACTCCTTCCTAAAGACCTTAAGTCTCCCAGGCTTTTTGACTTTTTGCAAATTGCATAATTGAAAAATAAAACATCTCCCAGATGGGAAGAGGCCAGACAATCCAAAGCTGGATGACTGACCATTAGTCAGAGAGAATTCATGAATAAAGCAAATTGTTAGCTGCACCTTAGTTTATCCATAGAACCACAGCCAGCCTTTTGTAATCTCTGGCTTTATAGATATGTTGCTTTTGGCTTGGCTGAAGAGCACAGTAAGGGCCTGATTCTGTGTGATGCTGAGCACCCTTAACTCTTATTAATATTCCAGGTTTGACTCTATAGGGCCCAGTCTGCACCCACCAAAGTCATTATCAAAGTTTCCATTGACTTCAGGCAGTTCTAGAACAAACCCTGTGTATACTTCTTTGCTGTCCTGTCACAGCATCCATTCCCACCAGAGAAAATGACCAGCTCTCCATTAGTCTTTTATTGTAACAGAAATAGCTCTATTGCAATGGACCATTACTGAGGATCAGCGGTTCCTGCTTTACCAGTGTGTGCCTTGGCTTTGCCTTGCTGTTTATGTATGAGACACCATTCTCTGACAACAGCGTTCCCTTTGTCTGTCCACTGAGGTTATCTCTTCCGTATCTACTGCTCTGTTTGAGTTGATGGCTCCTGTCGCTTCCTCCACCAGGACGTTTGTGTCCAATTCATGGGCCATGCTCTCCTTTTTTAACATGGTTGTATCTGCTGGTCAAATCTGTTCTCATGAAGCCAGGTTCAAATCTCAGGTAAAACAAAACAACCCAACCTAGATAGCACATAAGTACAGGCTTCCAACCAGCCAGTGGGCTCCTGCCTCTGTGTCACACGTCCTTAAGAGAAGCTTAGTTATATGGTCCAACTATCAAGTCTCTTCTCCTCCCCATCCTGACAGATGTTATTTTTAGACAGAGATTTTTAAAAGCATCTTAGGGGAATTAGACACTAGTCTGCTGTTGACTTTTGTGGATGTTGGGCTCTAAATCACTTATTCCTTTGACATCCCAAGCTATAGATGTTCAGGCGAAAAGGAATGATTATGATCCAACCTTCTGCTTATGAACAATCTCTTCCAAGTATATTTTTTTTAAGCACTGACCAACAGACTCCTTATATTTGTCCTGGCTTTTTCTGTTGCTCTAAATTCCACCAAGATCCATTTAGCACAAGAGCTTGTTGCCATTTCTGTATGCACCAGAGAATTGGTATTTGGGATTCATAGAGTACAACTAGACTGCAGGGGGTTTTTGGGATACCAGCGGTACCCTGAAAAAGCTCCGCTGCATCCAGGGAATGTGTTTGCTCTTCACTTTTTTGGGGGGGGAAGACCAAACACGCTCTTTCAGAAGCCCCTGTATTCTTCGTTCCACGAGGAAGAAGGGGGCTTTCAAAAGAGGGTTTTTTTTTCCAAAAATTGGCCCAGTCTAGGCCTCTTCTGACAAAAGTATCGGAAAAAGATACGCAAAATGCAAAGCACATTTTGCATATCTTTTTCTGATAGATCCTCGCAGTCTAGACATACCCAGACTGTTGCTCTCATCTCTTCTGAAATGAGCCCATTTCTGGAGTGAAACAAAGAGTATGTGGGGTGAAAACTGGAATGGCTTCTTCCAGTTTTTAATACTGTAGTAATTGTTCTAATCCTTATTACTTCATGTATAGACAGCCATATCATATGCCATAGTCTGCTGTAGCACAATAACATTTACTTAAGTTATTTTGAATAAAGATGGTAGGAAACCTAAGGTTCATGGTTGGATACATTTCATGAGATTAATATTCTTGGCCATTATAATCACTTTTCTTTCTAGGATAAAAATGGATCATGTGACCGAAGATGGCTCAGATCCTAGAGGGCTCTAAATTAGGAAAATATCGCATGTGAATTCTGGTTAATGTTGGATGTTATGCCAATTTACTCCCATGACTCAACTATTCCATTATGTGGTTTTCTTAGCGGCCACCTAACTAGTAATTTAGCTGGTTCCTGACTTATCTCTAAAACATAAGTAATCCAACCAATCTGTAACATAATTTATTCCATAGTCTCCTGCTGCCAGAGCAGAGCGTAGACCTGCCTAGTCCAACAAACTGCCTCTTGTGATGTTTTTTGCCTGAATTAAACTGAACTCCCCTAAAGTTTTGATTAATCTAATTTGAATACTTGTAACCCTAAGATCACCATGTGAAAGCAGTGCCTTTTGATAATCCATTATATTTCTCTGATGTTGCTTTCTGAGATGATGATGATTTCAAAGGGAGTGGAGAGAGAGAGAGAAGGTATAAGTTACACTAATGCAATTATAAAGTAAGTGTATGATGTAACTCCCCCATCCACCCTTAAATGCAACATTTGTTAACCCCCCCCCCCCACCCCCCCCCACACACACACACACACGCTTGTATATAATTTCTCTTTAAAGGGTAAGGGATGAGAATGTTATATACTAACAGCACGAATGCTTTAACATAAATATAGCTGTGTATTACACTTTTGCTCTTAGATGTGGTAAACGGGTGCAGGGTGTGCGGTAGCACCCCCCCCCAGGTTTTGTATCTGGCTTCCCTGCACCCAGGGGCCAGTCCCACTGCTGAGCTGCTGCTGGCTCTGCCAGCCTCAGGTTCCAGCCTCTGGGTGGACCTGCTTCCAGCTTTGCCACCCCTTGGAGGCCTGCTTTCCCCACAGGCTCTGCAGCTTGCTGTCCCTGGGATCCAGGCCACTGACCCTGGAGGCTCTGCTGCCACTTGGGGTCCCACCACTGCCCTGGGGGCTCTGCTCCTCTAGCTGTGGCTAGGTTGCTAGCTCTCCTGGATTGGACCACTGGACGTGATGGCATGTGTTATGTCTGGTCCGGGAGAGCTGGCAACCCTAGAGCCTGTGCCCACCCACCTATATTATGGGAGCACCAGCGCCGGCTTCCCCTGGGGGAGGGGGAAGGGCGAGTCTTGCAGGCTGGATTTGGCTTGCTGGGGAAGGAAGTGGCTTCATGTGCAGCTGCTCCCCCTTTCCCTGGCTGGGGAAAGGCAATGCAGGAAACTTTGGGGAGGTAAAAAACCTTTACCTGGAGGTTTTCCCTGCTGCTCCCATTGGTCAGAATCATGACCAATGGGAGCAAGGGGGATGGTGCCTGGGAACAGCAGGAGGCCTGAAGCCAGGTAAGTGCCTCGCCATTTCCCTCATGCCTAGACCCTGCACCCCATCCCCCTCACATATCCCAACTCCCTTGATACCCTACACCTGTACCCTGTTCCTGCACCCTCTCCACCTTCCAGGCTCTCTATCCTGCTCCCGCACTCTCCCTCCCACTCAGACCTCCACCCTTAGCCCACTCCTGCACGCTACCTCCTGGCCAGACTCTGCACCCTTACCCCCTCTCTGCACCCATTTTGCTATCATGGGTGGTTGGCTGGTGGTCTGTGGACAGGTTTGCATTCAGCAGGATCAGCTGTGGGCCAAAAAGTTTGAGTACCACTGAATTACAGGCATGGGCAGTAAGAAAACCACCTTGCCCAAAGAGTCACTGTGTCATGGCCGCACAAAGCATCCTGCCAGCTGTGCTCTGTGTGCCATTCAGCTGGTATGTGGAGTCCACCTGCTTTGGCCAGCTCAGCGCAATGCTTTGTTGCCTTGAAAGGGCTGTGTCAGCCCTGCCCTTTGACCTAGCTTAACCTTCACCATGGCCTTGTCTCGGGCTTGTCACAGGCTGACCTGACTGTCTTTGACTCAGAGCCTGATCGGCCTTGACAGCAGGGATTGCTGGGATTAGCAGTGCTGAACGGGGAAGGGGACAGTCCAGACCTCAGGACCATTGTCACATAACTGGCTCCAATACTTAGCTGCAGGTGAGAGCTGGCTCAACCCCTTGCGTACTGGAGCTCCACGCAGCCCAGATGGACAGTGGAGGGCACTGCAGAAGGGAGAAAGCGAAAGCTGGGCCCTAACAGAGGGATCAGCAAAGGGGGCGGGATGTCAGAGATGATGTATCTTGGGGAGACCTGAGAAGGAGAGGGGGCTGAGTGGGAAAAGCGTGTTTGACTCCCAGACAGATTAGGTCTCTCCTAGGAACGGACCAGGAGCGTAAAGCTTGTTGGGGATTGTGTTGAGGTCCAAATGTAGACCTAGTCCTGGCTGCTGTCCCTCGTAGGGTTCCCCGAGCAGTGGTTCTCTCACATGTGGATTCTCCCAATGATAACTTTGCACAGGGGCTCCTAACTGTGTTGGCATACTTGCCATGCTGGGTGAGACATCACACAGAGATGCAGATTCATGAAGGGCACTTTTTTTGCTTCTGTCCCTCCTCCCTACCCCCCAGAGCCGGCCCACAACATTTTGGCACCTGAGGCGGAGGAGCTCAAATGACGCCCCCATGCCCCCTCGCTTGGGCCAAAACTTTGAAAGGTCTCAATTCTGCCTTCTTGCTGTTCTACTCCTCTCATGGTACTGTAGAGAGAATACGTCTGCACCAGCACCAGACACAATTTTTCTACACTCTGGGTCCTAGTAGTGCTCCCCCCACCCACACAGTCTGGCATCTGAGGCGGTCGCCTCAGTTCTCCTCATTGTAAGGCCAGCCCTGCCCCCCCAACCAAAACCAGTCCCCTTAGAAGTGAGACGTGCAAAGATGAGGGCTTATAACGCCTAGTGGGAGAGGAGGCGATTAAATACTCCCAACCTCCCTCTGGCTGCAGTCACGCAGGCTGGAGCTTGGCAGCTGGCCCTGAGCCCCCCCAGCCAACCCAGCATTCCAGACCGTTTAACACTGCTGTATTCCCAGACAGAAATGAAAATGTCAACACACCCAGGCCTGTGAACACAGCTCAGTTTGTCAAGAGTAACATTGTTCAAACACGGCACTTACAAAAAGCCAGCACGTTGAGGCCAACGTTTTCAGACCTGGGTGCATAGCCGTAGGCCTTTAAATCCAAATGCAAAAATTTGAGTCCTGCTCTGTGAATTTTTGTGCTCATGGTATGTATTCAAGTTTGAACACACTGGCTTCTACCTTTCAGTGCCCCAGTTTCCCCAGGATCACAGAGCTTGCAGATGGACACAGCTGCCTACCAGGTCAGTTAGTCCAACTCTGTAACAATGGTTGGTATGGTGACAGCACATAAAGCCCCCAGGCAAGCCAGCATCCACACTGTGCTTGGCTTTGCAAAGCCATAGAGTACTGGATGGTTCCTCAGAGTGTGTGAAAATTGTCCTGTGCCACTAAGCGTGATCAGGCTGGGAGGACCGAGCAAGAGGATGAGTGTTGCCTGTAGTCCCAGGGCTGGGAGAGCTCCAGGTTGGAATCTCCCGTCTGGGTTTTGGTGCAGGCACTTGAGCCTAACTCTCCTATGTTCTAGGGGAATGCCCAAACCTCCAGTTCCACAAGTATCTCATTGGCTGTGCAATGTCCAACTTCAGCAGGAGAGTCTGAGCAAGAAGCCAATCGTCTATTGCTTAGGGCACTCAATGAGGAGGGAGACAGCACTTCCAGTCCCTGCTCAAAATCAGGCAGAGCAGTGGTTTGAATCAGGGTTTTCCACATCCCAGCTGCATGTGCCAGTCTATTGCGAATGATGCAGTGAGTGCACATTGCTTTTATTTTCCTGGAGACAGGGTGCCCCTGGCTTAGGTGCCTCATTTCAGGAGAGAGTATGCAGCTGAGAAACACAAGCAGCAGGTGCCTCCTTCCAGCCAATTGGTCAGGAACCCAAGTATCTTGGAAGAGCTGGGTTTAAGGGATGTTAAAAGTTAACCAATTAATCAGTAAGCATACGCCTTACTGGTATGCTTACCAGCTAAGTGGAGCCTTCCCCTCATGCCAGCCCAACCAGAGGGGCTGCTGCAGGCTGGAGCTGTCCCCACTGCCTGCAGCCAGTGGTGTTTGACCAGTTAACTATTCTGGGTGGTTTTTATGTGCCTAGTTTAAGCTCTGCTCCAGCTGCAGAATTTTCTATTGGTGGCTGCCCTTCATGGTATGTCTATACTATGGGAGGATGGGACTGTGGCCCGCCCATCGATCCAGCTGGATTGCAGCTAGCTCAAGTGACATTAGGAAAGGGCTGGCAGCGCCTCCCAAAAACAACTCCTATGGGGACCCTGGCAGTGTTCCCTGTAAGCTGAGTGCTTGGATGGCTACCCAGGAGCAATTCAAATGCAGTCCAGCTGATTAGCAGAGTGCACACAGCCAGCAGCATGTGTTTCTATTGGTGGTGCACATGCTGCCATGCCTGCCTGCACGTAATATTTACTCCGCACAGAGTGGGGAACATTGAACCCTGGCTAGGAGTAGCCCATGCTGCCAGAGCTGCACTGCTGCGGTTATGCAGAGGAGCTCAGTGTAGGCTGGCTGGGGTATGGCTGCTATCTCAGCTTACAATGGCAGTGCAGACATGGCTGTGCGTCACTGGCTTCACAGAATCCCTGCTGTAGGCACCTAATTAACCCCATGCAATGCAGGAGGAGCTCGTGTGCCTAGCTCAGGGCTGAGAGTTCTACGAGGGAGCAGAGCAGCTTGGCCCGGGGACACCTCTACCAGAGTGACTCTACCCTCAAGATGCCACTGCATCCCCAGGGCTTTCTGCAGACGGCCGAAGGGAAGCACCTTAGCACGTAAGGGTGCTCAGCAGCCAGCACACCCATTGTGTCACTGCTAAATGATCAGACCCCAATGCTTTTGCTGTGCTCTGGGCCTTGGGGGTGAGGCACAGACACCTCCTGGGGTGGGGAGAGCAGGCTAAAGCCAGTCTTATCTCAGCACCTCATTAACATCACAGGCATGTCCTGTTACCAAAGGCAGCTCTCTCCAGGCCAGGGGCTGCCCTGTCTCAGTGAATGACTCTGTTGGATAGCAGAGCACTCCACACAGGCTGCTAAAGCAAAGCAAGGAGCAGGCTTCTCAGTGACGGGGAGTCTGATGGGTCCAAGGAGCCAGAGACTCACCACCTGGAGCTAGCAGAACAGGGCCCAATCTGCTCCCCAAAGCCACTCAGCTCCCATTGGCTTAAATGGAGGGGCATGGGCCACATGGAATCAGGCCTTAAGGGAACATCTATGTAAAGAGCCTAGCTCACATGCTTGCACTAGCTGCAGCATGGGTCCTTGGTCTGGGGGGGTCCTGTGGCTAAGAAATTATTTCCCAAGTCAGAAAAACCTTGTTCTCGCACTCAGGGCTTAGCCCACTGATGCTCCACTGGGCTGTCCTTGTGACTTAACACCATCACTGGTATCTCTGCCATAGCAACCTCAAGCCCCTCCCTTTGTGGTGGCCCATCCCATACATACTCTCCCCTCTCTATGGTTGGTCGCTTAGGAGAGTCTTTTCCCAGCCGGCCTGTCAAGGCCCTTTAAATAGGGCAAAGCAATGCAGCTGCAACCCAAATGGAACGATTTTGTGCTGGTTGCTGCCTTTCTCTCCCTCTGAGAAGGTGAGTCCCCTTAGCGATTGCTGTGTGTTTGCTGAAGTGGGGCTTTCTCACAGCTGCACTGTGCTATTGACAAAGCAGCTCACTCAAGTTGCCAAAATTTCTTCTTTCATTTTTCCTAAATACTTTTCCTTGCCTGAAAACCCACTGGGCCAAATGCAGCCTTGATATAATGCCACTGAGTCCCCACACACTGGAATTACACCCAGGATTACTTTAGGACACTACGACAAACCCAGAGCAGCTGGCTACAATAGCTTGGTGGAGGGCAAATATACATGAAACTGAGGCTGCAGCTACACTGTAGTCTTCTTCTGGAAAAGCTTATGCAAATGAAGCATGGTGTAGAATATTGCCATACTTCATTTGCATAATTAATTAGCAGCCTCTTTTGTGCAAGAGGCTTTTGCGCAAAAAAGAGCTGTGTAGACGGCTCCTTTTTGCAAAACCCCCTCTTGTGCAAGAGCCATTGGTCCTGAAAAAATGAGGAAGAACGGCTCTTGCACAAGAGGGGTTTTTTGCGCAAAAAGGAGCTGTCTACAAGCTTCTTTTTGCGCAGAAGCCTCTTGAGCAAAAGTGGCTGCTAATTAATTATGCAAATGAAGCACGGCGATATTCCACGCCACGCTTCATTTGCATATGTTTTTCTGGAAGAAGGCGCCAGTGTAGCTGTAGCCTGAGTGAATAGTTTTCTTTTTCCTGAGTCAACAGGCCAGGCATTGCTGCCATGGGATCAAGGCAGGCAGGCAAGCTCCTGGGGCCAATTAAAAGTGTGCCCGAATTCAGACCTGTTGGGGCCAGTTTAAAAGGCATCCCCCTCAGGAAGGGCAGGGGCAGAGGCCAAGGACTGAGAGGGAGGAGGTGCCGGAAGACAGCTAAGGACTGGGAGTGTGGTAGAGGGCTGTGGAGGAGCAGGAAGGATTGCTCAAGTACTAGGGAGCAGGTACTGGGAGGGATCATTTGAGGAAGTGGCCCAGGAAAAGGCCGCTACTGGGAGTGGAGGAAATGCTGCCAGTTGCCGCTGCCTTCAGGTCCCTAGGCCAGAACCCAGAGTAGTGGGTGGGTCCTCCAGTCCTTCCCACATCACTACAGAGCCTGCTCCTGAGAGGGCGGACCTACGGAGGTATTTCACCCCAAACTATGAACTAGCCTATGATGAGAATGGCTCAAAAGGCTGTGACCTTTGCTTCTAGTAAAGGGCCCGAGGCTGTGGGGAAGGTCACAGCAAACCTCTGAGGCAAACACTAACTGCCAGGAAGCGCAGGATCCTTGGGGCATGTCCAGAGCTTTGCCACAATACCCAATTTACACACCCAAATCTTATAGCCTAAATGGATTGTTCCCTTCCACTATCATGAGCTGGCTAAAGAGAGACTATAAAGTTGGCTATGAAGATCATCTTGTCTTGTAACAACTACCTTAAACCAAGTGAATAATTTCTGCTCTGAAAAACTGAACTAGAAATTCAGCAGAATGTTTTTTTAGCACTTATCAAAGGTAATATGCAGATAGCTTAGAGAACTGTGTGTGATTCTTCTTCCCCTCCTGCCTTGATTCTGTTTGACTGGTACCAGCTGTTTGATGAGTGGACAATGCGTCTCAGCTCTGATGGCTGTCCAGAAAAATGGTGAGCACTGCGTGCAAAGAGCTGCAGTGTTTTTCATGATGCCCTGGTGGAATATGCAAGGAGTGCTTTGCACAGCTGGGAAGGGGTGTGACACAGGGCCATCGCCTTCCATTCAGCACAGACTTGATTAAATATAGACGTGAGCAAAAGCAAATGGAAAAAGAAAACTAATCTGGATCCAAAGAGTCTGGGTATTATGGGCTGATCTGGTCTCCGGGGATGGTCAGATCCTGATTCTGAACCAGCGGTGCCAGTTCAGATATTTCAGGGGAGGAGGAAGCAAACTCCAGCCCTTTTTCTCCCAAGACAGCAAGCACTTCAGTCCTGCCCTCATTCATTCTTTGTTCTTGTTGGGCTATATAGCCTCTCTCCCTGACCTGCACAGCTTAGGAGTGGGTATCGCCAGCACCATCTTCTCCTGCACTGTGCTGCGTGGAAAGAGAATCCCAGTGTGCCTGTTTGCAGCACCATCTGCACAGTGGAGTGGCCAGGGCACCTTTGCTTAGTGCTGGTATAACTTCATGTGCCAGATCACATGAAACTGAGTCTGGCTGCCCCTGTGGCTGTATGCATCAAACTGCTCTGGCAGTAACCATACACATTAGAATGGAATTACTGCTTAAAACTGATCAGGCCATGACACCCCCACCCCATCCCTACTCCTTGGCAGATGGAACTCAGTAAGTGCAAAATACTTGGAGGGATGCTCACCCCATCCCCGGAAAGCAGCCAGCAGAACACTCCCCCTGATAGTCCTGTCTTCCTAAACAGGCAACTCTCATCACTTACCCACAGGGCCCATCAAAGAGGAAACAAACAGCTTAAGAATGTCAGCAGGGTTTGCTCAGGCAGTCAGCACTTGCTGGTTCCCCCCAGATCCTTATTAACTTACACCCAGCTGGTTCTAATCAGACTCTAAAGACCAGCCATGGCAGTCTGCATTGCCCAAATCATGCCTGGGGAGCAAAGATGGATTCATGTGAGTGCTGCTATGCAGATATTCCTGCTAATTCAGTCCAAGGCCCAGGAGGGAGCATGTAGCAAATCAATTAACCTGACAGCAACTGGGTACGTCTGTCCATTACTCTTTGTACGCCCCTTCTCTCCCCATCATCCCATAGTACCTTTTACACACTGCAAGAGGGGAACAGAGTGCAGGGGGCTTGAGAATCCCTCCTGCCCAGTGTGGAAGACTGTGTTCAGTGCTTAATCCTGGACTCCATGTTCTGCTGCGGACACAGCTCTTTCTTCCCAGAAGCACACGTGCAATGCTGGGCAGCTTCGTGAGTCACAGACCTGGGGACAAGGGCAAACGTGTGAAGTGATGTGGGCGCCATTCCATTAAGCTGCCAAAAAAAGGCTTCCACGGCCTCTGCTTTAAGCATGTCTAATGGGAACAAAAGCACAACTCAAGGCACACAGTGGATGGGGGCAGAGAGGGCCATATGATTGTGTGAACTGAGGCAGGCATGAAATGTCTACGGCATGGGTTCCCAAACTGGGGTGTGTGAAGAAATTCCGGGGGGGGGCGCGAGGCAACCCAGCCTCCCCCCCATCAAGTTTTGCTGCCCTGTTCAGTTCCTTTTTTTCCTTTTTTTTTTTTTTTTGCTCAAGTTTTGCTGGGGGGGGCGGGGCATGAGGGTTTTTCAAAAATCAAAAAGGGGAGCATGATGCCAAAAAGTTTGGGAACCACTGGGCTACGGTGTCTATGAAATCCCAAATTCACTGACCAGTCACTGTCACCACATTCTGGCTTCCTGACAGAGGGGCCAATAGCCACTTGCTGGCCCAAGGGCAAGGTGCAGGGTGAGGGGAAGAGGGACAGCTCAGCATCTCAGGTGGAAGGGGCGGGGCGGGGCGGAGGGCAGTCAGCCCTTAGCACCACCCAGAACACAGTGCAGGTCTCAACCCCGTAGGCCTAAGAGCCCTGCAAAGTGGCACTCCTTTGGCATTTCAAAGCGACCTGGAGCTCCTGCCCACCACCACTGCTGCTGTGGCAGTGGCTGGGAGCTCTGGGCCATTTTGAAACTCCAGGCCCCTGTGCAATTGCGCCCTTTGTCCCTCACTCCCACTTGGTGGGCCTGCTCCCGGATCATGTCCTGTTTCATTTCACATTGTGACTTACAATCACAGAGCGGGGCCTCTGAATTCTAAGGGGACATGGATGAAGGACTGGTTTTAATGAATCTAGTTCTATTATTTGTAGTAGTTTTCCAGAGGAGCCCTTTCCTCCCAAGTATTTAATGCACTACCTCAGGGGATAGGGGGCAGGGAGAATGGGCAGTATCATTTGTGCATGTAGATTAGAGCAAACAGCTTGAGACAGTCCCTGGTGTCAGAAGGATGGATTCATAAACCATGAATCAATATTGCCACCTCCCGATCGGTGAGAACCACGGCTCTGCTCCTGCTCGTGCCCCCATTGTCATCAGGCAGCGCCTTCAAAACAGCCCAAGAGCCAGGCACTGACATCAAACTACCGATTAGTGCCCTCTGCTGGGCGAAGGGCTACTACATGCTCTAGCACTCCTAATTTCAGCAACATGAAACACACAAAAAGAATGCGTGTCGCACAGTTGGTGTTTTGCTTGGGAATGCTACTGTTGAAAGAGATGCTCAGTGCAAGTCTGATAATTAAACAAATAATACTTCTGTGAATCTTGCCAATTAAATAAAGTTTTAAAGCTTTTCTTTAATGTGTAGCTAGTATCCCCCATTTTCTGGTGAGGAAATTGAGATGCTGAAGTTAGCTGGCTCACTCCCTGTTGCAGTGTTAGAGCTCAGAAAGTACCCATCAGGGTCCTAATTTCCAGCTCCCTGCTCTAAGTGCTAGTAAATGCCTAGTCCTCACTTGTGCTATGTGATAAGCAGCTAATTTTCAAACTCATTTCATTCAACCACTACAGTATTTCAAGCTGCAGAACGTAACCCAGGGCCACATAACCTCAGTTGTATGCCTACATCAGGATCACTAATGACGACCCATCAGAAGGCAAGAGCCCGGTTTGGCTGCAGGATCTAGGTTAATGTGGCAGGGCTGGCCATGAAGAGTTGGAGTCACTTGTGCAGGAATAAGTACAGAACCCCAGGATACTGTTTTTGCTTGTCACTGCAGTGGTTTCAGGGGGATTCACAGGTAAGAGAAATCAAACAACTACCCATCAAACTGAGTTATTTGCTGTGGGCAGAAAGTGCCAATCCAAACCCCACTTGAAACATTAGGTTACTTTCAAATGTCTTGCATTCCCTATGGACACCCTCATGCCCCCAAGGGAGACAGCCAGTCTGTACCCTTGTTATACTTGTCCCCCCAAGATAAACTACTGTGCTGCAATCTGTCACTGTCACCATATTCTGGCTCCCAGATCTCATATCAGCTTTGTTTCACATTGTGACATGCAAGCACCTGACTGTACCCACACAAAAATTTCACAAGGTGGTTTTTTTTTTAAAAAAAAAAGAAAATGTTTGACTTGGCCTTATGCAAGTTACTGGTACAGCTGCTTGTCGGAGCTGTCGCTGAGCCTGCTAAAAACCTAGACTCCCTACAGGAGTCATGGGGCTTCCAAACAGAATGCAAATTAGGTGGGACCTTATGCATTCTCAGCACTGAAAATACACTGCATCAGAGCAACCTCCATCATTGCTGCTCTGCACTCATTCAGCCAACACTGAGCTCGCTCCCTCTCTGGTTTCAGGGTGGAATATGCTGGGTGCACTGCTCCTCCAGCCAAATCCTAAGGTCTTGACTCAGGCAGCCCTCAGAATAAATCAGCTGGGAATGGTTCTGTATCATGGAGGGAGGAGTTCTCCAGGAGACTCACTTCCTCCCCACCAAAGGGAGGGCTGGAGAGAAGATAGTCATGCAGGAAGATGATGCTTGCAGTCGTCTAAAGCAATGACCTTTCACTTGGGGATGCCTCGGTTTCCAGCTGAAAAGAGGCCTTCTCTGATCGGTCTAATCACTATGACCTTCTTCTTGGTGGGCTTTAGCTTACATCACAAAACCACCATATGCTTGGGGATAAGCAGAAGTGATGGATCGGTACAGACCTGGCAAGGCTGATCCGGGCCAAAAGAGATTCTTTGGCAGAGTTGTGTGTGGGAAGCTTGTTGTGTCTGTTGGGGTCCTGTCTGGTTTAGCCAGCAACAATAGCAAGGCACTTTCCCAAGCACTAAAATCAACGCTAAGGAAGTCAGATACAAACAAGGCCGTTCCTGAACTGTGGACCAGCTGAGGAAGTGGCTAGGATTAGATGTGTCCCCTAAGGTATTTGAGAGAAACAGCCTATCCTGCTTAGGCATGAGAGACACAATCCTCAGAAGGGTAGGTCAAAGCAAGCAGACCCCTTTGTGCACTCAGGTTCATCTTGCCTCTGACAAGGAGAGAAGAGAGCAGAAAATCAGGCAGTGCCAGCAGGGAATGAGTCTGGCTGTGCTCACTTGTTTATTTTAACTTAATACTTAATCATTAAAGGTCAAATCCTAAGTTCTTACTCAGGTAAAACTCCTGCTCTCTTCATCAGGAGCTTGCCCTGAAAAAAGACCCTTTGGCTTTGTCCCATAGCTCCTTACCCTATAGTACAGAGCTGGATACTGGCCTGGACAGGGAGTGGTTGCTCTGATGCCTCGCTACTTAGTAAGTTTATATCAACATGGAAAAAAAGAAGATACTGGTTTAAATTCCTGCTCGTGGCTTAGTGGCTGAAAGGGAAAGAGGAAGGAAGCAATGGTGCTGCTATATGTTTGGTCTTCTCTGCAACATGCAATACAGCAAGGGAAGCCTACATAGTGGAATGACATGCTTTGCTGCTGTTCCATGTGCAGGTACAGCCTCTCTTCTCTGGACTGCTCTGCACCCTGCTAAGGGAGGAGCCCTACATAGGCCCCTTCATTCTCCCAAACCTGTGCGTGTTTTGTACTATGCCACCGAAGTCACAACAGGTTTTCCCCACCCCCGATGTACTGGGTGCAGATTTCACTCCAAGAGCATGAGGGGAGTGAATTCTCTGGTCCAGCACAGGAAAAAGAGCCTCTTCCATTCACGGCTGTGCTGTTCGGCTTAGTTCTTTCTTGCGCATTCTGAGGAGCAAGCAATGTTTTTTTCACTCAAATACATGCAGTCCCAGGGAACAGGGTACGTGGAGCCAAGCAGGTATGAACTGGGCTGTGAGCCCCACTGACTGCGGCGGTGCAGGTTATTCCCCGGCGGATGGTCACGTATCCAGTTCTCGACGCAGTTTGACAATTTCCAGTAAAAGTTTCTCTTTCTCCAGCAGGATCTTTTCCTTCTGCAGTTGCAAGGTCTCTTTCTGCAGCTCCAGGATATCGGTGTGCAGCCGGCTGTGCGTCTCCCAAAGCTCTTTGGCTGGCCCAACACAGCCCTTCTGGCTGGGCAGCGAATCTTCTGTCACAGATGCGCTTGCTGAACAAACCAAACAGCAACCCCCAACATGGTTAAAGCAAACAGAGTCAAGAGGATAGAGCAGTGCAAAGTTCACCCCAGAAACCAATGTCCCACCCATCACTAACAGCAGGAGCCAACCTCCTCAAAATGAGGGTCATGCCCTAATTCTGCTAGGACCAGTGACCTAACATTGCTCTGCCCTGCATTCAGGAAAGCTCATCCAGGCTACTGAAAACAGTGCTATGGAGATGCCCTTTCTGATACAACACCTCTCTCTCTATCTCTCTCCTGACTTCTCTCCTCTTTCCCTGGTTACCTCTGGCCTCTTCTCCACCTCCCCCCTGCTTGCTATGTCCCTCCCATCACCCACACTATCAGACATAGTGGTAGTTCTGATGTCCCAGAAGCACTAGTCATGACAAGCATCAAATAGGAGTAATGCCTTTAGTCTCAACAGGGCTGTTCCTAGGGGATGTGGGATCTGGGGCAACCTCCCCACCTCTTCCTTCCCCCATTGCACTCCTTCCTCTGCTCCCTGGAGCTGCATTTCTTCAGAGGAGTAGATTGGGCTGGAGCACACTGCTTCACACCACTGCGGTGAGTGTGTGTGTGTGGGGGGGGGTCCTCACCTGTCCCCCTGCTGCCGTCCCACACCAGGCCCCCAGGTAATACCTCAGGCTGCCTTGGATCCATAGGATCGCTGGAGCAGCTGTCATGGAGCTCCCCCAAAGCGCAGGACCTGGGATAGTCGGCCCAAACCATCCTATGGAGGGAACAGCTCTGGTGCCTTATGCTATAAACAAGCATTTAAAGCTGTACCAGCACCTTACAACTAGGGATGTTAAATGGTAAGTTGGTAACCATGTAACTGCTGAAAATTTCATCGGTTAAATGGTTACATTCACCTGCAGCGCAGGATGGCAGCCAGCTTCCTAGGAGCCAACTTTGAAGCTGGCTCCCAACAAATACTGGCTCCCTCCTGGCACCCTGCTTCCAGGGAGCTGACTGCTGCCCTACGCTGCTGCCACCGATTCTCTGGGAGCTGGACTGGAAGCTGTGTTGATTAACCGTTTGGGTAACCAATAAGCTCATGCTATTCTCATGCTATAATGGCTATTCTCTTACATCCCTACTTACAACTAATTTCTCATAATGCTGCCAGTGAGCCAGGCCATGGCACAACCTCCCTTGCGATCCTGGGGAAGAGCAGCAGGCTTGTGTACACAGAATGCAACCCTGAGGCAAGAGCAGATGAAGGGTCTTTCAAGCTGCCCAAGCACACATAAGGCTGAGGGTGGGGCTGTTTTACTGGCAAAGGGATATCTGCAACTGTCCTTGCAGAAGGGAGAAGCCCTCCTTTCATGAGTAGTCCCTTGTCAGTAAACATAGTGCCATGGGCAACAGGAAAGGTTGTGAACACTGTCTGAGTCATACCTTTTTCAACTTGTACTGAAGTTCTACGTAGCCCATTTAGCATGCCAAATGGGCTGCTTAGAACTTCAGTACAAGCAAAGCTGGGCTCTGGGAGCTCAAGGGAGCAAGTGATACTGCAACACCGATGTCAACTGCACGCTGGCATCTGGAAGGTACATGCTCACACAGACAGCAGAGTGGTGTGAAGCATTACTCATTGGAGAATGAGCGGGAATACTGGACAGATCAGTGCTATGATTCTACATGTGATCAGAACTTGAGAGCAGTTCAACAACACTAAAAATGGACACGGGGAACTTCTCCTCTGCCTCAAACTAGAGGTCTACTCTCCTAAAAACTTGAAATCAAGGCGTCCCGCCTCCCTGGATTTGACCTTTTCCAGCCAATCCACATTTTCTCTCTTGGTACAACAATAAGGAACCAAGATGGTTCTAAGTTGTTTATAACTCTGGGCACTGCAATGAAAATAGTATTGGTCACTTGACTGCAACTACAGCTGGAGCTGGGAGAACAGGTCTGTATTTCTGTAGAGGCATCTTAATAGTGGTAGTAAGAAAAATGCTCTCTGACAAACTAGAGATACATCTTCAGAGCCACTCTCAGGGAAGACCAGTTGGCCCAAACTGCTTGGCAATGGGCTATGAGGAAAGCCAGCTTAGGAAAGGTCCATTCTTGGAAATTCTGGGCATCTGAAAATGTATTATACATGGTAACTGGATAACAGCATGCTCCTCCCGTGGTAAGAATGGCCAGCTTAGGAAGGGGCGGTGCATATTAATGGCTCTCCATAACAGAGTGGCATAGGCGGCTCTATTGCCTTGGTGAAACCAAGTACAAATCCTGACTCAGGTCACGCATGAAATGAGGCTGGTGCCTCTTCCCACCCACCCTGTGATCTGGCTGGCACTGATGGAAACCTGTACTCCAGACAGGAGCACGGCAGTGACTGGTCAGGGCTGAGAGACACTGGCAGAGCTTGCAAGGCTCCTGCTTGTAACTTGGTGATACTGGTAAGTATCCAGAGTAGCTCTGCTAAATTGCATGTAGCATCTGCAGAGAGGCTGGTGTAATGGGAAGCAGGATTTGGCCCATTCTGCCAGGCTGCTGCCAGTAACTAACAGCCTTTGCCTTTCAGACACAAACTAAAATATTGAACTCTGCTGAGCAGGAGGAGCCTGGCACTGCACGGCCTGTCTCACCATTATCATCCAGTGCTGTGTGGATGCCTTCGGAGCTGGGGCTGTCAGTCCTGCTGCTGTGTGTGACTGGACTTGAGATGACCCCTAGGCAAGGCCATTCGAATACAGGGCTCAAAGGGCACTTAGTCTTATAGGCCAATGCAAAGTCTGGGGAGCAGTTCAGAGGCACCGGGGTCCTGGCAGGGGCAGGTCCTTCAGGTCCATAGCTCAGTGGTGAGGTAGATCTGTGAATTGGCACAAGGTGTGTCTCAGCTACTGGAGCACAGATCAGTGCTGGATCCTTGCTGGGGGCCAGCAGTCTCTTTTCCATACACTCTTGAGATCCACCCAAGCACAAATCCTCTTTGCAGTCAGATTCCTCCCTGGGCTGTGGGTCCCTTGGTGCATGGAGGAGGCTCTCTCCTGGAGTGCCAGTCCCTGGTGCCATTTCTCTGTCCGGGTCCAAAAGGACCTCTGTTTTGCAGAGCAGCTCGTTCCCCTGGCTCTGCTGAAGTCCGTCATTCTGGCCGTGGAAGAATAAATCCGATGGACTTTCACGGATCTTCTCCACAGTGCAGTTTGGTGCCGTGGTTCCAGCCAGGCTGCTAGATGGCTTTGTTCTGAAAGCAGGGCCCGGGAGCAATGGCTCTGCCAACTCTGGCCCTGTCTTATTGAAGAGCGCAAAGATGTTGTGGAAGAGCCTCTCCTGAGGCCGCTGCCTCAGCAAGGGGTGTTTCACTGTGGTCAGCTCCTTGCGGGCATCAACGACCATGTTATGCCATTTCTTGCGGATCTCATCAGGTGTGCGCTGCACGAGTGGGCTGAGGGAGTTGACGGCAGCTGTGATCTCTTCCCATGCTCGTTGACGATCCATCGTGTTCTTGTAGCGCCCGCTCTTGGGGATCAGGATGTCCTTCCGTAGGCTGAATTCCTCAAGGATGAGGAACTTTTCCTCCTCGGAAAACTTGAGTCTTTTTGGCTTGGCTGTGGTCATGTTGCCCCTGTGATTCAATTAGTCACCATTATGGCACTATTTACCATGCGATCCCACTTAACTGCACTGCATGGATATCTTCCCAGATACTCTGATTATTCTACATGCACGGGTGGGGAGAAGAGGACCAAATTCACATTGGTGAAAAATGTATCGTAGACCATGAAATCTGGTCTTTTCTTTGTGCTTTTACTCTATACTATAGGGTACTATGGATAAACATATACAAAAATACAGTGTTTCTCAAACCAGGGGGGGTCTTGATCAAAAAGATGGTTGCAATCTGTTTGTATGGAGGGTGATGGTTTTGTCACACTTATTTCTGTGCAGCCTTCAGAGCTGGCCCAGCACCCAGCTCTGAAAGCACTGCTGCCACTAGAAGTAGCACAGAGGCAAGGATGGTGATGCCCTCCTCCCACATACACACAATAGTCTTGCAACTTCCCCTTTTAGATCAGGCCCCCCAGTTTGAGGAAACACTGACTGAAGGGCTCTACATGTGTATATTTTGCCCTTTTACAATACATATTACTGGGAATTTGTTACACCACCAAGAGATTTAAGATTTAAATATCTGGAACTGTGAAATTCAAGATTTTTTAAAATGCCAGGACTATGAAATTTAGAAAAATGGACTGCAAATTTGGTAGGGTCCTATCATAAGTCATCTCATCTGTTTCACTTTGCAAATGAACCTTAATCCTGACTTGCCACAATTTTTGCAATATTCCAAGTCTGGGTTTTCTGGAAGCAATCAATTGGTTGAGCATTAAGTTTCAACCCTAAATACCCATCAGACCCTCTGGCACTTTTAAGTTCAGGTGATTTAAGCATATAAAGATTACCGTATGAAGAGACTGCCTGCAGACATGCCTTAGCCACGGATCCAGCGGCTTGCCTCAATCCGTGGTGGCTGAACTTTACCCAATCAAGGGCCACACTAACAAACTGCAGCAGCCTGAAAGGTGCACCTGGTCTGCATACCACTGAGCTGAGGGCAGCCCCACTGGCCTTTAATGCCAAAGTGACACCTGGAGAGCACAATGCTGCAGCTTGATCCAGTGAGGCCCATAAGGAAACTGTCTTACAGCACAAAATCCTTCCTATTGTTAGAACTACTACTGTTAAGCACTCACCATATAGGATCTCACAGTGTTTTATGAAGGAGGGTTAACACCTTAAGTGGAGGGAAAGTGAGACAAAGGAAGGTGAAGCAATTGGTCTGTCACAGAGAAGACAAGGACTAGACCCCAGGACTTCTGACTTTCACTACTGTTTCCCACGGGAATATAGCCCACAGGGACTACAGCCTGCTGAGATCAAGAAAGGATAGCTCACACTGACATCACCTGCCCCTGAAAGCCGGACCACTGTAAATACCCATTTAAAAGTTAACTGGTTAAATAATATAATTTTAATTGTTTAAGCAATTAAGGTGCAGAGCAGCTAGGGTCCCGTGACCAGGCAGGGGTCCTGCAGCCAGGTTCCAGGCTACTCCTCTGGCTCGGCTGCACCATGGGTGGGATGGCTGCTCCAGCCTGGCCCTCTGGTTAACCAGATACAAGGGAAACATGCTGGTAAGACGAATGCTTACTGGATAACCAGTTAACCTTTTACTTCCCTAATACTGAAAAGTAGGGTTCTGCGCTGGAGAATTACAAGCTGCATCCAGCCAGTTCTGTAAGGCCTGCCGCTCTCTATTGTTCTGATTTGTAGGGTATGCTCCTTGGGGCAGGGACCGTGTGCACCCATGACAGCAAGCCAGAAGGCCGTCTCTCCAAAGCTGGGCCCTCTGGCAGTTCCTGATGCACGGCCCCACTAGCCCAGCATCCCATCTCCGTGCCAGGGGCCAGCGCTGATGCTACAGAGCTCCCCGCAAATGCCCAAATGGCGCCCTGCAGCACTTGGCTCTGGCTCCCTTGTATTTTTCTCTCCTTGTGACGGTCTGGAGGCTCTCGAGTCCTGGCCCCGCTGGCTGCCCACGGAGCTCTCCGGCGCGCAGGATCCAGCGGGGGTGAGTTCCGCCGGGTGCCGAGCGGCTCCCTCTGGAGCCGGGGCGCAGGGCAGGCGGCGAGCGGGGCGGCACCTACCTGCCTGCGGCGCTCGCATGCCGGCGGCCGGAAGCGGGAGGCGGCGGCGGGCCTAGCTCGGCAGGAAGCCGCGGTGTTGCCACGTATCCGGGGCCGCCGTGGCCACGCCCCCGCCTGGGCGTCGCTTGCGCGGGCCCGGCGCTCCGGGGTCCCTAGCGCGGCTCAGCGGCGGGCAGGGCCGGGGGGGTTGCCACCTCTCCCGGACCGGACCGACCGAGCGGTATTGTCACAGCCGGAGTCCTGGCCGTCCGGTCGGGAGAGTTGGCAACCGTCGGCAGGGGCCTCCCACTTTCCGCTCCTTCCCCAGGGAGACAGCGCCTTTGTGGGGCAGGGCTGGTGTGTGGCGGAGCCAGCCCTTCCTTAGCCCAGCATGAGCTGTGGGGGAGAGGAGCGGGGCGGGACCAGGGAACAGAAAGGAAACCCTGCTGTCAGCACCCAGGCAAATGCCAGTACATGGCCTGTGAGGCAGCAGAGACTAGTGGGTAGGGGGCAAGTCCTCAGGCCTGACAGAGATTGATCTGGGACCCACAGATCATATTTTCATGAATGACTTTGGCACCACACGGAAGCATGTGCTCATGCACTTTGCTGATGACAAGAGCTGGGTGCTCTGTCAATGCAGAGGGTACTCAGAATATTGTACAGGAAGACACAGGTGTCCTAGAGGACTGGGGTTCTAGCTGTGGGATGAAATTTAGTAGTACAGTGTGAGGTTGTGCGCTTAGGGATGGATAAGCCTTTCTGCTATAAACTGGGGACTCATCAGTTGGAAACGATGGAGGAGAAAGACTAAGCATAGTGGTCAATTACTGGATGACTATGAGTCACCAGTGTAGCACAGGCATAAAAATGGCAAATGTGATCCTCGGGTGTAACAAGTGAAGTATTTCCAGGAGAGATCAGGATGTATTAATGCCATTGTCCCCAGCCCTGGAACGACTTCACTTGAACCATCACAATTCTGGTTACCTATGTTCAGGAAAGCTACATTCAAAATGGAGCAGGTTTGAAGAAGGGCTACTAGGAGGATTAGGGGAATGGAGGGCCTAATTTAGGACAGGAGACTAAAAGAGCTTGGTTTGTTTAGCCTAGCAAAGCAAAGGCTGAGAGAGGATATGGTTGCACCCTATGAATACATGAGGAGGAATAAAGAGATATTGAAGCTAAAGGGCAGTGTTGCACCAAGAACAAATGGGTATAAATTGGCCATGAATAAACTGGCAATGAGACAAGTTTCCACACGTCTGAGCTGGAGCTTTTGGTCAGTTTGTGACTGGGGTTGCACTTTATGAATGGAATTGTAGGCACACAGGACCATGTATAAACAAAGGAGTTGAGAAGCGAAGTGATAGTTACCTGTGACAGCAGGGGACAGGACTCGATGACTACAGAGGTCCCTTCTAGTCCGGTATCTTAATCCTCCTTTGACATGGCCAGAAACTAAAACGGCAAGTTCCTAATTTGAATATCAAACTTTAAAAATGCTATTTCCAAACTATTTTGAGAATAGCACTTTTCTGCCATGCCCATTGTTTTGTGTATTTTAAGTCCTGTAAGACTGATTAGCACACTTGAGTTCACTTCCTTAAAGAGGGCTTAAGATGTTTCATTGAAATACAGGTGATAAGCAAGAGGAGTCAGCCTGGGACTCACTTTAGTTCCCACAAAGAGGAGAGGCAAGGAAAAGTGTGTGAGCCTTAACTCTGTGTATGCGATACATGCTCCTGGGCTTATTCCTCACCCTCTCACTGGATCATACTGGATTAAGCTGGAAAGTGAAGTGTGGAGGGTTCGTTCTAGGAATGTGACTGGTTTACTAGTTATGGTGAACCGGTGGGGAATGGAGCAGCCCTGCGGGACCTACTGTGGGCAGGAGGTACTCCAGCCCAGCCAAAGCAGACCCCATCCACAACGGGCCCAGCCCAGCATGCCACAGGCAGTGTGTGTGTGTGTTGGGGGGACAGGGGGGAGGTGCTCTAGCTGGAGTGGCCCCTTCCTGCTCCCATTTAATCAGTTAACTGGTTAAAACAATGTTTTATAGTTAATTAATTAAATGGAATTTTACATCCCTAGTTCTTTCTGTACTTGGGACAGAAGCCATGTCTGTGTGACACACGCTCATCAGGAACAAGGTGAAAACTCTTGGTAAAGGCATGTTGTTGCAGCAGCAATTTGGACTAGAGGTAAACTGTAAGGCTTGATTAAATGAAGTTAATAGTTGAGCTTTGAGACTAATATTCAAGGAACCAGAAGGAATTTGTTACCAGAATAAAACTCTTTTCAAATAGAAAATACAGACATCCTAGCATGCTTTATAACACTGACTAATAGCAACACCCAATTAGGGTTCTTTATTAATGATAAAATCCAACTGGGCCACTCTTTATTCAGCCAAAAGCATGTTTATGGGCTCCTTATAACAGGAGCCACAAACATGGATAAAAAACAGGGAAATAAGATCTGCTGAGCAAGGGGATCAGAGTTGGAGATGCGTCCTTTAAGACATGTTTTCTCTTGTCCTTTGGAGAGCAACACATCCAGCTCCTCATTACTGGAAGGCTGTCTTGACCTGAGAGTATTGGGCTTACCAAGGAGCCAAGCATTTCATGTAGAGAGGAGCAGAAATATGGGCTAAGAGCATCATCGGTGGTATTTTATACTTTTTGTGATTTGATTTGTAACGTTGCCCTCTGAATGAAGAACTGGAAGCTGTTAGCTCCTGGCTTGATACAGAGAATGGGTGGTTGATAAAAAAAAGTCTGAGGAACCAGGATAACCTGAGAAGTAGCGAGGCATGGATCTCAGATAGTAGGCTTGCATACTAGTTCCCTTTCTTGGCTGGGGAATGGGGAGCCAACTGAGTTGTATCAATAACCTGACAGTTCTGGATGGCTCCCAGCAGAGGAAGTATCAGAAGGTGAGCAGAGATTCAGCGGTGTCTCAGAAAAATGTACACTGCTAAAATAGCATACTTTGCCCCAGGGCTCATGGGAACTCAGTACCACACAGTTCTGCCACCACAGATGATCAGACAATTCTTACTGATGCCGTTGTATCTGTCATCCCATAGTCTACACTGAAAGTGGAGGCCATTCCCTGCTGGGCCAGCAGTTCCTGTACCAGCACAAGCTCATGTCTCAGCTCCTGGGAAGTGCAGTGGATCTCTGAGGCACTGATGTGGGTCTTTTCCAGAATATCCAGCACGTGGACCAGAAGTGTAGCCTTCACCAGCAGCACTGTGACAGCAGCATGCACCTTGGCACACCCCAGAGCTTTCATGTGCAAAGGTGCAATGGCATCTAAAATAGAGGGGAGCAGAAAAAGGTATTCATAGGATTAGGGTGTGTAGAGAGTATCTGTGGCCATCAAAAGTAATTTAGAGAGACAGATGAGAGGGAAAATTATTCCCATTCTCAAAGTCCCATCTTCTCCACAAGCCACATTCCCCTGTATGAAAGAAAAACCAACACCACCTTCAATGATACCTTGATGTGCACTCGTAGCAGCAGCACAAAGGTGCAGAGCCACGAATACACATCAGGGGCTGCTGGCTTTTTTCTGTCTCTGGTACAGGTGAATTCCAAGAACAGCTGACTTCGCTATCAACACATGGCCGAGACAAGGACTTGTGCTTAAGCCAGCAATAAGCTTCTCTGTTTACTATTTAGTCTTCTTCATTTAGAACAAGTATCCAATCTAAGCTCATGCAGGGCTGCTCCATTGGGTATTTGCCTCAGTTTACCTTGGCTGCACAGAGCATAGCCAGGGCCTCCCCAGCATCACAGTGTTAGTATGGAGATTACATTGCAGTTTCTCTTGCCCAGGCAAATAGTTTACCATGCAGGTAACATCACAGGGATTTCTGGATGCAATTTCCAGTTATCCAAAATCTCCAAGTCCTTTCTTATTCTCCAGTGTTACCTCTAAGTGGTACACTAGGGGGAGCTGGTTGAACAGCGTGGCAAATTTGGCCAAGAAACAGAACACACATTATGGCTGTTAGGTGCTCAGACCCCATAAAGGGAACATTATGGAATGTGGTGGCTGTTCCCTGGCTTTTCCTTTTGCACTTTTCATTTTGCTTGTTCCGCTCTTGATGCTATATGAAGGGAGGCTGCTTTTGGGGGGAGAGGGACTATAACAGGTTTCTCTGCATGTGGATTGTGGGCTGGAGCCCAAGTGAACTGTATAAATCTGACTGAGAACAAAATTGAAAAAAGGTAAAGAATACAATGAAGTGATTTAAACCCCAACTTTAACATACCATTGAAGTTACACATGGCAGGAGGTAATGTACCCCTGTGTGTCTTCTATTTTAGTTTATTTAAAGCAATTATTCTAGCATCCCATACTTAAAGAGAGTGATGAAGACAATTAGTGCAGGTCCTACATATAAACAAATCTGTGCTTTACAAATACACGTGCTATATGCCACCAGCTTGTCTTTGCTTTGAAGGCTGCCCATCATGGTAAGGGATTAGATGCAATGTCAATGCAGCTACATACCTCGGCTCCACCAGTGCCTGCAGTGCTGTAGGCTGTGTAAGATGCTGGACCCAGTGGCTCTCAGCCAACGTTGAATGAACTCACAAAGCTGGGTGGAAGCACATACCCTGTCTAGCAGCTGGAGGAGGAAAGGGAGCAGCAGTTGCGATAAGACAGCTGGCTCTGCAAAAACATTGGGTTCGTCCTCTTTATACAGACTGACAGCTCTGAAAGGGAAGCCAAGTCAAATGATCAACCCCACGTTTTGTCTGGTTCGCCGATCTGATCCCTGCCCTTGCAAAACAATTTCACGGTAGGTACCTGCTGTGATGCCACAGTGATGGGTGTCATGTGAGCAGACAGAGCTGTTCGTACTTGTGACTAGAAAGGAGGGGATTTCACATCTTTTGTGTTTACAGACTGAAAGGACCAGGTTCCTTGGGATGCTGTCAGTAATAATATCGCCCATCTATAGAGCACAGTTTTCATCACTGCACTGCCATTAACTGCTTAAACCCACCCAACCCCCTTGGTACAGCCTGACATATCATCTCCACTCTGCACAAGGAGAAGCAGAAAGGTTAAAGCCATTATTTTCAAATGTGAGTGCCTAAAGCAAGGCACATAAGGAGCCTGCTTTTGAGAGGTGATGAGCAAAGGAAGCTATGGGTGCTCACTACCTCAAAAGAAAAAATCAGGCCGCTTTTTCAGGTGCCTGAATAGAGATGTGGGTGCTTACGTTTAGGTCAGGATTTTCACAGAGGTGGACTAAGTGCCTTGCCCAAGGTCACACAGTGAGTCTGTGGCAGAGATGGGAATAGAAATCAGCAGGCCCTGCCTTCTATTTTCTGGCTCACTTGCATGCAGTCTGGACTTTTTTTATTTAAAAAACAAAACAAAGAAACCCTTCAGGCCATTTATTTGCAGGGCCTAGTTTTTTATCTGTCCTTATAAAAATGAGTCTTCTTGAAGGCTTTTTGTTCTGGAACACCCCCAAGGAGCATGGACAAAACCAAGCTGCACTTGCTCTTTTCACTCCTCTGAGGAGGTATTGCATTCCCCTTCTTGCCCTTTGCTGGCATGACGACTTGCATGTCTGAGCTGGCCCTTTCCAAGCTAGTGACTTGGGCTCTCTTCTAGGAGGCATCAGAATTCTCCTGATTTACCTTGGTTCCTGAAGCAGGTTTCCCAACCCTAATCTGCACTGTGGCTGCTTTGCAATGTACTGCTGGCAGAACCAGCCATGGCTAGATCTCTCTAGGGCACTGAGATACTCCTGTGACAAGAAACAATCATAGCGGCTTTGGAGCCATTTCCAGTGTTTGCAGCTACTATTGGGAGCACATGCCCAGAGCTTCCTATGCTACAGCAGTCCCCCGCTTTTCTCCCAGCCCCCTTGGGGCTAATGCCAGACAATATAAGTTAGAGCAGGTGCTCTAACAAACACTAGATATTGGGCCAGTACAAAGTGGAATGGAAGCCTGCTGTGTGCCCTTGCTGGCCACAGCTGCAGATGGGTGCTGAAATGTTTCTAGTGTGTGGCTCTTGGGGAGGTGGGTGTATGTGTGTCCTTAATTCCGACTTAGAATCATAGCCGCTCACTTGTTGGCCTCCAGTTCTGTCAAGATGCTGCTGACGTCCAGGGTGGGGAGGTGCCGTAGCAAAGCTTCAAAGGTTTCTTGGCAGCCCCAGAACTTTTCCAGCAGGACACGCAGCAGGCACACCAGCCCTCTGTTACCCTGGATGAAAACACAACAATCCCAAGGCTGGGCTCCTGACATGTGCTGAACAAGGCTGGCAAAGACAGAGGCTTCACGCCGTACTTCCTGATCCTCATCTTGTAGCAGGTAAATACCCATGTCCATCAGACTGAGTGGAAAAAGAAAGCAGACTTCATTTTAGTAGTGTGGTGCTATCTAGAGCATTTCCAGGCAGTCTAAATACACTGCCAAGGGCTAATCCTACACAATGAGGTTGTAATTAACAGGAAACTTCTTTAAATGCTTAGCGGGTCAACATCATCGTGACTTGTTTCTGATAGTGCTTGCAAAGTGCCAGGTGTTACATACACAAAAGGCCCTGCCTCAAGAACTCACTCTTTAAAGCAGGTGTTGGCAAATACCATTCCACGAGCTGGAACCAGCCCACCAGGGTTACCCCCTCGCAGGTCTAAGCGATCACAGCTCCCACTGGCTATGAATTACTGTTCCCAGCCAAAGGAAGCTGTGGGAAGCAGTGTCCCGGTCTGCACCGCTTCCCAACTCTCCCCTTGGCTGGGAATGGTGATTAATGGCCAACGGGAGCTGCGATCTGGTACCCATGGACGTGCAGGTAAATATAGCCACAGTGGCCTCCCTGGCGAACTCTCACTATGTTATTGCCCACCCCTGCTTTCAAGTGACAAAGCTGACACATGGAAGCCAGACGGACTACACTAGCAGAGTGGTCAAATGGAAATTACCCACAGCCTGGAAATGTGCAACAAAGATTCTTTCTTTTCCCTTTTGTAAAGTAACATACAATATCCTCAAGTACCCCACAACCATGTCACAATTAGTGCATCAATGCAAAGTACCCATCCAACGTTATTTTGAGGATTTTTACAAGAATATTGTTGGGGAGAGTTGGACCCAATGTTTATATTAGGTTTACAAAAATACTGTTTTACAAACCCTTAGATCAAGGACACATTTCCAATAGTTTTATTTAAACTCCAACTACAAGTCTGTTATTTAAATGTAAACATTCCTATGTTTTGTTTGCAACTGGAATATTGCAGAGTTGTGTTATCCTGCATGAGGGCGAGAAAGTGAAACAAATGAGTTCATGTTCATCTTCCAGGCGGAGTGAAACGCAGAGAGTAAATAAACAGTACCTCTAGTGGAAAGGAACCAAGGGATTCAGGTATTAGCAGCAGTAGCAGCAGCAACATAAGCAAGATCTTGTTTTTAAAATCCAATTTGTAACCTGGCAGTGTCCCCTTTAATATTCTTTACAGTGGTTTTCCTAGGGCAAGTCTGCTATTAAATGAACAAGTTATTAACCTTTAGTCCCAGCAGCTGGCATTCCAACTGCTGTGGCAGTACTAGAAATTATTACTGACAATAACCATCCAGAAAACCTGAATTTTTGTGGCCCCAGATAACAAGCATTGCTCAAAGTCAAGCTGAATTAGCTCTTGCCAGGAAATTAAAAATAAAAAGAGCAGTTTTAGTTATATAAACAAAAGGAAAATAAGGATGGATGATTTTGGGTTGCTATGCAATGTGGATGGGAAGACATAGACCAAAAAATAAATGAATACTTTGCTTCAGTTTTCAGTAAGGATAATATAGAACACATGCATAAAGGCCAGATCACTGCTGGAAGTTTGTGTCTAGAAATGGAAATTCCCATACCTGAGATGGAAGAAAAACTTAGAGTTTAATATGCTCCAATAAGGCAACAAGAGAACTTCCATCCCAGAATACTGAAAGAACTGGCACACGGGTTTGTTGTAGCAAGGACTCTAATAAATCTGGCTATTTGGGGGCAATACCATATAACTGGAGAATGTCTAACATCCCTATATTTAAGATATGGGACAGAAATGAACCAGGCAGTTACAGTGTTGATCTGACCTCAAGAGTACAGAAGGCTTTAAAACAAACTGAAAGAATAATTAAATTTGTGAAGATAAACTGTAACATGGGTTTACCAAAGACAGATCATGCCAAACTACCCAAGGTTTCTTTGAGAAATAACTGATTTTTTTAATAAGGGGAATGCAGAACATCTACTATACTTGGACTTCAGTAAAGCATGTGCCACATGGGAAATTATTAGTTAAATTAGGGGCAATAGGGCTGGTGCAAGAACTAGAAGATGGATAAGGATAAGGAGAGAAAATAATGGGTTGTGCTAAAAGGTGAATTATTGGACTGGAGGAAGGTTACTATTGGAGTTCCCCAAGGATGGATCTTAGGACCAATCTTATTCAATATTTTTATTAGTGACCTTGTTACAACAAGCAGACATGTACTAATGACATCTGCCAATGACACAAGATTGGGAGACATCATCAGTACAGAGGAGCACTGGACTATTATACAGGAAGATCTGGATGTCTTTAAAGATGAGAATGACAGAAATGGGATGAAATTTCATACTACAAAGTGCAAGGTCATGCGGTTAGGGTCTTATAATAACTCATCAGTTGGAAGTGACAGAGGAGGGGAGAGACCTGAGTGATCCTTGGCCACCAATGTGATCTGACTGTGAAAAAGGCAAATTTGATCCTAGGATGTATCAGGCATTTCCAGTAGACAGAGGAAGTATTAATGCCATCGCACAAGATACTGGAAAGCATGAATGACTGGGAGGAGGGACACAGGGTGGGCACTGGCCATGTGCCTATTTCCCCATGTGACTCCTCCCCACAGAACCACAGCTTGGGGGGAGGGCTGGGACAACACTTCCTCTTCTCCAGCCCTTTCCCTTCCCTGCCTCTTTCTGCCCGTGCTCCATCCCCACCTCACCTCTTCTCCCAAACCCTCTCCCCTGACTGACGCTGCCCAGGCGCCTGCACAGTAGGGTTCAGACCCCGAGTACTCATTCTGTGTCCTGCAGAGGGGGCTGTCTCACCCTCGCCAGTTGCTCTGCTGCTGCTGGTGAGTGCAGGGGGCACTATCCCTGCTGCAGGCACCAGGCCCCACTGCTAATCCCTGGGCTCCACAAAGGTTCTGGCTCCTTGTCCCCTTTGCCCACTGTGTTTGGGAGGCTCATGCCCCCCTTGACCGCCCCTTCACACATGGCCCCTACTAGGAAGACCTAATTTGCAATGCTGTGTGCATCTCAGGTCATCCTTGTTCAAGAAAGAGTATTTCAAACTAGAGAAGGTATAGAAAAGAGCTACTAGGATGGTCTAGGAAATGGAGGGGATTGGATGTGCTTGGCTTATTTAGTCGAGCAGAAAGAAGGCTGAGAGGGGAAATAGTGCTCTGTACACATACCATGAGCAGTAAGTGGCAGGAAGGTTGAAGAGCTATTTAAGTTGAGGGCAAAGTTGGCTCAAGATCAAATGGATATAAACTGGCCATGAACAACGATCCCTGTGGCACCTTAGAGACTAACAGGCTTATTAAGGCATAAGCTTTTGTGGGTAAAACCCACTTCATCAGATGAATTGGAGTAGTGTTTAGAGAGGCATGGAGATATATATAGATAGATATATATACACTGAAGCTGTGTCTACCCTACAGGCTTTTTGCGCAAGAACAGCTGTTCTTGTGCAAAAACTTGCAGAGTGTCTACACTGCACACACGTTCGTGCGCAAGTAAATTTACAGTAAAGCATCGGAAAACAGCTTCTTGCGCAAGAGTTATTCCTCTCCCCACGAGGAATAAGCCCTCTTGTGCAAGAGCTCTTCCACAAGAAGGCAGTGTGAACGGGTAACATGAATTTCTTGCGCAAGAAACCCCTATGGCTAAAATGGCCATCAGAGCTTTCTTGCGCAAGTGAGCATCCACACTGCCATGGACGCTCTTGCGCAAAAGCACATCTCTTCCACAAAAGCACATGGCAGTGTGGACACACTCTTGTGGAAGACCTTTTGCACAAGAACTCTTGCGCAAAATGGTTCTTGCGCAAGAAGCCTGCAGTGTAGACGTAGCCAGAGAGACAAAGAGACAGAAACAGAAAGTGCGCCTGGTGGAGAGCAGGTACATGGGGAGTTGGGTGTGTGGATTTATGTTCCCTGAATAGGGTGCCAGAGACTGCTGCTCAGCCACCAGCTCAGACAGGCACCAGAAACTCATTAGGAGTCAGCCTGGAGTGTAGCCTAATGAAACACCTGCCACCAGTTAAGGCCTGTGGGTGCACTATAAAAGCCTTCCCCCAAGGCAAGGTAGGGTAAGGAGAAGAGGGATGCACTGGAGGAGAGGAAAGATAGAGTAAAGGCAAAATGCTGCAGGCTGCAAGCTGAAGAGGTTTTATCCAAGACACCAGGGAGGAGGTACTGTGGGAATGGTTGGGGAAGTGGCCCAGGGAGGGGCCACTAGTCAGTGGGAACAAGGGCAAGAGCCTCACGGGGGGCTATCCCACAAGGCCCTGGGCCAGAACTCGGAGCAAGTGAGTGGGACCAGGTTCCCCTCCTAATCTTCCTCCTGGCTGGGGGGCCACCAACAGGGGAAAAGACCTTTGGACTGCTGGAGGGGTTATCGTCTAAACTAATGACTGGCTGATGATGAAATGGCTCATGAAGCGGGGTACCCTCACTCCTGAGGGCCACGAGCCTCTGAGGCACACACAAAACCCACCAGTGAGTGCAGGATGGAAGTGGCTCATTCACAGCACTTGATGTGGAAAAGTGAATGAGCCACTTCCACCCTGACTCTCTCTCTCTGTGTGTGTGAGCGTGCATGCGCGCGCCCCTGCCTCTGTCAACTCTACTCCAATTCATCTGACGAAGTGGATTTTACCCATGAAAGCTTATGCCCCAATACATCTGTTAGTCTAAGGGTACGTCTACACTGCAACACTATTTGGAAATAACTAGTGCTATTCTGAAATAACTGAAGTCCATGTCTACTCAGCAGGCAGTTATTTCAAAATAGTGTCAAAATACTGTCAAGCTGGAGGACTTCTTACTCCGACTCCTGTAACCTTTATTGTATGAGGAGTAAGGGAAGTTGGAGGAAAAGTGCTCTATTTCAAAATAAGTGCTGTGTATACACTCCCTATTTTGAAACTAGCCAATTAGCCCGTAATAAGACGGGATTTTCACGTCTCTCCTCCACGTCCGTCTTCTCTCCTGAGCCTCCGGTCTCTTGCTCCGTCTCTCTCTCTCTCCTCCTCCTACTGCCTCCCCCCCTCTCTCTCAGCTCTCCTCCACCTTCTGCCTCTCTCTCCGTCTCTCTCTTTCTCTTCTCCCCCTCCTGCCCCTCACTCTCTCTCTGCTCCATCTCTCTCTTTCTCTTCTCACCCTCCTGCCTCTCACTCTCTCTCCACTCTCCTCTGTCTCCGTCAGGGATGCACGCTCGTTCAGGCCCTGCCCCCTGGGCGTGTACGTCACCGCCCTACCACTCTTTGCCTCCCGCCGTGGCGCTCGGCAAGGGGGGTGGGGCGGTGACGTTCACAGCCAGGGGCCGGGGCCTGGAGCCACTGTCACACTGCACATCACCGCCCCGTCCCCCTTCACCTCCCACCGTGGCGATCGAATGAGTTCTGCGCCGCTCAGCCGGGCCGCCGCGGGGGAGCAAGTGGCCGTTTGGGCTCCCTCATGGCGGCCTGGCTCAGCGGTGATGTATAGGGTTGCCAGGTGTCCGGTTTTCTACCAGACAGTCTGGTTTTGGGTCCCTCTGTCCAGTAAAAAAAATCAGAAAATACCGGACATGTACAATGTCCGGTATTTTCTGGTTCTCCGGCTGGGCACCAGACGGACGCCTGGCGGGGCCGGGGGAGTGGCTGGGAGGCGAGGCGTGATCAGCGCTGGGAGCCTCTAGTTGCCTCTGGGAAGCAGGGGAAGCTCTGTCCCTGCTCCTGAGCGCTGTTCCAACACGTGCTGGAGCCGCAGCTGGACTTGCTTCGCTGGGACCATGAGCGGGGTGGGCAGCACTCTGGGATCTGAAAGCTCCCTCGCTGAGATTTTTTTGGTCATGAACAAATTCAGGCTGGAAATCAGAAAAAGGTTTCTAACCAGCTGAGTGATGAGGTTCTGGGTTAGGGTAGCCTCCCCACAACTGTTTACTTTACTCCCCATTACTTTAGAGAGAAACTAAACTAAACATTTTTTAGTTTAATTGTATGATAGGGTTGCTTGTGCTGGTAGGGGACAGGACTCAGCAGCCCTGAGGCCTATTTCTGGTTTATGCTCATGCTTCAGGTTTTCAGCAGGCCACCTGCAGGAGTCAGATAGGCAATCTCCTCTCCAGTGTATTCTGTTGGCTTTTTTTTTTTTTTAAATCTCCTTCCTTTGAAGTATCAGAGATGGCCACAGTTGGCAGTAGGAATTTGGATGGGGAAGGCCTGGAATCTGAGGTGGCACTGAGCCTTCTCTCAGGTACTTAGCTGGCTGGGTCTTGCTCACAAGCTTAGAATGTAAAGGATGGCCATGTGTGGGGTCAGGAAGTCATGTTCCCCTAGGTCAGATTGGCAGTTTTTGTCTTCTTCTGGAGCAGGTGAGTGTTGGTCATTTGCAGGATTACATGGGTGTATCTCATGTAATCATTTCCTGCCATGGGAGAGCCTTAGGCACTGGCGCCTCTCCTATTCTCTGCTTGTGGCACATAATACTGTAGTCTCCTAAGGGCTGGGATATATTGGTCTAATTTCATGTGTTGGGATCAGTGTGCAGGAGGTGCTGGTGACCTGATACGCAGGAGGCTTGACTAGACGATCTGGTGGTCCTGTCTGGCTTAACACTGTGACTAAGTGTCAGCTACATACCGCACAGCCACCGACTGCCGGGATGGGCAGGCGGCGCCCAGGGTCATCTGAACCATGTCAGCTCCGGCCAGCTTGAGAGACCTTGCAGCTGCCAATCTCAGCATCTCAGAAGAGGAGGATCTGCTGGCTCTTTCCAGCACCCTGCACCATCGCTCAAGCAAAGGATAATCCCGAAGCTTGGAACTGTCAGAGGATGAGTGAGAGAGAGGGAATGTCAAAGTCAGGTCATTCCATTTGGCTCCATCAGAAACCAGCACTCTGATGACTGCCCCAACCCAGAACTCTCCCTTTTCATGGAGTTTCTCTACCAATAAGCCAGATCCATGGCACTGCACCAGGCAAGTGAAGCTGCCATGAATTGTTTGATGCTGATGCTTTTGATGATGTCCTCTGCAAAAATCAAATGAACTAAAGGAAAGGGTCCTGGTCAATGTTCACTCTAATTTTTTTCCATGCATGTGCAGAATACACTTTGTTATGGGCACTGAGGTATGTGTGGATGTGCACCACCTGTAGGAACATAGGCTGCTGGCTGTAGGTGCTCTGTTAATCAGCTAAGAAGCATTTGAATCATTCCTGGGTGGCTGCCCAACTGCTCAGCTTACAGGGAACACTTCTGGAGAACGCTGTGGAAAAGCAGCCACACCACTGGTTCTCTCTCTCTCTCCCGCAGCAATTACATCCTATCGCTCTTCGCCCATTCACGCACAGGAAGTGGGAGCCTTGAGGTAGGGACCCTACTGCTGGGACAAAAGGCTTACTGTAGCTGACAGTATTTTAGGGCGATACCTGCACCTGGGATCCTTGGACACTGCACTGTTTGTGCTGTATTCTGCCTATTGAACAATTATCTACTGCACACCTCCATAACATACACCCCATGTCAGCCAGCACTATGCTACAGCTTGTCGCTGCAGGCATATCATAACACAGGGGTGCTGCCACTGGACTGGATTTGGCCTGCCAAGTCACCAGATCCGGGCCCACGGCCACCTCGCTGGAACTCTTAGGCAGAGGACAGGTCATGCTGTAAACAGGCAGCTGCTCTCTGCTCTGGCTCGCTGGGAGGAGGGAGTCTTCACATGCTGCCTCCCGCCACCCCCGCCAGCAAAAACTCTCAGCTCCCATTGGCTAGTTTCCAGCCAATAAGAGCTGAGAAATTTCACTAGGGGTAGTGTAGGAAACCTGCCTCCCATGTCCAGAGCGGGTCACATGGAGCAGCCAGTAGTAGGGTTGCCAGGTGTCTGGTTCTGAACCGGGACAGTCTGGTATTTGAGCTTTCTGTCCGGGAAACAAATTGAGAAAATACCGGACATATAAATGTTAGTTTTACTATTATGAGTATCAGTACATAGTTGCGTACTGCCTGGCTGGTAGACATGCTCACACTGTGTCCATGCGCCCTGATCAGCCCCACTCCCCTCCAGAGTGTCTAAAAGCCAGGCAGTATGCAACTATGCAGTAGACCGGGGGGGGGGAACCGAGGTGGTATGGAATCCCCAGGGCCGGACTCGCTCGTGCTCCACTGGGACTGTGTGTGGGACGGGCAGCACCCTGGGATCTGCATGCGCCCGGGTCAGCCCCGCTCCCCACCAGCTGGTTCCCCCTCCGCTCTTCCCGCCAGCCAGTTCCGTCCTCCATCTCCCCTGGTCAGCCACGCTCCCGCTGGCTGGTTCCATCCCGGTCAGTCCCATTCCACCCCAACCCCCTTCCAACAGCCCTGCTTCCTGCTAGCTGGTTCTCTCCCTCCCCCCACCAACCTCCTTCTGGCCAGGCCAGCCCCGCTCCCCTTCTGGCTGGCTGGCCCCCTCCTCCCCCCCGCCACATCTGAGATCAAGTGTGTCCGGCATTTTTTTTGAAGCCGTCTGGTAACCCTAGCCAGCAGCCTCGGACTGCAGCAGACAGTTTGCTTCAGGTTTCTGCAGGACTGTTGGCTAGGAGTCAGCAGTTGACTAGGTAAGCGCCTCCTAGCCAGAGCTTGTCTCTGGCACCTCCCACCCCACTCTCTCCCCTCTGATTACCTGCCCCACCCAAACCCTCTGTACCCCTTTTCCCCCTTCTCCCAGGTCACAACTCCCTCCCAGGCCCTGTACCTCCTCCACCCTTCCCCCAGGCCAGAATCTTCTCCCTCCTTCCCTCTCAGACCCCACACCCTCTCCTACACCCCAGACCTCACATCCCCTCCATAGAAGTGCAGCCCTTGACCACTTGCCAAAATCTTGGAGTGGACTCCCATTAAGTTATTGCCCACCCACGTCATAACCGCTTGCAGCTGAACAGGAGCTATCTGCTTCTCTGCAACGTTTGTCTCCTCCCTTTCTCGGGCATGGAGTAAATGGGTATCATACCCATTGGATGCTGTGCCAGTTTAATTGTGGCAGTCCAAGAGCACATCTCCAATT
Organism: Rafetus swinhoei; assembly: GCA_019425775.1. Taxonomy (NCBI): domain Eukaryota; kingdom Metazoa; phylum Chordata; order Testudines; family Trionychidae; genus Rafetus; species Rafetus swinhoei. Next base: position 12,821,410 of record CM033425.1, on the reverse strand, counting down.
AAATTCAATGCTAACCGAGCAAGAGCAAAAAGCCAGGACAGAAGCACAAATCTGACTATATTATATAGGAAATGCCAAAAAAGTGTCCATTGTTGCTCCTACCGAAACCCAGGGCAAAACTCCTATTGACGACTATGGACCATCAGAGAATTAGCTGGGGACGTCAGGGTGAGGGAGGATACAGGAGAATAAGAATCTACTTACCCCAGGACAAAGAGCAAGCTAATCACACATAGTGCCTGGAAGTGGAGGTCTGGACCAGGAGACTCTGTTTCCACCATAGATAGCAGGAGATTCACACATGCTGCTACCGAACCCAAGAGCTTATGGGGAACATCGTGGGTCTGGGATGAAGGATTGCTGCACAGGTGCACCAAAGCCTCCAGGTATAACTTCAAGAACTCTTTGTCTCTCCGATCTTGCAGCAGCACGGACTGTAGGTTCTCCTGGGGCATAAATGGAATGTTTCCAGAGAAATAAGGAATCTTTGTCCCTCTATGACAAAGTCCTTTCCATTTGGCATTAGGAATTACATTTCTAAAGCTAAACTGAAGCCATGGAGGTGGATTAACGTCATAGCCACCTACCTCTAGAGACTTGGGTTCAAAATTCCATTAGGATGCGAGGACGAAGGTATACGGCAGGGGTCTCAAACTCATGGCCCGCAGGCCATCTACAGCCCAAGCAGTTTCAAAATCCAGGCTGAGTCTCCCTGTGGCTCGGGAGGGAGGGGAGGAGGGAAGGGAAAAGGGGGAAGTATCCACTCCCATCCCTCAAGCCCCACCACTTCCTCACTCTCTCCCCCCATGGCACCCATTTCCCCCTCCCTTCTCCCGAGGGATGTGGCTTTGGGGATTAATGGGGGGGTGGGAAGGAGCGCTAGTGCGGGGCGGAAGCAAGAGTCGAGCCTCCTGCACTCAGGATAATGACCCTCCCGTGGTGCGTGCAAAGGGCCTGACCCCTGCTGCCATCCTGTGGCAGGTCCCCCCCTCCGTAATCCCTAAGGCAATGTCCCTTGGGGGGGAGGGGCTGGTATCCAGCATCAGCACTACGTGAATGGCCTCAGCACAGTGATTTCTAGGAACAATTAACTAGCCAGGCTCATCAGAATGAGAGCTCAGAAAGGCACGGTCTGTTTCACAGTGAGGGGGAGTTAGGGCTGGACAGACCCTGAACATCCACACGGATTTAAAATCTCTCTGGAGCCTTGCCTTACCAGCAACGTAAGCTGGAGACTCTTCTCTAAGTCCTTGCTTCTCTCTTCCTTCCCGTCAATCACCCATGTCAGGATGGCTGCCCGTATATCAGCTTCTGCCCCTTGGAGGAGCGAGCAAACTGCACCAACACTCTCAGCCCCAGCCAGGCTTGCCGCCTCATGGCAGAGGAAGTGGGCAAGAACTCGATGGAACACGGCGGAGCCCACCTGCAAGAGAACCAGAACAGCTGCTTCTAGGCTGCAGTTGAAAGGCTCAGCATTCCAGGCAGGGACAAGATCCCCTTGATGCGTACCCAGGTTTGGATTAGTACCCTACACACTCCATGTCCAGTGCTAGCACGTGCAATAAAATTGAAATCGCCGGAGCACTAATTAACCTCCATTTCCCCCTTGAGCAGAGATGCTCATGGTTAAAGGCCATTCACCAGTTTTGTAGGAGCACTAGATACTTTTCCAATCAGAGAACTCTCCAAGGCGCTTTACCAACACCAACTGCTTAAGTCTCAAAGGATCCCACTGAGACAGACAAGTATCAGACTTATTTTATACAGGGAAAAAAGGAAGCACAAAAAGGTTGAGTTAGAGAGTGACAAATAAGGGAGCCAACAACTAAGCCGGGCCCCATGTTAAGGGGGGTGCCTCCGGACTCCCGGAAAGGGTAGGGCTTTGGGTAGAAGGGGTGGGGCCAAGGCAGCAAGTGCATCACATCAGCCCCCCCAACCACCCACAGCCCTCAGCACCACCCAGAATGTGACACCCACCCCAGCCCTCCGAGCCACTTGGAGTGTATTACGCAGCATTCTGGCAGCAATTTAAAGGGCCCGAGATTCCAGGCACTACCACTATAGCAGAATCATTGGGACCTGGGGTAGTTGTCCCTTTTGCCCCCTTTATCCCTCCTCTCCCCCCATCGGTGGGCCTGGTGACAAAGCTGGGAATAGAACCCAAGAGTCTTGACTTCCAATCCTTGCTCTGACTCCTAGACAATTCTCTGTCCCCTTATAGCAGGGTTGGGGAACCTCCAGCCCGTGAGCCGCATCTGGCCCGCCAAACAATTTAATCCAACCCTCCGGGGGGCCAGCAGCTGTGAAATGCTGTGAGGAGTCCCGGGCGCTGCTTTAAAAACTTCTCCCAGCTTCCTCTGCAGCGCAGACAGATATTTCCAGTTCCTCTCCTGCACGTGGGAGAGGCGTGCGCAGGAGACCTGGCGAGAGGGAGAAGCTCCACATGCTGGAGCCCTGCGACATTTCTGTGAGGCGGCAGCAAAAAAAAAAAAAAAAAAAAAAAAGGCTGAAGGTGCTGCCTAAGCTTGAGCAGCTGCAGAGACTGCCAGCAAAACTTGTTTTGCTGGTAAGGAGGCATGTGGGACCAGGAGGGTGGGGGATCCATCCTGGAGTAGGAGGGAAGGGAAGCCCCCAACCCCCTTCCCGGCATGGGGTATTTTTCAGGAGGAAGGGGAGGCTACAGTGGGGCCAGCTTCTCTCCCTCCTCCCTTCCCTGAATAGGCTGTCTGCAGCAGAGAACAGTGTCTGGCACACTGGAGCCATACGCTGCTGCCAGCAATGCCTCCTTAACAGTTAAGGAGGCATGCAGGACCTCAGGGAAGAGGGGAGGGGGAATCCCTTGCAGGAGAGGGAGGGAAGGGAAGCCCACCCCAGCCCTTTCCTCCCAAAAGGCACCTCATGCAGGGAAGGAGTGGTCACAGCTGGGCAAGCTCCAGAACCCCTTCCCAGTGTAGTGTGGTTCTAGCTGGGGCATCTGCAACAGTTTCTGTGCGCGCGTGCGCTTTTTCTTTTTCCTCACTTTTGTGCAGCCTCCGACTGACATCTCTGTGGGTTAGCAGCTCCCAATCCCAAAAAGGTTCCCTACCCCGCCTTACATCATGCTCTGATTTCCCTGAGTTTGAGAGAATGACTGGTCCTCATCCCTATTCTGTGTGCCATACCCAGCAGAGAGTTTACAGTGGTCCAGCGTGAGTTTGCAGCTTGACTAGTAGCGTATTCCTGCTGCAGATTCCTTATCCTTGAGCTGCGTCTGTGACCCCAGATAGTCACAATGTACACATCCTCAGAAGAGGCAAATACCTGGAGCTTGGAGGACCTGGCCTTCTGCCCTGGCTTGAGGCTCTCCAGTTCACTGCTCACAACCTCTCGAAGATGCTTTGCAAAACTCTGGGTGCAGCCCCCCACCAAAAGGGAGATGATTTGGAGGTAGGCTGAGCGAATCAGAGGGCACTGCTGTGCGGGTGTGACCAACCAGAATTGGCCTCTCATCTGATGAGCAATAGACAGCCTGGCATCTGCTGACAAACTGAAAGGAAATGGCAGTTTACCTACCAGGATGTCAGGAACAATTGTTATGGATGCATTAGCTTGTTTTTCTGAAAGGTGCTGACCCAGTTCTCTGCAGAGCCATGCATTACAATTCTGTTTCCTAGAAGGGGACAGGGTACTGCATTTGGGAAGACACAGTCACTACCCAGTATCCTGACTTAGAGATGGTGGTTCCAATGGGCTCTTTCCTCCTGTATGATGGAACCTTTCCCCCACCCTGCCAATAAACAGAACATGCGCTCAGTGTACGTCCTTCTGCTTGGTCCCTAGAACTGCATGGAGCAGCCAGCAGGGGGCTCTGTGCAGCATGATCTGTCCTTATTTCTTGCCCCTTGGATAGCAAATGGAGCCGTTTCACGAAAGGCTGGATTGCCGCAAACACTGGAAGTGAGTCATCTAGCGAGTCTGGGATGGATCCTTGGCTCTGCCACTTAGCTAGGAAGCAACTAGGTTGATTTCAATGTCTGTCTCAGCATTCCTTGCCAGGCTGCACTCACTACGCCCCTAGGTTTGAAGTCTGGATCTGGGGTCATGCCTTGCTGCCACAAAAACAGAAAAGGAGTAAGGAAAGCCACTCACCAGTTTGTGTCGGCAGCGTGAGCCAGCAGAGCCCGTATCTGCAGCAGGCGCCCATGCAGCGTGTTGTGGGATAGCACAACACCTGGCTTAGTTAAGTCCCCGGCCAGTCGAAGCAGGATCTTCCTGAATTCAGCGGTAGGGACAACAGGGACCAGAGCCTTGGCAGCCATGACTCGCACAGCATAGATGGGGTTTCCTGCGAGCTGAAGCAAGGGCTCCAGGAAGCAAGTGGAGAGGCTGCAGAGCAAGTAGTGCAGAGTGGGAAACAAAGCAAAGATTATCCTCCTGCTGGTCTGCGTCCCTGTTAAATGGATGGCTAGAAAAGGACAACAACAGTTCGAGAGCATGTGTTGGCTGCACACGTCAGCTCTACCAGGCCGCTGAGCCCTCAGTGCCACCGCAGGGCCCCATTGTTGGAATTGAAAGTTTTATTCTTTTTGTATTTGTAGTTTAGGTTTAGAAATATAGTAATGTAGTTTAATAATGTAGTAATAATATAGCAATATAAGGTGTATGTTAATACACATTTAATATTTCATTAAATTAAGTCCTTTTAGTTAAATGTCTATTGCTTTGTCCTAAAGTTTAGTGAGTTTAGTAAATGGGCCTAAGTAAAAAGTTTTTGATATTGTGTCTGTGTTAATGAGACTAAAAGGATGTTGAAGGCTGAGGCCTTAATTGCTTGATTTACAATGCCTCTTTGTCTTGCCAATGCAGATGTTGATGATGTGCCGCATAAACTTGAGAGCCCTTGTAACATTGCTTATGTGTGTGAAAAGGGAATGAATGTGTCGAGATAAGGTGCAAAAGTTATTGCTCAGAACCAGATGGCCAAAGAGGGAGGTTGAGTGTGGGCGAAGACCAGACTACAGACGACCCGGCGTCAAAAATGTGTACCCATAATAAGGAGTGATTGAACTATTGGCAGAGTGGCAGATTGACAAACCTTGAAGCGAAGCTGGCACCCCCCAAAATACGATTGATTTCAGGATGAGCCTTCAAGAGATGTTTGGGAATGATTGACATAAACAAGATAACATTCTGGTCACAGGCTGACAGAGCGAAATCCATTGATTATAAAAGCAGGGTGCTTTGCTATGGAACTTTGGGTTCGTCTTGCCACTAACTATAGGAGTATCGGATCGATCGACCAACAGAGCCCGGCTCCCCTCTGTGATCAATCTGGCTGGCCACTAGATTGATCCAGACTCTGGACTGGTAACTATAACATCGTTTGGCGGGACTGTGTATGTGTATGGTGTTTGTGTGATTGAAAAGCATATGCAACTGTTGTATTCTCAATAAATGCGGCGTACTGCCTTTTCCCCTATAAAAGATCTCGTGTGCTTCATTTAAGCATAACACCATCACACATCCCATCCTCTGCAAGCACATAAGTGAACCAGAAGAGGGCGGAGACCCTCTCCCTCTGCAAAAGGCAGCTGGAGGCTGTTGGCTCTAGGAGACTGTCAGCCTCATGCTGGCCACAGGTAGCAGTGCCCCTGCAGGGACCCACAGCCTGCACCCTGCCACCTGCCCATGGGATGGCCTCCTCTCCATTTTCTCTACCTGCTCAGTCCATCTGCCCCAGGTTGGAGTTTTGCCAAGAGTGTGAGGATGGCGTGCAGCGAGGGGCAGAGGCGAAACCTCCTTCCCTCGGGCTGTCCTGCCGTCTCCAGAGCTGAGTGCAGCTCTCCCAGCAGAATCTCCCTCAGCTGCGGGTAGCGGCTGAAGAACGCCTGAGGGCTCACCCCGTCCTGAGCGCAGCTATCGTCCCGGCTCCGCTTCGGACCCAGCACCCGAGCTGTGAGGGCGCCTGAAAGAAAACAAGCAGGGAAGGCCTCAGGAACCAGCGCCATTCTTTCAAAATTCAGCGAGGCTCTTGTCAGGGATGAACTTGCTACCCACATTCTGTGCCCTGCACTTCAGCGTGTCCACCAAATACACCACAAGGCAGAGGAGACAGGTTAGTGGTTTGAGCAATGAGACTCCCTGAAATCTCTCCTTGGAGCTTGCTTCAAATCCCAATGGGACCAACTCAACCCCTTCATTCTTCCCAGGCAGGGGGATGGAGTCCCATGCAATCTACTCAACGGGGGTGCTCTCAAATGAGACACTGAAACGCTATGCAGGGCATTACAGATGGTGTGGCCTGTTTGCTGGGGTTTGTCTTGGGCTCTTGCCCAGCATCTCTCCCTCCGCTTGCTTTCACCCTGTGCTAGCCTCCACCCCAGCTATGGCTGCATTTCATTCATGCTGTGGATGGCAGGAGAGACAGAGATAAATCAAAGTTTAAATCCTGACTGTCTGGACTGTGGGGTTGGACTCGGTGACCTTCTGAGGTCTCTTCCAACCCCGATTCCCAAAATAGCCAAGGAAGTGGCTAGCAGACATGTTAAGCTGAGCTTGTCTAATCTGGGACTCTTTCTTGCAGATATAGGAAATAGCCGGCTAAGACTCACCACAGACTGCAGGACATGTTTTGCAAACTACTACACTATGTCTCCTCTCTCCGCCCCAACAGTATGATTCCTAGTAGAGCTTCTGACATTCTTTTCTCACTGTCTGCTCCCTTAGTTCCTCGGAGGCCACTAGGGACTGGACACAGCATAGAGCAATGGCTTCTCTCCCATGCAGGTTCACCGATGGAAGGACACCAGCATGTGCACCCCATGGCCCTGCTAGGAATAACATGCTGTTACTCACTGAAGAGCTGGATGGCTGCGTTTCTCATGGCCCAGCTAGGGCGAACCTAGTGCCTTCAGGAGCAAAGCCATCATAGGCGTGACATACTGTAGCAGCGCTGTTCCTAGGCCAGAGCCACGCACCAGTGTCTGCAGCACATGCAATGCAGAGACCTGCGGAGAACACACCACAAAGATCACTGTGGCCCAGGGACTTCTTGGTGTCCTCTGGCAGAAGACAGAGGGGCAGAAGGATTACAAGGTTTCTTGGGTTTGGTCTCAATGTAATCATTCATCAAAGGGTGTCTTGTAAGGTCTCTACTGAAAGCCTATATCACACTGATCGTCATAATCATTGTGAAGCGTATGTACACATAATATGTAAGGAAGTATGTGTACGAGTGTGTATACACACAAACACATAATATGTAAGGAGTTATGCTCTTGAAGTCTGTGGATTGCAGGTTGGGCACAAAGAAGTGATAAACAAGTTTCTTTCAGGTAGGAGATACTTATCTACCTGTCTGGCTATATGTAAATTGAGTATTGAATATTTCACAATAGCTGTCTGTTTGCAGACTGACCACAGTGCTAATCAAGAGATTGTGCAGCCTCCATGGGAGATTCTCTGCAGGAAAAACAAGCAGCACGAGGTACCCTGCTTGGAGGACAAGCTATGACAGTGGATGGCTGGAGCTATATCTGGGGATACTATAGTGCGCCCAGATATTTGTTACTGAGAAGATAAGCTGCCAGCTGGCTTGTCTTATGACTCACAGCTTGTCTGGTTGTCTGATGTGACAGGAGAGAGACTTTGGGTGAGTAAACTTTATGACAAGTCTCAGAAGGGTAACTGTGTTAGTCTGTATCAGTGAAAACATGAAGACATGCATCTGATGAAGTGGTTATGTTGAAATAAATCTGTTAGTCTTTAAGGTGCTACAGGGTGCCTCACTGTTTTTAACCTGTATGAGACAGAAGAATTGCTTGTCAAGTTTAGGCTCTAGAAAGCATATTATGATTTTATTTCATACGCAACCATTTGTTCTGAGATGTAGCTGGTGTGTGCTGCTCCCTTGGGAATAGTGGATCTGGGAATGCAGGGAGCATGCACTAGAATACAGGACTCTTATGGGGGCTGCCCAGAAGGCTTGGGGGCTGGTGTGTGCCTATTCCTTGCCTGGAAAGAGACAGTGGAGCTTGGCTATGTGGAGGGGGCAGTGCTTGTGTTGCCTGTGGCTGATGGAATTTGTGAACTGGCTTCCTCACGCTAAGGGTAGGTGGTAGTGAGGTGCCTTGCAACTCTGGGTTCCTCTCTCCAGAAGTATCCCAATCATCTCCCCTTCATAGAGCAGCTTTCATTGCAATGGGGCTTGACATATACATGGAATGCACACAGGTCACTTCTAGGTTGGGGTGGTGACACAGTGAGCACCAGGCAATAGTTCAGGGCAGCAAAAGGAACGATCAGGGAAAACTAAGTGGGTGTGACACTTCGGCGAACAGCCCTACTAGTGAAAACCAGCAAGATGCCTATGGTGGCCACCAGTGGGTTTGGAGTCCTGTGGCACCTTATAGACTAACCGAAGTGTTGGAGCATAAGCTTTCGTGGGCAAAGACCCACTTCGTCAGATGCATGTAGTGGAAATTTCCAGAGGCAGGTATAAATATGCAGGCCAGAATCAGGCTAGAGATGACGAGGTGGATCCAATCAGAGAGGATGAGGCCCACTTCTAATAGCTGATCTGGAGGTGTGAATACCAAGAGAGGAGAAGCTGCTTTTGTAGTTAGCTAGGCATTCACAGTCTTTGTTTAATCCTGAGTTGATTGAGTCAAACTTGAAGATGAACTGTAGCTCAGCAGTTTCTCTTTGAAGTCTGGTCCTGAAGTTTTTTTGCTGCAGGATGGCTACCTTTAGATCTGCAATTGTGTGTCCAGGGAGATTGAAGTGTTCCCCTACAGGTTTTTGTATATTGCCATTCCTAATATCTGATTTGTGTCCATTGATTCTTTTTACGTAGGGACTGTCCAGTTTGGCCGATGTATATAGCAGTGGGGCATTGTTGGCACATGATGGCATATATAACGTTAGTAGATGTGTAGGAGAATGAAGTGTTATGCTCCAACACTTCGATTAGTCTATAAGGTGCCACAGGACTCCCCGCCGCTTTTGCAGATTCAGACTAACATGGCTACCCCTCTGATACTTGACACCAGTGGGTTTGTCTCCTCTGACAGCTTGCACTGCAGTCTGCACGGTGACTCCTGCCCTGTTCCGAGGAAGGGAGTCCTCACGCAGCAGTACCAGTGGGTGGGATTCAGGAAGCAGCCCTCCTGGCTAACCAATGCAGCTGAAAGACAGGTCTCTGCTGCTGAGTGTCATCCACTCACACATGAGCTGAACCTCTCTGCTCTCAGGCCTCTTACCTGAGGGAGGTCCAAGGTCTGGTCCCAGTTCTGTGGCAGAGGCGTGTTGGCCAAGGCCAGCAAAGTCTGGATGCAGTGCGCTAGCAGAGGGCGCGACTTGGCGGCATCCTCCCCAACAACGATGCATAAGAAGAGCATGGGGAAGCCAGCTGCCCTGCGGGTAATGGAGCTGCTCCTGGGACCACTTAACAGTTCCAAACCCTGAGAAACAAAACCAGTCAGGAAGGTAACTGAACACCTCGCAGCCCCGGAAACTGTATGTGATTGAGAGATTACACCTTGCAGTGCTCAGACTGGGACTGCAGCTCAGGAGCTCCTAGCTCCCCGGCCAGTGCTCACACTACTGCTAAACATCCAGTGCCCATGTTTTCCCTATGGTAGGTGCTGGGAGTGAAATGGGTGGGTACATGTGAACTTAACAGGGCAAGTGGGGAGGGCAAGATCCAAAAGGCATCCTGCTTAGTTTGGTTGGCTGTAGGCTGGTTTGGGAAGAGGGGTTCAATGTAGTGAAAGAGATTCTCAAACCTTTGGATTCTCAAGCGAGGAGCTTGGGGGAATATAGCAATGAGCTTTGGTCCTTAAATTTACATCTGTTCTAAACCTCTAAAAGCAACACACATGGTTGTGTGCTCAGAGCAACACACGAGTGAATGGTCAGAGGTCAATAAGAACTCCAAACTGATGAAAGTGTTAATCAGTTTGTATCTCCTTAGGGAAGGGGACTGACTTTTTCTGTATTTGAATACATCTTAATGCCTTGGTCATAACTGATATCTTTGGTCCCCTCTGTAATATAAGTAACAGGTACCAAAAAAAACTAGAGGAGGGACCCCACATATTCAGAGACATTTGTTTCCTTTTAACTGAATGACCATCTCCCTGAAGTGGTTTCAGCAAGACATGGCTGCAGTACCTCTGCCAGCATAGTTCTCGGCATTGCTTGCAATTCTGGATGAGGGTGGTTCAGCAAAGCAGTGCAAAATTTGGTGAATCCCATGCTGCAACCTTCAACTGCTCCCTAGGACAGAAGAATACATAAGGCTCTGCAGGTTCAAAGGGCTTTCCACCTGCTAGCTAATCAACCCACACAGCAGCCCCATGAGGGCGACATTAGCCTCCTTTTACAATGGGGAAGCAGAAACAGATAAGTATAATGACTTGGTCAAAGCTGCGGTAGTTATTAACTCACAGTCCCACGCCTGACTCAAAGCTCCTGGCCTATGCAATAAAACATCAACCTGGAGGATCTTCACGGAGCAGAGAAATTGCATTTTTGTGGGTGCAGCTAATTATGAATCTCTGCTCCTCACTGTGTGCATTCAGATGGGACAGTCAAACCACTCAGTTGTCTGACATGATACATCAAAGCCCCACTGGGGTTACCAGACATTTCAAACTAAGAATTTTTTAGCAGGCTCAATGCAGAGGATTGCTGCATTGTGTGTGGTTAGCCCCATATGTTGCTCCATGTGATGTATGCCCCAGAGGCTGATGGACAGAGCCCAAAGCATTCGCCAAGAAACAATGACACCACCCCAGAGACCACCCTAAGAGGCTGACTGCTGGGACACAAGGAAGATGGATCAGGAGAAGGAAGCGGGGGAAGTTGGACGCTGATCTGTGGTCACTGGCACCGTCCATAGCAGTAATGGGTGGCTCCAAAGGGAGCCCTCCACTGTTCCTGGACAGGAATTGGCCTTTGTAATGGTTAAATGAGGAAGTATGTTGCGGGGCAGATCCCACACTCATGAGGGAAAATATCCTGAGCAATGGCCAGCTGGAGCTTTCCTTTGCCGTAAGTCCCCAGTTGCCCCATTCGAGCCAGAGACGTTGTTCCTGCTTCATGTGCTCAGCAGAATCTGAGCCAGGGACCTGACAAATGGGAGGGAACTGCCGTGAGCACTGGGCCACTCAGGAGGGAAGCCCCTCTTCAGGCCAGAGAGGGGGGCAGAGGGTGTGGCACATCTGGGCAGGATGCCGTTCTTACCCAGTGCCGGCACTTCAGCAGCACTTCCTGAAACACTCTCGCCGCCACCTTGAACACCGCGAGTGGCAGGAGCAGCTCGAGCCCTGCAGGGGGTGCCAGAGGGAGAATCTTCTCCACCAGCCCTCCCAAGAGCAGCCCTATTTCCTGAGGGGGACGAAGAAAAGCCAAGTTAGGCGTGAGAGCGGGGCCCCGCCGAGTGGACCTGGCCTCTCTCCTCCTGAGCACTAGAGAGGGATCTGGTGCACTGACTGCGTGCCAGGGTTCTTTACAACGCTGAGAGCATCTGGCGCCCGGCAGACGTGCCTCAGCTCAGTTTCCACTGGCACAAACTGAGGAGCCCCTGGGACTTTTTCTTTTGTCTTTGCCCCACCCCTACTCAATGCTTCAGTAAGGTGGGGGGAATCTATACCTCGATGGTCTCCTACAAGGATGAAGTGGAGTCAGGTTTGATCCTGCTGCCACTGAAACTACTGGCAAAAACTCCCACTGATCAGTGGGAGCAAGAGCAGGTCCCTGATTAGCCCATCACCTTGATCATTGATGTTTGGGAGTACCCAGGATTGCACTTCCCAAATCAGACACACAAGAGGGCAGCCAGGCACTGTCAAGCAAGGACACAGCAAATTCTGGGAGGTATTTTAATGCCACGGCAAATCAATCCGGTTTTGTTTATTATTGTTAAAGGGCAATAGCTAAGAATAGTGCTTTGCAGACTAATGTAAGAAGCCAAGGTTCCTGCCCTGAGAAGCTGAGTTAAACAATGTATGGAGAGAGGAGGGGAGATGGCTACAACAAAGCCATCGGACTTTGTAAAGCTGAAGTGTGGCACAAGAAAGCAGAAGTGGACAGGGAACAGAAGGGGCTAACTAAAGCAAATGTTCAAGAGGGCCTGGAAGGTGAAGAGCAAGGTGGTGAAGAAATATGGCTCTAACTGATGCTCCCTCAAGCTGTTTACAATTTTTTACTGGCCTGGCAGCCAAGTGTAACGCAGAAAGACACAAAACTCTCTCCTGCCTTTCCAAACATGCAAGTCAGTAAAAGAAATAATTTCCTAGCTGATTCTGTCAGCCAAACCTCTCAGGGTACGTCTACACAGCAGCGTTATTTCGGAATAACTGACGTCACAGGGCCAGTCCTACTGCAGCCAGAGCTTCTGTCCTGCCATGTTTCCTGTGACAACAGGACTCAGCAGCAGTCTCATCATTAGTTTAAGTATCTTCATCTAAGCCTAGGCCATCAGTGGTACTTAGGCTCCTGCCTTTCAATTAAATCAATGGAAGTTAGGTGCCTAAACAGCACTATGGATCTGGGCAAGAGATTATAGAGAATTACCCAGACGCCTTAGTGATACCAACAGCTGGTATATTGTTACAATGGTTCCATGGGGCTGTAGCTTACTAGCCAAGAGCAGAAAATCCTTGGAAGAACCTTCCCCATTTAAAAAGCCATCCTATCACAAGATGATACAGAAAGGGATTCATAGCACAAGTGAAGCAGGAGTCAGGGTTGGGGCTGGGAGGCCAGGGTAATGGGGTAGGCCTGGAAGCAGCAGGAGCTCATTAGTGTCCCAGGAACCCAACAAAAAGCAGGAGGCTGTAATGACAATGAGGCAGTAACGACCAGAGAGCCATGCCAAGAGGAGTCGGATCTGTCCACACCAACCATGAGTTTGTTCTGGCTTGTGTTTAACCCTGGGGTAAAGGAACATGGACCTGTTAGGCTGCATCTACACTGCACCCTTACCTCGAAATAAGCTATTCAATTTGAGCTATGCAAATTGGGTAGCTTATTTCGAGTTTATTTCTAAATAGCTTATTTCGAAATTTGGCACTGTCTACACAGCACCAAATTTCAAAATAGAGCGATATTCTGAAACATCCTTTAATCCTTGTGGAATGAGCTTTACAGGGACCTCGGAATAGCATGCCCGTTATTTTGAAAGCTATTTCGAAAGCACTGCCAAGATGCGGGAAACACTATTTCTGGATACTGGAAGTATCCTGAAATAGTGCCACAGTGTAAACACACCCTTATTTATCTAACAGAAGGCAGAAGAAATCTGATTGTCAGAATGAAACCCTGAGGCCTGGGAAATGGGCCCTTTTCGTTTGCCCTGATGGTGAAGAGGGGAATCTCTAGCAGCAGATTTCAGGCAAGCTATAAACAGAATTCTTTGTTTTAAAAAACGCCTTAAATTGCCTGGGTTTTCTTTGGCAGATGGACCAATTCACCTAGCGCGCTTAGCTAGAGGCACACACAGGAAAGGGGAGTGTATTTTGTGTACTTCCCCCTGCTGCCCAAACTAATGGTGTCCATCCTGGCTGACTCCTCTGGCCCAAGCATCTTGATGACAGAGCTCTACTATCAGGATCTCTGCTCCCTTCCCGCCACTTACAGACGCTCTTTACCTTCACTGAGACCCAGCAGCAGGTCAGGATAAGGTTGTGCTCCTCTGATAGCAGGACTGAGTCTGCTTCATCCTGCTGCTCCAGGCCTTTTCCCAGCATGATAAGGGAGCCAATAGCATTTCCCATGTCTGCAAATGAAGGTGCAGCAGCTGCAAGAAACATAAGCAGAGGGCAGCTTTCCTTATAGTCACAGTGAAGGTTGTAGAAAAATCCCTGTAATATTATCACTCTCATATAACTTTGTATTAAGATCTTGTCCTTTTAGATATATCTTTAAGTGTTCGTATAGAATCTCTGTAACATTTCTCCTATAACTTTGTATTAAGAGAAACTTTCCTTGTAAGAAAAAAAATGTGCCTGCCCTTGGAAGAACTCTCTTTGAAGCAGCATTAAGAAAGGCAAGGTGATGACTAATTGGCTGCATGAGAGGGATAAATAGGAGGCATCTTGCAGAGGGACCCCGGGTTTTCGTCTTGTCAACATGGGAGCATCGATCTGGATCGGCAGAAGCCCAGCTCCACCCCTCCCCCATCTAACTCACCTGGCCAGTGCAGTTAGGGGGAGCAACTTTTGGTAACAACAAGATGGAGTGTGCTTGTGTGTGTGTGAGAGTGCATGAGTGTAATGTGTCATATGCATATGATAAATATTGATTGATCTACGTATGTTCAATAAATGTGGCGTGTTGCCTTACCCCCCTGAAAAAGATCCCGGGTGCTACTTTTAAGCACAACAAGGTGACGATGCTCAGGGAGTTAGAGCCCTGCCTGCTGCGGGTGTGCAATCCAGAGGAAAGGGGACGGGAAATGGCGTTACAAAGGTAGATGGACACCTGAGGTCTATCTCTAAGAGCAGGATCAGGTCCATAATCTGATTTGTGAAGGGTGAGCACGTGTGTCTGTGTGTGACAGAGATTCTCAAACATCCACAACGGGGCCAACAGCTGAAGAGAGGTTGTGACGTGAATCTCTTTCCCCCGGCACACACACCTTCCCAACTTTCCCATTGTGACTGCATGACATCCCTGTAGTAACTGCAGTTGTCTTTGCAGGTTTTCATTGACTTTAAGAAGAAAAACGGCTATTTAAAGACAGCTGTTGTCTTCTTGTGTCCTTTATTTCACTCTTCCCCAGTCCTCCGGTCTGTTGTTCTCTCCTCCTGCTCATTGTTCTCCACCACCTGCAGCCCTTACCCACTGTCACTTGGTTAACTTGATCCTTGATGCCCTGGCCATTCTGTCTGGCTACCTGAGCCTCTTCTGCTAGACCAGCTGGTGGGCAGCCTGTGCCTGGGGGCCACATACAGCGCATTGGGATTCTATGTGTGGCCCATGAGACATTTTGTTGACTGCTGCCCAGGTGCAGTCAGATTCTGCTGGTTTCTGTTTGCAAAGTTTTTTTTCTGACCGGTATTACTAAAGTGATATGCCCATACACCAAGGGCAGGTGAAGTGAGGTGCGTGCTGGCTGCACACAACATTGACTGTGAGAGCCATATGGTCCCTATGCATCCAATCACAGCGCTGCTACGGTTCAGTCGGCATACCCCGCAAATTCTAGGCACCCAAGCACAGTTAGCAAAACTACTCTATCCCGGGAGACCATCTTGGTCATGGCAATCTTGTGGACCACTGAGATGAGGGAGGGTCACGCACGCAGCCCGCTCACTAGCTGAGGCTGCCCATCACTGTGTTAGACATACTGCCTCCTTTCACCCTTGGCTTGGTTTCCCTGGGCATTCCTCCTCCCCTTGGCCACTTCTTCCCGCTTCTGAGGTAACAGCAGTCGCTTTTAGAGACAGTGAAGTGGAAACAAAAGGAAGCAGCTGGTTTTCACCAGCCTCCACTCTGCTCTTGGGAAAGAATAGCCTGGAGGGCTGCAGAGGCAGCTGGAAACGAGACAATCAGTGACCAGCCAGCTCTCTCTAATCCACAATTTAAGAGCTCTTGGCACATGATGGAGGCACTCGTAGCTGAAAGGACATGACGCAACAGTGCTGGAAGCACCAGGCAGAGCTGTCCCATCCAGAGGATCAATTGGGATGGCCACCCCAGGCCTCATGCATTTGGGGGCCTGCAGAGAAGCAGGCTGCAGCAGGCGAGGAAGGCAGTGCGGCAGGGTGGAGGAGGCTGCTGGGCTGCAGGGTGGAGGAGGCTGCTGGGCTTCCAACATCTATGTGGTGATGGTAGGGGGCAGCCTCTGCTACCGCTGCACCAGGCCTCCTATAATCCCCTGGAGTATAGCAGGGGTGGAACAGGGTAGGGTTTGGGTGGAGTACGGACTGCGGCGGGAGGAAGAGGGTTGCTCCAGGCCCCATGCCCCACTTGGGATGGTCCTGTCACCAGGCCCATGGTGCAGGCTGGGTATTGGCTGTACGCTCTGCTAACCCTTCCTCACTTACCTTGCTGGGTGGCATTGGGCCCCCGCCTGTTCTGCAGCACCCCCAAGAGAAAGGTGCTGATGTCTCCCAGCAGCATCACCAAACTTCTGAGGAGCTCCTGCCAGCTCTGCACGTGCTCTCCCTTCAGCATGGAGACTGCCCCTTCCGGCACCTCAAGCAGGCACCGCCGCAGTGCCACCATCACTCCTACACAGGTAACATTCCAGTTATCACCAAGCTAGATGCTTGCATGTGCCCCTCCTTTACACTGCCCCAAAAGAGCTGGGACAGTGAAGTCAGTGAGAGCTAGAAGCAGCCTGTGGCAAAGATGCACTGTCCGTGGATGATATCCACACAGTGCAGAAATGCTGCTTACGTTTGGGACATGAGAAAGAATACTCCTGCTGTGCAGGCTACAAGGGCAGGGAAATGTCAATAGACAGGCAACTCTAAGCAGCCGAAAAGTGCCACGGATAAGTAGCCAACACCACAGCTCTCCATTTGGCAGCAAGATCCCAATGTCCCAGCCCATACAGCCAATGCATAGCCCGTTTCACCTAAAACGTTCTTCTCAAAACACTCACCAGCCATCACTAGGCCTACATGGCCCAGATGGGGACATGGGCAGAAAGGTGAAGCCACGTGCCCAAGGCCTCAGGGAACAGCTTTTCACATCTGGGAGTAGCTGTGCAGTGCTCAGGCCAGCTACTGGCAGCATGATTTGCTGAATCCCAGACCTGATCCATCAGATGGAACATAGTGTGACAGGACTGCGAGGGAGAGAAGGCACATGAGAGCTCAGATGTGTCCTTTCCCAGGACACCCAGGAACGCACCGTGCATTGGGTTAGTGCTCGCTGCCTGCAGCAGGTCTTGACAAGCCATGGTGTAGTGAGCTTGCAACATGCGGAGAAGATACTGAGCAAAGCACAGGCCACGGTGCTGCAGAGTTGGCGCTGCTTCTCCTTCTGGGAATATTCTTTTCAAGGTGTTGCTGTCTGACCTGGAAAAAGAGGAGGGAAGCTAACACCATCGAAAACCCTCAGAGGGAGCCCTTACCTAATCAGCACAGTGACAATCCTCATCGCCATGGGCCGGAGGCCTCCTGTATTATAGCCATCTAATAACAAGGAGTCCAGTGGCACCTTAAAGACTAACCATTTTATTAAGGCATAAAAGCTTTCATGAGTTGCAACTCACAAAAGCCTATGCCATAATAAAATGGTTAGTCTTAAGGTACCACCGGACTCCTTGTTTTTTTGCTGAAACAGGCTAACATGGCTACCTCTAAACCTATGGCTATACAAAGCACCATCCCCTTCCAATTTTATATGATTACTTCAGATCAAAGTCTGCTGCTGTCTGTCCTCCAGTTCTAAGGTGAATTATAAATACCCTTTCCGAATAGTAAGAAATATTACTATTCTCACTTCATAGCTACTTTTGTATTGTTATACCCTTAATTCTAAGGCAGATGTCAATATTGTTCCAAAAGGGAGAAGGAAAAATCTATTTCCTCGGGGAGTGTGTGTGGGGGAAGGGGGGAGTATCTTGAAGTGCTGAGAGACCAAAATCAAATATCTGTTCTATTTCTGGTGGGAAATTAGACACTTCAGACAATATTTGGCATGAGGATCTGTCCTCTGTGATCACAAAGGCAAAGGATTAAACAAACGGCTGAATGTCGATGCCCTGTCAGAGTCTGAGCTCAGAGTAACTGGAAAGGCATTGGAGTGCTATGTAAGTGATATCAAACTTGTTGGAATCAGGCATCAGATAAGAAAAGTTGCAATGAGCTGTGCATGTGGACAGACAGGAATATATACAACCTACAGATTGAACTTCTCTAGTCCAGTACCACTGGGACCTGGCCGGTGCCGAACAAGAGAATTTGCAAAACAACAGGAGATCAATATTATCTAGCAGCATTACCATCATTTCCACAACTTACTGGGTTCTTAGAAGACATCTGGGGGTATATATTAGAGCTAAACAAAAGCACAGAACACTAAGAACCAGGATTAGTGGCTGTAAACAAACTTTATGGGACTATGAACTAGGCAAAAATGGACATTTGGCAAATTAAAATCATGCCGGACTATGGATATTGCCGGAGCAGAGAACGCTGGACTAGAGAGGTTCAACCTATATAGGGTCTCCTTCTCACATGTCCCCTGTCTAAGACATCTCTAAAGTGAAATGGAAAGAGACGAGCCAGTCAGTACTTCTGTAGGATGGTTTTCATCAACACCGCTCCTGCTTCTGCCTCCTGCACTCTAGGGCTGCTTACAGCCTCCTGGGCATGCTCAAACAGAGCCACAGCAATGGGTTCTGGGAAAGTCGGTGGGAAGTAATGGATGAGAAGCTCTGATGCCAGATCTCGGACCTGCCAAGAGAAAGGGGTAGAAAGGGGGGGGGCAAGTTACATGAGGAAGCAGAGGGAATATGGGGAGCAGGATGCTCAGGAACCCACATCCAATGGGATCCATTCAGGCCAGGAAAACTTGCAGCCAGGTCTGGCTCTTTACTGAGGGGGACAGTGTCCCTAGCACTGTCCCAGCCTGATCCTGATAAGGCCCCCTGCTTCTATTCAGTTAAACAGGCCCCTGCTGCTGATCAAGCCAAGCAGCTTGTGTTACAATTCCAGCTGTCCTCAGCACAGAGTTGTGGCAGTGGTGGGCCTAGAGGGCTGCTTACCTCATTCGTGCTGTCCTGCAAGCAGCTCAGCAGTGCCAACAAGTTGCTTTTAGAGAAAAAATCCCAGTAGCCCTTCTGCCTGGCCCAGCTCAGCAAAGCTGCCATGTTCTCTGAGGGGACAGAAAGACAGGACGGTGAGATGTAGGCAGTAAGTGTTGTTAGGGCTGACCTCAAGCAAAAGGGAGTGGCAAGCATTTTTCTCCTGTACAAGTAATGCACCTGAGTAATATCACAACCAGGGGTGCGGATTTGGTGGGATACCGCACCTCTCTCTGGTACAATCCAGACCCTACCTGGACCAGTCAGATTAATTTGCATCTTATTTAGCCTATTTGGTCTAGAAAACAAAGGGCTTTGTGCAAATCTACATATGCTGTGAAATGGTAGGCACTGGTTTTAGCATCTCACAGGAGCAGACAACCAACTAGCAGTTCAGAAACTCCCTGCCAGACTGATTGCCCATAGGAGGGAATTAACATGTAGACCAAGAAAAGATAAGAGCAACTACAGGAGAACTACACCATTTTTTGTCCCCGACCTCAAAGGCTGTCTTGTACTAGGGAAGGAGAGACAGCAGAGTATCCCACATAGCTTCTGCTGCACATGTATTGTTGCAACAATGCACTGTCAGTGCTGCAAGGATAGACGTCAGCTGGGCTGGAGGCTGCAAACTACCTTGTATCAAATGAGCCTCTGGGTGGGTAAAGATTTTACTGGGCCGTTATATCATCTCTCACACAGGAGCTTATCATAGGTAAGACCCTATCAAATTCACTGCTAAGAAAAACATGTCACAAACGGTGAAATCTTGTCTTTTTTAATGCTTTTACCTCATGGGGGTGACCAGTGTATCTCAAATTGGAGATCCTGACTCAAAAGTGAGTTGCAGAAGGGTCACAAAATTGCTTTAGGGAGGTTCTGTTATTGCCACCTTTATTTCTTCACAGCCTTTGGAGTTGGGTGGCTGAAGAGCAGCGGCTCTGAAGGCAGCGCCTAGCCAGCAGTAGTGCAGAAGGGTGGCAATACCATTCTGTGCCTTCCTTGCACCTGTGCTGCTGCCTTCAAATCTGGGCAGCTGGAGAGTGGTATCTGCTATCTGAGGCAGGCATGCAGCAATGCAAAAGTAAGGGTGGCAATACCATACCCTACTTACTTCTGTGCTGCTGCTGACAGCACAGTCTGCCTTGAGAGCTGGTCTCCCAGACAGCAACTGCTGCTCTCCAGCTTCTCAGCTCTGAAGACAGTGCCGCCACCAGCAGCAGTGCAGAAATAAAGGTAGCAGTACTGCAACTCCCCTATGCTAACCTTGGGTATGTCTACACTGCCACCCTAGTTCGAACTAGGGTGGCTAATGTAGGCATTCAAACTGCAAATGAAGCCGGGATTTAAATAATCCCGGGCTTCATTTTGCAGTGCCATTTGTAAATGCCCGTGGTTGAACTACCTGCCAGCGGCTACGCGCGGCGGTAGTTCGAATTAAAGCTCCTAGTTAGAACTACCGTTATTCCTCCTGCAGGAGGTTTAACGGTAGTTCGAATTAGAGCTTTAATTCGAACTACCTAGTCCGTGCGTGTAACCACAGGCAGGTAGTTCGAACTACGGGCATTTAAAAATGGCGCCGCCAGGAATTCATACAAATGAAGCCCGGGATATTTTAATCCCGGGCTTCATTTGCAAGTTCGAATGCCTACATTAGCCACCCTAGTTCGAACTAGGGTGGCAGTGTAGACATACCCCTTGAGACTATCACCAACTCCTTTTTGGGCTAGGACCCCTACAATTACAATGCTGTGACAGTTCAAATTTAAATAGCTGGAATAACAACATTTATTATTTTTAAGATCCCATGACTGTGAACTTGGCCAAAACAGACCATGAGTTTGGTAGGACCCTACTCATAGGACAGATCCCCCAAATTTCTCAGCGTGTTAGGGGCTCCTGATTTTTTTTTTTTCTTCCCATCCCACCCCTCCAGCAACCTAGACTCATCATTGGCCCTGAGAGCTGAGGGCCAAAGAACGCAGGTGGAGGTTATCTGTAAAAAGCTGCAGGATATTTTTCTGGATTTGAGAGGCATGCCCCCAAATCACTACAACTTCCTGTGGCATGGAGAGGCCATTGGATGAGGGCAGTTAAAAATGGACACCCTGCTGAGGGGGGTGAGAAGCAGACAGTGAGTTGGGGGGGGAAGGGGCTATATTGAAATCAGCACAGTGCTCATTCCATGCAGGGCTGGCCTGCTGATACCCACGTGGAGGCTGCCCCTTCTTCCTGGTGGGGCTCCATGTGTCTGTGCAGGTTTCCAGCACCGCAGCCAGGAGCAGCAAGGCAGTCTTCTTCCGCTGGTAGTTTGACCCTGGGGTCAGAAATGAAACGCTTAACTGCAGCAGCCACTCCACAAAATCTGCAAAAAAGCACCTCTGGGTTACTTGTGAGCAGTGCACAAAGGGAAGGCAGGGTCAGCACTTTGGAGCATGAGGGTGCCCCGTCTCCAGTCACATTAGATTGACTATCATGTGGGAAAGTAGGTGGCTCCGTTAGGGGCTTCTCAGCATCGAATGGTTATTTGGCACTTAATGACAACCCTTGGACATGGATCCATCTGCTCCAAAAGCCAATGCAGCGAAAGGAAAGGCTGTCAGTTGTGCCTGCCTTGTGATACACAACTGGTGGCTTTGATTTCTAGCCCTGGAGAGCACTAACATACATGTTAGAAAGTTCCTTGTGCCTCGGATTAAATCCATTGAGGATTTTTTTTCCATTTAAAATCTGCTTTTCACTCTTAATGATTGCTCAGCCTGAGTAACGGAAAACCCACTTGTGAGTTTCACATCTGTTCGCTGTCTGTTTTGTTACGTTCAGAGGAAGTACCCCCTGACTAGACATCTGTAAAAAGGAACTTTGTTTCTGGGCATGCAAACATGTTCAAACACCATTTGGTTTTGGGCCAGGCATACCAAAATGTCCTGTCACCCAAGCCTGTTCAATACTGCCAACACCTCTCTCTTATATAGCACTTCTTAAAGTGCTTTTTTATGTTTACAGATGGGGAAAAAGTGGCACAGAACAATGAAATGACTTGTCTGTCTGTCCTGTGGCAGAACCAGGAATAAAACCCAGGTCGCTCAAGTCCGAGGCTTAACCTACTAGGCCACACTGCCTCTCCAAACTCCTACAATGTGGAGGAGCATCCAAAGTTCAGGGTGTTTATCCCAACTGAATCCAAACTCTGGACTCACTGATGTGGATCCAGCCTAGCTATCTGTACCACCAGCCCCAAACATTCTAATGTGAGGAGTCAAGCCCCCCAAAATGTACAAGATTTTTTAAAAAGATCATAAAATAAGCTCCCCCCATCAATGTATTTGTCATCTGCTTTCTGAGCCTGTGAGGGGAAGGGATGCCACATTTTTCAACTTTCCTGAACAGCCAGGAAGATTAGGGAAAAAAATAAAATAAAATGAAAATGGAGAGTCTCACAGCCATATGACTGCTGGAGCTGAGGCACTATGAAAACACCACACCAAAGAATGTGACATTCATGATAAAATCACAGTAGTTGGGATCACAAAGTTATGCACCCACTGGCTGGCTCAGCAACAGCAGGAGTGGAGTTCAGAAGGGAGCGGCCCTGGCAGATCGCTGTGAAATCACAAGGCCTGGTGCAAACAAAATAGAACTCCCATTAAAGTTCCAAATTGCCCCACCCACTGTCCTGACCCATTTGCACAACCCACCGAGCTCCCTACACACCTCCCAGCTCAATGGGCCACAAAGGAGCAGCATTTGGTGATGGGTTTGTATGTGAAAACCTGATTCCTGGGGGCCACTGAGGTGAGAAGAGATGAAAAGTCAAGCAGAGGTGGGAGCCAGGGGGATAAAAGGCCGGGAGTGAGAGGTCAGGAATGGCTCACTCACCTGCAGCTTGTGCGAGTGCTCCTTCTGCATCCGCACTGGCTGAGCACTCGGTGGCTTTGCTCTGCATTTTGCAGCGCAACTGAGAGAGCGAGCTGTCCCTCAGCCTGACTACAGCCTTCTTCACTGCAGCCTGAAGCAGCTGCCGGAAAGAGGATGAATCACAGTTCAGGTTCAGTGGCAAGAACTCCTTCAGCAGCCGGATCTCCACCTCTGACAAGGGCTGGTTGGTCCTGGGGCTGCAACACAGGAGACCCAGTGCTGCTAGGCGAATGTTCTCCTCCCTGGAGTGCAAGCAGCAGGAGAGCCTTTCCAAAGTCTCCCCGTCGAGGGACAAGGCCCCGGTGATGATCTTGCGGCCGTTCAGCAGGGCAACCCATGCCCGAAGGTGAGCAGAGTCCCTACCAAAGCAGCTCTCAGCAAGCCAAGCGTAAGAGGCAGGGAAGAGCCGCAAAGTCCACACAAGAAGGTAGTTGGAAGCATTACTCTGAAGGAAGGTGATGGGAGAGGTCAAAGCAGTGGTCAAGGTGGGAAGCCACTGCAGCGCCCACTTCTGAGCCAGCTTCTCCTCGTTGGCTCGTTCATCTCCCTCAACCCAGTGTTTGCGTTGCTGTTGCAAAATGGTTTTGTACATGTCTGATGCAGCTGGGCACAGATGGTTAGTGGCAAGGCAGTTCAGAAGGTGCTGGGGAAGATCCTTGTAGGTATCCAGAACCTAGAAAACCCCAAATCACTTTCAAGTCCTTGTTTGCTTTAGGCAGACCCTGAACTCTCCTGACACACCAAGGAAACACATGCACAAGCCTCGCTCATTTTAGTAAGCAGCTAAAATAAAGATTGCACTGGACCGTGGAGAAAGAGCAGCCTTCCGCACCTAGGAGGCCTTGACCAGCAGGAGGAGCCTGTTTAACAGCATGGAAGTGGGGGGCCCTATCAAGATTGAGCAGGATATTTGCAGTGCACAACGCTGAGATACCACGGTAATCAGTGCCTAGATTCAAATCAGTGACCCAGTGGTCAAAGGCTACATATCCCAACCCTAATTTCCATGAGCCATCTGTTGCATTTGATGTATTGTTTCTGTTCTCTTCAGAGACAGTGAGAACATGCTAACTGCAATACTGGGTTAAAAATATAAGATTCCCCGGAGTAACCCAAATCAAAGAAAGTATTCTGTCCACCTCTCTGCTGAGACCCCCGTGGGGCAGGAAAAGGAACTCTACTTTGATGTGTCTTAGCACCCAGAAAGGAAGTGACTGGTAGGAGGGGCAGTTGGGGGGAGGGAAGAGAGAGGACAGCTGCCCCTGGGCTCAACCCTAGACTCTTTAAATCACTGCTGGAGCACCAGGTGGCCTTTTCAGGACAGCTTTAAGGGCTGGTGGGGGCGGCATGGCACACTCTGGGCAACACAGAGGGCAGACTGCCTTGGCTCCACTCACCCAAGGCCCCACCACTTCAGGGAGAGTGGTACAGGCCTCCCATCCACTTGCCAAGGGGCACAATGTGGTTATTGGCTCCCCTGGAGGCAGTAGTTTGGGCCACTGAGCCCCTCCTAGTGGTAGATCTTGGGAGCAATATGTTACATGGTTAAGAACTGGTTAGATCCACATCCACATGTTACATGGTTAAGAACTGGTTAGATCTCTGCCTTTCTGCCAGTGTGTAAGAGAGGAGGACACACAAGGTCTCACCGAGCAAATAACAAAAACATAGGCTGCTAGCACTTGAACCAGAAGAGATTCTCTATTAGCTGGACAGGGCCTATGATCCATGCCAGAACAACCTGCATCCCATCCACTGGGGTGCAGAGTGCACATGCTACCAATCTCATTATGATTTTGATGTTGGCTGCAAGAAGACCCAAGTTATCCAAGTTCAAGCTCTCTATGCAGATTCTCAACCGTTAGGGCTTTTCTAGACTACAGGGAATGGTCGAAAGAAGATATGCAAATTCCGCGGGAATTTGCATATCTTCTTCTGATCGCACTTTCGAAAGCAGAGCTTTCGAAAGTGAAAGTAATTAAGATGCAGCTTTTTTGGTGAACCGCCCTCTTAGGCAAAAAGCTGCTCTTCCTCAAAAAAGGAGGTTTATGCAGCTTTTCGACAAAGCGGGGGAAGGTTCACGGAAAAAGGCTCTGCTTTCGAAAGTGTGATCAGAAGAAGATATGCAAATTCCTGCGGAATCTGAATACCTTCTTTCAACTGTTCCCTGTAGTCTAGATGAGCCCATAGTGTACACCCATATGCCTCTAAAAAAGCAGTGGGTATTCCAGGTTCGGGTATGTCTGGTTTTCATCTAGCCTTTGTAGGATGTTTTGACAACCACATCACGCTCTCCAGTCTTCTCTTAGCTGTGCCTGGCACATGTACCTGTCCCTCTGTGGGCATCACTCACTCATCACATCCACATGTTACATGTCTTGTGTCCTTACTTTCTCTGTGCCCACGTAGGGAAGAATGGCGCACAGTGGAAAATATCGGGCTTTGACCTGCCAGGGCATTGTAATAATTCTCTGCAGGAACTGGTTATAGAGGGGTCTCTCCAGGTCCTCAAAGTGATGGCACTCCAGGTGATAGATCTCCAGGAGATGTTTAAAGGAGCTATGTATAAACTCTGATGCTCCTTCCACCTGAAAAATCAGAAGAGAAACAAAGCTAAGAAGAGAGACTCCATCATGTGTAGATAAACCTCTGTATTAAGCATCTTCATATAACTTGTATCATTTTCATGACTTTGTATTAAGCCTTTTCATATAAACTTGTATTAAGTGTTTCCATATATAACTTTGTATTAAGTCCTTTTATATAGAAACTTGAATTAAGTCTTTTTATATAGCAACTTTGTATTAAGTTTTGGTATACAGTATAGTCATGTTTTTGTACCAGAATAGATTCTCCCCTTTTGATTAGTTGATTGCCCTGTTGAGTGAATGAGGTATGAATGGATAAGGAATGGAAGGCAAGCACCTCTGAGCAGTTACAACAGTTGGAGAGGGGATGGAAGCCAGATCTGAGGATAATAAGACTTGTCAAGTGGGCTCATTGAAATAAGATCAGTCATATTGACAGCCTGGGGAGTCGGAAGCTGGCACCTCCCTTTGGAAGCACTGTCTTTGAAGATGAATGTGGTAAAAATAAGACCCAGAAAAAGGTGCCACAGATGACTGACTGCGTATGCATATGATGACACAGATTTTGCATATGCATATGATGACTAACTGGTATAGAGGGAGGAGAGCTACTAAAAATCTAAGGTATCTTGCAGGAGGACCCCGGGTTTTGTCTTGTCAACATCAGAGCATGAATCTGGATTGGCAGAAGCCCGGCTCCTCTCCTCCTGCATCTAACTCACCTGGTCAAGTGCAGTTAAGGGGAGCAATTATTGGTAACAACAAAAAGACGGAGTGAGTGAGTGTGTGTGCACGTGAGTGTGATATATCATATGCATATGATAAAGTAGTGATTGATATATGTATTACCAATAAATGTGGCATTTTGCCTTATCCCCCCTGAAAAAGATCCCATGTAGCACTTTAAGTATAACACATGTGTCACTGCCAGAAATTGTTAGAGGGGTTTTATAACATCCTTCACCCTCCTTTTGCTGTCACTAGGGATTGCCTGTCCTGCGATACATTATAACCTACATTAAGTAGCTCCATTTTTACTACCAGCAAGGGGGATAGGGAATACAACACAGCTGCCTGATGGGGTTGGGTAAAACAGGCTACACTGCATGTCTGTTATGGCTCCGTAAAGGTATTTGACAATGGGAAGCTGTCTTTAGGAAACCAATGAGACAGCAGGCTGCGTACAAGACCACTCAGTATGAGCAGGGCTATTGGAGTCTGGCTTTGCCGAGCTGTGAGGCAACAGGTCTCTCATTGCTCAAGCATTAGCACTGACACAATGTCCCACCAGTCAGGAGGAAAAGGCAATGCCAATGAGACCAGTCCTGTAATGCAAGGTCAGTCGTATCTTGGCAACCTTGACAATGTTACTATGGGGTAGATTCTGCTCCCAATTCCAGAAGGGCACTGGGAGTACGAAGTGAGCTAGAAGGGCAGAGTTCAGACAGACTAAAATCAGGCGAGGCTGCACTGTGCACTTTTATTCTAGTGAAAGAAAGGGAGGATGTGGAAAGGAAGGGAGATGTCTGGATACTTTTTGACTGTTCTGGAAGAGGGCCTGACCTGTCGGAGCTACACCCACGAGGCTGGGTACATTACCGGGCTCTCTGCATTGTTCCAGATGAATTGGTTAAGTCTGTGGAGCAGTTCAGAGTTTTCAACCAGCACTCGGCTCTCCTTGACTTTCCAGATCTCAGGCAGGCTTTCCAGGATACGTTGCAGCCAGAGGGAAAAAGCTGAAAGCACAGGGCAGGCTAGGACATAGCTCTTCCAGTGGGCCAAACAGCAAAACCACACACAGCTCTTCTAAGCAGGTCCCACTGCCAGTTAGAGCAGGCAACCATGTTCTCAATCAACGCCTGCCTCTCAGAACACCTTTTCCTGGGGATTTCTCCATTAAACATACCTTACGCAGCAGGGGCTCAAGGCAAGGTTAAGACAAGTGTGTGCCTTAGGTAAGGTGGGTGATGTACTATGGGGACCAGATAGAATTTGATTGGGCTTTAATTTCAGAGCCTAAGGCAAAATTCACTGCTAGTCATTCCTGTCCCCGCTAGGGATGTAACACCGTTAACTGGTAAGCATGAACTTACCGGTATGCTTACTGGTTAACCAGCCCTTGCCAGTGAACTCCAGCAGTAGCCAGCTACGCTGGGCCAGAACAGCCCTGGCCATGGAGGGAATGGGCGGCAGGCCCTAATTTAAAATAGTTAACCAGTTAAGTGCTAGCGGTGAACAGTTTTAATTAGGGATGTTAAAGGTTAACCGGTTAACTGGTAAGCATATGCCTTATTGGCATGCTTACTGGCTAACCTGTTAACTGGAGGCCTCCTGCCACGGCAGCCCAGCTGGCAGGACTGGCTGCAGTGGGAGCTGGGGCAGCCCCTGCAGCCTGGGTTGGAGCAGCCCCCGTAGCTGTGGAGAGCTACTGCCAGTGGTTAACCGGTTAAACAAATTGTTTAACTGGTTAACTAGTCTGGGCAGTTTTTATATCCCTAGTTTGAACATCCCTAGGCCCTATAAAGGTGCCCTAAATAGCCTCAGGAAGCTGAGTGAAGTAAACCTCTTAAACTCTCTTGCTGTATCATGGGGGAGAGGCAATATTTATTACCTTGGAAACGGTAGTAATGATAATCCTTCTGCTCTTCACTCACAGCCCAGACAGCTGGAAACAGCACATCCAGCAAGAGACAAGCCTGCAGGGCAAACACCAGCACTAAGCAAAAGCCATCAATCAGCTGAGCTACCACTGTATCTGTGCTGTCGGCTTTTCTTGCTGACAGAAGAGACTCCTAAACACTAGAGCTTCAAAGAGGCCTACTAAGTCATTAATAGACCATCCTCTCACCACAGCCGGTGCCCAGCAGTCTCCTGGAATACAGTGTCTGGTGTTGATTGGTTGGTTTTGTCCTGATTTTAAACCTCGCAAGCGACAAAGCTTCCATCACCAGAGCTAGGCTGAGCTGCTGCAGCAATGGGTGCTATATAAATTTGAGTCAGATGGCCTTTAGCCAGGGTGGTCTCTGCTAAAATCCATGGAGGTTTTCCCATGTGCCTTTTAGCTGAACAGGTTCAATTCTGTCTTGAACTCCTCCAGAAAAGCTCTTTTCCATAACCTCAAGAACACTTTTGCATGTTTACCCTTTGGCTCTTGAGCCTCTGAATCTTCTTACAGCTGATACGGCAGCAGCTGACTGACACAGAATGCTCCCCCTCCATTCAGCTAAGGCCTTGGCTGCAGTAGGTGAACCAGCATAAGCAAGAGTTATAGTGTTGCTGACACACTTCCAGGATTCTTCTTCTCTTGGCCACCACAGATGAAATCCATTATTGTGTAGGTAGGTAGTTGTCTAGCAGCCCCACAGATGGATTCTGTTACTGCCAGCTGATGGAGGGACATCTTTCCCCAAGAGATAGAGGCTGGCAGGTTTTGGATGGATCAACCCTAGCTTCTATTCCCAGCGAGTGGTATAGCTGGCACTTGTGGTATTTTCATGCCTATATCAGCTACTAAAAGGGTCATTCACAGCAAGGCTTGATTTCCAAGATTTGCTGGGGAGGGAATAAAGGGTCTGCAGGCAACAACCACATTTAAACACAGCACCTGGTATGAGTGTATGGCCTTGCCAATCGCCAGGGCTAAACCAGCTCAATTCAAGTAATAGAACTGGCTCGGCCAGAACAAATAACCCCACTCCCCCCATGTATCTAACCACCCCAAGTACTTGCTGGGCCATCACCCAGCAACAGGTGAAAGGTTTTTCTAAACCCTTGGCTTGTGCTCTGCATTCCCCAAGCAGAATGCTCACTCTAACTTAGAGCTCTCTTACCTGCGGTTGGAAGCTGTCCAGCCGGGAGCTCAGGATCTCCTTCTTGCAGCAAGTTAATAAACCCCTAGTCAGCACCAGTCTCTCTAGGCCATCTGAGCTCAAGACAGAAGTCTCCACCTTCAGTTCCCCAAATCTCAGCTCTCCTGGCCCTGGTTAAAATCGCCAAGTTAGGACAGAGCAAAGTCTTCTCCAAACACTGACTTTCCAACAGCAAATCAGCCTTTTGCTTCCCCAGATTAACTTTAGTCCTTCACACACATTAGTACTAATTGTAGCACAGGCCAGAGCCAGGCCCTGTGTGAGCAGAGAGCTCAGAAATATGGCTGATACCACACAGACAGCGATTGGTGCCTTCCCTCAGGTGTCTCCCCCAATGGTGCTGAACTGTGTGGCTGAGGCTGCTGAGCTCAAAGAGAACGCTGCTGTCTCCAAATTTGGAGGGGCTCAAGCTGCAGAAGCAAAAGGTGCAAGTAACCTACTGTGCCACCTCACCCCACGGTCCGAGAGCCCCGTATCTACAATTTGCTGGAGCCTTCCTCCCGTTCCTTCATCTAGGCAGGCAGAATGGCCTCTAGGGAACTGTAATCCGTTCCTAGTTCAGCCACTGACTCCGTCACCTCAGGCAAGTCACTTCCTCACCTTGGGAAAGTGCTGTGAGATCCCATGCCAAGAAGCATCGTTATGAATGATCAAGCATGCACCTTGGTGGATTAGCTGGAAAAGAGTCAGCACGGCCTTGGCTCCTCTCTCTGGCTCAGCAGCAGTGTTCACCAACATGCTCACGGCGGTGCCGGCCAGCAGGCGGGTGTCCTTGTTAACCGTCTGAAGTCACCACGGAAAAGAAAATGTGAATTTTAAAAAGCTTGTCTTTGGAAAACCATTTAATCATTGCTTGCTGCTCTCCCCTTACTCACCACACACAAAAGGCGTTTATAAAGCCACTGGGATATGCTGCACTTTGGCAGCACATGGGTTACACCAGGTCCTTCTCATCACAACTCCCATTACTCCACCCCATTCATGCTTACTCAAACATCACACCAACATGTGTATTTAATGTGTACAGATGCATGTGAGGATAATGTCTCCAGCTATACAGCATGAACCCATTACCAGCAGCTGTCACCTAACCTGACACCAACATTCCCTCTAATACCATGGTGTCCAACACACTAGCCACTACGGCTATTTAGCCAGTTGAGTGTGGCTCGTTGGCATGAACAATGTGGCTATTTAGCTGGCTGAGTGTGGCTAGTTCACTACAGTGAACTGTAGTGGCTACTGCTCCAGAACTGGTTGGACAACAAGACTCTAATCTTTTCCATCCATGTGTGAAATAATGTTTTTATGTGGCACCAAGGCATGCATGAATGTGCATCATCGATAGAAACAAAACGTGGCTGTGGGCACTTTGTTAATCAGGTGGGTGGCACTGGAAGCTCTCCTGAGCAGCCGCACAAGTGCCCATCTTACAAGGAACACTGCCTGGCACTATTACTGCATTCGACCGTAGCTTGAGTGTTGTTGCTCTCCTTCCCCGGGAGCTGCAGATATTCAGCACCTCTGTGTACCAGGCACCTTTTGTTTAGGTGCCTATATTTGAAAATGCTGGCCTGCTTCTTTCTGCCTCAGTTTCCCTGAAGAAACTGTACAGTGGGGAAACTAAAACTTGCCTCCCTTGCAAGAATGCTGAGCAGTGAAACTTGATAACTTGTGGAAAGTGCTTTGAACAGCTAAAGCATTATCCTTATTTCTCTAACTCAAATCACAGCTGGGCTGGCTTCACAGAGGCTCAAACTCACTGCTGCAGCTTGGCTGCTGTCTCATCAGTGCCACAGTTGGGTAACTGCTCAGATTATAATCACCTGCCCCAAGATGACCTGCAGCAGAGATCCCAAAATGCTCTGCAGGGCTTCACTGTTCTTGGCTTCATGCCACACTAGAGGTGACACTTCCCTTGGCATCACCTGGAAAAGCTGCAGGCAGGTCTGTGGAGGTAAAAGGATAAAGCGCAACCTTCTGTCACCCGTGAGAGCTTTTTCTTAACAGTGCGACAAGGCACCTCCCCCAGCATAGTGGGCAATTCCTTCTCCCAACACATATGTCTTGCTGTCTTATGGAGGGAGGACACCAAATTCCAATTAATCTTTTGTGTTTTTAACCCTTTCCATTCCTGTCTCTCCTCCCCCCATGCTAGTGGGAGTTATAGCATGTTGTAGGCACCCAAAGGAGACTATAATCCCCAAGCACTGCAGAACCTGCCTTGACTGCAATGTAGCTCCACTTCCCGTTCCTTGCCGTTGGGTCCTGCAGCACCAAATTCAACGTGGCAGCCACACGCTGCAGCAGGGTGGCCAGGTTGAGTCTCCAGTGCTGTCGGCCTAGGCTGCTCTCCTCCATGAACATGCAAACTGTGGACACAGGAGAGAGAGGCACACAGTGCATCAGCTGCCAAGTGCTGGGTTAAACACCTCAAATGGTGGCCAGCACCATCGATGTACACGCTGCAGCAAGTTCTGATCCAACAAACTGATCCAGAGACCAATGCTCCAAAGGGGAGGCCCTACTCTTATGGAGGACGGGGGACTCTCTCCCTGCCTGCCAGTTGGTTTGGGTCCCAGGCTTTGAGGCCATACATTTTACCTGACTCCTTCCCTGCAAGGGTGAATATCCCTGCTAACTCTTACAAGCAGAGATTGCGAGAGGACTCTTCCCTGATGGTGTTAATAACTCACGAAGAGAGACAGAGAAAGGACAAAGCAAATAAAAGAATCTAATCTCTCTATTCTCACATGGTTACTGGGAGCTGGTGATTCCTAGTGCTTATACCACTTTTCAGCCTCCACTGCATGTTAGCTAATTCTCTCCCCTGACCCACCAACCTGGGGATGGAGGCAAGTATCATATTCCCTCTTTTATTTGTGGGGAAATGGAGGCACCTAAATGATGTGATTTGCAGAAGGTTGCACAGAGTGTATGTCTTCACTCCCACATCCTGCTCCTGACCATCTTAGGGATTTGCCCACAGACGCTCAGGCCACAGGCCACACCTGGCTTTTGGACCACATATTTTGCCATTGATGTCAGTGGGAGAAGGGCCAGGACATCAAGGACATGCCTGCTCATCCCATTCCCCAGGCAGGCCAAAGAGCGGACAGAGATTCAGGGACTCATCTGAGGCTGGCACCATGAGAGTCAGGCTGGCCTGAGCTCAGTCTCTTCCTAACCACAGAGGCCTCCATCATGAGTATTTGGGAGTATGTGGTTCTGTGGTTTGGGGTCACAGCTCATGCTGTGCAGGAGGGGCGTTGCTTGAGACTGACCTGTCTGAAGTTCTCCAGGAGACAGCACCTGCAGGGAAAAGGAAGCACAGACGTGTTTAATGCTCATGGAGGGCACTGCTGCTGCAGAATTCAGCCCCCAAACCAACTGTTTGCCAGCTGAGTTTAGAATCAAGTCTTCCTCCCTAACCACAGCACGCATTCACCCACCCAGAGCAGCATAGCCAACAGGCCAGCCAAAGCAGCAGGACAAGGCTGAGACCTTCCATTTGCCTCTGGGGTCCGAGGCCAGCAAGGCTGTGTGTAGCAGCAGTGCTGATACACTTAGTCCTAAGGCACAAACTAATACACATCAATTAACTCAGTGAACTGTAAGCAGGCTCTCTGCTTTCTTCCCAGCATGGATGATAAAAAGGGAATAGCTTGCAAATAACAGCTTCCTCCTTTAGAATTTGCCTTGTTTTCCTGCCAACTTCCCCTTGGGCTGGTACAAATCATAGAGACTCGCCATGTTACAATTCACTGCCTAAGGAGCCACTAATAAATGCCTACGGCCAGAAAAGCAGCAGGCTGACCATACAGAAAGCTAGGTTTAGTAACACACAAAGATCTGGTGAATCTGCAAGGCTAGGCTAGGGAATGGAGACCCTCCAGGCCAGGTGCAGTGGAATATGCTAATACTGGCTCATTATACAGGGGTAGATGTGAGCTTTGAAATGCTATGGGAGCAAATACAGGGGCCCCAGGCAGCCTGATCTGCGCCTTTCCTACCACATCCCTGTCCCTGGATCCAATGCTGCCCTTTGAAAGAAGGCTCCAATCCTGCAATGGAATCTAATAGCTCAGACCTTGCAAAGTCCCACTGACGTCAACAAAACTCCGCACAGGCCAAGGAGTGCAAAGTGATGGATCCTGATGCAGAACCATGGCCTCCCTTTGTCTTCCATGCCAATCTAAAGAGAACTGAGTTCCTCTCACCTGTTTGTACTCGGTCAAGCTGCTCATTAATTTATTCACTTGCTCAGCAACCAAAGATTCTTTACCATCCAACAACTTCGTAATGATCTGGGGGGGAAAGGAAACCTTGAATGGCCCAGGTGTTCCAGGGTCCTGCATAACTGTCCAGAACAATATTGGTCTGGGTATGCTGCAGACCCGGGAGCCTCCCAGGCTAGGTAGGTGGACTCATGCTAGCTCAGCTGGAACCAGCATGCTAAAAATGGTAGTTTGGACCTTGCAGCTCAGGCAAGTTCAGGCTCTTAAGGCCACCCAACACCCACGTGGTTCACTCAAGCCTCCAGCAGAGCCACAACATTCACCCATCCAACAAAGTAGGCTCCAGCCCACAAAAGCTTATGTCCAAATACATGTGCTAGGCTTTAAGGTTCTGCAGGACTCCTCGTTGAAACAGACCAACACAGCTCCCCTTCTCAAACATCCACGCTGATATTTTTAGTGAGATGGTTCAAGCTTTAGTGAGAGTCTACAAGTCTGTGTACCGGGCTGGCGCCAGCTGCAGTATAGACCTGCTCTGCCAGCTCTCAATTAAGTGGATAATTATGCTATTGAATCCAGAATTAGCATGTAGACACATCATAGACAGACCTTTGCTAAAGACACCAGTATGGCCTCTTGGGCTTAGCTACATGGCCCTGCAGCTTGGACTAGGGATGATGAGTTTAACCAACTAACCGTTTAACTGATAAGCTGATGCTTGTTGGTTAATGATGTTGGTTACACTCTGCGGGATCCCGGGGAGGCTGCCCGCTCCACTCCCAGGGAGGAGGCTTTACTGTGGCAGGGACGTTTCCTCCCCAGAAGCTGGGCTGGCAGGGACTGGCAGCCCCAATCCTGAGGAGGCTACGCAGTGGGCTCTGCGGTATAAAGTTTATTTACGCTTTATACTGCGGAGTCTGCAGCACGCGTGATCATGTAATTGCTGAGATCTTCAGCAGCTCCACAGTTACCTATTTAAACGGCTTTTAACATCCCTAGTTTGGACTATGGATGGGACCATTGCAGCACCCACAGGGAAGTCCTTCAAAGAGAACAATGTTGATGTGAACTAAGTACCTTTTAGTCTGTGTCCACATCAACCTTAAGAAGCAGTTCTAGTATCACACTTTGATGCACTCTGCAATTCGCCTCTCCAGACGACAGGGCCATGTAGCCACAGCCTCCATTCTGCCTTTTTAAATATGCATTTATTCCCTTACATCAGCAGTTCCCAGCTGCCGGGCTGCAGGCCGGTGCCTGGCCGGGCCACGAACAGGAATAGCTCTCTACGGCAGCTGCCAGAGCTGAAGCCAGCTGTTTTCTGTGGCTCTGGGGGGTGGAGCTGAGGTACACATGGCTGACCAATAAAATGTATTTGCATATTAATTATCTGCATAATGAATACGCAAATATGCAAATAAGACACTACCGGTCCACCAGAAGTTTGTGAATGGGTTTGCTGGTGCACAGTATAAAATGAAAGAGCCAAAGAAGAGCTCTGTGTAGTTCAAAAGCTGGTTTCTGAAGTGGGTCCAATAAAAGAAATTACTTCTCCCACCTTATCTCTATAATGAAGGGGAGACCAGACTCTTCTGGTTAAAAACAAATGAAATATTTTTTCTAATATT
The DNA here is from genome assembly GCA_019425775.1 of Rafetus swinhoei. Lineage (NCBI taxonomy): Eukaryota > Metazoa > Chordata > Testudines > Trionychidae > Rafetus > Rafetus swinhoei. The sequence continues at coordinate 12,786,421 of CM033425.1, read as the reverse complement.
CATTTTCCATGTAGCGATGCCTGTAGGAATTGCCACTGAATGTTCTTTAAATCCAAAGGGAAGAGGAAAGGGGTGTGCTCTGCACAGTCATGAAGATGATGGTGGCCTGTGCAGTTGTGAATGGCAGCGGGGGAGAGGTGTCCCTGAGCCAGTGTAGCAGGCTAAGGGACTGCTGAATTGCAGTGTACATGTTTGGGCTCTGGCTGGAGCCCAGGTTTGATGACCCTGAAAGGTGGGAGTGTCCCAGAGTTTAGGCTGCAATTAAACAGCTGGCATGGGCTAGCCCAGCGCTCTCTAACTTCAGTGTAGACAGACCTTCTGAGCCGTGAATAACAGGCGTTGTAGAAGCACTGAGTGTTTATTATTTTCAACAGGCCCTGAAAACAGTGGCTGTGACTGTGTAGAGCAAACTGTGGCATAACACTGCAGCCTGATCCCCCTACCTCCTTACCCAGATGAATGGAGCAGCCACGGTCTAACATGATTTACCTGCTCGAGTTTATGGAAGGAGCTGGAACTGCTGGTTGTCTCCATTTGGAAAGCAAGCACACAGCGGACTAGAGGAAGCACGTCAGCATCATCTAGCTCCCATAAGCCCTTGCTCATCTCCTGAAAGAGCAGAAGCGCCTCTTCCAGATTTTTATCTTTACATCTCTTCACAGAACCCCTGGAAAAATTAAATCCAGAATCACCACGTTAATGCTGACTTGTCCCAAACACCTCCAATGGAGAGAGGAAAAGAATTCAGTCTGCAGCTGAGTATAGTCACTGAGAGGGACAAGGAAAACTACAGTGCATAGTTTGCCTGGCTTTTGCTTAGCACCCATCCCTATAATATGTACAGCATGCATGTTTAAATTATACTTATTAACTTAAACCTAGGGGCCTAGATTTTCATAGGTCTTCATTGGTGATTACTGGTTCTTCACTTGTTTTCTTGGCAAAAACAATCAGTGTTCCACCATTTACTTTAAAAGATACTAACACATAGACAAAGGCTGGGGCCAAGGTTGATAAAAATAAAATAGTTCTGAAAAATCTCGAGGCAAGAAACAGAGACGGGGAGGTAGAATACGATCCAGCTGGTGTGGTATAATGTAAGAACAGCCAGCATTACTGAATAGAGAAGCATTAATTAGATTTCATTCTACTTATAACTCTGGCCTTATAAAGCAAAAATCAACCAAACCCCCAATATACCCACAGATGTAAATATATAAACCAAGCCACCGCTCCAGAATGAATACAGCACAGAACCCCTCATGCAGGGAAGAGAGTGACTCCACTCATAAAGCATCCCCTTATTTTGGGCTTGAGTCCACAACCATGCATCCTATAGCACAGGGGTGGACAATAATTTTTAAAAGGGGGCCACTTCAGAAATTTCTGAAGTAGCCCGGGGCCACCCTGGAAGGGGGTGGGCCTCGGACAGAAGGGGCGGTGCCAGGAGACTTCATGTGCTTCCCCTCACCCTGATTGGCCTGGGGTGGGAGAGCACGAGAAGTCTTCCCCCTTCGTCCCCCTCTCCGCCCTCTAGAGAGAAATCCCAGCTGTTTTAAAACAGCTTGCATTCCCTCTAGGCACCTAGTAGGAGGAGCCCTTGTGCACTTTCCCTGCCCCCAGGTCAATCAGGGCCTGGGGGTGGGGGAGTGCACAAAATCTCCTTGCCCCTGCAAGAGTGCACGGCAGCTAGAGAGACACATCAGCAATTTTAAAACAGCCAGCGTGTCTCTCTAGTCGCTGTGCACCCCTGGCAGGGTGGGGAAAGGATGTGGCGAGACTTCGCGTGCTCCCTGCCCCCAGACCTTAATTAGCCTGGGGGCGCGCAAAGCTTCCCCTCCTCTTCCCCCTTTCCCCCGGCCAAAAGGCGTGCAGCAGCTAGAGATAAAAGCCTGCTATTTTAAAAAGCCCTGATAGGCCTGGGAGTAGGGGAGTGGCAGGATGGCTGCGGGCCAGATCCACTGGCTTGGTAGGCCAGATCTGGCTCACAGCTGGCCCTTTTCCCACCCCTGCTATAGCAAGTTTGATTACAGTAGGAAACTGTGGATCCACTTGCAGAATGGGAGTGTAAGTCAGAAACAGATCAACATCTGAAACCCAGTGATAGGCTACCATGGAAATCTGCAGTGGGCATAAATGTGTAGGCTGAAAACTAGCATTGTTTTGTTTTGCATAAGGCTGTGTCTATGGCCCAAACATCAGACTTTAGCAGCTGGCTCTACAGTCGCTATCACTTTCCAGGCAAAATCAGGGGTAACAATGCTTCATTTGAGGTAAAAATGAAAGAGATATAAATCTGAACGAGCTACTCTCCCTCACTACAGAACTACTTTAACCAAGGTATCTGTGAGTCCCTTTAGCTGCCAGCACAAATTGAATAGTTTTTTACTTGCTTTCAGCCCTTGCATTACTGTAGCTTCCAGCTTACTCTCTCTCAGTTGTGATAAAGGGAGGTTAGCGCAGTTAAGTTTTTACACTTCTGAAGACCTGGCCTAGGTATAAATCTGATTTAAATAATAAGTGAAATGAATTTAGTTTCAAACTAATTACAGACTGACCACTCACATCACACACAGACAGGACATCTGTATGCTGAGGAGACAAGGGGACAGTGGGTCAAAATGAGAGACTGTGTGATACATGAAGTAAAGAAGTGCACTGGCAGGAGGGCTGAGAGAGGGTTAGGACTAGACATGCAGGGAGTGTCCACAGTGTCCACAGCCGGCTGCATGTGTTTCTACTGGTGGTGCACACCCACATATGTCTTGGTGCACATAACAAAATGTATTCTGTATGTGGATGGAAAAAATTAGAGAGAAAATTATTATTGGAAGAGAAGTGAACTTTGCACTTAGCCTTGCACAACACCCACCTTCACTGCTCAGTACTAGCCATTGCAACTTTATCCAATCCCCACTTTCAGGAATGCTAATATTTAACCCAGTTTACCCAGCAACTAAAAACAAGGACAAGGGTGGATTTGGCAGCTCCTGGAGGCAGGGACTGTTTTTTTGTTCTGTGTTTGTACAGCAACTAGCACAAGGGGGGAAGGGGAGGCTTCCAAGACCCTGCCTAGGCTGCCTAGACACTACGGTAAACAATCCTGAAGAATGGGTACAGAATAAACACTTTTGACCCCTAAAGGGAAATTAAATTTGGCCCCAAAGGTAAATCCGATAGAAACTTTCCTACCATTAAAACAATCCACTGAACCCCGTTTGTCTGAAGCGAACAGACGCTCCCTGCACTGCACAGCTCAAACCCCGGAGCAGTGAATCCCGACAGCGCGACTATAAACAGAAGTGAGGCGACTCCACTGACCCACCCTGGTCTCCACCGCTTGCACGGCACGAAGCGGGGACAGCGCATCCAAGGCGGCAACAAGCCAGACTCTCCCGGGCACCCACCGCCGTGTATGACACCCCCTCCGCCCCTCAGTAGGGCTGAGTCTCTGAGCAGCCATGAACTAGTCCCTGGGGCCAATGTACCCTGGCTCCTGGCCAGCGGCAACAGCCTCCCTCACCCACGCAAGTCCTAGCGCCTGGGCGGGACCGCCTGCAAGGGGCGCACGCCCCGGTCCCGCGGGCTCCATGCAGGGGAGATGCTCTGCAGCCCGGTCGGGGGAGCGAGCAGCCGGCGTGCGGGGGCAGGGGGCGAGCCCAGCACTCACCCTGCGAACTGCTGCAGCTTCTCCAGGAAGGCGAGCACGGCCCGGCAGAGTCCCGGCCGCGACTCCCTCTGCCCGAGCTGTCGGTAGAAGGCGAGGCAGGCCTGGGCCTCCTGCGCCGCGCCCATGGCTCCCAGAGCGGCCAGCGAAGCGAGCCAGGCTGCCCCGGACGGGGATCCCGCGCTGGCAGCACGTGGGCTTAGCAGCTCCGGGCCTGGGCGCGCTCAGCTGCCGCGGCCACCATAGAGCAGGGCGGAGACCGGGTTGTGCAGCCCGGCTGCAGCGCTCACGAGAAGCCAGACTCGCTCCGGCTGGCGCGCCAGCCCCATCTAGTGCTGCAGGGGGGTCTAGTCGCGGTGCAGGGTCCCTGCCGCGCTCCCCGGCGCGACTGCCACCCGCTGCAGCCACCACCCGAGACGGGCCGGGTTGGAGAATTCCGGGCGCACTTCCGCGCCTGGGACCCTGTTTCTGCTCCTCTTTGCACTGCCCAGCTGTGGTGCTCGTCATGCATGTTTCTTCCTGGGCTCCCCTGACAGCGGCTGCGCCTGTGCCTAGCTAAACTACGACAGCAAGTGATTTTCCTTGGACTATGCCTGAGCTTTCCAAAGGGGGCCGCACCTCGGTTTGAAATATTTCAGGGATCTGCAAATGAAAAAAGGTTAGAAGCCCCCCTGAACGAGAGGAATTGAAAAACTCTGTACCCTTAGGGGCTTTCAGGTATAGATGAGGGGACAAGCTGTGTTTGAACACCACTTACCTGGTCTGGAGAGTTAACAAAACTTGCTCTGCCTAAGGATATTAAGAAATGGGTAATCGACTAATTGTGTAGTCCGTACAATTTGTATCAGCTACAGAATTAGTCAATAAGGGGAGGTGCTCTGTCCGGGCTCACACTGGGTCTCAGACCTACCCACGCTGCCACTCCGCATTTTAAATGTAGTAAGAGCAGAGGTGCAGTAGCCTCAGACTGGGACTGAGCAGTCCTGGCTCACATCAGGTCCTGGACTGCTGCACCTCTGCCTCCCCAGCCTCCCCCATCTGCACGGTGGAGACCTGGGGGAACCAGTTTTTAAGCTGGGTTCCCCCAGCTCCTGCTCCCCCCACCTGCTGCTTCTGTTACAGAGGCAGCAAGGGGGGGAAGTGAGTAGTTGAGTAGTGACTTGACTACCCCATAAGCCTAAACTTATTGGGTAGTTGACTACTCGACTAATGGTTTACATCCCTAGCCTGGACTAGGATTTTAAAGCAGGCTGGGTAACATGGCTATTTAAAAAACACATTTTCTCCTAGTTCAGGCAGCCTCTTTACAGGAAAAGACACAGATCCTGATTCAGAGCTCTCTGGTGTGGAACCTGAGTGACTCCACTCCACCAGGGGGCAGATGACCATTTTGCGGGGCCCAGGGCAGCACAATTTTGCGGGGCCCCCCTTTGCCACGGCACATGCGCAGTGGCGCCACGCGCATGCGCTGGGCTTTTTGAAGCGCAGGGCCCGGGGCGGCCGCCCCGCTCGCCCTGCCCTATATCCGCCCCTGCACTCCACTGAAGTCAGTGCAGATACAATTACTGTGCTTTGCGGTAGGGAGGAGCCTGCATACTGGGATATTTTGATAAGGTTTTTACAGACCCACGGGCATCAGAAATATTTCCGAGTGGGTTTTTGGTGGGAATTTGTGCTTTCACTGTGTGTTGATAGTGAGCCTTTTTATTAAGGACTTCTGGTGGAGGACTAAGAGCACAGATGGGTGGTTAGAAAGCAGCTAGTGTAGTTGACAGAACAGCCAATGGAGGAGCAAGAAGGGCCTAGCAAGAAGGTGATAGGATGAAGGACATAATTCCTCTTGGGACCTGCAAGTGATGAGCCTCACATTTAGCATCAGGAGCCTTAACATTGGCACTGGAGGTGCTGGGGCATTGGTGTGAGGTGTTGAGTGATCACACTGCAGTTGTTACTGGCCAGCTGTAGCTCCTCACAACTATTACATCAAACATACAAAAAATTAACTGCAGACAGTTAAGGCTGCTTAGGGCAAACAATACCCATCTCAAAATGCAGGCAGTGGAGAGTAATGCCTCATGCCACCTTCTCTCTCGAACTCTATCTCACACACCACACCATGAGAAAAATAATAATTGACAACAGTCACCACTCCGAGGCCCAGAGAATACTCTTCCCTACGGAAAAGGAAATGGGAGCTCTGGCACTTCAGCTCTCTGCTGCTCAGTTGGAAACCAGTCTGGTGATGGGAAATCCATCAAAGTGGGTGATGTTGTGGAGCTTTGCAGGGATTAGTAAACAAGGTGGCCAATATTCTTGAGATCACCGATGGATTAATTGGATTTCCCATATGGTGGTGCAGTCACTATTAGAACCAGTTTTCCCATTCTGTCCTCTCTGTCAGGAACAAAAATACATTAACAGGACAGGGAGCTATTACATGGTGATGCTGACCTTAACTGATCATCACAAGAGGTACATGGACATCTGTCATGGGGCCTGGAAAAGTCTATGGTGTAAGAACTTTTCAGATCTTTAGGTTCTTCCACAAAGGACAGAATGGAACACAATAATGACATTGATGTGGGGCAAGTTCTCAGCGTGATCTTTAAGGTCGCAGTGAATCTACCATCCATGCTGAGCTGGTTGAGCAGAACAAGTGAAATCTCTGTGCCTGGCTGGTGCATGGGTGAGGTCTCTTCCCATTTGCAGGGAAGCATCTTTTACAAAGACCAGGCGGGTCACCAACAACACAGAACCAGGAGGATGTGTGTTAATGTTTTTTAAAGCTCTCCCTTTCCTTCTGAGAATGGGGCCCTTATTCCCATTGCTTGTGAAGACAACAGGAAAGTTTTGGAGGTGCTCTCTCAATCACAGGGTAAAGTCTCCCTATTGCCACTAGGAGGAAGAAATTCCTGCTCACAACCTGAAAATAGACAGGGTCTGTGCCCAGCTAGAGGAGGCAGCAGAGCACCTTCCATTCCTCTCTTACCTATTATGCCTCTATTGTTGGAAAAGTCTCCGACTGCATCCTCTTCAGATACCAGTGGAACATTTGTCTCCAGCCCCTTCCACTCTTCCCATTGCGATCAACACCCGCTCAGTGAAGACCCAGTTACAAGAAATCTGCAATACAAATCTCCTTCTTGTGACAAGAGCTTGCCTCCTCTCTCCCCTTCCAGCCGCTTAGCCGGCATGCTGGGCACATACCTCCTTACTGTCCCTGGGTGAACAGCATCTCTGACCCCTCCTGTCCTGGTCTCATCGAGCACACTGTGTCCCAAGTCTCCAGCCTCTGGCCGCCACCTGGCTCCAGATGGAATCATAGAATCATAGAATACTAGGACTGGAAGGTACCTTGAGAGGTCATCGAATCCAGTCCCCTGCCCTCATGGCAGGACCCAGTACTGTATAGATCAGTGATTCTTAACCTTACTGCAGCCTGCACATCTTTGGTTCTCAAAATGTGTTCTCACACTCCTTATTAAAAATCGTTGAAAGTAGTTCAGTTCTTTAAACCTAAGATATATCATAAAAATCTGGCATGTCTCACACCCCCAGAAAGGGCATCTCACACCCCAAGGGGCTGCGTGCACCCCAGGTTAAGAACCACTGGTCTAGACCATCCCTGATAGACATTTATCTAACCTACATTTAAATATCTCCAGAGATGGAGATTCCACAACCTCCCTAGGCAATTTATTCCAGTCTTTAACTACCCTGACAGTTAGAAAGTTTTTCCTAATGTCCAACCTAAACCTCCCTTGCTGCAGTTTAAGCCCATTGCTTCTTGTTCTATCCTCAGAGGCCAAGAAGAACATTTTTTCTCCCTCCTCCTTATGACACCCTTTTAGATACCTGAAAACCGCTATCATGTTCCCTCTCAATCTTCTCTTTTTCAAACTAAACAAGCCCATTTCTTTCAGTCTTTTTTCATAGGTCATGTTCTCTAGACCATTAATCATTCTTGTTCTTGGAATCATGCAGTTCTCCACCCTCAAACCAAGCCATGGTACTAGCTATGATGACCTCTGCAGAGGTGTGACTTAGGCTCACAACCTGCAGTTCTTTCCCCTCTGAGAGCAGGCCAGTGGTGCATACAGTCTCCAGACAGCCTCCTTAAAGTAAAGTACAGTAAAGTCTTGGTTATCCGACCTAAACAGGACCGGAGGATGGTCGGATAACCGGAAATGTCGAATAATAGGGACGGCAGTGGCAGCAGGAGCAGCTGGGGGGTAGCCTCCCAAGCGGGCTCCACTCTTTGTCTCGGGGGCGGTTGGCGCGTGTGCTGCCCCCTCCCCAGCAGATTCTGGACGCCGTGTCCTCCCCCTTCCTCTTCCTCCCTCCTCCCCCAGGCTGCCCGGACATGCCCAAGGCCCCGGTGCTCCTGCCTCTCCTCAGCCCGGTGGCGGCCCCTCCCCTCGCCAGCCCCCACCCCTTCCCTTCCTGCCTCCGCCCGGACTCCCTGCTTGCTCAAGCTGGGAGCTGGGCTCACTCCGCAGGGGGGCAACTCCTTCCCTCTTCCTTCCCCGGGCCTCCCGGATGAGCCCAAGGCCCCGGCGCTCCTGTCTCCCCTCGCCACATCCCCCCCACTTCCCTTCCTGCCTCGGCCCTGACTCCCTGCTTACTCCGGCCGGATCCAGGCCTGCTGCTAAAAGCGGAGCCGCTAACGCGGCAGGACGGCCAGGATTGGGCCCCGAGCGGGACACGGGCCCAGCATACCTGAGTGCCGGGTGAGTCTGCAGCACGGGCGTGAGCTGCCCCAGGCATGGGGTGGGGAGGTAGGGTTGCCGAGCCCGCACTGCGTGCCATTGTGGTATGAAGTGTCCCTGGAGCCTCGTGCTGTCACGTGACAGGCGGCACCGTCGGATAAAACGGAAGGTCAGATAGTGAAAGTCGGATAACCGAGACTTTACTGTATTTGTTTAGAACTCAAGCATTTCAGCCCCTCCCCCTGGCTGAGAAGTGTTTTTTAACTCAGCAGTTCTTATGAGCACCAAGTTCCCCGCCTGGAAACAAGCTTGCTCCCGTGGAAACAGAACCCTCAAAGCTGGTATCTTCAAGCCCTAGAACCTTCCTGGACAAGTGCTCTTTGTGAGCTGCCGAAGACCTTGAGCCATGCAACACTAGCCTGTCTGCTTCCCCCCACCCCCACCCTCACCCTCACCCCCACATTCAGATAAAGAGAATGGTCCCCTGCCCTCTCCTGCTGCCCATGCATGCTCCCTGCTGGTGCATCTCTCAGCACCATCTGCCATCCTCTCGGCCATGTAAAAGGGCCCAGGGGCCCCTGCCCCCAACACTGGATGTGGCTGTCAATACATCCCTGTAGTCCCTGGATGCGGGTATCTCCACGGGCTGGCCCTGCCTAGAGTCCCCCTGTGGTCAATATGAGCTAATGGGGTGGTGCCTGCAGGCAACAGTGTATGGACACCCCTTGGCCCCCCCACCTAGGAGCTGCTGCCAGAGTGGGGTGCAGGTCACTTATGGGAGCTACTCCAGGTAAGCACCACATCCTTCACTCTCAGCTCCAGGTAAGCACCACATCCTTCGCTCTCTGACCCATCCTAGAGTATACACCCTACATCCAAACACCAACTCCCCACATCCAAACTCTGTCCCACAGCATGCTTTCCAAACCCTCTCCTGTACCCAAACTCTATCCAGAGCCTTAGTCAGGTGCTCGGGGGGTGGGAATTTGGACCCATGGTGGGCACCACCAAAAATCCTACAAACCTGACACTCCTGGGGATAAATGGGTGCATACTCAGGCCCTATGTTCCTGATTCTTTACTGCCCTGAACCTTGTGTACTTACTGCACGTTTGCAAAGCGGGGGTAGAACGGTACCAAGTCAGAATGCTTTGTTCATGGCTGTGCTAGCGGTGGCATTGTACGTCCATTTCCCAGAGGTGTAAATGGCTGCACAAGGTGCAGGAAAGGGCAGAATCAGGCCCAAGGTCTGGTGAGGTCCATGCTGTGTGAATCTGGGTCTAACAGCCCTTGCGCTCTTAACAAAAGGCAGGGAGAAAGGGGGCGCATTTTTTCTAGTTTCCCCATAGGAAGGATTTTCAAAACCTATAAATTCACTTTTGACAAATGAACGGCTAAAGCAGATTAACCTTTTTGTTAATCCTCTATAATGGCTTTAGAATCTCCTTAACCAATAAGAAAGCGATAAGAGCCCGTTTCTTTTCTTTTTATCTAGATCTACATTGTTCCTTTTGTCTATTTTTTTTCTTGTTTTATTTTCCTTTTCTTTTCTAATATGAAATAGCCCTGAGATCTTATCTCTGCAGAGGCTCAGTAAACACAACATCAGTAATCCCTTCCTTTTATTCCTCTTGGGTAACAGGGTGCAAAGAAGTGTCTGCCGATTGGGATTTGATTACCAGCTGCTATCAAAAGTCTCTTTGTAAGATCTGCGTGCTAAATCCCATAATTCTTTGATAAAAGAAGTATTACCAGTCCATTTTCTGAAGTGAAAGGTATGGGGGGGAATGAAAGAAAGCAATCAGCAGAGATACTAATAGGCTAAGTGCATGTGTCCGTGTGGTGGAAAGGCAGGGACAGCAAGGGGGAAGCTGGAGAAAAAAGCCCTTTGTTACAGATGGGAAATAGGAATTAATCCGCTTCGGGGTGCATAATTTTTATAGCCAAAACCATGAAGATTCTGTTCGCACTTACACCCTTAGTCTGGATTGACACCCATGCATCTGAGAACAGTATCTAGGCAAAAGTCACCTGATGTTTGTTCTCTGCTACAGTGCTTTGTATAAGGGAACTTATAATAATAAACAAACTCCTGAAGAGTGGGCCTGATCCTCCACTGCCTTGCATTTTGTGTAGTAGTTTATACCTGTGTTAAGCAGGTAAGAATATAAGAGCATAGGAATGGCCAGACTGGGTCAGACCCATGGTCCATGTAGCCCAGTATCTTGTCTTCCAACAGTGTCCTGTGCCAGGTGCTTCAAAGGGAATGAACGGAACAGAGAAATTATCGAGTGATCCATCCCCTGTCATCCAATGTCAGCATCCATCAATCAGAGGCATAGGGACACACAGAGCATGGGGGTTGCCCCCCCCCCCCGACTACCTTAGCTAATTGCTATTGCTGGGCCTATCTCAGGGTCTGATCTAATTTTTTTTTAAAGCCAGTTATAGTTTTGGCCTAGGATGGCACCACAAAATCTACATGCCCCAGGTTCCCAGAAAAGTTAATCTGGTCCTTGGTGAAAGTCCTGGTCTTCAGTATCCACCCACCTGCCCCATGGGGCTGAAGCATGAGGGGAACCCTGGCTCCCCAAGTTGCATGAGTGAGTGTATCTTTTTTTCTTCTTCTCCTTTTCAGAGACATGTGCATGAAGGGTTTTTTTTCCCCTTTGCTTCTCACTTGTGTGTGGCCCCCAACTGATTTTTCAATGGGTCAGTGGCCCCCACCCCTGCTCTGCACCATTCATGATTTTATAGACCTCGATCATATCCCCCTTTTTCCAAGCTGAGCAGTCCTTATCTTCGTAATCTCTCCTCATCCAGAAGCTGTTCCATGCCCTTAATCATTTTTGTTGATTATAAATACTACCAAGTCACAAGGGCACAATGAAATTCTCCTATCAACCCAGCCGCAGTATATTTACAGTTATAGAATGGAGTTCTTACATTGCGTGATACCAATACAGAGTAGCAGAGGAAGAAGGATATTCAGAGGTAAATAAAGGAAAAGGAGAAAAGAGATGTATATACCTGAGACAAAAGATGTGTGTTTTCTAGTGAGATTTTTAAAGGCAAAAATATATACGGAGGCTTCCTGAGGAATGGAAAAGAAGGTTTTCACTCAGAGTCAAAACATAGTAAGAAGACTCAGAGAAAAAATAGGTGCTAGCTGAGAGGAAGGAGCCAGAAGAGTAGCAGAGAGGGATAAGGTGCACAAAGTATGTGGGCAGGTAGGCCCTCAAGAAGGCTCAGACATGGAGAGCTTTCTAAGGGTAGTGCGAGAGGAGAATTCTCTGTTCAATACAGAACCATTCGGAGACATTTTGAACTGCAGAGTTTTGAAGATGCTAATACTAATTTGCACATCTCCTCCTCACCAAAGCTAATCCTACCATGTTTTGATTCTCTCAGTGTGTGACTGAGACAGAGCTCTGTATGAAAATGATCTGCTTGCAACTTAGCCCAGAGAAGGCAAATGAAGTTAAGCTAGAGGGGCAGGGGAACATGAATAGCCTGGGTGTACTACATGATGAGAGTATTGAGCCTACATTTCATCAGAAGGGTTTGCAATCATGAACCCGTGCAGAATTTGGAGCAGTATGGATCAGACAGCCATGGTGTCTCACGGGGCTTGTTAACATGTAGGGCTGCTAGCAAGTTGCAACTTTTTTTCCACCTCTATTGTTGACCCTGCTCCTCTCCTCCATGCTTTTGCCAGGCTAGATTACTATAAAAAAATCTGAGTAAGTCTGCCTTTGGGAACCTACAATTAGAAACCCCATTATGTGCAGAACACATCCAGCCCCCTCACAAGAGGGGTAAAGCACTGTGCGCTCACACCATTGCAAGCTTCACATCCTAAAACTGGATCCTGGTTCACTTCTGTGTGCAATTCAGGGTTGATGATGAACTTCAAAGCAGGCCCAGTGATGGGGGGGGAGGGGCACAGGGGGCAGCTGCCCCAGACCCTAGTGATACAAAGGGGCCTGGGGCACTGGGTTGCCACCGCCACTACTGCAGCAATAGTGCTAGAGCCCTGTACCCTTTAAATCACAGTGTGATGTGCTGCAGGACTCTAGGCAGCGTGCTCTGGACAGTGCTGAGGAGTGGTCTGGGTGACATTGGGGGCTGGTTGCCCCAGTCCCACCCCTTTCATTCAAGGCCCTGCCCCTTCCAGGAGCACCAAGTTGGCCTCCCCCGCCCCCCACCTTGCCTAGAGGCCCAGAAACTCTTTCGGCTCACCTGCTTTAAAGTCTTCAGTCATCAGGATATGATCACATGGGCAATCTCATATCTCCTTGGCTCTACCAAAGCAGGTCATAATATTTGCAGTGCTGAACTCACTGGGCTTTCTTAATCAAGGACCCCCACTTCCTGAATCTAATTCCTTTGTTGATCCACCAATACTTAAGTCTAGCAGGACTTCATGGGTTAGTGCATTGCCTTGAGTTAGCTTGTGTCTGGGGGGGCTTTCCCCACTTCTGTCATTCCTTTAAAGATGACAACATATAGTTTGCCATATATGTCTGCCAGCTGCAGCAGCGGATCCACAGTGGTCAGTGTAGTAAATAAACAGTAATGCCCCAAGGGAAACTGAGGGTTTGGACAAGCTCAGAGAAGGTTCCCCTTGGGTATGTACAGTAAACTTCTGATAATCCAGCACCTTTAGGACCCAGGGGGTGCCGGATTATCAGGTATGCCGGACTATCGGAAGGGGGGGCTATGAGGGTCTAGGTGGTGTGGGGATGCCACCCCAGACCTCATAGCCCCCTTCCGATAGTCCGGCTCTGCCCAGGCGCCCCGATTCAGCCGCTGCTGGTCAGTTTCAGCAGCAGCTGAATCGGGACACCTGCGCAGAGCAGCTGGGGTGCTGCCGAGTTGGTCCGGTAGCGCCGCCCCTTGGCGCTGCGAAACCAACCGAGCAGCACCCCAGTTGCTCTTGGGGACGCCTGGGGCAGAGCAGCTGGGGTGCTGCCGGGTTGGTCCCACAGCGCCAGGGGCGGCGCTATTGGACCAACCCAGCAGCACCAGCTGCTCTGCCCAGGTGTCCCCAAGTCACGCCGCTGAAACTGACCAGCGGCTGACTCCGGGAAGCCCAAGGCAGAGCTGCTCTGCCCCGGGCTTCCTGGAATCAGCCGCTGATCAGTTTCAGCAGCAGCTTACTTGGGGACACCTGGGGCAGAGCAGCTGGGGTGCTGCTGGGTTGGTCCCACAGCGCCGAGGGGCAGCGCTACGGGACCTACCAGCAGCACTCCAGCTGCTCTGCCCCGGCTTCCCCGATTCAGCCGCTGGTCAGTTTCAGCAGCAGCTGAATTGGGGAAGCCGGGGGCAGAGCAGCTCCAATGCTCCAGCTGCCCGGAGCACTTCCGGGTTCCTGATGGTGCCGGACCATCAGGAGTGCTGGACCATCAGGTGCCGGACCAATGGAGTTTTACTGTAGTTAACCAAGACCAAGCAAGAACATGCTGGAAAGCTATGTAGGATGCACTGGAAAGAAGACTGGGGTTCTCTGCTGAAAATTTTGAAATAATGTGTGCAATTTCCTCCCCGTCCCTTTGGGAGACTTTAAAATATTTCAAAACAAAAAGTTGATAGCAGTAATGTAAGTACCCTGTAATGAATTACTCGTTTATATAGAAAAAACTTAAAAAACAAAGAATGGTCCTGTAGCATCTTAGAGGCTAACAAAAAATGTAGATAGTATCATGAGCTTTCGTGGACACAACCCACTTCTTCAGAGGAATGGAGCAAGAGGCCCAGGGGTACAAATATACAGCAGAAAAAGAGGGGAGAGAGGGAAGGGAAAAACCTGTCAATTAAAGTGTCTGTGCTAAATGAGGCTAATAGAGTGAGTGGGCTGTAAGTGCCCAATACTTAGCTTTTGATGTCATTTGGATGTTGAATATAACGGCCCATCCAAGACATGTTTTTGTTCAGTCCTTGGGTGAATGTATCAAATTTGCATATGAGAGCCAGTTCCACAGACTCTCTCTATAGCTCAGGATTCGGCAACCTTTGCAAACCAAAGAGCCAAACTACATCAAAATTCAGAAGAACAAGTGGTCAGCAAAGAGCCTTATAAGAATGCCCATTTGCATAACTGAAAATATACAACTTAATATTATTGATAATTAACTTGATGATTAATAATAGCATAAATGAAACATTGTACTCACAGACTTTATTTAATGGGTCATTTGCTGCTGCATCTTTTTGCACATTTCTTTGAAGTTTACATCATAACTGGTCAAATCAAGCTTCATTCATATATTCAGGTTGTCTTCTGTCAGTCTTACAGTGGGGGCTTGGGATGTGGGGATGCTAGAGTTTGGGTTGGGGTGTATGAGGGGCTCAGGGCAGGTGGTTTGGGTTTATGATGGACTCAGGGCACAGTGTTGGGGTGTGAGGGGGGCAAGAGTGTTATGGCAGGAGACTGGAGAAGTGGGGTGCAGGAGTCTGGTGATGTGGGGGAATGAGGGGCTCAAAGGAAGGGGTTCAGGTGTGTGATGGGCTCGGGGTGTGTGTGGGGGGGGGGGGCCGCAGGAGTATTATGATGCTGCGGCCAGATGGGGGCTGGACCCCAATTGGGGGCTTATTGGCCAGGCTTCATTTTTAAATGAAGTAAAATATGATGTCCAACGCACAAGGTTTCAGCATTGTCTTTATTTATGGTAGGGATGGGGAACCTTTTTTATGTCAGGGTCACTGACCCACTGAAAAATCAGTCAGGGACCACACAACCCTCATTGATGTGGCTCCCAACTGAAACACCTCACTCCCTTGGTACTCCAGCCCCATGGGGAGAGACAGGGAGGAGTGAGGCTCAAAGCCTCAAGCCTGATTAACTTTTCCGGGGTTCCAACGTTAGTAGATTTTGTGGCTGCCCCAGACTCTCGGGTGGTTCCTGAAATAAGTTTGTAAGAGGAGAGCCACTTTTAAATCTGTTCATGAGTGTCCAGGCAAGTTAAAATGTTGCCCAACATGTTTCTGTGTGTTATTTTGAATATCTGACTTGTGTCCATTAATCCTTCATTGTAGAGACTGTCCAGTTCAATATACATGGCAGAGGGGCACTGCTGGCACTTGATGGCATAGATCACATTAGAGGATGTGCAGTTGTATAAGCCTCTGATGTGGTGGCTTATGTGGTTAGATCCTGTGCTGATGTTGCTTGTATAGATGTGTAGACAGAGTTGGCAATGGGGTTTATTGCAGGGGTGGGTTCCTGAGTGAGTATGTCTGAGGTGTGCTGCATGGTTGCTGGAAATAATTTGCTTCAGGGCAGTCTCTAGGTGAGGATTGGCCTATCCCACAAGGCCTGTGAGAGTGAGGGGTCATGTTAATAATTCACTGAAGGGGTTTAAGTTGGGGGCTGTGGGTGATGACCAGTGGTTCTCTGTTGTTTTCTTTGTTGGGCATATCTTGAAGAAGCTGATGCCTGGGTACTCATCTAGCTCTGTCAATCTGTTTTTTCACTTCTCCTGGTAGGTTATGAAGTTTTAAGAATGCCTGATAGAGCTCCTGTAGGTGTTTGTCTCTGTGGGTATGTCTAGACTACGTGCCTCTGGCGACAGAGGCATGTAAATTAGACATACCAACATAGTCAATGAAGCGGGGATTTAAATATCCCCCACTTCATTAGAATAAAAATGGCCGCCGCGTTGTGCCGGCTCAGCTGTTTGTTGGCATGAACTGGCAGTCAAGACAGGGATCGGTCGGCAAGGAAAGCCTTTGCCGACTGATCTGCAAACCTCTTTGCACGAGGCATAAGGGACCGGTTGGCAAAGGCTTTCCTTGCCGACCGATCCCCATCTTGACTGCCGGTTCGTGCCGACAAACAGCTGAGCCGGCACAACGCGGCGGCCATTTTTATTCTAATGAAGCGGGGGATATTTAAATCCCCTCTTCATTGACTATGTCAGTATGTCTAATTTACATGCCTCTGTCGCCAGAGACATGTAGTCTAGACATACCCTGTGGGACTGGAGCAAATCCGGTTGTATCTTAGTGCCGGACTGTAAACAATCCATCATGTGATGTGTCTTGAATGGAAGCTAGAGGCATGTAGGTAAGAATAATGGTTGGTAGATTTCTGGTATGAGGTGGTGGAAATGTGTCCATCATTGCATTGTACTGTAGTGTCGAGGAAGAGGATCTCTTGTATGGATTGGTCCAGGCTGAGGTTGATGGTGGGTGGAAGTTGTTGAAATCCTTGTGGAATTCTTCAAGGGTCTCTTTCCTGTGGGTCCATATGATAAAGATGTTGTCAGTGTAGCATAAGTAGAGTGAGCATGTTAGGGGGCAAGAGCTGAGGAAATGTTGTCTGAAGTCAACTATAAAGATGGTATATTGTGGGGCCATATACAGAAGTATCCAGAAATTTCACGTGTTTGTAAGTGAAAATATGTTCATCACACACAGGAGAAAAAGAGAGTCTAAAAAGTAAGGGAATGCCTCTGGTATCCCAAAATAGCTATTCTCTGTCTTAAGAGCAAGCCCATTATACTGAATATAACAGGCTCGCTATTCTGATGTCCCTGTAAACCTCATTGCACGAGGAGTAAGGGATGTTTCAAAATAGCAGGTTATTTTGAAATTACCTTGAAAAAAACTACTTAATTTCCATAGTTCAAATTGCATACCTTATTTCAAGGTAAAGGTGCTGTGTAGACACACCCTTATTGTCCCTGCTAGCAGAACCCTCCCTTCCATTTTATGAGAAACAGTCTCATTCCAGGCACATCCTACTGTTCTGGCACAACCAAACTCTCACTTTGCTTTAAGTTATGATAAGAGGAAGCGGTATACTGAATTTGGTGGTCTTAGCTCTTACTGGTTAGGAGTTCTTGAACAGACTCACTCACTCACTCACTTAAATATGTAGAAGATAAGTGAGGTGAAATATACCTATACTGTAAAAGGCAGTAATAAATAGACACTGAAGCCAAGTACAGTAATGAGCTACACAGGAACTTGGTTGTGGAGCAAATTATAAGGGAAGCCTGGTTAACTGCTTGATTGATACAAAAATACAGACACAGCTCATCAGTTCACAGAAGGATCCTTCTAAACACCACTATACTAAGAAAATAGAAAGTGGAAGAACTTTAAGGTTGTTTCATCCTGACAGAGACCCCAGTTTCTTAAGTAATTTTAAGTTTCTGTATAATGAACTAAAAGAATTCAAAGTGGACTTTTGCAAAGCATTGTTAAATGGCTTTGCATAGATGACCTTGTGAATTTTGAAACAGCTACTTGTAAATTGTCCCTTAAAAATTCTGAGAAAAACTGCAACATGAAAGACAAAGAGAAACATGCTGTCTGAAGGACAGCATCCAGAAGATGACCATGGAAAACATTTGTGATCACAACCTGATCTGAGAGGATCTAAGGCCTAGGTTGTCACTCTTAAACAATGTCTGCAAACTTCTGTGGCCAGGGTGTTTTGCACTTTAAGATTATAGATTTTTCTCAGGAATAAAAACACTGAGCAACAGTAAGCAATTACCAAAAATAAATAAATACAAATAAGTATAATAAAATAAAAAATCGGAAGAAACTGCCCTGTTTTCTCATTGGATGGTGAAAAGGTGATATATGGATCATAACTTATGTTCTGTTGGACCATTTCAGATTATATGTAAGAAGAATTAATTGTGTCCTGATTGGTATACATTAGCATTTTGAAAGAGACCAGCCCAATGGACAACTTCCTAATTGGATAAAAAAGACTTTTTTTAACTACTTCACTTCCTGAAAGCCAAAATATCTGTATGGCAAAAGACTGAGGTTTCAGAGTCATCACCTGAGGTGTCCTCCTGATGAGATTTAGTAGCTGTTCTGGATAAGCACCTTTAATACACTCTCTCTCCTTCCCCTTCTTATTCACATTTTCTCTTCGCAAAACCAGAGTAAGGCCATTATATCTGTCACCTGCTTTCTCTGCTTGGCTGTAGCAGTTCCAGCACTGAAGCTGACTACTGGGTTGACCTAATCTGGGTACTCTTGAAATGTCACTGAGGTCCCCCAGTCCTCCTGGCTTCTCCGAGTTTGGTGTTGAGGCCCTATACCACCAGGATAGCACAGAGGGGCCTTAAAATCCTCAGATCCCTTCCCCAGGGGTGATGTGACAGACTGGAACAGCAAATTGAATTCCAGATGTGTGAAGAGAGTGACTCCATCCATGACCAAGTGCAACAGACAGAGGAAGTGAAAAGCAAAGGAAGACAGAGTCCCATCCCTAGCTGGTGTGTCAAGCTGTATAGCCGGAAGCATCTGAAAAGAGAACATCTGAACCACAACAGACAATACTGAAGAAAATAGAGAGATTTTGGGAAAGAACTATTGATGGCCATATCTTGTGCCTTGATTCCATTAGCTTTGACAAGCTCAATGGAACAGGTTGTGATGGAATCTAGATGAGAGTTCTTCAAGAACAAGTTCAATAGATAGCTCTCATCTCTCTTAGCTATAATTCACTCTATGCTTTGGCATGGTCTGGGAGGCACACTGCTGTTATTTTTAAATGAGACATACACTGTTGCCAGTTCTTGTGATGTACTGCAAGTCTTGTGAGATTTGCTGTTTTTTTTAAAACCATCCATTCCTGGAGCCAAGTGACCATGTAAGAATCCCAGCTTTCTTATAATAAAGCAGTTTCCAGCCTTCAGGACTATAGAAAAAAAGCTTAAAAATGGTCCCTTCCCCAAAGTCTCAAAAACCAGAAAGCAAATAAAAAATCATCTACAATGTTATACTTGGAAAATCTCATGCTTTGAGGGATTGCTGCACTATTTTTGAATGCTCACAATTGGCAATACTTGACATAGGGATACCTCCTGGTCATTGAAGCTCAGAGGGCATAGTTTCTGAGGATGGAATGTTAGCTCTGATGTCACGGCTGGGTGTTGAGTGATTATATCAGCGATGGGCAACTAAGGCTAGTGAATGGGCCATAGGAGTGGGCCTCCTTCATCGCAGTGGGCAGCAAGGTTGTTGTAACCAAAACAGTCTCCTGGGATAGGGTAGTTTTGCTAACTGCACTTGCACACCTAGCATTTGCGGAATTGACCTCCCTTCATGTGCCCTTGCTCTATATGCAAGTTACTTCAGTAATACTGGTAGGAAAAAAATGATGTGAACAGAAACCAGCAGAATCTGGCAACTCTGTGTGTGGGCAACAAAATGTCTTATGGGCCACACATAGAACCTCAATGGGCTCCATATGGCATGTGAGTTGCAGGCTGCCCACTCCTGGACTAGAGTGTGTAGCTACCTGAATTCTCCCAGCAGTTCAGTATTTATCTTCACTTCTTCTCAACTCTAATGTGGTGTGGCCTATGATCTGGAATAAAGCTGACATGTTCCACCTCATAGATGGTTGCACCTCAATGGTGGGTGCGCGAGATGAGCCCTTTACTTACCACTTGCCTACATCAAGGAGTGCTGTGAGTCTAATTAATTTTTATAAAGCACTTTGAGATCCTCTTGTGAGGCATACTTTATACATACGAAGTATCTGTAATTTCTTATTACTTGGACAGTGGGGGGAAAATACCATTTTCCTGCAGTCTGAGCAGAAAATAAATCAGCAGTCACGGAGAGTCCTCACCTAGCAAAGGCTGCTAAAAATGATTTTTGCTCAAGATCAGCCCCCCCTCCCTCTCTCATATTGTATGATATGACAGTTCCCTTTTGATGGGAAAGCTTTCATTTGGCCAGAGAAAGGGATAATTTGCTTCTTTTAAGGAGTTAATCCTCTGGTCCATTTCTGGGCTGGAGAACAGCTATTCTCCCCCTACCTTGAATTGGAGGCTCCAACACAATGGAGATCAAAACCACCTTCAAATCTACACTCGAGATGGAGAAATCAGATTTCCTTCCGGAGTCATTGCTGTAGGATTAGCTAAATCTTAGATCCACACTAACCCTTCACAAAGCTGCCAAGATTAGTTAGAATTTATTTTATTTGCAGGGGGGTTTAAGGTTTTCTCTTCAAGGGGATTATATATATATATATATATATATATATATATATATATATATATATATATATATATTACTTAGGGTGACCTCAGTTATAAAGCAGCTAGCTTAGAAAGGAGGGGAGAGGCATGTATGTGTATATAGAGATATAACATAAAAATCCCAGGTGCAAGAATGACCATCACTTTAAACTAAAAGAAAACACAACAGTAATTCTGTCTGGCATTACTGGTCTGTTTTAAAAATCATCCAAGTGTGAGCTGTCTTATTGCTGGTGAGCCACAGTTTGGTTTCTCCCAGAGAGCAAGCTCCACTGTTTTCAGCTGCTTACTGTGAACTGTTAAGTGCTACAACTAGAGTTCCTGGAACAGGATGTCTTCAGAAGCCCCACTGGACTCAGAGCTCAGCAGAAGAAGTGTGAAGAAGCAATGCTCATTCACCATTGAGAACATTCTCTCCAGTCCAGTTGAGAGAAGCCCCCAGGTTCTGGTCCCGTTCTGTCTCCAGGGGATCTTGGACTGTGAGCCCAAAGGGCTGTGTGGGCTGGAGGCCATCACTGCTGGCTCTCTGCAGGAGGAGGAGGAGGAAGAAGAAGAACTGGAAGCTGCTGGGTGCAGCTGCTGTTGCTGTTCTCACACAAGCACCCATTCCTTGCAGGATTCCTCACATTGGCTAGGTAAGTATTCTTTTGTTTTATGAATCATTGTATGGATCCCATAGGGGGAGGGGTGGGCATTGCAGCTGGCACTTACAAGGGCACCAACACTGTAAAATAGCAAAACCTGGGAATGTAATGACATTGCTGCATTGTGACCCACAGGCTTGTCATGGTACACTGAGATTTTGTTAGACCTCAACCAAGGAATAGGGAGAGTGTTTCAGAATATAATGTAGGTGATTCAGTTACCAGCGCGCTTCTCTCCGAGGCAGCATTGTATCAATGCCCCAACATCATTCTAATATGGCACTGGGCTGTTGATCTCTAAATAAAATGAAGTAGATGAAGAAGGAAGGCCCTAAATTCTTTTAATCATCAATGACCCTATGGCATTTGTTGCAACAGCAGAGATGTTAATCTAGCCCAGGTAACTATATTCTACCAATTACTTCCCTGTAACAGTGACAAGGAGTCCTGTGGCACCTTATAGACTAACAGATGTATCGAGCAGCAGCTTTCGTGGGCAAAGACCCACTTCGTCAGATGCATGTAGTGGAAATTTCTAGAGGCAGGTATAAATATGCAGGCCAGAGGATGGCCTCACCCTCCCTGACTGAATTAACCTCGTTATCTCTAGCCTTATTTTGGCCTGCATATTTATACCTGCCTCTGGAAATTTCCACTACATGCATCTGATGAAGTGGGTCTTTGCCCACGAAAGCTTATACTCCAATACATTTGTTAGTCTATAAGGTGCCACAGGACTCCTTGTTGCTTTTGCAGATCCAGACTAACACGGCTACCCCTCTGATACTTGACTCCCTGTAACAGTTTCAGATGGATACAATATTCTTTGCTCCTTATTCCTATGGGTTGTACAGGATTGATTTGCCCTGTTAATTACAGCCCTGATTCAGCAAAGCATGTAAGCATGTGTCTGAAGTACACTTAAGCACTTAGACAAATAAAGGCTTATTTGCTGTAGTTGACTCTAAGAGCGGCTGCATGGAGTGGATGAAATGGTTCATATATGTAAACTGTATCTCAGTTTAAGTGTGCAGAGTGCTTTGGGACAAAAGGTGCTATATATATTTAAGATGCTAGAGTATTAACAATAATGTATTATGTTATACTATTATAGAATAACCACCGTTTTAAAATGAATAGTTATCATTTGTAAAGTACTTTGATGATAGAGTATGGTGTAAGATCTAAACAGTATTACTGGACTAAACCCTGTATCCAATGAGTAAAACTTCAGTAAAGCATTCAGGATTTGATTATATGACTGTATATAGATCTATCTATCTATCTATCTATATTTATAACTATAGATAGATATAGTTATATATCAGTTAATATTGAAAAAGCTACTGTATAATTCTTGGTGTAGAGAAGAAAAAAGAACATGCAGAGATTTCTTAGTTATAAGTAATTATAATGAAGTCTCCCAGATATGGGTTTAAACTGATTTTTACTGGTAAGCATCTTCCAAATGGACTTTCAGGTCTGATGGCAAAACAAGCTCAGACCAAAGAAGAGGGCATTTCTTTCCATGGCTGTGAGTTTTGTGCCATTACTTTGAATTTCAGCATGAGATAACATACTGTGAATTGCATAGAACCCACCCATTGTTCAGAGACCATCAAAACCATTTCACTTGAGACATGAGTGCCCAGCTGTGAAAGGCTAGTATAATCTGCCTTACTCAGCCCAATCTTTTCTTGTTGGGGTCCCCAAACCCATCTGTGGATTCTTGCCATAAACCCACCAACCCCACAGTCTGTCATGACCACAAAGGCAAACATAGCCTGTCAAGTCTGGTATCTCTTTCCTTTGCCCTTCTGTGACCAGAGAAGCACCAGCAGGTGGAGGAGAGGGGCTCTGAGCATCTTCAGCTCCCATTGATCTTAGAGAAAGCTGAGACTGCTCAGTACCTCCCACTGCATGGCCCTTAGCTTTTACAAACTCCAGTGAGGCTCTGGCAGTCCCTGCCAATGATGGGACTGCCCATCATCAGCCATAGAAGCTGGTAACATTTCACGGGTTCAAGAAGCCAAGTTGACCTGTGGGCCAGCTTCTTTTTTTCTTGTTGCTTTTCATCTGCCTCAGAGTGAAGTTTCTGCAGACCCCTGAAAAACAGGTCAGGTATTGCCTCTTAGCCAGCAGCCATCATACACTGGAGTCTGCACAGAGAGAGTGGGTTGAGTCCTAATGGGAACCCAAACTATCAGCACTTACCCCAGCTCAGGTTGAAGAGTGCTCCTGACCCTTCTTGGAATTCCCTGTTTGATACCACTTGAGTTATCTTGTTGCTTCTGAGCACTGCATGAAAAAGAGAGTCTACCATTCTCCTGAATTCTGAGGAATAAGGGAGATCTCCTGTTAAATCTTCTTAGATGTTTTGGATATATTCTTGATTTGCATGGGAAGGGTGGGGGTGGAGCTGCTATAACAGAGCATGGGACCCTGCTGGAGTGCTGCTGACTCTTATGATGGTTTTCTTAAAGCCCCAGCTCCTGGCATTAGGAGGCTCAGTGAAAACCTTACCTAAAGAAAAACTTGTTTCTAGTCCTTGGGATTGTGCATCCTGAAAGCTAACAAACCATAAAGCAAAGAAAAAGAACCTCACACGTATTATATTAAACAATCTCATGGCTTTTAATCCCATCTTGTGATGTTGGGGAGCCTGTCTCTTTCTGTTTTAATGTTTGTGGTTGGCAATACTGCGGCTGGACAGTAAATCAGGAGAATGCAGCCACTATTTCTCAGCTTCACCCTTCTCCTGATTTCAAACCCTTTTTTGGTCTTTTTTCTCTTTCTTTTATCCTGAAGTATCAGGGATGGCCTGAGCTAGAGAGGAGACACTGAAGGGCCTGGCCAGGGCTCTGAGGTGGTACCAAATATTCTGTCTTTCAAGTGTTCATCCAGCTGATTCTTGCTTACATGCTCAGAGTATAATTGATTGCCACATGTGAGGTTGGGAAGGAATTTTCTCCCAGGTCAGATCAGTGGTGACACCAGGAATGTTTCACCTTCCTCTGCAGTATGGAGTATGGGTTGCTTGCTAGGATCATTGGGGTGCATCTCATTTCCCTGCCACTGCACTGGTGTACCCTTAGTCCCTCCTAGTATCTGCCTGTGGTATCCAGTAGTCTAGTATCCTAAAGGCTGGAATACCTGTGTCTAAGTTGTTGGGTTTAGTGGGCACTGGGAGATAGTGATAGCCTGTGTTGTAGAGGAGGTCAGATCTGGTGGTGATCTGTGCCTCTCTAGGAATCATGAGGATTTCTGTCAATCACTATTTTCTGCTCCAGGCCTCACATCATGGCAGCCATGTTTTCATTTCATCCCAGAGGGCTGCACATAGCTCCGTCCAAAGCCGGTCAATGCAGAGCCCTCATGAAGCACCAAGAGTTCAAGCAGAATTGGAGCACGCTGCCTCTCTAGCAGCCCCACTTCAGCCTACATGGAACTGATCCAGGAAGAGAGGGCTTAGTTCTTCAGAGAGGGCTTAGTTTGTTTGGGTTCTGTAACTAAGAAATTATGTAATTCTCCTTTTATTAAATTTTAACTCTCCTTTTATTAGACACCAGGTTCCCCTGGCCCATGAGGCTAATTCATCCCACTGCTAGGCCATGTAAGAATCTTCATGGGAGCCAGAATGAGCTGCAGACTTTCCATCAGATCCAAAGGCGGACCCGCCGGCACCGGACCATCTTCACTGAAGATCAGCTACAGGCCCTAGAGGCCCTTTTCAACCAGAACCAATACCCAGATGTCATCACCAGAGAACACCTGGCCAACCGCATCCACCTGAAGGAGGAGCGAGTAGAGGTGAGATTCTTCCTCACAACAAGGATCAAAAATGTTTTGGACCCTTTTTACTAAAAAAATAAATAAAGAGGAATTGGTTCCAGGAAGCGTATTTATGCCTCCTCTGGGGGCTGCAGATGTAGCCCTCAAAGTGCAATTTAAATAATACCTTGTAAATTCTATAAGCCATAGGCTAAGGCCAGTACATAATGGCTGGGCGCAGAAGAACAGTCCCACACTCTGTTTTTATGCCCTGCCACATTCTCAGGCACTCTTGCACATGCTCTCATATGCACACATTGCTTAGTTCTGGGGTCACTGTCCTGCTCTTAAACTTTTAACGTTGTGCAAAACACTTTCGTTTACCACTGGGATTCTCAGATCTCCTGCCCACCTTGAAAGGAACTGAACATGAACTCCAGAGAGGGAGTTTCTTGTTCTGAGTTTCCTGTGCTGGAGCAGCCTTATAGCCAGAGTAGAATGTACTAACAAATCCTAGAACTACCCATCATGCAGTAAAATCCAAAGTTGTAAATGCCACTCGCTTTCAGCTCTGAGCTGTTTCAAAAAGTCTGGTGATCAATGTTGCTTTTTTTTAAAATTAATTGTCTAGGTTTGGTTTAAAAATCGACGGGCCAAATGGAGGCACCAGAAAAGAGCTTCTGCTTCAGCTCTG
This sequence comes from Rafetus swinhoei, assembly GCA_019425775.1. NCBI lineage: Eukaryota > Metazoa > Chordata > Testudines > Trionychidae > Rafetus > Rafetus swinhoei. Next base: position 12,760,910 of record CM033425.1, on the reverse strand, counting down.
CTTCTTCAAGGCTCCAAGAAACCCTCTGAGGAGAATTGCTAAGGGACTGATGCTACATCTCACTGGGCTCATGTGAAAAGCACCAATTGCTCTGATCTGCTGTATTCACAGCAAGGAGATGGGAGAGGAGGGAGGCTGGAGAGGGAAATCAATGAGGGAATCTTCCGATTCAATGAGGGAAAGGGGAGGGAAAGGTAGGTGCTCTATTTTCAGGTCCTTAGATTTTTACTCCAAATAAAATTCATCTCATGACAAATAAAATGAGTGAGTTATAGGGCATGTTCCTCAAAAGCTTAAGCAGAAAAATTGCCAAATGCCGAAGGTGGAGTTAGAGCTTGCTTCAGTGTTGGTAGTGTAAATGCATGTGTAGATGGTGGATGGAGATTTCTCTCCACTTGTCTTCGTACAGATAATATTGTATCTGTTTTATTCTTATAGAGTCAAGAGAATATATCAGGAAATTGCCTTGGGTTTGCATTGTTTTTAAAGTGTCATGATGGTGACTAAAGTTGCCTCTGGAGGATGAGGTGGAAACTGATTAATTACACAAATCAGCCTTTATATTAACAAAGGTTCCATGTGCAGTCTTCAAAATGAATTCATTCGTATACTGTACAGAGTAGAGGGCATCTAAAAGTACTTTTAAACTAATGTCTTCAATGGACTTGTGCTAATGCATAGCTGTAGTACAGTTGGCTATTAGTGCAGACAAGACCATTTGTATAATAAGCAATCTTTTCTTTCCAATGTCAAACCATGCTGCAGCTTCTGTGGTCGCAATGTGAGTTGGGATGACTGTAATGCGGCAACAGCAGTTGCTTACCCCAGACAAAATGGCAAAAGGGAAATGAAAACTAAATTGTAGCAATGCAGAGGAAAAGCAGCACCTGCTGCTGTGGGTATCCAGGAGAGTAGGAGACTTTTGGTCCCCCACAGAAAAATCAGTTGGGGGCTGCCCACCCAAGTGAGAAGCAAAGGGGGGAAAAACCCAACAACTTCACAGATCTGGCTCTCAAGTGGGAAGAGACACTCACCTCACACTCAGTTGGGTTTCACCTCGTGGTGGGGAGGGGATGTACCAAGCCTCAGATACTTGCTGCAGGGCTGGAGCATGAGTGCTGGTTTGCCCTGCAGTTGGGGAACCCTGAACCTCACTGGTTTAAAGTATGCTGGGGCCTGAATCTGGCCTATGGGAAGTAGGTTTTCCACACCTGCCCTAGAGTTTCTATTGGTGGGAGGGAGTATTTCAGCAGAGAAGGTGGTTGTTTCCTCTCTTTTTGTATTTTACTGATCTTGGATGATTAGCCACAACTAGATCAGCCAGTTTCATTTCCTGGTTGTCAGGCACTAGGACCTTGGGGGTCTGGAGTGGTGCATTGGATTTCACAATACCACAGTGCAAAGATTCAGCCCTGGTGCAAAACCTGCCCCCAGAGTTGTCCTGTTGATAGGACAGTTCAGGGTGGCTGCCTCAGGCCCTGCACTTTGGGGAGTCCCATGGTGACCGCCTACACCATCCTATGGGAAGGGTATAGGGCAGGCCAGGAGATTATCTGGGGGGCCTGGCATGGGGTGGCACATGCACTCAGCATAGCATCAGGAACCAGAGAGACCTGGCAGCATGCTCTGCTCTGCTCCACAACCACTGCCCTCTCCCAGCCTGCTGTGCTCTGCTTCACCATGGCATCAGAAAGCAGAGTGTCCCAGCCATGGGGCACTCCGCTTCCTGCTGCCATGGTGAAGCAGAGCTGCAGCAAGCTGGGAAAGGGCAGTGTGGCCAAGGAGAGCAGACTGTCAGGTCACTCCATTTCCAGTTGCAATGGTAAGGGGGGGAGAGCGACCCTTGCTGCCGCCCTGCACCAGGCCCCCAGCAATCCCCTGGCTTGTGTCGCTTAGGAGGGGGCTTTGGGCAAGGAGTCAGAGCAAGGGTGGGAATAGGCGTGAACAGAACAGGGTGGGTTTGGGGGCAAGGGTGGAGCAGGGGCAAGGGTGGAGCAGAGGTGGGGAGGAAGTAGGGCCTGCAGCAGAGGGCAGTTAACTTGGGCCACACACTCGGTGTTAAGCGCTAAGGATGAGAACTGTATGCAGTGTTGTAGCTGTGGCAGTCCTAGAATGTTAAGGAGAGAGATTGTCTCTCAAGCTATTACCCCACCCATCTTGTCTCTCTAAGAATGATAACTGGTAATGTCCTACAAAGACAGTCAGCTTTTCAGCGGTTCCTGATTTCCATCCCCATCTTTGTGTTCTTCCTTGCAGACAGATTTCCTTTTGTTTTCAGACTTGAATCCCTCCATGACGATTGTGGCTAATGGAGGGTGGGTGTGCGGTAACCGTGAGTGGAGTTCTTTTCAAGCTGTCTGTGAAATAAAGGTTCATAAATAAATGTATTGTGGAGAAAGCTGATACTGGGACTGGAACCAGGCATCAAGCTTGCCAGACACACTTGACAACAGATGTAACTTAACTAATGTAAGTCCACAAAGACTGTCAGTGTAAATAAGACTTTGCATGGCACCTTCCCCTTGCTTCTGTGCAGCAGGGCTGACACCAAGACCCTCACACCAGTGTAGAATTTTTGGCTCATGAGGGTCTGGAGCTCATCTGGAGTGATGCCATTTTCGGGAGGACAGTGTGATCTCATGGAGGTCTGCGGCTGAATAGCACAGCCCTGAAAGTTGGGAGTGCTGGCAAAGATGTGGGTGTAACATATGTAGTGTCTGAATGCTGGGAAATTTAATTTTGTTTTAACAAAAACAACAAGGAGTCCAATGGCACCTTAAAGACTAGCACATTTATTACAGCATGAGCTTTTGTGAGTTGTAACAACTCACAAAAGCTTATGCCCTAATAAACATGTTAGTTTTAAGGTGTCATGGGAATCCTGGTTGTTTTTCCTGAAACAGACTAACATGGCTACCTCTCTGAATCTTGTTTCAGGATAAGCACATGTACCGGAAAAATAATATTAATCTTTTCTCCAGCGCAAGCTACCTGAAAAACACTAATTGAATATTAATTCAATATCATCTTTCAAAGGCTTGGCAGGATTAGATTGTTGTCAAATGTTGATTGTACTAAATACGTACAAACCAATGAAAAATATTTCTGTTGATAATAAAAATGTACAGATGGGCAGTGAATGAAAATCCTGTTTAAGAACTTAAATTTAATTTAATGATATTTATATTGTATATTTTGACATGCCATGCCAGCAATGTGTGTTTTAATGGTTGTAAAGTTTTGACTCTGTATATCTCAATGTCTACTGTCAATAAATATTGTCTGACCCCGCAGACTTCCTGAAACTGTGAAAATGTAAAAGAGATCCAAATAAAATAGGTTAAACCCATAATTCTGTGCAAGTGTAAAAAATCAAATGGATAAAAATAGAAAACATGCTTAAAATAAACATTGATATTCTCCATCAAAATTCTGAAAAATTGAATTCTGCCCTGCCTACTTGGCACCAGTGCAGTACTCACAAGCAGTAGTTCCTACCATCTGTGAGTTACAGAGACAGTATATAAGTAAATATATGACTGTGTTACTTTTACTTTTCCAGAAATATGTCACTTTTTCAGAAATAAGAGCATTATATGATTAATATTTTAGGCTAGCTGTAGAGTATCTACAGAATGCCTAATTTGCAGAGATGCTTTTATGGAAGACATCATTGTATTAAGCATTTTGCTTTAGTCTTATATCAGTTTGTTACTTCTGAATCGTTGACTGCTGAGGCCTTTAAATAAAACATCCCTCCCATTCTTCACTGTGAATCAGAGCCAAGGCTAAAATGAAAGTATAATGTTGCAATGCAACCTTTAAGTAGAGAGATATCTGGAAAATAAAGCAAATTAACTGCTGTTTCTTGTCACTGACATGGTATGGGTAAAGAGAATTACATTTTGTAGTAATAATAAAATCTTTCAAATACCCATTTAAATGTATTGGGCAAGGTTAGAAAACCCTCATATCAAAGAATCAAAACCTTTGGATTAAGTTCTCTTCTCACCTGTCACAGGTTGCACCTGGCCTGTATTAGAATGAGCATCCAGATGTGAGTTAGCTCCACACATGCTATTAGAGCTAGATTTTCAGAAGAGCTCAGATACGTAGTCAGGAGCTGACATTTTTTTTTGAAAATCTGACCACATGTGACATAGTCAGACCGGAGTGCTTCTGAAAAATACAATTAAATAAACCTTACCCTAACTGTGAGGGCTGAAAATCCAGCGGTAGATTTCTGTAACACTCCATAGTGTAGCATCGCTTTATTTCTTTTCATCTCCTACCACTCTTGCCATTTGCTTGTATCATCTAAGCCAGTGGTCCCCAACCTTTCGGGGCTGCCGAGCGCCCCGGGGCAGGGCCGCTCACGTGCCGCGCGTCCGGGGCCGGGGCCACGCACACGTGGCGCGCCCGGGGCCAGAACCGCGCATGTGCCGTGAGCCCGGGGCAGGGGCCGCCCACGCGCCCAGGGCCGGCACCGTGCATGTGCTGCGTGCCCGGGGCAGGGGCCGCTCATGCGCCACGCGCCCGGGGCCGGCACCGCCCACGCGCCACGTGCCTGGGGCTGGCACCGCATATGCGCCGCGTGCCCGGGGGCGGGGCTGGCCCAGATGATTCGGCAGGCGCACATAAATGCCCCGGCGGGCGCCATGGCGGCCGTGGGCACCGTGTTGGGGACCACTGATCTAAGCTCAGTGCTGCATCTTAGCAGCCCATCCCATTCCTTCTTCTGACACCAGGACATGTGCAGGATTCAATCCTACCAACGCCAATGTTCCCTCTAATTTCTTCCATACATGTGCAGAATAAATTTTGTTATGTGCACTGGGGCATGTGCCGATGCGCACCACTAATAGAAGCACCTGCTGCTGGATATGGGTGCTCTGCTAATCAGCTGAGCAGAATTTCAAACTCCCCTTGGTGGCAGCCCAAGCGCTCAGCTTACGGGGAACGCTGACCAAGCCTCGGGCAGTATCAAGCAGCTGATGACATTCAGTCATTTGCCTTTTTTTCCCCCTGACCTCAGACTAGGCAGCATTTGTGTGATACAGGCTCGCTACCGTGCTCGGACCCTGCCCTGGCTACTTCCCTGGGCCACTGCCCCGCCTCTGGGATGGGTTTTTTTTTTTATCATTTGCGGCCCCTTAGCAATGTCCAGTGGAGGTAGGGACCCCTTTGGGAATCCGGGACTCCCAGGGGTCTGCAGCCCACAGCCGGCCTTAGGGCTGCGCTAGCTGCCCGGCCCCCTAGCAGGGCGATCTGCCTGGCTGGGCACGTCCCGGACTAGCCCAGTGCCTTCCAGCCAGGGGCTCCGCCGCTCTGTGCCCCCGGGACCCTGCAGCCCGACCCGCCTCCCCCCCAGGCTGCTGCTCCTGCGATCCTCCCCGACGCGCATACGGCCTTGACCGCTCTTCCTCCTCCTTGCGGGCAGGGGGCGCGCTCGCCCATTGCGACGCTCTAGCCGCCCGTTGTGGTTTCTCGCTAGCTGCGCCAGGCTCTCTAGGCGACCCTGGGGCCTGCGCTAAAAGAAAACTACAAATCCCAGCAGCCTGCGCGGGGCGACGGTGGCTGGGCAGCGTCAAGTCCCCCGCTCGCCTTCGCTCGTGTGGGCCCTGCCCCTGCTGATAGCGATCCCCGGCCTGGCGCAATGGAGGAGCCGGGGGCTTCCGCCAACGCTGCGGCCTCGCCCCTGGCGCTGGTGCCCCTGCAGGCCGACGGGGCCGCCGTGGCCGTGCTGCGAGGAGCGGACCCGGAGCCCGCTAAGCGGCGCAAGAGGATCCTGGACGAGGAGAGCTACATCGAGGTGAGCGGGCCGCGGGGGGGCGGGAGTGGCCGGGGCTGTGTGGGGCCGGACGGGGCTGGAGTGGCCGGGGCTGTGTGGGGCGGACGGGGCTGGAGTGGCCGGGGCTGTGTGGGGGCGGACGGGGGCGGGAGTGGCCGGGGATGTCTGGGGCGGACGGGGGGCTGGAGTGGCCGGGGCTGTGTGGGGCGGACGGGGGCTGGAGTGGCCGGGGCTGTCTGGGGGCGGACGGGGCGGGGGCTGGAGTGGCTGGGGCTGTCTGGGGCGGACGGGGCTGGAGTGGCGGGGCTGTCTGGGGCGGACGGGGCTGGAGTGGCCGGGGCTGTCTGGGGGCGGATGGGGGCTGGAGTGGCCGGGGCTGTCTGGGGGCGGACAGGGGCAGGGAGTGGCCGGGGCTGTCTGGGGGCGGACGGGGGCAGGAGTGGCTGGGGCTGTCTGGGGCGGACGGGGCAGGAGTGGCCAGGGCTGTCTGGGGCGGAGTGGCCGGGGTTGTGTGGGGGCCGACGGGGGCTGGAGGGTCGGGGCTGTCTGGGGGCGGACGGGGACTGGAGTGGCCAGGGGCTGTCTGGGGGCGGACAGGGGGCTGGAGTGGCCGGGGCTGTCTGGGGGCGGACGGGGCTGGAGTGGCCGGGGCTGTCTGGGGGCGGACGGGGGCTGGAGGGTCAGGGCTGTCTGGGGCGGACGGGGCTGGAGGGTCAGGGGCTGTCTGGGGTTGGACGGGGGCTGGAGTGGCCGGGGCTGTCTGGGGGCGGATGGGGGCAGGGAGTGGCGGGGCTGTCTGGGGCGGACGGGGGGCTGGAGTGGCCGGGCTGTCTGGGGCGGACGGGGAGCTGGAGTGGCCGGGGCTGTCTGGGGCGGACGTGGGGCTGGAGGGCGGGGCTGTCTGGGGCGGACGGGGGCTGGAGTGGCCGGGGCTGTCTGGGGAGGGCTGGCCAGTCCTGGCGGGGATGGAGGGGGAAGGGGTGCTGCGGGGCTGGCCAGATATGGGAATTAGTTTGCGGGTGGGGGCTGAAGCAGGAGGCCAGGGCAGTTGGTGGAGAGGGATTGGCCCCGCACTGGGGATAGGGTCTGGGGCTCAGTGTGAGCGGGGTCCTGCTTCCTTCTCCTTCCTAGGCAGCCCCAGGCCGTGCCCTTCGTGAAGGTGGGTGGGATGCTGACTTAGCAACAAGTGACAGCCCCCTTCCCCCGCCGATCAGGCCCCCTTCTGTGGCTCACACCAATGTCCGAGTGGGCCGGGCAAGGGACCCTGAAGCACAGCACAGCTGAAGGGCGAAAGTGGCTTCAGACACTCCCACCCGTCTGTGCCAGTATGGCTGGCTTTACACTCCCACGGTTCTGTGTTTAAAACTGTTATCAATCCTGCTCCTGGGTGACCAGAAGGTTCGTCTTTGCTTTCTTCACTCAGCGCAGTCAGCTGCTGGAACTCCTTGACAGAGGATGTGGGGAAGGCTAGGACTTTAACAGGGTTCAAAAAAGAGCTAGAGAGATTCAGGAAGGTTAGGTCCATGAATGGCTATTAGCCAGGATGGGTAGGAATGGTGTCCCTAGCCTCTGTTTGTCTGGGATTGGGTGACAGGGGAGGGATCATGTGAGGATGACCTGTTCTGTTCCCTCCCTCTGGGGCATCTGGTATTGGCCACTGTTGGCAGACAGGACACTGGGCTAGATGAACCTTTGGTCTGACCTAGTATGGCCATTCTTATGTTCCTGTCCAAGTTCGGCGCATAGCTCTGCAATTGTTGGGTTTTGCTCCAGAGTTGGCTATGTTTCAGGGATGTATGTAATATGACCCCAGTACTGTACATGTTTATAAATGTTTTTGGCAGAGTATTTTGGGATTCTTCAAAATTAAACTAAGAATACGTCTGCTTTGCAGTGGGAGGTGTGATTAAACTTAAATGTAACTAGTGCGGCTGAAAATAGCAATGGAGACAGACCCTGACTCAGGTTAGCAAGGCAAGTGCTTCCCTGAGGTTCTGGTCTAGGTTATGCCTAGCCTAGGTTATGCCCTATGTCTCTGCACCTTTACTGCTATTTTTAGCTAAATGGAAGCAAAGCTAATGTGTGTATGTCTACCCAAGATGTGGTTATGCCTTTGATTGCAGCGTGGTCATACTCATAGTCTCATGCTAATAGATCTTTTGTGGCCCATTTTAAATGGGGTGGAACCCAACTAGTTCCTTGTGACTAGGTATCTACTTCAGAATGCCTCCTCTGTGTCAGCTGTTAGGTGAGTAAGGGAGTATGGCACTCTTACTGGCCGTCTCAGCAAAGGTGCCAAGGATTGAAGGGTGATGGTGATTAAGCTCTCTCACTCTTAGAGATGGTCCATCTAAATCAGAGAATCCCCAACTGAGGTGCACATACTTCTCGCCCCCCCCCCCCCCGATGTGCTTCTGATGATATCAGGGGAGACTGAGGACTTGATGGGGCTGCATTGTAGGGCTGAGTCAGCAGGGGTTGTATCTGGAAGGGGGAATGGTGAGAGGTCTGTGTGGGTGGTATCAGATGTTGGGACTGGACTCCCTGCCTGTCTCTCATGTCCACTGCTGCAGCTACCACCTGCAGTTACACTCCTCTACTGGGGATACTGTCAGGGAGTCGAGTACTGACCCTCTTGCTGGCCAGAGTTGCCTCCTGATTATGGCCCCATCCAAGACAAAATGCTCGTCCTCTTCTCCTTCTGGACAGAGTTTGCTCAGGGGAAGTGGATAGGGCCATGTTTAAAGGGCTGTGTCCAGCAGGAGGGACAGTACTCCTGGGATGCAGCCTTCCATGCGGCTCCTAACCTTGCCTCTTCCATGGAGCACACTTGCTTCCCCTGTGGGGGAGAGCAAGGCAGGAAGGGAACTAGATCTTGGAAGCTGAGACTACCTAAATGCTGCAAGGTGAGTAGAGACTGGGGTCCATGGTTCCCTTTTAAAAAAGGAGGGAAATGCCTGGAGCATGAATCTCCAAAGAAGGACTTGGTAAATAAAATTTGGCAACCTCTGCTTTAGATCATGGTCAACCCTGCTGCTGCAGCAGTGTTGGGAAAGCCAGCACTGGCACTGTTTGTGCACCTGTGGTATCATGGGTGGGTAAATAGGATGTTAGTGTTGCTCATGCATTGCAGTCAATCATGGCTTTCATGGAATCCTAAATCCTTCCTCCCTCTTCCCACTGAAAGAAAGTTTCCCCAAACTGATTTTGCTCTTTCTTGCTTGCCAGGTATGCTTAGAATTGTTCCTTCTCTCTCTCTTTTTTTTTTTCTTTCTTTTTTTTTAAATTACAGAGTTTGGAGAAGATTATCCAGAGGGATTTCTTTCCTGATGTTGAGAGGTTACGTGCTCAGAAGGAGTACTTGGAAGCTGAAGAAAGTGGTGACTTAGAGAAAATGAGACAAATAGCAATCAAATTTGGCTCCTCATTGGGGAAATCATCCAAGGAGACACCTGCCCCATGTAAGTGCTGTTGGTTTGCTGGCTGATTTCATGAGTAGGCTGTTAGTGTGATGTGTGTCATAAAGAAAAAGCTATAAAGCACTGCTGTCTTTTTGTCACTTTGATAGATTGTTTTATGGTAGCAAGGGAAATTGTAGTGTTGCTGTGTGCCTGGGAACCCAACTTGTTTAAGGTCCAGAATGTAGTGCTGTAGCTGCCTTCTGATCATCCTGTGGAAAAGCATTGATTATTTCTGACTGCACAGGAGTTACTGGATGACAACAATGGTGTTTTGACAGTGGCTGGTGTCAACTACTTTAGAGGAAGGCTACAAGAAACAATGTAGAGAAGCAGTTAAGAAGTTTCTCAGTGGGCTGGTTATTTCATAACTCCCACTTTTTAGAGGTTGCTTTGTGCTCTGAAACATGAGGTCTTGTGTCTCTTTGGAAACTCCAGGCTGTCTCTTTAAGCCTTACTATTATAGCTCTGGATAGTCTTGTTATGTCAAGCCCTCTACTGAGTCCTGCTATGAAGCTTTATTTAATACAATGGGATATCCTCTTAATTAATACATCTTCGTGGAAACAAATGACCTGATTATCAGAGGTTCATGTGGTAGTTCTCCTCTATACTGTTACATACCTGTTTTTGTTTCAGGAATTGCTATAAGAGTAAGTCTAGTACAACTTTAAAAAGTTAAAAGCATAGACATCAAAGAAGTGGCATGTAGTGAACAGTAATATGCAGTGACAAAATATGCCAGCAAACACCAAGTCCTACTGGAGGCTGCTGTGGAGATGCTTGTAAGCAAGCCATAAGTGTTCAGCAATTGTGTGCAACTTATATATATTTTTAGATCTGTTGCACAAAATCTATTCCCCTGTTAACTGAAATAACTGGGAAATGGATAAGTGACCATTTATGCGGCTTCTCTTGTGTCTGTCAGGGTTGGGTTTTTTCCCTCTCTTTTTGAGTTTACAGCCAGTCCCCGACTTACGAACTCATCGGCTTACGACCATCCGCACTTACAACCAACCTCCCATTAACCCCATTACAGCCGGTCCCCGACTTACAAACTCACCATCTGCACTTACGAACAGTGCGGCTGTATGTAAAAGCATGTATTTCCGACTTACGAACAAATCGAGTTACGACCAGGTGTTTGGAATGTAACCCGTTTGTAAGTTGGGGACCAGCTGTATTTCTGTCTCTCCTCCAACCTGGTTTAAGTGCTATTTCCCAGGTAAGCATGTAATTCTCATGCTGGGTAATTTACAGGGCTTCCCTGCAGTAAAACTCAGCCACTGGGTGACTTCTTGCTGTGGAATTGGGATGTTGGCTCCCAAAGGGGCAGCTGCTGTGTTGTGGGCAATGCCCCTTTGTGGTAAAGGGCATGTACCATTTTGAATGTCCCCTTCCCCATGGTATTGGTTGCTGTTTGTGCGTGGCAGTTGCTGGCATTGCCCTGAGTGAGAGCTGTCCTGAAACACAAATCATTATCTGCTTTTGTCATTCATCACATAAAATAAAGAATGCTTAGAATGCAATCTCTTCATGCTCCCTTCCCCCCCGCCTGCCATCAATGGGGAATCTTGTCATTGGATTAGGAATGACAAGATCCCCAGCAGGATTAGGAAATGATTGAGCAGTGGCTGGAAATGATTTACACAGAAATAATTTTAAACCCTTCCCTAACTTTATTTAAAGAGTTTCTCCGTCTTAGTCTCAAACTGTAGGTCACCTGAGACTAATGAGAGCTGGCAGACAAGTCCTCTGAAGACTTGCTTATCCACTAGCAGTAACATGAAGGTGTTCTGCTCTTGGTTTTTGTAACATGCTGGGATTTATTTCTCTGGCACAGATGTTACTCCAGCCACATTTGAAACACCTGAAGTACACCCAGGCACCTCTTCCTTGTTGAACAAGTCCAAGATTGGGATCAAAACTGCAGAAGAAGGTAGGAAAGGGGCTATTTTTTTATTTGGGTTTGCCATCAGGAGGGGAAATAAAATACTTCTGTGTCATCTGATGTTAATCTGTTAAAGTGGCCCTTTCTAATATCTGCACCAAGTGAAACTCCACCACAGGTTGTGTGGGATGTGGGCCTGAATGTATCAGTAATGATCACTGATGTGAACCTTCATCGTTTGCCAAGAAAAGGGTTTTCTACCTGTGGGCAAGGTACCAAGAGTAGAGCTGTTCGTGTACAGAATAGTATGGACTAGGGATGTTAAAAACTAGTCGACTATCAGATAAGCATTTGCTTATCGGATAGTCTGTTGACTAGTCAACCAGTCGAATTCTCCCCTCCCCCCCCCCCCTTTGCTGCCTCTATGAGAGAGGCAGCAAAGAGGGGGGAAAGGGGTACTTCAAAGCAGCAGCGCTGCACAGCTGAGCCAGGGATCAGCTATGCGGTGCTGCCCCTTTGAAGCCTCAAGGCAGTGTTTCAAAGGGGCAGCCGCCGGCTCCACACAACTGATCCATGGCTCATCTGTGCAGCGGCGCTGCCCCTTTAAAATGCTGAAGGGCGGTGGAGCCTGGGGTCAGCTGGGGAAATAATGGGGTCAGCTGGGGTCAGTGTGGGAAAATAATTGCATGGGGGGATTAATAACCAGGCACCTCTTAATACAGAAAGGGGATTGTGAGCCTCTTCATTAGACTTCTTCCCTCATCTCTCTAGGAGAAGTGGAGAAAGAACAGAATAAGGATGCTCTTCCCAGCCTGGACAGCTTCTTAACCAAACACACCAGCGAAGATAATGCTTCATTTGAGCAGATCATGGAAGTGGCCAAAGAGAAGGAGAAGGCCAGACACTCTTGGTTGTACGAAGCAGAAGAGGAGTTTGCTCAGGTGGGGAAATGGCTCCTGAAAGGCTGAGCTCTTCTGACATAGTACTGTGGACAATTGCGGTCGTCTTTTTCATAGCATCATAGGATTGGAAGAGATCTCAGGAGGCCATCGAGTCCAACCTCCTGCTAACAGCATGATCAACTCCAACTAAATCATCCCCTCATCATTTTAACCAAGTAGGAAGGATAGTTTCTTGCTTTTGATGGGGGAGAGGAGACAGTATTAAGTTCCCTTCTATTGTTGAGTCCCACTAGACCCCTGAGATTTGTTTCTTATGTGCTCATATGTGACTGTTGACTTTTAACACACTGATGCATCAAGAGCAAAACATTGATTGATTTTGAGTTGTGTGTGCATGAGACAATGGGGTCTTGTATAGTGAGCTAAAAAGAACTCTGGAGTTCAGTCTTGGCTCAGCCCCAATTTGCTGTAGCACTGGACAAATCACTAAACTCTTTTATGCTCCCATTTTTCCTATGTACAGCTTGGGGATAATATTGACATACATCAAGAGTGCTGTGGTTATATATTGTACATATCTTTGAAAATGTAAAGCACCGTCTAAGTGTTTGTGTTAGAATTCTTGGCAAAATCTCCTAGAAGGCTGTTGAATGGTTCTTCATGGACTAGCTGTTACTGAGGTGGAGGCTCTGTCAGTCTTTCTAGATGGCTGCTTGACATTTAATTTCAGAGATTCGTGAATTTAAGTCTACAAAGACTCTGTAGTAAATGTGTGCTTATTTTTGTAGCCCTGTATACCTCCTGTCCACTCAAAGGGTCTGATACTGTCATGTGGTTCAATTTTTAGATCCAAGGGAAACCAGGACACTCTAGAGAGGCTTAACCACTTATTTATTGCAAGCTTTAAGCAGTTGTTTACATTTTACAAGCCTTAAAAACAATTACTGTAACATTTATAGTATTTAAGGTTTAAATTGTAAAGCAATTAATACAGTGCGAAGCAATGCAAAAGTAATTAATAGAACATTATTATAATATAATAATTAAGCCTAGTTCACTTACACTTCACCCATATGCTACCTACAGTACTAGGCAGGAGGTCGTGGTTCCTTTGATTCCCACATATTGGAACACTGTGCATTGGAGTCACCAGTGTGAAGGGGTCTATTACTTCTAGTTACAACGAGCGGGACCTGTGGGTCAATCCTGCTCATTTCCTCCCATTGATTCTTCTTACTAAGCCCATTTTATAGCAAAGCGAGACTCGGTCATTCTAATAATATCTACCAATCAACTGCGTATTGTGTAAGATACCTATTATGCCAATATTTGGGGTACATCCAATTAACAGTTCGATGGCTGTATCTGGAGTTTTTCGCTTATCAAAAATGGGATGTACCAGTACCAAATTGTTTCTAGTTTTCTTGGCCTGGTCTCGCAGTACTATGCAGTCTCTGCATGATTGTGGAAGCATTCCTGCCTCTCAAAGCTTCCCCACCTTGTCTGCATGTTTACGTGCACCAGACTTGAGACAGGCCTAAGGTTTGCTTTGTTAGAGATTCGTACATTGGACAGGGACAGGGCAAGGCCTGACAAGGCAGACATTGTTTTGGTGAAGGGTGGGCCATCTAGGCTCCCCTACAGATACCAAACTTTAAAAGGCCAACACTGGAGTAGCATTCTCACAATGCAGTGATTGAGTCAGCTTGGGTTACAGAAGTGCAAAAAGCCATTCCAGGACTGATAATTATACCTCTCCCTTTAAACTTCATATCTTATTTTATAGCAGTGGTCTCTGGTCTCTTCAAAGCAAACCAATCTCTGAAAGACAAAAGAACAAAGAGATGAAAAGTAGAGCTTATTTTCAGTCTAAATAAGAGTGTGAAATTCAGGCTTTGTTTTCAATATGATTCCAGCGACGACTTGAGTATCTGGAGCTTCCCTCAGCAGAGCACCAGGCCTTGGAGAGTGGGAAAGCTGGAGTGGAGACCTGGGAGTACAAGGCTCAGAATTCCCTGATGTATTACCCAGCAGGTGAGGCAAATGCTCCCCTTACAAGGCATCAGCAGATTAGAAACATGCACTGATTCGCCACACACCACCTGTATTTCACCCTTGCTGTCCACATAACTTGTTTGGGTGCCTGAATTGCTGTTCCTGGGGTAAGATTGCACTTAGCATCTTTTCCTTTGCACGAGGTGGGACACGATGTTTCTTTCCAATGTCATTCCTGTCTCACTTTGCCCCGATGCTATTTTTCACCTGCTGCTTATTACCCATATAAGAATGGCCATACTGGGTCAGACCAAAGGTCCATCTAGCCCAGTGTCCTGTTGGCCGACAGTGGCCAATATCAGATGCCCGAGAGGAAGGGAACACAACCGGTAATCCTCACGTGATCCCTCCCCCGTCACCCATTTCCAGACAAACAGAGGCTAGGGACACCATTCCTACTCATCCTGGCTAATAGCCATGCATGGACCTAACCTCCCTGAATCTATCTAGCTCTTTTTTGAACCCTGTTAAAGTCCTAGCCTTCACTGTATCCTCTGGCAAGGAGTTCCAGTGGTTGACTGTGCGCTCAGTGAAGAAAAACTTCCTTTTGTTTGTTCTAAACCTGCTGCCTATTAATTTCATTTGGTGATCCCTAGTTCTTATATTGTGGGAATAAGTAAATAACTTTTCCTTATTCACTTTTTCCACACGTCATGATTTTATAGACCTCTTTCATATCCCCCCATTAGTCTCCTCTTTTCTAAGATGAAAAGTCCAAGTCTTTTTAATTTCTCTTCAGATGGGACCTGTTCTAAACCCCTAATCATTTTTGTTACCCTTTTTCTGAACTTTTCCCATGCCAATATATCTTTTTTGAGATGAGGTGACCACATCTGTACACAGTGTTCAAGATGTGGGTATACCAGGATTTTATGTAGAGGCAATAAGATATCCTCTGTCTTATTGTCTATCCCTTTTTAAATGATTCCTAACATTCTATTTGCTGTTTTGACTGCCTCTGAACACTGAGTGGCTCTTTTCAGAGAACTGTCCATAATGATTCCAAGATTTCTCTCTTGAGTCATTGTAGCTAAATTAGTCCCCATCATATTGTATATGTAGTTGGGATTATTTTTTTCCAATGTGCATTACTTTACATTTGTCAACGTTAAATTTAATTTGCCATTTTGTTGCCTAATCACTTAGTTTGGTGAGATCTTTTTGAAGCTCTTCAGTCTGCTTTGGCCTTAACTATCTTGAGCAGTTTGGTATCATCTGCAGATTTTGCCCCCTCACTGTTTACCCCTTTCTCTAGATCATTTATAAATAAGTTGAATAGGATGGGTTCCAGGACAGACCCTTGGGGGACCTCACTAAGTTATCTCTCTCCATTTGGAAAACTTACCATTTATTCCTACTCTTTGTTTCCTGTCTTTTAATCAGTTATCAGTCCATGAAAGGACCTTCCCTCTTATCCCATGATAACTTACTTTACTTAAGAGCCTTTGGTGAGGGACCTTGTCAAAAGCTTTCTGGAAATCTAAGTATACTATATCCACTGGATCCCCCTTGTCCACATGTTTGTTGACCCCTCTCAAAGAACTCTAGCAGATTAGTCAGGTATGCTTTTCCCTTTACAGAAACCATGTTGACTTTCCTCCAACAAATTATGTTAATATACGTGTCTGACAATTTTATTCTTTACTATAGTTTCAACCAATTTTCCCGATACTGACATTAGACTTGCCAGTCTAATTGCCAGGATTATCTCTCGAGCCTTTTTTGAATACTGGCATCATGTTATCTTCCAGTCATTAGGCACGGAAGCTGATTTGAAGGCTAGGTTACAAACCACAGTTAATAGTTCCACAATTTCCCACTTGAGTTCTTTCAGAACTCTTGGGTGAATGCCATCTGGTCCCGGTGACTTGTTACTGTTAAGTTTATCAATTTATTCCAAAACCTCCTCTAATAACACCTCAATCTAGGACAATTCCTCAGATTTGTCTCCTAAAAAGAATGGCTCAGGTTTGAGAATCTCCCCAATGTCCTCAGTTGTGAAGACTGAAGGAAAGAATTCATTTAGCTTCTCCACAATGACTTTATCATCTTTGAGTGCTCCTTTAGCATCTTGATCGTCCAAGGGCCCCATTGATTGTTTAGCTGGCTTCCTGCTTCTTATGTACTTAAAAAACATTTTGCTATTACTTTTTGAGTGTTTGGCTCGCTGTTCTTCAAACTCCTTTTTGGCTTTTTGAATTATATTTTTACACTTAATTTGACAAAGTTTATGTATGGTCCTTTCTATTTTTCTCACTAGGATTTGACTTCCACTTTTTAAAAGATATCTTTTTACTTGGTTGTTAAGCTATGGTGGCACTTTTTGGGTTCTCTTACTGTGTTTTTTAATTTGGAGTATACATTGCAGTGGCATTTGTTTTTGGAGTCATAGTTTTTCCCTATTGGGTTTGTCTTGTTAATGAGTATATTCAGTTTCCCTCTTTCCTCCTACGATGCAGTTCAACTCTGTATATGTGGGTTTTGCTCGTCTCTTGGCTGCCGTATTGAAGGCAATGGGATCTTTTAACAAACCCACACTGAGCCTAGATACCTTTTCTGCTGAATGTACAATAAACAACCTTTATGTGAAATGCGGAAACTCTTGTGTGTTGCCTGCTTTTCTAATGTAGCTTTGATTTGTCTTTGCTTTTCAGGTGGTAAGGTAGACATGTGCATTAATGTAAATTTTATTTTAAATTGGCAGAAATGGCAAAATATATTTGCCTCTGTAATTGCTGAAATGTGTACTGAGATGATGTGTGGGTTTGGCAGCTTTAAGCCAGCCTGCCCTCTAGTGGGACCTCAGCCCTTTTCTTGATCCCTTGGCTGCCTTTTCAGGTGTGCCTGATGAGGATGATGTGTTTAAGAAGCCTCGAGAAGTTGTGCATAGGAACACCCGCTTTCTGAAAGATCCATTCAGTCAAGCGCTGAGTAAATCCCAGCTGCAGCAGGCAGCAGCCCTCAATGCCCAGGTTAGTTTACAGACAGGTCATTAATTGTGAGTGAAACACCCTTCATTGGGTGAGATGCAGAATGTGAGAACTGAATGCATTTAATTGGATGAGAACTGAATGTGCCTAATTGGATGCTTTCTCCAAGTGCACCTGACTGATCCCAGCTTTTCTGTTCTAGTACAAACAGGGCAAAGTAGGGCCAGATGGGAAGGAGCTGATCCCCCAGGAGTCTCCAAAAGTGAATGGCTATGGATTTGTGGCCACCCCCTCTCCTGCCCCTGGTAAGAAGAGACTGTTTTTGCTCTAATGTAAAAGCAAAGTAGTTTGCAGTACTGTCCTGTTCCACTGACCTTTCTGTATCCATGTTTCTTTAATCATGCAGGTCTGACTTCCACTTTATAGATCTGCTGAGCCAATGGTTTTCTTGGGTGTAGTATGTGGTGGCTTAGTTCTCTGTTCCATCTCAGTCTAAGGACAGAAACAATGCTGGGCTCAGGAGCATCTGAGAGCTGTATGCTGCTTCACTGTACTCAGGTTGAATGGACTAGGGTGTCCTAGGAAGGACTCTGGCTCTGGGCTGGGGCAGAGGAATTTGTAGTGTGGGAGGGGCTCTAGGCTCAGCCTGGAGTACAAGAATGGGTGAAAAGAGCAAGTTTTGGGAGAGAGTCTGGATGGGGCTCTGGACTGGGACAGGGGTGCAGGGTGAGGGGTCTGGGAGGCAGTTTGGGTTAGGGATGTTAAAAAGCTTTTTTTTTCTCCTTTCTTTCTTTTTTTTTGTAAACATGGAACTGCTGAATTTTTACATGTTTACCCACAGGAGAAGAAGTGGCTCTTGCAGAGCTGACTGCCCCTCCCCCATGCTGTTGCTGCCTCAAAACAGAGGCAGCAGCTTGTGGGGAACAGGCTGGAGCTGGTGCCCCTAGGGAGCTGGCTTCTAAGCTGGCTGTCCACACACACTAGCTCTTGTGGAGCTGCCTCCTCTCCATCCCTGCAGGTGAGATTGTACAATCAGGGGATGGGGCAGAGGAATTGTAGTGTCTCGTGATCAGTAGTGTAGAACACCGCAGAGAGATTCAGGAGGATGCAAATGGTGTTTCTGTCCCCTAGCCACTGACAGAAGGAGATCATCCTGCAGTGCCAGTTGTGTATCTTGGTGTGAATACAGCAAAGGCACACAGAACTAGAGATAAACGTGGCTGTTTTAAAACAGCTGGCATGTCTCACTAGACGCTGTGTGCTCTTGTGGGGGCGAGAAGACTTTTCGTGCTCCTACGCTCCCAGGCCCTGATTGGCCTGTGGGGTGGGGGAGTGGCAGGGTGGCTGTGGGCCGGATCCTGCCTGTGGAGAGCCTTTTGCCCACCCCTGCTCTAAGTGCTGCAAAGAGCTCAGCTCTGAGGCAGGTTGTAGGTGGTCTGGATTAATGGCGCAGTTTGCCACCCTGGATAGCTCCTGGGAAGGGATTTGGCAGCTTCAGTGGAGGCTGCTAGGAAAGTTCTTTAAGCCAGTAATGCAGCTTCAGCATATGCTTTGAGAATTTGTTACGTTCCATTCTGTCTGAATCAGACTTTGTTTTCTGCTGTCCATGCAGGTTGCTGGGCAACCAAATAAATGTGTGAGTGACAGCAAGGAAGGGACTGTTTGGGGACCAGTGTGTCAGTGACTGAGGCTAGTTCAGGATGGTAACAAGCTACCAGTTCAGCATTCCATCTACTCCAAAAGACAGCCCCTGTACCAGTATAGATCCACGAACAACGCACTGGGCTTTTGTGCCATTCTGACCCAAACCAATTCTCCATGGTTCACAATGTGTTGCAAACTCTTATTCATTTTGCAATCCATTATTACCATTCCCAGTGACCTTCGGCTTTCTCTCCCGCCCTTCAAATAGATCTGTACCATGGAGGTTATAGAATGACCTCTCTGGTACTTAATCAGAATCTAATCAGGCTCTGTTTTTGTTGGGTGCTAACTGATTTTATGCTGACCTTTCTGCGGCCATCATTTGTACTGAAGACTGGGGATTCTTGCATCCTTTCCAGCACCTGATAAAGCATGCCACTGGTTTCCCCAGGGCAGATCCTTCCCATGGAATAAATATTCTCTAAATCAGAAATACGCTAGGTAGAAGATCCCATTGTTCATCCTAATAAGCCAGCTCTAGCTATTGTCCTATTGTGCTAATTATCCTCCAGCTCTAGCTATTGTTAAAGGGTAGTGTCTTTCATGTAGTGAGTGTGATGGTCTCTGTGGTGATGGCTATTCCATTAGGTAACCAGTGATTTATGCTGTTTCATAACCAGCTTCAGTTTACTATGGTGGGCAGAGAGCCTGTGCTCTGGGTGTTGCTGTCTCTACAAATGTCTTGCCTCACTAACTGACACTTCTTCACTTGTTGCTAGGTGTGAACGATTCTCCTCTTATGACATGGGGCGAGATTGAGAGCACCCCACTGCGAATAGATGGGTCAGAAACTCCATATGTGGACAGGACACCTGGACCAGCTTTCAAGGTATTTCAGAATTCAGCACTCACATCTTTTGGGGAATGGACTGCAGTGGCATGGCAGGGGAGGAGCCACTCATATCTATTATTGTAGGAGCTATGACTTGACTGTGGCACTAGTTACCTAGGCTGTGTGGGTAGATTTTAGCTGGATAAAATGCTGTGGCCACGAGTCACCTACTGCTTATGGCCCATCCTAGGCATCCTGAAGTTGGGGTTGAATATTCTAGAAGTCTGGAGGAGAGGAGTGTCTCGTTTTGTGACTTGATGAATAAGTAGATAGAGCCTTAAACTTTCCCTGCTGGGGAGCTTCCTTCCAGCTTGGTTCTCCTGACCTGTCACCACCAGCTGAGACTTCTGCATCCTGGGAAGATTAGGGAGGTGGCAGCTTGGCTCTACTATTTGCATTGGGCCTCAGATGCCGGATGTCTCCCATTCCTTTCCTGGAGACAGTGAGCATCTTTGGGTGAGATTCCTGAAGTAGAAAAATTCTACTGTTGCTAACTGTTGGCCATACAGTTGATTGGTTTCCCCAGAGATTAGCTCTCCTCCCTAATCATTGCTATGGGGCTGAAGGCTGACCTATGTAAAACCAAGGTGATGCAATCAGGGGAGACAGCTGGAAGACATTCTAGAGTCCAGCAGGATCTCCAAGCTGAAGGTAAATATCTTCAGTTGCTTCTGGCTGTCCAGGTAGTGCCAGAGCCAGTGCCCCCTCCCACCCATAATCTAGACCCCTATGGGTTGAACTCCAGCTATGAATATGCCTGGTTAGCAGCCTGGAGGCTGAACTGGTTTGGTGTGTTTACAGATCCTGGAGCCTGGGCGCAGAGAGCGGTTAGGACTCAAGATGGCCAATGAGGCAGCTGCTAAAAACCGAGCAAAGAAACAGGAGGCATTAAGAAGAGTCACGGAAAACTTGGCTAGGTGAGACTTCTCCATAGGAAACTGTCCCCTGCAGCAGGGGAGAAAAGGAAGTTATTTCTTGTAAGAGATAATCCAGCATGCATAGAACAAAGGCATTTGGGTGAGGTGAGAGCAAGGAGCAAGAATGGATGTGCGATGCTGAGAAGAGATTTTATATGTGAATAAGCTCTGCTCCCTGGACAAGGCTGTTAGCTGTTCTGCTTGCTTTTGCCCCTATTGGCAGTATGGTGGAGAGGCAAGAGCTTTGTGAACTCCCTGCCAGGCCAAACTGCCCCCATTATAGGAAGAGAAGTGCCCCCAACTGATCATAAAAGGCAGAAGTTCCAGGGCTTGGTTATTTGGGGTGAGGACTTGATGGACACAAAGAAAAGGAAAGGGAGCATTGCTTCTATAGAGGGACTGGCCTGTGGGGGCTCCTGGCATTAATCAGCAAGAGAAACAGTGGGGCTGAGGTTTAATCACACAGCCGTTGGCAGGAGGGATCGGGCATCGCTGCTGGAAGAACAGAATGGCCAAGTTGTGTCCTAAGCTATACTCTTAGTGGTTCCAGTAATGCAGGAGTGGAAGGAGAAGGGAGCATGTGAGTCAGTTTGCGGAACCCAAGAGAGGTTCTGTGATTATTCAGCACTCTGTATGCATTCTGATACACAGCATCACTTTTATTTAAAAAAGCCCTTTGTATTCTTTTAAACTACTCTGCTTCTGTTGCAGCCTCACTCCAAAAGGACTGAGTCCAGCTATGTCACCAGCCTTACAACGACTAGTAAACAGGACTGCGAGCAAATATACTGATAAAGCTCTGCGAGCCAGTTATACCCCTTCTCCAGCACACCCCGGAACTCCTGGATATAAGACCCCAGTAGGTGGGTCACAGACACCCACTAGCACCCCACCTCCTAGGACTGTTTCTCAGACTCCAGTAACCCAAGATCCCACTTCAATCACAGACAACCTGCTGCAGCTCCCTAAAAGACGAAAGGCATCTGATTTCTTCTAAATACCCCCTTTACCAGCAGGGGCTGCAACATTAGCTCTGCAGGGCTGTGTGGAAGCTGAGGGCAGTATACGCTTCCAGGAGAAAGGACATTTGCTTAAAGCTGCTAGAACATGGTCTAGCAGTTGCTGGATTTGGGACCATTTCTGCCCTTGAATAGTGCATAGTTCCCACATTTGACATGCCATTACTAGAACAAGAGTGGAGCAGCTTACAACCTGTATTTTGGAAGCAGAATATTTACTATTGTGGTATAATTTCTCTTAGTACCATGGAGGTGTGTGGCACAGAATCACTAGGGGACAAGGACATTTCCAGAAATAGCTTAAACTGCTTGGACTTTTTTGGAAAATAGGAAGAAATGTTTGGGATATTTTTTGTAATTCTCCTTGGTTTTTTAAAAAGTGTGACTCTGCATTTGAGTGCCTCTTTCTGTACATATGTGTCTATTTATAAAGTGTAGCCAGCCTTTGTACTAAGGCCTGAACCAAGGTGTGAAACTTTCTTGCTTCTAGCTTTGCTGTCCACTGAAATGTGCAGTTCTGCTGAGTAAAGAAGAGAGGTAGGCAAGTGTCTGTATTCTTTCTTCTTCCCACCCCGATTCTGGATAGAAAAAACCATGGTCCGAAATGCCAGAAACCTTGGCTTTAATTGGCATCCACTTAAATTATACTCTTTGGTGCCAAACAAGCCCCATGGGGAGCATTAGTCCTTTGAGGACACAGGGGAGAAGCCTTCAGTGCACACATTTTCTCTTAGTCTGCCCTCCTCTGTTCAGAAATCCAGTGAGTATTTTTGCTCTGCAGTGAAGCACAGTAGTAGGTCTGTATGGGGTGCACATCTGAAATATCCAGCCAGCTGTGTTCCGAAAATGTAATAAGGAACATGGTAAATCCAGGCAGAAAAAACCAAGTCATCACTGTTTGATCTGAAACACACATGCCTTTGCCAATGTTGCGCTGACATTTACTAAGTGACTGCATTCAATGTCACGGTCCCAGATTGACCTCTATTGCTCTGACATTACCATTCAAATATAGGGCCTTTTATCTTTTAAGAGGGGGAGAGGGGTCAGTTCAAAGTGGAAAGTCAGCAGTGTTTGTAGTTGCCTGTGCAAGAAGTGCTGCTTGCTGCCTCTGATTACAAGGAATGCATCACTGTCTTTTTTTGCTCTTAAATATAATCATTGTAAATAGCTCTGCCACCTTGACCATCTGATGTGATTTAGGGAGACAGCAGCATAGCTCTATATGATCCTGAACTTCAGCAGCCAACCTCTCATTGACTTCATTGGCCAATGGCTCAGGCCATGTTTGAATTGGAAAGATCATTTGGCTTTTCTAAGGCCAATCTCTCTTTTTAACAGCAGAACTTTTCTTACAAGCTGGAATGTTTCTGAGCTCCTGACATTCACTTTAGTGAGTTGCATTTTCTGCCTCACTCTGCTTGGCAGCAAAAAGTCAGCCTGACACCGGATAGTCACATTGGAAATAAGAGCTGAGCAGATGCCTTAGCCTGACTTGCTTGTGGAAAGAGTGGAAGTAAGGGTGGTAGATGTTCCTAGAAACCACAGGAAATTGTTGTTCTTAAGGTTACAATTTGGGGTTTGAAAAAATCTAATGAACGGAAGCTCCTTCTGGTGAAGGGGTAGGGCATATGCTATTAATTTTGGAAAACATGGCCTTTCACTTACTAAATATTTCTGTTGAGCTGTTGTGGTCGTGAAAAGAGCTTGCCAAAAGCAAACAACGTATCACCTTTCTCCCTCCACAGACAGCTCAGTGTTGCCGCACTGCCCCTGGCTCTGCCCTGCAGCAGTAGAGTGATATTAAGAGTGAAGTCAATTTCACAGCTGCTGCTGTTCAAAATGCTCTGGTGGCAGTGTTAGGGAAGGCTCTTAGGGGCAGCAGTAGAGCTGGAGTGAGTAGGGGAAAGAGACATAAAAAGTTGATCATCTTATCTCTCCTTTTTTCTGGCTCCTTCAGCAGCCTGGAGAAGGGATGTGGAGTAATGGAGATACACCTCCTCTGGACCCCCAGCAACCAGGAGGCAACTCCTCCCAGCAGCTAGAGGGCAGTGGTACTTCAGGGTGATTAGACACCTAGCACATGAAGGTGGAGACAATGGATAGAGCCTATAACAGTGCCCTTGAAGTGCAGCTCACAGTAACTGACAGCATCTTCCCACCATGCAGGCTCTGCAAAGGGGTTGGGGGATTGAGTCCTGGAACTCACTGCTATGCCCCTCTCCTAATCACTGTTGTAGCTGCTGATGGCTTGTGACCTAGTCCTTCCCTCTTCCCCCGACCCTGCTTCTAAGCTAAAAACATTTAGCTCACTCATTTGTTGTAACCAATCATTTTGCTTTTTCCAAAAATGACAGGGTTTTTTAATAATATCCCGTAGGCAGGGATTAGTGTAGGGAAATTACTACAGTATATGCAAAACTACTGTTAAAAACTAAACTACATACTGTTAGAGTTATTGGTGTGGTTACAAAGTTGTTCTAGTGGGAGTGGGCAGTATGGTCTTTTTCTAGGAGGTTAATGACCACCATGTCTAGTGTGGCTTTTGTAAACCTATTTGGGGCTATTTGTAATCCCCCCTTCCGTGGATAGGGGGACTCAGTAGTTACCCTTTCAGGGGTGGTGGTAACCAGAACTTGATTTGCCCCTTGCAATACGCAGGAAAAAGCTAACATTGTTCCAGATCTGCGTCCCAGCTGAGATTGACAAAACTGTTAAGGCTGGTTATTCCTAAACTGGCAAATGTAACACTAGAAAGTTCTATAAAATGGGTCAGTTCAGTGGGACACTGTCGCTTGAAAAAAGAATCCAAAGAATTTCACGCTCTACAATTGCCCCAGAGACCTGCTAGTCAATGTATGGCTTTACAATCACATTAAAAATGTTCCCATTTCCTCTGTGAATTAATGAAGTACCTGCTTTGAGTTCCACACAAACAACAGGAGACATAGCCAGGCACAGTGTGGTCCAATTTGCAAAGTAAAGTTTTGAAGTGAGGCAAATCTAGAGTTTCAGTAGTCTCAGGTGCTATGTCTATCAGCAGGCATGTTTCCAGGCTGAACTGTGCTTTTTAAGGTAATTGTGTTCCGTTTGCTGAATTTTAAAACAATAACAGTTCCCTGCTGTTAGAATATGACAAATCTAGACGTCTCAGTAGTGGAGTTTGCCTTGTCCCTGCAGGCAAGCATATCTGCACTTGGAATAAATTGCATATCCATGCTCCATTTACACTGTGATATGGTTTAGCAAAATCCATTACTCTGCATCAGAAAATGAAGAAGAAAAATGCCAAATCTGCTCTTGGGATGCTGCAGGGTTGAATAATTGGTAAATCTTACTGCGGTAAGAAATTGTCACTGCAAATGCAAAACCAATGTGGTACTGGAATATGAAAGGAATTGGAAACAAGGACTATTTTTCTATGCACATAAAGAATGGGTTTGGAGAGGGCTTACTGTCATTGTGTTAATGCCTAAAGGTGAAAGGGGCATGAGATTGTGATGAAACATTGTTCAAAAGAAGGCTTAACTCAGCACAGCACTTTCAACATTCAACAGTGGGGAGCTGTGGAAAAAGGCCTTATGTGAACTGGGCATACAGTCTATTAGATTTTCCAAGCCACCTATCTCCTTATTTAACCTTTCAATTCAGCAACATGATTACCAAGTTAGAAGAGAATTTAATAGAATTGCTATAAAATAATTGATTGCTATGAATGGACTTTACTTTCTCCTGTTCTGGGCTCTTGTTTTTCAAAACTAACTTCACAGTCTTATTCGTGTGCCGAAGCCATGCAGACCAACTCTTGCAGGTGGCTGCTCTTTAATCATCACTGTTTCTGACCTCTGTTCTTTGCATTTGATCTGCAAGATCATTAACTTCCGCTTGCTCCTCTTCAGGAATGGCATCCTCTGCTTCCGGTACCGCCTCCAATTTGGGCGCTGCTTTAAACTCAGTTTTGTAATCTGGTCTCTCGGGCTTAGCTTCCCCAATGGGGTCTATTTCCGGTTTGTGCTCTGACTTCACCTTGCCAAGATTCCGAGAACACTCTCCTTCTTTTACAAATGAAGTTGCTGAAGGAACTCTGGATTTTGGAATCTGCATCCAAATATGATTTAAAATCTCATCTATGGTCAACCTCCGAGCCACGTCTGGCTGCAGCATGCGGTAAATAAGATCTTTGCATTCAACTGTCAAATTTTTAGACTTGGGAAAGTGCACTCTGTGTTCTTTCTGAATCTTTAGCATTTTTCTAATGTTTGAGTCATCATATGGCATTGACCCACAGACCATAATGTACAAAATTACACCCAGACTCCATATATCATAAATCTTAGGCAGATAGGGAATGCCTTGTAACACTTCAGGGGCTGCATATGCAGCAGAACCACAGAAGGTTTTACTGAGAATAACTTTGCCATTTTCATCTCGAGTCAGTCGTCTGGAAAAGCCAAAATCTGACAGTTTGATATTAAAGTCTTTGTCTAGAAGGAGGTTCTCACATTTCAAGTCCCTGTGGACAATATCCAAATCATGGCAGTACTTGATGGCAGAAGTCAACTGGCGAAACATCTTGCGAGCTACCTCCTCAGAGATGGCCCCTTTGCTCTTGATGAACTCCAGTAAGTCTCCTTTTGTACCCAGCTCCATCACAATGTAGACTTTGCCATCAGAGGTCTCAAAAATCTCATAGGTCTTGACCACGGAGCAGTGATTCACTTTGGCCAAAATCTCTATTTCCCTCGGGAGAAATCTTTCCAGGAAGTCCCGAGGAGCTTTTTTCCGGTCTATGATTTTTACTGCTACATCAAATTTCAGTCGATCAGAGTAGGCAGATTTCACTTTAGCATAAGACCCTTCTCCCAGATTTCCTCCCATGATGTAGCCTCTTTTTTTAAGGACTGCAGCATCATCCATGGTGCCAGAGGCAACAAGTGATTCATAAGTTGAAGTTGACTGTGCATCACGTATGCCAGAAGCCTGTTGTTATATGATCCATGGTGGCCATCTGAAATGCTCTGCTTTTCTTGAGTTGGATGATGTAGAATCTTCAGCATTGTTTAATGTATGATGTGGGGCTGTGATGTCACAAAGCACAGCTGCTGTTACTAGGGGTTAGTGAATTAAAATACCTTTTTCAGTCTTACTGTAAAGCCTCTGGTGGCTGCCAAGAATCAAGTCAACATTCCAGTACATCATCTACAACAGCAGTTACCTTGTTTGTATTGTAGTATGTTAAAATGATTGTTCTGTTCACACTCACAAGAGCAGAAGAGGAATAATTGATGTATTTTTCCATTCTTTGACCATGGAAGGTATTTGATTCCTGTGGTTTGATCTTTATATGCTGCTTACTCCATTCTGTATTTTTGATAATAGCATGTCTAAGAGAATTGATTACTTTCAATTATAGAATACTTTTTGTGTGACTTGTGAAAGTAAAATCAGTATAAAGGGAAGCTATAGAATAACACGCGCACACAAACACACACATTCAGAGTTCTAGGGTACAGCTTCCTCTTTTAAATCTTTGTCCAGTTTTAGAAATGTTATTAGAGGAGATAAAATGAGGCAGGAAATGCTTATAATATTGCTTCTAAAATGCATTCTGGTTGCTGTATCATAAAAACTAATAAAATCACCTGTTCAGAAAATACTCTAAAACCTTTTCTAAAATAAGTATAGCATAGCCAAGAGGAATTAAATATTTAACATCTTGAAGCTTTGGGCCATTGAAATTTAATAAATTAGAACGATCTTTACTTTGTTACTACTACTGCTCTTAAATGTTCAGTTTTGATAATCTAATTAGCCAGTGACCATTTTTGCTGTTTTGTTTTGTTTGTTTTTTGCATTTTACTCTATTAGGGCAATCCAAGCTCGATGCATTAATTGCATTATCTGGCATTTATGGATTTCAGTGTTTTTAGTGTCCAGAACTGCAGCAGCATGTTGAAATTACAAAAATCTTTATCATAGAAGCTAAATTGTTTGTGTTGTATATGCTTTCACATCTTTTTATATAGGACTTTTCTGGGATTTATTAATTCCATTGTGGGGTGGGGTGGTTATTTTTAGCAATTTTAGTTTTGTCCATAAATTGGGGCTTTTTCTTACCATATGCTGTAATGAGTAATTTAGATTTCGTAACTCGCTTATAACAGTAAAATATACTGAGTGTGGTACTGTTTCAAACAGCACTATGTAATGCACATGCGGGGGAACTTTTCAGGGTCCATGCACACGACCAGGGTCACCTTGACCAAATAGCATGCAACATGTTAGTGTGTTTTAGAGATCACACCTCAGAAATCCACTTGACTGCTCAGTGTAAACAAGCCCTTTCTGGTGTTTTGGAGATAAATGCTGCTTTTGTTGTTCTATAGTGGAAGTGTTTTTAGACAATCTTTCTATTAAGTCCTCACCGTTCTTGTCTGTCTGTCACGGGATTCTCAACTTTTCCCTCCTGTGCACGGTCGTCCCTGCCAGCTCCGCTCCTGCAGGCGTGTGGACGCGTGCTCTGCCGCCTGGCTCCCTTGAAGAGGCAGGCTGCCAGCCACCTCCTACACGTGGGCCTGCCTGCCTCTGTGCCGCCAGCTCTGGCCTGCCCTTCTCTCCCTCCCCAGGCAACCTGCTCAGCAGCTCCCACCTCCACCAGCTCTGGCTCATGGACCCCCTAGCAGCTCCAGCTCATGGACCCCACCCCCGGCAGGCTGCATCTGGCCCACCTGCCGCCGAGCTGCACAGCTCACGGCCTACCTGGCTTCACGCTGCATGGCTTACAGCCCTCCTGGCAGCCTGCACCCCTCCCCGCAGAACCTTCCCCGGCAGTCCGCCAATGAGGCAGGCCACCCCCTCCAGCTCGGGCTCCCGGCCCCCCTGGAGCCTCCTATGCTACCTCTTACACACGGGCCTGCCTGCCTCTGTGCCAGCCGCTCTGGGTCCTGGCTCCCCCGGCAGCCTGCCAAACGGCTTCTACCCCTCCTCAGCAGGCTGCCTCTGGCAGCTCTGTTTCACAGACCTTCTTGGCAGGTCACTAAAGCGGCGGCAGGCTGGCCCCCGACCCCCCCCCCCCCAGCAGTCTGCCCCATCCCCACCAAGCCAGGCTGCATCCCAGCCCTCCTGTGGCTCCGTCCCCACCGCCAGCTCCTGCCCCCTTCGCCAGGCTGCCCTCCCCCTCGCCAGGCCACATCCCGGCCCTCTGTGGGTCCTGGCCCTCCAGGCAGGTCACCTCCCCTTCCCCCCTGCCTAAGGCCAAAAATTAAAAAAAATATTTTTAAAGACAATCTTTCTAAAAGTGCACCAAAAGACTGAAAATAAAGTTTTCAACTACCACTTTAGGAGAAAGATTGGATGGCTAAGTATGATTCAAGGTAGTTGCAAACTGTTAGCCATCCAATCTGTGTCCTAAATTGGTAGCTGAAAATTTTATTTTCAGTCTTTTGGTGCGCTTTTAGAAAAATTGTCTTTAAATTATTTTTTATTCAGTTACTATATACTTGATCATAGACCATTTGTTCATAAGCCAACCCCCTCCCCCCATGTTAAAAAAAAAATTAAAAATGCCCATTCATAAGCTGACTCTGTATTGGCTGTTTGCAAACTTCCAGTCTCAGCTCATCAGCATAAACCGCTGGCATGTCGAGACACTTTGTTTAACCTGGAGAATCTGCAAGGATGGAGTCTTGCAGCTCCCCGTGTCTGTGATTCACCGTTTCTGGCCAACAGAAACAGTGGGAAGTGGCAGCCAGCCCATCCCTCAGCCCAATCCGCTTCCCATAACATCCATTGGGTGGCAACAGCAATCAGCAGCCAATGGGAGTGGAGAGCTCTTTGCTTATAGACGGTGCAAGCAAACAAATCAGGCATGGCAGTGGCTTACCCCTAGCAGGCTGGGAGCTGATGTTTGCTGACCTCTTTTGTAAACACAGGTCAGGACTCACTTCTTTAAAAAAAAAAAAAAAAAAAAAAAAAAAGCTAAAATTTTATTTTTATTTAAATTGTATCCACATTAAATTTGACCCATCCACTTCAGAAAATGCTAGACCTTACTAGGCAATCAGAAAAATACTATGAATGATAGCACTATGGCACTGGTGGCAGTTTGCTACTGGGTAATCTGATCTCTACCATTGCAACACATTTGTTTAAACAACTTAATCAGAGCTGGGCAGCCGGTGAAATTTTTGGGTGTAAAAAGTACAAAAACAATAAAGCGCTGTAAAACTTAAAAGAAAAATTCAGTTTTCTCCAAATGTCAGTTGTGTTGATATACCCCCCAGACTTCTCTTGAGAATCCCTGAGGATACTCGTACCACTGGTTGAGAAACACTGCTCTAGGTCACAACACAAACTCTTGCACCCCAATCCCCTGCCCTAGGTCACAACCCAAACCCCTGCACTGCCTCCTGTACTCCAATCCCCTGTCCCACGTCATAATCCCCTCCTGTCCTGGGTCACTATCCGAACCTCTGCACGCCAGTCCAGTGCCCCAGGTCACAACTGCCTCCTTCACCAAAATTTCCTCCCAGACCCCACACAGTCTCCTGCATCTCAGTCCCTTACCCCTAAGCTCCCTTCTGCACACAACCTCCATCCCAGACCCCGTACCTTCTCCATTAATATCATGGAAGAGTGCGGTCCTTGACCACTTTCCAAATTCTTGGAGTGGCTCACCCATCACAAATTATTGCCTAGGCAATCTAAAAATACAATGTGCAGAATTGATGAAATCTTGAATAAAACTTAAATAGCCTGTTATCACCCCAGACATGCCAATCTGCAGGGCTTCTTTGCAATAAACAATGAACACTTATAATCTGACAGTGATAAAGCAGGTGACATTCCTCTATAAAGTTCTACAAAATCTATAAATTATTTTCTAAGATTTTCATACTAGAGTTTAAAATGAACAACGGTGAAATCAAAAGGAAACGGTCTGCTTATGATGCAGCATTTAAACTTAACATTGTTGAATATGCAAAAGCAAACAATAATTGTGCTGCTGCTGGTGAATTCTGCGTTCATGAGAAGCAGGTAAGAGAATGAGGAAAAAATTAAAGCAACATGAAAAGACATTGCAAGAAGTAAGAAAAAATCTCCAACACAGTGCACTTAATTTCCTGGGCTGGAGAAAGATCTCAATGATTGGGTTGTTGAATGTTGACAAAACGGGAACCTTGTCACTAGAACTGGAATTCATCTGCGTGCTTTGCAAATGTCAAAAGACGACAAAAACAAGTCCGAAAAAACCATCGGTGTTTATTTTATCAGCGGGTTGGTGAACTCGCTTCATGAACCACCATGGTCTCTGTCTTCAGCAATGAACAAAGATAGTGCAAAAGCTGCTGAGAGACCTTGAAGAAAAAATTGAATCTTTCCAAAGGTATATTATAAAACATCGAAAGGAATGTGCATTTGAGCTGTCACAAACAGGAAATATGGATGAAACACAGATGACATTTGATCTCCCAAAAAACAGAACAGTAATTGGTGGGGGTGAAAAAACAGTTTTAATTAAAACCCTTGGCCATGAAAAAATCCATTTTACAGTGGTTTCATCATGTTTGGCCAATGGACCAAAGCCAGTGTTCCCTCTAACATTGTCTATCCTGGGGAAGGTTGAAATTTCTTATGTGCAACACCAATATTGAGGTAGTGTGTGGATGTGTACCACTAATACAAACAAAAAACATATATAAAATTATATATTTTAAACAGTCCATATGTGTGGAAGAAAATATATTAAAACAAGGGATAGTTAACAAAGAGCAATGCTTACGATATTTAATATGAAATCAAATAAAAAGAAAATTAACACTACCCTTGGAGTACATGTATCATCATCCTTTCTAACAACTCATGCTAGTAAATACACCAGATCATGTATTATCCACACATAGCTCAGCTTTAAGATGCTAAAAAAAAATCAATGGGTTAACTAGAAATAGTATTTGCAAGAGAGCATGACTAATACAATATTTACTGACATTGGAAAGGAGAGTAAAAGGCATTCACTAAGGCTTATACAGTTTCTCTGGGGAATGTTTAGGATCCATGCTGTAAAAACAGATAAAAGTTTTCCTGGTTTAAAACTTTCGCCTTGTGTGTGTCACCAATTCAAAGAGTAGAAACACCAGAACAAATTAACACGTGCCTTCAGGGTTTATAGACAGGGTTTATAGACAGATGCATGTTTCAAAGAGCTTGCAAATGAGGTTTCATCTTATAAAACTAGCATCACACTTAGTACTTGCTACCTCTGACTCATAAAAGCCATAACTCTACCACATAGCAAAGATCTGGGCTTAACACAATGCAATTTACCATGTGTTAATTAGTAACACAGGATTTTAAAAAAATCATTAAGATCGTAGTTTTAGATATTTGCAACACTCCAAAAAATCTGTTAAAAGAATTTTTTTCTTTCATATCTTAAACCACTAACACCTATATAAATGTTTAAACTGTAATCATGCAAATGTCCTGGCACGCGTGTGTGCACCCCCCTCCCCATGCAGTCTGCTTTTCCCCCTCCTTCCAACCCTGACAGAGAAGACTGCAGCAAATGAGTCAGGAGACCCCAAACAAACTTCACTGCACAGATGCTAGCACCCACCCGCCCCCTTTTCCCCACCTACCCTTGTGCAGTCTGCTCCCCACAGCCCTGCTGAGAGCTGGGATAAAATCCTGCTTCTCAAACTAGCAGGCACCAGCACAAACAAATTATCCACACCTGCCCTCCCTCACCACAAGACACAGCACAAACAACAACCCCTCGTCCCAATGCCAGCACCCATTCACCCCTTATTTTTCCCCATGTACCCCATGCCCACCTACCCCATGCAGTCAGTCCCTTCCCTCCCCCTTCCCAGCCCAGGAGGGTAGAAGAGACTGCTGGGTTTCTGTCTCTCTCTCCTTAGGCAGACAGTAATCTCCAAACTCCCCTCTCCCTGTGTTCCCCAAGATTTATTGAAAACCGTCAGTGGGACTGAAAGCTATTCAGCCAACTCTTTTAGGACTCTTGGTATACGTTATCCAAGCTGGCTGATTTCAAAGTGTTTATCCATACTAGATGATGTTTAACATCCTCCTAATGGACTTGAAGCATTTAATTGTCCTCGTGTGCCACAACCCTGTCATTCTGCTTCTTTTCAAATACAGGAATATTTGGTGACCAGTTCAGCCTTTTCTGCATCATTACTAATAATTTTACCATTTCCACCTACTCTGGGGCATCTAGTGGCTTAGGCAGGGGAAGGCTTTGTCTTCCCAAACCGCCAGTTTGACCCCACCCACAGTCCGTCCAAGAACACCTGCTGTAGGTATTCTGGGGGCAGAGTGTTGCTGCCCCCTAGTGCTTACTCTCCCCGTACTCCTGGCTAGGGAGGCTGGAACCATGTGACCGCCTCCCCTCCCCCATTGCTCTGGGAGCTGCACTGCATGCATGCACCCCTCGCTTCTCTGCCCCTCCCCAGCACGCCGTGGAGGTTGGGGGGGGGGTGCTCAAAGCGCTGCCTCACTTTTCTGCCCCTCCCTGGTACCCCAGGGAGCTCAGTGCACTGCCCCACCTCTTCCCCTCCCTTCCCCGTGCTCTGGGAGCTGTACTGTATGCATGCTCCACTCACTTCTCTGCCTCTCCTCTTCGAAATAGATTTCAAAATAACAGGCTCACTATTCTGACATCCCTGCTACCCTCATTCTATGAGGGTTAAAGGACACTTTAGAATAGCAGTTTATTTCAAAATTTGGTGCTGTGTAGACAGCGCCGAATTTCAAAATAAGCTATTTTGAAATTAGATCGAAATAAGATACGCACTTTGTGTAGCTCAGATTGCGTATCTTATTTTGAGCTACGGATGCCGGGTAGATGCACCCTTACAGAATCTCACTAGTACCATCTTCTGAGCTTTGTTAGCTTTCAAGTGTCTGTTATTATGTGTTATCAAAAGCTTTGAACAGGTGATGGTGTCTTTAATGTAGACTGCCATCACACACTTCTGTTACCTACTCTGCTCTTCCTCGGTAATGTATGACCAGTAATTTTAGCATTCCAATCATGGGAATGATCCAGCCAGATTTCAAGAAAGCCGAATAGATTTTCTTTTCATCACTGAGAATTGCAATTCCTCTCGCATGGTACCCAGACCCATAGCATTATTATTTAAACAATTGGAAAAAACCCTTTTCTTCCCACGTTCTTTGCCACATAAGTTCAACTTGTTTGTGCCAAGCTGTGTTTGAGTTTGCACTACATTTGTCTTCTTAACTCCTCCCCATGTGTTGCTTAATGTCCTCCTGGTGACTCCAACTCACCTCAAGATTAGCCATGTAAGGGCATGTCTACACGAGGAATTTATTTTGCAATAATAGCTCCTGAAATAACTATTTCAAAATAGCATGTCCACATGACAAGGCACCATCTAAATATTGCAGAATTATTTTGAAATAGCGCGTCCACACTGATTGGAGCCCGCATCACATTTAAAATCCCTGGAAGCACTCCAGGGGGGGCACCAGGAGAGCAGACACTTTCTGTAGCTGCTTGCTGAGACTAGCTAAGACACATGTTTAAAGGGGCTCCTCTCTGTGGTCATGTCTTACACACCACTTTTTCATTGCCTACCCCCTCGCGGGACACCAAACTCTTGCCACACGCTCTGTTTTCCTTTGCGGACGCCACAGCACTGGAGCCGCTGCCAAGCAGTCCCAGGCTCATGGGCCTTGTGCTGCACCTCGTGGTGAAGTTGATTCACATTGCCCAAGTGCAGATTCAGGACCATGACAAGCAGCCTGGACCGGGGCACCTCTTCACCCAGGCCTTGGTGCTTCGGATGCACCAAATGATCCTCCATCCCCTGCACACTGTGGAATGCTGCTTCTGGCAGAGGGAGACCAGTTCCGACTGGTTGGGACCACATCGTCCTGCAGGGATGGGAGACCAGCAGTGGCTCCAGAACTTCCGCATGTGGAAGGCCCCCTTCCTGGAGCGCTGTGAGTGGCTTGCCCTGCTCTGAGGCAACTGGACGCCCAGCTGAGACCTGCCATCCCCCTGCAGAAGCACATTGCCATTGCTCTATGGAAGCTCGCCACGCCAGACAGCTACTGCTCAGTTGGGAACCAGTTTGGCGTAGGGAAATCCATGGTCGGGGCTGTGCTCATGCAGATAGTCAAGGCCATCAACAGCATTCTGCTGCAGAGGGCAGTCACCCTGGGGAATGTCGACCCCATCGTTGCTGGCTTTGTTGCCATCAGTTTCCCCAGTTGTGTGTGTGTGTGGGGGGGAGGCAATCCCCATCCCACATCCCCATCCTGGCCCCCAATCGCCATGCCTCAAACTGCATAAACAGGGAGGGTACTTTTCTATGGTACTGCAGGTCCTCGTGGACCACAAGGGCTGGTTCAGACATTAACATGTGGTGTTGGGTAGTCAGGGAAGGTGCACCATGCCTGCATCTTCTGGAACTCAAGCCTGTTCCAGAGGATGCACACTGGTCATGGACATCAGTGAAAGGCCAGCTGGGAAGGCAAGCCACAGCCCTGCCCTCTTCTGCCTGAGGCCCCACCCCTGCCTCCCGAGGCCACATCCACTCTCAGCCCAATCCTTCCAGGCCATGGGGAGAACTCTGGCTGCCGTGGCGACTGGGGAAAGACAGGCTGCCAAGCTGTGGCCCCATCCCTCTCCAGCAGCCAGGGGAAGCCAGGCTGCCACAGAGTGACCCAATGTCTCCCTGGCGGGCAGGGAAAGCTGGGCTGCCGTGCAGCAGTGGCTGTGGAAAGCAGCACTGCTATGCAGCGGTGGGTGGGGAAAACCGGGCTGCCTTTCCTAGTGGCCAGGGCTAGGCTGCTGTGCTGCAGCCCCAGCCTTTCCTGGTGGTGGCCCCAGCCTTAAGCGGTCGGTTGTGTAGGCAATCTTGGGGAGACTCTGCCTTCCCATGCCTACATTACTGACTGTCCATGATGCTGGCACTTTTTTTCCCCCAACTGCACCATCAGGATCAGGGATGTGGATATGCCCATCTGCATCCTGGGTGATGCAGCCTACCCCTTGCTGCCCTGGCTCATGAAACCCTACACAGACAGCCTGGACCCTACCAAGGAGCATTTCAATGCCAGGCTCAGCAGGTGCCACATGGTGGTGGAGTGTGCTTTCAGTTGCATAGAGGGGAGACTCCAAAGTCTCCTCACCCATTGGACCTCGGTGATCGAAACATCTCTTATGTGGCGGTGGCCTGCTGTGTGCTCCATAACTTACGTGAGAACAAGGGGAAGACTTTCCTGCCAGGGTGGGTGGTAGAGGCTGAGCAACTAGCCAGGGCTTATGAGCAGCCAGACACCTCTGCTATATGGACAGCACATCAGGGGGCTGTGCTTAGCAGGGAGGCCTTGAGGAAGAGTTTCAGCCAAGGCCACCAGTGAGACTCTCCCCTGGGCCTCCCCACAAGGGGCTTCTGCATTGCCCCTGTGTGCCTTTCTTCCCCAACCCCTCCCTTCCCATCATCCCCCCTCCCCTGCAGACCAAATAAAAAAGCCTTTTTTGTTTGAAAAAAACAACTGTCATTTTTTATTTGGGGGATATACAACAGGGAAGGGACTGGAGAAAGAACCTGATGTGGGGAAGAGAGTCGAGAGGGGCTTGGATGGGGCTGGGACTGGTGCCTGCCTCAGGTACCTTCAGATAGCCAGGAGGTCCCACCGCCATGTTTTTGGGGACCCCGATGGCTTCTGGGGGGGGGTAGGAGAAGCTAGGGGAGTGGGGAATTAGGGGGGTGAGGTGGGCAGGAAGTTGGGAGAGTGGGGCCAGAGAGATGGTTGGAGGCCTGTTGCATACACGTGGCCGCGCTCTCCATGACTGATGCTGTGGAGGAGTGTATGGTCTTGTGCTGGCATGACAGCTGCTCCTACATGACCTTCCTCTGCTCCCAGTCAGCCTGGTGCTCCTCATCATGGATGAGGGACTGCAGGCACACCATGTGCTCCTGCAGCAGGTCCTTGCAGGTTCTTTTACGCCTGTGGAGCCTGTGCAGTTGTGCAGATGGTGTGGGAGGTGGTGCACACGCCAGGCTTGCAGCTGGCCCAGCTGTGAAGAAAAGCGACAAGGGCAGTCATCCCAGGAGACACTGTGCATGAAGCCCAGCCCTCATCTCTGAGTCGACACCGACGGTCTTGGTTCAGACGATGGCGATGTGCTTCGAGCAAGGCCATCTGTTGCCTGCATAGCATGCACTGTCCTGCAGGGGCACAGACATCCCAGGGGAGCCTCTCTTCGCCCACGTTCCAGGGACAAGCAGGCATGAGAAGGTGCCGGCTAAGCCAGAAACCTGCAGCCAGGAAGGAGGACAGGGTGGCTCAGCTTCCTTCAGTGTCCCCCACACACCAGGTCTGGCACTGGTGGCATCCCACAGAGAGAACTTCTATCCCGGCCCACTGGCGGAGAGGAGAGAATGTTGGGGGAGGTGTGTGTGAGCAGCAGAGGCTGCTTTCCAGAGAGAGTGCTACTCGGGTCTTCTCCTCTTCCTCCCCCTGGAAGCCATGAAGACTGTTGCAAAGAATTCATTTAGATATCTATATGTTGTTGCTTTGAGCTGTAAACCTACATTTACAAAGTACACTCCCTAGAGCTAGAACCTACAATGACTGGTCAGGTTGGTAGAGCAATAGCTAAATCCCTAGTCAATACAACTCTGAATCTTTCCTTCCATTTATGGATTACTGTTTGCCAAAGTAGCCCAAGAATGAGACTATGCAGTGGATGCTTGCCTAAAGTAACCTTCATTTCTTCTTGTCTTTACATACAGTGCCACTGTAGTGCCTAAGTGAAGGTGCTTCTATACCCCCGAGTGACATATTTATAACAATATAGATCTGTAGCAAATGCCTGGTCTTACCTGTAACTGGACCTCTTGGAGATGGATGCTGCAAATTCACACTCCAAACCCACCTTCACCACTTCCTTTAAGTCCTCACAGAACTTGACTTTGAGGAGGAGGTGGAAAGAATTGAGGCATCAGAGGACTCCACCCACACCCCTCCTTTGTAGCTTCACCCTCCCAATATTCAGGAACGTAGAGAGGAGGGTCATATGAGAATTGCAATAGCCACTGCTATGAAAAGGTTGCTCTGTCTGGACGGGATCTGCCAGTGCCTCCAAGGAGCGTGAATGCACAGAGGCCACCTCAACTCCAGTTACAGGTAATTAATCTTCATTTCTTTACCAGCTGATCAATATGGGCTCCTGAGTTACTCCAGTAGTACACAGTTTAGATCCCTTAGGACAGTGACTAGCTGTCCTGGCAAGGGATCATCAGCAACTGTTCTGGTTTGTCTGTGTTCATTAACATAATTGTGTATCTAAACCTGTCTCTGCAGAGCCTCTGACACAGGACCCTGGGATATGTGAAAGGGTGTAGGGAAGGGAGATCTGTAAAGGGGCAGCATTCGGAGCCTATAGACATTGGGCAGGTAGCGATCACAGTTTGTTGCAAAATGGAGCAGGCAAAGCCCTATGGTGGCTGCTGTGATGTCAGAGGACCTGAAATGGAGACTGGGAGTTATCAACTAACCTCGTGCCAGTAGTGACTCCATGAATGATGACTGCCAAGGGGCTGTGAGTAGATGTAAACCGTGTTCCAGTGGAGATGTGCAGAGGGCCAGTGGAGACACAGGCCTGAAGCTGCTAACTGCAGGATAGACCAGATAAGAGCTACGATAGGCTGCCCCTGGAGGTGAAGGCATTTTGAGCTAGTGTCTTGTAATCAGGCAAACCAGATTTCTAACTGCTCCTCTGTTATTGATTTGTGGAGTGGCCCAGGGTGAGTACCTTCAGGTTTCTGTGCCTTTGATGACCTGTCTGCAGAGTGGAAGAGATTTTGCTTGGCTACTGCACAGGGATGTTGTACAAATGAATTAATGTCTGCACAAGCACGCAGAGGATGTAAAGCTCTATGTAAGCACTACATTATGTGGCAAACTCCAGCTATTCCCTGTGGGTCTTGCACTTCTGGCGGATAGTGTTAGCCTCAGAGGCTAGCTGTCACCCACCACACGGCCTCTTTCTCTTTACTAGAGGTGGGTGCCACAGCCCACTGAGCTATGCTCATCACAGGCTAGTTCATAAGATTGGGGTAAATCCCCTCTGGAGTCCTGATCTCTCTTCTGGAGGCAGAGGTTGAGATGTTGTGGGGAGGCTGGGCCCGCCCACTACTCCAGTTCTGGCCTAGGGACCATAAGGCAGTGGCAACAGGCAGGGTTCCAGCCACTCGCAATCTGGTAGCTTTTCCCTAGGCCACTTCCCCAGACAATCCCTCCCAGTATATTTCAGTCCTCAATTCACACCCATATAGCTCTTCTACACCACACTTCCTCCTTCCTGTCCTTCGCTCATCTCCATCCCACTTCCTTGCCTGGGGGAGCCCTTTTAAAATGGCACCACAGGCCTTAATTAGCCACAGGTGTTTAATCACCTGTAGCTTCTAGCATGCTCTAACTGAACCCAGGTGCCTGCCTGATTGTGCTGCAATTAGGTTTAGAGCTTTCCTTTACTCAGGGAAAAGAAAACAGTTCACCCAAGCCCCAGCCATTATCTTTCCTCCATCAGTGTGTGGCAGCCAGCTAGTCTGGGTCTGTCACAATGTGTAGGTTGCAATCAGCTTGATTTCTTAGGAAGGCAAAGGAATGCAGGAGAGGATCTGATCATTAGTACAGGGTGGGGGAGGGTTTGGGCACAGTGTGAGCTGCTTTTGTGAGAGGAAGAAGTTGCCAACATGAGGGATGATAGTCTTTAAGAACCAAGGCTCAGAGCAGAGTGCAGATCGTGGCTAACCCTGCATAGTCCTCTGTTGTATGTCAAGAAATAGAAAAGATCCATCTAAGATCCACAGAGGCTGAAGAGAGAGCAGTAGTGGAACTATGTGCTAGAGTGTGGGGGCACATCACTGCCATCTCTAACGTGCCTTTTAGTTTTGCTACCTTGCCTTCCTCCTTGTCCCCCTCCTCACCACACTCTCTTTTTAAGGGCATGGAGGGAGTTCCTCCTTTTTATGATGATGAAGGAGTGATCTAGAGCAATATGTTGTACAAGTTTCACCTGCATCAGAGATATCACTCTTGGTCTGCATCAGCCCTTTTAATATATGCTTGGGATTCTAGTGCCTATGTTTATAAAACCCAATACAGTACTTGCATCTGAAATCTTTGAAGGGGAAATAGCACTAGACCATTTGTCCCTGGTTCAGTGGGGTAGGGAGTAAAACCCACAGCAAATTCCTCTGACTTCTTTTCGTTTGCCTTAATCAGGCCATGCACTTCAATCCCCAGATGTAGGAATAGAGTATTAATCCACTTTGCCAGGAAACACTTTAAGTGACATTTAGTTAAAATAATTACATTAGTATGAGATGTGTGAGGCAAGACTTACTGCATTTTTACATGCAAGCTAAACAGGTCAATTTTATGGAACAAGCCTCACATGGGTACAGCTTTGCACAGAATTAAGAAACTTGGCAGGGTAATTCCAATTAGGAGGCTGATGTTCAGGACCAAATTAATGTAGGACTTATGCAAAATCAATCAATAAAATCCCCTTGGCTTGTTCTATAGACGTGGTGTCTTCAAGAGCAACAGTCAGGGCTGTCAATAATAGACAGAATGGGGGTAGGGAGGCTGCAGCTGCTGTTGCTGATGTCCATATAGATCAGGCAACCTTTGATTCTTCATCCTAAAGGGAAATTCCCATGTAATTGTTTAAATTGCAGACTTCGGTTTTGTTTATTTCCTAAACTACACTGGAATTTTTTAAATTAAAATTACAAACCATCAGAGGGGAGCCCCTGGGTACAGAAAGAGGTAGGAGGAAAGAGGCAACCACAAGATGTTGTTTGAAAGCTTGGTAGGGAATGACTATTCAGATGGAAGTTTCTTTGCAAATCCAAGCCTCCATCAGAACATGCAGGGGGTGTTTTACCTCCAACCAGCCCTCTGCGAACTGAACAACAGAACTCATTTGATGGACACCATCAAAAATGAAATCCCGCAGGGCTCATGTGGCTGTAACAGAGATACTCAAGTTGGTATCAAAGTATGTCTTTATACTCCTGCTTGCATAGGAACCATGTAAACACAGGAAGAGTGCCATTGCGTTTTGGTGGATCTAGGTCCTGTTAAGGCTTAATTCACCCGTGTGGGCAGAACTGGCAGAAACAATTGCACATTTTCAAATGATTTAAGGAATTGGCATTGAGAACCAGCTCAAAGATATGACGACTGGCAGGAGACGTAGCTTTTTATGCTTCCCTGCTTCGGAGAACAGTGTCAGAGACTGGTTACAACTCGGTGAGTTCCCATGCATCAAAATGATAGATAGATCTCTAAACAGCTTCATAGTGACAGGAGATTTGTAGCAAAAGATTTGTACTCTGTGGCAGTGTCTACACCATTCTACAGCCAGTTATGACCAGAAGGAAAAAATACTCCTTTCTTTATACTTTTATTATGAATGTTGTGTCCTATTGGTGCATTGTTTAGCTATGTCACTATCAATAAAGAATCTATAAAATTGTTTTTTACTTCTTTCTGCTTTGGTTCCTTTGCACACTCTTCCCTTCATAGTCTTGTTGATTACTCCTTGTGGGGCTAGATAAAATACTACTCTTTGCTATCCTTTAATCATCACTATATTTGATCCTTGTTCTTTGCATTTGATCTGCAAGATCATTAACTTCCGCTTGCTCTTCTTCAGGAATGGCATCCTCTGCTTCCAGTACCACCTCCAATCTGGGTGCTGCTTTACATTCAGTTTTGAAATCTGGTCTCTCAGGCTTAGCTTCCCCGCTGGATTCAATTTCCAGTTTGCGCTCTGACTTCAGCTCCCTGAGTTTTTGAGAACACTCTCCTTCTTTTACAAATGCAGCTGCTGAAGAGACGCTGGGTTTTGGTGCCTGCATCCACCTGTGATAAAAAACTTCCTCTATGTGCAACCTCTGAGCCACGTCCGGCTGCAGCATGCGGTAAATAAGGTCTTTGCATTCAACTGTTAAGCTTTTAGACCTAGGAAAGTGCACTCTGTGTTCTTTCTGAAACTTTAGCATTTTGCCAATGTTTGAGTCATCATATGGCATCGAGCCACAGACCATTATGAACAGAATGACACCCAGACTCCAAATGTCATAAATCTTAGGTTCATAAGGAATACCCTGTAACACTTCAGGGGCTGCATATGCAGCAGAACCACAGAAGGTTTTACTGAGAATAAGCCTGTCATTTTCATCTCGAGTCAGTCGTCTGGAAAAGCCAAAGTCTGACAGTTTGATATTAAAGTCTTTGTCTAGAAGGAGATTCTCACATTTCAAATCCCTGTGGACTACATCCAAGTCATGGCAGTACTTGATGGCAGAAGACAGCTGGTGAAACATCTTGTGAGCTATCTCCTCAGATATGGCACCTCTGCTCTTGATGAACTCTAGTAAGTCTCCTTGTATGCCAAGCTCCATCACAATGTAGACTTTGCCATCAGAGGTCTCAAAAATCTCATAGGTCTTGACAATTGAGCGGTGATTCACTTTGGCCAAAATCTCTATTTCCCTGGGGAGAAATCTTTCCTGGAAGTCATGAGGTGCTTTTTTCTTGTTGATTATCTTCACAGCAACATTAAATTTTAGTCGATTGGAGTAGGCAGATTTCACTTTAGCGTATGACCCTTCTCCCAGATTGATTCCCAGGACGTAGCCTCTCTTTTTAAGGACTGCAGCATCATCCATGATGCCAGAGGCAAGAAGGGATTTCTAAATTGAAGTTGACTGTGCATCACATACGCTAACGGCCTGTTCTCAAACATTCCATGGTGGTCATCTGAGATAGGCTCTTTCTCTTTAGTTGGATGGTGCAGAACCTTTAGCATTATTTTATTTGTGATGTGGGCATATGATGTCATAAAGCAAAGCTGAATATTAGTGGTGACAGATTGTGTAAAATATAACATTTCACACATAACTATCTGGACAGGGAAGGGAGATAAGAAGGCCTTGAAGAGATTTTAGCTGTATGGAGATACAGGAAAAGGTTGAATCCTTCTTAGTTTAAGGTGCAAGAGGTAAGATTTGGATAAAGCCTAGATATAAGGGGCAAAGGAAAGGAAAAAGTCTAAGAGGATTCTTAAGTTATGAGCCGGAGTGGGCAAGAGAAGAAGGGGGAAGATGTTAATAGTGACAGAGAATGAAGGGAGAACAGGATACTTGTGAGGAAAATTAAAAAGTTCAGGACATATGATAGTGAGAGGAGATTGAGGATGAGATGTGGAATGGGATGAACCTTTTTTTGTGTAGAATGTGATCAACATTGCTAATAAAGATGGACAGTCCAAGCAAACTATTTCTAATATAAAAAAAAAGCCTTAAATCTCACCCACCCACCTTCAGGCACCCACCAACTTTCAGCTATACACTGTAAAGAAGTAAAAACAAGAACAAATCACAACTTGTTTCTTTGCAGGCCACTAGCAATGATTCCGCTAATCATTTCCGACCGTGCACAGAATACATTTTTATATGTACAGAGGCATGTGCAAATGGGCACTACCAACAGAAAAACAAAACCTAGCTGTGGGCACTCTGCTAATCAACTGGGTGGCATTGGAATCTTTCCTGGGCAGCCGCACAAGCCACAACTCTGTTTGGTTCTCTATTCTGGGGCCTAAAGTGCAGCATCTCAGATGCTTAAGCCTCAGTCTGTAAATTTGATGGGAACCAATTCAGCTGGAGAATGCTTTTTAACATTTGAAGTTTCCAGTTTTCACCATTTTTAAATAATCTATGGGCCTAATCCGATGAGATACTGAGTATCTGTGCAAATGCTGTTGACTTCAGCAATCCTCTTCTTCTGCTCTGTGTTGAGGAGTTTCTGTAGGGTAATAACTGTATGTGGAGGGAGCGGGGAAGAAAAGGGTTAGTTTTGTGTGAGCAAGTCTCTTAGCAAGTAGACTCCTGCAAACACTGCCCATTAAAGCTGATGAGCTCTCCATCTATTCACTGTGTTATCCTTCCTCCTGCAGAAAACCAAGGTATTGGTTCCTGATCCCCATTCCTTCCCTGTGATTAGGTGCAGTCACAGAAAGCCCCTTGGAGCTACAGGTGCCAACTTTCAACTGGGCCAGACGGTGCTTACTGTTCAACCCCCAGCTCTGCCCTAAGCTCTGTCCCCCTCCACCCTTTCTCCCTAGGATCCTGCCATTTCCCACCCTCTCCACTGAGCCTGTCACACCTAGGCTTCCCCCTTCTAGTGTCTCCCACTGAGGGTATGTCTAGACTGCATCCCTCTGTTGGCAGAGGGATGCAGATTAGGCAGGTCAACATTGCAAATGAGGCAGGGATTTAAATATCCCGTGCCTAATTTGCATAAAAATGGCCTCCGCGTTTTGCCGACTCAGCACTTTGTCCGCAAAAAGCGGCAGTCTAGAGGGGTATCTGTTGAGAAAGAAAGCTTTTTTCGACAGATCCTGTAAACCTCCATAAGGGATCTGTCGAAAAAGGCTTTCTTTCTTGGCAGATCCCCCTCTAGACTGCTGCTTTTTGCCGACAAAGTGCTGAGTCGGCAAAACATGGCGGTCATTTTTATGCAAATTAGGCATGGGATATTTAAATCCCTGCCTCATTTGCAATGTTGACCTGCCTAATCTGCATCCCTCTGCCAACAAAGGGATGCAGTCTAGACATACCCTGAGAGAGCTGATCCTGTGGGCAGGAGGAAAAGGATAAGGAGGCACTGACGGGGAGTGGGGGGGCTGCCCATGGGTGGGATGTTCTGAGAGTGGTGGTGGGGAGATGATCAGGGCTGGTGACATAGAACTGTTGCTCTCTGGCAATGTGCATTGGTAAATTCTGGCTCCTTCTCACGTTTAGGTTGGCCACCCCTGCCCTAGGCTCTAGCGTGAGGAGAATATGGGAAGTTTCTTTCTCCTTCTCAGTCAGAGGCCAGAGTGCGTCTCACTTGTGTGCAGTATCCAACTGATTTTTCTGTAGGTTAGTGGCTGCCCCCAACCCACCAACCCAAAAG
This sequence comes from Rafetus swinhoei, assembly GCA_019425775.1. Classification (NCBI taxonomy): domain Eukaryota; kingdom Metazoa; phylum Chordata; order Testudines; family Trionychidae; genus Rafetus; species Rafetus swinhoei. Next base: position 12,716,368 of record CM033425.1, on the reverse strand, counting down.
GAGTTCCCCACCCCTAGCTTAAAAGAATGCCTCTCTCTCTGTGCCATATTGCCAATGCTGAGATCGGCAGAGAGAGTGAGCAGTCACCCTGTTATAAACAAGAGACAAGTGATAGCAGGATATTCTCTGTGAGAGCCTTACGGCTTCGTAATTCGCTTGTCCCTTTGGTCTTAAATACCCCACATCTGCTGTCACTCAGGACAGTTTGCAAAGGGCATCTCTTTTTCACAGCATTTGAAAATGGGAGTGAAAAGTATTAGCGGGAAAAGGGGATTTGCACTGGGATTTAAGGGGGGCTATATTAAATTCCTGCACTTGTGATATATTTTACATTTTGTCAGTGGCATCTAGAATATATGGGCGAGCATCTTTTGTACCGTTTCTAGAAACAGAACAAATAAGTACATCATACATTGTTTTACAAGGTGTTATGGGTTCTTACCTAAATCGATCTACCAGTGCACATCAACCTTGATTTCTACCAGCCCTGAAAGGGCAGGTGAACTGTAATTCAAAGGCAAAGGGAATGTGGCTTTTATAACTGGAGAATTTAACAGGAGTGACTTTCAACACTAAATTGGGAGGGGGACTACTTTCCCCTTTAAAATAACATCTTTCATCTACCATAATCCTGGTCCTTTCTTGCCAAGAGAAGTGAAATGTATGGTGTGTTAATGGGCAGGGCATGTAGGCCTACAGTGTGACCATCAAACTCCTCTTCATCTGTGACTTAAGCAGAATATGTAGCTATACGCCTGGAGATCAGAAGCTAGAGAATTAGCATAATTTGTGACTTGCTTTTAAGCGATACTGTGTGACAATGGTGCAGTGAGGTAGTCTTGGTGTGAATATCTATCTAGTCTTTGAGGAGGTTGGGAATGGGCTTGATTCCACATGCTGAATTAGTAGATCTATTTAACTCCTTTGTGAAGAACAATTTCCATCAGTTCCATTTTATAATACCAGTATAAATTTCCCATCTAATCTCTTTAAATGCCCCCCATACTTCCCACATTATCAGTTCCACCCAAACACCACCTCCCAAGTCTGCCCACCAATTCTCATTAGTCCCTCTTTAATGGAAATATTTTCAAAAGCACATAATCTAGTCTGACCTACTGTATCCAGTTGCCCCAGTACAGAGCCCAGTAACTTGGGTTTTACTACAGCATATTTTCCTGAAAGGAAGTCTTGATTGGGAGACACCAACAGATAAAAAAATCTGCCATATTTCTTGGTAGTTTGTTGGAAGGGTTAACCACATTTACTGTTTTTTATAGTATCTTATTTCTAATTAGAATTTGTCTGATTTGTGCTTTGAGCCATTGCTTCCTGTTATGCCCTTCTCCACTAGGTCAAAGAGTCCCAGGATTTTCTCCCCTTGAAGATATTTATGCCCTGTAATCAAGTAACCCTGCCATCTTTTTGTAATAAGCTAAACAAACCAAGATTTATGTCTCTCTCTCTCTAAAGAATTTTCTCCATCCCTTGAATCATCTTTGTGGCTCTCTTCTGCATCTGCTCCAATTTATCAGCATTCTTTTAAAATGTAGACATCATATTATACACACGTTTCTAGTACTGGCTTCACCAATGCTAGATATAGAGGTAAAATCACTTCTCTTCGGCTATCCAGAACTTGAAGGAGCCAGTTAGCTCTATTTTTCCACACCATCACACTGAAAGCTCATGTTGAATTGCTTGTCTACTATGACCTCTAAACTCTGACTTTCAGAGTCACTACTTTCCCTAGTTTTTAGGTAAGGCAGCATTGCTTGTTTCTAGATGTGTAATGTTGAATATAGCTGTATTAAAATGCAATTTGTTTGAACTGACCCTTTTTACCAAGCAATCTAGGTCATTCTGTATAACTGCCTGCCCTCCTCATTGTTCCTTATGCCAGTCTTTGTCGCCTATTAATTTATCAAAAGTGAGTGTCTATTTGCTTTCAGATCCGTGATGAAATGGTTGAACAGTGTTGGACCTAGTTCTGATCCCTGAAGAACACACTCATAACATCCCCCTTTGATGATGGTTCCTCATTGACAACTACTTTGTCAGCCAGTTTTAATGTCAGCCAGTTTCAATCCATTTTACATGTGCTTTCTTGATACTGTATATAGTGCTAATTTTTCAATCAGACTGTCATACAGTATTAAATCAAATGCCTTACCATAATCTATTACATCTAAATAGTTACCTGTATCAATCAAATGTGTAATTGCCTGAAAAAATTAAATTAGGTTTGTTTGACCTATTTTCCATATGCCCATGCTATGCTGACTGTCAAACTATGTTCCTATCTTTTTTATTCTTTATTAATTGAATCCCATATTGCAATTTGGGACTATTTTATAGTTAGTTACCCAGATCATCCTCCTTGCCCTTTTAAAAAATATTGATATAACATTAGCATTCTTTCATGCTTTCACTTTTTCCCCAATATTCCAAGATGTATTAAAAATCAACATAAGGGACCGAATTCTCCTCAAACATCCCTTTTAGGACTCTTGAGTGGAAGTTATCCAGCCTGATTTTACAATGTTAATTCCTAATAAATGCTGATTAACATCCTCCTTGTTTATTAATGTACTCAAGAAACTACTCAACCATCCCCATGTGAAACAATCACCTTTCTAAAAACAGAATGAAATATTTATTGAACATGTTTAATGCCAACAACATGAAAAAAACCCAAAGTGGTAAACAAAAAAAATTGCATAGTAACTGTACATTAAATAAACAAAACCATTGTTAGCATAAATCACAGTTTGGGATCAGTGACACTGTATCCTGAGGCACATGTTATTCAAAACCAATACTATAGCCTAACACAACAACATTTAATACATTGCTTACTGTCCATATAGTAGATTATCTGGAAAATAGCATCCATAAGAAACAACTGCCTCTATTTCAACTGCTGGTGTATCACAAAGTAGTGTTACTAATGAAACAAAGAAGCTAGCTATTCTTGTTTCCTGCCCCGCGATGCTTATACCGGAAAGCAACAACCCAGCAGTAAGGATAACCTATAACAGGGATGGACAGTACTGTGTAGTAACCAATTAAAAGACAATTATATATAAAGGCCTCATTTGTAATGTCACTACTCCAAATTTCAGTTTTACTTCTCATACACATAGTCTTGTGAGACACGCTGTAACAATGCTTATCCCAGTATTGCAAAACACTCAGTCTATGACCAATAATGGTAACTGTAACCGCCCTCATAGAAGTCAGTGTCTCTCAGCACTAGAACTGTGAGCACTGCTAAAAGCACATCAAATATATAAATACATTCCACCAGGACAATACAAGGACACCCCAATTTGGTACATGATAAAATAGTTTGAAACAACAGGAGTGAAAGCATAACAACAGATTGTGAATAGAAATGTACAACGGGAGGTACCAAACATGTCATTAATGCATAAGATGATACATAAGGTGTGTATCATAGATTGTTTGTCTCCGTCTGTAAATATTGAGGTACCTCACTTAACTCTTTGTCCAGTCTAGGGGGCAATTGTGAAATCCATACTATTTATTGAGCCATGTCCATTGTCATGAGTACAAATGCATAGGAGCTTGAAGGCCATCTAGCTATTGAGGACTATTAATGTACTTCGCTGGACAATAAACCTGACTGGGGTGCCTTCGTATCTTATCTGAGTCTGTGGTCTTTGGGGGCTCTCTAGAAGTCTATTATGCTAACTACCTGTGCAGAGCTGGCATGACATACTGAGGGAGCACACGAAAACACACGCAGCTAAATGTTTATCATCACTGACGGAGCAGAAGACCTGTCAGAATGCCACACCAGTAAACCCTGAATTTACAGCATTGCTGTCCTGACCTACTACAGTGCTGACGGCCACCACAGGTGCCTGGGCAAGGTGAGGAGGTGACACTGAAGGGGTAGAAACCTCAGGCAGAAGGGGCAGAGCTGGGGCAGTCAGCTCTCGGTACTGCTTGGAGCACAGTGCCCCCTTCCCCAGGCCTCAGAGCTGCATGGAACATGTGACAAAGCGCAGTGCTCAGGCAGCGATTTAAAGGAACTGGGGAGCTCCAGCTGCCGCAGTAGCAGTGGTAACAGAAGGGAGCCACAGACTCCTTTGAATCGCCAGGCCCCTGGGCAATTGCACCTTTGCCCCCTGCATCGGCGGGCCTGCTGTGAATTTACTTTAACTGGCTGACAGTCTATTTTCGTAAAGGCGCTGTTAATTGCTTTGGGTGAGGTAGAAGACTTAAGTAGAATGCTGTCTTGCATGCCTAGTGTAGTTAGGGTTACTAGGTGTCCGGTTTTCACCCGGACAGTTCGGTATTTTGGCCTTCCATTCGGTAAAAAAACCCAGAGAATACCGGACATGTAAAATGTCCAGTATTTTCTGTTTTCCTTGGACAGAAGACCAGCAGCATCTGCGAGGGTGGGGGGAGTGAGGAGAGCAGTAATTTAAAGGCGCAGCAACCTCCTTTTTTTTTTTCTCAGCCAATTTTTTCCTGCCTGTTCGTTCGGGATTTTTTGTGAAGGTATCTGGCAACCTTAAATGTAGTAAAGGTAGATAACATACAGTATCTCTAAAAGTGGAAGATTTTAGATTCTGCAGAAAGTCCCATTACAATAAATTTAGTTCCTGCAGATTCCTGCCATCTTTCCGCATCAATATTTAGAGAAGAACAAGGTGCTTATTTGCAATTGTTCTCTAGTCCTGCAGTCACACTCAATTGCCTATATACTTTTCCTTCAGAGCAGGCATATGTTTGGGACTTTAAAGACTTAGGCTTTAAAAAAAAGAAAAGATTAGCAGCCATCAGTCCAAATAGTTGTTTGCTCTGTTCAGAGGGATGTGGAAAAGTGTTTCCAAGCTTGAGTTAAAACTCTGTTTTCATGTGACTCAAGAGTACCAGGCAAGAATAAAAAAATGTGGATGAATAGTACTCCTTTTTGTCTACTGTCTGAAAGTGTGGGGAGGTTTATGCAGACACAGGCATACAGGGCTGATTCCCAGAGGTGCAGAGTACCTGTAAATTCCATTTGCAATCAGTGGGATTCTCAAATGCTCAGCACCTTTTCTGTCTCAGACTCACACAGAAAAAGATGCATGTTGAAAAAATTATTTATTTACATAAAGTACTGTGCCCAGGCACAGCCACATGCATTACTTTACCACAGAGATGCATCATATTTTCTTTAATACCATGAGTCAGGCACACATGAATATTTTACAGTAATTTACATCATAGTTCGAGGAAGACTTTGATTATTCTCTTTCATATATTACACAGCAGACCCTGCCTAAAACTATAAGCAGTGAAAATTATGTGCAATGGGCAGAATTACAAAACAGTAACAGTAAAAAAGGAAGGCTAAGAACATAAAAAATTTAGAGTGCCCAATATTTAAATTAAATGCTTGCAATGACTGACAGTTTTTCTGTGCATTGTTTGCTTGCTGCAGATTGTATATACAGTGTATGCACAACATTTTCTTGTCTCATAATCTTTATGCATCTGTGTTATCTTAATTCTGACTATGCTAAAATATGTATTTAAATTCTAGTATAAAAATTTGAAAGATTATTTTCTGGAACTCCAAGATAATAACATCTTTACACTAGTGACAGTACTCCCAGTTTTATGAATGTCATTGTCTGCAATATGTGGTGTAGAAAGATACAGGTCTGAAACATAAGCCCATATACCACAGACCAGGTATGAGGCTTGAGGCCTAGACAGCAATGGTTAAGACTTTGCTAATATAAAGCAGAGTTAAGCTGTGAGCAAGAGGCAGGCCCTGCTCACAGAAGCTGGCAAGGGCTGATATTTCAGAAACACTCAGATCTAAAAGGTACAAGGCACAGGCCATCAGCACATTCCAGAGGAGTCATAACAGAACACTTTGTTAAGAAATATCTTGATACCAACACACATCCCACAGAAAACATACATACTGACCCAGGTTCAGGAGAGGTTCTAAATTGATTGCATGATGGATAGTAATGGAAACCACCCTTCTGTGAGGTAAAGGGTGGTAACTAGGCAACAGAGGGAGGCAACCTGATATGTCAGAAGTGTTGTGTAACTTGTTTGTACCTGTGTATAAAAGTGCATCCCTAACGGTGGTCACTGGTTCACCGTGGGAGCAATGCTAAATCCAGAGAATTGATTGGGTGTTAGTCCATTGTCACTGTCAGGGCTGTTCCCTATTCTGGCACTTTGAGTGCAGAGGGTGAGGGCCCGCAAGAGAGCTTAAAAACCTTGTCTCTACAGGCACTGGTTGCAAAAAACCTTCCCTCCTCCCTTCCCCCGAATCACAATACACAGATTTTGGGGGATCGCTGCCACCAATAAATGATTTTTATCCCTAAAAAATCAGAGGTGAACACTTGAACCCACCCCACCCTCAGTGGTACCCCAAGCTCTTTTACCCTGAAAAAGCTTGAAAAAATAAATGAGGAAAACAAGCTGCAATCTCTAGTAGCTGACCTCTCAGTCTGAGGCATGCAGATACACACAGACAGACAGACCTTCCAGGACATAAGAATCAAATCATCACCTTAAAAGAAGGGATTTTTATTACAAAACAAAAGATAAACTTGATAAAGCTAGATATTACAGAACAACTAAGGAAAACAAATTAAAACAGAGAAACGTCTCTGGGCACAATGCTAGATGGTAAATGGGGAGAGGAGGCATAGATTCACACAGAGCAGTTCAAACCAAATCACAAAATAAATAAGAAATACCCTGAACACAACTAGATTCACTTAGCCCTTTTACTTACTTCCAGTCTTCTCTTTATTCAGTCCACTTCCATGCCCCAAATTCCTTGGAGTCATGGCACTCCTGCCTGGGTTTAAATAATTCTGTGTCTCTCAACTCTTGGTTTAACTTTTTTCCCCACACAAAGAAAGCAGGCAAGGAATCTATATCCAATTCAAATTTCAACACTATGGGCACATCTAGACTTGCTTTCACTTTTGAAAGAAGATCTGCAAATTCAGTGTGAATTTGCATATCTTCTTCCGATCGCTTTTTTTGAAAGAGGTTCTTTTGAAAAAGAAAGTAGTCTAGATGTGGTTCTTTCGAGAAAAAAACCCTTTTTCGAAAGAACCGTGTAAACCTCATTTTTTTAGGAAGAATGGTTCTTTCGAAAAAGGGTTTTTTTCTCGAAAGAACTACATCTAGACGTCTTTCTTTTTCAAAAAAACTCTTTCGAAAAAGCAATCGGAAGAAGATATGCAAATTTGCGCCAAATTTGCATATCTTCTTTCAAAAGTGAAAGCAAGTCTAGATGTGCCCTATATATCGATTGGTTCTCCCAGCCCTCTGGCCAACACCTTTGTTAGCTATTTGAATTTAACCCCCCTCAGTCACTGGATGCTGGTCAGTACTCCTCCTGTCCATTACAGTACATATGTATAATGGGGCAGTGGTGAGTCTGTTCACTAACAACTATTATTGCACTTTGCTTGGCAATAAACCTGGCCAGGTGCTTTCAATCCGTATTTGATTTGTGCCCTCTGGGGGCTCTCTTGGAGTCTGCTGTATTGACTAAATGTGCATGGTTAACACGTTAGACAGGGAAGCACACGCACACATGCAGCCAAAAGTTTATCATCATGGATGGATTAGAAAAATTGTGGCCAACCTGCAGCTCGCAAGCCGCATGTAGCTATTGCCCCCCAAAAGTGCGGCTCGCGATGCCGCTCCTGAACCCCCCTCCAATGACCCCCGTCCCCTGCTGGCTACCCCCTGGTCCCTAGCTTCCCTGTGCTTACCAGGTCGGAGCTGCGGGGTTTTAAAAATGGTGCTCAAGATGGCAGCCATCTTAAAGGGGCAGCCTCCTTTTAAAAAAAAAATAATTAATTTTTTTGGTTTTGCTCTACAATTCTGGGGGCGCTTTTTTTTTTTTCTTTTTGCTTGACAATTCTGATGCGGCTCTTTGCATTTTTTCCACTGCTGTTTTGGCTCCCTTTGTTAAATGGATTGGCCACCCCTGGATTAGAAGACCAGTCAGGAATGCATCACGATGCCTGACTGATGACATGTGGCTCAGTTGTAGATGCAGAATCTGACATATTCAACTAAAGCAGCTCAGAACAACTCTTTGAAAATATCTCCTAAGCTTTACATCAGTCTCCTAAGCTTTACATCAGACAGTAAAAAGAGTTAGCAATGAATGACTTGATCTTAAGCTAAAGTGCATCAGAGGTAATGCAGAGTCCACTGAATGCACAAGGAATACAAAGTGTATGTTGTGTATTTATTAGGCAGCACAAATTCTTGTGCACTACAGTAAAGTGTCAAAGCTGAATAAACCAGGGCTTTTGAGACCATTGTTCTCTCTCTCTCTATAAAAAACTTTTCCTGTGGGGCAACAGAATGACATCTTCATGTCACTCTGCGTCGCCCTGCCCCCAGCCTTGGCAGAGCCCCCAGAAGGGGAAGCGGCAGCCATGGCTCGGGTTTCTCCCCTGCCCCTCCTGGCTTGGGCTCCCCACTGGCTCCTGGCTCCCCTGCAGGAGAAGCAGGGGGTTGCAGCAGCTCCTCACTGTGGTTTGGGGCCTTGACACTCCAGAACCCAGTGGGGAACCACCGACTCTGCCTGCCTTGGGCCAGTGTGCTCAGGATGCCACCTGCCTTCTTTGTTCTGTGGAGTGGGCTGGTCCCTGGCATTGCCGCACGCTCTCAGGTACCATGCCCAGGCATAGCAGAGAAGCGGAGCAGCAGGGAACCAGTGCAGGGGGAGGCGCTGTCCATCCCGTGGCACCTTGGGCTGCTTCAGCGTGGTCAGGGGCTGGGCTGGGGCAGGCAGCTGGAAAGCAGGGCGGTCTGACTCCACATATGGCAGCCGCTCTGCAGTTTCCCTCTGCCTGCTCAGTCCTGGGCATCTTGAACCGCATCCAGGAGCCGCATGAGAGGCGCAGAGGGAGGTGATGCCTCCACTTGCCTCTCAGCAAGCTGGGGCTGCACCACAGGATCGGGTCCTGGGCAGAGACACGATGCAGCCTGGAGAAGCTCAGAGCCTGCAGAGGTGCCTGTGTCCTCCCGTGTGCTGTCGGCTGCAGGTCGCTGGTGGGGGAACGTGGGGGGATTGCATGTGCAGCTGGTGAACACAAGAAAGTAGCTACAACCATACTACAACTGCTGCCCCTCTCCTGCCTGCATGGTCACTCACAAGTGTAAGCCAATGCAAGAGCCTGCAACTTTTCTGAAATGGAAAAAACCCTCGTTTTTTAACTCCAGCCCAGTCCTCCAGTTATGTTTGCTTTCAATGAGCAAACTCCTCCCCTTCCCACAGCAGCACAGGTGCTTCCCCACAAGCTGGATCCTGCGTGGACCCTCAGGGCTTTCTTCCTCCCCACCGCCATAGGAAGCCGCTACTGGTGCTCTAATCTTGAGAGGGGGTGGGACATGAGGCTGGAGCACCAGGCAGGTGGCAGTCTGAGCGCCTGGCCCATGGCAGATGAAGGTTCCCCACTGGGTTGTGTGGGGCTGGAGGCAGCTTCCCCATTGCAGCAGTGGGGAAAGCCTCTGCCCTCAGCTCACTCTTGTCCTCTCCCCCTGCCAAGACACCCTGCCCTCAGCCTGCTCATGCCCCCTCCCCCTAACCAGACACCCTACCTCCAGCTTGCTCCTGCACCCTACCTCCTGCCCAGACCTAGCACCCTCAGCCCCTCCTGCACCCCACCTCCTGCCCAGATCCTGACTCCACATCCCTATCCCACTCATTGGCAGCCCTGTCCCACACACTGAACCCCTCATTTTTTGGCTCCACTCCAGAGCCTAGGGGGCCCACAAAATCCACAAACGTTGGAAGCTCAGAAGAGTTAATCTGGCCTGAGGTTTTTAACTGGGCTGGAGTACCGGGGAGTGGGGTGTTTCAGCTGGGGGCCACATCAGTGAGGGTTGTGGGTTTTTGGAGGGCCTTTTTTTACTTCTCACTTGTGTAGTCTGCAACTGATTTTTTTGTGGGTCTGTGCCCCCAACCCGAAAAAGTTTCCCCACCCCTGCCATAAATAAAGACAATGTTGAAGCCTTTTTGCGGTGGTAATATTTTACTTTATTTATAATGAAGTCTGGCCAACAGGGCCCCAATTGGGGCCCAGCCCTCATCTGGCCTCACCATCCTGTACCCAGCCCTGATCCTGGGGCAGGCCCTGTGGTCCAGCCCCCATCTGGCCACAGAAAGGGCTGGGAATGGCTCCTTCCTGCTGCAGCATGGGTAGGAGGAGAGGCCACGATCTGGCCACGGTGGACAAAAGGGGGTTGGTGAGTGTAGTCAGCAGCGGGCACAGCCCCCTAGTTAATGGAGATAAATATTTTAGCAGCAGCAAATTGCAGGGGGCTGTTGTTTAAAAAAAAATTCCATCACTAGATTAAAGGGAGGTTGGCATGATTTCCCTGCCTCTTGCAGACTTTGCTAAATCACCCCTGCCAGCAGTGACATATGACTGGGCCTTGTAAGAATACTTCAGCAGCATCAGTTTTGTCTTCATAATGGACCAGATTGCACTGAGTGTGGAGCATTAACAAATACTTGTAATCCCTTGGGAAGGATCTAGCAGAACTAGACCCCCCTTCCACCTCTGCTGTTGACATAAGCTGAACACTGTTACACTACCAATATACTCAAGATATCTTCCAGGCACACATTCCCAGCAAAGTGCAGTTTAATAATATTTGGTGGTTCAGTGGTGTTGCTTCCCTAGGTTAGGAGAGAACATTTTTTTAAAAATGGAAAGTGAATCTATGCTTCTTCAGGCCGCTATCGTATCCCTCTGCAAACAACTGCCCTACTTCTTCTGCCCAGATGCACAGGGGTTACCATGGTTCTTTGCCAAAATATCAGGAATAAAAAATGCATATTGTCAACTGAGTGATATTTTTTATTATTTCATGCTGTTTATTACAAGTGAGCAAGTTACAAAGAACTTGACATATTCCTTCCTCCTCCCCTCAGCAGCTGCCCCTTTCCCTTCTTTGCTGCCCTTTTGGTTTTCTTTTCTGCTTTGTTTTCTATGGATGTGTCCCTCTTGCATGACTCCTTTCTGATACTGTGGCTCCAGTTCTGGCAGAATTCTAAGTAGCCCTGGTAGGGTATATGTACCCTGCATTGTAAATGTGGGTCTGTGTGTCCACACTTCACTATAAATCTGGGCTTACAGTTGCTGGACCGGCCCTCAGTACCATACTGCACTACACAGATTTTCTGACTAGGGTGTGGGGCTTGAACCATTGTGTTCACACTGCAAAATTACAGGGTTTAGACTGGAGTCACAGAGGGCCTTGGATGCTGACCCACCACCTTCTTAGGACCTTGAGGGCTTGCTGACCTGATTCAGACCAATTTGTGTGTTGATGGAAGCAGAACTTGGGTTCAAACCTGAATCAGAGCCCTGACTACTGTGTGCAGTAGAGACACACCCTTAATGTACTGAGCCCCCAAAGCACATCATTAACATAATTGATTAATAGTCACTTAGGGCAAAATCTTGCTGCCAGCACTTACACCCAGAGTCCCATTGTTCAGGATTTGGCCCTTTCTCTTTACAGTAAACCAATGTGAGCTATATAGCTTGGTAGCAAGTTGCTGGTTTTCTTTGATATGATTATAACAAAGCCTTTGTTCAGTAAAAGAGAAGTCACTCTTTTTTATTCTTTATTCCCTTTATTTTAGTCTTTTTCATGCCTGGTCTCTCAGTGGGTTACAAAGTAGGGCAAGTGGTCCTGAAACTCTCCTAAAGTCACATAATGAATCAGATCTCCAATAGCCAAGGGGCCTTTCTGCTTCGCAATATGCCATGCTGTTTAAAAGTTGCATCATAAGTTTCCCCCAAGCTGTGTGGCCCCCATAGCTTGCCAATAAGCCCCATGTAGGGGATCAGGGCTGCAGCAAGGGAGAAATGACTCTCCCCAAACCCTGAAGCTGCCGGGGATGGTGGGGGGCTCCCCTCCCCACCATCTCCAACATGGAGCTGCTATGGTCAGGAGAAAGAGGCCCCTGCTTGCTGTTCCCAGCAGGGAGCCACCCTGGTAAGCCCGAGCCCCATTTCTGTGCCCCACCTTGAGCTTCCCCCAGTCTTGAGCATCCTCTTTTACCACAAAGCCTTCATCCCCAGACCTGCCCCAAAACTCATGCCCTTAGCTCAGAGCCTGTACCCCTCCCACATCCCAAACCCCAGGTTAGAACCCTTACCCAGACCTGGAGCCCTGCTCCTTCCTCTACAGTCCTCACCCCCAACCCCGCCCTACTCTTTGCATTCCAACCCCCTGCTCTAGCCCTGAGCTGCCTTCCAGACTCAGAACCCCACTTCTACCACATGAATTTTGTGATGTGCACTAACATGAAGGAGATGTGTCTCACAACATGTCCACATTGGTGCACATGAGAAAATTCATTTTGCTGGAAAAAAATAGAGGGACACTGATTGCAATCTATTTGCCTGAGCAAACCAGGCCTCGCTAGGAAGGGAATGAGACAGATGGAAAGCTATATCACTCCTGTCCGTACAACATCTCTTCCCCATGATTTTGTAACTGGTGAATGGTATAATTCCCTTCACTTGTGTAGTGCAGAGTGTGTCAAATGGTGGCTTTCCTGCCATCAGAGCTGAGTTAATATATCTTTCCTCACCTTCCATGCTGTCTAGTAGTATTTATAATAGTACGTCCAGGGAAAACTGGGAGAGCTATCACATAATGCCTCAGCAAGAGATAGAGCACCTGCAGGACACAAACCCAATGCAATCAGCAGCACATGCAGCAGTGCACTCTGGAATGTACCAGCTGGGAAGAGAGGAAGACTGACCAAATTTATTACACAAAACTGGTTAGGGTATTCTGTCCACACGGCAATGAAACTAAACATCCTGTACTGAACTGGTTCCAATAAGGCCCTAATGTCAGCCTAGGGATTGTCAGAGGAAAACTCTCTTGGCTCCTAACAGCTTTCACCATACTAGGTGTGACTAGGACTGTAAAATCCTGTTTAGCCAGTTAAATGGTTAGACGTTATGTTACGTTTAACCAGTTAACCTCTTAAAGGAGGGTGGGTGGATGGAGGGCACCTCCCACTAGGGATGTAAAATCCTGTTTAATTGGTTAACCATATTGTTTAACTCAGGGCTACTCAACATGAGGCCCGCGCAGTCCATTTGTTTGCAGCCTGCGGTGCAGTTTGGGTTTACGTGGGGCTCAACATGCAGCCTGCGGGTGGGAACAAAAACAAAAAATGTAGTCAATATAATGGTCTTTTGTTGAGATGCGTTTTAGTAATTAAATATATGGACTGTCATTGCTCATTAAGAGTGTTGAAATATGGGTGGAAATTGGGTAAATATTGCATTTTATTAATATCAGCAGAACTGACTTAAATGGGGCCTGCGTGTTGTGTAGTCTTGCCTTAAACTTTGTATTCATGCCTGTCAGTGTGAAAGAAGCTATTTGCATATATTTGCATATATATGCAACCACACTTAAGTTGCAACCCATGGCATATGCTGTGAGTATCACTGTGGCTCCCAGGGCTTCCAAAGTTGAGTAGCCCTGCTTTAACTGGCTAACTGATTAGAAGGGGGTGGCTGGGAGAGCTGCTCCAGCCCTGATGGACTAGAGTGGCTTCTCCACCCACCACTGTCTGGAACCACCCCCTTTGCTACAGGCAAAAGCTGCTCCAGATGACCAGAGCAGCCCCTGTCCACAATGGGTCCCCACATGGGGATGGAGCAGCTCTCTGCCCAGGAGGTGGGGAGCTGCTCCAGCCCCTACTGGTTAACCTTAACTGGTAAGCATCACTCCTTAAGGGTGAGGCTAACCAGTTAATCAGTGAACATTCACATCCCTAGCTCTGACAGGGCTGGAATGCCCCTTTCCTTCTCTAACCCTAACCCAGCCACTGTGGCCGGGCTGGAGCAGCCATACCCACGGTGTGCAACTCCAGCCAGGCTAGGCTCATCATGGATGGGGGCTGCGCTAGCCGGGATGGAGTGCTCCTGCTTGTGGCACGCAGGGCTGGGCCCACCACAGATGGGGGCTGGATTGCCCCCTGCCCATGGCAGGTTCCGTCCAGCTGGAGCAGCCTGCTGCCCACAGTGGCTGGGGACAGCTCCTACCCCCACTGGTTAAGCATAACCAATAAGCATCACTCAGTAAAGGTTAACCATTCACATCCCTAAGTGTGACACAAACCATGTGTAGTACCAGCTGTAACACATACTGCAAGTTTCTGCAAACCCCTTAAACACCTTATTGAATTCAGTTTTACATACCTATGGGGCCATTTCAGTAAATTAATGGTGTATGTATTCTTGTGGGCCCGGATGATCAAATTGAACAATGTGCTAGACCGGAATGGATTTTTGGACAAACTTTGTCAAATGGTTTTCCTAGGAAATATCTAGGGAAGAGGGGGGCAAACTAAGACCAGGGGCCATATCTGGCCCATCATACCCTTCAGTTTGGCCTCTGAGCTCCCATTGAGGGTCATGGTTGGGACAGTCTTGCCAAAAGGGGCAAGCTCAATTTTTGGATGGCGTGCTGAGCATGGGCGGCTAGACCTGGGCCCTTCCCCTCCTGCTTCCCTCCTGCAGCCTCAGCTCCTCCAGCACCTGGGCAGTGCAATCACCATGCCACCAGCCCCATGCTCGAGGCAGTGTGGCTGATGCTGTGCCCAGATGGCACAGTTGTAGCACTGCCAGCCCCGGTGCTCTGGGCAGTGTAGCAGGGGTTGGGGAGCAGGGTAGTGGTGGTCAGTGGGGTGGGGAACAGCAAAGGTTGGATAGTGGGTCGGAATTTTGGGTAGTGTTCAGGGGGTTGGGTAGCGGCAGGGGCCAGGTCATGTCTGGCTGTTTGGGGAGGCACAGCCTCTCCCTGTCTTCTGTATCTGGCTCTCCATACAATTTTCACACTTGATGTGGTCCTCAGGCTAAAAACCTAGGAGGAAGTGAATGGAAATTCCTACCATGAGTAATGAATAAACCTCTCCTTTTGAAGCTTTGCTCTGAAGAGAGGACCGTTGTCTACTGATTACCTGTTCCCAGAGTCTCAAGATCAAAGGCCCAGGCTAAAAGAAAAAATGAGCAATTCATTGGGGCATAGAGGGAAGAGCTAATTCTGAGTGAAAGCTGCTATGAACCACAGAAAAATCCTGTCATGTGTTTGAAGGATTGACTCCTACCTGAGTCCCTGCTGGAGTTGAATGTAACTTCTGGTAAGCTTATTAGCATGAGTGCAGGTTTTAGTATTGTTTTAGTATGAGTTCTTGGTAATGTTTTTCATTTTAAGAATAAGAAAGAGTTGGGTGGTAACTTATAACGATGGGCAATTACACAGTGTATAGGCTCTGAAGAGAAAAGCGAAGAGCAGACATGGGCATGTTAGGCAGTCTGGCTTGCTGGGAGTATTGCAGTGTAGTCAGGGAACACAAACCTGTTTGCAATATAGGGAGTGTCAGGGGTCTCTGCCACAGAGAAGGGATGACTCAGAAGAAGAATCCTGGAGGGGAAATACAGGTGTAGTAGCTCTGAACTGTGACACCAACCAGAGTACTAACTAAGTGATCACAAACTTAGTTCAAAGTTGTAGTGAGAACAGGGCCTTAGAAGCCAGCAGCTCCCATGACTTCTGGTCAGCCTGACTAATTGCCTTTTTCACTCATTAATACCAACAACAAAGGAGCAAATTTTCCACTCCTGATTCAGATCCTGAGCCCTCTCTGATTGTCAGGATGATTAGAAAAAGCAGGAAGAAACCATTTTTGGAAGCTGAGAAAGGCAAACCTCTATTCTGAGAAGCTTCCTGGTCTTTCCACCATGACTGCCTCTGGAATCAATAACCAAAGCATTGTCTCCAGCTGACAAGTGCTGTCCCGCCATAGTCCTAGGGGTTACTCTGCTGGGATGCCTCCATCTCTCATCATAGTGTGTCAACCTTAACTTGTAAGCTCTTTGGGGCAGCACAGAGCCTCTTCCCATAGGGCACCAATGCATCTTCATGACACACCGAATAAGTCAGTAACAGTGGGAGGAGAAGAGGCTAAAATTGCTGAGTGGCTCAACGGAGAGAGAACAGGTAGGCCCAATTAATCCTAAAAATCTATATGCCTTAGAAGTTGTCATTCATGTTAACCTCTGCAGCATAGGAAATAAAGGAAATAAGTTTACACACAGTGTGTGGCTGCAGCTAAATATGAAAGTGGATGTAAATCTCATAAAGAGAATAACAGGGAACACCGAGGAAAGGAAACCAGGGATTGCAGCAGCAGTTACAATGCTCAATGTACAAGAGCCTTTAGAAATTGATATGCCTTACCTTTTGTTTGTGCTAAGTGGTTTATTAGTTGATTAGGGAAGCATGGTGTTTGGCTTCTGGCGCTTCCCTTGCACCCAAGAATGGTTCAAAACATCTTCGATTCGTAGCCGGTGAGACACATCAGGCTGCAGCATACGGAAAATAAGATCTTTGCATTCATGTGTGAAAGACTCAGGAAAGATCACTCGATGTTCCTTCTGAAAGCGGAGCATTCTCTTAACATTGGAGTCATCATATGGCATATATCCACTAACCATTACATACAGAATGACACCCAGACTCCATATGTCATAAACTTTGGGTTGATAAGGAATGCCTTCTATGACTTCAGGAGCGGCATATGCAGCAGAACCACAGAAGGTTTGACTGAGGATCATTTTCCCATTCTCATCCTGGAAGCAGCGTTTGGAAAAGCCAAAGTCAGACAGTTTGATGTTCATGTCTTTATCCAGGAGGATGTTGTCACATTTCAGATCCCTGTGAACAACATCCAAATCGTGGCAGTATTTGACCGCACAACATAGCTGGCGAAACATCTTGCGTGCCACTTCTTCTGGTAGACCTCTGTTTCTCTTGATGAACTCTAGTAAGTCTCCTCGTACACCGAGCTCCATGACTATGTAGACTTTGCCAGATGTCTCAAAGATCTCATAGATCTTGATGATAGAACAGTGGCTCACTGTTGCCAATATCTCTAATTCCCTGGGGAGAAATTTTTCCAAGAACTCAGGAGGAACTTTTTTCCTATCTGTAATCTTCACTGCTACGTGGAATTTCAGGCGCTCAGAGTAGGCACATTTGACTTTCGCAAAAGAGCTCTCTCCTAAATTGCTCCCCATGATGTAGCCTTTCCTCTTAAGAACTGCAGCATCATCCATGGTGCCAGAAGCAACAAGTGCCTCGGAAGGTGAAAACTACCACTCATCTGTACGTAAGCTAGCAGTGTATTCCTTTGCACCGCATCATGGTTGGCTCTGGTGCATGAGTCCTTTGGAGGTTACTGATATGAAAACTCTTGGCATTGTTTAATTGATACTGTTGGCAGGTGAGGTCATAAAGCAACGTTGTCATGAGTGGTGGATGACTGTATAATTCAGTGGCATTATAAAGTGAAAGCCAAGCACAGGGACAGTAATATTTCCACATATTGATGAGAAGAGACATCCCCCTCGTGTTCTGGAACCCCTTAATAGAGGATTGTTCTATCTTACAAGGGGAAAGAGGTTGGTTCATAAAGATCTCCTGTTTGGTTCTGAAACTAAAATCACTTCATTCAATTATGTGCTCAGACTAATACTTAGGTATTATTTATACCTGCTTCAGAGCCTGTTATTTTGTGCCTCTATTGCAGCCTCATGCACTTGAATTGTCTAAAGTACTTTCCTTGGAGTGGATAGCTATACTGATGTCAGGTTTGTACATAGGAAGAGGAGGTTACGTAAAGGGAAAAATAAGGCCATGTTCATTCCTAGCTGTTCATACCCAATCACATAAGCAATAAAACTTCAACATGTATATTGGGAACTCCGTCATAGTGATTTGTGACTGACAACAGCTATGCAGAGCTAGGGATGCCTAGCACCCAAAAAGTCTGACCAAACCCAGAACAATGGGGAGTTTAGATGGTTGTGAGACCAGTATTTACTAGAGGCAGAATCCATTAAATTAGCCCTTTACAAAAGGAGGTGGTATTGCCCACATTTTTCTGATTTGAGAAACTGAGGTCCAAAGTCAAGTAGCATGAAGCAGAAAAGAACCCAGATCTTTTGACTTCTAGTCTGGTGCTGTAAACCCTGGATTCTATGTCTCCAAGTCACAACTAAAAAGCCAGACCCACTGCCACATTCCTAAAGAGATCAGCTATTCCTCAGAGCTGGCATACAGAATCTGCAACAGGTGTTTCAAGATGTGCTTTGGATACAAGTCTGGTAAACATGCCCAGGTGGAACCTTACATGTTAAAAATCCCAACAGCAGACTCAAAAGCCATCTATCAAAATGGAGCTGATGTCTTACTTTTAGAGGTGAAATATAATTCACATGCCATCCAATTAACCCTGCTTAATGTGTATTTAATGCTCAGGATTGTTGCCCTAATTCCTCTATGAAGTTAAAATGATGGACTCCAATATGGTCACATTAAAATGTTTCCCTCCTTCCTTGTTCACCATTCTATAGACTTAGAAGCAGCAGAGACATAGTGAGAGTTCAAGCCTTGTTCTTATGTCTGATATAACAACACTACAGGTATGTAGAAGAAAACAAATGTTTTATGAAAGCAAGGGCAGAATGATACACACTTTATAACTAAAGCAGGAGGAAAATTTTCGGATAAATATTTTTCTGCAGGAAAATGTTGATTTGTCAAAATCAAAACAGTCTGAGGCAAATGTTGATTTGTCAAAATCAAAACAGTCTGAAGCAAAGTGGTGATTTCAAAAAAAAAGTTGAAATAAGCATATTGATAAGGTCAATATGTTCCCTAATGATAACATTTTGCTTTGAAATGATTTTTGTTTTGAAAAGCGAAGTTACTCACCTCAGTGCAGTAACTGTCGTTCTTCGAGATGTGTGTCCCCGTGGGTGCTCCACTGTAGGTGCTAGGCTTGCCCTGGCACCACAGAACGGAGACTTTTGCAGTAGCAGTACCCAGCCGGACTGCGCATGCGTGCTGGCAACTCACTGCGTTTGCACCATTTTGAATGAGTGCACGGTCCGGCCCCCATCAGTCCCTTGAGGCCACCTTGGAATCTGAAAGACATAAAGGAAAAAGGACTCCGAAGTGGGGAGGAGGGCGGGTAGTGGAGCACCCACGGGGACACACATCTCGAAGAACGATAGTTTCTGCACCAAGGTGAGTAACTTCACTTTCTTCTTTGAGTGATGTCCCCATGGGTGCTCCACTGTAGGTGACTGAACAGCAGTACTCCACTGAGCAGGAAGGAGGGAAAAGAACGGAATCCCTATTTATCTGCTGAAGAGAGCACTGCTGAAGCTACCGTGGTATCTGAATGCCTCCTCTGATGTATAGCATAATGTTTTATAAAGGTATCGTGTGAGGACCAGGTGGTGGCTCTGCATATGTCCTTCAGGGGAACACCCTTGAGGAAGGCCGTTGAAGTTGCCATTGCTCTTGTAGAATGGGCTCAAGGTTGTATCGGAAGCGGAATATGCTTGGAAGCGTAGGCCTCAGTTATACAGGTGGTTATGAGTTTGGAGATTCGCTGGGATGATATTGGATGTCCTTTCGATCTCTCGGCCAGAGACACAATCAGTTGGTCGGTTCTTCTGAAAGATCTCATGCGGTCTATGTAATAGGCAAGAGCTCTTTGAACATCGAGTGTATGGAGAGCCGCTTCACGTGAGGAGGCGTGAGGTTTTGGGTGAAAAGACGGGAGGACAGTTGGTTCATTCACATGAAAGCTTGATGATACCTTCAGGATAAAGGTTGGGTGAAGTCTTAGGACTATACTGTCCTTATTGAAGATGGTATACGGGGGTGTTGCCATCAGAGCTGATAATTTGTCAACTCTACACGCTGACGTAATGGCAAGAAGAAAGACTACCTTCATGGTCAATGTCTGAAGCGGTATGGTAGCGAGTGGTTCAAATGGTGGAGTCGTTAAAGCTTGGAGTACGATATCTAAGCTCCACACAGGAGGAGCGGGTTTACAGGGAGGGCTTAAATTGTAAGGCCCTTAATGAATCTTTTTGTGGTTGGATGGGCGAAGAGGGAGGTGCCCTCAATAGGTTGTCTGAATGCTGAAATGGCCGCTAGATGGACCCTGAGGGATGCCAATGACAGCCCTGTGTGTTTTAGGTGGAGCAAGTAATCGAGGATAAAGTGCAGAGGAATCGATTCGGGAAGCTCTTGCTGTGTGGCGCACCAAAAGATGAACCTGCACCATTTTGAAAGGTAAGTGTTTCTGGTTGTTTGTCGTCTACTATGGATGAAAATGTGTTTGACTTGTGTGGAGCAAAGGGATTCAGAAGGATTCAGCCAGTTAGGAACCATGCGGTGAGGTTCAGCATGTGAATCTGGGGGTGTCGTAAATGGCCTTAGTTCTGTGTGAGGAGGTTTGGAAGGGCTGGAAGTGGAAACTGTCTGCATGGTGGCATGCGTCGGAGGAAGGGGAACCAGTGCCCACGCTGGGACTATCAGTATGACCGTGGCCCTGTCCGCTCTCACTTTCTGCAGAACTTTGGGGATGAGAACTGTAGGTGGGAAGGCATATAGAGAGGCCCATTCCAGTTGGTGAGGAATGCATCCCCTAGGGAGCCCAGACCGAGTCCTGCCCTGGAGCAGTACTTCTGGCATTTTTTGTTGTGACAAGTGGCGAAAAGATCTATTAGGGGAGTGCCCCAGTGTTCGAAGAGGACATGGACGACTCCATTGTGTAGTTCCCACTCGTGATCCAGGGCGAAGTGCCTGCTGAGAAAATCCGCCATGACGTTCGTAATTCCAGGTATTTAGGGTGCCACAGGTGTTATTTTGTGACGAATTCACCAGTTCCAAAACTGGATTGCCTCCGCACAAAGGGAGCGGGATTGAGCTCCGCCTTGGCGGTTCACATAGTACATTGCCGCAACATTGTCTGTGAGGATTCTCACTGTGGTATTGTGGATACGTTCGTGGAAATATTTGCAGGCATTGAAAATTGCCCGGAGCTCCAGAAGGTTTATGTGGAGTTGTGCCTCTAATGGTGACCATCAGCCCTGTGTGGACATGGTGCCCATGTGTGCACCCCATCCAAGGAAGGAGGCATCGGTGGTGATGTGGTGCGAGGGTTGCTGTTGGTGAAAAGGTATACCGGTAAGAAGGTTTTTGTGGTTCATCCACCAGGTGAGTGACTGAAGGATGGATTATGGAGGGGTTACTGGCCTGTGAAGGTCGCGTTTGGTGTGATTGTATACTCGAGCTAGCCAATACTGGAGGCTGCAGAAATGTAGTCTGGTGTAGTGTACCACGTACGTGGTGGCGGCCATGTGACCCATGAGCTTTAGGCAAATGATTGTCTGGACAGTTGGGCTGCCTCGAATGATTTGTATGAGTTCTTGAATGGCCTCGAATCTTTGTAGGGGTAAGTATGCCCTGGCGGTGATTGCAACTAGCCATGCGCCGATGAATTCCAGCTCTTGAGTCGGATGAAAAATGGACTTTTGGTCGTTGATAAGAAGTCCGAGGGTATGGAAAGTTTGCCTGGTAGTGCTGACCATATTGAGTACTTCGGAACAAGTGCGACCCTTGAGTAAGCAATCGTCTAGATAAGGAAATATGATTACTCCTCCGTCGGCAGAGGTATGCTGCCACTACTGCCAGGATTTTTTAGGATACCCTGGGGGTGGACGATAGGCCAAATGGTAGGACTTTGTACTGATAATGATCTCCGCCGACTGTAAATCGTAGGAATCTTCTGTGTGCTGGGTGGATTGAAACATGAAAATACGCATCCTGGAGGTCGAGGGCAGCAAACGAGTCATTGTGGATCAACATGGGAATTATAGCAGCAAGCATCAGCATCTTGAATCATTGTTTTCGTAGAAATCTGTTCAAACAGTGGAGCTCTAGTATCGGTCACCATCCCCCCGACTTTTTCTGAGTGAGAAAATAATGGGAATAAACCCCTTGCCCTTGAACTCATCCGGGACTGGTTCTATTGCCCCTAAGGAGAGCAGATGATTGACTTAGATGCTTAGCAGAGCTTCGTGAGATGGGTCCGTGAAGAGGGATGGGGTGGGAGGGGTAGTGGGAGGAATGGCGAGAAAGGGGATGGAGTAACCTGATTGAACTATTTCCAACACCCATTTGTCCACAGTGATTGTGGTCCATTGGTGGTAAAATGGCCTTAAACCTTGGTGAAAGAGGAGGGTGTGGTGACTACTGCTGTTGTAGGAGACTGTCTGCGTACCCTGGACCAAGACATCAAACCTGCTGTTTGCTGTTCGATGTGTTCTGCGTGTGGTTGCCCAGGTTTCGGCGCCTTTGTGATCTTTGGTGTGGGCGTTGTTGGTCAAAGCTTCTTTGCTGTTGTTGTTGCCACTGTTGTCTCACATATGGGTAGTCATAATGTCGTTGGTAAGGAGTATACCGGTCTCTCCTATACGGTGGGGTATACATACCCAACGTCTGAAGGGTCATGCGTGAATCCTTGGAGGAATGCAGTACGCTATCGGTCTTTTCGGCAAACAGTTTGTCCCTGTTGAATGGTAGGTCCTCGACTTTACTTTGTAGGTCCTTTGGGACTCCCGCTGCCTGTAGATAAGACACTCGGCGCATGACTACTGCTGTGGCCATGGAATGGGCTGCTGTATCTGCCATATCCATCACTATCTGGAGGGCCGTTCTCGCTGACGTATAGCCCTTCTGCACAACTGATTTTAGTATAGGCCTTTTAGACTCCGGCAGGTGGTCCATCAGTGGTGTGAGCCTTGTAAATGTATCAAAGACATGATTAGAGAGATGTGCCGTGTAGCTGGCAATTCTGAGCATAAGTGTTGCAGATGTGTAGACTTTTCTGCCCAATAAATCAAGTCTTTTTGTGTCCTTGTCTGAAGAGGTGTGTTTGTACTGTGGGGTTTTTAACCTCTGATGGGCTGCGTCAACTACTAAAGAGTTGGGCTGGGGATGAGTGAAGAGGAATTCCATGCCCTTGGGAGGTACAAAATATTTTCTGTCAGCTTTTTTGCTGGTCGGTGGTGCAGAGGCTGGGGTTTGCCAGATTTCCTCTGTGACCTCCAGTATAGCCTTGTCCAAGGGGATAGCTAGCCTCGCTCTATGTTGTGGCTGGAGATTTTTTAGAAGACGGTGCTGTTTGTCCTTTATTTCGTCCAGCGATATCTCTTGGCTAATCGCCACTCGTTTGAAAAGTTCTTGGAACTGTCGGAGGTCATCCAGTGGGGAAGTATCCCCAGGAATGACAGCTTCATCTGGGGAGGAAGAGTGGTTGGTAGGGGACACCTCTGGTGGATGATCCTCAGTGGAAAGGTGGGTGTCATCTGGCTCTGATGGAAATTGAGGTGGGGACATTGGTTGCCCCATTGGGGTAGGAGGAGCCGGAGTCGGCGAGTGTCTAGAAGCTGCGCATTCACAACATGACCTACCTTGCGATCTCAATCTATAGTGGCATGAGTGCCTACTATGTGAATCACGGTGGTAACGGACGTCCTGGCGGTAAACACTGTCCAGTGGTGAACGCCTGTAGGAGTAGGAAGGTTGGGCATGTTCCCAGTGATGACTGTGAAGAGAGTGGGGGGAGCAGGAGCGGATGTAGGAGGCTCTGGATGAAGCTGGAGAAGTCGAAAAAGGCCGGTAGTGATGTTGTCGGTGGTCTCTGTAGGACGCTAGGAAAGGGGATGGTAGTCGCTGGTGCGGAGAGTATGGTGATCGATGCCGGTGACCGCATTACGGTCTCGGGGATCGTGGTGCTGGTGGAGATGGAGACAGTGCCGGTGAGAACACCAGAGATCGGGAATGACTTCGATGTGTAGGAGTATTTGGTGCCGAGGCATGCGCCCCGGGGTTGACGGTGTGCAAAGTTGGTGCCGCTGGTGTCGGTGCCGAATCTCTCGGTGCCGCGTGTGGTCTGAGGCAGGAATGGCTACCAGTGCCGATGTTGCCACTGCCGGTGCCGGTGCCGATGATGCTCTCGGTACCGAGATGTCTGTCGGTGCCAGAGGTTTGGTAGGGGGCGGTGCCAAAGCAACCCTCGGTGCCGCTGTCAGTGCCGCTTGTGCCGGTTTCTTTGGTTTTGACGCCACGGACATCTTTAAACGTGGCTTCGCGGTGCCTGAAGTGCCGGGCTTATTTCCCGTGCTGACTCTGGCGTGTGAGGTGGCCGGTAAAGACCTGGCCGGTGATGCCTGCGGTCTTTTGGGTGAGATGGCTGTAGGAGGTCCTACGTTCCGGGGGCTGATCTCCTGAGGCTGACTTTGGGCGCGGCAGCTGGAGGGCTTTATCGAACAAAATCATTCGTAGCCTCATTTCCCTGTCCCTCCTGGCTCTTGTAGTCAACTTTGAACAATGTGGGCACTTCTGGGGGACATGGGCTTCCCCAAGGCAGCGGATACACGAGGAATGCCCATCGGAGGCTGGCATTACCTCACGGCAAGTGTCGCATTTTTTTAAAACCGGGCGATGGCAGCATTTCCAATGTCTGTGGTGTTGTTTTTTTTTAAGAACTAAGAAACTATATCTATGCTATAATATATAACTATGTACAGCAGGAGGGACTGTAGGAATAAACTGGGTACGAGCGGGAGAGGAGAAGCTCTGAGGTATTTAAAAAAATTTTTTTTTTTTTAACTAGGAGGAATACTCAAGGGAAGTAAAAACGAGGAAGAATGACAACTTTCAACAACTTTTAACAATGGAGATCTCACAATAAGGAAGGAAGTTGAAGAGACGTAGTTCACTCCGTCTGCAGCCTGCGGCGGTCGAGAGGAACTGGCGGGGGCCAGACCGCGCACTCACTCAAAATGGCGCGAATGCTGCAAGATGCCACCGCGCATGCGTGGTCCGGTCGGGTACTGCTACTGCAAAAGTCTCCATTCTGCAGTGCCGGGGCAAGCCCAGCACCTACAGTGGAGCACCCATGGGGACATCACTCGAAAAAGAATGTATGTTACAGATTACGGTTTAAACTAACAAGAGCATAATAAACACAGTCAAAACAGACAGAATACTGTTCACTTTACCAAAGAAAATGTTTTCAATTGCTACAAAATAGATTTTTTCCCAAAAACTTTGTTTCATGGAAAATTTCAAAATTTTGTCTTTTTGTTCTGATTCTGAATGAATTTTGTGTTAAACATTGATTTTCTGCAGAGTGGAAATTCTGGTTTCTGGCCAGCTCTTGTCATGACACAGGGGAAAATATTTCGTATTAACTTTTCACAGATATTTAGATCAGGATGAAGACTTCCTCTGCATTTGTTTGAGACCTTCTGGGTAATATTCATTACACACCCCAGATAAGTTGTCACAGATAGGAGAGGTTGAGCCCAAGATTAATTCAACAGTTTTTCTCATTAAGTCCTCTCAGAAAGGAAGCAAATCCTTTGTGTGTCTTCAAGCTCCCAGCTTCATATAGTGGATCAAAACAACTCAATATTCTGACTTTCAGCTCCTTCCAAATTGAATTTGGAAGCTGTTAAGTCTCCTGATAACTGATTAATGCAACATGCACCTGTGGACAGACATGCAGATAACTTGCAAACTTCTCTTTGGGCTGTGCAGCACCTATTTTTAACATTCTTACGTGGCACAAATGTAGTGTTATTTGTATGCTAACTTATGCTCTGTGGATAGCATTATATGCTGCCAAGATAAAGATATAGATTAATGTCGCTGATTTGCTCTCTTGCTTCTTGGGCAAACAGTAGAGTCTGATGCCAGTACATATACACAAAGGTATGGAAAGATATGTAAGGCAAGAATCACTTTCTGCTGTGTGTGACCTGTTCACCTTGCATTAAGTGAAAGAGCTTCAGTAGATTTAGTGGTGAGCTCAGAGACATACAACTAAGTGAAGCTGGGAAAACCAAGCACTGGAAAAGGTTGGCCAAACCTGGAGTTTTAGAAGTTTTTGAGAATGCAGGCCCATACGAAGGAACTTCTGTGTGTGGGGTGTGCGTGTATGTGTGCTTTTTTGTAAATGTGGATCACAATTTTTTTCAATATAAAGGAACTCAAAAGAGTCATGCAATGGGTGTTCATAAGAGAGGTTAATGAAAAATTTGAGTGGAAACAGTGATTGGTAAAATGATTTTGTTATAACATACTAAAAATGTTATTGTTGCTGTAATAAGTGAAAAACAATATTCCAAAAAGTCCCTGGCCACCTGAGAGGGCTGAGGCAGAATCACCCCATCTGGTTGGGCTGTAGCTGTGGCAGCCCGGCCCGAGCCATGGGAGGGGCTGATTGCTGCCCTGCTCCTGCCACCGTGGCCCAGTAACACACCTGGCCTTGCTCCTGGGGAAGGTGGGGGGAATCAGCCCCAGCCTTCCCCTGGCAAGCTGGAGCACGGGGAGAGGGAAGCTTGCACAGTGTGCTGCTCCAGCCCGGCTGGAATTGGCCCCCTGGGCTACCATGGGTGGGTGGGGGGTGTGTTTGCACCTCTCAAACACCCCCTGTGTACAGGCCTGCAATGGCATTTGAGGGCAAAACATTCTCTTGGGTTGGGCTATGGTCAATTCCTGACAGCAGAAACCAGCCATGTACCAATGGAGGGACTTAAATTTGTTTATGTTACTACTGACTTCTACTTACTTAGGTGGCAGAAGGTACTCAGGGAGTGGGGGAGAGAATGAATAACCTTGATGATTGCTTTATATTTAACTGCCAAATTGTAGCATGTTAAAAGCAGGTCTGAGATGAGTCTCTCCTGTATTGCTTATAAACTGGGCACAATCCGTCACAGGGTGAATAAAAAGATAAAAGTGGATTGCTGTACTCTAACCCAGTACATGTATGCAAATATATTGAAATAGTGCACGTAAAGTGAAATTCTGACCCATCAATGTCAAAACTTCTATTGATTTCAGTGAGACCAGGATTTCACTGGAACCAAAGAGACAGTCCTCTACTCACTGACCCTTAACTCTAGATAAATCATTAACAGACTAATCCCCAACAGGTCACAAAAGCCCTCAGGCATTTAAACTGAAAGCAGCATAGCTGAGGAAGGACCTTACTGTGGATTGTGAAAAGTGCTGTATAAGAAACATAGTTTGTTTTAAATGTACACTACAGCGCCCATAGTATGAGGTGTTTTGAGAAATAAAGGCAAAGACAGAGTTCCTGCCTCAAGACACATGCAGTCTGATTACAGATGTGATTCAATGAGTGACAGTCAGTAACAAACCAAAGGAGTAGGCTGGAGAGAGGAAAGAGAACAAACACAAAAAGTTTCATTAGAAGGAGTTAAGGCTGAAAGTGCATTTGTAGGGAATATGCTATTCTGCAAACCAATATTATTTCCTTACAAACATTTCACATCTTTAAAACCCCCAAACATGTAGTGAACTTGTTACATGGAGGTCAAATTTTAGATACCATCATTTAAAAATGTATTTTTTTTATCCCCCTTCCTTCCCCACCCCCCCAAAAAAAAAAAAACCTTCTCAGAAAATCCCTAAGCAGGAAGAGGTGTGTCATGCAAAGTTTCAAGACAGTGGTTTATTTTTGCAGAGCAGGAATCAATTATTTGAACAATTAGGTTTACAAAGGGAAAACAGCTACAGCCTTAAGCATTGAGTAGTTACTGTTCTCCATATCAGGATCACATGCTTACTTATTTATAGTGTGTACACATCTTAATGGAAAAAGTTCATAATAACCCGGTGAAATTAAAACTCACTCTCCTTTCCTGGCTGTATAGGCCTGCAAATTGTGATACTGCAGGAAGTATTGCTGCCATGAGGCATTCTAACCTCCTTCCTTAGCAGCTTTACTAATTTCCAAGATAGTCCTCACCTAAATCCACCACCACATTGTTGGACTTGGCACAACACCCATGTTCAGACCCTCAAAAGAGCTTGTCACTTGCAGAGCCCT
Source organism: Rafetus swinhoei (assembly GCA_019425775.1). Lineage (NCBI taxonomy): Eukaryota > Metazoa > Chordata > Testudines > Trionychidae > Rafetus > Rafetus swinhoei. Next base: position 12,688,497 of record CM033425.1, on the reverse strand, counting down.
CAAAGATGCTCTAAAGTGCATAATCAGTTTCCTGCATATTTTCTTCTTTTCTCCCTCCCAGATGGATTTAGGCATATGGCATGCATTCTGTCATTCCAGATTTGACAAAACAAACTGATTTATATTATTTTGCTTTAAAATGTAATAAGTTTTGTAATTATTAAGTCTACACATACTGTGAAACTAATGCACTATTGAAACTAAGGCATTGCATGCTTGATTGCAGTAATTGTTAATATGATTTCTGCAATGCTAAGAAACTCTTTTGGGGAGTTGGCAGTATCAGCAGAGGCATGTGAGAACATGGAGTCACTCCGGTATTCCAACTCATACAGCATGGCAATGGGCTCCCTAGGGAATACCTTAAGTTAGACAATAATAATGTTGTTAGTCAAGGGATGGTCAATTTCAGGGCATAGCAGCAAGCCAGTTTCCATTAAAAGAGAAATTTGGATTATGGAGTCAGGTATCTTTCCGGTGATTGATTGATAACATATACACAAGTGATATGAAGATTGGACAGGAAACTCCTAAACCTCATTTCAGTCACCACTGGGCAGAATACCTGCCTCCATCACTATTGATTCACTTTGGAAAATATCTGGAACACTCCATTCCCCTGTCATGGTCAGACTCCTGATCATTATGTCTGGGTACACCCTAGTCCAGTGGTCATAATATCACTTCTTCCATAACAATATTTAGTGTGTACATTGTGTCATGGAACCAGCCCTTTACAAAAGTGGGAATTCTTTCCATTTTGCTGAATGAGACAATGAGGCCCAAATAGGTAATGGGCCTATTTGCCCAAAGTCTTGCCCAAAGTCACAAGGTAAGTTACTGGAAGAGAGGAGAATAAAACTGACTCCTGGTCAGGTCCCCTATTCCTTGGTCTCTCTTCTTCCAAGCCTCATTTGAAATACATTGATGAGGAAGCTTGAACTGCTCCTGCCTATGATTTACTGTTTTCTAGAGAGAACTTAAATCGCAATGATTGTCAGGTTGGTATCTTTCATCTTCACTAACATGGGGATAGACTGTGATTCTCTCCCTCAGACTGATTCATTATTTACTCCAAGGGTGGGGAACCTTAGGGATGGGCACCAGATGTGGCCCCCAGCTTGCCTGGATCTGGCCCCTGAGTCTCATGGCCCTCCCCTCCAGCATTGGGGAACTCCTACTGGCACTCCAGCCTCCCTGCTGCCCCACTGTGGGGCTGGAGCACACACAATCTACTAGGCTGGGCCCCCTTAGGCTCTGGTGTGTGAGGGGAATGTGGGGAGTGTCTTTCAGCTTCTCAGTCAAGGGCCATGCAAGTGAGGGTTTGGGGTTTTTTTTTTCCTTCTCACTTGTATGTAGCCCAGGACTGATTTTTCTGTGGGCCAGTGGCTTCCGACCCAAAAAAGGTTTTCCAACCAATTTACTCCATAAAGACTATGGCGGACTTGTAGCATAAAGTGGTATTCATTCTGAATGATAGGGGCCAGTTTGTGATACCATCTGGAGTTAACATTTAATTGAATTAAATTATTTTTTAAATACAGTCTTTTGCATGAAAAAGCCATACAAAGTGGGACCTTGCTTTCAGACCTGCATTCTCTTACAATGGGTGTGTCTAGACTACAAGGTTTTTTCGAAAAAAGTAGCCTTTTTTCGAAAAAACTTCCCCTGCATCTAGACTGCTGCCACATTCTTTCTAAAGTAAATTGAAAGAACGTGGCAGTTTTTTCAACCACAGAAAACCTCGTTTTACGAGGAATAACGCCTTTTTTCTAAAGTGATCTATCAAAAAAAGGCGCTATGTAATGCACACTGTGCTTTTTTGAAAGAGGGCACCCAGACTGCCTGGGTGCTCTCTTCCGAAAAAGTGGCTCGCTTTTTCCAAACTACTGGCTGTAGTCTAGACGCTCTCTTTCGAAAGAGGCTTGTAGTCTAGACGTACCCGATATGTCTACATTACATTCCTCTTTCTAGAGAGGAATGCAAATGCAGATGAACAAAATTGCAAAATAAGCGCGGATTTGAATTTCCCACGCTTTATTTGCATAATCGAGTCTGGGCGCTATTTTGAAATACCCTATTTCGAAAAAAAAAATGCTGTGTAGACGCGGTTATTTCGAAAGAAAACCCTTCTTTCAAAATAACCCTTACTCCTCATAAAATGAGGATCTGCTGGAATCAGTTGCACAACAGATCTTTCTAGGCATTCATGTCTTGTACTATGATGTAGTAACAAAGTTAGGCATACATACACTAGGTTGATAAGCATGATATAAATGCATAGATAGAGAGATGAGTTAGTCTGTGTGTAAGGACTTCCAGGAAGTCTTGGTGTTATGTTTGTATAGTGCCAGGTACAATACAAATAATAATAATAATAATAATAATAATAATTAGTCCTTTTCCATGGCTGATAGAGAAAACTATATTCCTCTTTTGGGGGCAGGGAATTCCCTAGCAATCTATTTACTTGGGCTGGATTTTGACAGAAGGGTTACTGGGGGACTAACTATGGAATGATTGTTTATCACCTCAAAGCTCATGCCACTAAGTCACTGATCTACTATAACCTATATTAAACATTTTAGTGAAAAAGAAATGACATAGTCCCCAGAAAACTTTAACACAGTAGCCTAACAAATGACTGGTCACTAGCTATAATTCTTATTAACAGATTTATAGTTTTAGAGGGACTTTCATTGCCCTTAAAGAGATGAGGTGCTATCTCTCTAATATTGTGGAACTAATACAGCTACATATCATTGTCCTTTTAATTTTTTGAACTTAATGTTGTGTACAAAGCATACCATATGAGATGTTGGTAAGGAGGTGGGGTCTGCTCACCTCTTGAAAGACCATTCATTTAAAATATAAGGAGGAGGACAAGGTTGTCTCTGGTACTGGTGATAGCTAATCAAAGATTTGCATGTCATGTAGATTAAATCTTGGATTCCCAATGTGATGAAGGCACCCATTATAGAGATAATAGATATATGCTCTTGATGGAACCAATTTTCAGATATGCATCTGGACTAGTGATGGGCAACCTAGGTTAGTGAGCGGGCCACATGAATGGCCCTACTTCATTTCAGTGGGCTGCAAGATTGTCATAACCAAAATGGTCTCCCAGAATAGTATAGTTTTGGTAATTGTGCTTGTGAACTGAGAATTTGCAGGGTGTGCCAGCTGAACCCATAGCAGTGTTTTGAATGGATGCAGAGGGAGTGCAAGGCTCTCATAGGCAATGTTGCATGCAATCATCATGAACCTCACTTCACACCGCACTTGCTTTACATGTGTGCCACTTCAGTAACACCTGCAGGAAAAAAAAAATGTGGACAGCAGTATTCCCTCTAAGATTTTCCATCCAGGAGTGGAGTGAGTTGTGTCGTGAGCACCAATATTGAGGTCGTGTGCGCTTGTTTGGATGTGTGCCACCCTATCACCCAAGCTATAAACCTTTCCCTTTTCTCCTCTGCTGCCATCCTCCCTTTGCCGCATCTACTCTTCTGGTGCCTGCAGCTGACCCCCAACACTCACCCTCCTCTGCTGTCCTGGCTCCTGCCCTTCTCAGTCCCCTGAGCCCCCCTTCTCATCCTCTCTGATCGCTGCACCCACCGTTCCCACCCCTCCTCCAGCCCCTCTCCTGACACCTCCCGCTGCCCACCTGCCCAGCCTCTCGCCTGTGACCCCTTGTGCCCGTCCCTCACCGTGTCTGCCCCGCCCCCGCAGCCCCCTTAGCACCTGCACCGCCCCGTACCCCTGCTCTAAGGGCGGGCCTGGCTCTGACCCCGCCCCCGCGCCGGTGGCAGGAATGGCTGGAGCGCTGTCCCCGCCCCGTGGTAGGTCCCTGTTCAAAGCACGCAGACCTATGTAAATGACCAGCCAAAGCTCCGCCCCTCGGCGCTGATTGGCTGCCGGTCTTTGTTGTGAGGAGGAGGGGGGAGGGGAGCCGCCATCTTGTGTGGAGTCCGAGCCAGGCGGACGGCCCTAGGCGCGCGGAGGCTGTTCCTGACCTTCCCGCCGACGGCCTCCTGCCTCCTCCCGGACGGGGCGCCAGGGCAGGCTGCCGCCACAGCCGGGGAGGGGGTCTCGGTGCGGACGCGGCGGTTCCTTCTCCCGCTTCCTCCCCCCCGGATTTATGGTGGAGGATGAACGGAGGATAAATGGTGCCCAAAGCGGACAACGGCACCTTCCTCCTCCTCTTCCTCCTGGTGCTGAGCATCACCGAGCCGCTGCGGCCAGGTACGGGGGCCGCGGGGGGCCAGGCCGGGGGGCGGGGCGCCAGGTGAGCGGCTCTAGAAGGGGGGCGGGGCTGAGGGAGGGGCGAGTGAGTGGCCTGCAATTGGAGAAGGGAGTGTCGGGGCGGGAGGATCGTGGTGATGCGGTGTTGGGGGGAGGGGACCAGGAGGGTTCCTGGTTGTGTGTGTGTGTGTGTGTGTGTGGGGAGGCTAAGCAGCGGGGTGTGTGGGGGAGGCTAAGCAGCGGGGGTGTGTGTGTGGGGGAGGCTGAGCAGCAGGGGTGTGTGTGTGGGAGGCTGAGCAGCGGGGTGTGTGTGTGTGGGGAGGCTGAGCAGCGGGTGTGTGTGTGGGGAGGCTGAGCAGCGGGTGTGTGTGTGGAGGCTGAGCAGCCGGGGGTGTGTGTGGGGAGGCTGAGCAGCCGGGGTGTGTGTGGGAGGCTGAGCAGCCGGGGTGTGTGTGGGGAGGCTGAGCAGCCGGGGTGTGTGTGGGGAGGCTGAGCAGCGGGGGTGTGTGTGGGGAGGCTGAGCAGCGGGGGGTGTGTGTGTGGGAGGCTGAGCAGCGGGGTGTGTGTGTGTGGGAGGCTGAGCAGCGGGGTGTGTGTGTGTGGGAGGCTGAGCAGCGGGGTGTGTGTGTGGGGAGGCTGAGCAGCGGGGTGTGTGTGTGGGGAGGCTGAGCAGCGGGGTGTGTGTGTGGGAAGGCTGAGCAGCGGGGTGTGTGTGTGGGGAGGCTGAGCAGCGGGGTGTGTGTGTGTGGGGAGGCTGAGCAGCGGGGTGTGTGTGTGTGGGGAGGCTGAGCAGCGGGGTGTGTGTGTGTGGGGAGGCTGAGCAGCGGGGTGTGTGTGTGTGGGGAGGCTGAGCAGCGGGGTGTGTGTGTGTGGGGAGGCTGAGCAGCGGGGTGTGTGTGGGGAGGCTGAGCAGCGGGGTGTGTGTGGGGAGGCTGAGCAGCGGGTGTGTGTGTGTGTGGGGAGGCTGAGCAGCGGGGGTGTGTGTGTGTGTGGAGGCTGAGCAGCGGGGGTGTGTGTGTGGGGAGGCTGAGCAGCGGGGTGTGTGTGTGGGGAGGCTGAGCAGCGGGGGTGTGTGTGTGGGGAGGCTGAGCAGCGGGGTGTGTGTGTGTGAGGGGGAGGCTGAGCAGCGGTGTGTGTGTGTGGGGAGGCTGAGCAGCGGGGTGTGTGTGTGTGTGAGGGGGAGGCTGAGCAGCGGGGTGTGTGGGAGTGTTGGTGGTTTTGCTGTCGCCCATTTTCACTGTTCTGGCTGGATGAGGTGTGTGTCCTTTTAATTTTGTGCTGGGGGAAATGTAGCGTTGCACACAGGTTTCGCGGGGTGGCGGGGGGGGGGGGAGGGGAGAGAGGTAGCCACTGTAGTGTGTTTCAGCAAAAACTATCAGGAGTCCTGTGTGCATTCCTGTGTGTAATCACAACTCAGGGTTTTGTGGCACCTTAAAGACTAACTTTGGGCATAAGCTTTTATGGCCACGTTCCAGCCTACGAAAGTTTATGCCCAAAGAAATGTCTCGGAGGGGTAGCCTTGATAGTCTGTGTTTGCAAATACGAGGAGTTCTGTGGTATCTTAAGACTACCCATATTTATCAGGGCATAAGCTTTTGTGGGTAAAACTCACTTTGTCAGAGCATTTGTTTGTCTATAAGGTACCACGGGACTCCTTATTTTTCCAAATAAATGTGTTGGTCTTTTAAGAGGCCACAGGATGTGCCCCGTTACTCTCAAGAATAGACTCTCAGATGAGGAGGACTCTGCTGCTCAATGCTGGATTACAGGTTGGAATAATGAATTTCCACCAAGGAAGTCTGTGTAGCTGATTTGCCCCTAAATACATTCAGGAACTGTTCAGGATAAGGGAATGAGGGGAGCGAACCTAAGTTAATGTGGTAGTGGAGCCTTTTTAGCAGCTGGGAGTCAGACTACCTTATTTTATGAAGATGTGATTGCATTTTGTTTTGTCCAAGGTATTGGGGATGCATGTAGCTGTAGGAAACATACTGGGAAATTTTGTTTTAATGCTGGAAATCATTTGCAATATAATAAGAATAAGCAAGGTTGGATAGAAAATTGAACATGGTCAAAGTTGCATTTTTAGAGGAATGCATCTGGATTAAAGCTAGTCTGTGTGGTATGTGGATTGCTAATGTGGCCAAGAATTGAGAAAAGTTCAATTTGTATCCATTTTAGGGCCTCAGAGTGAAATGGAAATTCAGTTTCTTGATGGAAGCCCCCTCCCTGTATTAAATTGTGCATGTGAATTATATAGCCGTTGCCCCTCATATCATTTTAGTAAATATAAAATGTTAGATGTGACTGAAAAAGGTGAAACTTCAGTCATATTTTATATTAGTCGGTCTGTTTTTTATGAGATTGGGAGTTAATATTGTAATAACCTTTGAAAACTTCAGTAGAAAAGATCTCCATGTGTTACTGCAGAATGATTCAAAATTTCCATGCTTTCCTTTCTGACCTGAGTCCCTAAATTTCATTTGACCACATAAAGGATTCTCTCCTCTCTGATTCCTTAATCCCATTGTCCTGATATCTCAGTTCTGTTTGGGTAGTGGTTGTATTAAAAATGGCATCAGTAGCTTTTTTTAAAATGGAATTTGGTCATTTGAGGAAGTTAATGATCTAACTAGTCGACCTGATATAGTGATGAATCCTGGTCATGTGCCTCCTGAAGCATGATGTGCATGTACTAAAAAGTGACTCCGTAGAATGCGAATCAAGATATGGAAATTTGAAAAGTTATTACTATGAATTGTACTTTTAGATACACAGAAGCTGAGAAAGGTGAACAGTGTCACAGCAGAGCTCTCTCATCTCTTAAAAAATGTTAATGCTTGAGAGCAGTGTTCCCTCTAAATGTTTATATCCATGTATGGAATATGTTTTGTGTGCACCAAGGCATGTGCAGATGTGCATCAGCCATAGAAATACATGCTGCCAGCTGTGGGTGCTCTGCTTGGCAGGATTTGAATCCCTCCTGGGTGGCCACCCAAGCATTCAGATTACAGGGAACACTGCGTTAGAGGAGCTGTAGCAGTGGATAGCTTGAGACAGGATCCTGCTGCTTTTACATTCAGTTCATTTCTTGATTGTGGCTGGCTGTGTTAGAGCTGAGATAGAAAGGTGTAAGATTATAGTAATTTTGAATCTCCTTCTTTTTGCTCGTTTGCATCATAACTTTGACTTTCTGGCAGACTGTTTTATGAAGCAGTGATGTTGGGAGACTTCCGTATGAGACAGTATTCCCCAAACTCAGTTAAAATATGGCTGAATTGAATAGTGTAGGCAGTCCCACCAAAATAGTGGAATGCCATGTTGTAACTGGATTTCCATGATGAAATTGTTTTATGGTGTAGTAGGGCCTTATACTTTCAATATTAAAAATAAAAACTCTTGTATTAACATGTTTTAGTTAGATGTTTTCTGCATGAAAATTAATACTGCTTTTAAAACTAACTACATAAATTAGCTGACAAATGATTTCATTTCTATCCATTCTTTTTACTAAGTGTAACAGGCAGCAGAATTACTAGTTACAAATACTTTATAGAGATTCAGGCTTTCTACATACTCTTGCAGTTTGTGAAATTTGACGCTAAACACTGTTGGTGCATTGTAGTCTGGTAGAAATTAGTGAAACAGTGATATATGTTGTCTAAGACCATGAGTCCATCTGGTGTGACATCACACCTCTGTCAGTGGTCAGCCCTTCATGTTTTGTAAGGAGATGCAGACTTCATTGGGATATGCGTCACTGTTGCAAGTTGCTTCTTACCTTGGTGCAGAATATCTACTCCAGGGACTTTGGGCTGGGGTAGCTAGGCTAGTGAGAACATCACCTGTGTAGACAAACCTTTACTCCCCTGGTCTCCCCTTCAGGTCAAATAATTTTAACTTCTGAAGGCAATAATACGAAGGTTCTCCTATGCCTACAACCCTCTCCATTTCCCCCTCTCTGAATTCTGATCTGCAATTATGAGGTAACCAAAATCAAACACAGTGTTCTGATGGAAAGTGCCATTTGTTGTTTGTGGAATTTCTTAATCTGATTTTGAATATACCCAAGGATTCTATTTACTTTCAATACTAATGCTGTGTGGGCAGAAATCTTCATTGAGCTGTCCATGGTGTCTCCCACGTCTTTTTCTCCAAGTCCTAGAATTTCAAAGCTTGCATATATATATAGTCTAGACTTTTTGCCAGTCTTGTTTTCCTTACACTTTGTCTTCAAATTACCAGCCACCAACAAAACTTAAACTGTAACAGAGTAGATGAAATAATCTTGCTGTATCCCACTCGTATTGGATCTGATGACTCGAGAAATGCAGGCTGAAAAAGACTTGCTCACTTAAGTGACAAGTATATTGCTCTAAAATCAAAGGTGATGGAGGTACAGTGTTTTTAGGGAAGTCAATAACAGAATAGGAGATGCAAGATCTGGGGAGAGACCCCCCCCCCCCTTTACAGGGACGGGGGCACTCTAGCAAAGGTTTTGGAACACTGAGGACATTAGTTTTCCCAACAATGCTGCTTCTGTCACTTTCTGAAAGCCTTTATGTTGCTGCAACTGTCATATTGATTTAGGAAGGAAGGATGGCTGCAGGTAGCATAAGACTGTTTTCAAACAACCAAAGAGGCTGTAGAGCAATCTGAGGCTTCCCTATTTTGGGGTGAATGTGTAGCTTGCGTAACTCAGTCCCTTCTAATCATGCAGCTCTATCTATATGCTATTGTATTAATTCTAGACTTGCCTTGTACCTATGTTGTTGCTATAGTACAGTGTTTCCCAATTTTATTTGGCCATGGAACCCTTTTCAGCTTGAAAGAATTTCAAGGAACTCCTAGGGTTGCCAGAGTAAAATCTGTCAAGCGAAAAAAAAAAAAAAAAACCAAACCAAACCCAACCCAAACTTTAAGAGGGGGCAGGGGAGTGCTGCGTCCTTGCGGAACCCTTGCTTTTGCTTCGCACCAATTAGGAAACACTGCTATAGCATAAATAGACGAAAACTCTGTTTTCTCCAAGCCCTCGCAAACATGTAATCTTTTTAGAATGACTTGACAGAAAATGCTTTGAATGAACCAACATCTTGTACCTGATGTATCTTGTTTTTAGCAAATTATTACTAAGAGCAAAGCCAAATAGTATGGTTGATTTTCTTCTGTCTTCCTATGTTGGCCATAAACTAGTTTGTGTTAGACTATTGTGGTCACCCATGATTTCATCATACACTCCTAAAGCACTAGACATTAGGTCTATCCTTAGATACTTGCAAAGTTTTCAAAGGCCATTGGGCACCTGTTATTTAAGCCTTTGAAACCTTTTTTTTTTTTTTTAACGTTTAAAGAAAGAGATTCTATATTTTGATCATAAGAATAAATTTTAAAAAATGTAAACTGAGATAGAAGTAGGGTGACCATGCTAAATATGGGACACCTGGCAGAATTACTTGTATTCAAGTGAGTTCAATAGTAATCAGTCAGAATGATGCAGTACAAATATTTAAATTAATATCAAGTTGACTGAGCCTCTGTTAAAAACAAATACTGTGTAACTAGTCTCTTTATTCACCTTATCTTTAAGGTTTGCATGGAGAAAAGTGGCGTGTACACACACTCTCTCTCATGCTGATTGGAGTGGTTGACCAACCTGACCCAGCACATCCTGCCAAGAGGTCTCCAACCTCCATGCCTGGCTGGGCCACTAGGACAGACCCAACTTTCCTGATACTTGGCACCATGTTCTTCTTCAGGCAATATATAGGGAGCATGTAGGGTTATAAATGCTCCTCCCCAGATTTCTGTGTTGGGTCACATTAGAACATGGCCAGAAACAGCTTTTTGGCACTGTGCAAGAGGGAAGACATGGGAGCTGACTTGGCTCCTGATTTTGCAGAGATCATCTCTTTCCCCCCTCTCCTCCTTCCCTGTGGCTAGAAATAGCTTGTTCCTTTTTGCCTGTAGAAAGGCAGCTAATACCTCCAAGCTGCTGTTGGCCATTGACATAACCCAGTCACCTCCTGTCCCCTGGCTACAGTGTGGGCAGGAAGGGGTTAAGCCCTAAGGATGCTTTGAGCACCAGGGAATAGGGAACCTTACTACAGGGCTTCAGCAAACCTGGTCAGAGAGGTGGCTGAGCAGGTGAGGATTCCTAGGGGACAGAGCAGCCCCACACTGCCTGGGGCAGAACTAAGGGTGAGGACATGCTGTGAAGGGGGTGCTAAGCCACTGCCCAGGGAGCACTGCTTCAGATCTTGCAAGTTTGGGATGCAAACAGGCTAGAAATGACTTCCTTTCCACCACTCCAGAGCTTGGCTGAGGGGTGGAGAAGCTTCGCTGTGCTGGGCTTTGACACATGCAGGGCTTGGCTCTTCCTGGCTAGCACCCCGAACCAAGGGCTTGAACTTTCTATTGCTGCCAGCCCACCCAGAGGTAATGTGGGGAAGGAGCCTGCCAGCCGGGTTGTTGGACAACTGACTGATCTCACCGTGGGCTGGTTTTCCACGTAGTGCCAGGAGCAGGATGCACCCCAACAGGGAGGGAGAATATGGAGGAGCAGTGGGGCTGAGGTGGAGAAGGGACACAACAGGGAGAGGACTGTGAGGAGGGAAGCATGTAAAGAGCCAATGAGAGGGCAGCAGAGGTTACTGGTAACCAGCCATCACAGCAAGCAGCCAGTGTTGGTGGAAATGGGGCAGTGGGAGGAGGCTGTCAGCCACTGTACTCGCTCCCCTACCACTGCTGGTGGGTGACTGGCAAGCAGGTATCCAGCCAGCAGGAGGACCCACCAGTGCTGATGGGAGAGGAGAGAGAAAATACAGTAAAATTTACCCATTTTAAAGAAAAAGAAAGGACATCTGCAGGAGGGCTTAAATATGGGACTGACTTTTGAAAAATGGGACATCTAGTCACCCTAAGTTTATGGCACTGCTGAAATATTCAAAGGGCATAACTTCTTTTGCTCTGAACTTTGTCCACTAACTTGCATTATTTGCTGTGTATTTTTAAAAGCTGAGCATGTGGACTTCTAAGCATGAAATATCAGAATAGTCCATTTACTAGGACTGTCAAACATTTTAAATTGCAATTAATTACAAGATTAAAAAACAATTTTGATTAATCACAGTTTTAATCGCACTGTTAAATGGTAATAAAACACCAATTTAAATGTATTATACATATTTGTAATGTTTTTCTACATTGTCAAATATACTGATTTCAATTACAATGAAGAGTGTACACTGCTCACTTTGTTTTTTATTACAAATATTTGCACTGTAAAAAAGATAAAAGAAATAGTACTTTTCAATTCACTTCATTCAGATATTGTAGAGCAAGCTCTTTATCATGGAACTGCAACTTACAAATGCAGAATTATTTTTTTTACATGACTGCACTCAAAAACAAAACTTTAAAGTAGGGATGTAAATATCATTCAAAACAATTGACTGGTTAAACAATTAAAATTATATAGTTTAGTTTAGTTGTTGGTTGTCCAGGGCAGCTAGGAAGGGAGTCTCAGGACTGTGGGCAGGCATAGCAGGGCTGCTGCGTGACAGCCGGGGCTGGGGTCCTGTCTGCCCCAGCCTAAGCTGCTGCAGTGTGGCTGGGACCAGGGTCTTGCCTACTTCCACCGGGTGCTGGGGTCTGGGGTGCAGCTAGGGTCCAGTCTACCACTGCTCGGGGTCATTGCAGTGTAGTTGGAACTGGAGTCCTGCCTGCCCCCACCTGGTGCATGACGGTGCTGGAGCTGTGGGCACGTGTGGGGCTGCTGTGGACTAGGGATGTAATAGTATAGTAAATTAATAGACAAGTAAAAGCTTATAGGTTAATGCTATAGACTACTCACATTTCGTCCCCCACCCCTCTTGCCAATAAACTTTTTAGCAGGCTGGCCAGCAGCCTGGCTCAGTCCCAGCTTGCGCCGGGTCCAGGACCTACCCCCCACTGTGGCTGTGCATTTAAAGTGTATTAGAAGCCAGGCTGGCAGGCATTCCAGCTCACACCGGCCCCACCCCAGAGGCAGCAGTGTGGGGTGGCAGGCAGCTGGTCTGCCAGGGGAGCTGGCTTTTAAACTGGCTCCCCTCGTGGACCAGTTCCCGCCTTGCATCTCATGCTGCTACCTCTGTTAGATGCAGCAGGGTGGGTAGGCAGGAGACTCCCTGGGACTGGGACTGGAGCACACTGGCTGCTGGCCCTACACCTGGGGATTATAGAATAGTTGTCTAAATGATAAGAATTCATGAGGTTGATCAATTATTCAATTAACTGATATTTAACATCCCTACTGTAGACATGGCTGGGGCTGCTGCATTGTGGCTGGGGCCAGGATCTGGGGCCAAGTCTTCCACTATGGCAGTGTTTCTCAAAGTGGTCCATGAAACCATTTTGAGAAACCTGATATTTGGCTGTTTCAGTGTGTTTATTTACCCACTTCACAGCCATGGAGCCTCTTAGCTCCCATTGGCTCCGGTTTGCTGTTTGTAGCCAAGGGGAGCTGTGGGAAGTGGCAGCCTGGCCCACGCCGCTTGCTGTGGCTCCCCTTGGCTGCAAAGGTTGAATTGGAGCCAATGGGAGCCGTGAGGCTCTGTGGCCATAGACCCAGTAAATAAACACACCAGAGTGGCCACTTAGCAGGAGGGATGTCAAGGAGCAGCTATTTCACTAATCATGTAGTTGATAGCATTTTTATCAACAACACAATTAGTCGATAAGGAAAGGCACTCAATACTGGCTTGCACTGAGCCGGGAACTACCACTGCTACGGCTCTGCTGTTTAAATATAGTAAGAGCTGAGCAGGCATGCAGCCCGGCTCTTACTACATTTAAAATGGAGAGCCACCGTGCAGGTAGTTCCTGGGCCCTGTGCAAGCTGGGACTGAGCCTGGTTTACTCAGTCCTGGCTCGTGCTGAGTCTAGCAGCCCCTTTCCGTGGGAGGTCCACACAGGCTGCTGCTGGAGCAGCCTCTGCCTGCAGTAAACCCGGGCATGCAGTGGGCAAGGGCTGCTTTGTGGCAGCCTCCCCTGTGCCCTCTCCCCCGCACTGCCTGTGATGCAGAGGCAGCAACGGTGGGTTTGCAAGTAGTTGACTGGACTAACTGATGAGCATAGGCTTATCGGTTAGTTGACTACTTGATTACTTGCTTACATCCCTAGTTAGCAGGTTTTTCAAAGTGGTTTTGCAGACCACTTTGAGAAGCACTGCACTATGGACTCATTGGGGTTGTTGCAGATGCAGCCAAGGCTGCTGGGGCCGTGTGGGTGTGACTGGGTCCGGGACTGCCAGGGCTGCCGCTGTGGCTCTGCCTGCTGCCCTGACCTATCTGGGTTCCTAGCGTCCAGCCTGACACAAGTCTGGTTAACCAGTTACTTAGTAGGCATTCTGCTAAGCCTAATGCTTACTATTAAACCAGGGGTGGGGAACCTCAGGCACAGGGGCTGGATGTGGGCCCCCGAGGCTTAGGGCCCCCTGCCTCAGCATTGGGGAGCTTGCACTGACACTCAAGCTGTCCCACCACGTGGCTGGAGCACAGAAAATCTGCTAGGCTGGGCCCTCCTATGCTCTGGTGTGGAAGAGGAGCATGGAGAGTGTCTTTGTGCTTCTCGTATGGGGGCCGTCAGTGAGGGTTGTTTGATTTTTTTTTTTTTTTTTTTTTTTTGGGAGCGGGGCCTCTCAATTGTGTGCGGCCCCCAACTAACTTTTCTCTGAGTCAGTGAACCCTACCCCTGCATTAAGTAATTAACTTTTTACCTCCCTACTTTAGAGCCTATAAGATGGGGTGGGGAACTTTTTTGGGTTGGGGCCACTGACCCACAGAATAATCAGTTGGGGGCCACATGTAAGTGAGAAGCAAAAACCAAACAAACCCCAAAACAAAAAAAACCCCTGAACCCCCTGACTGAGATGGCTCCAACTGAGAAGGAGAAACACATTCCCCATATTCCTCTCTCACACCAGAGCCTTCATGGGCCAAGGCTAGTAGAATTTGTGTACTCCAGCCGCCTAGCTGTAGGGGAGGGGACTGGAGCATCAGTTTGGGCTCCTCAAGGCTGGGGGGACCCTGAGCCTCAGAGGCCGCATCCGGGCCTGAGGTTCCCCACCCTGCTATAAGACAAAACTTAAAGGGGCATAGGGATGTTTAGCATATATAGTATGTAAATATTTTTCTAGAAAATGGCACTGCAAAATGCCATGCCAATGCTTGTTCTCATTTTCAGGTGACTGAATGGGCAGCATTATGTCCCAGAAATATAAACAAACTTTTTTGTCTTAGTAATTGGCTGAACAAGAAAGAGGAGGGTGGAGTGCACTTGTATAAATAATCAAAGATATTTAGAGGACATAATTTACAGCAAACTCCTGAGATGTAATTGCCTGAGTTGCGACCCTCTGCACTTACAGCCATTTGTGTAAGTGCGGAAGGGTCCGAAACCCCCTGACATACGTCCTCGGCCCACATTTACGATGGCACGTGATGCCTATCATAAATGAGGGTTCAAGTTATGATGCCCCCGACTTATCTGATAAGCAAAAGCTTATCTTCCTTTAATAGAGGCAGCAAGGGAGGGAAGAAGAAGGATTACTGGGGAGAGACGGTTTAAAAAGCTGGCTCCCCGTAGCTCCAGCTCTGTGGGGAGGGTGCAGGGGTGCAATGGTAGTGTGCCAACTTTGAAATGTACATAGTATATTGGAGTAAGAAGTCAGGCAGATCATGTACTGCTGCTTCTACAGCTGGAAAATTAAACTGATCCAATTGCAAATTTTACCTTGATGTTCCTTCCAGAGTAGCAAAAGGGAAGAATAAAATACAAGAATGATTAATCAGGCTCAGTACAAAAATAGCAGTGAAACTGACATACTATTTATACAATTAACCGATAAGCCTGGGCTTATCGGTTAATTTTGTTGATTACACACATTTCCCCTCTTCTTTGCTGTCTCTCTATATTAATGGCAGCAGGGGAGTGGGGACCAGGAGCTGGTTTCCCCCCAGCACCACGGTTCTGTCAGGGAGGCAGGGAAGGCTACTGCAAAGCGGCCTCTGTCTACGATGGACCCAAGCTCACCAAGGACAGAGGCTGTTTCATGGCATCCTCTCCCACTCCCTGTGTATCAGAGGCAGCAGTGCAGGGTGTCAGGCAGCTGGTTTGTGCTGGGAGCTGATTTTTTAAAATCAGCTCTCCTCGTGGACTGGCTCCTGCCTGGAACCCAGCACTGCTGCCTCTGTATCTGAGGCAGCAGCGCGGGATGGCAGAGGGCTCCCCTGGAGTGGGTCTGGGAGATCACTGGCTGTGGGCCACGCCTTGGGGTCTATAGAATACCGTAAAATCGTGAGTATAAACGCACTTTTTTCCCGTTTTTTTAGCATCAAAGTCGGGGTGCGCATTATCTATAGGAGGTTTTTTTTTCAAGTTTTAAACTCACCCTCGGCAGGCATGAGGTGGGGTTGGGGGCAGGCACGAGCTGGGCGGGAAGGGGGCTTCTCCGGCAGGTGCAAGCTCGGTGTGCTGGCAGCTGGGCAGGGGAGGCTCCTCCGGCAGGTGCAAGCTCGGTGCGCCGGCAGCTGGGTGGGGGAGGCTCCCCTGGCAGGTGTGAGCTCGGCGCGCCGACAGCTGGGCGGGGGAGGCTCCCCCTGGCAGGCGCAAGCTCGGCGCACGGGCAGCTGGGCAGGGGGCAGGTTTCCTTCCCTCCCGTTCTCCTGTATAATGGGTGCAAATTATACATAGGAGTTCAGTTTTTTCATGATTTTAAGAGTCTAAACTCAGGGTGCGCACTATACATAGGTGCGCATTACTCGAGATTTTACTGTAGTCGAGTAATCAATAAAAATTCATGCGGTTACTCAACTATTCTAACTGTGCTGTTACCAGCTATATAGAATCCCTAAAGTTAACAGAGGATTGAAATCAGGAAGCCAAGACAGAAAAGTGAGAGATGTAGTAAGTATAGTCAAATAGTATTTCATGAGTAAGTCCACCAATACTGAGTATTTTATTAGATAAACTTTGTAGTAGTTAACAAAGGTCCCTATAAATGGTCAAGTACTAAAGGATAAATGCCAATAAAAATAATTATGCATATTCATTGAATACTTTTTTCTGCTATATAACCAAGTCACATTTTTAAAATGTATTAAATGAAACATTTAATCCATTTCCTAACTAAGTACCATAGATAATAAACATGACAATTTGATATTATTTTAAACAGCTCAGGGCACGACTTGAATGGAACGGAATGTTGTCAAGATGACCCGAGTTTTCCTTTTTTTCTTAAGTCTGTGGTTAGATGCATTGAGTCCTTTATGTGTGCCTGTTCTACAAAATCCAGCTCATTTTTGAAAAGTTCCACACAACTATCAAATACCATTAAAATACTGTTACTTGATAGAGGGCTAGTAGACTGACTTGTTAATTAAGAAACAATAGGTTAAAATGTCACTCTAGACACTGGTATTTCCAGAAATCCCATGTTAACGTGTAACCACTAAAAAATCCAGCTGTTACATATTTACACCAATAAACGTTAGTTAACATCCCTAATGTTAAGTGATATTTCTCTTGGAATGCACGTCTGTTCCACATTCTGTACTGGCTGACACTGTGGTTTTTGGATAGAGTTTAAGGTGGTGTTTTTGAATTCTAAAGTCCTGAATGTGTTTTGGGTTTCACCCACCTTAGTGTATGTCCATACTGTGATTGCAGCTTGTATGGATGTGCTGGACTTCTGATATCAAAAGCTTCAGAGAGGTAGCTGAGTTAGTCTGTACAGGATAAACTTAAAAAACAACAAATAGACTAGTAGCACTTTAAAGACTAACAAAACATGTAGATGGTATCATGAGCTTTCGTGGGCACATCTGAAGAAGTGGGCTGTGCCCATGAAAGCTCATGATACCATCTACATGTTTTGTTAGTCTTTAAAGTGCTACCAGACCATTTGTTTTTTCAGGTATCAAAGTAGTCATGGTAGCATGGGCTTCCACATAGCCTGGCTGCTTGAGTAATGATTACCAAGTGTTCTGGGCAGGCTTGTACAATCATCACTGAATCAGTGAGGCTGCAGCTTCACTGCTTCCAGAACAAGAGATAATCCGACTATAACTAGTTTGGTTATGTCTAGGTGAGCTGTAGTTCCATCCTATGATTGTAAGTATACCCTTAGAGCCCACCTTGCACCCTGGGTGACACCAATTGCAGTCATCTGAGGCGCATGAGTTAGGGCAAGGTTTGGCAATTTATGGCTCACTAGGCAGTCAGATATGGCTCTCTTGCAGCTCCAGCTCAGTCCCTCTTTGCTTCCCCCACAGCAGGGAGCCCGTGCTGATGTTCCAGCTTCATGGCACCCCCTAAGATTGGAGCGGTAGCACTGGCTTCCTGTGGGAGTGAGGAGGACAGAAAGCCCCAAGCCTCCTTGCTGGATCTTGTCTTATGGGGAGGAAACGGCTGTGCTTGCTGCCACTTGTCTTTCCCCTCCCTCAGATGGGAGAACAGCAGTGCAGGAATGTGATTCCTGGAGGCTTTACCCGCTGCTCCCATCCGGCCAATGAGAGCAGCAGGTGGCAGTGCCTGGGCTACTGTGCTGGGAGCTGCACAAAAGGAAATAAGTGCTTCTCCTTCCCCTCATGCCCTAGCCTGCTCTTGCACCTTCCCCCTGGCCAGACACGCTTGCCCAGCCTGCTCCTGCCCATTACCCTTGGCCAGACAACCTATTCCCAGCCTACTCCTCCACCCTATCTCCCACCCAGACCTCACACCCTCAACTCTTCCTGCACCCCTCCTCCTGCCCAGATCCTTCACGTCCATCCCTATCCCACTCACTGGCTGCTCTGTCCCGCATACTGAACCCTCTTTTTGGCCCCACCCCAGAGCCTAGGGGGCATATAAAATCCACTAACTTTAGAAGCCCAGAAGAGTTAATCTGGCCTGAAGCTTTGAATCTCAGTCTTCCCTGCCCGTCCCCATGTGATGAGGCTGTAGCACCAGGGGAGTGAGTTGTTTCAGTTGGGAGCCACCTCAGTGACGACGGGGTTTTTTGGAGAGGATTTTTTTCCTTTTCATTTGTGTTGTCCCCAACTGATTTTTCTGTGGGTCATTGGCCCCTGATCCAAAAAAGGTTTCCCAACCCCTGTCATAAATAAAGATCTTGTTGAAATCTTTTGCGTTGGACATAGTATTTTACTTTATTTAAAATGAAGACTAGCCAACAAGGCTCCGTGGTCCACCCCCCATCTGGCCACAGCGTTCTGTCCCTGATCCTTGGGCAGGCCCTTGGTCTGGCCCCCATCTGGCCACAAGAAGGGCTGGTGATGGCCCCCCTCCTGCTGCAGCATGGGTTGGAGGGGAAGCCACAATCTGACTGCAGTAGTCCTGGCCTAGCCCCTTATCCAACCCAGGTGCAGCAGCCCAGCCCTGGCCAGAAAAGGTAATCCGGTTCCAGGGTACCCCCACATACTCTGTTTCCCACCATCAATGCCCTGCCCTGCCTACTGTACCTCCCGCACATCCCAACCCCCTGACCTGAACCCCTCATACACTCCAACCCTGACTCCTACACCCCATTCACAGTCTACATCCCCATTAAATAAAGTCAGTGAATACAATGTTTCATTTATACTATTATTAATCATCATGTCACTTACTGATAATATTAAGTTGTATGTTTTCAGCCATGCAAATGAGCATTCTTACACTGGATCTTTGTTGACCAGATGTTCTGAATTTTGATGCAGTTTGCCACTTTGGTCTGAAAAGTTTGCCAAAACTAAGAGTTAGTGGATCTTCAATTTAAATTGGAAAGAGCTACAAGTGAATGCTCATAATAAGGGATGCTTAACCCTGTAACTCACTTCTTGTTCTACCAAAACCTGGACTTTCAGGTCTTAGTCGAAGAGACTCCTATTCTTGAGGAATTTTTATGGGACTGGAGGTTTTTGAGTAATGTGTTAGGCAGATGGCTAGGAAAAGAATCTGTTGGCATTGAGTCAGTATAGTTCTTCAGTCTCTTGTGTTTGGCATTTATTCATGTGTGTAATATTGATTTGTTTTTCTTAGGTTTTGGATTTCTTCTGATCTGAGTTTGCCTTGTCTAGTCAAAAATAAAGGGCATGTGTTAGCCAGTATGTCTTAGCTAAGATAGTCTAACAGTATTGCTGCTAACATCTGCTTAGCTGGTTGAATGTAAGGATTTTTTGAATGTGTTGGTTAGAATATTAGGTAATACTAATATTCTTTTTCCTAGTCTAGGATATGTATTAGCACCGTGGCCACCAACCCGTCAGTCGTGATCGACTGGTCAATCCTGGGGGCTCGACCAGTTGATCACAAGGCTTTCGGGGGGGCCCCCTCTCACTCCTCCCTACCCCCAAGAAGAACCCTGTGCTGATGCTACCTCCAGTGACAATGGAGGTAGTGTGGGCTTCCTGTGGGGTGGGGGGGAGTTCTTCAGCTATATGCCAGGTCTAGGAGGTGCGCAGGCTGCTCTTCGCCACCCTGCGCAAACAGCCAGCACAGTACCTGAAATGGAGGATTCATTGTGCTCCGGGGACTTCCTTCCCCCTGCTCCTTCCTGTGCAGCGGGGGGGAGGGTGGCAGGGTTGGAGTCCCAGGACTGTGCCAGCTTCAACTGCTCAGGCAGCGTGCGCCCTGCTCCCCATGACAGCGTGCGCTATCTGAGCAGTTGGAGCTGGCACAGTCCTGGGACTCCTACTTCCCCTGCCCCCAGTAAGGCAGTAGAGGGAAGGAAGCCCCCGGCGCGCGATGGACCGACATTTCAGGTACTGCACCGGCTGTTTGGGGGAGGGGGAGCAGCCCATGCACTTCTTGGACCTGGCAAGCAGCTGCAGGATCCCCAGGTACCGGCCTGAGCTGTCCTTGTCCCCTCCCCCCACCCAGACCCCCACGGGTACCCTGCACCAGCCCCCTGCCTCAGCACCCTGCTCCCTGGCCAGACCCCCCACCAGCACCCTGCCCCCGGGGCCAGACTCATATCCTGCCCAAACACCCACCAGCACCTTGCCCCAGCCCCCTGGCCAGACCCCCATGAGCACCTTGCTCCAGCCCCCTCCCTCCTGGCCAGACACCTACCTCCAGCTTGCTCCTGTACCCTATTTTCCATCCAGATTCTGTACCTTCATCCCTATCCCACTCACTGGCAGCCCTGTCCTGCACACTGGATCTCTCATTTTTAGCCCTACCTCAGATTGTAGAGGGGGCCCACAAATTCCACTAACCCTGAAACCCCAGAAGAGTTAATCTGGCCTGGGGCTGGAGTGCCAGGGGAGTGAGGTGTCTCAGTTGGGGCAACATTAGTGAGGCTTGGGGTTTTTTGGAGGGGTTGTTTTTTTTCATCTCACTTGTGTGGCCCGGACTGACTTTTCTGTGGGTCAGTGACCCCTGACTCAAAACAGGTTCCCTCCCCCTCTCATAAGTAAAGACAATGCTGAAACATTTTGTTTGACATACTTTATTTAAAATGAAACCTGGCCTACAAGCCCCCCAATTGGGGCCAAACCTCTAAGTGGCCGCAGCATCATAACACTCGTGCACACCTTCTCTCCCCTTCCCCCCACCCCAAACCTGAGCCTGTCATTCACTGGACCCCCGGTCTCTCCATCACTGGACCTAACCATGTCAGTTATGCGATCAAGGGCTCATATTCCTGTAAGTCCAGCAATGTGATATATGCTGTGATGTGTATTGGACAAACTGGTCCGTCACTTCACCAGAGAATCAATGCTCACAAATCAGACATCTCCACACAGAGAAACCAAAATGTTAGCCAACATCAAACTGGCCATTCCCTTAAAGACCTGACAACATGTGTCTTATTCAAAGAGACTTTAACACCAGATTATAGAGGGAGACTTCAGAACTTTTATTTACGCTAAAATTCGACACAGTTGCGAATGGGTCTTAATTTAGATAATTACCTTACACATTACAAAGACCTTTTTGATATTCGTAGTAACTCCAGATTAGCCACCTAATTGACACTTACAATAAGCAATTTCCTTCTTCCTTGTTTCTTCCTCATCCCCTTGCCCCCACCTTCTGTAGCTGATTCATTACTGTATAATTTGTTTACTTCTTCATTGTATCCCTCTGTTATATAATGCTCATGCCAATTCACTTTCAGAATATGATCTGAAGAAGTGGGTATGCCTCAGGAAAGCGTATCACCTAATAAACCATCTTGTTAGTCTTTAAAGTGTTACATGACTGCTTTTTTGTTGTTGTATCGAAAGTGTTATTAAGGTCTAGATATATCACATCTACTCCTTCCTTAACCACAAAGCTTGTTGCTCTGTCAAAGAAAGCTGTCAGGTTGGTTTGACACGATTTGTTCTTTATAGATCCATGCTGACTGTTACTTATCACCTTATTAACTTCCGGATATTTGCAAATTGATTCCTTAATTATTTGCTCCATTATCTTTCATGGCACAGAAAGTTAAGCTAACTGGCCTGTAATTCGCTTCATTTTCCTTATGTCCCTTTTTATAGATGAACTCTATATTTGCCCTTTTCTAGTCTTTCCTGTGATGTCTCTTTAAGGCCTATAGATAAGAGGAAATCCCATTGAGTTGTGACTTCATTTTAGCATCCTTTTTGGAGACTAGTTTTTTGAACAGGGACTTTGTACTGTAAAGCACCCTTGATCCAAACTTAAAGATGAACTTAAAGTAGATAGATATGTTCATGAAGATGTTCTTATTTGACAACCTCCAATCTTAAATGACTGTTCTGTGGTATCTGAAACATATTGAATACAATGTTCCATGTCCTTCATTAGAAGATTATTTCCATTTAGGTGCCTGATTTTTGTTAGTGCCTTGAGTGATCATTTAAGATAGGTTTCATGTTTTGTTTCATGATTATTTATTTATGTGCTGATAGTTTGATTGTTGTATACCGCACAGACACAGTTCCTGCCCCAAGAAGCTTTGTCAGAATTGGAGATCTAATTAAAACTGATAAAAGCAAGAAAGTTTATTTCCCTTTTCCACGTTCTTAATCTGTTCTGTTGTGCCAGAAAGTTTTCCTCTCCTCCCAAAAGCAGGTAACTTTAAACACAGAAAACTTATTGAATCACTGCCACCATATTGGATCAATCAAAGGCATTTTAAGGATTTTTGTGTCATTTAACTGTGACAGGTTATCAGTAAAATGATTAGTCTTCTTTCCAAATGTATGTATTAGGTCATATGCAGAACACAGATAGAAATAAATTAACGCTTGTATGCATGGTGCTTGCTTTTAAACTTCTGTAAATAAGGTGTGTACATCAGGGATGTAAACAACTAGTGGACTATCCAATAAACAAATGCTTATCAAATAGTCGACAGGCTGGTCAACTAGTCACTCACCCCTCCCTCCCACTGCTTCTATCAGAAAGAGGCAGCAAGGGGAGGAAAGAGAAGGGGGTACTTCAAAATGGCAATGCTGTGTGGTGCTGCCACTTTGAAACACCACATGCAGGCTGGGGGGAAGTCCTCAGCTGACCCGGGGCTCCACGCAGCACTGCCTCTTTGAAATGCCAAGGGGAGGCACGGAGCCAGTGGGGGACTGCTCCACTGGCCCTGTGCTCCTTGCAGTGCTTTTAGGAGGCACCCTATTGACTAATATTGTATTAATATACAATCCTTAGCTAAATTGTTGACTAAGATAAATATTTGGGTAAGCAGATACTTTGGTCCTATTGATGTTAATGGAACCTAATAATAGATTTGAAGTTAATCGTGTTCTTAAATGCTATTCTGATACTGGGCCAAAGCACCTGCAGACTTTCTGTTGACAGCCAACTGAAATCTTCAGACCAGAGTGATGAATGTTTCATCTCTCTCTTAAAAGCAGTAATGCTTCAAGCTCTTTTTTCCCTGAGCTGGTAATTTAGTATGCTAGATTTCAGTATGATGCAAACTTTAACATTGTATAAGGTTTTGAAACTGAATCATCTGTTTGTCACCTATACCTTTTGAGTCATGAGGCCTCTGGTATTTTTATTGGCGGCATGGTTCACCAAACTTTGATCTAGGGATTTTAGATATCAGTTAATTGAATAGTTGAGTAACATCATGAATTCTTATTGGTTACTTACTTGACTATTCTGTAGTCCCTGAGGGCGTGGCCAGCAGCCATTGTGCTCTGGCCCCGCTTTTTGGGAGCACCCTGCCACCCCATGCTGCTGCCACTGTATCAGGTTATCAGTATCAGAGGCAGCAGTGCAGAGTGGCAGGGGGCTTCCCAGGAGTGGGGCCGCAGCGCACTGGCTGCTGGCACCACCCCCAGGGAGTACAGAATTATATCTGAGGCAACAGCACAGGGTGCCAGGCGTGAGTTGGTCCACGAGGGGACCCAATTTAAAAACCAACTCCCCTCACGGACCAGCTGCCTGTCAGCCTGTGCTGCTGCCTCTGATGCAGAGGCAGCAGTGTGAGGTGGTAGCAGCTCCTCTCCATGGGTGGGGGGAGGGTCTGAGCTCCCAAACCCAGCACTGACTGGGACTGAACCAAGTTGCCTGCCTGCCTGGCTCCTAATACTCGTAAAATGCAGAGTTGCTGCGGGGATAGGTCCTGGACATGGCACAAGCCGGTAGTGAGCCTGGGGGCGGGGGAGCGCATGTTGCCTCCTCCTGCCCTGTCAGGAGCATGTGGCGCTTTGAAGCACTGCGTGTTGCTCGCAGGGCAGGGGGAAAGCGGAGGAGGCTTTGCACGCTCCCCTGCCCCCAGGCCACTCAGGGCGTGGGGGCGGGGGAGCTGCGTGAAGCTTCCTTTGCTCTGCCCCGGCCCTGCGAGGATCTCACGGCACTTCAAGGTGTCACGTGCTCCTTGCAGGGCAGGATGAGGCTTCTCATGCTCTCCCGCCCCCAGACCCTGATTGGCCCAAGGGTGGGGAACCGTGCCAAGCCTCTGCTAGGGCATGGGTGCCTAGTAGGAAGGGGGCGCAAAGGGGCTCCCCAACCCCCAGACCAATCATGGTCTGGGACAGGGTAGCCCTGCCCCTTCTCATTTAGGCCCCACCCTTCCTGTTTAGGCCATGCCCCTTCTGGGGTGGCCTGGGGCCACTTCAAAAATTTTTGAAGTGGCCCCTGGGCAAAAATTATTGCCCACCCCGGTCTAGAACAAGGGTTGGCAACCTTTTCAAACCAAAGAGCCGAACTACATCAAAATTCAGAACAAGTGGCCAACAAAGAGCCATATAAGGATGCCAGTTTGCATGATTGAAAATGTACAATGTAATATTATTGATGATTGACATAATGATTAATAATAGCATAAACGAAACATTGTCCTCAGACTTTATTTTAAAAGGACTTCTGCTGCTGCATCTTTTTGCACATTTCTTTGAAGTTTACATAATAACTGGTCAAATCCAGCTGCATGTATGCATTCTGACTGTCTTTTGTGAATCTTACAGCAGGGGGCTAGGGATGTGAGGGTGCAGGAGTCTGGGTTGGGATGCACGAGAGGCTCAGGGCAGGTGGTTTGGGTTTATGATGGACTTAAGGCACAATGTTGGGCTGTGGGGAGCAGTGCAGGAATGTTATGGCAGGAGACGGGGGATGTGGGGTATGAGGGACTCAGGATGGGGTGTTCAGGTGTATGATGGGTTCAGGGTTGGAGTGTGTGGGGTGTAGGAGTGTTATGATGCTGCAGCCAGATGGGGACTGGGCCCCAATTGGGGCCTTGTTGGCTAGGCTTCATTTTTTAAATAAAGTAAAATATTATGTCCTACACAAAAGACTTCAACCTAAAACAAAGGTCTTTATTTATGGCAGAGGTGGGGAACCTTTTTTGGGTCAAGGTCTACTGACCCAGAGAAAAATGAGTTGGGGATCACACAAGTGAGAAGCACAAAACCTCCGCCCCCCCCAAAAATCCTCCAAAACCACCTACCTCCACTGATGTGGACCCTAACTATGTGGACCCTAACTATGCTCCAGCCCCATGGTGTGGGAAGGGGCAGGTAGGACTGTGGTTCAAGGCCTCAGTACAGATTAACTCTTCTTCTTCTTTGAGGAGTCTCCACTGTGGGAGTCTTGGTGCTTCTGCACTTATAATCAGAACTTTTTAGCAGCAGTCTCCCCCCCGGGTGCATGGCTCTGCCCACGCCACAGCAAATGTATTGACATGTGCATGCTGTCAACTGTCCCTGAGTTCCTTCTCAATTGCTCCTGGCTTGGTTGGAACCCAGCACCGTTCTGTGCTTACTCTGCAGATAGTGTTATTGTTAGTTATTAGAGTGTATTAGATCTTGACTCCTGTTACATGGTTTGTTCCCCCATCCCTTTAACAAGAGAGAAAATATTTTTTTATAGTTATTAGGAATAGAGTAGTTATGCCAGGCTCCCCATGATTTAAAGGATGCCTGATATGCAGAATGTCTATCCCCATCTCTGATAGGCATGCCTACTGTATTCATTGCCCCCTGGGACAGGATCATTCTCCAAAAAACTGCCATCACTGTAAGAAGCTCTCTTCGAGATATTTGAAAGTGAGAGAACTGCAGTTAAAACTCTTCACAATGGAGAAAGCAGAGTATCTCAGGCCTCTCCAACCTCTACCTTACTGATAGTGGCTTCTGACCAAGGGTCATCTGCACCGAGCAAGCCTCCAGCCAAGAAAATGGCTAAGAGGAAGTGCACGTCCCAAGAAGTTATCCCAGGAGAGGGCAATAATATTTGACTGGGGGCCAGTCCAAGATTTTGGAAGTGATTGAGGGCTGCACTATTCTATGATATTAATGGAGGAGATGTGGGATCTGGAATGGAGGTCGGGTGTAGAAGAGAGCTTGTGGTAAGGGATTGGAGTGCAGGAGGGAGACTGGAGTCTGAGAGAGTGTTTGGGTGAAGAAGGCGGTTGTGACCTAGGGCAGGGGACTGGAGTGCAGGGGTTTGGGAATTGACTTAGGGTAGAAGGGGATTGTGAGCTAATGTAGGAGATTGGGGTGCCAGGAGGGGGTATGGCTGCAAGAAGGGGACAGAGGGTTTGGGTATGTTGAGTGGGGGCGGGCAGAGGTTTGGGGCAGGGAGGGGCTGGAGTGCCAAAGCAGGCTGTGGCCAGGAGACTTACCAGCCAGCAGCCAAACCTGCCTGCAGAGCTAAGACTTGCAGAGCTTAAAACGTTTCCCAGCAGCTAGTCTGCCTGCTTGCTTGGCCATGTGCTTCAGTGAATAACTGAGCCGAGGAGAGGGGGCGTGGTGGTTCTTGGATGCCTGCTGTTCAAACAAGCAGCTCCCATTGGCTAGTTTCTGGCCAGTAACCAGCTAATGGGAATATGCTGGGGGCAGGGTAGCTCCTGAAGCCCCCAATCAATTTTTTGAAAGGAAGCCCAGCAGCCACGTTTCTGCTCAGGGCTGCGGGGCAAGCAGGGGAGCCTGCCTGGGGCTCCCTGCTGCTTCTGCGGGCTGGATCCAGTGGCTCAGTGGGACGGATCCAGCCCGCAGGCTGTATTTTGCCTAGGCCTGGGTTATCCCCTCAGCAAAAGCCTTCCTTGGCATCTAAGGTACAGGCTTCTGGGGATGTGCAGGCACCAGGGATGTCCGGTATGGACAAACCCCATGGGGCAGTGTCCTCTATAGATATATGCTCTGTGGTCTCAGTACCGAAGCCGAAGAAGACGGCCCTGTGCCATTGGTACCAACAACATTGGTACTGATACAGTCGGTATCCAAACCACCACATCAGAATATAGCTAAGGGCTGACTAGAACTGCCGGTACAGATACTGGCACAGTTGGTATGAGCACCACATACTGAAGTTTCTCCATTATCAACCACATCAAAGCCATGGGAGGCATTGGTCTTTCCTCCACCAAGGCTACTTATCACTCAAGAGCTGTCAATTGTGTTGGTACTGGGCACACTGTTATTTGTTACCGAAGCTACACCTACATTAGAGGGCTCAGGCAGACTCGCTATACCATCAGGCTTGGCCCCCTCCTCTTTTTAGTGACAGTGAGGATGAGGAAGAAATTTCCTTCTCCCCACGACATTCATCTCCGAAGTTATCCTCTCAGCTGCAGCAACAGCAGAGCCAACCCCAGATGTGGCAACCATTTCCATGGTTCCCTCCCATCCCACTCTCACAATGGTGGGTACCAGCACTGTAATTGACAGTGGTAGCAAGACCTCAAGCAGTGGTCCCCAAACCACTTGATATCACACAGGAAGAGAGAGATGATCTGGAGGACACACAGGAGGAAGACACATTGCCTCCTTCACACTTTTCATCATCTTCTTCCTACGAGTTGATAATGCCTTCTCTGCCAGTGGTGGGCAATGCCTTCAGGTCTTTTCAAGACCTATACAAGAGTGATTGATTCCCTCTACGTTGTCTTAGTTGGAGTTCCTGAGGTTTAACACAAGTTGACTGATATATGACAGGCTTTGCCATCATCTAAAATAGCCTTGTCAGTCGAGGCCATGCTGGATCCTGCAAAAATTTTGTGGCAAACACCAGCCTTCATTTCCCCAACATCAAAATGAGATGACAGGAAGTATTGTGTTCCTGCTAACGGGGCTGAATTTTTGTTCATGCACCCAGCACCAAACTCGCTCATGGTGGATGTAGCCCTCACTGGGGCAAGCAGACCCAGTATAAATCTACTCTTTATGACAAGGAATGGAAGAGACTGGACATTTTGGGTAGAAAATCATACTCCTCAGCATCCCTGTAGATCAGGATAGTGAATCATTCAGCATTGTTAGCAAAATACCATTGTTTTGAAAAAATCAGCACCTTTATTGAACAGCTGCCTAAGGACTATAAATCTTCATTCAGTTCCAGCATAGACAAAGGGGACCTTATTGCAAAAACAGCACTGCAGGTGTCGCTGGATGCAGTTAACACTGTCTCAGGGTCTTTGGCCACATCAGCAGTCATGAGTCAGGTCTCCTGGCTGCACCTCTATGGATTCCCTAAGGAGGTGCAGAATGTGATTGAGGACTTACCCTTTGAGGGACAGAAGCTTTTTTTTCTGCCATCTCAGATGCTTCACTGCATTCACTACACTCCATACCTTGGGCATGTATGTCCCTCAGCCCAAAAAGAAATTGAACTGCCTTTACATGCCCCAAGGCAGGGCATCATTGTCATATTCCTCCCAGAGAAGTTACAACCTTAGACATCGGCAGAGGCAACAGAAGCATAGACAGCCTCAAGAGCAACCCACAACATCCCAGTCCTCCAATGACAGGCAGATGTTTTGAACATCTGGTTGGGGGTTCAACATTGTTTCTACCAGCCAGTCAGTACCTGTTCAGCCTTCAGCCTTTCTACCATGCATGGTCCAGGATCACAACAGACATATGGGGCTTAGAAGTTATAGCAAAAGGACTCATGATTCCCTTCCTTACTTTTCCTCTACGCAACCCCCTTCTTTTGTCCTTCTTTAGGGACTCCTCTCACAAGTTTCTGCTCCAACAGAAGATTCACAAATGATTCCAGAGAGGGGCAATAGAACTCCTATCACCATATCATAGGGTAAAGAGCTTTTATTCTTGCTCCAAAAAAAATCCAGAGGTTGGAGACCTATCCTGGACTTGCGCAGGCTAAATAAGTACTTTAAAAGGCAGTGATTCACCATGGTAACTCTAGCAAAGATAATTACAGCCCTGGAAAAAGGAAACTGGATGTTTTCCCTCAACCGGCAGGATGCATATTTCCACATAGCAATTTGGCCTTCACATAGAAAATTCCTCAGGTTTACTCTAGAAGATCAACACTATCAATACTGAGTCCTTCCCTTGGGCCTTTCCTCAGCACCAGGGTTTTCTCCAAGATCCTCACTGTGGCCGTGGCTCATGTAAGAAAATCAGGAATAGTAATTTCCCCTTACCTAGACGACTGCCTGGTAGTAGCTCCTACAGAACAAAAGGCCATGCAGTACATCACAGGGACAATTCAACTGTTCGGCACTCTGGGCCTTCAGATAAACACACAAAAGTCGCATCTTACCCCTTCTCAGGAGTTGGAGTTCATAGGTCCCACATTAGATTGGGTACAAGAGCAGGCATGACTACCAATACAAAAGTTTCACGCATTGGCCACACTAGCAAAGACAGTAAGGACAGTGCCTGAAACTTATGTCATATGTCTACGACAACATATGTAGTCCCACACGCCGGGCTACACTTGTGATGTCTGCAGGCATGGCTTCATACATGCTTTCGGCCTCACAAGCACCATTTATGCAAACTGCTGAATCCCGCAAACAAGGTCAGGGAATTCCTCAGGTGGTGGTTGCAGGCCAACAATCTCTGCTCCGGAGTCCCTTTTCAATCCTGTCCATACACATAACTACAGACCCTTCCCTAGAGTGCTACACCAATGGCTACAGCACCCAGGGAAGATATACAGGCCTGATTTTGGAGGTGTCTATCAACATCCTAGAACTCCACACAATAAGAAGTGCATGTGAGAATCTTCTTCCCTTAATTTAGGGCAAGTCAATGAGAATACTCACAGACAATGCTGCTTGCATGTTTTACGTAAATTAGCAAGGTGGGGCCGGCTCATACCATCTCTGCAAGGAAGCCCCCATGTTGTGGCAGTTATGCATTCACCATCAGATCACCATATCAGCAGTGTATCTCCCAGACAAGCAAAATGTCACTGTGGACCCATTGAGACATATATTTCATCAAAAATACGAATGGAATATACATCCTCAAGCCCTATATACTATCTTCCAGAAATGGGGCTTTACAGAAATAGACTATTTGCCACATCCCACAACACCAAATGTCCCAGGAATTGCTCCAGAGTGGAACGGGGCAAGAGTTCCATGGGAGATGCCATGATGATCAGCTGGTCTCACAATCTACTATATATACGCATTCCTGCCCCTTCACCACCTCAGCAAAGTCATACAAAAAATAAAACAGGACAGGACCAAAGTAATCATGATAGCACACGCATGGCCCAGACAGACCTGATTTCCTTACCTGTCCCAATTATCAGTTGCTCCTCCTATTCCTCTTCCATGATGGCCGGACATACTATCTCTGGACTAGGGTTGCATTCTTCATCCTGATGTCTGCAAGCTCCATCTCAAGGCCTGGCTCCTCCAAGGGTGATTACACAGGACTTCCCCTGTTTGGAAGCAGTTCATACTCTAATCATGAACTGTTGCATAGAGTGTTCAGGAAAGCCCTATTTGCAGAAATGCACCGTTTCTCCAAGTGGGCCACCCAGAAAGCACTTCAGCCTCGTTCAACGCAGCTGCTGATGGTCTTGGAGTACCTCATTTTATTAAAGAAACAGAATCTTTCAAATTCTTCAGTAAAGATCCACTTAGCAGCTATTTCTAGTGAGCATCATATCATAGACAGTCACACTTTTTTCACACCCGACCATTAAGACATTTTTAAAGGGTCTCAATAATATCTTTCTCCTAATAAGGCCGGTCATCTTGGGATCTCAACCTTCTCCTTAACACCCTTGAACTGCTCTCTGTTTGGATTGATGGCAAGGTTCTCCTTGTGGCATCTTTCCATTAAAGTTGTTTTCTTGCTTCCAATCATGACATCCAGAAGGGTCAGCGAGTTGGCAGTGCTCATGGCGGATCCACCATTTATTTCCTACAAAGAAAAAGTTGTGTTAAGACCACATCCGAAATTTCTTCCAAAGACAGTTTCATAATTCCACCTCAATGAACCTATATACTTACTGTTTTCCACCAAAAGCTTCATCCTGGCGTTAATCAGTGCAACTCCACTCTTTGGATGTTCGATGGGCGATTGCTTTTTACTTAGATACTCTTCCAGACTGTTCATTTCTGTAGCAGATTGTTCCAAAGGGCATGTGATTTTGAAAGAGGCTTTAAAAATGGATAATGAATTGCAGGGTCTCAGCAGAGGGCATGAGCAAGGGGCCTGGGGATGTGGGGCATCAGCAGAGGGTCTGAGCAAGAGGGGCTGGGGATGCCAGGTCTCAGGAGAGGGAATGAGTGAGGGGGCTAGGAATGTGGAGTCTTGGCAGGGCAGTCAGTGAAGACCATGGGGGTGTGGGGTCTCGACTTGGGATAAGGAACCGCTTGTTTTTGCATCACGCTCTGCTCCCAGGCACTGCCTCCCTGCTGCTCTCATTGGCCAGGTTCTGGCCAATAGCAGCAGCAGAAAAAGCCTCTAGGAAGCGCATCCCTGTGCTGCTGTTCTGCCAGCTAGGGATACCACTTTTTCCCTGCAAGTTGTATCTGACAGGAAGCTTCAGGGTTTTCTTGCCCCCCTTCCTGCCTGCGGGAAACTTGCACTCCAAACTTGCAGTGGGGAGGCGGGACACAAGTCTGGAGCACCAGTGTGGGCTCTCTGTTGTGAGGGGAGCAAGAGGGAATTGAGGTCCAGCAGCAAAAGAGCCATAACTGGCTCCCTAGTGAGCCATATTTAGCTCGCAAACCATAGGTTGTGACCCCTGCTCTAGAAGATACCATCAGAGATGCTTAGTTTTGTAGTTCTCAAATTGTGGATTTGTCTCCAGAGATAACCTGCTTGTTAACAGCAAAAATGTTTTCAAATAAATATTATATAGAGGTGAGAAATAATAGACCTCAACCCTACTGTCCCTCTGCAAATTTGTGAACACAAAGTCAATCCCTTACTGCTCTCTAAACGTGCAAAGTTTAAAAATTCAATGAATAAGAAGCCAGTATTTTAAGTTTCTCATGTTGACCTGGATGACATAATCAGTTTAATTTTTGTTTAAATTTAATTAAACTATTCTAATTTCAAGTATTTTTAAAAACAAGTTTGTTAAAATTCTTTTATGTTTCACTAAATTAAAAAAATCATCTGCTTGTTTTGTTAAAATATTGTGTTTGCCATTGAAGAAAAAAATCCAGAATGTATATAATGTTCTTGTTTTAGTTAAATAAAACAATGTAAATGTCTCTCTCGTGATGTTCTCCTAATACAGCACGACAAGAAAATCCTCCAATTATTAATGATTAACCTGTTGAATTGGAGATAGGCCACCTTCCAATGGCTTCATAAATATGTTTCAATTACCTTTGGCAAATGAAATAATCAAACAATCATTCATTTTTTGTTTATAGCTGTAAAACTAATGTGAAAAGTTTTCAAAATAAATCACTGTTTAAAAGTGTATAGTGTGTACCTTTAAAAAAAAATGAAACCTGCATCTGAATTGTGAAGAATGTGTATTATGGTTTTGAAAACCAGCAAGAATACACTTTTATGTAGAAAATCATAATTAAATTGAATCTTCCTGACTAGAGATTTAAAATATAACTTTAATTGATTTAAATCAAATCCACTCTGAAAATATTGCAACAATAGAAAGGATACATTCCCTTGATTGGCTGGCAGACTGGTCCTGTGAGCCATGGGAGTGGATATTTACCTTTTTCTGAAATCAAGCTATTTTTAAGCAAGCATTCTTCTATAGCGGTTCCCCACAGCACTGTACGGTGAAGGGGCGGGGGGTGGGGAAACTGAGCTGGAGTTAAGTATTTGTTCACTAATGAGTAGACCATGTTCTTGCTTAAAATACATATGAACTAAAATGGAAAATACAGGTTATTTGCTTTGGGATGTTAAAGTAACTCACTGGTTAGCTCAGCCTGTGCATTCTTGAGAATTGCTCAGGCTTCAGCTTTCTGTCTAGAAATAATAATAATAATATAGAGGAAAAAGTGGAGCTGGGTCAAATCAGATGATACAGAAGTCCTGTTGGGGCTCAGTATACTGTTTTTAACTGAGTAAAGGGATTCATTTACTATATGAAATTTGAAACTGTACCAGGTTTTGGTTCAAAAATGCTCTTTTTATTGTCCATGAATTCAAAGAAGTTGCTAATGTTAAACTGTGAATCAGTTCCTGCTACAGGTTCTTTCTTCTCACATAAAGACAGATTTCAGAGACATGAGATGCTTGTGATTGGATTACATACACTGGATCCTACATTTTCAGTGATGTCATTTACTTGAGAAATAGTAGTTGTTGTTGGTTAAAAGATACAGATTTTTTGCCATCTTGTGTAAACTATATTGTTTAAACTTACTGACAGTTTTATCCTTCATTTCTGGTGTTTGATCAATTATGTTTTCAACTGTTTTGTAAGTTTTTTTTCAAATTTCAAATTACAGGTTTACGACTAGCTCTGGCAAGACTTCTTTCAGGTGAGTGTTACATCTGGACAGGTGCTGCCTCTTGGACTCTTTAGGGTTTTGAAGTTTAATATTGGGTTCCATTTTTTCCTTTTATAAATTACTTTAAAATGTCACTGCTATCATTATTGGTCCTTTAAATCAATACTCCAGTTTCATTTTTTCCACCGTTTCTTGTTTATCTCACCCCTCATGCTTACCCCATTGGTTATCTTACAGCTATTGATAAGCTGTTGCTATTCCAGAAAATATACTGCCACAGCTGATGAGCACTTAACATTGTCTGTAGGACAATTTGTTCTACTTAGGAATATACTGATGAACTGTAAAGTCACAGTGGTGATTGATTAGACATATGGCTTTGTAGTGAGTGTGAAATTGATAGCCAGGACTCATTGGGTTTGTTTCCAGCTGTTGCTGACTTGGGCAATATGTATTGCCTTTCTTTTCCTCAGTTAACCCACTTATAAAAAGGATATACTACTTAGCAGGGTTGTTGGGGCTAAATATTTTAAAAAAGTATTGTTTTTATACAGTCCCTTTGTTCAGTGAACAAATCTTTTATGTGTGACTTTATGCTTCCTGTGTTTTCAAGTCTATTTCCACATCCTCAGAATTAAGGGAAAATCAAACACTCATGAACTTTCTGTCCTATTAGTTACTTTAATCTAAAGATATCTGTTGAAACTGTTTTCATGGACTATTTCTAGCCCTTTTTAGTCTTTTTGAGGACAAATGTCATCAGAAATACATCCAAAACAATTTAAGATACCTGTGAAATTTCATGTTATAGCACAGCGATTATTTGTTCGACTTATAAGAGAGAGGATTCTGCAAGAACAGTATCATGCTTTTGAGGCACATAGCAACTGGCACATGCCAAATTTTATGTGAAAACTAGGGCTAGCAATTAATCGCAGCTAACTAGCATGATTAATTCAAAATTAATTGCAATTTAAAAAATTATTTGCAATGAATTCTAGTTTTAATTGCACTGTCAAACAGTAGAATATCAGTTGAATGTTATTAAATATGGATTTTTTTCTATATTTCCATATTTATTTCAGCTACAACACAAAATACAAACTGTACAGTGCTCACTTTATATTCTTCATTGCAAATATTTTCACTGTAAAATAATATTTTTCAGTTACATCTCAAAGTACTGTAGTGCAATTTCTTAATTGTGAAAGTGCAATTCAGAAATAGTTTTTTTGTTACATAACTTCAGGTACGCTAAACATTTGTTATGGCCCTTTATACATCGGCCATCATTCCAGTGGCTAGTGATGATGCTTGTTTAAAATAAATGTGTAAATTAAATTTGTGACTGAAATCCTTGTGTCTCTGGCTCACTTTTACTTGAATTTTGCCATATATTTCATATTACTTTAGTTTCAGCTAATGATTCAGCACATGTTCATTTTAAGAACACTTTTGCTGCAAGTTTGACAAAACAAAAATATGAAATCTGAGATTTCTCATCAAGATAGCCAAGCACTTTGATCCCAAGTTTAAGAATCTGAAGTGTCTTCCAAAATCTGAGAGGGAGGAAAAGAGAAGCATGATTTCAGAAGTCTCAAAAGAGCATCCCCTAGGAAGTAGACTACAAAACCTGAACCATCAAAACAGAAAAATCGAACTGCTGGCGACATCTGACTCAGATGATGAAAATGAACATGCTTTGGTTCACACTTCTTTGGATTGTTATTGAGCAGAACGGTCATCAGCATGGACACATGTTCTCTGGAATGGTTGTTGAAGCATGAAGGGGTTATACATGCCAGATGCACTATAAGATTTGTAAGATTTAACTATCTTGTGATGGTAGCTGCAATGGTGCCATGCAGACACCTGTTCTGATGCTCAGATAACACTGTAAATAAGAAGCAGGCTGCATTATCTCTTACAAATGTAAACAAACTTGTTTAAATAAGAAATAGGACTGAGTGGACTTGTAGGCTCTATAAAGTTTTACTTTTTTTAATGCATTTATTGTACATAATTCAACATCGGTAAGTTCAGCTTTTATGATAGAGATTGCACTAGAGTACAGGTTGGATCTCCCAAATCTGGGACTCTTTGGTCTGGCAGCTTCTGTGGTCTGGCAACTTCTGTGGTCTGGCAGGGCCATGGATGTTGCTGGACCAACGAGCCCTGGGGGAGGGAGTGGGAGCCAGCTGAGACAACACAGCGGCTGGGGAGACCTGGCTGGGCCACAAGACATCTTGGGGACTCTCCACCATGTCTGGGGAACGCTGGCATCAGCGGGGCCAGGCAGTGACCAGGGAGCCCCAGCCCCAGCAGGGGAAACTCTCTGCATCAGTGGGACCAGGCGGCAGATGTGGAGCTCCTGGTCTGGCCAGGGAAACCCAGGCATTAGCATGGCCAGGTGACTGGCGCGGTGGGAGAGGAGTCTCCTGGCTCCAGCCAGGGAACCTCTAGCTATAGTGGAGCTGCTGGGCAGCCCCGGCCAGGAACCCTAGGAAATCCCCTGCTGGGGAATCCCCCATCTGAAACAAGCCTGGTGGAGGTGGACTGCCCCAGCCGGGGAACCTACAGAGTCCCCCAGTGGCAGCGGGGTGGCCTTACAAGTGGGTTGGGGTGGCTGGGCAGCCATAGCTGGGATGGTAGCAGCCAGGAACCCCAGGAGACTCTGGGACAGCGGGCAGGCAGCGGGGTGGGGAACTGTGCCAGGCCAGTGTTTGCGGGGCCAGTGGCAGGGCAGAGAACCCCAAGGAGAAGAGCCCAAGAGAGGGGCAGCCAGCAGGGGAGCACTGACCTCCCCTGGTGTGGCAAATTTCCTGGTTTGAGACAGCTCAGGTCTCAGGTCTCCAGACCAGGGAGGTCCAACCTGCATTGTATCTGTATTAGGTCAGCAGTTCCCAAACTTTTCGGCATCACACCCCCTTTTTGATTTTTGAGAAACTCTCATGCCTCCACACCTCTTCTTTACTGTCATCCAATCCCCCTTTTAACAAAAAAATTCAATTTTTAATTTAAAATTAAAAATAAACACACAAACTTGGTATAAAAAATTTATTTAAAATTAAAAATAAGCACCAATAGTTTTTTTTGGCACAGAAATTTAATAAAAATGTAATTTAACATAAATAGCAGAAACAAATCGAATTTAATGTGAAGGATGCTGCTGCATTTTCTTCACGAGTTGGGAAATCCAAGGTTTGAAAGATGAAAGTGCGCAATGCAAATTGTTTTCGACATCGAGTCAATTTCTTTGTTTTGTTTTTAATGTGACTAAACTTGAAAAGCTTTTTTTCCACAGAGATACGTTGACGAAAATGGAAGAATAATACGTAGCACTTCTTCTCCATCTTTCGAGTAAATTGGAATATATTTTATGCAAAATTCCTCCAAGCTTGAGTTTTTGAAATTATCTTTCACACTGGAATTGTATTTCATTTTGAGTGCCTGTTCTTGCAATACTTCTGGCAATGAATCGACATCAACGTTGAACATCCTGCGTACTAATTTATGAACGGAGTTGCTAGAAAAGTTGTCTGGAAAACAGCGGATGAATTCATCAGCCAGCTGGTCTAGACGAAACAGTTTTGTTCTTTGCATCTTCTTTATAAACTTCTTGGAAACCTTCATTTTCAGCAAGGGATGAAAATATCATAAAAGACGAAAAGTTAGGTGTCTGAGCTTGCGTTCAGTGTTTTCTAAACTGGATTTTTTCCATAAACACTTTGATGGCATCGTGGTACGCTATAATGTTTGCAGCATTGTTTCCTTGCAGCTTCAAATTGAGGTTGTTCAAATATTCAAAAATGTCCACAAGGTATGCCCAAGTTGAAACGTTTGGTCCGTAAATGCATGATATAACTCTTCCTTCTTTTGCTTGAGGAAAATTTCCACTTCATCTTTTAGTTGGAATAATCTTGAAAGCATGTTACCTTTGGAAAGCCATCGTATCGCTGTGTGAAACAAGAGTTTTATGATCCGCTCCCAAATCTGTGGAAAGAGCAGTAAAAAGTCTCGTATTTAAAGCTCTGTTCTTCACAAAATTGACAACTTTGGTGGCCAAATTCAATGAGTCACGTAGGTTATCTGGAAGGGATTTAGCAGCCAACGCTTGTCTGTGTATGATGCAGTGAATTGTGGTTACGGGCTGGATTTTTCTTTCACCAATGTCACAAATCCAGAATGAGAGTCAATCAACGCTGGAGCACCGTCTGTACATACATCAACCAGTTTTCCCCATGAAAGTCTATTTTCTTCAAAAAAGTCGGAAATTGTTTTCATAACATCAGAAGCCTTTGATGTGGTAATCAATTCCTTCGAAAAAAGCAGTTTTTTATTCACAGTTCCATCGTTAATGAATCAAACATAGACAAGCAACTGACAGCATTGTGCTTCATCAGTGGTATCGTCACACTGAATTGCGAAAAAAGGAGAAGCCAACACTGCCTCCACAACTTGAAGTTTAAGATCTTTTGCCAGGTCATTGATGCAACGTTTCACAGAATTGTCAGAAAACGAATTTTCCTGGGTTTCGACACCAAGCACAGTATCAGCTGCTTTCAACAAACAAGTCT
This sequence comes from Rafetus swinhoei, assembly GCA_019425775.1. NCBI lineage: Eukaryota > Metazoa > Chordata > Testudines > Trionychidae > Rafetus > Rafetus swinhoei. Next base: position 12,650,565 of record CM033425.1, on the reverse strand, counting down.
TCACAAGATTTTCTCTTATTATACGTGCTTTCTTGGCTTGGCGATGAGCAAAGAAAGTTCATAACATGCTTATACCACTTCGGCTGACGCTTGATGAAAAGCTTCAGCAGTGTCTAGCTTCATGCGTTTCAAATTTTGAAGTTTAGCAGCAAAAAACTCTTTTGGTTTGTCTGTCAAAGAGCTGCTGTTCTTTGTCAAGTGTTGCTCAAGATGACTAGGTCTCAAGGCATCATTGCTGAGAGCTTTGCGGCATACTACGCATTGAGGATGATCAATCCTGGTTTTTTTCCATGATAGTGAAGCCATATTTAATGTAGTCTTCATTGTACTTCCTTTTCTTAATCGCGGCCTTCATATATTAATTAAAAAATCTATAAAAATAATTTTCCTGATTTGAATAAATGTAACGGACGCAAGTTACTTTGATAAGTTATTGCGAACGTTTATTTACTACTACTATTACGTACGGACGCATGCTGCCTTATATATACACCCCACCACCAGTCACCGTGCAAGACAGGCTACTTAATCCCATGATAGAACAGTCCCGAACACTCCCGCGAGTGTCCTAGAAAGTTCGAAAAAGTTCCATCGCCTTTTAGGTCGTTCTTCGGCCTCTCCTCTGATCGAACTGGTACCCCTACACGTCGAAAGGCCATAAATAAATAAATAAAAATTTGCGTTTTGTAATATGAAATTTGAAAATTAATTTTTTTTTATGGCAGTGGTCTCCAATTTTTTTACACTCAAGATCACTTTTTAAATGTCGGGGCAAGCCAAGATCTACCCCTCCCTTCCCCAAGACCCCACCTCTTTCTTGAGGCCCTACCCTCTCCATTCCTATCCTCTCCGTCATTTGCTGTCCCCAGCCCTTACTCATTCTCACTGCGTTGAGACAGGAGGTGCGGGCTCTGGGGTGGGAATGAGGGGATGTGTGAAGGGATGAAAGGTGCAAGCTCTGGGAGGGAATTTTGGTGCAGGAGGAGGAGAAGGGGCTGCTGGCTCAGAGGGGGAGCTCCAGGATGGAGAGTGTTGGCATCAGGTAGCGTGTTGGGGTGTTGAGCAAGCCACAGGCTTGTGGAAGTGAGGGTGCAGGAGTTCAGGTTGGGGTCTATGAGGGGCTCAGGGCAGGGAGGTTGGGAGTATGATAGGCTCAGGACACAGAATTGCATTATGTGAATGGTGCAGCAGTGTTGTGGCAGAAGACTGGGGATGTGAAAGGCTCAGGAAAGGGGGTTCTGGTGAACGATAGGCTTAGGGTTGGGGAGTGTGTGGGGATGGAGGGGTGTTATGATGCTGTGGCAGATGGGAGGTTGGCCCCATCTGGGGGTTTGTTGGCCAGGCTTCATTTTTAAATAAAATATGTTCAGCACAAATGTTTCAGCATTGTTTTTATTTGAGAGGGGTGGGGAACCTGTTTTGAGTCAGGGGTCACTAACCCACAGAAAAATCAGCAAGGGATCGCACAAGCGAGATCCCCCCCCCCAAAAAAAAAACCCTCTAAGCCCCCCCAAGCCTCACTGATGTGGTCCCAACTGAGACACCTCCTTCCCCTGGCACCCCAGCCCATGTGGGGAGGGTAGGTAGGACTGAGGTTCAAGGCATCAGGCCAGATTAACTCTTCTGGGGTTCCAGGGTTAGTGGAATTTGTGTGCGCCCCTTACTCTGAGGTGGGGCCAAAAATGAGGGATCCAGCATGCGGGACAGAGCTGCCAGTGAGTGGGATAGGGATGGGGTGCAGAATCTGGGTGGAAAATAGGGTACAGGAGCAAGCTGGAGGTAGGTATCTGGCCAGGAGGGAGGGGGCAGGAGCAGGGTGCTGGTGGGTGTCTGGCCAGGAGGCAGAGGCAGGGTTCTGGATGGGGTCTGGCGAGGGGGCAGGGTGCTGGTGGGGCCTTGGGCAGGGAGCAGGTAGGAGTCTGGCCAGGGGGTAAGTTGCTGATGGGGCCCTGGGCAGGGCACTTGTGGGAGTCTGGGCAGGGGAGCAGGGTACTCGTGGAAGTCTGGGCGGGGGGAAGGGTCAGGGAGGGCTCGGCTGGTACTTGGGGGTCCCACAGCTGCGCACCAGGTCCGGGTCTTAGGAATCATGTGCGCTGCTTCCCACCCCCCCAAACAGCCAGTGCACTTCCTGAAAAGCTGAGTCTGTCGTGCAACTGGGGACTTCCTTCCCCCTGTTTCCTGCCTGCGTGGGGGAGGGATGGGGAATGGGGCAGGGGGGAGTAGGAGTCCTGGGACTGTGCCAGCTCCAACTGCTCAGGAAGCGTGCACACTCCGCTTCCCCGGCAGTGTGCACTTCCTGAGCAGTTGGAGCTGGCACGGTCCTGGGACTCCTACTTCCCTCTGCTCCCTGCTCAGGCAGGAAGCAGGGGGAATGAAGTTCCTGGCGGCATGACAGACCCGGCATTTCAGGAAACGCATCAGCTGTTTGGGGGAGGGGAAGAGCAGCCTGCGTGCTTCCTGAGACGCTGGCTCTGGTGTACAACTATGGGACTTCCTTCCCCCATGCCGCAGGAAGACAGCACTACCTCCATTTTCGTGGGCTCTTTCTTGGGATGGAAATGATGGGAGGAGGAGCTGGGTCTCCTCGCGCCCCCATCCCCCCTCCCCGTTTGGAAACCGATGGTATTAGGTGAATTGAAAAATATTTCTCTTCTACAGTGCAAATATTTGTAATAAAAATATAATGTGAGCACTGGACACTATTTATTCTGTTACGATTGAAATCAATATATTTGAAAATATAGAAAGCATGTATAATATTTGTTATATTATATTATTAATTGCTTGATAGCCCTAGTCACTGAAAACAGTTGAAATCTAGCCCAAAGGTGTCTGTCAGATTAAGTAATTTTTACAACTAAAACTCCCCAAAGCAATCTAAACCAGCAAATCTTACATAGAAAAATCCCTCTTTCATTCACCCTGATGCTGTGTTTTCCTCCTTCCAAAAGTTTGCAAACTCTCTTGCAGGGTTCAGTGGCCTAGCAGCTCTGCTAAAATAATGTTTAGCCCCAAAAGGAGAGCAAGCTGTAGATTCCTTCAGATGAAATCCCATCTGGTTCATTTTGGCTGGAGATTCATGACTGGGATCTGGGGCCTTATGGAGAACTTGGTATATAGGGATGCACTTGTGTGCAACAGGAAGGAGTCTAGAAGAGAGCCAACTTGAGTATTTCTGTGCTATCTATACTGGTGCTCTCATATCACTAATGACTTCACCAAACTTTTTAGTTTACAGTAGGACTTGAAGAAATTACCTACAGGTTGCACCTCCCTAAACTGGAACTGTCTGGTCCAGCAACATCTGTTCTCTGTCAGGACCATAGAAGTTCCTGGGCCAGAGAGCCCTGGTGGCTGTGGGTGAGGTAGCAGGAGTGCAGGTAGCTGGGAGCCCAGCAGGGCTGGCAGCAAGGTGAGCCAGGGCCAGTGGCACAGTGACCGATGGGGACTGGAAATGGAGCCAATGGTGGGCAGGGGCCGATGGCAGGGGACCATCCCATATCTGGCAAATTCCCTTGTTTGGGACCAGTCATGTCTCAAGGATGCCAAACCAGGAAGGTCCAAGCTGTACTTGATTGATATTGTGCACTTCTGATGCAGCATAATTTTCATGTAAGATAAAGTACTTTTTTCATATATAGATGTTGTTTATATAATCTCCTAGATATTTAATGCAAAATACATTTTTCTACTCAACTGGTGGAAGATACTATTTCTAAAACCCAGTAAACTTCTTTTATCAGTTTTACATTTTAGTGTTCTATCTTGATCTGTTAAGGAGGGAGTATTGAGAGGAATAGAGGGTACTAGTATGAAAGGTTTATTTAATATTACCACAACTATGCATATTATTTATACTGTTTCTTGGATATTTGGTATTTCTGGAGTTGCAAAATTTCTATATTTGGTTTTCCGACAGTGAGCCTTTTTTGCAGCTCTTTTTTTTTTTTTTTTTAAGACAAGTAAACAAGTGTGTCTCCTCCTCCCACCGTTCCTTAGTAATCATTATTGAGTTGCATGCACATACATGAGGGGATCACTTGTTTGATAAACCACATGAAAAATAACTAGTCTGAAAAGTGTGCAGTGATTAAATGGCTCCCACTGTGACTTAATATATTGAATCAATGTGTTCCATATATGCTATGCATAATTACTTTTTACAAAAGCTCTGGGTGGACTTAATTTCCTCAAGTCCTATTGTCCTCTCAATTCTCCCTCCATAACAGATCAAGTAATTATGCATGTTGTACTTTGCTAATGCTAATTATTCTTCCTAGGTGCCAAGGGAGTTTTATTGTATTACATTTCTGCTAAATTACTGTCATTGCCTTTGCAACAAGGGACTAGGATTCCCTGAAGCAGTATCTAGTTTTGTGTTATGATCTAGAAATAGGCTGTCATTCAGATGGGACTCTTGATTAGAACCTAGTTATTAGTACTTAGACCTTGTATGTATGGCTTGCTTTTAAATTCTAACCTTGGAGTAAGTGTTCAGTACTCTATTGGTTCAGAACTGTCTTAAAAAGAAAACATGCAGTCTGTGAAACCAATTCATTCAGTCTTAGTTTGATATTCTTGAACATAGTATATAACACTGCAAATTTGAAATGTGTGTAATAATGGAGAGAGTCCACGATGGAGCTATTTGAAGTCTGTCAATCAAATTGCAGAAACTTAAGTTGCAGTGCTAATTTTCAGGCAATTTCTTTAATTTGATTAAACGTATTTATCAGTATGGTATGTAGTTGGAAGAACTCTCTCAAATGCTATAAATAGAGTGCATATACCTGTAGCAGATTATCCAAACATTTTGATTTTAGAGGATTGTTTGCCGATGTTTTGTAACTCTTTCCTTCCCCCCCTCCCCTTTTTGGGTTCAGAAATGACACATTTGACTTCAGCTCAGAAGCAGACTTTCTTTAGAAAAACTGGGTTAAGACACACTAGCACATTTGAAAATACCTACTGGCAGGAATGCCTTTTCCCCATTTTAAAGATATTGATAGTTTGAACCTCTCTGGTCAGCACTTTTTGGTCTGGCAACATCTGTGGTCTGGTGTGATTTTAGTTAGCTGGATATCCACTCATCATGGGTGTGGCCAAGTTTCTCATGGTCCCATAAAGCCAGCCCTGGCTCCCAGCGTTCTGTATGGTTGTTTAGTTCTAATTTTTCCCTAAATGTCTTCTAAGAGCCCAGTGTGCAGTGGAACTGTTGGTAAAGCAGCTATACAATATTGACCTGTGGTTCGGCAAATTCTGTGCTGCAGCACCGGTCAGGTCCCAGTACTGCTGGACTAGAGAAGTTCAACCTGTAGCATCTTTATTTTTAACTCTTGCTCTGCAACTGGTATTTACCAGAAACTTGGAATTTGGCATGGCTTTAACTTCTAGGTCAAAGATATAGATCTCTGAGAGATTTAATGGAAATTGGTTTTGGTTTGTCAATATTGTAAGGATTTACACAAGTCCACTTCTTAAAAATATTATCAGTAAATGGTCTATCAGAGTAATACCCATCCTACATATGTGTGAATGTAAAGAAACTTTTTATGGAGTCATATTTTCTTCCATACGTTCGTTGAAGTTTCATAGGCAAAGGAATTAAGCATATGTTCATCAGATAATTGACTAATCGCTTCCATCCGTATGGTAGTGTGCTGGGCATTTGGAGAAAATATTCATCAATATGTTCAGTTTGATTATTCAAAACTTTGAAAACAAATCTCTACTTAGACTTCTAAAATGTAGACGTTTGTCAGGAACAAAAAGTCTAATGTGGGAGGCATTGACACTGGTAAGATAGGTATGACATGTAATTTGCAATTACCTACCTTTCTGGAATATGTAGAACAGAGAACAAATGAATAATCAAGACAACATTATATAAACCTTATTTAGTGCATTTACAGTCCATATAAGGCTGTAATTCCATCGAGTGTTTCTGTTGACCTCATAAACTGCTTGAGCATGCTTAAGTAGTTTAATGCCACTAATGACAATATCCTTTTATCTTGGCCTCTGAGTGTCTAATTATTTCTGCGTAAAATAGGAATGCTTTGGTTATTTGCTGTTACATTTTGCCCTTCTGTTCCATTCTTCTCCTTTCATTGCATTCCTTATCACCTTTACAGCTGCTCCCATGCTGTGTCCTGTAATCCTCATTCTGTTGATTCTCTTCAAGTCAGACATAGATTTCTCTTATCACACAGCTCAATAGAATATCTTAATTTACATCTTGTGTGTGTGCTTCTACATCGTTTCCAGTTACAAAATGACCAGAGTCCAGTGTAACATCACATTTGCAATAGCAACAAGATAGTTCTGATATCAGCACAAAAATGCTATGATAAATGTCTGTACCTTATTGAAGTGTGAACATAACGCTATAATCTTATAAATGGGAATAGTTGGAAATTTTAGCTATGCTTTATATGTGAACTGGATTTTCCAAGTGTGGCCATTATGACTTTAATCTCAAAGATCTTCTGGTTATCTAAATTTCTCCATTCCTTCCTGCTCCTCCATGTGCCTTTTCCCTTTTTTTGAGACAAATTGGTAGTTTTTATTCTCACTTTGCTCAGTATTTGTATTATTTCTTATGCTGATGGAAGTGGTTAATGCATATGTTTTTGGGGTGTTCACACAATGAAATTCTGTAAATGGATCAGAAATGTCTTGCCTACTTGTACCATATGTTGTTGTCAGATGTAGTCTAGCAGGTCTGTCTGAGTTCTTAGCAATTTTGTGACCTGAATGTTTGTTCTGAGTAGGCAGAGTGTTAGAAGAGGATATGCCTATTTTTATTTTCTAGCTCTAAAGTGGACACTTCTGTGTTCTGTAAGGTAAAGTGATGCTTATAAAGAAACCATTAAACCTTGGCATTCTGTAGTAATTTATCCGTTAAGTATATAAAGTCACTATCTTGATTTTTGTTGAGTTTAGAAGTATGTTTGTTTTCTTACTGAAATATAAAATAATCTTAAATGTTATTTAATTTACAAACTTCATTAGCATGGAGCTCAGTTAATAATCTAAGGATTTAAAAAGGGATTTTGTATCTTCAATCAAAGCCACATAAAAAGCAATTTGAAATCCATATCTTTCAGAGTGAAGGAGAAGCATTTTTTGTGCCTACATTTGTGAAATTATGGAAATGCATCTGTTCTCCAGCATAAATTAAATTCAGCTAACTCTTTTTCACTGGAGGGAAAGCAGAAATGTTAAGTTGTTTAAAACATAGTAGATTCAGGGGCATATAGTCACCTTTCTTAAGAGATTTGAATTACAGTGACAGATGGACTTCTAGTGATATGAAGGTGAGTCTACTGAGGTTAATGACCTCTTGCAGTCACATGAACAGCTCTAAACTCAGCTTTAGACTGAGTCATTTGTATGGGTAGATCTTTTTGCAAAATATTTCAAGGAAAATTGAAAGAACTGCACAATTCTTAGGCTGTGGTATTTTATAGAAGAGAATGGTTAGAACTTTGGAAGTCTTTATAAGTATTTATCTGTGGTAGCAAAATACTGTGGTGTGAAATAGTGTAACTATGCCCATATAGTTAGCTTCATTTAAAGGCTGTACTTCTGTAGAAATTCCACAAAGTGTATCTTAGTAAATTAGGGAGATAAGATCATTATAGTTCACAATGAGTCCATGTGTTCAGAAAAACTGCAAATTGGATAGGTAATCGTAAATGAATAGGTTGTTTTGTACATAATTTATAATATCTCTGTAGGTGTCATTAGCTTTTTAAAAATAATTACTTTGATAAGCTCTTTATTAATCTTCACTGGTTCTAAAAGCCAGTTAATTAAGTATCCTAAAAATGGTAATTCAAAAAATGAACAAGCAAAAGTATAGTATGTAGGGCCCTGCTAATCTGTGGATATCTGCTTATATCCATAGGTGTCCACATCTGTGGATGTAGATGCAGATCTCTGCAGCTTATTTTTGTGGATAAGGATGCAGATACAAATTTTATATCCATGAAGGTATCTAATAATATGTACTTATAGGCAGCTAGAAATGTACTCTACGTCTGTAGCTGAATTGGAAACGTTCTGATTGTAGAGTAGTGTTGGTGGGTTTTAATTTTTTTAACTGTGTTTTTCAAAGCACCATCTATTTGAGAGTCCCTTTTTAAGGAGGAGGAAATAAGGATATATTTTTACGATCTCATATTGAGGGGTGGGAAGGATAATCTCACTTAAGCACCCCCTGATATTATGTTTCGATGGTTATCAACTTGTTTTCATTAATTGATGCACAGAAAGTTGGGGAGTTGCTCTAATCAGTTTGCATGTTCTTCTTAGATTGAAGGACAGTACTGAACTCCGAGAACACTAACATTAAAAATAGTCAGCATTTCAGTTGGTTTAAATTAGGGAGCTTGGTTGACTTCATTGGGGCTATCTATGCCTGTGTGGGCTAGTGGAGGAACTAGCCTATAAATTTTACTTGTGGCTTTAGAATGTTGACAATATAAGATTTTTGCTGTTTGATAAAGTGCTTCTGCAAGTGTTAGTCTGGGTAAAGAAAATCATGTTAATCTTCCCCTTTAAAATAGGGAGTCAGCATGAATCAGATCTTGTTGAAGGGTTAAGTTGCTTAAATATTATCTGTAGTAGACAACTAGTTTTCCATCTAGCCTTATTCCGAATAAAATACATTTCTTTAGGGGGGGAAAAAACATTCCTTTTTGTTTCCATAGAGCTCCGCTGTACCCCAGGGCAGTTTGCATGTCGCAGTGGTACCATCCAGTGCATCCCTTTGAACTGGCAGTGTGATGGATGGCCCACCTGTGAGGATGAGAGTGATGAAGTCGACTGTCCAGGTAAGTAGAACCAAAAAGAATGCCATTCTCTGATCTGTTACTTGTGTGGCAGTATTATGCTTCAAGTTTTTGATTTTATAAAATGAATGTTGGCAAAGCTATGCCCAAATAGATATCACTACGGGAGAACACTAATACATTTGGTAAATGTTTTGTATAATAATCTTGACTCAGCTTTGCTTTTAATATAGTAATACCATAAGCAATTTTTCCTTCGTTAGATTGCAAGAATGGAGGTGTAACCTATGTGTAGTATTCTAATGTGAAATGAGTTGCTAGATTGTTTTTATTCTTAATGGACAGGAGAAACTACCATTTACAACTGGATCAAACCTTATCTGTATTGAATTCTAAACTTGCCTCTTGCCCTTAGAAATATACTACACAGACAGTGGATTATGGCATACTGTTGGAGGAGTTTGCCCTCTTGCTGCCTGTGCTGTGTTGTTCACTTGCATAAACAGACCACATCAATCCAGGAGATACCCTGCATTTTTTGCCCTCTAACTGACATAAAGGGCAGTTGTTATAAGTGAAACAGCTGTGCGTTGGTCTCTGACTAACAGGAGGAAATGACAAAGGCTTTCTTTTGGGATAGTGAATTAGATACTTGGAAACAATTAAAATTAAATTGCATCTTGGGTTAGATTTTAAATTAGGGTCTTTAGAAAGATCTAGACTACACTGAAGTATTGCAGTTTTTGAGTTCATTTCTGTTTGAATAAATCAGAACTGTAGAGCATTAAGTGAACTTCTCCTTTCACCTTCCCAGCTGCATTCTGAATTCTGGCCCAGAGAGTTATTTTTACAGTATTTCCAATACCTGCAATAGAGTAATTATTTTATAGGTAGTCTCTTCCAAACTTTACTTATTTCTTACATCCTTTGGTTCTGTACAACACATACAGTGAGTGGATTTCATGAGCCGGATATCCATAAATCCTGAATCTGTTCTTTAGCTAGCTCCTGTGCAGCTGTCTTGTATATTATGTTCAAGGTTTTACGTGAACAAAATTCATGCCGTGCATATGGCTAAATGGGGTAATCAGGCTGATTAGGATTAACATTTTGTCAGACGTAGCAGATTTGCTGTGTAAAAGTTAGTACTAGGAAGCATTTCAGTTTTGAGTTGAATGAAGTATTTATGAAAATGTGGGGTAGATATCTCTTATTCACCATAAACTGAAGACGATTACTTATTCTGTCATAATTACTCTTTAATGTGGAAAGAAGATTTACAAATATGGGAATGGGAGGATTGTTGAACTGTATAGCAGTTCAGAGATTGTAAATTGTGTAAATTGCATGACCAACAAAGCTGAGTGAAAGGTTATTAGGTTTGAGTAGTCTCCGTGTGAATGCACACTAAAATAACTGTTACCTCAGAATATTTTTCTTTCCAATGGTCAATGAAAGTCCATTATAAGCTATATCATATCACATTGCCTACTACTTTTAGGGTTTAGTTCTGTTCATGTCAGCAGCAAAACTCCCATTCTCCCCAAGAGGCACTGAATTGAGCATTATATGGGACTTTCCTTATTAAAATTTAGTGCAGTCTGTATTTAGGTGTTTTCCTACAAATAACAATTTCCTTTTTGCTAGCAGCTGATCCAATCTTTAGAGTACTCTGCGGATATGAATGTCTATCCGTGGATAGACATCAGATCTGCAGGGTTCTACTCCCAAGAGACATTGAGGACACTGGAGAAGAGCGTGGTCCTGTTGTGCCTGGGAGCCAAAACCCCTTACTGGCAGCACAACTTAGCTGAGGAGCCAGGATCAGTGCAGGCACAAGGCCAGGATGAGCTGCCAGCATGGGATGGTGGGGCCGGTGGCCACAGTGTCTCTTGGGAGTAGAGTTCTGAGGATCTGCAGATCCCAATGTCTATATGCGGATATCCGCAAATGTGGATAGACGTTTGTATCTGTGCAGGGTTCTACCAATCTTTTTTTAACACATTTTTTTCAATAAATGGTTAATAGCTATTAACCAAACAGAAGAAATATAATGGAAGCATATTTTTTTTGAGGACTAATATTTGTTAGGAATGTTGTAATGCGTTTTCTTAGGTAAACATTTAACTGCTGAAAATTTCAGTGGTAACACAATTACACGCAGACAAGAGGAGCTGGTGAATGTGGGTAGCTGGCTTAAAAGCTGGCTCCTGCGTCCCTTCCATCCTCTCTGCCTCTATTGTCTCTGGCAGCAGTACAGGGAGGGACAGGCTGCGTGTAATCATTTATGCGTTTACACTTTCACACCCCTAATATTTTTCTTTTAAAAGCCAATTTTAAATTGAATATTTTTTTGTCTCATAACATTCAATTTTCCCCCCTGTCATCCCTCCCTAAAATACAAATTTATTTTTAAGATGAAATTCCATTAAATTCCAAACTTTAGTTTTAAGCACAGGTATGTAAAAATGCTTAACTTTTCTTCCCTATTCTTAAACAAATATTAGCGGAATTTTGTATCTGTGTTTGTCCTCGATTGGTGGCCTCAGGAGGATAAAACCCTTTGGCTGCATACTAGAAATTACTGAGAAGATTTACACATCACATGCTTGCAGCTCCTTTCTGTTCCTTATTAGGAGTAATAGATTTGAAAATAATTAATGCTGAAATAGTATTTGCTGTAACCTTTCTAGTAAATAAGAAGTTTGTATCTATTACCACTGTAGTGAGTTACAAGTAATAATTTCATAATAGTTAATACTAGTCTCTACTACTAACTACTTGCAATTTAAAGTTTGATGTAATGTTAAGAATCTAAGGATGCTAATACATATTCAGAGATAGCAGTAGTTGTGCCTTTCCACCTTGTAGCCCAGTGGGCTAGTTTTCTTTTGTTATATTCACTGATACTATAGCCTACTAGACTACGGGTACGTCTAGACTACAGGCTTTTGTCGACAGAGGCTTTGTCGACAGATACTGTAGACAAAGCCTCCGTCGATAAAGAGTGTCTAGACTACAGCCAGTTCTGTCGACAAAGCAAGCCGCTTTGTCGACATGAGAGTGTAGACACAAAGGACAGTGTAGATGCAGTAACGCCTTCTGTCGACAGAACTCTGTTGACAAAAGGCGTTATTCCTCGTAGAATGAGGTTTACCGCCGTCGACAAAACTGCTGAGTTCTGTCGACATTATGTCAACAGAACTCGGCGGTAGTGTAGACACGGTATAGTTTTGTCGACGAAAGTCCACTTTTGTCGACAAAACCCTGTAGTCTAGACACACCTAACTTAGGTTAACTTGCCTCTATTATATTTATTGCTTTGCATTATATTCAGCAGTAATAAAAAAACCTGCAGGCCTGTGAACTCTGAACAGATAAACTTTGTACATATAAATGGCCCAATGGGAAACCCCAAGTATTTGGAGAGCTGAAAATAATTTAAGGGGAAGTTCTGACCATAAGTACATAATTCAGTCACAGAAGTGTCCTGACAACAAACGGATGTGATTAACAGGTACATGAGATGTATCTAACGCTAGCCTGCTTACCTGCCTATATATATGTTCTTATGGGTTTGATTTGGTTTATTATAATAGATTTATAGGGTTATATATGTTTGAGCTGTAAAAGGGCACTTGGTCATCTCAATGCTTTAAGATGATGTCCCAGCAGCATTTTATGGTTCCATTCCTGGGTCTGTAATCCAACTAGTAACAAGGTGTCTGTGCTGAACCAAGTGATCTAAGAGCAGCATTTTTGAGAGGTAGCTATGTGTTTGATCTGATCCGGCAACCACTCATTTAATTACTACTTGTAACATGACCTTCTGTGAGTTTGTAGCAAGAACTATGTTGTTCTGCACTCTTTCTCGCCTATCCCTATTCACAGAAAAACTCCTAGAAAGAGCTGGCCAAAGATTTGGCTAGCATTACATCTTTATATGTGTAATCATTTAGCTGTAGTTTGCTCTGAATTCAAGTCTTTTGATATTATTCTGCTGCCTTCTTTCTCATGAAAATTTAAAATACATGTCAATAACATGTAATGTGAATTAGTTGTCCCATGATGTTCAGTAATATTAGTGAATAGAAATGTATTTGCATAATGTCTGGACTAAATATACTGAATGTCCTTTGCACAAAGAAAGTGGAAAACAGGGAAAAGATAATTTATAAATGGAAGTATTAAAAAAATGTGGTGGATTCACTTTTGGCACAAAAGGCAGTTAATTTTGATTTTTCTAGTTTGTCTCCCACTTCCAGTAAAAATGAGAATTAGAAACTTTATTATCCAGTAGGTTGTGTTATGCAGTTAAAATGGTCTTGTTGGACAAAGAAACTGGAGAGAGAGAGTTTTAAAATCAATAATAACGCTTTCTCAAAGTGGATGAACACATTAGCAGCTCATGTATGAAAACCAGCAATTATTTTTGGAAATTTCATCTAGATATTAAGGATATTAAAATACGTGTATTTGTGTAAATGTGTAACTGCTGAATTGTTTTTTAGCGGTTACATGTTTACATGCAAGGGGGCAGTCGGGAGCTGTTGCTCATGGTGAGCCAGCTTAAAAGCCAGCTCCAGCAAGCACCAGCTCCTGCCTGTCCCTCCCTGTGCTGCTGCCTCTGATACAGAGTGCGTGTAAGCTTGTAGGTTAACCAGCGAGCCCAGGCTTATCAGTTAACTGTGTACATTAATAATAGAAATAAATCTACATTAAAGGAATGTTTAGGTCACAAAGTGAAGCACACAAATTAGGAAATGCACAATGTAGGTTGCCTTTTGTGTATACTTTAAGAGAGTTATTAATTATGACTGCTATTTTTTTCAACAGGAAGTTAGTCTCATTCAGTGCATTGAAGGTAGGGTGTGTGCTAAATGAGCAGCTATTATATAGCTTTGTCCTCATTGTTCAGCATGCTATCCCAGGTCTATTTTATTACCACTGTTCAAATCCTGCTCTGGTAATTATTAATTTCCTCCTGGACTGTTCTGTAGCACTTACCACTACAATATTGGGGTGCTTCACAAACATCAATGAATTTTATTTTTCACAAGATTCCTGTGAGATGGTATAATCTAATATATCTGTTTCAGCTGAGAATCCGAGGTTCACAGATTCAAGTGTCGGTTAATTTTGGAAGCGCAATTTGAGATGACTAAAAGTTGACTTTTCAGAGTGTCTCATGCTATATAGCACTTAATATTTTCAGGATATAGTTCTCACTGACTTTAGTTTCAGGTGTGGGTGTTCAGTGCTGCAAACTGGATGCCAGGATCTCAAGTCAGGCACTCAGAAAATGAGGAACACACAATTAGTGATGTGTGAAATGTTTGGTTTAAATTGCTTGTTTAGCACCATATAGGAACTTTGTGGCACAGGCAGGGATAAAATCCAGTTTTCCTAGGTAGCATTTAATTGTGAGACCATCTTTTGCTTTCCTGCCAACCCTGCCTTATTATCCACCTACTGACACCTGCAACAAACAAGGCTAGGCTCCTTGTGACAATAGTGACGTTAACTACAGAATACTAATTCATTCCCAGACCAGATCCATTCTTCACACTGAATAAAGTAGGCAGCCTATGGAAAATAGTAAGTCATAATGTGATTAGATTGACTACATACATTATGATTAGGGATGTTAAGTAGCGATTAATTTGCTGGTCAAGTAGTCAATGGAATTTCTATTGACTACTCGACTAGTCGTTAATGAAGGGCACTTGAAGCACTCACTTCTGGCTCATGCTGGGTCTCAGCACGACTCCCAGCTGCCGCTCTGCACTCTTTAAGGGACAGAGAGGAGCCTACAGGCAAAGATGCTGACTCAGTCTCTGGTCCCCCTCCGGGTCTCAATCTCAAGACAACCCTCCCCCGCACTGCCACTCTGCATTCTGAAAGGGACAGAGCAGCAGCAGCCGGTCCTGTGGGTGTCTCAGCACAAGCGCGCCCCCCGCCCCCCATTGCCACTCTGCATTTTTAAAGGGATAGAGCCTCTGTCCATTTAAAAATGCAGTGTCTCGGTGGTGGGGCTTCTGCTGAGAGACAAGCGGGACCGGCTGCTGCTCTGTCCCTTTCAGAATGCAGAGTGGCAGCACTGGGGAGGGTTGTCCTGAGACCCGGTGGGAACCAGAGACTGAGTCAGTGTCTTTGCGCTCCGGCTACTCTCTGTCCCTTTAAAGAGTGCAGGGGGGAGGGGGCATGAATGATCCAGTAGTTGATAGTGCTACCCAATAAGCTCCTGCTTATTGGGTAGTCGACTACCCGTTCACATCCCTAATTATGATACAAGGGGCTAAAATAAGGTTGCACAGGAAGCCTCAATTCTGGCATTTTTTTTAACTTCTGTTTGACTTGCAATCTCAACATTGTTGTAATGTAGATTTTTTTTTTTTTTTTTTAATTTAAGCCATGAGGTTTCTAAACAAGTAAACACACCAAAAAATCCCCTTTTGTGGACTAGTGCTGATCCCCATGTAGCTGGTTTATGTGTAGTGTAAGAAACTATTAGACGGAGGATTCTCAAACTTTTTTTTACCCTCTCTCCCTTACTGCCCCCCGTATGAAAATATTTCAGGCTGTCATGATCTCTTCCACCTCCACCCCCCCCAAAAGGGATAGTGAATTTTACTGTACATACTAGAGATGTAAAAGATTAGTTGACTATCTGATAAGCATTTTCTTATTGGATAGTCTTTTGACTAGTCGGCTAGTTGATATGAGATAGCGGCAGCAAAGGGGGGAAGGGGAAGGGGAAGGGGTACTTCAGTGGCAGTGTGGATCAGGTGTGCGGTGGCTGCCCCTTTAAAATGCCGCTTCTGCGCCTTTCAAAGGGGCAGCCATGGAGCCAGGACCCCAGGCTCCCCGCAGCATTTCCCCAGAACCCAGGATGAGCTGGGGAGTCCCCAGCTGATCCCAGGTTCTGTGTGGAAGTGCCGGGGGAAGCCCGGGGTCAGCTGGGACATCCCAGCTGACCCCGGGCTCCACGCCTGCTCTTTTGAAAGATGCAGAAGCAGCATTTTAAAGGGGCAGCTGCCACACATCTGATCCACGCTACCACTTTGAAGTACCCTTCCCCCTCTCCCCTTTGTGGTCTCTATCCCCGGGTTCGGGGAAGTGCCTCAGGGAATCTGGGGTCAGCTGGGGAATCCCCAGCTGACCTCAGGCTCCTAGCGGCATGCAGCGTAGTGTGAAGCCCGGGGTCCATGGCTTTGAAATGCACAAGAGTCCCCGGTAGGAGACTCTTGTGCATTTCAAAGCAGGCACTCCCAGTGCAGCCCTGAGTCAGCAGTACCTCCCTCTGGCCCCAGGCTGTAGGAGGCATTCTGCATTCCTCCTTTGAAATGTACAAGAGCCCCAGCAGGGGCTCTTGTACATTTCAGAGCAGGAATGCAGAAGTGCCTGTCCACTAGTCAATTAACCACATTTTAGCATCCTGAATACATACACACTGGAGCATATTCATGGTATTGCCAGTCTTGCTTCTGCGGTGTTGCTGGCAGCAACTCTGCCTTCAGAACTGGGTGGCTGAAAAATGGCAGTTGTTCTACTCACACTGTCCCCCAGCTATTCTTTTACTGCTGTGTGGACCAGGCACCAGTTACCAGAAAGATGAGATGTGCTTTGACTAGAGATTTCATTATATCTGCTGACAGAGGATTGTGCACCCTGAAATGTTGGGTTTCATTCCAGGGTTTGTTTTGGTGGAGTGGAGTTGTCTAGTGGGCACAGACTCTTCTGCCAGTATACTCTTCAGCCGCTTTTTTATCACAATCCCATGTTTTCATTAAGAAGGTTAAGGACTAGTTGACTAGTTGATCTCCCCTCCTCCCCCCCGCCCCCCCGCTGTCTATCAGAGGCAGCAAAGCGGGGTGGGGGGAGGGTACTTCAAAGCAGCAATGCCGCACAGCTGATCCCGGGCTCTGTGTAGTGCTGCCCCTTTGAAACGCCGCCTCAGCAGAGCAGTGCAGCATGGAGCCCAGAGTCAATGGGGGACTCCCCCAGATGACACTGGGCTCTGTGCACTTTGAAATGCCGCACTGGAGCCCAGGATCAGCTAGGGAGTCCTAAGCTGATCCCAGGTTCTGTGGAAATGCCACGCGGAGCCCGGAGTCAACTGGGGACTGATCCTGGGCTCCGTGGGGCATTTCTCTAGAACCCGGGGTCAGTTGGGGAGTCTTGGGCATTTCAAAGGGTAAGCGCCCTTGTGGAGCCCGGAGTCAGCAGGACTTCCTGCTGGTCCTGGGCTGCACGCAGATTTCCACATTCCTCCTTTGAAATGTTCAGGAGCTCCAGCGGGGGAGAGTGGGGCTCTTGTACATTTCAAAGGAGGAATGCGGAAGTGCCTATCGACTATTCAACTAGTAAATTACCCGTTAGTTAACATCCTTAGTTCCCATTCTAGCTCCATGCTTGTCCTCATCCAATCTTAGGGTACGTCTAGACTACAGGCTTCTGTCGACAAAGAGCATCTAGACTACATCCAGTTCTGTCGACAAAGCAAGCCACTTTGTCGACATGACAGTGTAGACGCAAATGACAGTGTATATGCAATAACGCCTTCTGTCGACAGAACTCTGTCTACAAAAGGCGTTATTCCTCGTAGAATGAGGTTTACAGCCGTCTACAAAACTGCTGAGTTCTCTCGATGTTATGTCGACAGAACTCAGCGGTAGTGTAGACGTAGGTACAGTTTTGTCGACAAAAGTCCACTTTTGTCGACAAAACCCTGTAGTCTAGACACACCCTTTGTGTGTTCCCACCCAGCTCCCTGACCCACATCCAAGTCTGGCTCTTGTTCCCTCTGCATTAGTTGGATTGCACCCTCTCCTCTCGACAAGGCATTAGCAGAGGAACTGTTGAGAGGAAATAGGAAACAGTCTCCTTTCCCTATTTGGATGTTCAAAATGCTGCAGCTGACAGCAGTAGTTGCAGGGGAAGTCCTGATCAGTGCATGCAGTCCTGGGCTAAGTTCAATATGAACAGAATCTTCACGCAATTTAGCTGTCAGACATTAACAAATAAAGACTAAGCATCAGCAAATAGGGATGATCTTTCAAAGGTTTGTAACTTTGATTGTTTTCACAGGAACCACAGAAGGCAGATTTTTCACCAGAGTGCTTTGAGAGGATCAACTGCTGGATCTTGTGTAATTTTTCAGGTTTTGGGGTCTCTAGATATGCTCTTGGGACATGTGTCATCTCTCAAGCACTGTGTCCTAACAGCTGTGACCCCTGTTTGATCATCTGTCTTTATTATGTTTGGGAATTTTCACTCTCCAAACCTTGGTTTCCTGCAGCTTGAGAAAGCATCTACATTTTTCCCATCTCCTGCTAACCCAAGATGCTTCAACTGAATAGGTTAATGAGTCCTAACAGCATAGTCTTAGGAGAAAAGGGCATAATGTCTTGTCAATAATGGTAGATGCAATAGAGAATTTTTTTGATACAGCAGTTTTGTAAGATGAACAGATAGATTTCCCAACTCACCACAACATGTGTGACACAAAGACCACTGCCAAATCATGGAGGCACTTAATTTCCCTACTAAGAATTTTTTTAGCAAGGACAAAACTACAGTTTTCATTAATCCCTTTTTGGGAAACAATTGACCTATTTTTTTTTTTTTTATTCAAACTTTCCAAAAACAATTCAGCCTGAGGCAGATAGATACCCGGCTTGGTAAAATTCACCTGAATGGTTAAAGTTTGGTAACGTTGTCAGCAATTGTAAACTGGGCCATATAGTGTGAAGTATCAGACAGCCTTAATGTAGCAGGTACTAGCAGATTGGTATATAATTCAGCTAGAGTGGTAATACAACAAGAATACTTGTTGTATTCTTGCATTTTCCTATGCCTAATCCAGTTTTGGTCATGGTTTTATAAATCTGTAAATAAACGAAAATATTAGCATTGTGGGGAGTTATGGCTTTCTCAGGAGAAATGAAATCTCACTTTGCAAATCTTTGTTATGTTTTAGAAATGTGCATCTGTCTATCTGTTCATCTGTGAGTCTAGAACTCCTAAATGGTAAGAGCTAGGACCAAATGTGGCATCCACCTTCCTCCTATCCAAACTTAAAGCAAGGTCAGGGTTTGGTTATGCCAGGAAAATGGGATCTGCCTGGAATGGGATTGTTTTCCATAACAGTGGTTCCCAACTGCCAGTCCACGGACCGGAGCTGGACTGCAGACCACTGGCTGCCAGTCCGTGGCACACTGCCAGGCCACACCCGTGACTTGATTAGCTCAGCTGGAATCTGAGTTCCCTATAAACTGTGTAGCAGCATGGTGGTACAGCTGCTAATTAAGCCCCATCCAAAGGCTTAGGGCTGCTGCGCAGAGAGCTTCCTGGCTGGGGAGGGGCACTCCCTCAGCAGTAGAAGCTCCCTGCTCCAGACAATGAGCATGCTGGTAGGGAAGGGGACATAAGGAGGGAGCGAGTAAAGTACGTGACTGGAACAGGAGGGAGCCAGAGGAGAGGAGTGTTTGGAGGGTGCAGTAAGTATAGGAGAGGAGAGGTTTGATTACAATGATATGATGACAGTAGCTGGGTTTGCCTGCAGCTTCCTGTGAGGAAACCCAGCTTGCTCCTCTAGCTTCCTGGTCTAGGAGAGGGGGAGCTGACTGCATGGGGTAGGTGGGGAAAATGGTGGCCATGCTGATGTCTGTGCAGTGAGGTGGGGACAGAGGGGAGTTTGGGGTGTCTTAACTTGTTTTCCTCTGGGCTGCAGGCAGCAAGAGTCAAATCCTGTTTGCCTCAGCACAGCAGCATTTGGGGGTGTTGCCGCAGACTTTCTCTCTCTCTCCTCTCTCTCCTCCTCTCCTCTCTCTTCTCTCTCTCCCTTCTCTCCTCTCCTCTCTCTCCTCTCCTCTCTCTCCTGGGCTAGGACAGGCTGTATGGGGTGGTCCCAACATTTTGGGAGGGTTAAAAGCTCTTAGGTTGCTTTTGAATGCCAGAACAAAAAGCTTAGCATGTGACATTTGCAAGATTACATTTCAAACAAAAATTTACATAGGTGTTAATGGCTTCAGATAAGAAAGGAAAGGATCCTTTTAACAGATTTTTTGTTACTGTTGTAAATATCTTCAATCTCTAATCCGTTACAACAACATGTGTTGTGTGTGCACAGATGCAAAGTAAAATAACAGGTGACCTTAAAATGAATTAGCATAATGAATATGCAAATATGTGAAGAAAATGTTACCCATCTGCCAAACGTTTGTGAATGGATTTGCCAGTCTGCGGTATAAAAAAGGTTGGAAACCACTGTTCCATAACACAGAAAATGAGGGACCTGTTAGAAGGGAGAGTTATACTGCAGAGTGATCCACAGGGTGATGCCACACCACTGCCCCCACCCTCTGCCACACAGGAAGCCCAAGCCATTCCCCCCCTCCTTTGGCCCCAGTGCTGGACAAGGGGATGGACAGCGCAGCCTCCATCTCTGTGAGTGCCCTGGGAGCCAGCAGGCCTAGGCAGAAGCAGCCGACAATGGCCCAGCTTGGCCCCCAGGCCTTAAGCTCTCCCACATCTCCAACTTAGTAGGGTTGCCAGGTGTCCTGTATTGACCAGGACAGTCTGGTATTTTTGCCTCCTGTCCGGTAAAAAAAAAAAATCAGAAAATACCCGAAAGGGGAGCTTTCTTCTGGCACAGAGTAAGAAAACAAGATGGCTATCGGCAAAAAAAACCCACCAAAGGCCTTGCTGGGTTTTTTTTTGTATTTTTGTAAAATTTTTTTTTTTTTTGCTTAATAACTGTCTTTTTTTTTTTTTTTCCTCAACAACTTTGGTCTCCCCCCCTTTTTTTTTCTCAACAGTTTGGTTTTTTTTTTTTTGGTGGGGAAGGGGGGTGTTCCGTATTTTTGGTTAAACCATCTGGCAGCCCTACAACCCAGTGCCCTGACTCCTGTATTCTCACTCTTCCCGACCTGACTCCTTTCCCAAATTAAAAAAAGTTAATGACCTGAGCAACACCAGGCATATCTGCTAGTTTTAAATATTAGTGAATGACACAGAAAGAAATACTTTAGAGGAAACAATGGTATGTTCTTTTCTAGGGCTCATCATGGGCTTTAAAACCATTTAGTGCTTTCTTTCTTTCTGATGCTCTCAAGTGGCTAGATTGTGATCGCTTGATATTTTGGTGTTGGTTGGTGTATTAAGAATTGTTCTCTGTATTATTCACTTTTTTTCCTTCCTTGTTCAAAAACCATTAACAGGTTTTTGAAGGAAACAGTAACCAAAAATATAGAAAATCTTTGTGTCATACCGACTGAGCACAAAGACAGATTGTCAAAGCAGTGATACCATTACTACTAGTACATACTCATGGGATTGCAGCTCCTTCTCCTTGCAGGGCGGTGATACTCATGGACGTCATACCTTCTCAAATTTGCTTCAGCTAGAGACAAGGAAATTCTATTCAGACGGTAGTATCTCCATGACTGGAAGTCTCCACTTCATTTTTTAGCAGTTGATTATATTGGGTTAATAGAAAGATTTACGACTTTGTTTTTTCCCTACTTCTTAGAATTTAAGGACGGCAGGGACCTGTGATAGGGCCTTCAGCAACCAGGCAACCTACTGGCCAGATCATTGAGAACGGAACTGTGTGGGGAGGTGAGGCTAGCCCCTCCCTTCCTGTCTCTAGTCCTGACTCTGGGCTCTGTGCAGCTTACCCCCTAACCCTGGGAGGCAGATCTCTCCTTTTGGTGAGGTGGAATGTACAGGACCTGTTCTTTGAGGCTGTCCCAATGTGTAGGTTCTCTTAGTTTGAGGGTGTGATCCTGCTGGGCTGGTTACTCTGCAGTTGGGACATACCCGTTGGCTCCTCTTGTAGGGAAAGACTTATTTGCTCCCAGTCGCTGTATGCACTGGCAGGTTTCTGGTTCAGTCCTTTAGGCAGGCAAACAGAGCTTCTGTCTCATTGTTAGCCCTTAATTGAGCAAGATTCTCTTCTTTTCTACTCCTCATTAAGCTGGCATTGGCTGCAGGTATAGCAGGACAAGACCACGTTTGGCACCTGCACCTTTAATTCCTGCTGGGCTGGGCAGCAGTTTCTCTGCTTCTTCACAGGACCACTAGATCACCTTTTGTGACCTCTTCTGTATCACAAGTTATCAACACCACCTGCACACTAAACCCAACAACTGAAATTAGACTATGTGCCATAGATAAAGAACATGTGCGGTCTGGGGTTACCACTGCCCAAGGTCTCTGTAATGGCAAGAAATTGTGATATATCTCCAGATCCAACGGGCAACAAAGCCTGACTTCATGCTGCAGAGAACGGAGACAAGCCAATAAAGTCACTGCCAATTGGATATGGGGGTGGGGAAGACTCCTTTATGATCCCATGTGTCCCTTGACCATACATATCAAGTTAGACTAATTATATGAGCAAAAAAACTGGCTGGCCAAGCACCAGACCACCTTGGTCCTGGCCAGTTTTGGATTAGGACCCCTGTTGCGCTATGCACTGTGCAGGCATCTGTACAAGACAGTAGAGGTTGAACCTTTGTAATCCAGATTTCAATAGTCTGGCATCATGGGTGATCCTGTGGATAATCCAAGGGTGGATTATTTGCGGGGAAAACCTACAGGCTGGGACCAGGAGCATTGCTGGACCAGGGAAGAACTAAACTCTGGTGGCCCGAGCAGGGGATCGCTGCCAGCCTGCATGGACCACCCCTGGTCTGGCAAATTATCTGATTCTGGTCTGGTCAGGTCCAGTGTTCCCTCTAAGACTTTCTATCCATGGGTTGAGTGAATTTTGTCTTGTGCACCAGTATTGAGTTCATGTGCACTTGTTCGGATGTGTGCCACAGTGGCACCCAAGTTATTAATAAATATCTTATAAACCTCTCCCTTTTCCCTCTGCTGCCATGTCTCCCACCCTCCCTTCACCCCATCTGCCCCCCTGGTTCTTGCTGCTGCCCCCCACCCCTCACCTCCTCTGCTGTCCTGGCTCCAGCCCTTTTCACTCCCCTCAGCCCTTTGAGGAGCTGTCCCCTCCTCTGCACCAGCCCTTCTCTTCCCCCTGTGTCCCCTCCTCTTCTAGCCTCACTCTGATCATCCATAGCTACCCCTCCCCATCCCCTCTCTACCCACCTCTCCTGCCTCTCTCCTCATGTGTCTGCCTTTCTGCTTCACCTCCACAATACCTTTGGCACCTGCACCTTCTCTTATGCTGCATCTTGCTGGTGCCTCCCTCTTCCCTCACTGCTCCTGCCCTCCCAACATCTGCCCCCTTGCCCTCTTCCTCCCTGTGCCCATCCCCTCACCACCCTCTGCTCCAGTTCTCCTCATGCACCTCTGTGCCCTCACATGACTTGCTCCATTCTCTGCCTTCCTCATGCCCACCCCTCCTTTCAAACCCTCTTCTCCTGGCACCCACTCCTTCCCCTCTTCTCTTCCTCCCTATTGTCTCTCCCCTTTCTTCTCTCAACATCACCCTGTCCCTTCCCTTCTTGCACTCCAACTGACACTGTCCCTCCTCTTCCCCCTCCTGCCCTTTTCCTGATTGTCTCCTCTTGGGCCCCCTGGCATTTGTCTCTCCTCCACCTTGCCCCTTGGTGCCTTCCCCTTTCTTCTGCGCTGGCTCCTTGGTCCCCCTTCAGCACAAGCCCCTTCCTATTCTCACCTACCTTCCCCTTAGTTCTCCCCGTGCCCCTTCCCTAACATTCTACCTTCAACATGGAAAGCAGTTTCCGGGGCTGGAGGAAAGTGTCTGCTGCCTAGGCCACAGATAGCCTTGCTCGAAGCACATTGCTGTCATCTGAACTGAGACCTTGTGTTTTTATTCTGAAATAGCTTATTTGAAAATAAAGCTTGTAATATAGATGTCCTCACAGAGACCTTTAGGCCTTTGGGTGTCATGAGGAGGAGGGAGAAAACTTGTTCATTTTGGCCTCTGGGGATAGAACAAGAAGCAATGGGCTTAAACTGCAGCAAGGGAGGTTTAGGTTGGACATTAGGAAAAAGTTCCTAACTGTCAGGGTAGTCAAACACTGGAATAAATTGCCCAGGGAGGTTGTGGAATCCCCATCTCTGGAGATATTTAAGAGTAGGTTGTAGACAGTATTTGGTCCTGCCATGAGGGCAGGGGACTAGACTCGACCTCTCGAGGTCCCTTCCAGTCCTAGTATTCTATGATTCTATGATTCACCTATGCTATTGTTTTACAGGCTTAAGGCACTTTTGCACTGCTGCCTTAATTCATACCTTATCTAATGTGTACCTGTAGGCTATTGTCCCTCCTATTCCAGAGATCTCCCCTCCCCAAACCAAAATATCCCAATTTAAAGTGACTGTCTTACAGTGCTTTGTAGGCTTAGTTCTTTTTACTGTGTTAATTCCAGTTTCAGTAGATTCCTGCCTGGCTTGTTCCTAGCCCTTTGTTTATCCTGTTGAAGGCATACTTCAACCATAGAGTGTGAGTGTGAGTCTTCATGGATTCACTTGAGTGGTTCTTCTGCCCTTAGAAGGTTAATTAACTCTTTATCCTGAAAAATGCAGGGTTGAAGCAGGGACTTCCTCATTCCAGTTGGAAGCCCCCAACTGAGGCCCTTTACTAATTGATTCCAACACTGAGCGGTCAGCCCACACCAGTGGTAGACTGCCTCAGGTCTCTTGTTTCCCCCTTCTATGGGCTTGTCTAAATTGGAAAGCTTTGCTGGTGTTGCTTGAATTGGCTTTTAAGCTGATCTAGTTAAATCAGTTTAAAAGGCTATGTATATAAATACTCTAATTTTGTGGTAAGAATGGGTTATTTTGATTCCATTAAAACTTCTTCTGAATGGACTTTAAGCTGTGGGCATCTCCTGTTCCCTGTAGACTTTTTTTCCCATTGCCATCTGTGAAAAGGCTTTATCAGTTCTCATGACTGATAGCTACCCTCCAGGTCTTGCTTCTACCTCCTGAACTTCCTAACTGAGCAGTACTCTTCTTATGTAATCCTGTTGCTCACATGGCACATCTTGGGACCTATATCATCCTGCATCCCCACCCCTAAATTGCTGAGCCTCAGTAACATGGCAGCGGTGTGTTTCTTTAAAGGGTCCATCATTCTTTGTAAAAGTAGGAAAATGTGTGAGCTGACATTTTATCTCAAGAAATTAGACTATCATCTTACCTTGGGAGTAAGTGGAAAACTGTTATCCTGTTGTCATGCAGTTTCTTTGATAGCCGTCTTAATATTGTCCAAGAGTTCTGAAAAAGCTTTTGAAAATGTGTAGAAACTGAACAGCTGGAGAGCAGACTGTTCTAGGCCAAAAATTAAAAAATAAAAACTGGGAATGGTGCATTTACTTGGAACTGCTAAAACTTCTGCATGTCACGTTGTGTCCACAACAGCATTTGTTATAATCCTTCCACAAATATTTAGCTTAATCAGCAAGACTCCCCTAACTATTTGGCTTTTTTCAGTGGGAGGTGTTTCACTTTGGCATGTTCTGTGTAGTTTGTGTGCTATCTCACAAGCAACTACAGTATAACTGAAGTACATAATTCTTGTGATCATTTTTCAATTTTGTCTGGTTTTTTTTTTTTTTAATTCAAACTTAGAGACACATTCATGAAAGAGTTGACATTTGGGTAAATGGAAAAACTGCCTTGTATGTGTGTTTCTTTTCTCTCTAGGCTTGACAGGGGACCAAAGATCTTACCATGGAAAAGAAAATGTGGATTCTAGACACAATCGAGGAAGAGGAGGAGACACAACCCGCTTTCATACTGTCAATGTGGCGCAGCCTGTCCGGTTTAGCAGTAAGTTGCAGACTGGGGAACCTGGCCCAAATGTCTAGAAGTCAGGTCACAAAGTTAGACCATTTCTCTCAAGGGAAAGACTTAATACTTCAGTATTAAGGTTTTTCTTAAAACAAATTTAACGTTGTGGTTCCAGAGCTAGGAGACATTAAATACTCAAGGACTTTTAACATTTTTTAAAATTGTCATTAAAATGTCTGTTTTTCTTGAACTAAAGTGCCCTGAGGAGCATACACACCAGAGATCTAAATATTTGCATACTACTTTTTCAATAAGGTTATTAGTAAACTGGTATGCATATTTAACATGGTAATTATGAATGGTTTCTTAAAGAAATTCTACTGACATGGTAGATTAAGAATGAAACCCTAAAATCTTCGGCAGTTGTAGTGTTGCTAATATGTTCATTTTTTTTCAAGTGCTTGCTCATGTCCATTCCAGCTAAGTGTGCGCACACTATGTGCACGGATTTCAGAGCATTTTTTCCCCCAGCAATACTCTTTGGGCCAGCGAGGGAGTCCCCTGAGTGGCACTGCTATATCGGTGCACATATACCCCTGCTGGCCTTCCACTCCCTCAGTTCCTTCTTACCGCCTGTGATGGTAGCTGGAGCGCCTGACTACTTGTGAGTTATAACCCTCAGTTTAGTGTATATAGTGGTTTAGTGATAGTGTTGAAATTTTTGAGGTGGTCTCTACCTCAAAAAAGATATTTTGGCCTTGGAAAGGGTTCAGAAAAGGGCAACTAAAATGATTAGGGGTTTGGAACGGGTCCCATATGAAGAGAGGTTAAAGCGACTGGGACTTTTCAGCTTAGAAAAGAGGAGACTGAGGAGGGATATGATAGAGGTATATAAAATCATGAGTGGTGTGGAGAGGGCGAATAAAGAAAAGTTATTTATTAGTTCCATAATAGAAGAACTAGAGGACACCAAATGAAGTTAATGGGTAGCAGGTTTAAAACTAATAAAAGAAAGTTCTTCTTCACACAGCGCGTAGTCAACCTGTGGAACTCCTTACCAGAGGAGGCTGTGAAGGCTAGGACTATAACAGAGTTTAAAGAGAAGCTAGATAATTTCACGGAGGTTAGGTCCATAAAAGGCTATTAGCCAGGGGATAGAAATGGTGTCCCTGGCCTCTGTTTGTCAGAGGCTGGAGAGGGATGGCAGGAGACAAATTGCTTGATCGTTGTCTTTGGTCCACCCTCTCTGGGGCACCTGGTGCTGGCCACTGTCGACAGACAGGCTACTGGGCTAGATGGACCTTTGGTCTGACCCAGTACGGCCGTTCTTATGTTCTTACTGTTAGTTGTAAATAGTTCTTTTTGTATTTAATTAGCTGTTAGCCAGGTTTTCTGCTTATCTCTCCCCGCCTGGGGAGGGGATATCCAGTCTGTAGGGATTCAAGCCTTGCGTTAAGTGCTTGAAACTCATGCCCTGAGGTGACCCTCATGTCTCTGGTTTAAAGTGTCCTGAGGGAGGGCCATCTTGTAGATAGTTGTAAAATCTGCAGCAGCTTCAAGCCAAGGACTAAGTGGGAGTGCAGTTCCCAGTTGAAGCCCATCTTAATGGAGTCTGCCCTTCAGCCATCGGTACCAGACTCTGCACCGACGATGCAAAGTGCACCATCTTTGGTGCATGAGGCCTCAATGGCACTGAGGCACTCCATGGCTCCAACGAAGACCTTGGCACCCCAACACCGATCTCAGTCACCAGTGCTGAAGAAGAAGAGGTAACACAGGAGAAGGTCCCCTCCGAGGCAGAGCACTCTGAAGAGGCACCACTGGCCCAGTGCCTTGATGCTCCTGCACCTTCCAGGCACAGGTTGAGCTTGGCACGGTATGTGGGGGTGGTGGGGAGTGAGTCTGGTGCAGGACATAGTGCTAGAAGTTGTCCATTGACTCCCAATACATTTGACACGGCTTGGGTCTGGTGTTCCTTCTAAGCTGTGCAGCTGCACAGCTTCACAGGTGGTTAATGAGCCCCGCCTAGTCAGAGGCTCAGGGCTCTATTCATGGAGCTGACTGACTGAGCGGGGCTGATTAATCACCTATGAAGCTGTGCTGCTGTGTAGCTTAGAGGGAACACCACTAGAGGCGTCATCGAACTGATGTCCTCGCCAGGTCCAGCACCAGCTTTTTGACATTGTGTACCCTGGGTGTATCATGGCACCGAAGCCTACCCTGCAGCCTCCACCGAGACCTCCTGTGCCTGCACTGGCTGCGGCACTGGCACTGATGACAATGGTGCCAGCCTCCTGCTCAGTGGTGTCTGCGGCACCGGGACCACTGTAGCAGGCTATACGTGTACCTGCATTGGGGCCATTGGCATCCCTATGTTGCACTTGTGGAAGCCAGGGTGCAACACAGGCTATGGTACCATTCACAGGCACCGTCCTTGGCACTGCTGTGGTCAGCATTGGACTATTTTTCTGACTCAGAGGTGGAGTCGGTTTGCTCTTGGGCCTCCTCAGCTAGGTCCCGTTCTTAGCACAGGTCCTGCTCCCAGCACCACTAGTGGCACAGAAGACATGGCCTCCACAATGGCAGCCACAGGTCTAGTGGCCCTTCTGGACACCATAGGCCTATCATCAGGCTCAGGGCCCGCTTCCGTCAAGGCCCAGTTCCATTGATGGGGCACCCCATCTCCTACTCCCCTGACAGTGGTCCCAACATCCAAGGCCAGGTGGAGTCCCCATAAAGACACTGAGAGGCTGCTAGTGGAGGGCGAAGGCACCCTTGCGCAGATACCTCTTCCCATGGCACCCCCACCTCCAAGTGTGGAGGTGTACCAGGGACAACTGCCGGTCAGGGAAGTCTTCCTCCTCGTCTCTGGATGAGGCCGTCACTGACCCTGCACTTCACCCCCCATGCCGGCTATGAATCCCAGGACACATCAAGAACTACATTGCTGGCTTGCAGCCAACTTAGGGGTGCAGAGGGAGGAGGTCCCAGAGGACAAAGACCATATGGTCGATATACTGATGGCTGATGTGCCAGCTAGACTTGCCTTGCCTCGTAATAAGACAGTGGCAAAAATCTCAACAAATCTATGGCAAATGCCGGCCTCTATACCACCCACCCAGAAGGGTGTGGAGAATTGCTACTGCGTGCCTCGGTGTGGACACGAGCATCTGGTACAAATAGCCAATCACAGCCTGGGCTTACACCTAAGATCAAGGACCCGAAAAAGCTTGTTTTGCTGGGCAGGAAGGCTTATACCATGGGGAGGTAGTCGACAAGTTCAGGGAGCTTCTCCCACAGGAATCCCATCAAGAATTTGGAACCCTATCTTAAGAGGGGAAGGTAGTCTCTGCATTGCAGGCAGCCTTAGATGCCACAGATTTGGATGTGTATACGATGGCTATGGCCATAGTCATGTGCTGTAATGCCTGGCTTCAGGTATCTGATATATCTCCTGAGCTGCAGGATTCTTTACAGGACCTGCTGTTTGAAGGATCCAGAGAGTTTTTAGACCAAATTGACTCTAGATTGCATAGGCTGAAAGACTCCAAGGCTACTTTAAAGTCCCTAGTGATTCATACCCCAGCCTTACAGAGACGACCCTTAAACTCTAGACCCCCTCTGAGGCCCTTCCATCACGACTATAGGCCCAATCAGGGTAGGAGGGAAGTGGGAATAATAATTTCAATGGGTGAAACAGGCGTAGGAGGGCTTGGGGGAACTAAGAGAGGGGTTTGGGCCCTCCTCCTAATCAGCGGCCCAAGTCTTCGTTTTGATGATGCACTTGAGGACAGAGCTCCAGTCGCTGCAATGATCCTGCCTTTTGGGAGTTGCCTCTCCTAATTCTGCCATTCCTGGGCTGAAATGACTTTGGATTGCTGGGTATAGTAGAAGTGGGATATGCACAAGGTGAGTAACTTCTTCGTCCTGCACCCATGCTGTCCTTTTCTCCAGGCTTTGGGTCTGCCCACTACAGATGCGGCTGGCTAGCGTGTACAAGCCATCTTGCCACCATCTGGACAGAGTGTTAACTGTCCTGCCATCAGTGATAGAGGTTCTTCTGTTGGTGGCTTGATCCTCTCCACGTGTACTGAGTGGTTCCATTTCACACTCCTCAGCCCACCCTGACTTTGGTTACAGATGCCTCGGACTTGGGTTGGGGTGCACATTTGGGTGGACTCAAGACTCAGCATGTCTGGTCTTGAGCAGAATGTGTGATGCACATCAATGTAAAGGTGCTCGGGGCTGTCCGGTTGTCCTGTCTGGCCTTTTTGGGTTAAATAAAGGGGAAGTGTGTCTCGGTTCACATGAAGAACACCACAGTGATGTTTTATATCAACAAACAGAGGGATGCTCACTCTGTTCCCCTGTGCAGGGAGGATATGTTGCCACGGGAGTTGTGCTTGCTCAACGAGATGCACCTACTAGCCTTGTACTTGCAGGGTTCTCAGTTAGTTGGCGGACAAACTCATCCGCTTATTTCCAATGCACGAGTAGTTCAAGTGGGAGGTTGCACAGGGCCTTCTCCAAATGTGGGGCTGTCCTCATCTAGACCTCTTTGCTACAGAGGGGAACAAGAAGTTCAGGGCCTTCTGTTCCTACCTGGGCAGCAGCAAGGGCTCTTTGGATGACACTTTCCAAATTCACTGGGGGGAAAGGTCTCCTGTATGCATTTCCCTCTTTCCCCTTGATCCCCAAGGTGCTGACCAAGGTCTGTGGGGACAGAGCAGACCTCATTTAGATAGCACCGGCTTGGCCTGGGCAACCTTTTACACGAGGCTCCATCAGCTTTTGGTAGCGCCCCTCATCTCCATTCCCTTGTTCCTGGACTTATTGTCCCAGAACTGCAGCACATTGCTGAACCAAAGCCTCCAGGCTTTGCACCTGATGGACTAGAGGCTCCATGGTTGAGCGTGCTGCAGCAGCAGTACTTGGAGGGAGTCAGGGAGGTGGTATTAGGTAGTAGGAAGTGGGCTAGGTATGCTTCCAAGTGGAGAGGTTTGCTTTGCAGACTTCACCTGGCTGCCATATCGGTGTTCCACCCCAGATTCGGAGGGCATTTAATGTTTGTAGATCACTTGGTGAATGGGTTCCTTAAGGGCTTGGATAGACTGTACCCTCATGTGAGGGGCCCCATATCCCAATGGGATTTAAAGCTCATTTTGTCAAAGCTAATGGCTCCTCCGTTTGAGCCGTTAGCTACTTCGTCTTTATTGTATTTGTTAATGAAAGTTGTATTTTTGGTGGCCATTACTTTGGCCAGACAGGTTTCCAAACTAAAAGTGTTTAATGTTGGAACATCCTTATCCTGTTTTCTTTAAAGATAAGGTTCAGTTGAGATACCATCCTTCGTTCCTTCCAAAAGTGGTTTCCCAGTTTCATATGTTGCAGGATATTTTTCTACCCGTATTTCGCTTTAAGCCCCACCTTGCCCCCAAGACAGCTCCCTACATTCCCTGGATTTTAGGTGTGCCTTAGCTTTTTACCTGGAACATACTAAGCTGCTGTTGTTTGTTGCAATAGAAGACAGGATGAAAGGGCTGCCCATTACTGCCCAGAAGATATCCTCCTGGATCATGGGGTATATTCGTACTTATTATGAATTAGCAAAAGTGCCAGCTCCTCAGCTGTCTGCCCATTTGACTTGGGCGCAGGCCTTGTCAACAGACTTGCTGTCACATGTCTCTGTCTAAGACATTTGTAGAGTGGCCACATGGGCTTTGGCGCATACATTTACATCCCACTATACCATCCATTGTCATGCTAGAGAGGATGCTGCATTTAGAAGGGCAGTGATGCAGACTGCAGATCAGTGATCTCCTTTCCCTCTGCCAAATAGCTGCTTGGGAATCATCTAAATTGGAATGCAAATGAGCAATCACTCAAGAAAAGATAGGTTACCTTTTGTAACTGGTGTTCTTCAAGATGTGTTGCTCATGTCCATTCCAAAACCCTCCCAGCTCCCCTCTGTCAGAGTCCCTTCTGGCAAGAAGGAACTGAGGAAGGGAGCAGTTGGCAGGATGTTAAATATCTAGCCATACTGGGATCACTCTTGGGGGTCTCCCCTGCTGACCGACAATATCCAGCTAGGGAAAATCTTCCCAGAAACTCTGCACACGGCATGCACACACCTAAATTGGAATGGACACGAGCAACACATCTCAAAGAACAACAGTTACAAGAGATAAGTAACCATTTTACGTAGAACATTACTTCGGAATAGTAGTGGTTTTGTGAAAAAAGTTGCCATTTTCTGTTTAAAAAAAAAAAAGATTTTCATTTCTCTTGCCCTGCATTGTCTTGAGTTGGAGGTCTGGGTCTTTAGCAGATGTGAAGATCTAATTTTATTTTCTTGGGAGACCAGTTTCAGCACAGAAGCATTCTTTTT
The DNA here is from genome assembly GCA_019425775.1 of Rafetus swinhoei. NCBI lineage: Eukaryota > Metazoa > Chordata > Testudines > Trionychidae > Rafetus > Rafetus swinhoei. The sequence continues at coordinate 12,618,648 of CM033425.1, read as the reverse complement.
AAACCAATGTCCCAGTGTTACAAATATTTATACACATATTTTAAGTTGAAACACATGGATAGTCCTACTGGCTCATTAAGAATCAGTTGGGGATGCTCACATTTGTAAGTGGGGAGTAAAACCCATTTGAGTATTGCTTTCTAAAAATAGTTGAATAAAATTGGACGCAAGTCATTCATATTTGGTATTTTAAATTTTCAACAGTGAGTTCCTAGGGAAATAATTTAAGAAATCTCAACTATAATAGCAGTTTGTCTGATAGTATAATGTTAGCTTTCAAGGAAAGAGGTTCTTAAGAAGTAAAGCACTTTGCAAATTTGCCGCCTCTTATCCCTCCATAGAAAAAAATATACTCAGAAGTCAGTCAATTTGTTAATGATTACTTTAACTCATCCTTGCTCAGCATTTGTAATTATATGCCAGCCCTTGCACAGGTACTGTTTACTTGATGTTGATGATCGCTAGGCCTGTCCGAAAATTACCCTGTTTTGGTAAATGGGAATACTGTGTAAACTTTTTGCATGTCTGTTTTAGCCTATATCTTTCATTCCTAGAATTCCTATTGTGACAGACTGAGCTAAAAGCTCAGGAGCTGAACATCCAAATAGGTCAAGCTGAAGGACTTTTTGTTGGAAAGAAGATGCAGAAAACGATTGCTTCATTGTTTAATAGTCCATTTAAGTAAAATCCCTTTAGACTAGAGTAGTCCACTCTCCTACTCTATGCTGAAATGACTAGGGTTAAATGCTGCTTTACACACAAGAAAGAAACATAACCAGCAAATTACTGGACTGTATACCAACTCTACTTGTCATGCCAAAGCTAGATGTAGAGCCCACACTAGAAAAACTAAGCAAGGTCATTGATTTGCTATCAAGTGGCAAGGTTGTTGGAAGAGATGGCATCCCAGTAGAAATCCTCCAGTGCTTGAAAGACAGCCTGTTGTTATATCTTCATCAGCTGTTACTTAAATGCTGAAAAGAGAGTGAGATACCACAAGAGATGCGTGACGCAAACATCATCATTTCATACAAAAAGAAAGATGAAAAGGGCAACTGCAGCAATTACAGGGATCTCTTGCTACTAAGCATAGCAGGAAAAGCTTAGCAGGAAAAGCTTGCAAATGTCATCTTAGTGTGCCTAGAACAGCTGTCGAATTGTATCCACTCTGAATCATAGTGCGAATTCATGTTTGGAAGGTCAATTATAGACATATTTTCCCTGCATCAACTCCAAGGGAAGTGAAGAGAACAAAACTGACCTATAATGCCCCTCTATTTTTTATGGAAATGTGTTATTGAATATGAATATGCATAACCCAAATATGTTTTGTGCAAATTGGGGCATGTGACTTATCATTCAAGAGCTTGTAATTCACTGAATGTTTATATGCAATTGTGTGCATGTATCATTTCTGTATTTGAAGTTATAAATATGAAGTATAAACCTCTTTGTTAATCTAGGTCTTCTAGTGAAAGCTATTGGTGATACTTAAGGAACTTAATGGCCTGGTGCTCAAGTCAGTGAGATGTGAATAGTCTTGTTTTTCCAGTAAGCCTGGATTATGCTTGGTCTTACAAAGATATGTGACCATGCCACCTGGTCCTGGAATCCATTTTGAATTGTATACTTTTCTATAGGGGTGGGGGGAATTGAACAAAGACTTCGCACCCTGGGGAAATTCTGTATAAATAATGGGATGCAAGCAATGATGGTATTCAGCTGGCTTTACAGACTGCACCCTACCCTTAAAGGATACCTGAAAACACCTGGAAATAAAAACTCTAAGGACAGGGGTAGAAAGAAGCTGCTGGACCTGTGTCAGAAAAAAGATCAGCTCTAGCCTGAGTAGGACTTTACCTGAAATAAGAACTAGGGTGGGAAATTATGATTTGTAACAACTTCTCTTAGTGTATTAGGCTTAGCTGGCATGTTTTGTTTTGTTTTTTATCTTGCTTAGTAACTTACTTTGATCTGTTATCCCTTGCAGCCGCTTAAATCCTAGTTTATATACTTAATAAAATAGGTTTTGTTTCTTCTTCGAGTGGTCCCCATGGGTGCTCCACTCAAGGTGTCGGGTCCCGACCTGGCGCTGCTGGTCGGAGATTTCCAGAGCTGTAGCCGGGCCGGACTGCGCATGCGCGAGAGCAGCACGCGGCGTTCGCGCCTTTGCAACGTCTCGCGGTCCGGCCCCCCCTCTCCAGTTCCTCTCAACCGCCTGTGGTTGCTGGCGGAGCGCCGTTTATCTCTTCAGAAAAAGCCGTTCTGTAAAAAAACAAACAAAAAAACCCCACAAATAGTTTAACTGTAGTACTTATCGGTAGTTAGTTAGTAGTTAGGTTTTTTTTCCTCAGAAAAGCGCAAAAAAAATAATTTTTTTTTCTAGTTACTGTTTCTTAGTTTTATTAGATTAGTCACTGTATATAGTTACACTGATCGAGCATCATGCCTGGGTCACCTGGGTTTAAATGGTGTACTCAGTGTAAGGACGCGATGCCTGCGTCTGATGGGCATGCGATATGCATCAGATGTCTAGGGGAATCACATGTCCCACAGAAATGCGCCCATTGCGCGAAATTCCCTGCGTGCTCTCGGTGTCAGAGAGACATGCGGTTAAAACTCCTGCTGTGCGATAAGGCTTTACAGCCTTCTGATGATCATGGCTCAGAACCTCCCGCAGGGCAGAAAAGGAGACCGCAATCGCCTGCAGTGATGGTGCCAAAAAGGAAGAGAGCTTCTCCTACACGCTCTCTTCTAGCCGGTTCACTGTCCCGGATCAGTCAGGGACACAAGCCGGGTACGTCTGGAGTGATGGGACAGCCAGAGAGATCACACTGGGCGCTATCGGTTATGCCCACACCTCTGAGCCGGTTGGCATCGGCACTGGCTCTTCACCCCTGTAAGCGCTCGGCGTCTCACCGCAAGCGATCGGCACTGCCAGAGGTGCTTGAACCGGCAACGTCCGCGCAGCCGCAGACTCTAGCGGCACCAATGAGCCACGACAAGCTGGCGCTGGAGTCGGCAATGAGGGACGAGCCCGGGGAGGAGCACGAACGGGCCCGACAGCTGAGCGCCCTGCAGCACGCTGAGTCGGCACTGAGGAGTCGCTCTCTGTCAACAGTCTCGGCAGAGACGGAGCTGCCCACGGTGCCGTGTGGGATTCCAGCACAGCGGCACGGTAGCACAGTGCACCTGACGGAGGGTCAGTCCCCTCCTCTCTCCCCCTGTTCTTTACCATCAGAAGAACGTGAATCTGCTCGTGCAACTAAGGTCCCTATGTTGGGGAAATCTCGCTCCCCTGGGGTACAGAGTCCCCAGAAGGGTCCGAGGCTGGAGGTCAAAGCAGTGAGGCAGGAGAGTAATCTAGAAGGAAAACTTTATTATGCATGCATGCAGGCTGACAGCTACCAGAGCGAAAGCAGCAGCAGCCCTGAGAGACAGTTTCAGGGATCCTTTATACAGTATGTTCAGACAGTTTAGTTGTTGATTGTTTTCTTTAACATATCAAAGTCTCAGCAGAAGTACTGTGAGACGTTTCTGTTCACACCAGAAGTGCTAGAAGTCAGTTTTACAGTACAAAGGCACATGATAACCTGAGTGAGGAGTCTACAAGGCAAACTGTGACAAAGATAAGAGTTTACATGGCAATTTGTGGCAGACTAGGAGTCTCCATGAACTTGAGATAGGAGGCATTGTAAGGGTCTTGATTTGAGTTAAGATGATTTCTCTCTGTTACAGAGAGAGAGAGGCCTGGAAAACTTTTAACCCTTACAGCAGTTTTCTTTTAGAGAGTTTTGATTTCCTCCACAGTCTCCCCTTAGACACAGTTGGAGTTATTTGATTTTTCTCCCACGCCTACAAAGGCGGCTAGAAAATCAATGCCAAGGCACTCGATTTCACCGTCACCAGTTTTTCCCCCTGAACCTTCGCTTTCACCGCGTCATTCAGCGGAGGTCAGAGATTATTCGGCGTCTCACAGTCATGCAATGCCCTCTCCGCGATGGAGATCAGTGTCTTGTCACTCTGATCATTACGACCGGTATCCCTATTATCACCGGGGATCATCATATAGGTCTCCCTCACCTAGCTACTCCCCTCCGAGATCTTATCACAGGAGGTATGCTAGCAGGTATTCCTCACGACGATCGTCCCCTGAGCACGTTGACCACAGGAGTCACCGTTCATCCTATGGGCATGGTAGATCTCAGTCCCATTCCCAACTGTGCTGCTGCCATACCTCTTATGGGTCACGACAGTCACCTCCGATCCAGGATTGTCAAAGGGCGAAATCTCATCTGGAGACCCCCTCAGCCCCAGGTCAGGTGTCGGAGCCTGAGGAAGGGCAAATTTCTGATACGGACGATCGCCCGCATCCTATATCTCCGGAGGATATTTTGTCATCCTCCCCAGACGATGCTGTGTTTGCAGGGGATTCCTCTCCTCCTGATGACACAAAAGAATTTCAGGATCTTTTTAGGAGGGTGGCTCAGTCGCAGGACGTCCAATTATCAGATGTCAAGATGAAGCCATTCAAACTGGAGAAATTTACATCCCAAGCAACAATCTAAGGTCGCTCTCCCTATTGATGAGGCAGTCCTCCAGTCGGCAGCAGAAATCTGGCATACCCCGACTTCAACCACTCCAACTTCGAAACCGGCGGAAAAGCGTTATTTTGTCTCATCTAAAGACTCAGAATTTCTTTTTACCCATCCTCAGCCAAACTCCTTGGTCGTCGATGCAGCTCTACAAAGGGCTAAGAACCCGCAGCTAAAAAATGTAGGGGCAGATAAGGAGGCCAAGAAATTGGACATATTTGGCCGCAAAGTATACTCATCGGCCACGTTACTTCTTCGCATCGCGAATTATGCAGCCCTATTGGCAAACCATAGTTTCGATAACATCGTGAAGCTTACAGAGTTGGCCCAAAGAACATCGGAGGCCAATAAAGAGCTCTTACAGACAATCCTCAAGGAAGGTTACGCGTGCTCGAAAGCGAATCTCCAGACAGCTATGGATGTGGCAGACACGGCGGCTCGAGGAGTAGCAACAGCAGTGTCTGAGACGCTTGTCCTGGCTTGCCACAGTGGCGGTACCCAAGGAGCTACACTCCAAGGTCGAAGACCTCCTGTTTGACAGGGTAAAACTGTTCACGGAAAAGACCGATGAGGTACTTCATACTGGCAAAGATTCAAGAACGACACTCCGTACACTAGGAATGTACATCCCACCATTCCGTTGTCGTCATTTTCCATACCAGAGACGGTATGATTACCAGTCTCGTAGATAGCAAAACCGCACGTTTGACCAATCCCGCCCTAGACAGCGGCCTCAGAGAAGGCGCCCACCACCGCCTAGAGCGTCCGGCACGTCCGCCTCAAAACAGCAAGTTTGACTTCTTTGTCGAGGGCATGCGAACTCCGCCAATCGTTATTGCGCACATAGATCCCATTTTCCACCATCGTTTACGACCTTTACGACCCCATTATCACCAATGGGTCAAAATAACATCGGACAAATGGGTACTGGAAGTCATAAAGGTCAGCTTCACCATCCCCTTCACCTCCATCCCTCCCCCCCCCCACACCTTCCCCGTCCCTTTTCAGGGACCCATCTCACGAAGGCCTCCTGCGGCAGGAAGCCTATCGTCTCCTTACCATCGGAGCGATAGAGAGGGTCCCAGATCAGTTCAAGGGAAGAGGGTTCTATTCGAGGTACTTCTTAACGGAAAAGAAAACGGGGGGTTGGAGACCCATCCTCGATCTACGCCGCCTAAATCGTTATCTCTGCAGGCAGCGCTTTCAAAATGGTGACCTTGAATTCCATAATCCCATCCCTTGATTACAACGATTGGTTCGCTGCTCTCGACTTACAAGACGCGTACTTTTACATCGCCATACATCCCGCTCACAGGCGTTTTCTCCGATTTGTGATAAACGACGATCATTTTCAGTATCGAGTTCTGCTGTTCGGTCTCGCCTCAGCGCCCAGAGCTTTCTCGAAGACCCTGGCTGTCGTAGCGGCTCATCTGCGTTAGCTACCGGTGGTAATATTCCCGTACCTGGATGATTGCTTAATAAAAGGTTCCACGGAGCAAGAAGCGTCACAGATGGTGGCGACGGTCGAACGCACATTCGAATCCCTTAGTCTTCTCCTGAACAAACAAAAATCAACACTTACCCCGACGCAAACTATAAAGATCATTGGGGCGAACCTGGATTCTCTTACGGCGAGGGCATACTTACCGCAGGAGAGGTTTCAGGTGATCAAAGATCTCATCACCATACTCAACGGGAATGTGAGTGTCTCTGTTCACAATTGCCTCAGTCTCCTGGGACACATGGCTGCTGCCACCGTTGTAGTTCCTCATGCACGACTCCATCTGAGGAGCCTCCAACATTGGTTGTCGACGGTTTATGTTCCCGTGAAGCACGACGTGTTCACAAGACAGTATGGCTACCTTTGCACGTTCAAAGATCTCTGCGTTGGTGGACAAAAGCGTGAAATCTTTTGTTGGGAATTCCATTCCACCGACAACAACCATCGGCACAAATAATGTCGGATGCCTCCCTCATCGGCTGGGGTGCTCGCATGGCCAACGAACGAATCCAAGGCAAATGGTCTCTCATCGAGAGGCGTCTTCACATCAATCGACTAGAGCTCCGAGCAGTTTTCTATGTATGCAAACATTTTCTCCCACATATCAAAGGTCTCACAGTAAGAATACTGACGGACAACGTAGCGGCAATGTATTATGTGAACAGGCAGGGAGGAGCACGATCACGCTCCCTATGCGCCGAGGCGGGGCGGTGTTGGAATTGGTGCATACAGAACAACGTAACCATAATAGCATCGTACTTACCTGGCACTGCCAATGTAATTGCGGACTCCCTCAGCAGGAGTTTTCCCACGGACCACGAGTGGGAAATAAGGACAGACGTGATTTGGGCGATATTTTGCAAATGGGGTATGCCCCTGGTAGACCTTTTTGCAACGACCACCAACAAGAAGTGTCGCCTATATTGCTCCAGAGCAGGGCTCGGCAAGGGCACCCTCGGCGATGCGCTTCTGTTCGGCTGGAAGAAGGCACTCCTGTATGCTTTTCCTCCCACGGTCCTCATCTCGAGGACACTGGAAAAAATCAGAGCAGAGGCGGCGACCGTCATTTTGCTAGTACCAGCCTGGCCCAGGCAAGCCTGGTATCCGTTTTTACACAAAATGTCTATAAAGCCACCATACCCCCTTCCTCTCCACCATGATCTTCTTTCTCAGGAACAAGGCTCACTGTTACATCCCAGACTCAAGTCGTTACATCTGACGGCATGGCTCCTGAATGGTTAAAAGGAGACAAAAACCTGTTCTGAACAGGTCAAAGCGATACTGCTGCATAGCAGAAAAGAATCTACACGAAATACTTAACTTGCGAAATGGCAGAGATTTTCCAAGTGGTGTCTTCAGAATAACATACAGCCACTTCCATCTCCTCTGCATCACGTTTTTGACTACATCCTACATCTACGAAATTCGGGACTTGCGTTGTCGTCTTTAAAGGTGCATTTGGCAGCTATTAGTGCTTTCCACCATCCAGTAGAGGGTTCCTCGCTCTTCTCTCATCAAATTACAAAGAGGTTTTTAAAGGGGCTCATGAATTTATACCCACCACGAAGGGCACCTCCCCCTTCTTGGAATCTCGACCTAGTGCTGGACACCATCATGTACCCTCCTTTTGAGCCACTAGCGTCGGTTTCCCTACATATGCTAACCATGAAAACTGTGTTTCTACTTGCAATTACATCAGCGAGAAGAGTGAGTGAGCTGGGGGCTTTGATGGCAAACCCCCCTTTCACCGTTTTTTCCAAAGACGCGGTAACGTTACGATTACACCCGGCCCTTATCCCCAAGGTCTGCTCTCCCTTTCACATTAACGAGCCTATTGTCCTCACAGCTTTTTACCCCAAGCCTCATTCTTCAAGTAAGGACGCTCTTTTCCACACACTCGATGTCCAGCGCGCACTATCTTTCTATATAGACAGAACCCGCCAATGGCGGCAGACGGACAGGCTGTTCGTATCAACGGCACAGAGATCCAAGGGCAAGGCACTCTCCACCCAGCGCATTGCCAAATTGATTACGCTTTGTATTACAAATTGTCATTCAATCCGGAACAAGCCTCTTCCTTCTTTACCTCATGCTCGCTCTACGCTAGCAGTTGCAACTTCTACAGCTTTTGCGAGGGGAGTTCCCCTCACTGATATCTGTCGCGCGGCTACCTGGGTCTCTAGTGTAACTTTTGCACGTCATTATGCCATAAGTAGGAGGTGGGCTTCAGAGACCGCGGTGGCCTCTGCGGTCTTATCCACGGTAGAAAATAACTGACCTGGAGCACGTTCTGGGTTACTGCTTTGTAGTCACCTTGAGTGGAGCACCCACGGGGACCACTTGAAGAAGAAGAAGAAGAAGAGGTTACTCACCTTGTGTAGTAACGATGGTTCTTCGAGATGTGTCCCCGTGGGTGCTCCACGTCCCGCCCTCCTCCCCGCTCCGGGTCTTTTCTGGTTTTCTCTTTCAGAGACCGAGCAGTGAGAGGAACTGGCGAGGGGGGGCCAGATGGTGAGATGTTGCAAAGGCGCGAACGCCGCGTGCTGCTCTCGCGCATGCGCGGTCCGGCCCGGCTATGGCTCTGGAAATCTCTGACTAGCAGCGCCGGGTCGGGACCCGACACCTTGAGTGGAGCACCCACGGGGACACATCTCGAAGAACCATCGTTACTACACAAGGTGAGTAACCTCTTCTTATCAAACCCAGTGTAAATAGGTAGGGGTGTGTGTGTGTGTGTGTGTGTGTGTGTGTGTGTAAACAGCTCTGTAGATAAAGGGGGCAAACATCTTATGAGCTCATTCTATATAAACTTTATGCATAATGAGACACATTTATTTGGGGTTTTGTTTCTATTGGGGCTGTGCCCCTTGGTGCTCTGTCAAGTCCGTGTGACTGAGCCTTCCCAGAACTGAGTTGTTCTGTGTCTGTTGGGCTATGTCTACACTGCAGAGTTATCCCGGAAAAGCTCTGCCGCATCCAAGGAACACGTCTGCTTTTCTGAAAAAAATTTCAGAAAAGCAGATGTGTTTTTTCAGCATCCCAGTAAACCTCATTCTACGAGGAAGAAGGAATGTTCCGAAAGAGTTTTTTTCTGACATTTGGTCCCATGTAGATGGGCCAAATATCAGAAAAGCCTCTTTCAGAAGAAAATCGGAAAAAGATATGTAAATTGCGGTTCACAATTTGTGTATCTTTTTCCAACTTTTCTTTGTAGTGTAGACATAGCCTTAATCTGCTCGGGTCTGTATCCCAACTCTGTGCCTTTTCTGAGAGAGATCAGCACTTCTTGCTCAATAGGATAGGGGGATGGAGTGCCTCAGAGGGCAGGTAGGCAGCCTCAGTGATACAATCAGCCCATCAAGTGACAGTCTCAAGGGGATCTCTGTGACCCAACCTGTCACATGACCCTTGTGCATTGTCTTTGTGGATCTAACCAAAGCATTCAACACAGCTGAGCATGTCTGTTTGCAATACTAGAAAAGGTAAGATGTCTACTAACCTGCAATATTGTTGTGGAATGAACATTTAAACTTGAGAACAGCTATCCAGTTTTATAAGTCCACTTTGGACAGCTTTGAGATGGAAAAAGTGGAGTGAAGCAAGGATGTGTTCTTGCCCCTATACTCTTTGCAATTGTCTTGTTAGCACTCCTGAACTGTGGGTTTAAGCATGTGAAAGATAGAGTGTATATTCACACAAGATCAGAAGGGAAACTCTTCAGCCTGTCCCAATTTAAGTCAAAGTCAAAAAGGTGCTAATTGGGGAACTTCTGTTTGCTGATGATGCTGCCCTCATAGACCACAATGAAGATCTACTACAAGAACTCACGGACCTCCATTCAAGTATGTGTCTCACCATCAAAGAAATCGGTTATATAGGGACAGAGGTTCCACAAGATCCTTCAGTTATCTTAAATGCAGGAAATAATAAAAAAGTTCAGATATTTAGGTTCTGCAGTGACCACCAATCTCTCAATGGATGAAAAACTAAATGTTCGCATAGGGTAGGCTGCCACCATCTTTAGCAGACTAACTAGAAGAGCATGGAACAACTCAAAGCTTACCATCAAGTCTAAAATGCTAATGTACCAAGCTTGCATCCTCAGCACTCTTGTGTATGGTGGAGAAACATGGACAAATTATGTTCATCAGGAGAAAAGGTTGAACAGTTTCCACTTAAGCCTCTCACTCAACCTACCAAATGTCAAGATAAAATCACCAGAGCAGGGGTTCTTCAAAGGGCAAATTTGCCAACTGTGACAGCTCTTCTCAAGCAAAGATGACTGTGTTGGCTGGGCTGTCTGAGTAGTTGGATGATGGATGTATACGCAAGAACATGTTAAGGAGGAGCTATCAGAGCGAATGAGAACAGGCTGCCTCATACTTTACCATAAAGACACATACAATCAAGAAATGAAGGAATTTAGAATTGATCCTGACCAATGGGAAATCTTGGCAAACTATCATAAAGTGCTGCCTTTATCTCCTTGAGGGTATCAATGTCCATGACAGGAGCTGACTCCCATAGCTTGAAGAGAAAAGAACCCAAAGGAAGTAAGCAGTTCCCAACCAAGATATATACATCAGCAATAACTGCCAAAGCTCCTGCAAATCTCAGATTGGCCTGTTCAGTCACACAAGACGTAACTTATGATTAGATGGTTTTCAATTCCCACTGTCTCTCGCAGATGAAAGAGTGCCAGCAGCTGCTTTTTGGGGAGTTAATGCAATTTCTGGCTAGTAATTAAGTAGGAGTTGAAAGGTGACTATAGCAGTCCAGAACGTGTGTGCTAGTGACTTTACACAATATATTTTCTGCAGAATGAGGAATTTCAGTGCCTGTCCCTTCACCCACATATGAAAGTAGTAGTGAAATTTTTCAACAATTCTTTCTTTGATCTTTATTTTTTATAGTATTGCTGTAAACAGAAGCTGACATATAGGCAGACAGTTAACAAAAGCCAAAATTATAATTAACACTTTAATAAGATTAAAGAAATGCAAACAATTTTTTAAAAATATATATACAAATGTGTTATGCACTGATGAGCCTAACTAGTTTTAGTAAATTGTTGATTTTTGAAATTATGTAAAAGAATTGATTTCTAACAAACTCATATGGAATTAGTTCTGGTGACTGTCACATAATATGCCATGTATCATTCTGTTTATTTTCACACCATGCACATCGATGTGGTAGCACTTGTCTCTGAAATGTTACTGCTATTAATAGGGTATCTCTATCTCTTATAAAAACGGCTTGAGAACTGTAGTTCAAGAAGTAAGCAGTGACTCTGTTAACTCACTGGATGAAACTTTTCCTCTTTCCTGAAAGCAGGCTGTTGATCGTGCACGTCTTAAAAATAAATCAGGCAGCAGAGGGATGATGAGCTTTGAAGATTTAGACATGATTTATCAGATCATGAATTAATTTATGCTATACTACCTGTGTCTGTTTCAGTGAACTCCTCAGTATAAATATGGCTCTTCAAATCCTGGATAGTAATATGATATTGTATGCAACTTGTATTTATTACTTCGTTCAAAGCATTTGAACATTTACAGATTACTCAAGTTTTTATTAGTTTAGGAATTTAAGTAATTCTAAAAACATGGGTTGGAAGATCACAAAAAGACGTTAGAGAATTGTCAAAGTTTCTATAGCTCTTGCATGTGAAAATGAATATTCCACATTTTTCTAAATTTGCTAAACATTCAACAGTCTTGGGTATAGTAAATGAATTGTATTCCACCGCTTTATGATAGAATTGCTAAGATTCCAACAAAAGTTTTGGGGTCCTTTTAGTTGTGAATAGACATCATATGAATGATCCAGGAAGCGTTAAATAATTAATGATATTTTTGTGCCCTAGCAAATGTTGCAGAATTAATGTTGCTTTGCTTCCAGTCCATCCCAAATGCAACAGCTAAGATCACCCATCCTGTTAACTGTGTGCTATCTCTGTCAATCCATTGGATGTCCATCCACTGTAGTAGTGCTAGCATTGAACGGCCATTGGCCCATTTCTTTCACAAACATTTCCATTCTTTTTTCTGCACCTCCCTCCACCTGTAAATTGCCCTGTCTGAACTAATCCATCAGATCTTCTTCATATCGTACTTAAAGACCTACTTGTACTGTGCAATCTATATGACATGTAATTGGTTATTAATGGTTGTGTTTAATGACAATAGTTAAACATGGATACTGTTTAAGGGTTTTTTTAATAAAAGAAGGAAACACCTTTTGGAAGTATCAAGTTGTGCATGTGGTTAACTTTTGTTGTAACTACATGATCATATCGTTCTCTTTCTCCTGCTATCGCTTTCTTCCCCCTATTTATTGCACTTCTTGCTGTTTGTTTCAGATTAGATTGTAAGATAAGATTTGTAGTATATCTTAGGGATGTAAAATCCCATTTAATTGGTTAACCAGTTAAACTTGATGTTTTACCAGTTAACCAGTTAAAAGGGGGGGAATGTGCCTGGGCTCACCGTGGACAGGGGCTGCTTTGGGTGGCTGAAGGCCCTGGTCTGTGGCAGGCCTTGTGGGTCTGGGAGAGCAACTGTCCATGGTGGGCATGGAGCTGCTCCAGTTCCCATCGGTTAACCGGAACCAGTAAGCATCACCTGTTAACGGTGATGCTTACCAGTTAACCGGTTAACTGTTTACATCCTTAGTGTATACTGATTTCTTTAACTAGTAGGTATATATTGTCTCAAGTTAAGATCCTAATTGTGGGGGATGGTTTTCCCTTCTATTCTTTATGTTTCCTAGGAAAGTGCCCAACAGGATGGCATCACTATGAAGGCACAGCCAGTTGTTACAGGGTGTATTTAAATGGAGAGAATTACTGGGATGCTGTGCAGACATGTCAGAGGGTGAATGGATCACTGGCCACTTTTACCACAGATCAGGAGCTTAGGTTCATCTTGGCACAAGAGTGGGACCTAGAAGAAAAAGCCTTTGGAAGGAAGGACCAACGTAGGTGAGTCAGAATTAAAAATAACCATTCCATATCAAGTGAAAATTATTTCTACATGAATTAATAAGTAATTGTTAATGTTGTACAGACCAGTTTGGCTTGCTTAGAATTGAATGATAACATTATTTTAAATTAAGTAACTGCTACAACATTCTGACAGTTAAATTACTGCCAATTGCCATTAGTTTTATATTTTAGCCAGCATCAGTGAAAAAGCTGCAAGTTAATATGATAGCTTGCAGTCAAATAACTTTTCAGTCTTGCTGTCTTTGCATCTATGAAAAGAAAACAGAACTTTAGCAAGAAGTATTTTAGTATGGCATGTTTTATGCTGAGATTTTTCACTGGAGTATTGGGAGAGTTCTATGGTTTCTTTAAACTTTTAAACTGACCAGGTTTATTGGATATAAATGGTGACAAAGATGCTAACATGAGATAGGAATGTAAGGCCCATTCTGAGAGACAGCTCTGGATATTTGTTCTAGTGTAGTTTGAGGAGGAGAAGAATGTTCTTTCAGGTAGAAAATCTGAGAAGATGTCTCCATCCCAAAATAGAATTACTGTTATTTTATCTGCTGGCTATCCTGTCACCAGTATTATTAATCTTTTGTTGCTGTTGCTACTTCTGGTTCTAATTCAGTATCAGATAGGAAGTGCATTTGATAGATATTTTAAGAATATGCATTGCAGTAAGTTGCATTTGCAGTATTTCTATATAACATGACTTCAAAATGGCTCAGTGCTATCATAGAAACAAAATAAGCTTGATATTTATGCTTTTTTTTTTAAACAAATCAAAGCATATTTCATTACAAAATAACTAATAGTGATTTCTATGTAATAGGAACAATCCCTTTTTAAAAAGAAGCTTCTGTTCCAAAAATACAGACTTCGAATATAACAATGTAGAATAAATATTTTAAAGTCAGTTTAAAGTGAAAAATAGGAAATTTTAATAGTGAGGCTCTATATTGTTCTCATTTTTATAGTAGTATTTTTCCTTCTCTTGCTTTCTGGAATTTTTTAAAATATATGTATTTCTTTAACTGTAGGTTCTGGGTTGGATATCAGTATGTTATAACTAATCGAAATAGTTCATTAGAAGGTCACTGGGAGGTAGCTTATAAAGGTAAGTTTCTGAAATTAGATGCTAACTTCCATGCAGCTTGCTTAAAAATAAAGCTAATTAAATATAAACTCAGGCAGGAATGTAATCTATAGCGATATGGTTTCTTTCAAGTGGGCAGTGGGGAGAAATCATGCTGTAATTCACAACATCAAATGGAGTGCTGTGTTAGATGTTAGAAATTTCCTAGTACTAAATGACTGCAAAATATGTTAGGGCAGAAATCTTCCATTCTTCCTATATGAGGGTTTCCTTTGAGAAAAATGCATTATTTATAGAAACTTCTAATTTTGGAAGGTGAAACCATTCTTACTTTGTCATTCCCTGGCAACTAAATCTGGCAGAATTTTGTGGTTCCGTATACTGGTAGTTTTTCAGAATTTCCATTAAAAAAAACCAGTCTATGGGGAAGCACTTTGTAGAATAAGTAGGTTTATCTGTAATGAAGGATGTTTGTGGCTTCAGTTCAAAAAAATGAAGAACGCTTAAATGCATTCTCATTTTGTAATCTGACCAAACTTTTGGACGAGCCACTCAAATCTCCAGATACCTGCGAACGTATCTCCTACCTGTTTTATTGCTCAGCTGTTAATTAGAAACTATTTGCAGCAGTCTCAGAATTTTAAATCTGCAGGTTACCAACTGGATACTAAACAGAAGTAATCTACAGTTTAATGTTTATGGAAATGTGGGGAAATGACAGCATCAATATGTAGTTATTGAAATAGAAGGTGTCTGTATCAAAAGGGCAAACTTGTTTCACCTTGATATTTTAAAGTAGATCTAGTTTGCAACAGGGCCAGAATTTTTCGACACAGCTATCATTTGGTTCCTCTGATACGGAGTTTATTGAAATAACTCTTCAAAACTTAGTGCAACTGTCCCATTAGCTCTTAATTTTTTTTAAAAGGTGTAAAAGTAAACTCTTCTGAAAAGCTGATGTACAGTGTTGTCTAGATTCTAAATAGTTTGTCTCCCTTTGTTTATCCTGCTGAACCAAATGCTTTGCCAGTGCAGGTTCACTATTTCAAATGTAGCTGTACTCTGAGAAGTGACTGTAGCCTTGTTTCGTTTTAACCCATCCGGAATGTTTGTTGCTATAATGTTTGGATCAAATATGTCCATTGCCCCACTACAACAGAACATTTCAGTGTGATTAGCCTCTTTGAAAGTCAATGAGTCTACTTGTTTTGATGAATTAAGTACAATAATTTCTGCTGGACTGGTGCTTTGATATGCTGCAAATTCACCTAAAATCTAATAGTTAATCTCCATGATTTCCTTCTCAGGAATCACTTTTGGCAATAGAAGATGTGCAAGATTAGTTCTTCCCACACACCTGTGCAACTCGATTGTTCATAGTCATAACTTAGAGCAGAATTTGACGTAACAGAACTTGATTCAGTTCAGTTGATGTGCAAGTAGTAGCAGCAATGGGGTAGCCATTGACACGTGCCCAGTATATAGAACATCCCTCAGTAGTCCCTGACAGAGTGACTGCACAAAGCAGGCAAGGTCATGCTGAGCTGAGGATTCTGTTTTACAGAATGTGGCACTTCTCCTCCTCTGGTGGAATCTCACACACACACCGTGCATTCAAGGTCATACCTTTGCAGGTAATGTGGCAAAATAGCATCCTCTGTGAATGATACCAACAAAATCACATCTAGTTCTAGGGGCATGTCTAAACTACTTTCCTCTTTTGAAAGAGGAATGTATATGAGGCAAATCGAAAGTGCAGATGAAGCGCAGATTTAAATATCCTGTGCTTCATTTGCATGTTTGTGTTCGAGCGCTTTTCCATAAAGGGTTTTTTGAAAGTGAAAGCACAGTCTAGATGGGGGTTTTTTGAAAAACAAACAAACAAAAAAACAAAAAAAACCAATCCCTTTTTCGAAAGAACCCGTACTCCTGAAAAAATGAGGAGTCCAGGTTCTTTCGAAAAAGGGTTTTTTTCTGAAAGAACCCTGTCTACACTGTGCTTTCACTTTCAAAAAACCCTGTTTCGAAAAAGCGCTTGGAAGCAATAATGCAAATGAAAGAGGAGTGTAATCTAGACATAGCCTAGGGTAGAACTAGGCAGGGGACAGGCCATACAAAAACAGGACAGTCCAGCTTTATACCTGATGCACGGCCTACCTACGTAGCATTCTGCTTAGCTGTTCCATAGTAGCATTGGCTTTACGCTGCCATCAGGAATCAAAGTATTTACACTTATTTTTACCCCTAAAGTGAGCATATCTGACTCTGAATGTTCATAGAGCATTTATCTGCTGAGCAAAGAGGTGCTGCTTTCACATTTGCTTTAGGATAGAGCAGTATTTCAGGGTTTCTTTTGAGGGTGGGGGGAAATTTCAAAAATACCATAAATTATCAACCTATAAAACAGGAAAAATATGGATCTCTTTCTCTTGAAGGGAAATGTCATTGCTCTTTTCTGGGAAGTTGACTACACTTCCATCTGCTGGTAAAACTGTTTAGAGCAGTTATAACTTTATTTTTCTTAATGTGTACCATTTAACAGTTAGTGTTAGAATTATGACTTCTTATTTGTCAGAAGATGGCATAAATTCATGTTTTCTTGATTTCATAGAACCTTTGAGAGTCTATTAAAAGTAGACTATTGTGAAAAATTGCGGAAGTGCCTCAGTCCCATTTTCAAAAGTGATCACTTAGCTACTATTGAAAATTTTGCTCCCTGAGAATTCTGTATAGTCTGTTGAATGGACTCCTCTCAGGAAGGCAGTGGAGAGCAAAGGGTTTTTTTTCATAAAAGTCAAACAGTACTTAAGCACACTGTTGTTTCAGAGGACCAGTTTAGCATGTTAACCATATGATGTCCAGGAATCAGAGTATTAAGAGCAACATTTCAAGCCCGAGAACCCAATGCTGGACTCCTAAATCCATATGCACTGGCTTGATTTTTTTTCCCCCACAGCTGCCTTGAAGACAGTGGAAAATCCAAGTGCCCCTCAATTTTGGATAAGTGGCCACTTACACTTGGCTGTCTAAAAATGAAGTTAGACACCTTAATTTCAGGCACCTGTGTTTGAAATTGTTAACTCTATTACAAAACACGCATTTGATATCTAATCTCACCTATACTACATGTATCACTTTTTCTTGGCATTAAAATTTGTAAATTTAGGGAAGTTGCCAGTATGGAACACTTTACATTACAGTAGACTTCCGATAATCCGGAACCTATGGGACCTAGGTGGTGCCGGATTATCAGATATGCCGGACTATCAGGAGGTACTATAAAATGGTTATATATACTGTATACATTATATACTGTATATAAAGTATTCTTAACCCTTTTTATTGTACATACTGTATACAGTATACTGTAATGTTTTAGTTTTTTTTAAGCCTTTTTACCCTTTTTGCTCAGTTCAGCTGCTGCCGCTGTTACCTTGTGACTCATTTTTGGCCGAAGCTCACTCACTACGCTCTTGCCATTTTGTTGCCGGACTATCAGGAGTGCCAGACTATTGGATGCCGGACTATTGGAGTTTTACTGTATTTAGATAATGTCATGTAATCAATGTAATCATGTTATCACATGTAATAGTGTGTGTTATATTTCTATGGCACTGAATCTCTACAGAGAACAGACTGGTGGTTTTGTGTTGCTGGTAGTAAATCTGTTTCATCTGGATGTAACAGACAAAGGTGATTTATCTCTCTCTCTCTCTCAAAAAGTTTTCCTGCTGGGCGAAAGAATGTCATCATGCTCTCTGGCCACAAAAGCAGTTGGGGGGAGGGTTGGAGAGCATAGGAAGCATGGGGCACAGCCCACTACTATTAATTTAATAATAAACTGCTCTCACAGCATTTTTGTCATTGTTTTCAAAAGGGATTGGTATTGATGGGAAAGTGTACTCCCCATTTTACAGGTAGGATAGCTGAGGCAAAAGATCTTAATTATGTTTATGACATTTCTTGCAATCAGAGACACTGAGAGTGTGTCCCCAGAAGTGCTGACTCTATGCCTTGTCCTCAGTCCACTAGTTCACAAAATGTACACACACATAGGAATAGTAGCTTCAGGGGGGAGCCGAGTTAGACTGTTACAGAAAAAAACAACAAACGGTCTGGTAGCACTTTATAGACTAAGAAAACATGTAGATGGTATCATGAGCTTTCGTGGGCACAGCCCACTTCTTCAGATGACCGGTGTATGAGGAATAGGAGATTACCTTGTGTAAACATTAGCATAAAAAACATGGGGTTAGAGTATCAGGCCTGGCTGAGTTGTTGAGGGTGGGAGAAATAAAGATGCTGGTTAATGACTCCAGGGGGGCATTACAGCGCAGAAGGAGCAACTTAAATATGGCCAAGAAACCACAATAGTGCCATTTCCTTAGTTTAGGGGTGGGAACCTTTTTTGGGTCAAGGGCCGCTTAACCACAAAAAAATAAGTTGGGGGCCACACATAGGAAGGCCCAAGCTAGTAGATTTTGTGGGCCCCCATAGGCTCTGGGGTGGAGCCAAAAATGAGGGGTTTAGAGTAGGGCTAATCAACTTTGGAAGTCCCAGGGGCCACAATAATACTAACAGCACATGCCTAGGGCTGCAACTTAAGTGTGGTTGCATATACATGCAAATATATGTGCAAATAGTATGAAAGAAGCTAATGGGCATGAATACAAAAATCAAGGTAACACTAAACAACACTCAGGCCCCATTTAAGTCAGGTCTGCTGATATTAATAAAATGCAATATTTACCCCATTTCCATCCAAATGACAGCACTTTTAATGAACAGTGACAATCCAGGAATTTAACTACTAAAACGCATATCAACAGAAGACCATTATATTGACTACTTTTTTTGTTGTGGCTTCCACCCGTGGGCCATTTGTTGAGCCCCATATAAATCCAAACTGCACCGTGGGCCGCGAACAAACAGGTTGTGAGCCACATGTGGCCCGTGGGCCACATTAAGTAGCCCTGGTTTAGAGTGTGGAAGGGGGCTGTCAGGAAGCTGGCTCAGGGTCTGGGTGAGAGGAAGAGCATAGAAGCCAGCTGGAAGGGGAGCCCTGAGCCTTTGGGGCCATATCCAGGCAAGCTGGGGGCCATATTTGGCCCCTGGGCCTTAGGTTCCAAACCCCTGTCCTAGCTACATTGTTCCGGGCATTGGAAAGGGTGGCTTAAGAGCTGTCAAATCTCTCACTTGGGATTCCTCTAGGATAGGTTCCTCAGATAACCAAGCCAGCATTGCAGTGTGGACTGGAGCATAGCACCGGCAGTGGGATCAGGATCTGACCATGTTCAGAATATGATTACAAGGGAATTTAAAATGACATTTTGGCACCTCAAACAGCATGGTTTTACAGCAGCCTTTCCTCTTCACAAATACCTTTATCTTGGGAGGCAGCAATTTGTCCTCCTGTTTTCCTTCAGTGCTTTTCCACCTCAAGGAACATTGCTAAAATTAGAGGACCATAGCCTTGTACTAGGAATTGTTTGTGCATGGAGTAAATGATGCACTGAAGAGCTTTTCTAGAACTTCATAGACCTGCAGGCTGCTCACACAATAATAAATTCTCACCCTAGGTTCCTCAGAAGTATTCTTGCCCCCTGACCCTATCTTTGGTACGGCCATGTCTGAAAAAGAAAACGTTCTTTGTGCTCAGCTTCAGTGTTTCCACTTACCTACCTTACGGCACCATGGTTTACACAGTTGGTATGCTGAAAACTGCTATGAGAAGTCTTCGTTCCTCTGCAAAAGGAGTAAGTTGTAATACAATGCAAATCATCTAATAAAATGTTTGTGCAGATGACTTATAAACATGCAGAGTTCTTAGTAGAGATCGGTGAATGGTCCTTCATGCCTCTTGTTCTATATCAGTGAATGTCAAACAGCTGCAAAAGTTCCCTAACTTGCTTATTCAAGTGGGGGATTAACACGATTGGGTAATGATTGTAGAAGAAACTATTAAAGCATTTGAATGTAAAGAATTAAGTATGTCTTTCATTCTAACACCATCCTTTATTCCCTCTCTTAAGCTGTCTTTTTAGAGGAAGACCTCTGTTTCAAAATCTTTTCACATGGTATTGAAGATGGATGGGGTATTAGTGGCCCTTTTTGAGAGGAAAAGTTAGATGATTTTGAGCTGTTGTTGAAGTCTGATCCTATTTCCTTTTCAACAAAGTAAGACTAGCTCACTTAGGCAGGAAAAAAAATAACTTTTGTCTCTGGTATTTTCTGCTACTTACACTGTAGGTGCTGAGAAATTGCAGACACTGAATGTGGCCTTCGCTGCTATTCCTGAGACCTGCCAAACTTCTAACATTTGATTGTTTTAAGGCATTGCTTCTAGTTTACGTTTTGGCTCGCTGGCTCTCAGCACAGTGTTGCAAAGGCTGAAGCTGTCTTATCAGCTAAGCAGACTGTTAATAGGTAGAATCAGGAAGAGAAAGCTAGGAAAGAGGAGGTGCATGTTGGGGAAGATTTATATCCTAGGTGGTCAGAGTTGGTGGAGGTGATAATACAGCTGGTTTCCTCTCTCTGGTTTGGTCTGATTGAGACCTCTTTCAGGATCAGTGCAAGGAATGCCCAACAGTGGCATTTATGAGTCCCAGGAAATGGCAGAATTAGAAGTCTGCTTGCCTGCTGTTTTTCAGTGACCCTAAGATTGGCAGCTACCTCCTATTAACATTGACCAAATAAAACACACTTTGGTGACTTCAATTATTAACACCCCCACTTCCCACACAAAAAAGTTGCATGTCTGGAATCTTTCAGCTTGCTGTTGTGCCAGCTCATGGCATTAGCACAACCCTTGAGGATTCTTTTTCCACAGGTCGTTAGCAATTCAGTTTGTACTTTTCATCTCCAACTTTTGCTTAATTGTTATGCAATTTTACATAACAGGTTGAGTTGGACTCTGTTACTGTGGCAGGAAGAGCTACACATAAGATTTCTTTTGGTGAGTGTCAGTAAACATTTCTGTTCCAGGCCAGACCTGTGTTGATATCAAAGACAACATTGTTGATGAAGGCTACTATTTCACCCCAAAAGGGGATGACCCCTGCTTAAGCTGTACCTGTCACAATGGGGAGCCAGAGATGTGTGTGGCAGCTCTGTGTGAACGGCCCCAAGGTTGTCAGCAGTATCGCAAAGACCCAAAGGAGTGCTGCAAGTTTACATGTTTAGACCCAGGTGAGTGTTGAAACTGCATATTTTTGGCTAGTGATTTGGGATCTGATGCTCAGCTTGATGGCATCTGTGTGTAATAAAGCAGCTTTAGAATTCTATTTCCCATCAATTGCTATATTCCATGGAAGGTTCAAGATATCGGTGGGCACAAGCCTCCTTACTTGGGTGTAGATTTGAAATGCAACAAAAGCCTGACTTACAAGAAAAGCAGGTTCCCACTTTGCTTGGTGCTACAGATAGAGAAATGTCTCCTGTGGCCCCCTGCAACATACATGTGTAGGTCAGACGCAGCAGCTTGTCTTGTTGGCTGGAATAGGGAGGAGGAAGTAAGGAAGTGGTGGGGATGTGTGAGGAAAGCAGGGATAGGAAAGGAGGTGGACTTGATGACTGGTGGGCAGAAACTCTAGGACCCTGAAGGAAATGCAGGGTGGTTGGGAGGATTGGAAGCAGGGACCTGAAGTGGGAAGAGGGGGGCCTCTGGAGATGGGCGGCAGGGCACAGACTCTAGAGTGGGGGGTGGTTGTGCAGGACTCTTGTGTGAAGTAGGGATGTTAGATGTTATTTAATAATTGTGTAACCACATCAGATCTTACTGATTACACAATTACTGGATGGTCTTTGGGGCGGAACCAGCAGCCAGTGCACTCCCAGCCGCACTCCCGAGGAGCCCCCTGTCATCCTATGCTGCTGCCTGTGTCATAGGCAGGAGTGCGGGGCGGCAGATGGGAGACAGTCTGTGAGGGGAACCAGTTTTTAAACCAGCTCCCTGTGCAGACCAGGTCCTGCACTGCTGCCCTGTGCTGCTGCCTGAGCTCCCTGTGGACAGAGGCTGCTTTGGCATCCCACAGCTCCTGTGGACAGAGCCTGCTCTTCAGCAACATTCCCGGTCTGCAGGGGGCTTGAGTTTCCTGCTGACAAAGGCTGTTCCGGCATCCCGCCTGCGCCCACTCCACCCTCATCCCCTGCATTGTTGCAGTGCAGGGGGTAGGCAGCTTTTAAGTCAGCTCCCTCCAAGCACTGGCTGCTGCCTGCCTCTCCCCCACCTTCCTCTGTGGGAGGCAGCAAGGAGGCAGGCAGCTCTGTGGAGCCAGCATGCATGGAGAGTCAGCTGAGAAGCCGGCTTCCCACCTGTAACAGCTCCCACCTGTCTCCCTCACCCTCAACAGTGCTGCCTTTCTATCAGAGGCAGCAGCGTGCGGGTGGGGGCAGGTGGCTCTGCAGGATCCAGTGCTTGTGAGGAGCTGTTTTCCAAGGTGGGGGAGGGGAAGAGTGTGTGTAGTCGTTTGGATTAACAACTATATGCTAACATCCCTAGTATGAAAGAAGGGATGAGGAGACTGGTAAGGGCCCCCAGAGGGTGTGAGATGTCCCTTCATCACTGTTACTCCGTCTCCTCTTTCCAGGTGCCTCTGACAGTGTGTTCTGATGATAGACACAGAGTGCTCTCCTTTCTCCCCATTTACCCCACAGGAAAAGCTTCAGGTTTCAGTCTGAGGATGGGACTAAACACTTAGACTGGCCATCCATGTCTAAAAGCTGCTGTTGGTTGATTGAATAGGGACTCATCTGTCTGCTCCCTTCCTCCCGAGTGTCTGCGGGCTGCCTATGGATAAATGAGGGCAAAACATTCATGCACTGTTGAACCTGTTCTTTATATTAACTGCTGTGCATAATCCCCAGAATATATTTTAATTGTGTTTGTTACATTGAATGTTTATGATCTGTGTGTTTGCTGTGTTGGTTCCAGGGTATTAGATGTAAGGAACTCAGTATAGACAGGGGTTTTTTTCAGCCCGGAGATGAGCTCATAAGAGTTCTTTTCTTTCCATTTTTATCAACTCTGGATTGTTGGGGATGTTCAGTGACACCGAAAGGATGCAGAGTCAAAACTTGTAAGGTTTTGACACAACGTGGAATTAGGCTGTGGAATTAGGCTACAGGATGTCACTGAGGGTGAAAATATAACAGACTTCAAAAAGAGGTCATTGGATACAGGTGGATAACACAACTATTCAGATTTATGGTGGAGTCTTGGGTGTATCTCCTTTTCATTGGTATCTGGGTGTCTAATTTATTCATGTACCTCTGTGTGTGTGTGTGTCTCTCTCTCTCTCTCCCCTCCCTCTCTCCCCCCGCCTTGGGCTGCCTCATGTCCCCTTCATGGTCTGAGCCCAACCCCCCCATCCCCTCACCGCAAAGAGTGAGGCGTGCAATACAACTGTACTCCTGCATCCCCCACTATGTCTCCAGCCCCCTGCCCTGACTCCTGCATCTCTCCAAACCCCTTCCCTAAGCCCCTCATACACCTCAAACCTAACTCCTGCATCCCCCCACAGTCCTAGCTCCCTGCCCCACCTCCTGCACTACCCACATCCTAACCTCCTTCCCTGAGCCCCTCATACACTCCAACCCTGACACCTGCACCCCTACACATCTCCAGCTCCATGCCCTGACTCTTGCACGCACCCACCCACCCACACTAGCCCTCTGCTCTGAGACACCCAAACTCCACCCCTCACTTAAATTTCTTACAGGTACAGTTGTATTGCGCATGCACACACACCCGCCCTGAGGCCCTCCCCAAGCGGGGGCAGGTTGATAGGACAGTACTTGGAAGAAATTTAGGTTTCTTTAACCCCTGGCTATGAGGTAAACTTAAACCTGATTTTAAAAAAGAGATTAGTCTGTGTACCAACGCAAGAAGCTTAGACACAGAAATAGGTAATCTAGCAATGGAAGGGCACTTTCTCAGAATCCTTACAACACTTTTGTGTCATTTATAAACCAGTGATTGTTGTTGCAGTACTGAGTGAATTTGTTGAAAATTTAAATATCTAGATCAGTGGTTCTTTGCCAGAGATGCATGTATCCAGGGGGTTAACATAGGT
The DNA here is from genome assembly GCA_019425775.1 of Rafetus swinhoei. Lineage (NCBI taxonomy): Eukaryota > Metazoa > Chordata > Testudines > Trionychidae > Rafetus > Rafetus swinhoei. The sequence goes on along the minus strand of CM033425.1, from coordinate 12,594,386 downwards.
TTCCCCAGGGTACATTAATTTATTTTGATATTTGCCTACTTTTAAAACAGGCTAGTTAAAAAGCATTAGCCAAGTCAGTACAAACTAAAATTTGATATAGAAAATGATCGTATAGTGTTCTCTATGTATGCTAACCATCTGTCCCAGATTTTCCAGGACAGTCCTGATTTTTAATGTCCTGTCCCGGTGTCCCCATGCAGTAGTGAAATGTCCCGGAAAGCCCTGGGGCTCCAAATGCAGCTAGAAGTATGTGCACTCCCCTTCCTTTGGCTGGGGGAATAGGAGCCTGGTGGGACTCTTCCTGACACCTTTCCCTGCTAGTGGGAATCCAGCCTCTAGGAACAGGGGGAGGCGTTGCCCGTTAGAGCATGCGAAAGCAAGTAAGTGGCTGAGGGGTGTGTGTGAAGAACCGGCATACGGTTCAGCTGTGCTGTGGCGGGGGCGGGGGAGATGTGGGCAATGCGCAGTTTATCTGGGCTGTAGGGGGGAGGTGCGGGTGGCACGAGGTTCATCTGGGCTGCGCGGGGGGCGGGTGCTGGGAACTGGTGCATAGTTCAGCAGGGCTGGGAGGGGGAGCTGCAGGCGGAATGAGGTTCAGCTGGGCTGGGCGGGGGGGGGGGGATATGCTGGGAACCTGCACATGGCTCATCTGGGCTGTGAGGCAAAGGCGCGGGGAACTGGTGCGTGGCTCAGCTTGGCTGGGGGGATGCAGGGAACCAATGCACCGCTCAGCTGGGCTGCAGGAGTCATGAGGGGCAGGAAGCTCAGTGGGAGGGGGCAGGGCAGCAAGGGGCCTGAAATGACTTCCCCTGGTCTGGAAAAATCCCTCATCTGGGACCAGTCAGATCCCGAGGGTGCTGAACCAGGGAGGTCCAACTACTACCCCAAAACCCCTCCTGGCCAGACATCCTACCCCCAGTCCGCTCCTGCACCCTTCCTCCTGGCCAACTCTGCACCCTCCTTTCTGACCAGACACCCTACCTGTAGTGTGCTCCTGACCCTTCCCTTTTGGCTAGATATACCCTATACATCCTGCTTCTGTATCCACCATTGCACCAGCACCCTCCCTTCTGGCTACACACAGCACTCTCCCTTGCTCCTGCTTCCTCCCCCCGACCAGACACCCTACTCCCAGCCTGTTTCTGCACCCCACCTCCCACCCAGATCCTGCACCCCATCTCTACCCCACTCATTGACAGCCCTACCCCACACTGAACCCCTCATTTTTGTCCCCACCCCAGGGCCTAAGGGGGTCCATAAAATCAACCAGAAAAGTAAATCTGACCTATGGGAAGCCCTGAACCTCAGTCCTTCCAGTCCTTTTCCCTTGCTCTGAGGGGCTAGAACACCAGAGGAGTGAGGTGTCTCAATTGGGGGCCACTGTGAGCATTGGGGGTTTTGGGAGGAGTTTTTTTGCTTCTCACTTGTGTGGTTCCCAACTGATTTTTCTGTGGGTAAGTGGCTCCTGACCCAAAAAAGGTTGCCTATCCCTGATATAAATAAAGAAAACATTGAAACCTTTTGTGTTGGACATACATTTTTTTACTTTATTTAAAATGAAATTTGCTAAACTAACATGAGAGAGTTAAAATGGTTAAACTGTTTATTAATTGAAACCGTTCTCCCTAGCTGCAGTGCCAAGAAAATGGCTTGGACGTAATTTATGTAATTAACGGTGAGTTTCCATTAGCAACTGGTGGTCTGCGGAAAGGTTTATATTGAGCCACATGGTCCACGGACCAAAAAGTTTGAGAACCACTGAAATAGAGGCACCTCCGGTCTCTCCTCCATTGCAGGCTCCCTTCTGCTCCGCAAGAGCCCATGAAGAGATCGGGTCTGTTACCACAGTGGTGAAATCAGTGTGGCACTCCGATGTGGATGGTGGACAGACTCATTGAGTCTTCCTCATCCAAGCAGTTGATTTAAACCGTGTGTTAAGATGCCATGTGATGAAAACACTTGGCATGTCCACAGAGAGGCAGGATGTATCCTCTCGACAGAGAGGGTTGTCATGACTTGTGTGTCTGGATAAACAAGCCCTTTGTGAGCTCTGGGAAGAGGTGAGATGTTTTGACTTCCTGTTTCAGTGATTTGTTCTTCTGTCGGGCTACACATTGCCTAGATCTGAATGGAGTTAGCTGTGACAATGCATTTCTGCGTTATTCTGATGCACAAAGTGAAACCTGTGCTAAAGACTCCTGCATCCATTGAGAGAAAGCGCTGCTGTCAGAAGAAGTCAATTCAAAGTCTCTCCAAGTTTCTTCAAAGATTGCCTCTACCAGCAGTGAGGCTTTGACTGATTGGTCCCTTATATTTTTGAAAGGTGACTCAATGTTAACTGGATCTTCTTGGGTAATGTCAACAGATTGCTTTGGGCCCAATCCTAGCTTAGTTTAAATTGGATCAGGTCCTTTGTAAGCAGGTTGGGGATTGGTCTCATTTGGCAATTATTATTTTAGGTGTTATTTTCCTGATATAGACATATAAATTTCTTAATAGCTTTTCATATAAAATATCCCAGCCCCATTGATCTCCATGGGAAATGTACTTTTCAGGCAGTGGTGGGGAGGGTTAGTGACATGGTCTTCTCCACCCTGTAACTGTCATGGTTAGTTCAGTATTGTCATTCTGGTGTGTGGAAATGGAGGGCACTTGATAATTTTGCAGTAACTTAAAAATTGCAGTTGCAGTACATCTCATTAGGGATGTAAATTCCCGTTAACCAGTTAATGTGAGATCGCACTGGGGCTGCCACCAGCTCCAAGTCCCCTCCAAAGCAGCCCCTGTCCACAGCAGGCTGGACTCCCCACGGAGAGAGGCTGCTGTGGACACTGGTGGAATCCCTGCCTGCGGTGCACTGGGGGCCCCCACAGACAAGGGCTGCTCTGGATGAGAGCAGCCCCTTTCTGCACTGGGCCTTCTGAGAGGCTGGAACAGCCCCCTGCCCACAGCAGGTGGGGAGCTGCTCCAGCCCCCTCTAATTACTAGTGAACTGGAATCAGTAAGCATCATCCATTAAGAGGACTAAGGAAGTTGTCCCATGTAATTGTGGGATAGTTCTGTATGACTCCTAGGCCTTGAGTCAAATGGGGCCGCATTCTACATTGCAAATAGGTCTTGGATCCTGGATCTTATCTTGAATTGAGGTTGGTCCTCTAATGCTGCAGTGTCATGGGACCCTAAGTCTGGGGCCTGGGTTAGTTCAATTGCAGTATAGTTACATGGGGGGGATCCTCTGGGGCCCAAACCCATCCCTAGTGGTAGAGGAAGGTGGGCGTTCTTAGAGGGGTCACACGACACACTTTACTTCTGGTCACATGTCCATCTTGACCCTGGAAGTACTACGTCAGGGTTGGGGGTTCCTGTGGTACATGGGTGGGGCCTTAGGAGTCAGTGGGCGTGGCTAATGTGTCCCCATTTTTGTTTCAGAAAATATGGTCACTGTATCTATATTATACATGAGGAAGTAAGAATTTTCCAGTAATATGGTGTTACGACACTTGTATTTTTACATCTGATTTTTGTAAGCAAATAATTGAGTTGAAACTTGGTGTACGCAAGACAGACTCCTGAAAGGGGTACAGCATTTTGGAAAGATTGAGAGCCCCTGATCTAGGTGAACATGTGTTGTGGTAATTGAACATGATTTCTATAAAGGAAAATAACTTCTAGTCAAGAACTTTGAGCATGTCGTCATCTAGTGGATAAATGGGAATTAGTATACTATAGACTAAAGAAACTAAGTGTGGGTACAAATACTGTGGTTGTGAGCAATTTCTCCTCAACCATCCTGTAAAATTAATCTAGGTTTTCTTGCTTACATTTGTCTAAGCATGTATTAATTTGTTTTTCTCAAGGGAGTTATTGGAAGACTGTGGCTTTGTATTCCAAGTACAGGCTAATTATATGCAAATATAATGCAAGAAGTATTTATGAATTGTGCAGAATAATAGCTTCAGTAATCCTATAGTACACATGCAGCACACTGATCAGTATTTGAAAGTTGGGTTGCTTATTCAAAAATATTTTTAAATTTGTTTTTAAGATAGGTTATTTTATTAGGCAGAAAAATGCCAAATTAAATGTCAGGGTACAAATGAAGTGGTCAAGTTTCAGAATGCTTTATAATAGGGAATGTATGGAGATATTCTCCCTCTCCCTCCTCCTTCCCCCCCAAAAAGAAGAAAAAAACCCTAACTCATTTATTGAATGTTTGGTAATAGAAGCCAAATTAGTGCTTATCGGCTGCAAATCTATCTGGAGTCCTATTCATGATTAAAAGTTGCTAGCTTCTTCTTGTTTTATCAATCACATTCAGCATGGAGAGTTTGAGGGGTTGACGTATTAATGTGTAACTTTAAAAACAACTTTTAAATGGGGATGTAACTGTAGATTAAATGATTAACCAGTAAGCAAGTGCTTATTGGTTAACGCTATTGGCTACACACAACACTCCCCCGCTCCCTGCAGCTTGCAAGTAAATTTTTTAATGGGCTGGCTGACAGTCTGGCGAAGTCCCAGCTCTTTCTAGGTCCTGGCAGTAATTCCCGCTGTAGCTCTGCATTATTAGATGACTGGGTAGCCTGCATGCAGGCAGTCAGGCTGGCTCAGTCCCAGCTTGCACCAGGTCCCAGCAGCTACCCCCTCTGTGGATTTGCATTATCAGGGGTCTGAGGTAGCCTGCCTGCGTGCTGACTCTACAGTCCCCTAATAATGTGGAGCCACAGTGGGGATTGATGCTGGGATTGGACACAAGCCAAGACTGAACCAGCCTGTCTCTGCACCAGCTCTTAGCCTGCTTCCAATGGAAAGCCCCAGTGTGTGGGGTGGTTGCCAGGACCTGGCATGAGCTGGGACTGAGTTCTTGCAGCGTGAACTATTATCGATTGTGTAGTCGACATATTTTTCTACTACACGGTTAATGATTTGTTGACTACACTTCTTAACATCCTTACTTTTTAAAACAAAGTGTAAATCTCATCTGAAGAAGTGGGGTGTGTCCATGAATGCTCATGATACTATATATATATTTGTTAGTCTCTAAGGTGTCATAGGACTACTTGTTTTTAAAAATTGTTTTTATTCAGCATGGAAGTTTAAGCTTAAACTTGCACTAGGCAGGAATGGGCGAATGTTATCAGCAATGTTAAAATGGCCTTTACCCCAGTATCTCATTCTTATCTTAAATTATTTTAGTGTAGTATCAGCCAACAGACAGGGTTGAGATGACCTGAGATAACCTTGCTGCAATGTTCTTTAATCCTTGTTTATGCTGTGGATTTTAACTATTTCATGAATGCTAATTTTGAAGATTGTATTTTACCTCTCTATATTCCCGGTCTTAAGACCTTCATTCTCTAGTGGAGGAAGTGGAGGGGCATTTTTGGGTCAGGGGCCACTAACCCTCAGAAAAATCAGTCAGGGGCCACCCAAAAGTGAGAAGCAAAAAAGAAAACCAACCTTCACTGATGTGGTCTCCCTAGCTAAGAAGGAGAAAGACACTCCCCACATTCCCCTTGCACACTAGAGCCGTGGGAGGCCCAGGCGAGTAGATTTTGTGTGTTCCAGCCCTGCTGGAGACTCGAGCGCCATCACGGGCGCCCCAATATTGGGGAGGTTCCCCGGACCTGAGGTTCCCCACTCCTGCACTGGTGAAATCAAAGACTCCTTAGAAATAGCATTGCATTCTTTTTGAGTAGCTAGTTTTATTGTATTAAGTAACTTAATTGTTGGGGAAGAAATTCCCCAGTTGTGTAGCTTAGTTCATACTGAAATCTGTTCAGTTAGTAATTTTAAATGACATTCCTTAGCACAGTTGCTCTTGTTCCCATGTTCTCTGGCTGTTCTAGTAGTCAGTCTTTGGCTAAATTGAATAACATATTGTTAAATTGACTTATGCTCATTTTCAGGGCTCGCCGAGCGGCGTCGAGCCCCGCTCGCTAGCCGCACGGTTCTGCGTTCTGCGCATGCGCAGATCGCTCTGCGCCGGCTCTTCCGGGGTGTAATCTACTCGCCATGGGTGAGTAGATTACATTGTTTGTCGAGCCCTGCTCATTTTATAAAATAACATACTGCATGTCATATAAAGTGCTGGAGATTTGTAGTGCAGTTCATTTGAGAAGCAAAATACTTAGGATAAGGTTTTCACTCTTCTAACAGCTCATATGCATAAGTTTTTAGTTAAATAAAAACAGTGATTAATTACACTGACCTCAAAAGTGCGGAGTTCTGTGGGACCTTAAATACTATCAGATTTATTTGGGCATAAGCTTTGGAGTGTAAAGCTTGTACCCAAAAAAATCTGTTAGTCTCTAAGGTGCCACAGGACTCCTCATTGTTTATGCATCCTTATCAAGGGAAGTGATAACCTTCTCTCCTTTCATGCAGTTAGAGCAGTGTTTCCCAAATGGTGTTCTGTGGAGCCCTGGGGTTCCGCGAAGTGAAACTAAGGGTTCCGCGAGAAAATTCTACTCCCCCCACCTCCTGCAGAGCCCGTAGGCAGCTCCCATTGGAGCTGTGCTAGCGGGGGCGGGCTTCTGGCAGCACACGGCTTTGACCACTCCACCACTCACTGCAGCTGCCCTACCACCGCGCGGCCCCCTCCTGACCCCGCAGGACTGCCCCTGTCCCACGGGGCCTCTGGTGCCGCGCAGCTGCCTCCTCCTCGTGTGCAGGCGGCTTGTTACAGCAGCCGCTGCTGCTGGGAGTGGAGGGGTGGCTGGGTCCGAGGCGCCAAGTAGCCGCTCCTGGACCTCGGCATTTTTAAACTGCCACCTCCACCCCCGGCAGGGGCCATGCGGAACTCGGCTGGGACTCTTTTCTCCCCCCACCCCTTGTGGCACGCTCAGGCTCTGCTGCTCCCCTGCCCCGGGATTTGCTCGGGCTCTCTGCCCCCCATGTGCTGCTGTTCTCTCTCCCCTGCGCCCCTCCCCACCCTGCTGGGGAAGTGACTGAGTCTGGACTGGAGGGGAAGGTTGGAGTTTCTACACTTCCCCCCTCCTCTTCCCCCCCCTTCCCCCCCCGGCCAGTGGAAGCCTGACCTGGTTCTGAAGGTGCACTGAGATCCCCACTGCACTGGGGGAGCGGGGAGACTGAGATCCCGCTCCCTTGCTGGGGGAACAAGAGTGTGCTGCTTGGAGGCTTTCCCTGATGCAGCAGAGTGCCAAGCTAAGTAAGCATTCCCCCTCTTGCCCAGACCCCACACCCAAATCCCCATCAGTCACTCCCCTCCTCCCCCTGCCAAGACCCCACATTCCCAGCTTGCTCTGACACCCTGCTCCATATATAATACTGTTATTAGGGGTTCCACTAAATTCTTTCGAGTTTAAAAGGGTTCTGTGACCAAATAAAATTGGGAAACACTGAGTTGGACTAACACAGCTACTCCTCTGAGACTACCCTCTCGCACTTTAGCTCGCCACAGGAGCTTCAGCTTTCTATCATGCTATACTTTAATAAAGCCATGGGTTCCTAACAGCTTGAGGCAGAACCCTCTCCACAGACAACTCAAGTTTCAAGCATGGAGATCAGAAAGAGTTCAACACTTGCAGTCTTGAAGTTTCATGGCAAGAGTCTTTGCCAAAGCATTTGTTAAATAGAACCAGCAACTGTATAATCTGGTAGCACTTGCAAATGTAGAAGCTGACAGTTGAAGTGAAAGTGGGATGGAGCATTGACTATCATTTTTTGGGCCATTATCACTATTTTGTTAATATTTTTTCATGTGCAACAGCTAAATTCAGGGGTGATAAGTGTTTTATAAATGCCTCGATTCAGCACTTGATGCCAGCTTTGGTTGCTGGGTATTCTGTTTTGAAACATAAAACTTACTTCTAGTTTCAAAGAGTTAATTGAAAAGTTAAAGTATTTAAGAAAATGATTTGAATTCAGTGTGACCTTATCATGTTTCAGTGTATACATCTAGCGCCATTAAAAATGTAAACCATTTTAAAGATTACTATGGGGCTGTGCCCCCCTGCTCGCTGCACTTGCCAACCCCCCCTCACAAGGGTTAGGCAACCCTGGTGCCCCCGCCAGCCTGGGCCCCTTCTCCTCCCCTCCAACCCTACCCCCCTCTCTCCCAGCCGTGGCATGTGCCAGGCCTGGCTCTGACTCTGGTAGCCAGGGAAGTGCAGGTAGTGCCGTGTGCATGCAGTGTTCTGGGGCACTGCAGCCTGCTGAGGTGGGGGAAGAAGCAGCGCAGGGGGGCCGCTGTCCTGACCTCTTCTCTGTTTGGTCTTGCCTGTGCTGTTCCCTGCCCACAGAGCCCAGGGCTGTCCATCCACCCACTGGAAGTGCAAGGGAAGAAGCAGACAGGTCGGTGCGGCAATTCCCCCGGATGGCTCGTGGGTGCTCTGGCAGCTGCAGTAAATGCAGCCACTGGGGAGGGGTGAGTCTCTGCAGGGGCAGCCGGACTCTAGGTGGTTGGGCACCACACCCTGGCTCCCCAAGAACCTGCGGCTGGCACATAAGCCCAGCTGGGAGCCCTGCTCCTAGCACCTGTCCCTGGGCTGCTATCCCAAGCATTGTACTCCCTTTCCCCCCTGCCCGGGCTGTCACGGCTGCGATGTGGGGTCTGCCGGCTACTGTGCCATGTTTCTTGTGGAGTGGGATGTTGGTGGAGGAAGGGGAGTAGTGGCTTGGTTTAAAATAGCAATTCCAAGTGGTGAGGGGAAGCAGCAAGGTCAGCCTCAAGCTGGGAGGTGGGGAAAGAGAGAGGAGGCAGATGGAATGCAGTGTGATGTGACAATGTCACTCTCTCATCCTGCAGGAATTTTTTTAATATATAGAAAGAAAAAACTTACTGTATTTTAAAAAGGCTGTCTGTATATTGGAGCCTGGTAATGCCTTTTGTAGTGTCAGCATTACTGGGTTATAGAAGTAGGCACACGGGCAGTCTCCATATTGTTCAGGAACTTATTGTAAAGCATTCAAGCAGTCTACAGTGGGAACTACAATTCTGTGCTACCGTTGGCAAAGATTTTATGGCACATAGGTTTTACTTTCTATACCATCATATTGTGAAAAGCATTATGGTACATGGCTTTCTGTGGAGGGGTATCTAATTAGAATATGGATGATACATTATCAGATAAACAGTCTAACCTGTCTCTGATTTGGGATATGAATCTGTTTCCTTACCAGACTTCTGCTAGTCTCAACAGATAATAAAAATTATCTTTATTAACATAACTTATGGTAGCAGTTCAGAGAACATAAGAACAGCTATACTGGGTTAGACCAGATGTCCATCTAGCCTAGTATTCTGTCTTCCAACAGTGGCCAATGCCAGATGCCCCAGAGGGAGTGAACAAATAGGTAATCATCAAGTGATTACCTGTCATCCATTTCTAGCCCCTAACAGACAGAGGCTAGGGACACTATTCCTATCCATTCTGGCTAATAAGTATTGATGGATCTAACCTCCATGAATTTATCTAGTTATTTTTTTAACCCTGTTAAAGTCCTGGTCTTCACAATATCCTCTGGCAAGGAGTTCCACAGGTTGACTGTGCACTGTGTGAAGAAAAACTTCTTTTAGTTTGTTTTAAACTTGCTGCCTATTTATTTCATTTGGTGATTCCTAGTTCTTATATTATGAGAACAAGTAAATAACTTTTCCTTATTCACTTTCTCCACACCTGTCATGATTTTACAGAGTCCCAGTCTTTTTAATCTCTCTTCATATGGCAGCTGTTCCAAACCCCTAATGATTTTTGTTGCCCTTTTTTGAATCTTTTCCAGTACCGATGTATCTTTGAGCTGATGCGACCACATCTGTATTCAGTATTCAATATGTGGGCGTACCATGGATTTATATAGAGACAATAATGTATTCTTTGTCTTATTCTCTATCCCTTTTTAAATGATTCCTAGTATTCTGTTTGCTTTTTTGCCTGCCACTGCACACTGAGTGGATGTTTTCACAGAACTATCCACAGTGGCTCCAAGAGCTCTCTCTTGAGTGGTTATAGCTAAATTAGCCCCCATCATTTCGTATGTATAGCTGGGATTATTTTTTCTAATGTGCATTACTTTGCATTTATCAACATTAACATTCATTTTCCATTTTGTTGCCCAATCACTTAGTTTTGTGAGATCTTTTTGAAGCTCTTCACAGTCTGATTTGGTCTTAACTATCTTGAGCAGTTTAGTATCATCTGCAAATTTTGCCATCTCAGTGTTTACCCGTTTCTCCAGGTCACTTACAAATAGGTTAAATATGATTGGTCCCAATTCGGATCCTTGAGGAGCACCACTGGTTACCTCTCCATTCTGAATACTGACAGTTTATTCCTACCCTTTGTTTCCTGTCTTCTCACGAGTTATCAATCCATGAAAGAACCTTCCCTCTTATCTCATGACAACTTACTTTACTTGAGAGCCTTTGGTGAGGGAGCTTGTCAAAGGCTTTCTGGAAATCCAAGTACACTATATCCACTGGATCCCCCTTGTCCACATGTTTGTTGACCCCCACAAGGAACTCTAGTAGATTAGTAAGGCCTGATTTCCCTTTACAGAAACCATGTTAACTTTTCCCCAACAAATTATTTTCATCTGTGTGTCTGATAATTCTATTCTTAACTATAGTTTCAACTAATTTGCCCGGTACTAACATTAAACTTACTGGTCTGTAATTGCCAGGATCATCTCTAGAGCCATTTTTAAATATTGGTGTCATTACATGAAACAGACAATCATAATTTATGCAATAAGTGATTAGTCAGCCACATATGGTATTTAGCGAAGTGTTAGTTAAAGTCTAATTTTGTGAGGTTTATTAGCGTTTGTAACTACAAAGGTTTGCAGTTTGACCTTTCATGAAGGCCTTCTTTTTTATTCTACTCCTCCTAGAAATGGATTCTTCCAGCTCTGATGCATTTGAAAAGGAGAAGGCATGTGAGAGACATGGTCTGTGTTGGGTGGGTTGGGTAGTGGCCAGTGGATTTTTAATCTGCACTGGTTAAGTGGCTGTGAACCCATTGGGGGAATGTTTATTTGGGAGAGGTATGCACGCTTGGGTTGGTTGTTCGAGCTTGTGATCTTCAGTATCTGCTATGGCTAGGTCAGACAAATAACCCCAGATTTTGCATCACTTCCTTCCTAACCCTGTGGTGTTCCTCTAATCAAAAACCTTTAACATGAGATCTCCCTGATGGGCCAGGATTTGGCCATTTTTGTGTATGTTTCATACAAAATATCTGTGTGTGTACCCCCCCACTTATATATGGCAAATGATTCTTATAATTTATGGTACAAATAATAAACACTTTGGGATGTGAAAGTGCATCTGTTTAAATGGTTAACTTATAAGCCTGGGCATATTGGTTACCATTCATGGTTACATGCAGGCTGCTACCCCGCATTGCTGGCTCTGTATCAGTTACACAGTTACCTTATTACACACATTTTAACATCTCTACTTCTACTGCATGCCGTATATGAGGAGCTTGGATACTTTTTCAACAGGATGTCCAAGACCCTGGAACTAGAGGATATGGCATAGAACTGGGAGTCTAGACAATTCCTGGATTTACCATTGGCTTGCGTTAGGGATGAAAAGATCCCTTTTAATTGGTTTCTGGTTAAACATATTGTTTAACTGGTTAACCGATTAAAAGGGAGGGTGGGTATGGGGAGCTGCTGTAGCTCGACTGGAGCGGTCCCCCCAAACCACCACTGGGCTGGAACGGCCCCTTACTCCCTGTAGGCAGGGGCGGCACTGGCCAGACTGGAGCAGCTTCTGCCTGCGCCCCCTCATTTCTGCCTCTCCGCAGTCTAGGCTAGTAGGTGGGCCGCATGAGTGGTCCTCCTTCATTTCAGTGAGCTTCAAAATTGTTGTAACCAAGACAGTTAATTGTTTGCATACCTAGAATTTGCAAGATATGCTGACTGAACTATAGCAGCGCTTTCACTGCTCTCACCATTACGTATAATTAGCATGCACCTCACTTCACATGTCCTTGCTTTAAGTCTGTGTTACTTTAGTAATACTAAGCAGGAAAAAAAACTATGCATATGGAAACCAGTGGAATCACGGGCAGCTGTAAACACAATGTCTCATGGCCACATTTAGAACCCCAATTGGCTGCATGTGGCCCGCAGACCACAGGTTGCCCACCACTGCTCTTAAACCTCTGCTTTTCCCCTTTCTGTGCCATGCAAGACTTTCATTCTTTGTCTTAAGTACTTATTTCCCCCTGTGCTGGATAACGAATTTTAAGGGAATCCAGTTTCATTATGATGGATGGGTTTCCTCAGAAGTTTTTAATATCTAATGTGACAAAGCTCCTACTTCGTCACATTAGATATTAATGTGGGTGGGTCTTATGCTTTCGGGTGCTTTGCTTGCCTCAGAGGCTCACAGCAGCTCTCGTTTTTAGGCACCACTCCTAGGATATTAGTTTGCTGAACTCTCTTTCATCAGTAGCCAGCGTATGATAAAAACAGAGAATAAACTCCACAGTTCTTTCCCCTGTATGCAAATAGGGAAGCATGTGTTGGGCCGGGGGAGGGGAGGGGTGGGACCTGGGCCCACCCTCTATTCCAGGTTCCAGCCCAGGGCCTTGTAATAGCAGCTGCATATGTGAGTCTCCAACACCTGCTACATGACAGCAGCTCCAAGACCCCTGGGCTTCCCCCACACCTTCCCCAGCACCTTCCTTTTCTCTGGTTCATCGTTCCAATGTCCACTTGCTGTCTGTTTTCCTCCTGTTCCCAGTAATGCTTTCCTCTGTTATCTGAATCACACATACCCACCACCAACTTATAGCTAGTCTCAACTGGTTTCCCTAATTAACCCCAGGTATCCTAATCAGCCCAGGCTTGCCTGACTCTTCAGGCCTGGTCATTTAGCCCCAGGTGTTCAACTGCCCCTTATTGCTTCTGCTGGTTCTAGACCAGCCCCTTCCCTGGGAACAGAGATCTCCTCAGTCTGAGGCTTATATAGCTCCCCCCGTTACTTTGTGGTAACCTTCAGTTCTGACCCTGTCACAGTAATTGTATTTATGAAATATAGTTAAATTTAAAACCTAGTTATTAATCTTCACTCTAGGTTCATACTTCTCTGGTGTTGACATAAAACTTCAAGAAAATTTTTTGGTGAAAGTAATCAATTATTATTTTTTATTTATTTCACCTAACAGATGGCAACAGTTTATTTGACTCGATGGCAAGTGGAATGCGTCTGATAGTAAGCTGCATTTCTTCCTTCCTTATCTTATCTCTGCTGCTCTTCATGGTCCATCGGTTGCGCCAGAGGCGTAGAGAGCGCATTGAGTCTTTGATTGGAGTAAATTGTAAGTATTTTGTAACCACTTTTAGCCAGTGTTGTTGTTGCTGTATGGGTCCCAGGATAGTAGAGAGACTGATATGAGTGAGGTAATACCGTTTATTGGGCCAACTTCTGTTGGTGAGAGACACAAGTTTGGAGAGACAGATCTTCTTCAGGTCTGGGAAATACAGACATACCCTTTGAGTACACTGCAATTAAACACCCCTGGGTGGTGTCTGTCAGCAGGCATGGTCTTGTGGGGCTCGGGATGCAGGGCTGTAAAATACACTCTAGATGCTCGGCCCAAAGCCTGCACTCTGGGATCTCCCCTCTCCCCCTTTCCCTCCCACAGATGAGCCTGAGATCTTAAATTCATAGATTGGATAAATACTAAAAATCATGGACTGAACAGAGACACTAATTTATAGCTACCCCCTTCACCTTGGGTGGTCCCTTGAAACTTGTTAACTACTTATACTAAACAATCTGTTCCACCTTGTATTTAGTTGTGACACTAAGTACACTACCCAGCCCCAAAAAGCAGCTCTGTGTAAGCTTGATTTTCACCAATAGAAGTTGGTCCAATGAAAGATACTGCCTCATTGCATTTTTAGCTCAGTTACATAAGCAAGCTTCCAAAGTGGGTTAAGCTGAAATACAGAGGTAGTTTTAATGTGGAACCCAAATGTCCACAAGGGGAGATAGTGTGGAATAGTTTTTGCTGTTTAAATTCACAGCCTACCTATTAGACACTAGCTTCTCTGTGAATTCTCTGTGGAGAAAAGCCATTAGTAATAGAATTATAAGTATCTACCATCTAAAGAGAATGATTTTTTTTTTTTTTTTTTTTTTTTAAGAAAGATCAGGTTTGTCCCCACAGAATTAAAGATCTTGTAATGATACCAGTCTTGTTTCTCATTTTCTACTTCGTGTAGCCTATTGGGTAGGAAAGTTAGTTATGTACATAATTATCATATGAGCAAGTGTACCATGCCCAAAGAGTATTCGGGCACCTTTCAGAACTAATTAGACAAGATCTCGACCTAAAAAGAACTTTAAAGTCTAGAACATAGATATGACAGCGGTGAGGGTTAAGATAAATAAAGTGGGAAGAGAGGGCTTGGGTGGTGGCAGACAAATGTTCTGGTGATTTTCAAAATGGTGATTTGCAAGATTTATAAATGCTTCTGGATGGCTGACTTTGGATGAGGCCAAAGGACAGCTTCATTATATATGTTTTAGGTGAGATTCTGTGACTAAGGGGCAGAATAGAAGAAGGTGCAGAGCTGTGCCTTAGATAAAGATATGCATTTTCTCATATTTTATTCTTTTAAACAGTGCACCATTTTAACTTGGGCCGCCGCAGGATGCCTGGTTTTGATTATGGTCCGGATGGTTTTGGAACTGGCCTTACTCCGCTGCATCTTTCAGATGATGGGGAAGGCGGGGCATTTCATTTCCATGACCCCCCCACCACCATATACAGCTTACAAATATCCTGACATTCAGCATCCTGATGATCCACCTCCTCCCTATGAGGCTTCCATCAATCCAGACAGTATCCTTTGTTCTACTCCAGGTACATGGGCAGAAGTTTTGATAATTTTACTAGTTTGATAATAAGGAGCACTCCAATCCTTTTTTGTTCTGTTTAAAGGAAAGTTTAATCTAAACTGAAATATATAAATATTTCAGGGATTCTATGATAGAATAGCAATGACATATTTCAGAATTTAACTTTCCCTTTAGGTGGTAAATGTTTTAATACAACTCTTATTCTATAATTTTATTCTTAACACTAAAATTTGCTGGGCAATGCTGCAAATTTGTTCTAGCTCTTAGCTTTGTGTGACTTAAATATTATTTAGGAAACCTAAAATCAGCACAATGAACAGTCTCTTGAAAGGTAAATTTGGTGGATGCTGATGGACCAGTCACAACAAGAGGGTTCTTGATGCTGGAGTTTGTATTCTCCATTTTCTAATAGAGCCCAACTCCCATGCACCACTCGCCTGTTCATACAGGCCTTTGCCTGATGAAGTTTGTATTTTTATTTAATTGTAGGGTTAGTCCTTTAATTGTTGTACATGGCCAGCTAAAAGTTGATATTTAATTATTTTATGTCCTGAGCTGAGACAAATTTCAAACTTTTATAAAACAAATTGCAGGACACTGACACTTCAGTGCTTTGGATATGAGGGTGATAGAATTTTGAAGTTTAAAAAAGTCCAGGGTCTCCTATGTATTATAAACTTTTTGAGGAATGCTTTTAATTTTTACTGTTGGATATTTTTAAAAGATAACTAAAATGTAAGCCAGTAATTTGATCTGAGAGCTGTATAGTTACCTTCTTGAAATTACCACTTTTGAGTATACTCTGGCTATCCTGGAATTCTGGAAGCATGCAGTGTTATGATACCTAAATGAGGAACACATACAAACAAAGCTATGTAACTAGGAAGACTCTAATGCACCAACAGTCTCTGTATCCTGAATTCTGAGCCAGTAAAGTTTATAAAAACCAGTATTTGGCATTAAGTAAGCTCAAGGTGAAATTCAGGGTTCATATTTTAAGAGATACTGACCTCAAAATTAGGTTTTGCAGAAAATAACAATCTGTCAGTTGTTTTTATGAAACTTCAAAACAAAAATAATTTCAATTAAAGCCATTTGTATGATTTCAAACCTTTCCCTATAATAATTCTTAACTAAAACATTACAGCACTTCTAGTGCCTGAGAACTTTGCAAGTAAAACTAACTAGAAACGTGAAACTCATTGTCTGTTCCAAATGTCCTTAAATGAATAGCCTACAAAATGGCAGAGTAAATTAGATTGAAATGTTCTCATTTTTAATAACATGGTAGGTTAGTAATAGAGCAACTCTATTGATATTCCTAAAGTGATTTAAGGAATAAGTTCCTTATTTTTTTTAAACTGCATAATCATGCAGTCCTGTATGCCTAAAGTATGTGTGTTAACCAATGAGTCTCATTCTGTCATGTTATTGCATGTACTAAATATTGTCTGTCTGGACCAACTAGCTAGATGTAATTTCTGCAGTGCGTGCCAGTTACTTGTTTGGTCTTTTCTGGGGTTAGGTGTGAGGAGTACTTCATATGACAAACTTAAATGCATCTTCTTCGTAGAATAACCAGCCACTGTGCATACTCATAGGCCAGAGCTTTCTGAGTCTTTTTGCCTTTCTCCCTTGCAGATGGTGTGTTCTCTCAGACAATGCAGAGCGGTCCATCACTAGGAAACGGTAATATATCACCACAGCTCACAGAGGAATCTCATTCTCCCTTAGTTGGCCCTTCATCAGTGGAGCTGGAAGACTCTGCAGATAGTAGCACGTTTCTTGTACCTCCTGACATGCCTCTCAACGAAAACCCATCGGCAGAAACTCTTACAGGGAAGCTGCCACAGTCACTGTTCTCTCAATACCATTGTATAAAGGAATAAAATGCTTACTGCTGGGCAGAAATAATACAAGCAACTGTTTGCACACAGCTGTACGGGCAAACACTAATCCATGGGGTGAACTTCAGAAGGACGCTCCACTTTGATTTTGAACACCCTGCTTTTATGTTCTAGTATAGGACTGTGCCTCTCGTTTTTGGGTGTCATTCATTCTCTACTTGATTTGTCCTGTAAATATGGATTGTGGAACCTATACTTTTTTTTCCACTGGTTATGGAAAAGAAGGTGCAGAGAATTTTCTTTGATTTCTTCTAAAGAGAGGAAAAAGCATGGGTAGCTTTTCTGTCTTTTTTTAATCACAGAGAAGAAACAACAACAAAAATCAAAATCAGAAAAAAGCTTGTTGGAGTTTGAATGCCGTGGGATCCAGGAAAGTCACCAACAAGGGAAAAAAAAGGGGCAGTTGCCAAGTGATCTGTTGTGGTCTCTTGTGCTCCAGGGTTACACTCATGAAAAACAGATGGCTGAACTTCCGGAGATGCGATGGCTGTGCTTTACAGAAGCAAGACCAATGAGGAACTAAAACACAAGCCGAAGGGGTATACAATGTGAAATGTATGATTGCCCCACTGCCTCCAAGCACTAGAGAGACTGGAGGCCAAAAAGGACTGCATAACATTTGATTTCTTCTGCTTTTTATGGAAATTGGTACTGAGTGAAACAAACCTGAGATTTGCAGTTACAACTTACTTATTTATCTGTAGCTGCAAATCTTGTATTGTGAGTAAATTTCTGATTCATAAACGAGGTGTCCGTATAATACTGGCATCTTTTTAGCAGAGGCACAGTACATGATATAGGTACTGCTTTGGGAAAGAGTTGGGAAGGGATTAACTCCCTTATAGATACTTCAGTCATTTCAGGAATTTGTTCTGTTATGTTAAATCTTTAAATCATCCCTTTCCATTCAATCTAGCATCATTTAAATTAGCAAAACTAATTTGTGTACTACAGCATGAAGCTGTTGTCAATCATTCACTAAACTTAACTTTCAAATGATGGATTTAATTAGTTTGGATTTTATGAATACTGAATACTTTTTAGTTAGTGTTCTCATAATGAAGTGAGATTTTTAGTGTACATGGGATTTCCTTTCCTACCCCATCTTTCTTGCATCTGATTTCCCAACTTACTGAACAGACCCCACAATCAGAGCAGGTCAAGTTATATAAGGAATTTGTACTGAACACTTTCTCATGAGTGTTGTCCTGTTGCCTTATGAAAGGTAGCAAGCCTAGAGGGACAGGGAAAAAGCACTGCATGGGAAGGGTATTATCCTGATTTTGTTTATTTTGCTAGCTAGAGAAATTGTACAGGATTGATTAATTGAATCCTACTTTCCCAGCACAGTTAACTCTCCCCCTTCCCTGCCCCATTGTAAGTGCTGCTACTTTCTATTTGGTATCTTGAAATCTGCTATGCTATTCTTAGGGAATGGTGTTGACAGTTCAACCTGTTTGCACAAAACACCTGATTCTTTTCATCACCCCGATTTGTATTTAGTGTCTTTTGAAATTCAGGCACTTGCTAACAATCTTAAAACCGTTGGAGTGTAAAACACAGTATAAAACACAGCTCTCACATGGGCTCCAAATGCAGGCATGAGTGCATTGGGAAATGGTATTAGAAAAGTTCACCCCCCCCCCCCCCACTTGGAGTCTTGTAAACGTGGCCTGTTTCCATTCACTGTCTAATTTATAATCTGTTTTAAAATGAGTGGCCCAAAATATGTGGAACGGTTCTCCATCTCCTGGATTCATTGCCAGTTCCTCCTTGAATTTGAGTCATTGTCCAGTAAAATGGAGGGGTGTAATAGTCAGAGCCCTATATACAGCTTATGACTATATCAAGCATTTCTGAAGTATAAAAATAAAGCGGGTTTTGTGCACTTTTGGAGCACATTCATACGTTTTATACATTGTATGTACTGATTTTTCTTTAGTTTTATATGTACGAGTGTGTGTGTGTTTCTAGGCGGTGATAATAAATACATGGTACCCTTTGTGCTGCCTCAAACTAGGTGAAGATAAGCACTGTGCTATGAGTTTGTCTCCTAGGCTGCAAAAGTTAACATTTCCTTAAAGCTGGCTACACTGTAAGGGTAGGACAGAGCATCATAATATACTTGGATAGGATACTAAGTCTATGCTACTCCAGACTGCTCTGCAGACAGTTTTGTTGAAATTGATAAATGCAAACATCTTTCTTATCATTTCTTTAAAGCCAGGTGGAATATTCATTCTGTATAGCTTCCTAGTGCAATAATGAAAGGCCTATAGGCTTGTTTTTATTTCTTCTAATTGTTTTCTGGCTGAGGTGAACGACTATCTTACCTCACATGTCTCCCAAGATTGCATGAATCTGACCTCGGTTCTGACTTTCCTGTGTTTCTCTAATCAATTTATCTGAAGATAAGCTTTGTTGCAACTCTGTTTCATGATGATTCATGGTTGTAAATATTCAACAGACTCTTTGGTAGACACCTGAGTGTAATAATACTTTGCTTAGCTTCTGAGCTATTTCCACATCAATGGTGGAGTAAAAGCTACAGCTCTCCTGTCTTTTAATTGAGAGTAACCATAAACAGGAAAATTTTGCCTTGGGCAGAGCAGCTCACTCAGTACAGATCTTGCTTACCTCTCCATGAGCATCTAATTGGCAATAAAATGATCGTATTTCCCTTTTACTATCACTATCACAGTAGCATTTTTGACATATAACACTCCATCTTGGAGTAAGATCCTTTTTTGCTAATGTCACTTCTGTCAAGACTTCAGGACCAGTTGAGGAAGAGATTCTGTGAAAGCATTTGACTCCTTAGCAGACCTGCCCAGCCAGAGGAATGATGGCTGCTATGAAGCTCATGTTATGAACACCAACGCAAGTCACTGGTGCTCAGCCTAGGAAATCCTTCCTCTTCATGCCAATGGGTTGATTATTTCTTTGGCATTCACATTTATTTTACATATTAATTCTTTAACACCATAGTCCTTTGGTTGCTGTTTAGTAATAGTGGTGAATCTTGAACCTTTCTCGGAGCATGATGGAGTGAGTTAAAAAGATTCCTGTTACATTGTCATTCCTGGCAGTGCAAGTGATTAAAAAACATGTACTTCTGTCCTTTTTGAATATTTTCATTGCAGTTGGTTTTTCAGGGCTCCAAGACTGTTCTGTCTGCAGCTAACATGCTCCATTGTGGCTTCAATACTGTTCCACAGATTTTCCTCCCCTGTAACAAAATGTGGTGCCATATTGTTAAGGTTTTTGCTGTTTCTTCAAGAACAATTTAGATGTCCTCTTTATCACCTGTACCTGCACGCATATTCTCAGCACTGCCTAGTTTTCTACAAAGTGGATTGATAACATTATTTCCGATTGTTAAATTGTTTTAATTCTGTACCATAGATCAGAATTATGGCCATTTAGATTTGTTCACATAATATTCAGTTTTGTCACATTTTGAACCTCAGGCTATTACTTTTGTCCTCTCATGACAGGACATGGATTGAACGGAAGTATGAAACTAATTTGACATGGTTTTTGAAGGGCTAATAATGTGGCTCTTGCTTTGGCAGTTGTCTTATTAAAGTCATGGGGAGCTTTCCTGTGTAAATATTGCAGTATTGTGCTCTAAAACTTTTTGTCACTTCTTTTGGAAAAATCAGCTTCATGAACTTTAAGCTGCTTTCCTTCCTCACCCAAGTCTGTAACATGTTTTGTGGGCTTTTATTACATGAATTTCTGCACAAACACTGAATTTGGAAGACTGTAAATGTTCTTCCCTTTGGTAGATCTCCATTTCAGAGTACTAAATTTTTATGTAGAAAGCATAACTTGTCTCTTCTGTCAAAAAGCAGCTTTCCACTAAATCGGTGGGGAAGGAAAAGTTATCCAATACTTTTGTTTTACATAGAAATTTCCCTCCAAAAGCCCTTATGCATGCATTGGAAGATAGTCCCTTACATTACAGCTTGCAGAGATAGTGAAGGAGAAACAGTCCAATACAGCCCATGCATTTGGATTCTGACATTTATCCAATATTTTATTATCCAGTATTTTATCTGGAATGGGATTAATGAATTCAACAACAAAGATCTGCTACCCTTATCAATATTCTGGATCAACCAGCTGCTGAGGTACAACAATTAATTTTATTTTCAGTATTGTGCATCTTGCAAAGTGCAGTGTGTTGCAGATGGTTCTGGGAGAGACATGCACTCACAGCCACTTTCCCCACCATGCTGTATTGTAATCTGTATACCAGACTTTTGTATGCCTGGGAGGCTGAGAGAGGAGAGTGAATGAGACACCGCTTTTTATCTTATATTGAAAAATACTTTCAGACAAGGCTGCATTTGCAGACTCCTGTGTAGTTGATTTGTGACTGAATGTAACTGTGGCAGTGTGTAAAAAATTTTGATATTCCATGAAATACCATGTAGAAATTAAGTTTGATACTGTAATAATTCTTTCCCTGTGACATTTTATGTTTTATGTTTTAATTTCTTCTTTGGGGTTGGCACTAAATCTTTTTTTCCCCTCAAGATGCTGTGAGAAACATTTCATCCAAATGCCAAATAAACGGTGTTCTATAAGAGAAATGGTCTGTTAATGTTATGGTGGTGTTTGAATCAGCTCTGTTCTGAACATTAAAGAATCTGTTGGTCAAATCAGACTTAAACCCTTATCGTGCAAAGTTTTGTGCATATGTTTACCGTTACACATCACATTTAGCTCCCAGGGAGTTCCCTTGAAGGCATGTTGATACACTGTTAACTGTCACAGTAAATTCCATAGATACCATTTCTTTAGAGAAATGACCTTTTTTCTGTCCCTGAACTAACCCAGCTGAGGCAAAAGAACCAACCACTGTTGCTGACCTGCTTGGTAAAACACTGTTCTCTTACTATCAGTGGGATAAAGCAGTTACAGGCTTGATCCTGACACTGTTAGTGTGACAAATCTGTGGAGATGGTTACTTAGCCACAGTGCATTGGGGCAAGAGTTGAAGCATAGAATTCATAGAGCCCATGCCAAGTGTAATATAGGTTTCCATCTCTTTTCGTGAGAACATCCAGTTCTCTCATAGAAGTGCTGCGGACAAATTGTATGGAGTCTCTCCACAGTATGCTCTGTAAAGAGATTGCCCTGAAAGTTAATTAGCTGTTACATTTAATTAAAGCAGCTTTTAGAGCCTCTAATTGCCATCTGTTGGCCAAATGATATTTGAAATGTCACTTGGATCTACACTTCTGAAGATAAAACAAGATATATTAACAGATGTTTGCCCAGACCTACCTGCGTGAGCTTAGTAAACTTAAAGACATTTTGTTTATTATTGTAAAACTTTTGTGTGACATCTGGATAAATCGAAGTGGACAGCCTACTGCATAACTCTTGAATCCATCATCTAAACTCATGAACCTTTCCATGCCCTGCTCCCCATGCCTAAGTGAGTCTGTTCATGTAGGATCAGGTCTTTGGATGTCTCAGCAGCAGCTACTGGACCATTAGCTGGTCTCCTCTCTTTTCCCCTTGCCAGTTGCTTAATGCTTGGTGTGCCACTGGAGGAACTGAGAGCAAGGAGTGATTTATTTTTGACTGACAGGAAGGCCCCTAGTTCCACCCACCTAAGGGCATGTCTACACTAGGAAATTGTTTCAAAAGAACTAAATAAAAAAAAACCTCCTGAAATAACTTTTTAAATAAGCTCCCAGCTGCAGGACAAAGAGGAAAAGGTGTCACATGGCTGTTAAGAGCTGAGTGCTCATAGAAACAGCTCTCACCAGGGCCTGAGAGAGAGAAAACCTGGATGATTCCTATAGCAGCATGGCTCAGAGGAGCCTGGCTTGGCCACTGTGGACGTCTTCACTTTTCTTTCTGGGGGTCTGGCAAACTGAATAGACTCTTCCAAGGGAATGTTTAAAATCTGAGGCCTAGCACAGATCAAATGTGATACTAATAATTGTGAAAGCCTCTCACTCTGGTGGGTGTTCGTAAGTCAGTTAATTGGTTGTGTTGGTTTCATTTGTAGTATGTTTGCTTTGATTCCCTGCAGTGCTATGAACACTTATATCTTAAATCACTGCCCAAAAGCTTTGCTAATGCAGAGGTGTGGCTGATGGGCATCCTGGCAGGGCCCAAGGCTCTGCCTAAGTGTTCTTAAGTCTTGGAGAATCAGGAAATCCAGAGCGAAGGTACCTACTCTGGGGCTTGGAGCAGAGCGTCACTGTCTCTGAAACTTGTTGATAACTTAAACATCAACATTAGCTGCTTCTTTGGCTGCCTCCCCCTACTCCCCTACTTGAGAACTAAAAGCCCCAATGTCCCCTTTACCCAGCTGCCCAAACCAACAGCTCCCTCTCCGCGATATCTCCGATAGGTAACTTTTGCAGACAGTCTGATGGTGTCAGTGCTGAGTAGGTGCAGACTTATAGTGACATGAGGTTTTGCTGTTGCTCTGTCAGCCATAGCTGCCTTCCCCACACACCTTCCTGAAAAGCTCTGAGCATGGGCCTGTTGTATCAATAGTTTCCTGATAATGCCATATAGGAAGATCTGATCTGTCCCGATCCAGCAATGTTCACCGGGGCAATAGAACCTGTAGTTCTGTACCACTTCTCTTTAACTGCTCCCTAGGCTTAGATATTTGAATACATTGAAGCCTTCACCTATGAGTTACTGAATTCCTGGTTTTTGTAACAAGGCTTCGCTGTAGAATTATCAAATAAAAGGGTGAGACATTTAGGGAGTATCTAAGGAGGCTGCCACTCTCTTCTGTTACCCCTTGGAAAGTGAGCACTAGCTGTACTTTTCCAAAGCAGAGTTCAGAATTACACCAGCACAATAGATTCCCTACATTATAGTTTACTGGAAGATTTACCCAGCATTTTTCAGATCCTTTAGGGCAGGAACTTGGGGATTTGGAGGGCTCGGGGCAGGAGGCTGGAAGTGTGGGGGGTGTAGGAGTTAGGGTTGGGGGGGGTGTCAGCAGGAGGTGGACTCCTCAGGGCAGGGGATGGGGTGCAAGAGTCAGAGCAGGGGGTTGAGAGGTGTGTGGGGGCTCAGGAGAGGGGGAGCTCAAGGCAGGGGTGGGGACTGCTGCTGACAGCTCCCTGGGGCCAGCCCAGGGCAGCAGGGTCTGCGCTGGATGGCCACTGGCTGCACCCCGGGGCTGGAGAGCTTTTTACTCCTCTGTGGTCATTTGGAAGTATACCTGTCCCTCCTATTACAGCCTTCCCTTTCCATTCGATGAGAAGCAATCACATTCCATGCACATCTCATTGTCACAGCACAACCATACCCTGCCCTTGCTTTAAATAATAAGAGGAGGCTGCATACTAAATTTGATGGTCCTAGCTCTCACTGTTTAGGAGCAGTTCTGGAGCAAATGGACTCATAGGCAGATGCACATATTCTCTCAGATATATAGTAGATAGGTAAAGATAAGGGGGAAAGGTGCCTAATAGTTAAACTAGAGCTCAAAGCACGCTATAAAGGACAGTTCTTGCTAGTCATGATTACCCTACTGTGATGGTTTTCAAATTACAGGTTGCAACCCACTATTGGGTCGTGGAGTATCAGGCACTGAGTCTCTGTGCTGCAGGAGGGTCAGGTGACCAATGGGGTTGCTAAGGCAGGCTTACTCTGCAGACTTTGTTGCACCCCAGAAGTGGCTGGCAGGAGGCCTGGCTCCAAGGTGTCTGTATAGAGGAAGTGCACAGGGCTCTGTGCACTGCCCCTGCCCTGAGCACTAGCTCCACACGCCTATTGTCTGGGAACTTGCTCTGGCTGCTTCTTGGAGTGCAGTAGGGTCTGCAGTGCCAGGAGAGGCAGGAAACCTGCCTTAGCAACCCCACTACACTGCTGACTGGGAGTGGTTCAAGGAGAGTCCCAGCTTCCCCAGCCCTGAATCCCCGCTCCCGCCACCAGAACCCCCTTCTCCATCCCAAAGCTCTCAGCCCCACCCCAGAGCCCATGCTCTAGTCAAATGGTGCTGAGTCGTGAGCATCAACAATTTTCTTCAACTGGGTCATGAGAAAAAAAAGTGTGAAGACCACTGCCTTAGAGTGTCTAGTGTGAACACAGACTGCTGCTTTTAATTTCCCTTTCCCACTTCATTTACACCCTGGAGGCTGAACAACTGGGAGTTCAAATGTGCTTTATCCAGGTGGAACCCTTTCAAGGGTAACAGATCATCCTCCAAACTTACACTGTGTGATATGATCCAGAGTAGCAGTCAGTGTCAAGCCCCATTGCTATGCTGATTTGCCACAGCAGAAGATCTGGATTATGCTGCACCTGCTTCACTGACTCATTTATCGCCACTCCCTATGAAATCTGCTTTTTTCGGGCATCTGCATTTCCGCATTATTTTCTGTCTCGGAAATAATTTGCAGGGGCAAGTCTAAAAACGGCTCCCTCACGCTAGCTCAGTTGTGCTCTGTAACTGGGGGAATCCTCCAGAATCTAATCATGTCACCGATCTACTCCATTTGGTGTCTGTAAATGAGCACCATGGAGAGCTCCTGCCATGCCATTGTCTGCTTCCAGAGGGCAGCAGCAGCCAGCCCAATGTGTTCTGGCTGCAGTTGCTGAATCAGACATGTTGCTAACTCCAGTTACTTTCTCCGGGTGTCCAGAATTGTGGGTCATCCTGTCACCCCTCTGCACCAATGGGAGAGACTTGCTGCTGTGTGTCTGGGTCAGCTTCCTGCTGCTCCAAACTGTTAGCTGGGCCAGCAAACTTCTTAGGCTACTGCAAGGCCATTCCTACTAGTTCTGGTGCCCTATGCATTTGTGCTCACAGGCTGCAGGGTTGTGGCAGAAGAACCTGTGGGGGGCAGGCCCAGAGCTGCGAGGGGCAGGAGCAAGACAGGGAGGGTGGATGGATGACTAAAGCCCTTCACAGATAAAAAATTTGTATCTGTATCGGTGTCCATATCTGCAAAAATGAACCATGGATATCCATATTGACATCCATAGATGCAGACACCCCTGGATATAAAGTGGATATCTGCAGATTTGCAGGGCTCTATTGGTCATGGGGGAGCAGGTGGGCTGTATAGGCCGTGTTTTTGCCTTCCACTGGGGGGAAACAACTGGTTAATGGTAGCTGGGCACAGCCATGGGTGTGGGTGTCTGGGGCATGTGACTGGTCACCAGAGCTGGTGCTGATAGGCAGCTGCCTAAGGCACCATGAAATTCGGGGTAATTTGGTGCCTCAAGTTTTATGGTACCCTAGGCAGCTGCGTATTTTGCCTGTAGGTTCAGACAGCCCTGGATCACTGCCATTCTTACCTTGCCTTGCCTTGCAGGGAATATTTGGTGCCCTCTCTTCCTGAACTACCTGAACGAGCATTCCTCTGCAGTGTCCGGCCTTTTTGATGGCCCTCACTCTGGAGTTACCAAGCCCACAGCTTCCAAAGACATGGAACGGCCCCCAGTCGGCTGGCTCAGCGGAGGATGAAAACTTTGCTTTAACCCAACAGTGCCCAGGGGAGTTGACAAGTAAAACAAGGGTAAGTCTATTGCTTGCAAACATCATCTGAAGGGGACACCTAGCAGAGATTGTAGAAACAGAAAATGGTTACAAAGAAAATGAGTCTATCACACTTCTAGGAGATTACATGGAAACTTAGCAGACTCTTGAGCTTTGTCTAACAGTTTTCTCACCTACAGCTACTTCTCAGGATCCTCAACCCATGGAGGTGGGGATGTGCTGTTCAAAGAGAGAGCGTGTTAGTTTCTTTGTGACCCTAAAGTCATGGACAACAAAGGGATTCTCTCCCCTTCCTTTTACTGTCCAACCCTTTGCACTGTGTTCTTTTGAAGTGTCCCCCCATCTGAAGTACTTCTTCCCTGCTGTTGTGCTGGTACCATGCTGTGTTCTCATCTGCCTAATAACTTGCCTTTCTGTTGCCTGAAAATGCAGGTGGAGCATCCTTTGTGTTGGTTTCAAGTACTTGATGCACTACAGATTCCATGGCAGACCCATCATTAACATGTTTTAAATTAACACCCCTATGCATATGACCTGCAGTGACCAGACCAACGTAAGTTTCCATTTGACACCAATGTTCTTTACAGATGAACATTAGGATGGTCGTATGTTAGGTGTGGCAAGTATGTCAGGCCTGAGAGGGGTCACAGAACCATGGGCATCTCTGCCATTTAGCATTAAGGGGCTCTTAGTACCACAGTTACACCAATCCCTTTCAATGTTGCCACTTTGGCCTTAGCATCTTCCAGCCTTAAACACTACTACTGTAGACCACAGCAAATCCATCCCATGAAAACTGGACCATGCACAGAACTTTGTCAGTGGCTCAGCAACTTGCTATTGTACAAAAGTTCCCTCTTCATGGTGGCCACCTGAAAAAGGGAATGCCTGGTTTGAGAGCTGCTGTGCTAAGCTGGTGTGTGCTGGTCCAAAACAAGTTTCAGGACTTGTCAGACTGGATCTTAACCAAGGCCCGTTGGGTCCAATTTTGTATGTCTGGCAGTGGCTAGCACCTGAGGTGTCAGAGAAAGAGCTGAGGAATAATATACCCCTGTTGCATCCTGGTCTGGACTAGGGGTGTCAATTTGCAGACAATTACATGATTAACCGATAATCCTGGTCTTAATGACTAATCCTGTCAACTACACACATTCCGTTGCCCCCGCTGTATCAGAGGCAGCAAGGGTGGAAGGCAGGAGCCAGTGCCCATGGGGAGCCGGCTTTAAGCCAGCTCCCCACAAGCACTGGATTCATCTGCCCTCTCCACCCCTTGGAGAGGCAGCAGTATAGAGGGTGTAGGGGGTAGATGGAGCTGATATGCATGGGGAACCAGCTTTTAAGATAGCTCTTTGCATGTGCCAGCTCATGGACCCGCCTGCCCCCACTTGCTCTCTCCTACAGAGGCGGTGGAGGAAAGGGGAAGGGCAGGCAGGCAGGAACGGGTGCTGGAGGGAGCTGGCTTAAGAGGCAGCAGGGTGGGGGAGCAGGGGAAGCTGCTGCGAAGCAACCTTTGTCTGTGGTGGGCTCAGGCTGATAGAGGCAGCAGTGTGGGGTGGCAGGGGGACTCCCCAGGAGTGGGATTGGAGCACACTGGCTGTCGGCCCACCCCTGGGGACTATGGAATAGTCATATAACTGCTGAAATTTGATGTAGTTACATGACTATTTAATTCCACACTATCTCCCATCCCTAGTCTGGACTAGTTGGAGATTGGCTTAAACCCAAGTGGGACTGTAACCACCCTCTGAGGAGCTGCTGGGCAAAGATGGGGCACGTTGTCTTAGTTCTAACAACCAGGAGTCCTGTGGGCCTCATCGACTAACATGTTTATTTGGGCAAAAGCTTTTGTGGGCTGGAACCCACTTTGCACTCTGACAAGTTGGGATCCAGCCCACGCAAGCTTTTACCCAAATGTGTTACAGTCTTTGAGGCCCCACAGGACTCCTGGTTGTTTTTGCTGAAACGGGCTAACAGGGCTACCGCTCTGAGACTTGTCTTTGTTCTTTTATTCAGGGACTCCAAGGGAGAACATTGCTGCCTGAGCACTTTCAAAGCTAAAGCCATAGTGCATGGCTACCTCACTGGTGGATAAGCCACTCCCGCCACGTTACACAATGACAGGGATCTCTGCCTAAATGGAGGGATCGAGTGTCCATATAACTGAGGTTCATATCACAGTGGTTACTGCCCAGGCTTCGGCAGGGCAGTGAGAAAGCTGCTGTGGGCAGGAAGGGGGTGAGACTGCTCTTAGCTTGGCAATCAGGTACTGCTTCAGGAAATGCATCTCCTGCTTGTGTCTTCATTGAACCTTGTGTTGCTCACTTAAGATGTTCTGGGCTGGGAGGAAAACAGCAGCAAACTCTCTGGTGGAGCGCCTGGATCACCAGAAGCCTCTGTGAGCTCCCCCTTTCTCTGGCACATGTGCTGGATGCAGGCTTGAGGCTGGATTTGTTTGCAGAGGCTGACAGACGTCACTGCTCCCAAGTGGTGGAGGGAAGCAGTGCCGGGAATGAGCGAGTTGTGAAGTCAGCTTTCAGCTCACATACATCTGCTCTCAACACTGCCGCCATTGTCCTTCCTTCTGGTTTGAATAGGAGTGTGGCTAGAAAGAGTGTTTGTTTTTACTTCCCTTCCCACCTCCAGCTGAGTGATCAGGGATTTGGGCCCAGCTTTGTGGGGGAGAGGCTGTTTTAACACTTTCTAGTGCATGGATCTGGCATTGCAGGGCTTTAAGGATCACTGGTAATTCTCCAGTAAGTGTCTTGTTCCATCGCCCCAGGTGTTGTGCAGCTGCTTTCTGTGCCAGATGAGTAGCTTTGCTGGTGTTTGCTTCTCTCCCTGTTCACAGAATGTCCATTTTGGTAGCTATCGAAATTTATTTGACTCTTTTTGGTTAAAGTCACAGTCACTCCTGACCACCTGGTCAAGTCCCATAGGATTGTGCCTGTTCCCGGCACTGATAGGACAGTTCTCTTGTTGGGGTTCTCGTGGGAATGCTCCCAGCAAAGCGGGGGAAGATTTGCTTTCCTGGGGAGCTGCCACCCTCTGTGCGAGGCTCATGCTGCTAAGACTTGCACACCCCGTGCTTGCAGATGGTGCAGGCGGAAGGGGATTCCTGGGTGTACGGCATGTTGCCCACAGGCTGCGATCAATATCCCACAATGGAAGCAACTGTTTCTACCCTTCAGCAGTGTGTTCTGGTCTTGCCCTTGACGTCAGTCCATATTGATTATTTTGTGGGAATCCTCTGTCATGGCGGGGTTAGCACAAGGGACTGCTCTCTGAGTCTGAAACCCTGGAGAAGGGGGGAAGGGGCATTTCTCCTCCGAGAGACTGGGAAGGCTTATGTGATTTGAGCCTCAGCTCCCCTGTGCCAGAGGAAATGCACAGAGAGCCCCTCCACAGCCATTAAAATTCAGGCTTCTCATAGGGAGAGCGCAGCAGCTGCTTAGGGACCTGATCCAACTCCCATTGAAGGCAGAGGGCTCGGGCCTTGAGCAATAGCACATTGCTGTACCCAAATGAAACCAGCGGGAGAGTGACAGGTCCCTCCATGGTGCTGTGTGCTGCATCGGTGCCCAGGGAGACCGTTCTGATTTGCAGAGCCCCCAGAGCTGGCGGCATGTGTTTCTATTGGCACATCTGCACATGCCTTGGTTCATATAACAAAATGTATTCTGCACATGGATGGAAAAATTAGCAGGGCCATTTGCCGGTGGTGATTAGTAAAAGGAATGTTCTGCTCAGATTTCGATTTACCCCTGTAAAAGCATCTCTGAGGCTCTGCCTTGCTCTGTTTCCTCAGTCTGCAGGACCTGCCGCCTGTCACCATTCACCAATTGTTTGGCTGCCCTCGGGCTTTTTACAGCCATTTCTTAATGACTTCAGCAGTCCCAATAGGCACGTTTCACAGGCTGTCATCGCTCTGCTGCTGGGGAGAAGACTGAGGCAAGCTGCTGCCTCAGCCCCATGCTGTCCCACCTGCCCAGAAGGAGTAGCCAGTGTCCTCAAGAGCTCTCTTTTTGCTTCTCTACCTTGGCTTTTTCTGCCTCTTCAGTCAGCGGGCCGGAGTTGTGCCCTTCACATGGCTCAGAGGGCAGGTCCCTGGAGGGAACTCTGTCTCTCTCTCAAAGAGCCCTAGCACCCTGAGAACTGGATTCTCCTCACAGGCATCTAAATCAGCTGGTCAGACTTCAGCAGGTTCCCAGCACTCAGGTTGCCCATTCTTGGCCTTTATTTGGTCTTCCAGAAATTCCTTCAGCAGCTAGTCTCCCCTTGGCTGGTGCTTTACATTTGTTGTGTCATTAGAACTCGCTTTTCTGCTGCCGTCAACCCTGGAGCCAAACCTGCTCTTGGGCCCAGGAGCAGAGTCTCCCTGTTTTCATCCAGATCTCAGCATTCCTTGCTCCAGGGCTGCTCCTTTGGCACACATGGCTTCTGTTTCAGCCACTGCTGACTCTCCTCTGACATCTTAGCCTCCTCCCATGTGGAAGCTGGGCTAATACCGATATTGCGACTCTGGGCTGGAAGGTGCCATAGAGACAGGGAAAGTATCAGCATTCCCCTCTGGCCTCGCATCTTTCATGGTGCATGTGGAATCCCATCTTCCCTCTCTGACATCAGAGGCATGGTTTCTGCTTGAAGCTGGAAGGCCATGTAGCCCTGCTATAGTTTTTACGTTAGCTGCTACCCCGCCTACAGCCACCAGCCATCCCAGGTGATGAGCTCTGCTAGTCTATCAGTATCTTCTTTGACAATCTAGACAGTCTGCCAGGGGATCAGAGAACTAAACTTTGTTGCTTATTCTCCCCATATATTTGCTCTTTAAATTGTTTTTCTATTAAGGCCCATAAATCTGGGACTTCTGCTGCAGTTTTGCAGCTGACCCGCTTTGCGCATTTGGGGTTTTGCCATTGCTACGGCACCAAGAACATCAGGAGGGCTCTGTGTCAAGAACTGTCAAGGGGCAGGCATCTAAAGCCACATTCCATCCTGTACTTCGGTGAAATAGGAAGTTGGTGCCAAGGCAGCTAATGCTGCTGCTTCTGAGAAGAGAGTTAAATGTGGCTGCAAGGTACTCATGCTATACAAATAGCCTCTCAGTTCCCTGCGGGATGGGGGTGGGGAGGTCACAAAGGCCTGCTGAAATCCATCAGGCTGCAAAGGGAGCTTTGCTTTTTAGAACAGCACCGTGGCTGTACAAGGAGACTCTTCCAGCTCTTCAGACGGCAGTTCCTGAACCTAATGCCACCGAGCAGGGAATGGCACCTTCCATCTCAGTGCCGCTCATAGTGGGAGTGTTTCCATTCTGTTAAAGGCGCCAGAGTCTGCCCTGGTCACACTAAAGTAAATCCAGATGAACTCAGAAGAAATCAGTGCAGGTGCCCCACTTCTCACAGAGCAAAGGCCTTATTGGGAGGCGGGGTTGGTGACATGTGATGTATCCAGAAGGTTCCCCCTTTCACTTTAAAAAAAAAAAAAAAAAAAAAAGAGCTGCATGTCTCCTCAGTGTAGTTCTCCTAGAATTCGGTGTGGCTTATATGCCACCACAGATTCCACGGGAATAAAACGTAACTGTGAGGGAAAGTGAGTCTTTGTCAAATGCTCTAATGGGTTAACCTCTGCTTAGCCTGACCCCTCACCAACACTGTGGAGAGAAGTGCTTTTGCTAAAGTCAGCTGGCTAAAGCTCAAGCAAACAGATGATTCACATTAACCCCCTTCTGACCAGGGGACAGGTGACAGTCCTGATATCTGAGTGGTGAAAATCAGAGGAGAAAACTGTCCAAACAGCTTTTGTTATAATTCATAAAGATACACTGCTGCCCTGGCCAAACTCCCCCCTCTGTCCTCAAATTTCTGTGACTAAGGACCCCTTTGAGTGAGACAGGGATCCCTTAGAACAGTGGTTCTCAGCCTATTTACTGTTGTGGGGCAGCTCTCTGTTATGTGGGCTGCAGCCATGTGATATATATACCATCTGTATGGCCCTCAGTGTGTCACATGGACCACCGCTGTGTGCTGACCGGGCTGCAAGTTAAGAACCCTTGCTGTGGCAGCTCAGTCTCTCTGCTTTGGCATGGCCTCAGCTGTCCATGGCTGTTCCCCTGTTTATAGATGTGCACCTATCTCAAGGCTGGACAGGAAGGAGTCAGATTGTGCTCTGGATTTACTCTAGTGTAACCAGATGACCTCAGCAGAAATCAGTGCAGTTGCTCAGCTTTACACCACTAAGAGAGGATGGAGGCCAAGTGCAAGCCTGTTGGTTCACATTGTTCCCCAGCAGGGATGCACCCCAAAGCTCTCAATGCTGGAGGGAAAATATCAGAGAGTGTTTATCCAGGACAAATCCCACTCTTCACCTCTTCCTGTGGAATAAATGGAGGCCAAAGAGCTATTGAGTGAAAGGCTGTTTGCAGCCAAGCTTCCATCAGGCTGGGTCCCTGAGCTCAGACACCGAGGATATTTATCCCAGCAATAGCTCTGCAAAGGAATCGAAGCCCAGGGTTGTAAGCAAAAAATATTAGCACTGGGAGAAAAGTAATGGGCCTGTTCTCTGTGTTTATGGCTGCTGAGAGCGTCAACAATCTGGAAGTATTTTAGGGCAATGGGACAGCCAGCTGCAGCATGCAGGCAAAGGACCATTTCTTGGCAGTAATTGCTCCCTCTGTGATGCCCTGTTATGCTGGGCTGATGTATAGAAAGTGAGGCTGGTGTGTGATGCTTGCATTGCCTTGGCGAGCTGCTCATTAGGATGTTGAAGGCTCATGGAGCTGTTCCTGCTGCGAGGAGCGAAATGCCCTCGTTCAAGGGCATGGCCAGCATCCTGCCTGACTTTGTATTGATCTGGGACTGGGCCAGGCCAGTAGCCACTCAGGCCTAGCAACGTGCTCATTGGCTGTCTTTGGCCTGTTTTGCCTGTTGCTCTGCTAATGACCATGGGGCAGCCCTGGCCTTAGGGCACCTAGCTGGGCTGGGGTGGCAGAAGGCCACCAGTGGTCACTGGCAATGAATGCCCTCTCATCATCCTAGGCTGTGAATTTGCTGCCAGGGCCCTGGGCTGCTCTTGGATCCCCCCTGCTCTTGGGAAGGGAGCTGCCTGCAGCTAGGGGGCAACACCAAAAGGCTGTACTAGAGGAGCCGTTAACCCTTACGCCCCTCCCTTCTTCTCTCTCATGCTGGCACTGATGGGGCAGCTGTCTCAGCTAGCACTTTGCTGTGGGTGCAGATTGGCCCTGTCTTTGCTGGAGTGGGGCTGAAGCAGGATTGAGAGATTGGAGGGCAGGAGTTCAGTACTCCCTTCTGTGATGGCTTATTACTTTCCCAGCAGCTCCACTGGCCCCTTCAGCTGTGTCCAGCCTAGCTCTCCTCCCTGGAGATGGGCTGCAGGTGGCAGCAAAGCTCCGGGAGGGGCAGCCAAGAGGTGTGATTAGAACAAATGATTTGGACTTGGCCCTAATGAGGCTGGGTCTATGATCCCTGCTTCCCATGTACCCAGCCTCTTGCTCTCTGAAAGAGCCAGAAGAGTCTCGCCGAGGGCATGGAGAGGAAATATCAGGTCACTCTGCAAATGCAGCCAGCTCTGGGGTGGGTGGAATGTAGTGGCTGTCTGGTGCTGCCCTACAAAGGGCAGGAAGACAAGGAGGACACCTCTTGTGAACTTCTTTTCCCACCTGTGCTTTTAAAGGACAGTCCTTTCCCCAGGACAGCAATGCTGGTGCCAGCCATGGAGAAGGCATGAACAGGCACTGTGGACAACAGCAGGTTAATGCACACCCCAGCTCTACCCCTCCAGTGGACTTCACTCCTAGCCTAGGGGGGCCCAGCCCGAGACATTGACTTCCGTGTGTGCGTGTGTGAGCTCCACTTTCTAGCGTGTGGGGGGTGGATGCTCAGCCCCTCATTCTGCCCCCACACTCTGCCCCCGATGTCACCCCTTCTCCCCAGACTCTGTCAAGCCCCTGCCCTGCCTCTTCCCACCCTCACTCCTCTCCTGCCCCCACCAGAGCCTCCTGTATGCCACAACTAGCTGATCACAGGATGGCTATTATCAGTATGACGCACGGCCCCGTTTCAAATCAACCACCCTGGAGACGAGGCAGGCTGGGGCTTGTTTTCCTAGGGCCTGCACCACTCTCCTGAGCTTCTGCAGCTGTGTGTGGACTTTAGGCTGTAGAACACCTGGTGTTATTGCCTGGGACATGGGGGGCATTGTGCCCTAAAGCCCTTCCTGACTCCAGGAGAGAGGGGAAGGAATTGCCCCTCTATTTTGTATTCAGTGAATGGAATGCACAGGGAGGGGGGCTGATTGACAGCCCTGGAGACTGCAGCGTGGTATAGCAGAGACTCCAGCCTGGGGTATAGCAGGGATATCTTTCCTCCCCTAGCCCTGACAGAGTGCCTCCACCCTGACCTGGAGGCACCCACCCCTTGGTGTGAGAGCGGAGCCACGTCTGGGGCCTGGCCTGTCTGCGACCTGGCTGCTGTGCCCGGGGCTGTTGTCCCTAATGCAAGGCACTTGTCTGCTTGGAAGGCAGAGCAGCAGTTCACTCCCCGTGGGCCCAGAGTAGCCATCCGACTCTCGGCACAAACATCTGACCGCTGCCAAGCTGGGCTGTATGGTCCCATACCGATGCATGGCCCTTTCTCAGTCCCCAGAGTGCCCCATCATCGTGGTAACCCTGGAAACCGATGCCCTTTCATAGTGGGTTGGGAAGAACTTCCTGCTCCTGGAGGATACCTCTGCTGTTCTGACTCTCCCTCTGCCCCCCCGGCCAGATGTGCTGCCTCCATGACTGTGGTACCTTGGTGTCCTTCAGCATTTGACACCCGTGGCTCTGGGGAGCAGTGCTTTAGAGATGAGGTGAAGCCCCAGATACCAAGGGACTGGTGAGGGCATGACTCTGAAGGGCTCTTTCAATCTGCCAGCCACCAACAGGAACAGGAAGGGATCCTGCTCTGGGGCTTTTGAAAAGATCAGCTCCCTGGCCTGTGTGGTGCAGGAGGGGTTCCTCTGCCCTCAGAATGTTACATTTGGGATGTAAAATCCCATTTTAAATGTTAACCAGTTTAACTATATGGTTAACTGGTTAACCAGCCTGCTGCATCACACCTCAGGCAGAGGGCCGTCGGAGCAGCCCCTGCCCATAGCGCAGCGGGTCTGGGCACGTGTTAACCAGTAAGCATCACTTGATAAGGGGGATGCTTATGAGGTTGCCAGTTAACCAGTTACATCTCTACTCCTCATCTCCCTGGTGCAGCACTACACAGGCAGCAAGGGGCCATGTTAGGGAACAGAGTGGGTTTGCTTTCTCCTCTGCAACAGGATAATTGGGCTCCTGTCTCCAGCAGCTACTGTCTTGGAGACCTTCTGGTCTAATCTAGACAGGCAGGGCCTTTGTAAATCTCCTCCCACCGGTTATGACTTGAAGGCATCTAATCCCTGCAAACACTCTCTAGCAGGTATGCGGGTGGCCTAGCAGGAGCAGAGAGCAGGCTTGGATTTGCACAGCCCTGCCTGTGGCCCTCAGCCGGTCACGCTGGCTGTGTTACTGCAGGTGGGTAATGCCAGCGGTGATGGTCAGCGAGTGCTAAAGGTTGGTTTCCTCTTTCTCTCCCTCTGAAGATGCAGAGTCCTGATCAGTGGTTCTCAACTAACAGGCTGTGCATGGGTTTCCTGCCAACATGCTCTCCTTTGGGGCTCCTGACCCTTCCAAACAGCTGCCAAAGGCTGTTCCTGGTAGGAAAGCATCTGTACAGCCTGTGCAGATGTGATTATCTCCTTGTCTGTACTTTGCATCTTCTTGCCACATAAGCACCACCTCCCCGAGGGCCCTGTCTCTGGCCTAGCTGGACTGTCGCTCTTGTATATCAATGGGCCTGGCTGAAGGAGGTTGCCTGCCTGCAAGGAGACAGGGTTTATGGCTCCCTCTTAGCTCTATGCTGCTCTACCTCAGCTATGAATTATTGACAGGCTCGGAAGATCGTTCCATCCAGCAGGTCTGTTCACTGCCCTTTGGCGTGAGAGAGAGATGGGCCTGCCCGTGCCCACTAATGAGCTCAGAGGTGCGTGATAGTTTAGACACTAAGAATAACCAGGCAGAAAACCACAGCTTCCCAATCGATCTCGGCAGGATCTCAGAGTAGCGCCGCAGGGAAAATTGTTCTTGGCTCCTTTCCTTCTTCCCACCCCTGTGCTATGGGGGGCCTGAGGAAGCACTGAGAAGAGGCTCAGGCCAGCTGTCCCAAGCAACAGGAGCCAAGCTAAACAGGAGGCCACTTCACCTAGCTCTCCCCCACCCCACCCCACCGGGAAATTTAAAGACTGAACTTGTCCAGTCAGAATGGTGGGATCTTTTTTGGCTCCCATACCCCACTCCCATCCTGATGTGGGGGGAGACATCTCTCAGGCTGTTCCAGCCCTGGGCCTATTGATTTTCATTGTGAGGCACTGGGGGATGGAATTCAAAGCCAGGCTGACACCCAACCATCCCCCTCCTCTTGTGTACACCTGCCACTCCAGGCTCTTCCTGTGCATGATTCATGCCAGCTGAGTGCACACAGAGGAAGCTGCCTTTATCAATAAAAGCTTTTTCTACCTAAAGAGACATCCCACAATTAGCAAATGAGTGGCAGGCTGAGGCAAGGATGAGGGTGCGTGGTCTCATCCGGCTTTTGCGTCCCTTCTATGCTCATCTTAGATTCTCTTGGACAGGTCTTTCTAGTGCTAAGTGCAAAGGGGGAATCACTATTAGCAGAATGGGAACTGGCCAGTGACTGTTGGAATCCGGCATAGGTACAGAGACATGAGCAGCAGCAGGGCTGTACTGGAGAGAGGGAAGTATGAAGCAAGGTGAATATCTTGAGATCTCAGTGCCCAGACGCCACAATGCTGGATATGTTCTATCTTTGCTGAGTTAGGCTGAAATGGTCAGGGAGCAGCCAACCAGTTTGGGATCTCAAAGATGTATGTGCAGAGCGACCCCCATGTAGCTCAATGGAGTGACTGTGGGTTTGCACTGGGGTAACTGGGACCAGAATCTGCTTCCAGCCCCCATGGAGAAAATAGTCTTTGTCTTATTCTCTGGTGACAAGAGACAGGGGTGAGATGCTGCAGGAAGGGGCCTTGGCCAGAGCAGAATGGCACGATGAAAGCTTTCGGAGCAGACTGGAGGCAGCCCTCTGCTAAGAACGCCCTCTGGCTTGATTGTGCAGTGACAGCTCAAGCATATGCCAGGCATGGAGCTGTCTGCTCCCGGTACCCAGATTGTCCTGGTGATCTCTGTGCAGATCGTAAAGGCAACTCCAGAGACCAGACTTGTCGAGTCACTGCAACCTTGTGTTTGATCACTGTTAACTGCAGTAGCTCATGCCACCTCCACGGGGATGGTCTAAAGAGGAGAAAGGTTTTTTTAGGTGAAATAATTGTCCAGGGCCCTGCCACTTTCAGATAATGCACAGACACGCACTGGTGGCAGAGAACTAGACTGACCACACCCATGTCTTGCGTGGCAGGTGCATTGCTGTTCACATGCCCATTAGGCAGGGGTCTCCAACCTTTTTAAGCACAAGATCACTTTTTGAATTTAAGTGCAATCCAAGATCTACCTCAAATCCAAATACCCTTGCCCTGCCTCCTTTGTGCCCCCTTCTCCAAGGCCCCGCCCCTGCTCACTCCATCCTCCACCCTTCCCCCATCCTTCCTCCCTTTTATCAGGCAGAGGCAGAGGGTTGGGGTGCAGGGTCTGGTCTTGGATTAAGGGATTTAGAGTGCGAGAAGGACTCTGAGCTGAGCTTGGGGCAGGTAGTTGGGGTACTGGAGGGGGTTCTAGGTGCAGGCTCTGGGAGGATGTTTGG
The DNA here is from genome assembly GCA_019425775.1 of Rafetus swinhoei. Taxonomy (NCBI): domain Eukaryota; kingdom Metazoa; phylum Chordata; order Testudines; family Trionychidae; genus Rafetus; species Rafetus swinhoei. Next base: position 12,556,274 of record CM033425.1, on the reverse strand, counting down.
ATGCAGGGGTGCTTGGGGCTAGGGCTGGGGCTTGGGGTGCAGAAGGGGGTTTATGACTGGGGCAGGGTTTCAGGATGTGGGCTCCAACTGCTTACCTCAGGTGGCTCCTGGTTGGTGGTGCAGTGGGGCTAAGGCAGACTCACCCCTGTCCTGGCCCTGCACCACTCCCAAAAGCAGCCAGCAAACTCCATCCCAAGTCCTGTTGTGTCCCTCTCTGCTCTGTGGAGACAGGATACAGAGTGGGAGAGGGGGCACCTTGACATCAGTGCCTCTTTATCCCTCCCCTGCACAGCAAGCAGGAGGCTCCTGGGGATTGGAGGAGACAGCTCCAAAGCAAAGGGCAGGAGGTGCTCAGTCCGGGGCTCTGGAACAGTCTGTGGGAGGAGCTCTTCAGTGTGCCAGCCCCCTTCTATTGGGATAGGCCACTTGGCTTCACTGTCTCCTTGGACCCAACCACGGAGCCTTCAGCACTCCTGCTCCAGGGCTGTGAACTCCCTTCTATGAGGACACGGGAGAGGGGCTTGTCCTCCCAATGGGAGCAATGTACTGCTTCCCTGACCCTGGAGTGACTCCCAGCCAGCAGTGTGTGTGGGGGTTATTACTGGATGTCAGGAACCCCAGAGAGAGAGCTTCAGAGGGGTAGCCATGTTAGTCCTGAGGAGTAACATTAGTTCAAACCAAGGGGTTTGATTTGAACTAACGCGGCGGCCCGGAGCACACTTCCTGGTTCGACTCAGCTAGCAATCGGAATAGCGCACAGGAGAGATTATGCTAATGAAGCGCGGGATATTTAAATCCCCGCTTCATTAGCAATTTCAGTCGCCTACATCTGCATCCCTAGTTCGAACTAGGGTGCAAGTGTAGACGTACCCTTAGAGACTAACAAAACATGTAGATGGGATCATGAGCTTTCATGAGCACAACTCACTTCTTCAGAGAAGAGAAAGGCACCGTATTGCACCATCTTCCTCAGCCCAGAGCACTGAGTCCCCTGATCCCTCTCTTGTCCTAGTTCACAAGGCTCTCCAGATACTTAACACCCCTGCCTGGCTTCTCCTCCATCCTTTGTTCTGCAGGTGGTCAAACAAAGCAAGCTACCAGAGTACGGACCATCCAGAGTCCTTAGTTGCTAGGTGCCAAATATCCAAGCAATTGAAGTGTCTTTGTCTTCTTGGATTCTCCATTGAAATGAAGCCCAGGCCATAGACAGCTAGGCAGCAGTCACTCCTGGATCTCTGAGTCTCTGCAAAGAAAAAACAACCTTTTCCCACCACCTAGTTAACCAGGCAGCACCATATATTCATAAAAAAAAAAATTACAGAAAATGCCCACTTTGTCACAGCAGCATTAGCTGGTGGTGAAATATGCAACGTTGCAGCAGCTTTTGAGAGACTTTCAGGCTTAAGGTGTGCTTTGAGTTGGGAAAGTGGCTATACAGATGACATTTGCAGAAGTCTAATTCTCCAGCTGGTGAATAGCAGAGGGGGGAGATCTCTCTCCACCCCTCATTCAGGATGGATGAGACAATTGCACTCTCTCTCACTGCTCCAGCACTAAAGCTCATTCTCCTTTCTCCCTCTTGCTTTATTCTTTTTTGACAGCCAGCAGCCAAAATGAGAGCCAGCAGCTCTTGAGAAGCGGTAGAATTTCCTCTCTTTAAAGTCACGTGCAGTGTTACCGGGAGTTCTTTCAACCCAAACCTTTCAGTAACTTTCCTTTCTGCATGCTGATATTAGGAAATAACTCAAGGGAGACACGGTCATCCAACCAATAGATGGATGGTACAAGTAGGACAACAGAAGAGTGCTTTCACTTAAAGCTGAACTTTACTTAGTCTTAAGCACTTACATACATCTGCAACAGGGTAGTAAAACACCCTCACCCTCGATAATTACCAAAGTTGAGTGTGGCTCTTAAGTGACACAGTGACAGGCTTCCGAGGGCCAGTCTTCCGACTGCTGGTGGGGACCGAAGTTGTGTCCAGCTATAAGGTCCCTAAAAGAGTATCCACTTCCCTATTTATCTATTAGTATTACAATAACACGTCATTCAAAAACTTGTTAGGCAAGCACTTTTTAAAGGCTAGGCAAGAAGTTTTCTTCTGATCATCAGTTAGCCAGATGTGTTTTTTTCAGCGTTTGCATGCCCTGGGGCCCTGACCGACACATCTAGAGAAGCTTCCTGTTTTCTAAATGTATAGCTCAGCGATCTCAATAGAGATCTGGCCCTCAGAAAGGATGCAGGGTCCAGCTGCCCTCTCTGTAGCACCCAAATCCCCTTCTTCCCTCCCTGACTTGGTCATGATGAGGCTGTTGTCTAGGCCTATTTTGGGCCTGCTAGCTTGGTTGCTATTAGCAGTAAGCAATAGTGGTTCAGGCACTTTTCCGGTTTTGCCAAAATCTCCCTGTAGGGGTGCTCTTGCCAACCCTGGGTCCTTCCATGCTGGCATCGCTCTTCACCAGCCCATTTGTGAGCTGGTGTCAGCTTTACCCACAGATGCTTCCTGAACTGTTAAGAATGCAGGAGGCCACTGGAGCTTAGACCTATGCCGGGTGAGCAGCTAATGAGCGGCAATCATCTCATTTGCCTTCTCTGCAGCATCAAAGTGGCCCAGGGCCAGAGGCAGGTGGCAAGGAAGGGCCACACATGGGGCTGGAGCAGAGGGGAGGCTCAATGCTGATGAAGGGGGTTTGTGTGTTGAATAGCAGGTTGGGTTGCTCCAACCAAAAAAAAAACCAGCTTTATAGAAAACTCCAGCCCCTTTTCCCTGACAAACAGGTGAGGCCAAGGGCAGCAGGGCTGGTATAACTCAAGCCTGCAGGCTGACTGCAGCAGGTTCATGTCAGCCCCATAGCTTGGAGCATCAGGACCTTATGTCCCAAGGGCTTGACTTCCAGGGGTGCTGAGTATTGCCAAGGCGAGGTACAGTCAACTGGCTTTCTGGGTCTGGGTCCCACCTTAGACCAGGCCTCTAAAGGAGTATCCTGCCAGCTCTGCTCTGAGAGGCAGCTGCTATTAGTCACATGCTCAGATGGAACATGCTGTAGGCAGCTGGTGGGGAGGGGGAACATAAGGGGAGATCTTTTAAATGGCTAATGGGAGTTCAGGTACCCACACCTCATAGCCACTCACTGAAAATGAGTTTCTGTCCAGCCCTTTGTGCCACTGGAAACCTGGTCCAACATGTGCCCTGCACTCCGGGCACGCTGACCTGCATGGCGTGCCCATTTTCTGAACGAAGCAGGCTAAATGAGTCTGGCTGAAACTGCTGAGCTAGGCTTTATACTGCAGCTTTGGATCCCCAGCCACAAACAGAATTGTCTGGTCGCTGCAGGCTGAGCCGATGCGCAAGTGCTAAGAATCCAGCAGTAATAACAAGAGCCCAAGGGGCTTGGTGAAAGGATAAATCTCTCCCACTGAGGGTCATTTCCTAGGTGTTGATGGCTTCGGCTCTCTATAAAGCCTTGAGTGTTTATTTCATAAGTGTCAGTGGCGGTCAATGGTGTGTGATGGTGGTGTAATCGTGTCAGTCCCAGGATAGAAGAGACAGTCCAGCTTTCCAGACACAGTGAAATCTTCTTTAGCTTCTCACTCTCACCATGAAAGCTATACCTTCTTTGTCACGCTAAGTAGCCATCAGTGGCTCATTTGCTTCTGTAGTCCCAGAGAGCCTTCCCAAAGCTGTGACAGCTTCCCTGCCTTTAGAATCTCATCTCCACGTTGCTTCAGGGGGCTGTGCCGAGACAGCCAGTTCTTGTGAGGGGCGCAGCTTCATTCCTTTGTCCACACAGGGCAGTACCCCTAATTTCAGCACCTACAAGGGGCATTGTCCACGGGCTGGAGATAGAAATGCAATTCCAGACAGTGTTCCCTAACTTTTTCCATCCATGAGCAGAATAAATTTTGTTGTGTGCCCCAAAGCACATGCAGATGTGCACCAGCAATAAACACATGTTGCTGGCTGTGGGCACTCTGCTCCTCACATCACAGCTAAATGAAACGTGGAACTGATGCACGTAGCAGCAAGCACACCTTCCAAGGGCCCATTCACTGCAGAGTGGCCTCTTAACCCCCCTGCAGTCATAGGACAAAAAGGGAGGTTAGTGGGTTACATAAGATTGTCATGAGCCAGGAATCCTGTGCCTCTGTTTGCTCCATGATTTTGAGGGTCTGGCAGAGTAAAGACTAAACTCCCAGGCTTAGCTTTTGAAAGTGTTAGGCAGGTTCACTAGGAGGAAGAGGCCTGATAGTTCAGATACAGAGTGATGGTTCAGTCACTGGTCAGCATGTGTCAAGCCGCAGTGACCCAGTCTGCTTTTCCATTGCTAGTGTTCTCACGTTCCCTCATTATTTTTGGCTCCACTATGGCCTGGACCCCTCGTAGGAGCCCCTACCCCCTGCAGGTTTGCTGGAAGGAGCAGAACTTGGTTGTTCCTTTAGCACTGAAATAAACATGCTCTTAAAACCCCATTCACTTCACTGTAATGAATGATAGAACCCTACCTCCCCCTCTTTTTCCTAGCCCTCCTTCCCACAGTGGGGCTAGGCATGGACAGAGAGTAACTCCCACAGCCCATCAATGGGGAGTGAGCCAAGCTGGGTCCATTCAGAGCCCTAGGGCATCTGGACAGGGCTATAGATCCGTTGTTAAATTTCTAAGGGAGCTTCCTTGGCACACCAGCACTAGACCTAAGCAGATTAAACAGTAGTTATGGCCCCTTATTTGCTTTTTAGTGTGTGTGGCCCAAACGATTCCTCCTTCTCTCCCCACATAGGCTAGCCCTGCCTCTGTTCCTTGGGGAAGGAATTGGCTTTCACCTTCTGTCAGGAAAACTCCTGTTCTTCAGGCACATGTGTTATGTCTAACTCACCCACCCCAGGGAAAGAGAAGTGGTGTGTCACTCCAGGGTACTCAGGGAAACATGCTGGCCCCAGCAGCCGGTATCTTAGCTCTGAAGTGGCCTCCGGGCATGGGACTTGCTGGGTGGGACATGGCCCTCTGGGCTACCACATGGTGCCCCTGTTTAGCAAGAAGAGAGTTGCTGCTTTGTACAAAGGTATGGTCAGGGATGGGGGGAGGAGGGCACGTGGCCAGCGAGGCCCTGGCTATGCACCTGTTGAAAATAAGGCAGAGACTTGCCTGTGTTCCCTGTAAGCTGAGCAAGAGAGATTCAAGTGCTGCCCAGCTAATCAGCAGAGCGCCCACAGCCCGCAGCATGCGTTTCTGCTGGTGGTGCACGTCCAAACATGTCCTGGTGCACATAGCATTTATTCTTCACATGGATGGAAAAAATTAGAGGGAATTCTGCTTTGCATGGTTGGGGCCAGTCTGCAGGGGATTGGGAAGAGCTTACCTCTCAGTTTGCGCAGCCTGTCACAGCCACTGGTGCACTAGCAGACATATGGACATAATCCTGATGGGCACAAGCCTCTGTCACGCTCAAGTGGCCTGGTGTTGCCAGAACTCTGCAGCGAGCTAGTGGGGGCAGTTTGGGCACCAGTTTAACACAGGAGTCCTGGTGGGGCACCACTGCCTGTGGAAAGCAGCACACTGCGCTCCGGGAGGAGATGCCCCGCTGTTTTGGTTGCCTGCTCCTGGTGTCCATCCAGCATGGCACAGCCTTGCCCAGCGAGGGGTGCACAGCATGGCAGGGACCAGCCTCTGCTAAGGTAGGGGTGCACGCCTAGGCAACAGCCCCTGGCTTTTTCCTCTGCGTGGGGACCAGAGCGGGGGTTGCCCTAGTGCAGTAAAAAGCAGCAAGACACCCCGCTGGGGCTGTAAGTGAGTCCTACTGAGGAGCAGCAGTGCCAGAGCTGGGGGGTAAGAGAACAGCCCCCTAGTTTTACTCCGGTCCAGCGGCCGGGTCTTTGCGCTGCCCTGCGCCGTGCCCCGTCTCACCCCCGCCGCGGAGCTGAGTCGCAGCCCGGAGGAGCCTGGCCAGCCCTTCCCGCCGCTCCCGGCCTGGGGGCAGGTGGGCAGGGCCCGCGGCGCGCGGCTTCCGTGGTAGGGAGGCGAGCGATGGGTTAAGCTCAGCCCCGGCTCCCGGCGTTGAATATTTAAGAGCGGCGCGCAGGCGGCAGCGCAGCGCCGGGCTCCCCTTGCGCCCGGATCGCTGAGGCTGGGCACGGAGCGGGGGTGGCCCGGGGCAGCCGGACGGAGGATGCCGCGCCTGGCGCTAACTTGCCTCGCTTTGCAGCTGGTGCTCCGCGTCGCTACGGGAGGTGAGCCGCCCCCAGGGGCGCGGGTTCCCCAAGCAGCACGAAGGGGGCTGGGCCCCCACCTCGGCCCGCTCCCACGGGCCAATAGCTCCAGGGACCGGCCCCAGCCCCGGCTCGCTCCCTGGAGGGGCTGGGTGCCGAGCGGCTGCAGCGAGGGGGGATTGCCTGGGTCAGGACTGAGCGAGACCCTCAGGATCGGGCCCTGTGGTCTGGCCTCCCCACAGCTTCCGTGGTCTCGCGCCCTGGGCACGGCACCGCGGGCTGCTGTCCCTCTGCCCCGTGCCCAGGGCGCTTCCTCCAGTTACTCTGCAGTTACCTTGCTTCTGCCCCCTCCCAACTCCCCCCCCCCCCCTGCCCGCACGCTGCTGCTTTTCCTGCTCTCCTAAGAGAAGGTCGAGGGGAGAGAACCTGGGCTTGGTCCCTTTCCCTTCTTCTGACTGTGTGTGGAAGGGGGCGGAAGGGTCTTGGCCCTGGAGAGCTGGCTCTCTGTCTCCCCTATTTATGCCCAGGACGGTACACAGAAATCTGCCCTAGGACCTGCCTGCGAATGGCCCCTGGGAGTCCCTACTCCCTCTCTGGGCTAAGAACAACCCTGCTCTCTTACCCCAGCAGCGCTGCCTTTCACCAGCTCCCTGAGTGGGGGAGGACCAAGACACCACAGGTAGGGCAAGCGGTCCCACGCTTTGATGTGCTGGGCTTCAGCCAGCCCAGAGACTTGCGGTGCAATTGCTGGCTCCCTGGGAGCACTGAGCTGCCAGCAGGCTGGTGGCACCAAGGTAATGTAACTGGGAGAGCGGTGAGCCCTTTGCTCTTCCTGACAGGTTGTTTGCCACCTTAGCTGGGGCTGGTCCCTGCCAAGCTATGCAGAAGCTGCAGTGTGTCAGTGTTACTGTGAATGGATCAAATGCACAGTCAGGGGCCAGATTCTGCTCTTTGCTGTTGGGGTAAATTCACAGTAACTCCACTGACATCAGTGAGGATCCAGGACCAGTTACACCATTCAAGGGTTTGGCTCATTCTCATGGTTTAGTTGAAAGATAGTTCAATGAAAGACCAGCTGAGTTGCATGGAAACAGTTTGCTGCCTATTAGATGCCTGGCAGGGAAGGTGGTTAAGGTGCTGGTCTAGAATGCAGGAGATCTGGGTTCAATGCTCCTCTCTGCTATGGGGGAGCTGCTAGGGGCTCATCTAACAAGCTTTGTTTCTGGTTAGATGCCACAAACAACTTCTGGCTCACCAGCTGCTGGTGACCAGGACTGTTGTCATGGCTGGAAAAGGGGCTTCCAGTAGGGATGTAAAAGATTCACCTTAAAGGGTGAGGCTTACCATAACAGGTATCCAGTGGGGGCTGGAGCAGTTCCCTGCCTGCCACAGACAGGGGCTGCTCTTAGCCAGAACAGTCTGGCTGTGTCTACGCTGCACCCCTCTTCTGGAAAAGGGATGCAGACGAGACAAGTCAGAATTGCAAATGAAGCGGAGATTTAAATTTTCCCCGCTTCATTTGTATAAACATGGCTGCCGCTTTTTTCCGGCTCGGGGCTTTGACGGAAAAAAGCGCCGGTCTAGACGCGGCTCTTGCAGAAAATAAAGCCTTTTCCGAAAGATCCCTTATTCCTGATTTTAATCAGGGACCATGTCTGGTGTGAGGGAGGAGAGCTGCCTCCAGCCCACCCCAACTCTTCTTGACACTAGTCAGGGTGTCACTCAGTGCTGAGGTACATGGACCTTCCCCTGGGAAGCAACTAGGCTGAGAATCCCAGTTCTTTTCACTTAGCAGCTGGGGTCTGGTCAGCAGCTTAATACCTTTTGGGTATGGGACTGCTGACCAGTGTTCCCTCTAACATTTTCTATCCTTGGGTGGGTTCAATTTTCTTTTGAGTGGATTGAAATTTCTTATGTGCAACACCAATACTGAGGTAGTGTGTGGAGGTGCGCCACCAACACAAATGAAACACATGCGTGCACATGCGCGCGCGCGCGCACGCACGCACGCACACACACACACACACACACACACACACCCCTCAGAGTAGAAGCTCCAGAGCAAATTAAGACACGGCTGCAGGATTTGTAGACAGATGCATGTTTCAAAGAGTTTGCAGATAAGGTTTTATCCTACAAAACAACTAGTACCACACCTGGCAGTGTCCCCTCTAAGCTGGTTGGCAGTGCAGCTTCTCAGGTGATTAATCAGTCCTGCCCAACCAGTCAGCTCCAAGCAAGGAGCCCTGAGCCTCTGACTGGGTGGGGCTGATTAATCCCCTGTGAAGCTGTGTTGCTGCACAGCTTAGAGGGAACACTGACATCTAGTACTTGCTACTTTTAAGTCATAAGAGCCAGAACTCTATCACATAGCAAAGATCTGGCCTTAATGCAACACAATTTACCATGTATTAATTAGTAATGCAGGATTTAAAACAAAAATTCAGATCAGTGTTTTAGATATCTGCAACACCCCCAAAAATTCTGTTAAAAGAATTTTTCCTTTTTTACCTTAAGCCATTAACACCTATGTAAACTTTTTTTTGAAATGTAATAATGCAAATGTCCTCCTAGTACACACTCCCTCCAACCCAGCCAGACAGAGAGGTAAGCAAGTGAGTCAAACACCCCAAACAAGCTGCCCCCTACCTCCAGCTCACTGCACAGATGTCAGCACCCTCCCCCCTTTGCCTCACCTACCCCTGTGTAATCTGCTTCCCCAGTCCAGGTGGAGGCCTGGATAAAATCCTGCTTCTCAAGCTAGCAGGCAACCAACAGCCTGTCCTATCCTAATTCCCAGCTAAAGCACAAACAAATTATTCACTCCTCCCCCACCTCACACCACAAACTCCCCTGGCTCCATCTCACCCCAATGCCAGCACCCACCCAATCCCTTTTCCCCCAACCTACCCCATGGAATCAGCCCCTCCTTATTTTCCCCTTCCCAGGAGGTTCAAGAGTGCTGAGTTTCTGCCTCTCTCTCCTTGTACAGATGGGACTCTTTAAACTCCCTTCCCTTCTGACATTCCCTCGGCCAATTTATTCCCTCCTTATCTCACTTTTTACCTGCTCTGGGAACTGCTGAGTTTCAAACATGCAGCAGCTCTATTTAGATGCTTGCTTAGGGGAGATGATGCCCTGCCCCTCACCTGTCAGCTGAGCTTCCTGCCTGCATGGGAGCTTTGAACTCCTGAGTGGAGCTCAGAAAACAGCTGCAAAGTCGCGCAGCCATGCAGCTTACAGGGAACTTAGCTGCTGTCCTGTGGGACCACTGCTGCAGCCTAGAAGAGCCATTATCCCATCACCAGACTGTGAGCCATTTGGTTCAATGTATGCTCCTACTGCTCTGTCACATACGGGTGCTGCTTAAATGGTGCAGCAGCAGTTGCTGGGCTGACTAGCCTGAACCCCCCCAAACCTCAATGGAGAGCCTCAGGCTTTGCTTAGCTGCTCATACCTTGCAGCACTGTCCTGTGCACTTCCCAGGGCAGGGCTGGCTACCTCTGGAGATCAGCAATGAGATTTCTTGCCTCTCACTGGCAAGCAGCTGGTTCCAAGCCATCCCAGGAGGTAAGTCAGTGACCAGAGTCAGGAAACTGTTCTGTAGGCCTGGGACAACATATGATCTGCTGCTCTAGTCTAGGTCTCTGACTGACACTTGCTCCAGACCTGGAAAGTGTCTGTTGCAATTAGTGCAATTGGCTTAAGAGCCAAGAACTGAGCGGGTGTAAGGATTGAACTGCCCTTAGTACTAGTCCCTGTCGGTGGAGCATAATGTGTGTGGGACATGGCACTGCTGCTGCTCTGGCTCTGCCTGACTTGCACTCAATTAGACAACTTCAGTGCCTCTTGAAATTTGTGCATTTTCCTCCTCCACCCCAGATGTGTCCTCAGTCTGCTTGGATCCATAACTCTCTGCATAGTGCCCTACACAGGGTCATGCTGCTGCTTATTCCTTCTTCCTCACCCAAGGGATCAGGGAATGCCCAGTGTCACAGGAGATTTACAAACCGAGAACTTGGCCAGCACCCCAGCTCTGTTCCTGGCAGAGCAAATGAAACCACTTATACTTTGGAGGGGCTTGCCCTGTTGGGCTGCTGCTGGGGTCACACTGAAGAACTGAAGTCACTTCTGCAGGAGTGCATAGAAGCACCGGCAAGGGTGACTCATGCTTTGCCATGGCAGGCAGGTGAAGGAACCCAATGGTGTCCCAATGAAATCCTTGGGTGTGCCAATGAAATCCTTGGGTGCAATGATTGCCTAGTCAGGCTGCTGAAGGCCTGATCTGCATATGCAAATGAACATTTTCTTGTGGATGAGCAGGTTTCATCACATGCAACTAGAAATGTTTGGAAATGCTCTGAATGCATTACTGGAGGTTGTTTCAGGTCCAGGTCATAGGAGTGCGGTACATAGAGGACACGGTTGGAAATTGTGACTGCACTGTTGTTGGATCTGCTGGAACCTGAGAATCAGATGGAATTTTAGGCCAGCTAGGACAAGAGGGGTTAAAGGGCCTTATCCAAAGTCAATGAGAATCTTTCCATTGATTTCCTTGGGTTTTGGATCATGTCCACAGAGAGTGTGTGCATGTATGTGTGCCTGGTGAATATTTGGGTGGAACAAATGAATTCTTAAGAAACTGTGAGTAAGAGCACAAGAGTGTGTAGCAATGGCAGGAGTGAGAGTTGTTCAGTGCTTTGAATTCCTGACTTGTTTAGCTGATTGCAAGTACCACAACCTGTCTACTGCCCCTAAGACTTTGACTTAAGAAGAAGAATCAGACAAGCGGCTGCTGCATTCATAAAACTCTAAGTTCTGGAAGGCTAAATGTGTTTCAATGAAAGCAAAAATCAGCGTATATGAGACATTTGTCCTACTAATACTGTTGCATGGGTCAGAATGTTGGAATAAGAGGAAAACCAATGAAGGAAAGATATTGACTGCGGAAATGGATTGGCAGAAGGGAATGATGATACTTCCAAGACAGCACAAAATAAAAGATGAAGGGAGAAGAGAGTGGCTAAGCAAGTAATAACATTGTTACAGAAGAAAGATATCTGTGGTTTGGGCACCCAGCCTGAATTGAAGTGAGACAATTGGGGAAGACTGGAGACTGAACAAAAAGGTTGAAGATCAACAAAACCCTGAAGCTGGTACAAGGCAGAATGTGAGGGAAAGACGTCCTTTGGCCCTGAATGTTCATTTCACCCCATTGTCACTATTGCGCTGATGGACAGGAATCAAAGATGAAAGCTGTCCCTAATACAAGAGAGTGTCCGTTCCAAATATCACATCTGTGTCTCGGACATGTCTGGGACATGCAGGGCTCTCCGGGGCTTTTCATTTTCCCGGGACATTAGTGTGCTTGATGTGTAGCTATTATGGCCCATCAGAATGCATGGTGGGGCGGGATGGAGTTTCTTAAATGATTCAGGTGGCTTGTAGCTGTCACTCTTTACTCTACTTGAGCACAGCTGGAAGAGAGCTGCATAGTCATCTCCATAGCAGGATGCAACATTTAAAATTAATAGCCCTTAGATGATACTGCATATCTTACTATGTATTTTAGAAATGTGTGTCTGTTTGTCTGTCTTTGAGTCCATTGGTTCAGGACTCCTCCTAAATGGTAAGAGCTAGGACCACCAAACTTGTTATGCAGCTTCCTCTTCTCCTAACTTAAAGCAAGGTCAGGGTTTGGTTGTGCTGGGACAATGGGATGTGTCTGGAATTCAGTTGATTCTCATAAGTGGAAAGGGAGGGAATCTCAAAGGAGGGTGAGTTACACTGTAGAATGACCACAGAGGGGCAGCAAGGGGCAGAGATGGGACCTGGGACAGCTATTACCCCATTGGAGCAGCAGGGAGCAGGAGTGGAGAAAGGGGCAGCTGTCTACTATCTATTTCAGAGAGTTTGTCCGCTTGTGTCTGTTTATCTGTGTGCTGTGTTTGTCCCCAAGCTGTGCCAACTGCAGTGGCCATGGACCAGCGCTTTCTCACCTGGCTCCAAGTTTCTGCAGTGAGAATGCTGGGGTTGTCCTTTCTCCCCAGGGCAGCCAGTGTACTGAACCCCTCATCCCCAGCTCCACCCCCGAACAATGATTTAAATGAAGAAAACTTAAGGATCCAAGCAACAATGAGTAAATCTTCTAGTTATTTAAGTGTAGTCATGGCCAGGTCATGGTGTAGTCATGGCCAGGACTCAGTTGCCTGGGGGTTGCAATACAACAGGACTGTAAGACATTTAAGTAACTTTCACCCTTTTCTTGGTGGTACAGCAGGGAGCAGAGCTGATGGTAAGAGGGGGAAGGGAGCAGAGCCCCTACAGGGGCTGTCAGGAAGCTGGCCATGTTGCCCTTGTGACAGCTGTGCCAAGCCCGTTGCTCCTCCGTGGTTCACGTGGGAAGGGCCCGGGGTGGTGCTTGGTGTGCTGTGCTCGGGAGAGACAGCAGGGGAAAGAGAGTGGGGTGCCAAAAGGGAGAGAAGGGTTCCCTGGTCCAGTGGAGCTGTCAGCTCCATGGGCCCTTGGGCAATGTGGGGGAGGGCTCCAGCTCCACACTCCTGGAAGGGGCAGGGCTGAGGAGGGAAGGGGTTGGGTCGAGGGCAGCCGCACCCCAGGACAACTGCTCCATTTGCCCCCATCCCTGTCAGTGGCCCTGCCCTGGTCACAGAGCGTTGGAACATCCAGGAGCAAATTCAGTCCAGGTGTAAGAGGGCCTTGCTGCCGTTGGTGGGGGCTGAGTTACAGCAGCTTCTGCTGAGGCTGAGCATGGCTGGCCGAGCTCAGAGGCGAGAAACATCTCTGGCATGCACCCTGTTGACTGTGTTGCCACGTGTGCCTCCTCCCACTCTGTGGGTCCCTCTGTCCAATGGTTGTCCCATCTCTGCATATTCACCACCCTATGGAGCCTCTTCATAGAATCATAGAACCATAGAGCTGGAAGAGACCTCAGGAGGTCATCAAGTCCAGCCCCCTGCCCAAGGCAGGACCAATCCCAATTAAATCAACCTGGCCAGGGCTTTGTCAAGCCGAGACTTAAACACCTCTAGGGATGGAGACTCCACTACTTCCCTAGGTAACCCATTCCAGTGCTTCACTACCCTTCTAGTGAAATAGTTTTTCCTATTATCCAACTTGGACCTCTCCTACCTCAACTTGTGACCATTGCTCCTTGTTCTGCCATCTGTGACTACTGAGAACAGCCTCTCTCCATCCTCTTTGGAACCCCCCTTCAGGAAGTTGAAGGCTGCAATCAAATCCCCCCTCACTCTTCTCTTCTGCAGACTAAAGAAATCGAAATCCCTCAGCCTCTCCTAATAGGTCATGTGCTCCAGCCCCCTAATCATTTTGGTCGCCCTCTGCTGGACCCTCTCCAATGTGTCCACACCCTTCCTGTAATTGGGGGCCCAGAACTGGACACAATACTCCAGATGTGGCCCCTTCCTGCCCATCCTCCACACTGGCCACCCTACGTATCCTTCCTTGTATGGTTCCCACACCCCAGCCTGGACACCTCTCCCCCCAGCCTCTCCCCATGTGGTCTCTCCCCACATGCCTCCCATCCTGGGCATCTACCAAGCCACAATGAACGCAAGGAGGCCCTTGCCTGAGCAGCGATGGCCAGGAAAGGCAGCGTGCAAACGGCACTGTGGCAGTGCTGGGTGGAGGGGAGTGCTGGCTCCAGTCACTTGACTTATTTTGCACTCTGGCAGTGAAAAGGCCTGGCCTCCGGGCGTACAGGAAACCTAGCCTTTCAATGAGGCCAGCTCTGTTGGAGCAGAGATTGGGGCCAACGGGGCAATGGTCCTTGTTGGTTGCTCTGCTCCAGATGGGGTGTCTCCCTGGAGCTCTGAGCAATGGCGAATGTGCCAGGGAGGGAAGGGGTTACATGAATGATCTCATGGTCTTGGCGTGGCAGTCAGCGCTGGGCTCACAGGCTGTTAGTGAGGGCGGGTGCTGCACGCCCAGGTGCCCGCAAGCTGAATGCTCTCTGCTCACACACCCCCTTGGAACAGTCATGTCCATGCTCCCCTGTGCGTGGCTTAGAGCAGGTCCGGGCCCTGTGTGCTCGGGGGTGGAAATACAGAAGGGGAGAGCTGGAGGGAAGTGGATTTTGACAGCTCTTGCATCTAACAGCTGATCTAATCTTTGGGAGGGCCAGAGGCGGGTCTGGAGAAAAGAAGGGGCTGTGTCTCAGCACAAAACTTACCTTCAGGCAGCCGCCAGAGCAAGGGAGGTGAATGGCAGCTGTGGATAGCAAGGGGTCCCTGTGGTCCCTGGCAATCACACCCTGCGCATGGCCTAGCTGCAAACCTGCTCCATCTTGTCCGGTGGGGAGAAGCTGGAGACACTGTTGGTTTCCCTGGTAATTTGCCTGTGCTGGGTCTGAGTGGTGATTCTTTGATAGTGTAATGGGATGTACAGACAGCTCAGCAAGAGCTGGTTGGTGTGTGTGAGCTTCATGGTGCATTGGAGTGGTGTGTGTGACCCTCATGGTGCATTGCTCCCTTGGGTGACCAGACAGCAACTGTGAAAAATCAGGATGGGGTGAGGGGTAACTGGCACCTATGTAAGACAGAATCCTGAATATTGGGGTTTATGGATGTTAAAATGGTTCACCAGTTAATTGTTTTAATGCTGGGTCTGCCTCCCGGTTTGGTAAGCAGATGGTGCCCGTAGGCTCCTGGGCAAATTTTTTTTGGGGGGGCCCTCCACGCTCCCAGAAGGGGTTTGGCTTTGGGCAGAAGGGGCAGGGCTGGGGCAGCCAGTGCTCAGCTCTGCCTGGCCCACAATGCCCCTCCCCTGAGTCCCTAGAGCTGCATGGAGAGGTGCTCTAGTGGTGATTTAAAGGGCTGGGGCTCTGGCCGTTACCGCTGCCCAGTAGCAGCAATAATGGCCGAGAGCCTTAGGTGCCTTGAATTGCCAGGCCCCAGGACAACTTCCCCTCTTGGCGGGCCTGCGTCTGGCCCAGCTTGTGGCCTGCTGCAGCTGAGAGGTCCCGCCACCCGTCCCACCGGCCCCTCCATGGCTTGGGCTGCTCTGGCCCAGTGTGACTGGCTGCCATCAGAGTTCACTTGCAAGGGCTGGTTGACTGGTTAACCAGTAAGTCTCATGCTTACTGATGAACCATTTAACATCCCCATTGGGGCAATCAGTGTGAAACTGGGACATACGGTCACCCTAATTCCCCAGCACATGGTGTTTTGCAATTTAAGTTAAAATTGTGCTCTTTGAAATTCCCTGATATTCTTGGTCTTCCTGGCACTGCTTACAGCCTAGGAAGCTCTGTAGGGAAGCATGCAATGAGTACGTTAGGGTGGCCAGATACTTTCACAAAAAATTCTCAAACATGGCGGGGAAAAAAATTGGCCGAGCAAAAAAAAACCAAAAAAAGAAACGGTGGACCAAAACAAAACAGGAGACCAAACTTGTTGAACAACTACAACAAAAAAAGTCACTGCGCCTTCAAATCCCCCTGCCCCTACCAGATACAGTAGGGGAAGAATGTCCCCTCTGGCCTTCCGTCTGAGAAAAACAGACAGTACATGTTCAGTATTTTCTAGGTTTTTTTTGCCAGACTGGGACCACAAATACCAGACTGTCCAGGCAAAAGCCAGACACCTGGCAACCCCAGAGTCAGTCCTCAGCCAGCCAGCCTAGAGCAAGGTAGGGTGAGATATGACTGTGTTTTTAGAGAGCAGCCTGTTCTCTCTCCCTGAGGTTTGGGGTTCCAGTGCGTTGTTCTGAATTCTACATGATAAAGCAACGTTACAGTGCCCCTTCCAGCAAGCCTATTTCTGTTTTTAGCATATTTCTCTGTGCATCCTGGGAATGTAACACAGAGCATAGGGGATTAGCATCATGCACCCTCTGCTTCAGGCTAGCCTTGCTGCAGCTCTGATGGGCTCAGGCCATACAGATTTGTGGGGAAGAAGTGCAAGAGAGGACTCAAATAATCACACTTGCAGTTCTACAGCACAGTGCCTTCTCTTGGAAGAGAACAAAGTGACCAATGGGAGGAGGTAGGGAAGGGTTGTTATCCTTGCCTGATGACTGGGCAAACTGAGGCACGCAGCAGGGAAGGGACAAGGATTTGTGTTCATGATGTCCAGCTTTTGGAGACAGCTGAGGCCAGATTTGTCCCTGGGTTTCTCCCCCAGGATTGTGTGACAAGGCAGTGTAGAGGCCGGAAGTCCTGTCTCCCAATGTCCTGCACTAACTGGCCAGCATGCCCTTTTTCACTGTAGTATGCAGGTCACTTACCACCTAGGCCTAAGATTATGCCCAATGGCTGCTGCTTCAGAAGGTCCTGCTGTGTGAGGAGGGGAGAAGATGTCACATTGCCAGTGGTAAGGGCAGCTGTGTCTGAGAGTGGTGGGAAGAAGCAGGGCTCTGGAGAGATGCTTGATGTTGGGACAGATCAGATTCCAAGTCACTTAGAGAGATGCAGAAGATCCAAAGGCAGTGGACCAACACATCTCGAAACCATACGGACAGTTCCTTGTGCCCTGCAATTCACCCTCACTTCTGGCTCTGGGGAGAAGGAGAATGACGGAGTGCCAGAGAAATTTCCATGTGCCATCCCAGAGCTTTGGAAAGAAACAAATCTGCCAAAGTGACTAATCCAGAGATGGGTCCAATGCAGCCTCGGGGATTGAGTTATAGTTTAGCTGCAGTAAATTAGAAAATGATGAATACAGGACTGCCTGCTGCCTGCTTGCCTGTTTTTTGAAAAGAGAACAAATAATCAGTGGATTTCCTTGGAGGCATGTGTATGGAGATGGAGGGGGCAAGCTACCAATAACCAGGGCACTGTGAGAAACAGAATCCTTTGATCAAAAATCCCATGGGTAGTTTTGGGTCAAAGACCCCAGGACTAGAGAAAGTGGCTGTGGGCGTGTCTCATTTTTTATGAGAAGGCTACTGAAACCCGAGAAAGGAGTTACACTGTTGACTTTATCTCAGCCTCAGAAAAGGAGTGTTTGGATCGTGTGACACTTACCTATTGCTATGGGAGCCCCAAGGCAGTGGACCAGGAGGTTTATTCCCCAGTGTGAAGGTTAGAAACGAGGACCATAGGTTCTAATGATGCCATTACCGATGGTGAGAACTCAGCAGGAGACTGTTGGGACATCATCGGCTGCAGCAGCTGGTGGTCACCTCATTAGCCAATGAACCATGGATGAGCAATGAGCGAGGTGGGCTGGAGAACCTTGAGGGTCATCTGAGCTCATCGTTGCTGAGTTTTAATCCTGTCCTTGTTGCCCTGTGCTGCCCCATCTATTTGTTACAGCCACCTGTTGTCTGATTTTTGTACTTAGTCCCTGCCCCAATGAGATTGCAGTCTAGCGTTGTGTGGTGTGTGTGTGTTAGGGATGTGAATGGGTAACCAATTACCGGGGAGTACTCCACCACAGGCAGACCCCTGTGGGCTGGGAGTCGGCAGCCTTGCATGAGGCTGGAACAGTAATATATGCAGGCCTGCCGATGGGGCAGGTGGAGGTACATGGAGCAGTTGCTCTGGAGATTCTAAATGCCTGGGGCTCCCAGCTCCTGTCGCCGTGATGGTAGCCAGAGTCTTGGGCCCTTTAGAGTTCCTGCTGGAGTGCTGGGTGGCATGGTCCGATGGCCGGGGGGGAAGTGTCACAGGGGGCTGGCCTCCCCCCCACATGGCCCAGTAGCTTAACGATTCTGTCAGTTCCCCAGAATAGGAGTAACAACAGTAACAGGGAAGGTAGAGAGACCCCATGGATGGTTCAGCAGGCTTTGCACCAGCATGGAAGACAGCGCTCCTGAACTTTGGTCACATCTCTGCCACTGACTTGCTGGCTGACCTTGAACAAGTCCATTAACTCTCTGTGCTACCATGGAAGGTGCTTCGCGGGCTGTGGGTGAGAAGTGCTAAGCATTGTGGGAAACAGAAGGGGGAAAATGTGAAATGAGCCAAGAGGGAACTGTCGCTGAGGTTTTCATCTTGATTAAATCCAGAGTAAACACACAAAGGGGCAACAAAGGCCAGCCTGGTTAAGTGGAGCTGTAAGGAATAGGACCAGCAATAATAATGAGGTTAAAAATATAATCAATCCACTAAGGGAGAAGATTGTATGAGCTATAAAAATAAACAAAATCAGGTTACAGGGATAATTAGAGGAGCAAAAGTTAATACTGAATTCTGGATTGCAGTGAAGATCTCAACTCCTAATAAAGGGCTCTTTAGATCTATTATTAATAGGCAGAAGATAAAAAGGAAAAACTGGTCCAGTAAAAATGATGACGGGGACTTGAAAATAAGTGCTAAGGAAAGGGCAGATTTTACGTGAGCTTGTGGCTGTCTTTGTGGGGTGGGACAAAGATAGGGAAATGCCTGAGACAGGGAAGTGTTTTATTGTAACTGGACAGGAAGCTGATGCCCACTACACTCCCCTAAGGATGTTAAATACCAGTTAATTTACTGGTCGAGTAGTCCATGGAATTTCCAGGATCACTCCTATGTTATTCTATCTGTGCTTTTACTACTGTCATTCCCGAATGTGTCTAGCTCTCCGTGACGTTTAAAAAGAAATAATAATCATCTCATGCTCTTTCAGTTTTATGATGCAGGGTAAGCAATCTGCATACGTTCCAATTAGGCACTTCCTCATTCCTCCTTTGAAATGTACTAGAGCCCCTGTAAGGGCTCTTGTACATTTCAAAGGAGAAATGCAGAACTCCGTGTGCAGCCCATGGCTAGTGGGAAGTCCTGCTGACTCCGGGCTCCACGAGGGCGCTTACCCTTTGAAATGCACAAGAGCCGCCCCCCGGGGAGAGAACATAAGAACATAAGAACATAAGAACGGCCGTACCGGGTCAGACCAAAGGTCCATCTAGCCCAGTATCCTGTCTGCCAACAGTGGCCCAGCACCAGGTGCCCCAGAGGGGTGGACCAAGACAATGATCAAGCGCTTTGTCTCCTGCCATCTCTCTCCAGCCTCTGTCAAACAGAGGCCAAGGACACCATTTTATCCCCTGGCTAATAGCCTTTTATGGACCTAACCTCCATGAAATTATCTAGCTTCTCTTTATATTATCTAGCTTCTCTTCTCTAAGAGGCGGGGGGACTCTTCTACATTTCAAAGCAGAAGCGCCCTCATGGAGCTTGGGGTCAGCGGGGGACTCCCCAGCTGACTCCAGGTTCTGCAGAAATGCCACATGGAGCCCACGGTCAGCTAGGGAGTCCCCAGCTGATCCCTGGCTCCAGGCGGTGCTGCCGCTTTGAAACATTGTGGAGGCATTTCAACGGGGCAGTGCCGCACAGCTGACCCTGGGCTTTGTGTGGCGCTGCCCCTTTGAAACGCCCCCATGGCGTTTCAAAGCAATAGCGCCACATGGAGCCCTTCCTGGGCTCCATGTGGCATTGCCACTTTGAAGTACTCCCTCTTCTTCCCTGCTTTGCTGCCTCTATCTGATAGAGGCAGCAGAGGGGGTGGGGGGAGTGACTAGTCGACTAGTCCTTAACATCCTTGCTCTACCTACCTCCAATGTGTCCTCTCAGCTCTCCTCCAACCCTTCACCACCTTCCCTGGCCACAGTCTGGCTTTCTTTTCCCTTGAAAGCAGTCCTCTGGCTGTCTCCCATGGGGAGAATTCTTTACTAGCCAGAAACAGGGTGTTTAGGGCCACTGGAAGTAGTTACAGCCCCTTCACTTGGAGCTGGAGTAGTTCACTCCCTGTCTCCCACCTTTGCTCTTGACACTTGCTGCTAAGCTCTTTAGGGCAAGGATTGTTTCTGGGGATCAGTTTGCCCAGGGCCTCGCACCGTGGAGCTCTGAAATTAGTTGTGGCATCTAAGCATGGTTGTAATAATAGTGACAATAATAGGTAGATCATAATTAATCGACCACATATGAAATGAACTGTCTCTGCAGAACCAGTAGGGGACTAATTGGAACATATGCAGATTACTTACCCTGCATCACAAAACTGAAAGAGCATGAGATGACCATTATTTCTTTTGAAACGTCACGGAGAGCTAGAGACATTCGGGATGACAGGAGTAAAAGCATAGATAAAATGAAGTAGGAGTGATCCTGGCAATTACCACCCTGCAAATCTTCCTAGGAAAATGATGGAACAATTATAATGTGGGTACTAACTCATGAAACTCCTAGAGATAACAGAGCCATAGTATATGAGTGTTATGCAGGGTTGGCTCAGGAATAGATCCTGCCAGATGAACTAGATTGTGTTTCATTGATAGAAGGACAATAGTGTCAGTAGATGAAAGACATGCAGACAATTACATATTATGCTTGACCTTTAGTAAGGCATGCTGATGCAGGGTCTTGTGCAGTCTTGCAATTAATTCAGCTCAGGGCTGGCCAGGATTAGTGACAGACATTAAAACAGTGGGAGCACTAGAAACCAAGTAGTGATGAATGGCAGCATATCAAACTGGTGGGAGATTTTAGTGGGGTATTGTGGAAACAGAGGGGTAGATCCAGTCTTACTTAGCATCTTGTACAATCCTCTGGAAGAGAGGGTGACAAGCACATGCCTGAAATGTACAGATGATACTTGGGAGGTGCTGCAGTTGCTTCTGAGGACAGAGAACACAAAGGGATCTAGAGAGGATAGAACTGTGAGCAAGAGCTGTGAGATTCTGTTTATTCTGTATCTGGCTGATACAGCTGGAGAAACATAATCCCAACCAGAGCTACTCAGTGACAGGCCATCTGGGAAGCAGGAATACACAAAAAGGTGAATTTGTCTCCAGGGTAACTGTGAATCAGTCATTATATAGTGTCCCGCTTTCTTTTACTTTTAAGGGAAGTACTGGGATACTTTCAGCAAGGTGCTATTTTTTTTAAAGTCTTTGTGATGGCTTCTGTTGGCCACTGGTAATGGAACCCAAAGCAGAGACTGTATTGCGCGCAGCTCAAGGTCACTGGCCTTTCAAGGAAACCCTCTGGATAAAACTTGAAGGCAGCTCCAGATTTTCATTCATTCAGATTGCCTCACTATCACCCTGTGCTCCTGCCTGCCTGCCTGTCCGTCTTCCATCCACTGGCTGTCCCTCATCAGGTACTCTGATTGTAATCTCTGAGGCAGGGACCATCATTTCATTTTACAGAACTAGGCTGTCTCCTGATTGGAGACTCGGTGTGCTAGCAAAGTACAGGTAATCTAGTAATGTGGAGGGTGCTCGTGCATTAATTTCAGCATGGTAACACAGTCCTGGTGTATCCTATAGAGTGAGTTTGACTTTATCCCTCTCGCAGAGGGAGAATAAGCCACCTTGAGTTACTGATGATGTAGATAGGTTGACACAGGGTCAGGGTAGACACTGTGTTACTTATGTTGACTGTTGCTGCCTTTCAGAAGCCATCCCACAATGTCCTACACTGGCCATTCACTCGGTGCAAGTGCTGTTGGTTTCGCACCCGCGCACAAGAAGCAAAGTGTAGACACGCATACATGATTATTGCAGCGGCTGTATGCCGACGTACGTTAGGTCAACTTAATTCTGCAGAGTAAGCATGGCCTTAGCTGCCTTATTTCTATTCATGTTGAGCACCATTTAAATTCCTGTGCCCTGGCCTGAATAAACAGCCCTGAATATTTCAGAAGGGAAAGGCAGGGTAAGGGAAAGCTGAGTAGTAGAAGGTGAGGGCAACAGAAGTTGTCTGTGCCAGCATAATGAAAAGAGAAATAGCTAAAAGTCCCTTAATATAAACTGTACACCTGATCACAAACTCAAGGAACGCCGATGAAAGACTCATTGACACCAGCTGACAAGGGTTCAGGGATTGTCTGTTACTCTCAGGAGATCACCTAGGGCCATCATCCCTTCCACAACCACTTCAGATCCAGGAGGCAGTGGACTGTGTCCTTAAGAGACCAGGCAGTGTGGCATACGTAGAACAGTCAGACTGCTGGATCTGGCTGTAATGCAGGGACATCAATAAAGGCCTGTTTGTCTGAGCCTCTGGCGGGGTTATCTCTGTATTAGCTGCCACTCTCCCGTACCCAGCAGGGATGTCACATATGGCTTGGGGAGTTACTATAGGCAGCAGGAGACCCATGAAGTACAAGAAGGGATAACCCCGACCTGTGGTTTTGATGCAGAACTCCCTTGGAGTTTTGGATGGAATTAGGCATTTGGAAGGGTACAGTCCAGTTTGCTTTTTGACTAACCCCCCGGTCACTGCTCTGTGAGGCTCAGAAATTAATGAGTCTCCAGTGCTAGTGTAACACTGATAGGTGGAACCAAATCTGAAACCTCTGGAGCTTCTAGGGTTGTCAGATGGTCTCCCAAAAAATACCGGACACACGGTATTTTTTGGTCGAGAGGGAAAAAAAAAAAAAAAAAAAAGGAACGCGGGATAATAAGCCCCCCCGTTCTGGGGCGCCCAGAGCGGCAATCGTGGCCGCGCCTCCTGGCTGGGACTCCCAGGCTCGGAGGTGGGGCCGCCATCGGTGCTGCGAGCCTGTGATTGTGCAGAAGCCTGGTGGGGCCGGGGGGAGTGACTGGGACTCCCAGCCACTCCCCGCCCCCAACAGGCTTCTGCGCAATCACAGGCTCCTAGCGCCGATCATGGCCCCGCCTTCCAGCCGCTCCCCCCATCCACGCCAGACTTCCATCCGGTGCGCAGCCAGAAAAATCAGAGAATACCAGACATTGCACAAGTCCGGTATTCTCTGAATTTTTTTTACCAGACAAAGAGTGCAAATACTGGACTGTCCGGTAGAATATCAGACACCTGGCAACCCTAGGAGCTTCGTGCATGAGACTCTATAGCTTGAGCTTAAAGCAGGCTGGCTCTCAGCTAAGGCTGTAAAGCGCATTCATTCTGCCTTTCTATAAATGGTTTAGTGCCACTATATGGGACAGTGAACCACACCCAGCAGGTGCCTCCGTTACACAAGCACTGGAATGTTGGCTATTGGACAACTCACTCTTTGCTCAGGCTGTGTCTCCTGTCTCTGACAGAAGATGCTGAACTGTAGCAAGCAGATGGTTGGCAGAGGGGTTCTGGGCCTGGATGCGGGAAGGATAAGTGCTTGGTAATGGGGGTCTTGAGTAGGTTTGCTGTTTGCACCCCCTGTAGTGCAATCCTCTTGCTTTGTCTCTGTCTTTAGCATTAACTTTTCCTTTTGGCAAATATTTCTGGACAAAGGTAAGGCCCAGATTTCCAAGGTAGCTGATCCAACACCGTTTATAGAAATGACGGTCTGTAGGACAGACCTGCTCCAGCTGAACTGCATGGAATACATCTGTAGGATGCTGGATTAGGTGTATTCCATACCGATCTTCAACCTCTGTTTCCTGCCCCGCTGCCATGGGCCAGAGGAAAAAAGGGGGTAGGTATGTTCTTGCACACGGGCTCTTGGGCACTTTGGTGTAAAAGTGATGGGAGGATAGGCTTGGGTTGAGCTTGGGGAATAGCTAATCTTCTTCTCAGTCCTGCCATACCCTGGAGAATGGGGGCTGTCATCACAAGTGATTTCCAAAGCCTTATGTAAGCAGGAGGTCACCAGAGCGTTCACAAAAATAAAATAGGATGTACCTGGAATGAACTGTTGCCACATACAGATCTCACCCTACAAACAGGTATGTGTTTCACTGTAATCTGATAGAAGTCATGGGACCACTCATTCTTAGAATAATGTGTTTGTGTGTTTGCAGACTAAGAGATGGATGTGCTAGGGTCTCAGGTAGGGCTCAGATCTTTCAGCCCCAGCCTCTACTGCTGGTGCTGAAGGCAAGCTCCTGTTGTGCTCAGTAAGGGTATGTCTACCCTACAGTGTTATTTCGAAATAGCTTATTTCGAAATAGTTATTTTGAAATAGCTTATTTCGAAATAACGTGTCTACATACAAAATGCATTTCAAAGGAGCATTTTGCTATTTCGAAATAGTGCATCCACACTGAGTAGACTCTGAATTGCATTTCAGGCTGGCCGGAACCAGTTCCAGCAGGGTACCAGGTCAGGACTTACTGTGTGGGGCTGCTGCCTGAGGCTATCTGAGGTCTGTGCTTAAAAGGACCCCCCGTGGACAGCCAGTTCTCAGATTTCCCTGCTTACTTGTCTACTTCAATGAGGGACAGCAAAGCATTTTGTCTCTGCGTGCTCTGGTTGCCCTCACTCGGGACACCACAGCACTCTGCACTATGGAGCCAGAGCTGCCCCTGTGTACTCTGGTGCTTCTCTTGGACAAGTTGCTGTGAGCCTGGCTGCACTTTCTGCAGGCTGCCATCTGGGAGGTCCATCGGGGGGCTGTCCAGGAGGCCCTGCGGGAGAGCTTCCACCCTGAGGAGCACTAAGAGCCTCCTTGGTCTGCCCCACTGGGGGCTTGTGCCTCATTCCTCCCTCACGTCCTTCCACTTACCCTTCCCTAACCCCCCTTCCTGATGTTAAATAAAATACATGTATTTTCATGAGCACAAACTCTCTTTATTTAACAAAACTCTGGGGAGAATGAAACTCTGCTGAGACTGGGGAAAGGAGGCAGGAGAGGGGAGAAGAGAGGGTGGGAGAGGGGAGCTGGAAGAGGGAAGCAAGGGGAAGAAGGGGAAGGGGAAGCTCAGGGCTCAGAGTTGGGGGTCTCGCTGGAACAACTTGATTTTCATGCGCACCTGCTCCTGGGTTCGCATGTGGCCTGTGGTGGCCAGGCTGGCAGCTATCCTGCCATAGACAGCCGTGTTCCTCTGTCTAGTGCAGAGATCATAGACGTTGGGGGCATCCCCCCCCAAACCTGAATAAGGTCCATGGTCTCCACCCTGGAGCAGGAAGGCGCCCGCCTTCTTCAGCCCCTGGCAGGCTCTTGGGAACTGGCAGATTGCTCCTGGGGAGTGGTGGAGGGCTGGCTGCCAGTGGCTTGCTGGCTCATGTTTTGGGGCCACTGAGTCGGGGCAGTGACTGCTGGCTCTGGGCTGGCAGGCTTGGAGTTGGTACAGGCACTGTGGCCAGGGTCAACCCCTTTAAGGGCTCCGGGGCGTGGGGGAGGAGAGGGAGAGAAGTGTTCTTGGTTGAGGCTGGAGTGGCCACCAGGACACCCTGGGAAGGGCTGGAGACCCCCTATTTCGATATAAGTGTCTACACAGCACTTATTTCGAATTAGCTATTTCGATTTTGGCATTATTCCTCGTAGAATGAGGTTTACCAAATTCGAAATAAGCACGCCACTATTTCAAATTTATTTCAAAATAGCAGTTTGGCTGTGTAGATGCTAGGAAAGTTATTTCGAAATAGGGGGCCTCCAGCCTTCCCAGGGTGCCCTGGTGGCCACTGCAGCCTCAACCAAGAACACTTCTCCTCTTCCCCCTTCCCTCTCCTCCCCAGAGCCCTTTAAGGGGTAGACTCTGGTCACAGTGCCTATGCCAGCTCCAAGCCTGGAAATAACTTTGCTGTGTAGACATACCCTAAGTGACAAGCTTTTTTGCTGCCTGGGGACAGCTGTGAGGAGGCACACCCACGTTCCCTGAGCTAGTCTGTGACAGCCAGGTACACCTTATGTAAGGGAGGCCGCACAGCTTTAGTGACAAAGGTTTTGATAATTCAGCTAATCAATGGTCCAGATTTACCTCTAAAGCCATTGGTAACACTTTAATGTCAGCCAAAATGATAAAATGTCACCCCAACCATGGTAAAGTGCTGCCAAAGTGATTGCAGGTACCTTTTAGTAACTGCATGACCCAGGTAGTAATGGACAGCTTGCTGAAACTAGGCAAGAGTTGGCTGTGAAAACAGTTTAGGGTAATCACCTTCCATTCCCACGCCCCCACATAAGTCACTGCAAGGTCCAGAAGCCTGCCATTTGTCCACCTGCCAGTGGAGACTGCTATTCTGAGGGGTGACCACAAGAAGGCTCTGTGTATACCCTCCTCATGTTCATTCTTATGCTGTTAAGGAGCATCTTTTCTCAGCTACCCCATGCTTTTGAGGCTGTTGCTCTTCACTCCTAAGTACATAAGAATGGCTGTACTGGGTCAGACCAAAGGTCCATCTAGCCCAGTAGCCTGTCTGACGACAGTGGCCAGTGCCAGGTGCCCCAGGAGGATGGACCGAAGACAATGATCAAGCAATTTGTCTCGTGCCATCCATCTCCAGCCTCTGACAAACAGAGGCCAGGGACGTCATTTCTATCCCCTGGCTAATAGCCTTTTATGGACCTAACCTCCATGAAATTATCTAGCTTCTCTTTAAACTCTGTTATAGTCCTAGCCCTCACAGCCTCCTCTGGCAAGGAGTTCCACAGGTTGACTATGTGCTGTGTGAAGAAGAACTTTCTTTTATTAGTTTTAAACCTGCTACCCATTAATTTCATTTGGTGTCCTCTAGTTCTTCTATTATGGGAACTAATAAATAAGTAGGTTGCCTTGGTAGAATCAGGCCTGTTTCAAGTGCTTGTGTGTTAAACGGAGTGGTTTTTCTGCAAACACTTCATTGCTGCTTAGCACAATGAAAAGTGAGAACGCAACAAGCCCTTTGCTCCTGCAAAAACCTGTGGATTTTAATGCCGGCTTTTCAGTTCCTACCAGTCTGTATTCTGAATTCTTCTCTCTCTTGCAGCTGTCTGGTGCTACGATTCACAGGATCCCAAATGTGGTGAGTACAGAAATGGTTTAAAGTGGGTATGAAGGGCACGCCTGCCTGGGGTAGCATGGCCATCTGCATGCACATGCCTGAAGGCAGCGTGAACGCGCCTGTAGTTTGGCTATGGTGGGAGACAGAGGTGGGGGGAAAGGGGTGTGTGTGTGTGTGTGTGTGTGTGTGTGTGTGTGTGTGTGAAGTGCCAGCAATGTGTGCATGTGCTGGGTAGTTGTGGAGACAGGAGTGTGAGTATGTGTGCTATTGTGAGTGTGATTGTGCAGTGATGGGTCAGAGTAGTATTTATGTATGACAATACAGTTTTGTTTCCTGTTCATAGTAATGTGATGGTTGGATTTTCTCTCCGGGGACGTGGTATGTTTTGGAGACCAGTGACTTGGTCCTGGAATCAAAGATCAGGGTAGCTGCACTAGCTAAAACTACCTCGCAACTCTAGAGTTCAGAGACATTTTTAAATTACTTTTTGCAAAGCACCTACGTGTGGTATGTTTTGGATACCAGTGACTTGGTCCTGGAATCAAAGATCAGGGTAGCTGCACTAGCTAAAACTACCTCGCAACTCTAGAGTTCAGAGACATTTTTAAATTACTTTTTGCAAAGCACCTACGTGGTTATTCCCATAGGGCCCAATCCAGCTTTCTCTCTCCCAGTTACATCAGGGCTGTCTCCCCTGAAGTCAGGACCTTTCTTCTGGTGGAGAAGAGACTACAGGAGACCAGAGTCAGGCCTTTTTAATCTTTCAGATAAAAAAATTATGTGCCAGGCAGAGCCCTGGAGCAGTGGAGCGAGTGCTGGGATAACGAGTGATCTAATTCACAACGGGAAATCTGACTCAGGGAGGAAGGAATAATCCATATTATGCTAATGTGTGAGTTACCTGAGTGCCCTTTGAAACCTAAATTGCATGCATGCTACTGTATCAAATAAACAAGTCTGTCCGAGCTGCGGTCAGTGACCTTAGGGACAGCTTGAGAGGCAGTTAGAAGGGGAGCCTTCTACATTGCTATACCGGCCAGGCCTGTGTGCGGGCCTCTGGCATCAGGAGCTTTTCCCTATCTCTTTAACACCGAAGTATTGCGTCCAGCTCCTGACATGGCTTTAGGGAAGATCACAGCACAGCATGTTTTTTCTCATTGACGGCCTCCTCTTTGTCATGCTTTGCTCCATGGCTCTCTTTGCTCTCAGCCCAAAAGGATTTCGGGCTCTCACTGCTGCATTGTCTTGCTCTAAGCCAACTGAATCAGGAGCTCTCCGCAGCCCAGTCCTGCTCATTTGTCAAGTGTCTCACTCGTTTGGGAGTCGTTCTCTTATGAGGAAGGGGTGAGGGTTTTAAGTGTCATGCTCAGAGAACTGTAGGGGAAGGGGATGCATGTGATCAGTGTCTCTGGATGGCAGAGGTTAGGGATCGGAATGGGACTCCTGGACAGAGGACTGCAGGGCCGGGGTGATGGAAAGGATCCATTTGTGCTTGGCTTCCCATTTTATCTGAGGACAAGATTTGATTTAAAAATTGAAGATGCTTTTGAGCAGTGTGAATGGGCAGAGGCCAGAAGTCAATACCCTTCTGTCCGAAAGGCCAGCCAGGCATTCTGATGTCTGATGTCTGCTCATCATCCTGTTCTGCGCTCGGAAGAGCATGAGAAACACAGCATGGGGTGGCCGGTTATATTTCCGAGGCCAGAAAAGATCTTTGTATGTCACCAAGAAAATAAACTGGTGACTTTACCCATACTTAAATATGCATTTAAAATGTCAGTCACAATTGATATTAAAGGAACAGTTATAAATAGTTTTATAAAGGGTTAAAAAGCCTAATAAGTGTTTAAATGAATGGTTAATCAATTGTTCATGTTCAACAGATCAACAGGTTGTTTATAATCATGGCTTATAGCCATTTATAATGCCTCTGAATGATGTCCTGATAACTATGTATAACATATAGTGCTCATGTCTGTAAGGGTATGTCTACACTACAAAGTTAATTCGAAATAACAGCAGGACACAACCAGGAAAGCTTACTCTCCTCTCCCCGAGCCCCGGAGATATTAAAGGGGTAGACCCTGGCCACAGTGCCTGTGCCAGCTCCAAGCCTGCCAGCCCAGAGCCAGCAGTGGCCACCGGGGCCCCCAACCCAGTGGCCCCAAAACATGAGCCAGCAAGCCACTGGCAGCCAGCCCTCCACTGCTCCCCACGAGCAGTCTGCCAGCTCCCAGGAGCCTGACAGGGGCTGGAGAAGGTGGGCACCTTCCTGGTCCAGGGTAGAGATCATGGACCTTATTCAGGTTTGGGGGGGATGCCCCCAACATCCATGATCTCAGCCCTAGATGGAGGAACACGGCCATCTATGGCAGGATAGCTGCTAGCCTGGCCACCAAAGGCCACATGCGAACCCAGGAGCAGGTGTGCATGAAAGTCAGGTTGGTCCGGCAAGACCCCCCCAACCCTGAGCCCTGAGCTTCCCCTCCCCCTTCTTCCCCTTGCTTCCTCTCTTCCAGCTCCCTCCTCCCAGGTTTCCCCTCTCCTCTCCCACCCTCTCTCTCTCCCACCTCCTTTTCCCAGTCTCCCCAGAGGTCCATCCCCCCCCAGTTTTGTTCAATAAATCCAGTTTCTATTTTTGAACATACGTGTCATTTATTTGACATCAGGAGGGAGGAATTAACATTAAGTTAATTCGAAATAGTGCTGTAGTGTAGACATACCCTAACATACTTATAGCTGAATCATTTATTAAGTTTTTATTAACTCTTTATAAAATGGAGTCTTAATATAAAATGTCACCAAAATGGGTAACTTCCATGGTAATGGTACATGAATAGTGTACATTTTATATGCCACTATTGGACTTATAAGCCCTCAAAAAAGCCACTCTCCTATATATGTATATTTCTGAGACATATTATTTCTGATACATGTGACATTTTAAGGACTAGTGTGATTTTTTTTTTTTTTTAAGCCTGCCATTTTGTACATGTTGGATCAGATAAAGGTCCTTCTAGCCCAGTATCCTGTCTACCAACAGTGGCCAATGCCAGATGCCCCAGGGGGAATGAATAGAACAGGCAATCATCAAATGATCCATACCCTTGTCCTCCAAGTCCCAGCATCAGGCAGTCAGAGGCCTAGGAAGGTATTGCATCCGACCATCTTGCCTAATAGCCATCGATGGAAGTATCTTTCAAGCATTTCTCTGATTCTTTTTTTTAGCCCAGTTTTCTTTTTGGTCTTCATAACATCCTG
This sequence comes from Rafetus swinhoei, assembly GCA_019425775.1. NCBI lineage: Eukaryota > Metazoa > Chordata > Testudines > Trionychidae > Rafetus > Rafetus swinhoei. The sequence goes on along the minus strand of CM033425.1, from coordinate 12,526,246 downwards.
TGACAATGAGTGCCACAGGTTGGCTGTGCTTTGTGTGAAGAAGTACTTCCAAAGTTTTGTTTTAAACCTGCTGTCTATTAATTTCATTGGGTGACCCCTGGTTCTTGTGTTGTGGAAAGGGGTGATATCAGTGCACCACATCTTTATGGAGACATAGGGTATGTCTAGACTACATGGCTCTGTCGCCAGAGCCATGTAGATTAGTTTACTAGACATACCCAAATGAAGCGGTGATTTAAATAATCGCGGCTTCATTTAAATTAAAATGGCTGCCGCGCTGAGCCGATCAGCTGTTTGTCGGCTCAGCATGCTAGTCTGAACGCTCTGTGGTCGACATCAAAGGCATTTGTCGACCGCCCTGGTAAACCTCATCCCACGAGGCATAACGGGGCGGTCGACAAATGCCTTTGATGTCGACTGTGGAGCGTCCAGACTAGCGCGCTGAGCCAACAAACGGCTGATCGGCTCAGCGCGGCAGCCATTTTAATTTAAATGAAGCGGCGATTATTTAAACATTTGGGTATGTCTAGTAAACTAATCTACATGGCTCTGGCGACAGAGCCGCGTAGTCTAGACATACCCATATTGGCACACTACTTACAGTCCTTACCTGTGTGCGTGGTGAGATGGTCCAGTGGTTTGGGTGTCAGCTTAGGATTTGGGAGACCACGCTTTGGTTCTATGCTCTGCTGCAGATTTCTTGTGGACCTATGAGCAAGTCACTTAGTGTCTTTGTGCCTCTGTTTCCCACCTGTAAAATGGGCCTAATAATGCCACCTCTCTGGCATGCTGTTTCAGTTCCTGGCACTGATCACTTGTGGAGCAAGAGAAAGGACCCAGATGCTTTGCTCCATGCCTTCCTGACTGCCCAGTAAAGTTCTGGAGTAAAGTTCTGACTCCCCATGAAGTTCAGGGACAGCCAAATCTTGGTGACGTTGTTCTCAGGCTCCAGTGGACGTGGCGAGTGGGAGGACTACTGATGTATTGGCTTAGAATTCTGCTTTAATTGTGGCTTCTTCTACCAGACTGGGCTGCTACAATAAAGCACATGTTCCTTTGTGCTGCTTATTATAAAGTGGAATGTCTAGATTTCAGCAGCCCAAACATTACCCATCAGGGAGAATGTAATGAGGAAGGAAGCCAGACAAGGTTATGCACCTCGCAGATTAATATGACTCACCACGGTTTCCACTGAAACGATCCCTGGCAGCCTACAACTGTAGACAGTAGAGCCAACTTTTACTGGCACTGGGCTCGCTGGTATTGTGATGGCTCATCCATCACCGGGTACCTGTCCCCTTTCATTGCTATGTTCCATCACTAAGGCCGTGTTGACTGCGATGGCCCAGTTATGCTTTCGTATCCATGGCATTACAGGATGGCTCTGGCTCAGTATTGATGGGTTATTGGAGTGTGAGGCAGGGGCAAGGGCTTGCAGCTGCCTTGGCACGATGGCCTAGGGCTTACAGGTGACCATCATGGCTGTGGAGAATCCAAATGTGTGCTAATGACTTGAGCGATGAGAACAGCTCTGGGCAGGGGGTCAGTGTCTGAGGGGGCTGTGTGCAGTGAAGGGAGCCGGCTGCAGCAGTCAGAGACCCAGGGTGAAGGGGTGAGGCTGAAATGGGTATGGCTGGGCAAGGAGAACTTTTCACTAGAGATGTGGAAGGAGCAGGAGGAATAAGAAAGCAAACCAAGCGAGGAAGCTACTAGTGTAAGCCAGGGTCTGCTTGTCAGGCTAAATTTAGGACCTGGCCCAGTGAGGAAATCCTGCTGAATTATGAATGAGACTTGACTAAGGCCCTGCTCATTATTATTCATGAAGGTCGTCTCTCTTTTGTGGGGCGGGGGGGCATGGAAGGAGAGGCTAATGAAAGCACTGGCGTACACTGTGTCCTTTGTGGCCAGAGAGAGCTCGCGGGCGGATGTGCTGCTTTTATCAGCACTTGTTTATTTAAAGCAGGAAAGCCAGGAGTCCTTGGCAAACTGAGCTCCACTTTACCGCACACACCAGAAAGCTCCTCTTGTTGGCCCAGCAGGGCATCCCCATGTGATAGTATAAGGACCCTTCACTCACCTCCAAGGTAGCTTGTTTCCACATGGTCCATGTTTTAACTCCCTTCCCCCTCCCACCTGTCTGTCTGTCTCTCTCCAGGCCCCAGGATGTGGAAGGATCTGGCACAGGGCTGTGGGGGAGATAACCAGTCACCTATTAACATTGACCGGCACAAAGTACAGAGGGACAGTAACTTAGGAGACATCCATTTCGAGGGCTATGACCAGGCTCCACCGGCCAAGTGGAAACTCTTGAATGACGGGCACACGGGTAGGTATTTGTGCCAGACTCCCTTTTCCTCCTTCCGTGGCTCCTCAAACCCTTTTCCACAGGAAGGGGCACTGCCACAGGCTAGGTTAGTGAGATTGACTCATCACTAAGTTCCCTTCAGAATGATGCATTTCTTATTTGTACAGCAGTAGTACATAGAAGCCCCATCATGGCCCACAACCACCCTGGGCAAGGTGTTGGACAGACACAGAACATGATACTTTCCCAGGGAAGCTCACAGTCTTGCATCTGTCTCTGTTATTAACCTGAAAATGGCCTTGAGGTTTGCCCACCTGTATGGAAACAGTAAAGGTGTGATCTGGCAGAATGGGTTCTCTCTTGCGCACTCCTCCATGCATACACCTTCGCTCCCAGCCAGCTCTGCTCCACCTGCTATGGGGATTTTACATCCTACCCAGGACAGCGGCGATTTCTCATGTACCATTTAATTGGTTAACAGGTTAACTGATTAAAAGAGGTGGGAGGAGGCTCTCCTGCCACCAACAACAGCTGCTCTTGCCAGGCTGGAGCAGCCTCCTGCCTGCATTGGGTGGGGAGCTGCTCCTACCCCCACCTGTTAACCAGAACCCATAAGCCCATTAAGGATGAGGCTTACTGGTTAACCATTCACATCCCTACTCCTGGGTAAGGATGGTGGGATCGCAGCCATCTTGTCTCCCTGCTGTAACTTGGTTCTGGCCCATGTACAGTGGTGATGCGTCTGGAAGGCGAGTCTATGAGCGAACATATCAACATCACCAGCGGAGGTCTTCTTGACAAGTACCGAGCCCTGCAGTTCCACTTCCATTGGGGAAACCTCAAGGGGAATGGCTCGGAGCACACCATTGATGGACACCAGTTCCCCATGGAGGTAAGTGTGGTTGTGCCTCATGGGAGTTGTAGTTCATAGTAGCAGTCAGGTTCATAGCAACATATTGCTGAAACCTCCATTTGTTACTGACAAAAATAATGACTAAGGCTGTGCACACAAGCCACACAAGACCTCAGATATATATATATAGAGAGAGGGATTCCACAAACCCAAGTAAACTCACATATATCTGGATATTTTGTACTAGAGTTTGGTAGAGCTGGTTGGAAAATATCTTCCCCTTTCCCTATGGAACATTTAAATGGAAAACATTTCAAGGAAACTTACTTTGTGCAATTTCAAGTGCTGGTGAATAATCATAAATCTTTTCTGAAATGTTACAGCAGTACCTCATGGGAGTTGTAGTTCAGGTGTGTCGTGCAACCATTCACTTTTATAGGGCTGGTTCCCTTGTCAGACAACACTTTCTGTGATGCATAGTCTCCCGTGCTAGTGAAGGAAGGCCATGCACCAAGCTATGGCACATCGTGGGAGATTTGGGTGAGGAGCCCAGCCCATAGAGGAGAGTCATCTCATAAGGTACCTGAATGACAACTTCCATGAGGGGAAGCTGCGTCATGCACTAGCATGAATGGTGCATGCGATCCTGCAGCTAGAGAGATCATTTGGGTGTATGTACAGATGATTTAAATGTACACCATTTAAAAAATGGTGACGTTTTCATTAAGGCAAATTTTTTTTTTCTTCTCCTCCATCCCCCTTGGTACAAGGTGTCTATCCTGTTCAGAGCCATCTGCTGATAAATATCCCACCCATCAAACAGTCTGACTTGGTGAACTCTGCCCAGGATATTGGTGTGTGGCCGTTTAGACCAAGCTGCCTTACCAGCAGGGATTAAAGATACTTACATTCACCAAAAGGGCAGATTCAGAGCCCAGCAAAGTCTCTCCAGCTCTTCATATGCTGATAACGCTGCATGCATGTATCCATGACAAACAGGATACTGTTTACTGTGCTTTGTAGACAGACCTCTGAAACAGGGGGTCCTGTCTGCTGCGCACTGATGAGTCATTAGCATCTCTTAAGAATAAAGGTTGCCTTTGTACCATTGGTTGAAATCTCCAGTATTGTGCAGCATTGATGCTGTGTGCTCCATCTACCCCAGAAGAATCTCTTGTTCAATGCTCTGTGTGTGTTCGTGTGCAAGCGTGTTTATATAACAACATATGGAATCTATACAGTGTGGGTGGCTGTATGTATTCTGTCAAGTGCTTTGATAACTATACATTGTAGCTCACAGACAGCAAGGAGCATAAGATGCTGCTTGTGTGTGGCGGCGGCAGAGCAGCAGAGTTGGAGGAGATGAGGCTGGCCTACTTAGCTGAAATTGCTCACTCACTTCTGTTCCCCACCACCCTGTTCTAGGGTGAAAGCTCTGTTGGGCATGCTGCGTTTCCAAAGCTTCAGGTCTGGGTGTCCCTGGCAGTGCCCAGTTGATGAGCATGTGGTGTCCTGGGGCAGAGATTTGTGGCTAGGGTTTGGGCCAGCAGGGCCAGTGCACAGAGTTGACCCTGGTCTGAATGGAAGAGTGAAACGTAGTTTCTCCAGTGCATGGAAGCTGACTTGAAATGAGCCCATGTCCTTGGTCTTTTGCACTGAGGGCCTGTGCAGCCTCCTTGTGGCATATTAGCATTTGCCTTGGTGGCAGCTAATTAACCCTATAGCTCCCTTCTGGGAGCGTGGAGCCAGCCTCCCGTACCTTGCCCAGGGGCCCAGCAAGTCTGTCAGCCCCCGGCAGTGAGAGCAGGTAGCCAGGAAATACCTGAGCGCAATTGCACCAGTACCCTCCTTTTCGCTGATGGTGTGAAATCTTAATGCAGTCTTAAAACACCGAGGGCCTGTTTCTGCTTTGCGCTGAGGGCTTTTTTATGGCACTATGAGCTTTCAAAGAGCCTTGGAGTGAGCAGGACTAATTGATACTGATGCTAAGGCCCCAGAGGGGCATGAAGGGCCCCTAGTGTCAGGGATGTAGCTGCTCACTGTTATGGAGCTGCTTGTGCTCTTTGCCATTAAGGGCGCTGGAAGTGGAGAGCTGAGTGTCAATTTGCTGTGACTGATGGATAAAATCACACAATGGCCCAGAACACGTCTCACCCTCCTTCTGTGTCTCCTCTTCTTTAGCTGCACCTTGTTCACATGAACACCAAGTACAAGATCTTCAAGGAGGCCAAAGGGCATCCGAATGGGTTGGCTGTCCTGGGCTTCTTGTTCAAGGTAAGTCCACAACACTTTGCCCCTGGCTTGCAGGACTCCTTCAAGTTCCCCTGAGGAGGTGGCAGAGAGTAGTCTGCATTGTAGGCCCTTCGATAAACAAAAATCCCTTCACTGGAGATTGCACCCTGTGCTGTATTGAGCTCTGGGCCACCATGTCCACACACTGTGCCAGTGGCATCAGCCTACAGGGGGCACCTCTGTATCAGGATGGAGCAGCAGGCAGATGCAGCATTGCCTCTAAAGGCCTTTCATCCAGTGCCAGGGCTGCCAAGTCCACCCCTTTAACCGCCATCAGAAATGGCACTTTGTCTTCATTGCTGATGGAGACTAGGGATATTAGCTTTCGGGTAACAGAATAGTTGCATAACGGCATGAATTCTTAGTGGCTAGTTGACTATTCTATAGTCGCCGGTGGAGCTGGCAGCCAGGGTGCTCTGGCCCCACTCCTGGGAACCCTCTGCCATCCTGCGCTGCTGTCTTTCTAGCAGAGGCAGCAGCATGGGCTGCCAGGGGGAAACCTGTCCACAAGGGGAGCCAGTTTAAAAACCAGCTCCCCTCACAGACCAACTACCTGGCACTCTGCGCTGCTGCCTCTGATACAGAGGCAGCAATGTGGGGTGGCAACAGCCCCTGTCAGCAAGGGGCACAGGCTCCCAATGGACAGCGGCTGCTGCGGGGGAAGCGGGAGTTTCTGTGGCAGCTGGGGCGCACCATGGACAGAGGCTGGTCCCCAGGAGTGGGGTGCAGAGCAGCCTCTGTCTGCTGCAAGCCTGGGCCCACCGATGGCAGAAGCTGCTTTGCCGCAGCCTCCTCCTTCTCCCGCACTGCTGTCTCAAAAGGGGAGGGGGCAGGTATCATCACGGAGCTGCTCTCCCCACTACAGGCTCCTGCTTCTCCCCCCTCCTCCCTTGCTGCCTCTGTATCAGAGGCAGTAAGGGGTGGGGGAAATGCGAGTAGTCGACTAGATTAACCAATACGTCTGGGCTTATCGTTAATCATCTAATCGACTAATCATTGACATCCCTGGTGGAGACACTCCTGCAGTAGAGCTGTGGTGTCCTGGGGTCAGAGTGCCATAACTCAGGTATGCTGCCAATTCCAGATCACAAAGCTATGTGCCTGCAAGACCCAAGAAGCATGTGCGTAGCTCACTTCAAAGTCACTGTGTTCACTCTACCTTAGTGGCAAGGATTGGTTTAATCTCTGATTTGAGATTTTAATTCACTACGTAACTGCTGCACCTCTACGCTTGCTGCGTCTAGTGGAATGCAGCAGGGAAATGTTTGAAATCTAGCCCAACAGAAAAATAATGGATAAACACAAACCCTCTGAATGCAATAGAAATCACCACTGGGCTGAACAGCAGCTAAGCTGAACGTGGCACCTTCAGGCGGTCAAGAGGGTTCCCTGCTTTTATAAAAGCAAATGAACAAATGTGTATTTTACCATGGCTGAATTCATGGAAGCTGCCTACAATGCAGTGAAGTTCTCGTTTCGTGTAAAAGCTGTTCTGTCCTGAGAGCTGTCCTGTGGCTCTCAGGCCACTTGTCATGTGGCAAGTCACAAATGTTCATTTTGGAAAACATTCACCTTCTGGCTGTCATTGCAACTTCTAAGAACCACCCACTCTTTTTGCTGCAGTGTGACCTGCCCAAGAGTGAAAAATGGGCTTGAATACATAGAGGGTGATCAGATGAGGTCACAGTATGAGAGCAACTATATGGATCATTTCCTTCGAGAATGTGAAGAGGACATACTTAGCCTTTTCTGCCTCAGCCCAATTAGTCTCAACGGGTAGCTGGATTAGTCTGTAAATTTAAAACAATGAGTAGTCCTGTGGAATCTTAGGGTGTGTCTAGACTGCATCTCTCTGCTGACAGAGAGATGCAGATTAGGCATATGGAAATTGCTAATGAAACAGGGATTTAAATATCCCACACTTCATTAGCATAAAAATGGCCACCGCTTTTTTTCAGCACGGAGCTTTGTCAGATAAAAGAGGCAGTCTAGAGGCCGATCTTTCGAAAAACAAAGCTTTTTTCAAAAGATCCTGAAAAACCTTATTTCACAAGGGATAAGGGATGTTTTGAAAAAGGCTTTATTTTTCGAAAGATCAGCCTCTACACTGCCGCTTTTATCCGACAAAGCTCCGTGCCGAAAAAAAAGCGGCGGTCATTTTTATGCTAATGAAGTGTGGGATATTTAAATCCCCGTTTCATTAGCAATTTTGATACGTCTAATTTACATCCCTTTTTTGAAAAAGGGAAGTAGTCTAGACGTACCCTTAGAGACTAACAAAAATATATAGTATCATGAGCTTTCGTGGGCACAGCCTACTTCTTCAGATGAGGCTCAGTGAAGCACTCAAAGTCTAGAGGAGCATTGCAAGTTTTGGTCCATAATTATCCAAGTTATGTTTTCCAGCCACACCCTTGTAGTCTAACGTCCTTGTGATTTATGATTAAGGGGAAGCAAAAATGCAAGAACAAAACTGAAATTTCCCAGAGAGAGCTCAGCATGGGTGTCTCTTCTGCAGCTGAATGGAGCCCCACAAATGTCTAGAAATGTACAGGTGCAGGGCACAGAAGACAAAAACCTTCTACCTTGCCACATGTGCCGTAACTGAGATCACCCGCCAGTGACATTGCTCTCTCTGCCAAACCATTTTGTAACCCTGAAAGGATACTATTGAAAGACTAAAAATAGAAGTTAAGTCGCTGGGTGGTGGTAGCTTAGCTGGGAGTTCATAGGCTTGTGAGACCATTGTTGGAGGTGGGGCTGTGCTTTCTTCACCTGTTCACCTGGATATGAACTGTGCAAAGCCAGAATGGTTGGCATCGAGGTCACATTGTTAACAGCTCTCCAAAGTATAGGTGAATAGTGAGGGCTTTAATCAGAGTTGTTTCAATCAGTTACATGATATCCCCCTCCCAACAATGGTGTTAGCAGCTGGGGTGCCAAACACCTGCAAACACTATTTAAAATAGCTTTCCTGACTGTCCATTATGCTGCTTATGAAAGACAGTCACACGCAATGGCTTAAGGGTTCTGGGAAACTTCAACTTCAAAACACTGACGTGGCAGCAGAGCTGTTTGGGTTTTATAGTAGCACAGTGCCATTTCTTTGGAGGTAGGAGTGTCTGTGGGAGACACAAGGGAAGGATATTCATGTACAGTGACTGCAGTTAGAAAGCTGTCTCTGTTCTCTCCAAAGGGAGAAGATAACGCATGGGAAAAACTCTTTTAAAATAATCATAAACCTTCTCAAAGTGCTTTGGATCAATAGCGATAAAAGGGGATGATTATTCCTAGTTTATAGGCAGAGAAACTGAAGCATTGAGCAGCAATGTAGTTTGCCCATCTAGCGAATCAGAGGTAACAAAATAGAAATAGAGTCCACATCCATTGACTTGCAGGCCTGTGCTATAACTAAGAGGCCTTTCAGTCTTCTTGGCTGCTTTCCGAGCCCTCAGCATTTGGCTGTACAGTGGGTGCATAGGAAGAGAAGTGTTTTGCTCCCCTACCGCTCCCCCTTGTGCCTCTTTGCTGGTATCTGTGACCCCCTTGAGTACCGGTGAGCTGAAAACCAGCTTCACATCTCACCAAGATGTTTATGCTTAATCCACCAGTTATCCAAGCAGTGTGACAGGATGGGAGCATCATGTCTACGGGAGAGAGAGGGGGAAGGCGTCGTTCTACCTAGGCATCTATTCACAAGACAAAATCAGTGACCTCGCCTACCCCAACGAGGAGTTTCTGACCTAGCAACCTGCAATTGGTTTTGTCTTAGGATAAGGAATGGAGCCCAGCAAATGTCTAGAAATGTACAGGTGTACCAGGGCACAGAAGACAAAATCCTTCTATGTTGAAGGGGAGCTGTCACTCAAGCAAACCAAATCTTGGAGGTTTAAAAATACCCCCCACATTCTGCTGTTGGTGAGGACAGTTTTGACTGGCAGCCTGACGCGCTGTTTAAGAACTGATGCTGACACCCCAGCTTTCTAGGGTGCTGCTTCCCCTTGCAGAACAGCAGCTCTGTGTAGGCATGGCTTAGGAAGCAGAAGTGAAATCTACAACAAGGCACATAAAGAATGTTTTAAAGCCTCCTAATAAGGGAAATGTCATTAAAGATCCCACAGCATATTTCATAAGAGGTGGGGAGTTAACCCCCACTGCCTTAGCCAAATTCCCACCCCACATTGACATTAACATCTGTAGAACAGATTATTCCATGCTGGGTAGAGTTGTTGTGTGTTGTGGAGCTATGACTGTGTACGCCTCGCAGGTGGCTGTGTGTTCAGTGTAGATGGACGCAAGCCAATTGTATAGGTCATATGTTTGTTTGTAAGCACTTTGAATCCTTTGAGATTAGCAGGTGCTCTAAAAATAGAAATCACCCTCATTGTCGAAAGTGGAAAAGTACAGCACAGGCATGGATGTCCAGACACCCACTGCTCTCCATGAAAGCTGCAAACCCTCTTCATTTCCGTGGTGCCCAGTTTTTGTCTGGAACGATTTAGATGCATCTTGTAAATAGAATCCTTGAGAGCTGCCTTTGGCTGGTCGTTCATTCTCCCCCCTGTAATGCTTGCAGGTGTCTCATGCTGATAACTCCAATTACAACACCATTGTAGCCGGCCTAAAGAACATTTCCCATGCAGGTGAGTCCTCCGCTCCTCTGTCCTCTCCCCTCCAGGGCAGGGAGACTAGAGAATGAGAGGAACCCAGAAGAAGGAAGGAAGGAGCTGTGCAGGGGCACCAGTCATTGGTTTCAAGGCTCTTTGTCTCATTTCCATGCTACATCATAACCTGGTAGTTCCCAGAGGGCTAACACAATGTGGACACAAACATGTTACTGCCATCAATCTACAAGGCCCGCACATTGTCACTCGAATGTAAGGATGCGCTGCTGTGCCCAGCTCCTTTTGAGAATTAGTGGTGCTGGTGTAACCACCACCAAGGCGGATTTGAACATGGGACGTCGGGAGCTGACTATAGGAGCCTCTACCCTAAAAAGCCAGCTGGCTCCCAGCCCATGCTGTAGAGGTCTCTTAATCTTAACTGTTGCAGTGGTCTAGGTGCCACTTGCATTACTTAGTAACCACACTAGGTGCGTGGGTTACATACTTCCCCTAGGTGAGGAAGCATGTCCCGAGCTTCCGAGACCCAGTTGAGATCCCGGACGAGCCCCCACTTGTAACTGCCACTGGGCAGGTTTGAACCTGGGACCTCAGGAGCTGACTATAGGGGCCCATGTATGGTGTGGAAAGTCTGTACCCCAGGGGCTGTGTGAACCTGCTGCCACCATACTGGGTTCTCATTCTAAACTAGGGGAGGAGCAAAGCAAGTCCACCATGCCTGACACCCTCCTGCCATGAGCTCACGTGGGGATCTGTTTGGCTGATTTGCCAATCAGAGCCAAGACCTGACAGTATAAGGGGGCTGGGGTGGCAAAGGGTCAAGGTGTATGGAGGGGTTGATGGTGGCCCCTGGCTGCTTCAGAAATGTAGCTCTTCTAAACTGTTCATTCCCCCGGATGGTTTTGATGATGCTGGCTGTTCGCTCTCTTCTTCTCTTAAAGGGGATTTTGTGGACTTAGCATCCACATTTTGCTTGAACAACCTTCTTCCCAGCGTGGCCCATCTGTCCAAGTACTACCGCTATCAGGGCTCCCTGACCACCCCTGACTGCGCGGAGGCTGTCGTCTGGACAGTCTTTGAGGAGCCCATCGCTATCAGCCAGTCTCAGGTAACGCTACCGCACAGCGCTACTCTAACTACTTCTCTGGTGAACCCCACAGAGGGTCTCTGGTAGGCAGAGTTCCTTCCAGAGCCCAGCTCCCAGATAACAGCTCAGGGAGCAGATCTGCTCAGGTTCATCTGTGCCCACTGAAATGCTGCACGTTTCTGTCCCCTGCAAGTGCCGGACTGGCTGACACCCAGGCCTGCCAACCGTGGGGGCAAGGGGAGCAGTTGCCCCAGGGGCTGGAAATTCAAAGGGGCCCAGGGCTCATGGACACTGCTACTGTGGCAAAGGTGGTGAGTGGAGCCCTTTGAATCTCCACTGGAGTGCAGTGCACTCCATGCGGCTCTAAAGGCTGGGAGTGGCATGTTGTGTTCCAGGTGGTGTGGAGAGCTGACTGCTCCCAGCTCCATCCCTGCCACTTGATGCTCCACCCCTTCTGGGCATCATGGTACTCCTGATGACACCCTCTCCAGATGGGCACAATAGCAATTTCAAGTACACGTGCTCCAAAGAGGAACAGTCTACATCCAAACAACATGAGCATTGCAGTTCTGATATGGGGTATCTCCTCCTGGGGACAATAGTCTGCACTGTTCCACGTGTCAGATCTGGGCAAACAGTGGGGAGTCCATCTCCCTGCGGTGGGACTGTCTGCAAACAAGAGCCTGGAGGTGCCCAAGCTGCTGTTAGTAGATCCACGGTGTTTGTTCATCAGTGGGGACTGGGCAGTTGCCAGGGTGCCAAGCGGACAGTGTGTGTGTGGTGTCCACAGAAGAAAGCAGTCTGTTCCGCTCACGCTTCTACCCTTACCGTGCCTCTTCCTGCAGCTGCTCCGCCCCATTGCACTCATTCTCTGAAGCCCCTTCCCCTGAGAAATGTGGCTCAAGGATGTCTGGGTCGACCTCGTGCACTCACCATGGTAGCAGGAGCATTGGGAAGCGGAGCAACCCAGCAGCCTGCTCCGCTCCGCTGCCATCTCCCAGCTGGGCCTCTCTGCTTCACCAGGTAATTCCGCAGAAGTGGAGTGCCCTGGCCCCAGCCTGCTCCCCTCCGCTCCCCAGGCTACGTCTAAAATACACCCCTCTGTTGGCAGAGGGATGTAAATTAGATGTATTGAAAGTGCAAATGAAGCCAGGATTTAAATATCCCGCGCTTCATTTGCATAATGGCAGCCGCTGCTTTTTTTCGAAACAGGGCTTTTCGAACCCCCCCCGGCAGTTTAGATGGGGCCTGTTAGACAGAAATGCCCCATTTTGAAAGATCCTGGAGTACAGGATCTGTCGAAAAGGCCCCGTCTAAACCGCTGGGTTTTTTTTCTCAAAAAGCCCCGTTTCAAAAACAAACAGCAGCCACCATTATGCAAATGAAGCATGGAATATTTAAATCCTGGTTTCATTTGCACTTTCGATATGTCTAATTTACATCCCTCTGCCAACAGAGGGGTGTAGTTTTAGACACACCGCCAGAGTCCTGCATTGTTCAGAGGAGTGAAGCGGGTTGTGTGTGTGTGGGGGGGGGGAGGGGACGGGGGCAGGGCACTCTGCTTCCCACTGCCATGACAAAGCAGAGCAGGGTGCTGGATTGCTCCACTTCCCACAGCTCCTGCTGCCATGATGAGTGCAGGAGGCCTGATCTCTGCTGCCAGCTCAAACTTACCCCCCAGGTACTTCCACAGCCTGCCCTGGCCCCCGTAGCTAACATCAAAATGGGGGATCGTCCCATCCATAGGTGGCTGCTGCAGTGCCCCCGAAGTGTGGAACCTGGGGTAGCTGCCCCAAGTAGTCCATCCCTGTGGACAGGATGGCTCTGTTTCTACTTCTGGATGTCCCATGTCATTTCCACTAGAGCTGTTTTATGTGCATGTTCCTTCTCCTTGACGGGGTGACTGCCACATCATGTGACTTAAGTTGCCACTTTTCTTCTTATTTCTTTAGATTGAAACAATAATAAATCACTTGCATAGGAAGCTCTAGGGGCCCTGACAACTAACTAGTTTTCTAGCAGCTTAATCAATCATGACCACTTGGCAACATTAAAAAAATCATAGACCGATATTGCGCACAGCCTACCAGCAGTAGCCTGCAATAGGAACAAATTAACTAAGCCAAACAACAAATCAAAGCAACAGAAAATCTGCTCTCCATCCCCAGACTCTCTCCAGAAACATCCTTGCAACCTCCCCTCCCCACAAAGCCCTGCAGATGAATTTGGGGATCTGGTTGCCGGCAGTTCCCAAATGTGAGCTATTTGCTGCATAGGTTGTTCAGAACAAATAGTTCAGTCAGTTGTGCTCTGTGTGCACTGGCATGTTCCTCATACAGTCCTTGGGCAAAGGTTGTATGGGCAGCTGTACCCTAAGTTTGTATGCTACTTCCTTTTCCTGCTTCTAAGGGTACGTCTAGACTGCAGAGCTTTTCCGGGGGATACCTCCACATCCTAGGAATGCGTCTGCTTTTCTGAAAAAAGTGTTGGAAAAGTGGACGCATTTTGTTAGCATCCCTGTAAACCTAGTTTTACGAGGAAGAAGGGTTGTTCCGAAAGAGGGTTTTTTCCCCCGAAATTTGGCCCCATGTAGAAGTGCCAAATTTTGGAAAAGCCTCTTTCAGAAGTAAATCAGAAAAAGATACACAATATGCATATTGCAAATTGCGTTTCTTTTTCTGATTTATCTTTGTATTCTAGACATAGCCTAAGAGGAACAGACTGACTGATGGAAAGTCTTTCCCAGATCAGTGCTGCTGTGCAAACCCAGCTTCCCACAAGCAGCCTTGCGCATTCCAAAGCCATCCATTAGGCCTAAAAATTAAGAGATTACCTTAACATTGATGAGATTTTTTTTTTTAATAATTAATAATAATCTTGGGTTCATTGTAATGGTCTCCTGGTTTCTAAGCTGCTGGGTTCTCTCGAGTCCTGTCTTCAAGGGTTTCTCCATAGCTGTAAGGACGAGATTTAAACTTTTTTTTTTTTAAACTGTAAGTGGAGTTTCTCCTGGGATCCTTTGACTCCAGGAGGTGAGTTTTTAAGAAAATGCCTGCATCAAGGGTCTTGTCCAAGAGCGAGCAACCCTGAAATACTGGGGTGGATTGCTATGTCTGTCCGGGCTCCAGGTTAGCAAAGCCAATAAGCATGTGCTTATCCTGAATCTTAAAATATTAGAACTGGAAGGGATCTTGAGAAATCAGCAAGTACAGACCCCTGCTCTCATGGCAGGAGCAAGCACCATCTGGATCATCCCTGACAGATGTTTGTTTAACCTGCTCTTAAATATCCCCAGGAATGGAAATTCCACAACCTTCCTTGGCAATTTATTCCAGTGTTTAACCACCCTGACAATTAGGAAGTTTTTCCTAATCTCCAACCTAAACCTCTTTCTAAATTTAAGCCCAATACTTCTTGTCCTATCCTCAGAGGCTAAGGAGAATACTTTTTCTTCCCTCCTTGTAACAGCCTTTTAGGTACTTAAAAGCTGTCATTATGGTCCCTCATAGTCTTTTCTTTTCTAAACTAAACAAACCCAATTCATTCAGTCTTCCCTCAGAGGTAATTTTTTCTGGACCTTTTTTCATTGCTTTTCTCTGGATATTTCCCAATTTGTCCACAACTTTCCTGAAATGTGGCACCCAGAACTGGACACAATATTCTAGTTAACGCCTAATCAGTACAGAGTAGAGCAGAAGAATGACTTCTTGGGTCTTCTTTACAATACTCCTGATAATATATCCCAGAATGATGCTTTTTTTTTTTTTTTCAACAGTGTCATATTGTTGACTCATATTTAACTGAAATATGTGTTTCAGTCCATCCCTGTTCAAGAAAGTACTTAAATGTGTATTGAAACATAAGCGTGTGCTTAAAATCTTTGTTGAATCAGTTGCTTGAAAAGTATTTTGACTGAGCATAATTAAATGGCTTGAAATCTCTCTCTGTCTCCCACATTTGCAGCTGAATGCATTTGTCAACACACTTCACTTCCAAACCAATGGCACATCTCCAGTGAAAATGACCGACAACTTTCGACCACCACAGCCCCTCAAGAACCGAAAAGTCTATGCATCCAAAGATGCCACGATCAGCCATAGTACCATGCCCAGTGCCAGCCTCCCACTTCTTTCTCTGCTCTTGGCTCTCCTGGTTGTCTACTTCTTAGGCCCCTCTTAAAAGCCCTTCCCTTGTCTCCTTCCCTTCTTTGTCATGAATGATTTGTGATTATTTTACGATGTCTTCATATCAGGGTTTCCATGCTGCTATCATTTTCTTGCCACAGTACTGAAAATGACAAATGAAATAAAAGCAGATTGACAGGGGGTACATAAGAACGGCCACACTGGGTCAGATCAATGGTCCATCTAATTCAGAACCCTGTCTGCCTCAGAGGGAATGAAGAGAACATACAAGTTCCATCCCCTGTTGTCCAGTCCCAGGGTCTGCTAATCAGAGGCTTGGAGACACCTAGAGTAGATGGTTGTATTCCTCACCATCTTGGCTTATAACCTTTGACGGACCTATCCTCCATGAATGTCTCTAATTCGGTTTTGAGCCCACACAACATTCCCCAGCAAGGAGTTTCACAGGCTGACAGTGCACTGTGTGAATAAGTTCTTCCCAATATTTCTTTTAAACCTGCTGCCTAGTTTTATTGGGTGACCCCTGCTTCTTGTATTATGTGAAGGAGTAAATAACACTTCCTTCTTTACTTTCTCCACATTGTTCCTTTATTTACTTTATCACATTCTGACTTTATTTCCTTTATCATATCCCCCCCTTAGTTGTCTCCTTTCTAAGCTAAACAATCCCAGTCTTTTTAATACCTCTTCATATGGGAGCTGTTCCATATCCCAGATTATGTTTGTTGCCATTCGCTGCATCTTTTCTAATTGCAATAAATCATTTTTGAGATGGGATGGCCAGATCTGCATGCGTCATTCCAGGTATGGGCACACCATGGATTTATATAGTGCCATTATGATATTTTCTGTGTTATCTATCTCTTTTTTTTAAACGATTCCTAGCATTCTGTTAATTTTTTGACTGCTGCTGTACATTGTGCATTGATATGTTCAGAGAACTATCCACGATAATTCCATGATCTTTCTTGAGTGGTAACAGCTAATTTAGATCCCATCATTCTATATGTATGGTTGTGATTATGTTTTCTATTTGCATTCCTTTGCTTGTATCAACATTGAAGTTCATCTGCCAGTTTGTTGTCTAGTCGCTCCGTGTTGTGAGATCTCTTTGTAATTCACCACAATCTGCATTGGGCCAGGAGCAGCCCGAGGCAGGCTGCAGCAGCTGGCACCCCAGGTGGAATGCACAATCGGTGCTTCTGCCTGCACGGCCGTCAATGGAGTGACGTCATCATCGGGCGGCCCAGGCACCCTGTGATGTCATCATCAGGCGCCTCGTTGAAGGCAGCGCCCTAGGCGACGGCTGAGTCGGCCTATGGTTATGGGCCGCCCCTGCATTGGGCTTAACTATTTTGCATATTTTTGTATTGTCTGCAGACTTTGCCACTTCACTGTTTACCTCTTTTTCAGATCATTTATGAATATATTGACCAGCACAGGTCCCAGCACAGACTTTTGGGGGGACTCTGCTATTTACCTTTCTTCACTGTGAAAACTGTTTATTCCTACCCTATGTTTCCTAACTTTAAATCAATTATTGGGAGGACTTTGCCTTATTTCCCATGACTGCCTACTTTACTCAAGAGCCAATGGTGGGAGACCAAAGGAAAGAGAAAGGATCATGGCTGGTTTAAAAAATAATAATTGAAGACCTTGATTCTGCAAAGACCTATCTTTAAATACAAGAATTCTCATTGAACGCTCATTCCTCAACTGCTTAACGTTAAGCACCGGTGTTGCAGAACTGGAACATCACATCCAGTCCTGGCATATTTACAAATGCAACCCCTTTGATTTTGCCATTTGCACTGCATGTGGAATTCCTGATGTGATATATACAGTGCTTTCTTTTAAATGAGAAGAAATGTTTAAATGATATCAAAATGAATTGTAATAAATTGAAGATTCTTACATCTCGGGTCAGAATCACCTGGCTATTTGCTTCCATGTGATACCTAGTGTTTATCAGTAGCATCCTGACAAGGGGCAAATAGAGGGGGGGTTGCCCCATTTAGAAAATCAGCGTTCGAGGTCTTACAGAGATGTTTCCACGGGGAGGTGAAATTGAAGATATGAGTCAGGTTTATTCTTGGGTGTGATTTGTAAAATGACAAAAATGTGGCTGCAAAGTCCTGTTTCCCTGAACACAGTAGAAACAAACAGCTGCAGAAATCCTTGCTTAGAAAACCTTAAATGTACCCCCACAGTGACCTCTGTGCTCAAGAAACCCTGTCTCTGCCCAGAATTGCTTCTCCAGGCTTCCTGGTCGCTTTCTGTCTCCACTATACACAGGCAGCAAAACCAATGTTTTGTTCTCTGTTTGCAACCAGGGGAACCGCTCAGCCCTCACAGTTGAGCTGTGACCTGCCATGTGTCTTGCCTGGTCCTTTTATTACTTGTCACCGTCTCTTCAATATAAACAGGATTAATTGCCCTCTTCTTTGAGTCTGTATGGGTACATCTAGACAGTGGCACTATTTCGGGATACTTCCAGTATCCTGAAATAGCTATTCTGCATCTTGACCGCACACTCATTATTTTGAAATAGCTGTTGAAAGAATGGGGATGCTATTCTGACATCCCTGTACACTTTGTTCCTTGAGGCTTAAGAGACATTTTGGAATAGTGCTCTATCTCGAAATTTGGCACTGTGTAGACAGCACCAAATTTTGAAATAAGCTATTTCAAAATTAACTTGAAATAAGTTACGCAAATAAGCACCCTACAAATGCGTGGCACATCTGTTAACTTTAAGTGGGTCTGTAATTGTCTTTGGATCAAAGACTCAACCTAAAAGTGCTTCATCCCCGCTGGAAGATTTTTACCGACTTTTTTTTCTGGTTTTTGTTTTTTACTTTTTTTCCCCTATGAAAATTCAGTTTCCCTTCTGGGAATGCTCTGTGGCCTTATCTACACTGGGCCCATGGCACCTAGAGCACAAGAAAATTGTCATAGTCCAGCTTTCCATAAACAGGCCTGGATTTTTTAGCCTTCATTTCAAAGCACGGGAGAGAGGATTGGGTAGTAGCTGAGTGTTCTTTTGAGAGAGGTATTTCATTATGACGTCAATGAAATGAAACTGCAAAACAGCTAAGTTCAGGTGTAGACTTATGAGTCAGGGAGAAAGCATGAGGGACACCATCTGTAGATGGTATGTAACCACTGGATTGCTCCAGCCAGGTTGTCCCTGAATTGTAAGGCCCAATTCCTCCTTTTATTTACACTAACTCCAGTCATTCCTGATTCACAGTGTCAGTGAAGAGGGAACTTGGCCTTTCATTAAGGCACTGCTAGGAGCATAACACCAAATGTCCATAACAGTCTTCAACTTGTGTTTTATTTTTGTCAGGAGAAACTTCTCCACACAGTGAATCATCTGGTGCAGCAGGGGAATGCTAATAAGTTGGTCACCCACTCAAGGAACCTAATGCTAGCGTTAAAATGACTGAAAAGCAATGAAAATGTACCTGCCATAAAGCTCTGAATGCAAGATCTGCTCGACTGTTCCCTGCCACCTTGCTGAGAATAGGGAGTGGCATACCACAGGGTAGGGAAATAGAATAATCATCATTTATACGCTGAAACTTCAGACTTTACGTGACACTTCCTGAATTCTGGAAATAATAGCCCAGATCAACTTCAAAGCAAGGAAACTATGGGGTGGGGTGAAAGGGGGTGGGAAAGAAGGAATTAAAAACAGAATTTCTAATTTTTAAATTTCCTGTCCTAACTGGCACTATCTTGCTGTAACAACTTCATTCACCCTAGAGCTGGCTGAATTTTAATGGGGGAGGAAACCCCAAGTATTGGTCACATGTCAGATTTCCAAAAGTATTTGGGGGATCCTTTAGAATGACAGCTATTAAACATAAGTTTATTTGCATCCCTGGGTCTCTCTAGGAGCCCCTTTTCTGTGTCATCCCCTGTAATGTAAACGTCAGAGAGATTGAGAGCAGGAGAAGTCGACTGAGATAAAAATCGCCTGACGTTCTGGGGGGAGAACACAGAAGGCTGAGGTACTGGGCTCGTCTGCAGAGTGAACCTGATCCCAGGAGACTGAGTTTTTCCTTTTATTCTCAGTAATTACAGCTTTAAATATAGAACTGGAGAAAAATGAATGGAGTCTAAAGTTAGCTCTGGAAAAGGCTATCCAATTTTAGTGTAAGTAACTCAGCCCCCTGCACCCACACAGTCCTTACAATTGAGCCTTTTCCCTGGGGAAGGGCTTTCTCTTTCACCCCCTGCCCATTGCTGATTTTCACTGCTCAGAGAGCTCTGTTATTTACAGAAGGGCAGTAGCCAGTGCAAAAAAGGCCTATTTTCAGAGAGATGCTACATAATTTGAATGCATGAATCTTAGTGCTCTAAGGAACCTGAGGGCCGGGGCTGGCACATGCAGCAAAGGTCAATTTCCTTTCCTTGTCAGGTTTGAGTTCCAAACCTGGCTCAGATCCCAGATGGAATGAGTTTAGAGGTTTCATCCTTAGCTTAGCGGGCACTTGTCTACCAACTGCAAAAGAGTCCCAAGTGTGGTGTGTGGGTTTGTTTACCAATGAATATACAAACAGCACAGGGAGACCCTCCATTGGATGGCGCTAGAGAAGTGCAAAGTATTAACAATAAAAAAGTGTGACTTTCTAAGCTGAGTGAATAAAGCTGGGCTGCTGCATCTATATTAAGACATGGCAATACATTATTTGATTATCACTGGTGCTGAGCAACGTTTTTCCAGCTATACATGGAATAAATGTTGTTACCTGCACTGAAACGTGCAGATGTGCACCACATGCAGAAACACATGCTACTGGCTGTGGGCATTCTGCTAACTGGCTACTCTCTCCTGGAAGGTCAGGCACGCACTCGGCTTATACAGAACACTGGTACCGAGTTTCCCCAGCACGTGGGACTTCAGCAGCAGCTGCTGGGTCCTTCTGAAAACAAGGCTGCTGACTGAGGGGTTTACATGTGGATTTATGCACCTAACTTTAGTTTTCCAACTTTCAAAATGTAGGCCACCGTTTATACATTGATTAAAATGAAAATAATTCAGAAGAAGAAGAAAGCTGTCCCTTCAGAGACTCCCCTCCCCAAAGTGGAGCTTTCATAAAAGTAGGTCTAAAACAGGAATTCATTTTGCCATTGCTGCTTAATCCTTGATCTAAGCCTAAAACAAGAGATGACAGGTGCAGACAGACAGATGAGAAGTATGTAGCAATGATGAGAGCCTATATTGGTGATAGGCAGGGGTCACTGAACATGTAAGAATATAAGAAAGGCCTTACTAGGTCAGATCCAGGGTCCATCTAGCGCGGAATCCTGTCTGCTGACAGTGGCCAATGCCAGATGCCCCAGAGGGAATGAACAGAATAGGGACTCATCAAGTGATCCCTCTCCTGTCATCCATTCCCAGCCTCTGACAAACAGCGGCTAGGGACACCATTCCTACTCATCCTGGCTAAGTGCCATTGATGGACCTAACCTCCATGAATTTATCTAGCTCTTTTTTGAACCCTGTTAAAGTCCTGGCCTTCACAACATTGTCTGGCAAGGAGTTCCACAGTGGCCTGATTCTTGTCAAGTTTTTTGGAGGGATCACATAAAAGGAGAGTTTAGGGGAAGGAGTTGAAGGAAGATTATGAGGCATCTTAGTGAATATTTATGGAGAGCACATCCCAAGTATGAAGAACAGTGAGGGAGAAAGCACAAAGGTGCCTGTTTGAAAACTTAGCAAGTAGCTGATTGAATATGGCACCAGGGGTTGATGGGACATGAGAGGCATCTCGACAAAGAATGAAAGCTGATGGAGGGAGGGGAATGGGGATTAACTACGACAGGCCTTGATAGTAGGTAAAGACAAGGATCATATGTCTGATGGGACAGAGAGGGGAACCCAGTGAGGGCTGCAGAGAGAGAGGTGACACAATCAAACCATGCATTTGGATTACATTCCTCTTTTGAAAGTGGAATGAAAATGAGGGAGAAATAAAACATGCAAATAAAGTGCTGATTTACAAATCTTGCGCTTCATTTGCATAATCTCATTCGATTGCTTTTTCAGAAGAGATTTAAAAAAAAAAAAAAAAGCACTCTACATGGGGCTCTTTAAAAAAAAACACCTTTTTCGAAAGAACCCCGTAAACCTCATTTTTTTCAGGACTAAGGGTTCTTTCAAAAAAGAGGGGGGTTTTTTCCCCCGAAAGAACCCTGTCTAAACTGCTTTTAAAAAAAAATCTCTTCCGAAAAAGCGATCGGATGAGATTATGCAAATGAAGTGCAAGATTTACAAATCAGCGCTTCATTTGCATTTTTGATTTCCCCCTCAGTTGCATTCCTCTTTCGAAAGAGGAATGTAGTCTAGATGCACAAAGTGACGGGTTATGGAAATTATCTTTACTACACCATTCTGAAGACAAGATTGCAGTTGGCAAGGCCAGGGAGAAGAATGTTGCAGGGGTTGAAATGCAAAATGTTGAGTGCCTGTTTGAGAGTTTTGACTGGACGAGTGACTAAGAAAGGCTGTATCTTATCAACGTTATTCAGAAAGAATCAGCAACATTTAGAAGTAGCCTGGTTGTGAGGCCCTGCAGAAAGATCCAAGTTAAAGATGACATCTAGGATCCAGGCCTGAGTTGCAGGAAGGATGGTGATGTTGTCCACAGCACTTGTGAAAGGAGGGAGTGCTTGGAGGAGACTGAGAGCAGGGCTGGCCCACAACATTTTGGCACCTGAG
This sequence comes from Rafetus swinhoei, assembly GCA_019425775.1. Classification (NCBI taxonomy): domain Eukaryota; kingdom Metazoa; phylum Chordata; order Testudines; family Trionychidae; genus Rafetus; species Rafetus swinhoei. Next base: position 12,504,209 of record CM033425.1, on the reverse strand, counting down.
GCGGGGGAGCTCAAATGATGCCCCCTCACTTCGGCCAAAACTTTGAAAGGTCTCAATTCTGCCTTCTTCCTGTTCTACTCCGCTCATGGCACTGCTCTGCTACCTACCCCAATAAAGGAGAACTAACAACTTAAAATGCCTTGTTCAGCAGCAGACACAATTTTCTACGCTCTGGGTCCTAGTGGCGGCCGCCTCAGTTCACCTCATGGTAAAGCCAGCCCTGACTGAGAGTTCTGTTTTAATCATGTTGAGCTTGGGTTGCCGGCTAGACATGTACAAGGAGACATCAAAGAGACAGGCCAGGATTTTAGTTTGGACAGGAGGGTGACAGGCCTGGAGCAGAGAGGTAGATCTATGAATCCTCAGCATACAAATCATAGTAGAATTTGTGTTTGAGAATGAAATTACCCAGAAATAAGTTGTATTGAGAGAAGAGAGCCTTGCATTTAGCTGATAGTGGAATATTTAACAGTAGGTGTGTTTTTCCTCGTTTCATATGTGCAAGGACTGATAAATATCTCTGAACATTCTTGTAACATACACAACGTTTATTGAGAATTATGTAAATGCTGTAGCCAAGGACGTTTTTCTGAGCACCTCCACCTGCCTCTATGACAGAAGGTGTCAGACATCTAAAGAAAAAACATAGAGAAATTAGATTTAATCAGAGTGCTGTGACATTTTGAAGAACAGTTATTGTGCAATGGCAGGATAAATTCATTATTGTCTACAACATTTCAGGAAGTTTTTCTCAGTGATTATATCTAGCTGAACAGAGAAACAAATCAGGCTTTTCTCCTTCAGGTGGCTCCGTGTAGGGGAACATTTTAAAGTAAATCAATACTCTAGCAGAACCCTGATTGCAATAGTCTGTAATACAAAATACTCTTCTACCACAAAGATCATACATATGACTTACGGCACTATGTTAAATCATTAGCTATAATTTAACTTCAGAATATAAATGTATCTAGCCAGTCAGACAAATATCAGTCAATGGATTAGGGCAAACTTTCCAGACTGCTGTACCCCTTTTAGGAGTCTGATTTGTCTTGTGTACCCCAAGTGTCACCTCAATCTGCTTGCTTACAAAATCAGAAATAAAAATACCAAAGTGTCAAAGCGTACCATGACTGACAAATTGCTGACTTTTTCATTTTTTATCATGTAATTATAAAATAAAGAAATTGGAATATAAAAATTGTACTTGGATTTCAGAATATAGTATTTAGCTCAGTATAAATAAGTCATTACCTATATGAAATTTAAGTTTATATTGACTTTGTTTGTGCTTTTTGTGTAGTGGGAGGTTAAACTAGGCAAATATCTAGATGAGTTGATGTAGTCCCTGGAATATTGCTCCATGTCCCTAGGAGTACATATACCTTGGTTGAGAACCATTGGTTTATAGCAGTAAATATAAAGCGTGTGCTTAATTTTAGACATGTAAGCGGTCCCATTAAATCAAACTCATACTTATTCTGCTGAATCAGGTCCAAATCAGGGCTAGTTTCATGCAGTTGTTACCATGGAAGTTGCTGTAACTATTTTTCAGTATTTCTTGTTTATAGTTTTGGATTTTACCATTTTTTCCTACCATATGCAATGCCATAAAATATGTAGTGAGTGCTATAAAGGGTATTGCTTCAGAGTTAGTTACAGTTTTGAAATCATCACCACAACACAGATGCATAGGCCCAGCTTGTGGGTCTAGAGGTAGCAATATTCAAGTATCACTGATTCATTTTGATTAGATGTGTAAGCCACAAGGTACTTTTCCTCTTCCCTGATTGGATGAGTTTAATGCTTAGATTTTATGATTCCAGTGCATATGCCCCAAGTCTGAGCTAGAAATTTGCTTTCAGGGAATATTCTCTGGTGCTCATCTAACGTTTGCTTCTTTCTGCAAGCATGTTCACCATTGCAAGTATATGGCAGAATATTCATGTAAAGGGAGACCACTCAGAAGCATAAATATAGTCATTGAGAATTCAACCCCTTTATTCAAATGAACATTAAAGAGCAGTTTTTTGTGAGTTTGCTCAGCTCTGCTGGTCTCAGGTTGAGTTTCCAGATTTGGGCTCTCATGTCTTAAGCTGGCAGAAGATGATGGCAGCTCTCCAGCGCAGATCCAAATCCCTTTGAAGTCATTACGTGAGTGGATGTGGCAAACAGTTCAAGGCTAACATGTGTGATTCAATAGTATGAATGTCCATTGCCCTGCACTAGGGGTAGAATGGGGACAGGAGGCAAATAGGTACTGAACAGCACAATCTGCCCAAGACTTTCAAAAGTGGCTAGTAATTTTGGTGCTTAATGTGAGATGCCTCAAAGGGTCCTGATTTTGCAGGAATTGGGCCTCTTTATGGGGTGTGTGTGTGTCAAACTGGACGCCAGCAGATGGAAAGTCCCAAATTCACTGATCACTTGAAAATCTTGGTCTGGGTTTTTAAATTGGGTGCTCCCAATGAAAGGCCAATTTCTGATCTTTCTGATGAGCAGACAGCTCTCCTGCCCCCGCCACCTGACTTCAGTGAGAAAGCTGCAGCCAGTCCTCCTTTGCCTGGCTGAAGTTTGTCCTTTCTGGGAAAGCGAGACTGAAAGGAGCAGTAAAGTATTTTGGTTCAAATATCACTGTTTTGTTTGGGAAATAACTAAGTACCTTCAAGATACTGACACCTCCCAGATCCATTGCCCAGTGAAAGAGAGCGCTGATAGAAATATTAGTTCACTTCATGGAAGCACCGCATGAAGATAGTTTGAACCAACAGGATTCCACAGCCAGAGAGCCGGCCTGATTTAAGACGCTCCATCAAGAATCGCAGAAATTCCCCCGGGATCAATTATTCACCAGACAGCGCTCATATGCTCTGATGTAACAGTAACATATTGACACTGACAGAGAAAAATAATTAAATACTTTGTACAAGGGCTAAAGAGTTTAAACAACTTGCTGATTCCCTGGCTTGTGCCAAATGCTAGATGTATGGACAGCGCCTGGAATTCCCCCGGGGCTGGATTCTGGCTGCCCTACTGAGTAGGTCTGTCTGCTCAAGCTGTTACCTGGATGTTGACCGTATTTGAGAGGAAGGGGTCAGACTCTGCAGCGAGGGGTTTGCCAGCAGAGAACAGCCCCACAAGGATTTCTTTGCTTTGGGCCTGATCCAAATGGGATTGAAACCCCTGGAAAAAAATCCCCGATTGCAGAGAGCTTTGGGTTAAGCCCTCTCTCTGTAGCAGGCACAGCAGGGGCATTCTGATTAGGGATGTGAATGGTTAACCAGTTAACCTTACCAGGTGATGCTTACCGGTTATGGTTAACTGCTAGGGGCTGGGCAGGAGGCTGCTCCAGCCCATCAGGGCCAGCTGTGGAAGGGGGTGCTTCAGCCTGGTCATGGAGGTGAGGAGGGGGGCACTTCAGCCCAGCTGCATTGGAGCAGCCCCCCTGGCAGTCCCTGTGTAAGTAGTTAACCGATTAAACAGGATTTTACATCCCTAATGCTAATCTGCACATGACAAGTGGGAATGTAGAACAAGAGCCATCTCCTGTGGTGTCTGGAGCTGGGAGGTTAGTGTTGAGGGGTTTGGACAGGTCAGGCCAGAATAAAACTTTTCTAAATTGCTCACGAGTCGCAGCCTTTATGTATCTTCCTTTCTTGCATTCACAACTGGTAGCCTAAGACACAGTGTAGACTGGGCACCTGACTGTCAAAGATGGCAAGGACCCATCACTCCTAAGGAAAGCGCTGGGAGCAGCGTGTGCGCCACACTTCTGTCAATCAGGACACTGAATACAATTCCCCTGCCTTTTTATTTGAGCGACTGGTGTCTGGATCCAATAGATCAGGGTTGGGCAATAAGCAGCCTGTGGACTAGATGCAGAGTGCCAGGCAGGCTTCCAGCACTTTATTTACCTGCGTGTCTGCATGTACAGCCACTCGCAATTCCCATTCCCAGGCAATGGGAGCTGTGGGAAGCATCACAGACCGGGATACTGCTTCCCACATCTCTCATTGGCTGGGAATGGCAAACTGCAGCCAACGAGAGTTGTGAGTGGCCGTATCTGCAGACACACAGGCAACTAAAACACTGTCAGCATGCCACGGGTAACCCTGGTAAACTATGTCCAGCCTGTGGGCCACTTACTGCCCACCCCTGCCATAGATACTGACCTCATGACCATGCCTCTACTACTAAGCCTTTGAGGTGGCTTGGTCTCCACCTATTTTTCTCAGTGCTAAAGTACCTATGAGTCCCAGAAAATATGTGAAGTGTTCCAGCAGCTGCTACCTCTTCCTGCTCTGAATTTGGACTGATACCCAGGGATCCTAGAAATCTGTTTGCTGGGGAAGATGAAAAAACCCCCCTACAGAATTTGTGGTTTTACAGAGACTCTTTAGTTTTCACATTTTGTAAATAAACAAAATCATATTAACTGCTCCAGAACCCTGTTTAACTGACCCTCCATTATTTGGCTCTCTGTATTAACCAAACTGGAACTCTTGGCTTCAGGCAGGGGGGGCTGACAGCCCGAAGCCCACTGTCTAGGGCTTTGCCCATTCTCCAGATTATCCAAATTTTTGATGATCTGATTTGGTCCTAGTCCCAATTAGATCAGATAACGGGGGTTCCACTGTACAGCAATAAAACATTGTCTTGCACTAGTACCAATATATATTGTGGCATATATATTGTGGCTTGGGAAACTGAAGTTCAGCATTTCTTTTTATCACGGAAAAACATATTTGTATATTTTTATTAGAGGGTTTTTTTTTTAAATCATGGAATATTAGGAACCTTCGGCCATTGGCAAGGCAAGTTGGGGGTTTATCTCATATTTTGGGGGCAGTATCTGCGAACGGCATGAAATGAAAGCTCCTTTGTCCAGTGAGTGAAAACCATCCCTGTATTGCATTAAAGTAGAAGAGAGGAGTAGATTTAAAATGATATCTGCAATGAGAGGAATAGACCAGCCCAGTTGTATGTTACTCACACAACTCAAGCTGTAAGTACAGGGAAAGGCCTATGTATAGGACAATGTTGCCTCTAATTTTTTCCATCCATTTGTGGAATAAAATGTTGTTATGTGCGTTGAGGCAGGTGTGGATGTGCACCACCAATAGACATGCTGCTGGCTTTGAGTGCTCTGCTAATCAACTGAGTGGCCGTCCAAGCACTCGCCTTACAGGAAACACTGGTGTAGGATCATATCACAGCCAATGCAAGCCACTTTGTGATATCATTTCAGGGAATGAAATACATACTGCTCTGAAAGCTCCAGAACCTCAGAGGGGTTAGAGGTTTATCTTCCATTGAATCAGTAGGGGCAGAACACCTACTTACCTTGGAGGATCTGAGGAAAAGGGACCTCTGGAGTAGTTTAGACTTAAGGAAGTAAGGTTTGATTCCCCTACTATAATTGAGTTGAACATCTCCTTGCCTTCATTTCATTTCCAGGAACATTAGTAGAGGTATAAAGCAATCTACTGAGCTCCCCTCTAACTCTGGGCTAGGCACATCTGCCTTCTGATCTGTACCTCATACTCTGCGGGGCAGATACTCAATACCTCTTAATTTAAGCTATCCCCATAGCAGATTATTAATGCATGAGCAACACTGCTGAGCTGCCCACCCCCACATCACATGCATGCAGATAACAACATATACAAGGGATGGATTAGGCTTCGAGATTTGAATCCAGATCTTGGTTTCAAACATTCCGAAGTTTGGATGTGTCCTTCTATCTCTTTCTAAGGTGCCTCATCTAGGGTATGTCTAGACTACATGGCTCCGTCAACGGAGCCATGTAAACTAGTTTACCCGGCATAGTCAATGAAGTGGGATTTAAATAATCCTGCTTCATTAAAGACGATCAGCTGATTCACATAGCTGCAGTTCTAGACGCGATCTGTCGGCTGGGAAAGCCCTTGCCACCAATCCCTTATGCCTCGTGAAACGAGGTTTACAAGATTGGTCAGCAAAGGCTTCCTCAGCCGACAGATCTGCGTCTAGACTGCCGCGCTGTGTTGGATCAGCTGATCATCGGCACAGTGTGGCTCCGGATTTCAAACATATGTTACACCCCCATTGTTTTGGTCTGAGCTTGCCTGTACTCTACATTCCTCCAGTTCTGTTATCTCAAACCCTTCTTCCCAAAAAACCTTTCACTTGGTAGTAACAGAGCATCCCCAGTGGCCCATAAGCATAGTGATTTAAGTCATATGCTGCTATGTTTACCATCTCTTGCTTCAACATCACATTTCCCCATTATGCGTAAGTTACACATCATTTACACAGCCTTTTGGTTGTGCTACGTTGTATGAGGTGCTGTGTAGATAGTAAATGCCACACAGGAGCCCTCATCTCTCAGGAATCTGGACCCAAGGGGAAGATCTAAAGCTACTTCTGTAATTTAGTCATTTACACATGTATCAGCTTGGTGCTGTCTCTGGAACATCTGGCAATGTGCTGTAATGGTACTGAGCATTAAATGCCTGTCACGGTGTCAGCCTTCCTTTATTGCAAGGTTGCTAGGGTTTTTTTTTTTTTAAGTGTCTGTTGCATCAACCAGGCACTAATTAAAACATTTTTAAGGCTATTACACATTACACAGATTACAGACTGCCCATGAATGGGAACTTAAAATCCACTGCTTTGTCTTGGAAAGACAGTATTGCTTACCACCATTCCACAGAGAGTAGCCCTATAAGGAGCCAGAGAAAGCATGTCTGTGCTGGCTACGGCACATCCCTCTGAAGGACACCACCAGGCTTCCATACTGAGAGCGCAGCTGTGGTCAGACTCAGTGTGTTCCTTCCCTTCAGGGCACCACGTTGTGGTAATTTCCTTGAGATTGTGTCCATCCTCCTGATGACAGGATTCCTGCTCTGCAGGGGTCTCTGTTGCCTATGAATTCCATGCTGGTGCATCACTATGTTACACGGTACTTGGCTTGCTCCCTCTCCCAACGTCTCCACTCAGACAGGATGGAGTAGCTGTTCTGTTTGCAGGCTGGCCACGTAAGAACCGAAGCCTGCTGACCCCCCTCTCCCACTCTTGGCTCGTTCAGTGGGCATTCCCTTCAGTGCTGTCACACAGCGGATGGGGGACCACCATTCTGCTGGCCAGTTTGTGGCCATACTTCGTAGTCTCCTGGTGGCTCTTACCAGTTGTAGGTGCCTTGATCTTTTAAGGGGGTTTCTTGCCAGCAGGTTTCAGGTTTGCGGGGGGTGGAAGGGTGCTTTTTGCCTGCAATGGATCCACGGGGTCTGAGTTGGATCTTGGCCCCAGTTTTGCCTTCTGGGCTTTTTTGGCTGTGACCAGGGTAATGGCTCGGATAAGGACTTGGTTTCTGTTGGGGCAGGCCACTGGGCAGAGGGAGGGCACCGAGCGAGCCTTGAATTGCTCCTGCAAGGTTGATGGGAGCTTGCCCCCTGGATTTTCTCTCTGTCCACCCCTGGGGCAGGTGGGTTTCGGCTGGTCAGACGTAGCCTCATCCTGCACGCCCAGCAGGCTCAGCTCTGAGGGCTGCAGAGCATGATGTGCACCATACGCTTGCAGGATCTGACGCAGGCTGTTCAGCTCTTTGGCTATATCCTTCCTTATGGCCTCAATGCCAGCAGTCACCTCACCTCTCAGCGCTGCCAGCTCCTTCTGCAACTTCTCCACCTCGGTAGGGAGCGCCCAGACATAGCCAGCGGGGTCTCTGTGCTGCCGGCACACTGCACAGACACGGTCTGCAGTGCCTTCAGCATCTGCACCGCCATTCACAGACCCAGCTCCATCATTCCCCCCTCCCCGTGAGTGATTTTGTCTACCAGCTCCATCAGCCAGCTGCCTGAGCTGGGGTCCTCCTGGGGCTCCCTGATGGACAGCTGGGCTCGCAGCTGACTTCGGATCTGAGCCAGTCGCTCTGGACCTACGCTCTCTCTCTTTGGGTCTCGGGGGGTAGGGGTCTCCTCCTGCTGTCCATCTCCATGACTCTGGGCTTCGCCTGTGTCTGGGCTCACGGAGACGGCCTTCTTTGTTCTCCGCTGCTGCTTCCTCTCCTTGTTGTGAGCAGACGCCGTGTTCTGAGCAGAGGGGGGAAGCAGGGTCCCCTTCCCTCCGCAGGCCCTCGGTGACAGAATGAAGCAGGCGCACATTGTTCCAAGCTTTGTTAGGCTTGGAGTCCATGTTCTGGACCTCCAAATTGCAGCGCAGCCTGTGCACAGCCATCAGAGCATTTGAGAGTGCGTAGCAGATCCTCAGTGTTGACTAACCCCGAGCTGAGAGCTGAGGGATCCCAGAGGGAGAAGAAGGAGATGGAGGCGGTGCCAGGAAACCACTGCTATAGCTACGGAGAAGTGGAACCTTAACAACCACCAGCTGTGGAACACAGGAGAGGAGAGTTGCTGGTGCAGGGAATCCCTCGGTTACTGTTTTCTTACCCCACTCTAGGGCCTAGATTTTTCTACCACCCAGTTGGGGAGCTGAGATTTTAGAGCCAGGAAATGGGAGTTACCCCCTTCCCTGCTCAGGCTACGGTCCTCAGCACAACATCCAAAGACTCTCCAGCAGGGGAGTACCCTCTTGATTAACACAAAGCAACTATGCCAGTAAATGGGGGGAATCTCCTGGGAAGAAGCCATCTGTACCGTAGACCATCGTGGAGAAGCAATGCCAGCCATACACAAGGGGCCCAGTGCATTGTGGGTTAGAGTACTACCCACACAGTGGAGTTCAGCACAGAGGTTCATAAAGTGGGACGCCTAAGTCATGGATAACAGTGGCCTAATTTTCAAAGGGACTCTTCCACCTAAGCAAAAGTGTTCTGTAGCCCCTCCAGATACCAGGGCATTGGCGAAGGCCTTGAGGGTCCCTGCCACAGGGTGCTGAATCCACACAGCCTGGATCAGGAGAAGGGGTTGGGCAGCTTAGTACTCCACAGGCTGAACAAACCCTGAGAGCGTGCTGTGGGATTTCCCCTCCAAGAGGAGGGAATGTGCTTCTCCGGTACCATGCGTGCAGGGCAAGAGAAAGGCAGTGAGAGCCCCCCGCCCCGCTGCTCAGTTTCTCCCCAGCTTGCAGGGCCAATGCCGTGTGTGCAACTTCTGCTGTCCGCCCTGCCACCTGCCAAGATGCCCAGGGCAGCTGGAGTGGGTTCTCTGGCCTGTGGGGAGACATCATGTCCAGACCTGGTGTGAGGGTGCGGGGCAGCTGGGCAGTGGCTAGCAGTTAGGGTTTCCAGGTGTCCGGTTTTGAACCGGACAGTCCAGTATTTGAGCTTTCTGTTCGGGAAACAAATTGAGAAAATATAAATGTCCGGTATTTTCTAAATAAGATGCAGTGTAGATTGTGATGTAATGTCAAGCGTGTCCGGTATTTTTGTTGAAACCATCTTGCAACCCTAGCAGGCAGCTCTATTTGCCTATATCTTGGATTCCATTGTTTGAGTTAGTTGCTGTCAGCAAAACAGACCTAAGGGCCTGTCATCCACCTCACCAGTTTCTCGTCAGGCAGTACCTCACGCAGACCAATCCCAGCATCTCCCCCAGTCCAGAGGATGGCAGCAGATACTGCGGTGAGGAGCTGGGCTGAGGTGACCCAGCTCATTTTCACTGGCAGGTCTCTTGGTAACCTACAAAATCTCCTCCCAGATTGCTGCTCCACATGCCCCAGGGCTGAGGAGTCTGGTATGTGAGGCCATCAAAAAGGCCTGAGCCAGGCTCTCACTGCTCCAGAAGGCCCTGAGGGGACCTCCCACTGGGGAGAGCCTGCGTTACTGGGACTTATCACAAAATCATTACTCAGTCAGTCAGTTGTTTGCACCTCAGGTGCTGGGCCATTAATTGGCAGCTCTGGTGCTGTTTTCACTCCTTGCCCTAGTGCAGGTTCATTAAGGGCCCCTCTGCAAATTCCCCCATGGCCTAGAGGCAGTGTCACAGCCCATGCAAATAAATACCAGAATGACAGCCCCGCTGATAGCGACATGGCATTCCACCCCAACCCCGCCCTGGTCCAACCCTAGAGTGCTCTGGCATTGGGACTATGCTGCCAAGTCCAGTTTCCCTGGTAGTACAGGAGACAGACTCCAGAAGGGGGCTGGGTAATGCCTGCATATCCCACCCATCATGAGGAGAGCAGAGAGCTCTGTTCCTGCTGTAGCATTTACCATCCAGATTGGTGAAGCTCCTGAGAAGGAAGCAGTTGCTCTTTTTCCCATCTGTCCTGTTGGGCTCCTATGTATCCCCACATTTATCCCCTGGCTGAGGGTGCAGGAAACATCCCACAGGTAAAGATGGATAGTGCAGCTCTGGAGTTTTGCCTGCAATGGGAAATGATATCTGAGCTAGCTACTGGAGCCACTAAAGCCTCCAAGCAGCCAGGATTCAGATTGCATGAGAACAGGCAGCACACATACTATTGTCCTCTGGGCTATTCTCCCAGGGTGCCAGGATTCCTAGAGCCCTGCAGCATGGGGACCACTCATAACACAGGGCTGCTAGTTCAGCAGATTTGCCACTTGTTTTTCAAATGCTGTTTTCTGAGTCACCATGCAGCCAGTAATTGCCTTATTCTTTCAATAGATCAGCTTCAGCATGTGTGCTGATGCTCCTATCTCTAGATTAGATGGTGAGCCAGAATCTGCAAGAAGTTATAAGCAGGGAGTGACTGTGTCCAGCGAGGGTACTTGAGTGGCATTATCCATTATGACAGGTTCAGTGTTTGAATCTCAAGCATGACCCTCACATCCATTTTTCCTTGATGCCGATCAACAGATTCTCTTCCCTTCTTCCTAGTCAAATGGCAGATTGCTGAGCCATTAAATGGTGGCGCAACAGTTGCTAGTTTGCTTTTCCTTGTTATTTCTTCTTTGCACTTTTCAATGGACTGTTCAAATCTGTGAGTGGCAGAGGGGACTTTAATTGTTACTCAGTATTATCACTGATTTTCTCACAAATTCCCACAGCTATTGGCAGTGTAATACATTTATTTGCAGCTATTCAACCACTCGGTACTTCTGTGAGTTGTGCTCCCTCAGACAAAATGACTGGGTAGACCTGGTGAAGAAGAGAGACAAAGCTGGAACTCAAGCTGTGTAGAGGTCTTTTTGTTTATATCTATAGCTTGTAACTATTTTCTTTAATAATGCTCCCTCTTTGAGATAGACTGAGATTCCCCAGACTGTGTCACGTTGTTTTAGAGCTTTCCTTCTATCATGTGGATACAATCCCTCAGGCCAGCAGCATTTCTTTTATTTCATTTTTTTTTTTTTGTCAATCGTCTCATCTGGAGGGCCTAGAAGAACATTCTTTGTTCTCCTCTAGCATGTGTTAGGTCTGACTCTCAGAGGATCTGCAGTGCCAGATACCATTGTGATTCTGACAGCTGGTGCTGCTGAAATCTTTAATGTTGGCACATGTTGAAATTCCTGCAGTTCTACTTCTTGGATGGGCTCCTTGGCTGCTGTAAATTGGTGTAGTTTCATTGACTAGAATGGAGTTATGCTAAGCTACCCCTGCGGGAGTATTTAATCTCTTTGCAGAATGTTCGCAGGAAAAAAGAATGATGATCTCAGCAATGTTCCCCTTCATTTTTTTCATCTGTGTGCAGAATAAATTTTATGTGCACCAAAGCATGTGCAGATATGCACCATCAAGTGCAACACATGCTGCCTTCTGCTACTGGCTATGGGTACTCCTCTAATCAGCTGGGCAGCATTTGAATCTCAGTTTAGAGGGAATATTCTAATATTCAGTATGGAGAAAGTTCATCCCTATGCAGAGGGTCAGTAAAAAAGCCTGTGCACCACATAAGTCCCACTTAAAACATATTTTGAGGGCTTAAGTGGAACAGCCTAATTGTAATTAAAGTGAGTCCCTCTAATAAAATACGTGCAGCCTAACGGGGGTAAACATCACTATGAATCAGTAACTTCATCCACCAGCTTCTCAGTGGAATAATAAGGCACTTCCCAGAGCGAGATGAGGATCAGAGGTAGCAGGGCTGGAGAAGCCAGCGAAAGCAGGGGAGGGCAGAAGTTAAAAGGAGAAGAGAGAGAGAGAGAGAGAGAGACATGCCGCTCTTGTGGGGCCTGACCCTCGTCCCACTGAAATCGGGGCAAATGGCCTGTGGGTGCTTTGTGGATTTGCTCTCTGATGGCACCTCTTACTCTTGCTGGGCAGATTGATACAGGGCTCAGCCATGCCACACACAGCCAACGCTGTCAGGGACAGACCCCATCCTTGTGCCCAGCTGCAAAACATTCCCAACCCAGAAAGCTGGCGAGGAACAGGGTGTGGTTCCAGGGCTGTATTTAGGCATATGCAGAATACACAGATGTACTGAATTTGCTGAACTGCAGCGCGTTCCCTGCCCTCAGTTAACAAAACACTGACGACTGGGGAATGCCCCTCATTAAGGTTCCCTCTGGGCCAAGTTCACAGAGGCGATGGACCTGTGGATTAGTTTAGATCCACCAGTTGCCTTCACATCCATTGATGCAGGGGGAGCATAGACACATCTGGTCCTCCCAGCCAGATGAGAGGGAATGAGGACGTTCCCTGTGCAGGGTCCCAGAGGCTAGCTCTTGGTAGCTGCTCAGGTGCCCTGCCAGCTTTGGAGTACCACAAAGTCCTGTCTTGTCATGTTGGCTGGCCAATATGTATATGAGAAGGGATGGGAGGGAGGCCTACATCCCACTGATGACACCCAGCCATATGGGCCAGATTCTGAGGAGTTTTGTACCATTTACGCACCAAAATAAGTGGCTGGATTTCCAAGAGTTCAGCACGATGGCTGCTGAGCCCTTGGAAATCTGGCCTCATGTCGCCATCTCATTGGAGCCACCCAATACCACTAAGTGACTTAAAAGTGTGTGAACGAGGTTGGGGCTTGGAAGATGCCGCCACCCTCTGCCTCAGTTTCCCTCTCTGTAAAGTGTTGCTGTTCTTTGTGCCATGCTTTGAGATCTCTGAATGCAATGGGCTATTTGTGGGCATAGCATATTATATCATTATTATATAACCCAGAGGCACTGAGACCACTGACAAGGAAGAGCAAAGCCTGCTTTCTAGTCTTTGCACCAGTTGGGTTTTAGCTGAATGACCAGGGTCTGTCACTTTACAATTCAATACCCTGAGGCGTTTGGCAGCTCTTCATGGTGTCACTGAGCTTTAGTTACGTAAGGACTGGGTGTATTCTTATTTATTTGGCAAGCTGAAAGGGCAGACACATTTCAAACCTGTTCCAGCATACCAGCTGTAAACACTATAAGAAGATCAAACCATGGGTCACGCTGCCCTCTCCTGGGGAGGAAATCTTCATGCAGTTCCCCCACCGCATTCATTGAGGGTCAGGGTTTGCCCCCAGTGAGGCAGAGGCCTTCGGATCTGCTCCATGTTCTGTGGATCCTGATGGATTAACGGGAGACCAGGGCCTCTCTTGTGGAGACCTTGTTCTTCTGCCTCAGCCCTGCCCCCGCCCTGCAACAGACTAGTTCCATGGGAGCTGCACTCACAGGGACGTGCTTTGGCAACCACTGCCCCAGGGAGCAGCTAGAGGAAAAAGACCATCTAGAAAAACAAATCCAGCCCAAGCAAAATGCCTCCTCTGAGGGTGATAAAATAAAGTCCCTGAGAGAGGCCAGCTGGCTGGAGCAGCTGCCCAGAGCTGGTTTGGACAAGACCAGTCTGGTGATGCCTTTGTTCAGACCTAAGGGAAGGATAGGGAGCTGGAAGGCCACCTATTCATCTAATTTGAGCCCTCCTCTCCTTCCTCCCCACACATCCCAGGGACTAAGCAGTCAAGCTGTTATGAAACCCGTGGGTTTTGAGGTTCTCTCCAAAGTGCTTCTTTGATGAGCTGGTGCCATTCTGGTTCCTTTCTGTACCAACAAGCATTATTCCCTCTAATTTTTTCCATCCATGTGGAGAATAAATTTTGTTTTGTGCACTGAGGCATGTGCAGATGTGCACCATCAGTTGAAACACATGCAGCTGTCTGTGGGTATCTGTGGGCACCCTGCCAATCAGCTGGGAAGTGTTTAAATCTCTCCTTAGTGGCCGCCCAAGTGCTCAGCATATAGGGAGCACTGCCGACAAGGCTCCCTCCTCAGAAAGCTCTTGGCTAGCTCAGCATCTTAGACAGCAAAGGGTGTGAGAGCCAATGCATTGAAACCAAGAGCTAGGTCAGACCACACAGCTCTCACAAGGGTTATTTCATTGCTGGAAGCATATGACAATGGCTATGGGATAAGTACTTGAATAGAATAGAATAGAAATGTTCCTGATTTCTGCTTTAATTATGAAGCTAAAACTTTCAGACTTGTATAACTCTTCAGATAGACTAGGATCCTATAGAAGATCCACCTCCCTGCCCCAGCTTTCACCCATCCTGCCCACCTGTTAGGTCATCTAGCTCCACACAATGCATTTTCTACTTCTTTGTCCTTTCTAGTTTTAAATCTTGAGCAACAGCCCTGGGAAGATGCCCCGATATAAAGCTGCGTCCCTGACTCCAGAACAGACACATAGAGCTGCAAGGGCAACGTTAGCCAGGCATGTAGCAGACAGGGGGAGGTAGTAAGGCTCAGCTTGGGTATGTCTGTCTAGTGCTTGGATATGCAGCACAGGAAAGCCAATCAACAACATGATATAGCAGTGTTACCTTCATGCCCTGCATGGCCTGTGGCTCATTGTGGGATGCCGGTCTCATGTCAAACATTAAAAAACCTGCAACTCCAACCTGGTGGGTTCCTCAGAGGCCATGAAATGAAGTGTCTGCAGGAGGACAAGTGGCTGGGGCTATATCTAGACTGCAGGCTTCTTTCAGACAGTGCTGGACCGAGCCATACTTGCGCCCCGGGCAGCGGGCGCATGGTGCATGCACGGCCCTGTCCCCGGGTGCACGGCGCCTGATTGACACGGGGTGCTACACCCGGCAAGCGGATGCGGCAGTCAAGGCTCAGGGCGCCACCCATGGGGGCGCTGATTGAAGTGGTAAGGGGCACCGTGCCCAGGCGCATGGCGTATGCGCGGCCCTGCCCTTGGGCGAGCGGTGCCCCTTACCACTTCAATCAGGCGCCCCCCCATAGGTTGGTGCCCCGGGCAGCTGCCTGGCTAGCCCCCCTTTAATCCGGCCCTGCTTTCGGAAGAAGCTTTTCCGGAAGAGATCTTCCAGAAAATCTTCTTCCGGAAGAGAGCGTCCACACACAAAAGCGCACTGAAAAAGCGATCTGCTTTTTTGAAAGATAGTGTTCACACTGAATGGATGCTATCTCGCATTTAAGCTGTGATTACTATGGATGGAGTGGCCACCAGGGCACCTGTGCTTTTTCCTCTTTCCTCTTCTTCGGAAAAAACTCCCTCTTCCCCGTCCACACACACCTTTTTGCGAAAGAGCTTTTGCGAAAGGCTTCTTCCTCGTAGAAAGAGGATTACCAATGTTGGAAACCTCCCCTCTGTTCTTTCGATTTACTTTCGGAAGAATGTGATTGCAGTGTGGATGTAATTGAAGTTTTTTCAGAAAAACAGCTGTTTTTCTGAAAAAACCCTCTGTAGTGTAGACATGCCTTGGATTGGGGAAGCCTGTGTGGGCAATGCTCACGTTCAAAGCTGAGGGAAGGAAAAGTGCTAGACCATGGAGGCCACTGGACTCTGTCCCACTGATCATTGATTCCCCTTCATCTCACTCACTGTATGGCTTGGACATTTTAACTCCAAACGCTTCGGAGGTTATTAGAGAAAAGAGGCCTGCTGGCAGGATGCAGGGCTTTGCTGGAAGGATAAGGCAGCCCTCAGATCCTAGGGCATGGCCTGGACTCTCAGCCATGCTGTGGCTGATGTGCTACACTCATGACTGGTATTCCCTGATGAGCACTTGGGCAGCCACTCATGAGAGAGTCAGATGCCACCCAGCTAATGAGCAGAGCACCCACAGCCAGCAGAATGTATGTCTCCAGGTGGGGCACATTCACACATGCCTTGGTGCACATAACAAAATGTATTCCTCATATGGATGGAAAAAAATAGAGATTAATGCTCCTGAATGATGTTCCTGGTCCCCTAAAACAGAGAGTTCAGGGAGCTGCAACTGGATGTTTGGTGTGCCTCTTACCCATGAGAAGAGCCATAGACCCAGAGCATGGCAACTTGAGGGTGAAGTGAAATTTGATAATGGAAGACCAGGAGCAGGTTCATTTGTTATGCCATAGCCCTCTCTTTTTGTTCTCAGCTCTTGGGCAGGCTGCTTGATACATTCCCATGGCTATCTTTGGGACAGTGAGCCAGGCTGTAGGCTGAAGATGAGGTGAAGATTTTCATGATCTGTTCCGCTAATGAACGCCTGTTTCCCTGGTCTAACTGCAGCTATTTCCTCATCCCCTACCGGTGCGGCACCCACATTTTGTCCAAGGGAGGCAGAGAATTTGCATTAAAATGTAGCACTTTGCAGCCTCCTCCCTCTTCATTCGAGGAACATTGCCTGCTTGGGATTTGCTAACTGCTGGCTGCACTTCCATGCCAGAGATGAGGACAACCTTGGGTCCCATTGCACCTCTGTAGGCTACCAGCAACTACACAATATGTATGAAACTTTCTTTCTTCCTAGGTGTAACCCAGTGAAATCCCCTGAGGCCTAGTGACGGTAATTACTCAGCTGCCTAATTACTACCAAGTTCTGGCTGCAGCCGCTGCTGGAAATGACCTTGCTTGGAGGGGTGGAGGAGAGTTGCATGCTTGACCTTTTCTTAATTATTTCATTAATTCAGGTAATGGCCTTTCCCGTGTTCCTTTTGTAATGTTCTAGGCTGGGAAATCGTTCATTACACAAAGGGGCCTTGTAGGGCACGCACTCCTGTGGAGGTTTTGGCACAGTTTGCTGGGTACAGGTCTGATGGAGAGAGAAATCCCAGACTTGCTTGTGAAGCGTCTCGCTGTAATACAATCAGCAAGGGCGTGAGGAGGCCCCTGCCCTGAGCATGTTAGCGGCAGAACATGAAAGCAAAGCAAAGGCCAAGTGGCGGAGGAGCATCAGGCTTAAGGGATACTGAGCAATGACAATGAAATCAGTTAAACTGAGCTCTAAGGTGTCCCCGAGGCCTGTTTTGGAGACCTTGGCCCATTGAATGACTCAGGGCAGGGAGTGTTCAGCTGACAAGAATTGTTCATGCAGGAATCCCAATGGGGCCTGCAGGGCTGCAGCCTCAGGAGCCTGATTAGAAGGGCTGTTAGGTGATGAATAAGAGCTGCCCCTGAGGTTAATTGTCCAGGTCACACACTCCTTCAAGGGCTGACTCCATACTGAGGAGGGGAGCACCTGACAGATCCGCAGCTACCAGGAAACTCATTCTAGTGCAAATGGTTCCAGCTCAGGTCATTGGCCTCAGGAGAGATATGAGAGCTGCCGTATGGCCCAGGCAGACACAGCTCCCTGCTCCAATGGGAGGTGGAGATTATTGATTAACCATCTGAAAGGCTCTGGGGTGCACCAGCTACAGCCAGCAGTGACCCAGCCTCAGCTGGGCTATGGATACTCTGCCTTCAGGTCAATGGTTTTTGTTTGTTTGTTTGTTTTTGGTTTTTTTTTCAGTAAAATTCCTTGATTTTACTCCCAGAACTGGATCCAGGATTGTGTTCTTTGCAATCACTTTGTACGCTTGGCCCACATCTGTGGGGACCCTGCTCCATTAACCTCCCCTCCCCTGGCTCACTTCCTATGCCCTGCACGTTGCAAGAGGAACTGTGGGATTTTCATCTTCCTGGGACCTGCAGGATCCAACCCTCCTACCAAATTCCCAAGTCCTAGGTTGTTTTTCCCTCAAAAATCTAGCCATTCCTGCTCCCAACCTGGGCCACGGGAGGCTGCTTGAGAATTCTTCACCAAGACCTGTTCAACCCACACACCTGCTGGGTATGGTTCACTGTCCCATGTAGTGGCACTCAGACCACTTACCGAGAGAGAGAATGAGTTTGCTGTAAGCGCCAGCTAGCTCAAGGAGTAGAGGCTCATGCATGAAGCTCCAGCGGTCCCAGGTTTGCTACCTGCAGAACCCCGGCCTGGCTCTGGCTGTCACCATGCCAAAGGACAGAGCTTGCTTTATTCAAAGGGAGATTCCTTCCGGAGACAGTTCTCGGGGGGCTTTCCTTATGAGCTGGATTCTGTCAGGTTTGCAGCTGCATCGCCATGGTCTCCAAAGGGCCCCGGCCTGGGCTCCCCATCGGAACTTCTCACAGACATTATGGTGACGTCTACACTGCAGGCTTTTTGTGCAAGAACCGCTGTTCTTGCGCAAAAACTTGCAGAGCGTCCACACTGCACGCGTGTTCTTGCGCAAGTAAATTTACAGCAAAGCATCGGAAAACAGGGCTTCTTCCGGAAGAGTTATTCCTGTCCCCATGAGGAATAAGTCCTCTTGCGCAAGAGCTCTTCCACAAGAAGGCAGTGTGGACGGACAACATGAATTTCTTGCGCAAGAAACCCCTATGGCTAAAATGGCCATCAGAGCTTTCTTGCACAAGGGAGCGTCCACACTGCCATGGATGCTCTTGTGCAAAAGCACATATATTGTGCAAAAGCACATGGCAGTGTGGATGCACTCTTGTGGAAGACCTTTTGCACAAGAACTCTTTCACAAAACAGTTCTTGCGCAAGAAGCCTGCAGTGTAGATGTAGCCTTTGTGTTTGAAATGTGCTCCCACCGTCAAAGTAAAATCTGCACTGGTCAGGCTGAAAACCTTTCGGTTCTTTGCCACTGCTGCTCAGTGTCTACTTCTAGCTTCCCTGTTGCTTAGGGCTATCACCTAGGAGACAGGCCCAGAGCTAACCAATACTGTTGGATTTTAAAATTGCCTCCCCGTTCAGAATAATCTGCCAACAACAAAGGGACATGTACATTAACGTCCTTTTCCTTCTCTTCCTGAGGGCTGCAGGGTCTAGTCTGGCGGTGGATGTGCATTGCTCTGCCCTGCCCACCCCCTTCTGTGTTTGCAAGGATTCCTGCATTCTTTCTGCTCCATGGAAGACAGAGCCATGGAGTGGGGTGATGGAGCGGTGGTGGAGTTGGAGGTGGGCAGATAATACGTGGCCTGTGTGGGGAGCGAAGGGGGACACACAGATCCTGTTATCGCCATATTAAAGAGACGCAGAACAACAATCGGCGAGATTTTGGCCTGTTCTCTGCAGGGGTCAGACAACAAAAAGGATTGTTATGGCCCCTTCTTCTCCACAAATCGTCGAAGACCGAACTCTGCTCTTCCTAGTGTGAGGTGCCAAGTGCTGAGTGAGGGCTGAGGGGAGTCTGCACAGAGCAGCGAGGCGGAGGGAGGCCAGGATGACCTGCGCTTTGGAGTAGAACCTTTCGTTGCTCCTTAAAGCAGCTGTGTGTGGTCAGGCTAGTGTCTGCAATCTTTGTGTGGGGATCTGTGGCACAGCAACTGCACCATCCGGGAGCCACAGAGCCCCACAAGCCACACTGTGGCCAGTTTGTATCCCAGATCCATCCTGTGCCCTGCTTTCACTGGAGGGGCTGGGGAAACTGGCATCCTGTGCTAACCCATCACATAGCCCGCTGTGATGGTAACAGCTCATGAGGTGGAAGCAAGGTGGGAATTTCTCTCTACAGAAGGGAGGGCTCTGACAGCACATGTGCTCAGGGCTGCACTGAGTAGCCTCTGTATGTAGCGTAAAGGGCCTGGAGGGCTTGACCTGAGCTTTGCGGAGCCCTGTGCATTGCATCCTGGTGCAGGAATGTTCACAGGCTGTTTGCCTTTCAGTGGCTGCTGTGCCCACATGTTATTGTTGCTGCAGCTCCTGCCAAGATTCTCGGGGGTGACAAAAAGAGAGAGAGGAAAACCAGATGGAAACGGGTATCATGGCAGCTTCTGACAGGTCGCCCTGAAAAAACCTGGCCTCCTGCCTGCTTCGGAACACGGCTGTACCTGCCTTCCAGTCTTCTGTACAAGACGCTCCTCAAGATAACACTGAGATAGAATGCCAAGCTTGTAAACGCCCACTGAAATACCGTGGGGTGGAACCGTTTTACTCTGATAAAAGACTTCACTTGAAACATTAACTGTTTCAGAGACTGAGCCATATTCCCCAAGGCCGCCTTTCCCCAGGGCTCCGGACTGACTGTCACGCCACGCTGAAGGTGTAGCAAGCCCCACGGTGACCCCGAGAATGGTGGCTACAGACAGCTGGGAGGAGAGGCAATGGGGATGTATAACTACAGTGGTTCCACTTTCCCCTCATTTCTATTGCTGGGCAGGGGAAAAGGCCAAGGTTTAACTGACCCCACTGTTACTAATCCCCACTGTTCTCAGCTGAGTTGTTTTGCTCAGACACTGCCATGACAAACTCAAGGCTGCGGGAGGGGAGGGGGGGAATGCACAAAGTGAGGGCAACCAGCTTCAGCAATGTTACTGGGCATGCTCGATCCATGTGGGCATGCTGGGTACAAATCAAGCAGGGGGGCAAGTGACCCTTTACCCCTGTCACCACACGTCAACTCAACCCCTTGCTTTCTCCCCTGTGCCCAGAAAATGTCACAATTATGTGTCTGGTTTGTGAGGCACCAGGAAGGACATCTGTGAAATAACATGCAGACCGCATGAGGATTGGGAGCCCACAGAAGCATGGAGAGAATGAATTTGGGCTGGAGAAAGCAGCCGGGGTGGCCTGACACTTTCTTCTGAGTGTGGTAGTTTCCTAGTGTACTCTCAGTGTGTGTCATTTGGTATGGGGATTGGCCTCATCTAAAGACCACTGATGTCAATGGGAGTCTTTCTACAACTTTTGGGGGCTTTACGTTTGGTGCTACATGGTCAAAAGAGCTAGAGAGGGAAAGGTGCTTTGAGCAAGGGGTGTTGCTTCTGTGGAGTGGAGTCACACTGCAGGCTGAGTATTATTCAAAGGCATCCCATTGTAATGGCTCAGCTTCCAAGCGAATGACCTTCTCATAAACCAACTCTCTTCTGCTTCTTGTCAAGCTTATTAGAGAAGGGTTTGGCAAAAGGCCCCCAGTGCATGGAGCCAATTCCATTCCTCACCCCTGTCATCATGTGAAAATTGCCTAATCAAAAAAACTCACAGGGGAGATCAGGAGAAATCCAACTTTTATTACAGGAGAGGCTCCTGGGGAGGTGAACTCTGACCCTTTCACATTTATCTCAGGTGTGAGTTATTACCCTATAAACCGCCAGGACAGGCTGTCCCAGTGGGCTATGAGATAACAGGTTGCTTATGAAGTCTCAGCTGAGCGCTAGAGTCAATTTATGAACCAGTGTGAGTGTTTTCTTAATGAGATATGGGTTAAACCCACGTTCCTTCTAACTGTGGGGAAAAAGGCAGGAGCTAAGGAGGCAGGTGTGTTCCATAAATGTCTAACTTACTAGTGGCCAGCCTGAGTTGCTGGGAATGGTTGGGTTTTTGGTTATTTGTGGGATTGCTAATCGTGGAAGGTGAGTCTTTTGAGAAAACCATCTCAGTTTTTTGCCTTCCTCTATAGCATGGGGCACGGATCACTTGCTGGAGGATTCTCTGCATCTTGGGGTCCTTAAACCATTTGAGGACTTCAATATCTGAGATATAGGTGAGAGGGTTATTCTAGGAGAGGGTGGGTGAGATTCTGTGGCCTGCATTGTGCAGGGGGTCAGACTAGATGATCATAATGGTCCCTTCTGACCTTAAAGTCTATGAGTTGCTTCTGGCAGTAAGGGTGGTTCTTTGCTGCAATGTAGTTCTGGAAGGGATTGCTTTCTGGAGCAGGAAACCCAAGCAGGTAACAAGCTTTCCCATTCAGAGGTAAGTTAGGCAGATAAAATTCCCCATGCATCTTGGAATGTTTTCAGTGTTAGTAAATCATCACCAAGCAGAGCAGACCCAATTAATTCCCAGGCTTTGTTCTCCTTTCCATTACATCAGAACAAAGGCCAGTCTGACAAAACACATTTATTTCTGTCTCTTTTGAGGGAAGAATATACGAATAGATCACAGTGAAGCTTCTCTCCTGCTTTTGACCATCATTTCTGAGATCAGCATGACAGAGGAAGTGAGCTTTAATGGTGATAGGACAGGATTGACAATCAGGATTTGGCTTCACCCCAGATTTCCCGGGTGAGTGGCAAGTCACTTCATGCCTCAATTTCTCAGTCTGTAAAATGGGAACATAACTTATTATGTGTGTCACTCCAACAGGTTACAAGGATTATTGAGTATTGATAAAGCAGTTTTCTGCCACTGGTTGAAAAGTGGGCTAGACACGCGAACATGCTGATTTTTGTTCTTTATCTCCATGAGAATTGACACTGGGGATTCTTCCAAACAAAATCACCTGGGCTGTGTCTACATTGGCACCCTTTTCCGGAAAAGGGATGCTAATGAGACAAGTCGGAATTGCAAATGCCCCGGGGATTTAAATTTTCCCCGCGGCATTTGCATGAACATGGCTGCCGCTTTTTTCCGGGTCGGGGCTTTGACGGAAAAAAGCGCCAGTCTAGACGCGGCTCTTGCGGAAAATAAAGCCTTTTCCGGAAGATCCCTTATTCCTGATTTTAAGAGGAATTTCCGGAAAGAGCCTTTTCCGGAAAAGGGTGCCAATGTAGACACAGTCCTGGTGTATAGCTATCCTTATGTTTGCACCACGACTGCTGCATGGTGGAGTTAAGATGTCACATCATGGGATATACCATTACACTAGCACTGATGCTATTTTGTATAGATGGGCCTGGGTCACAGAACTGGATTCAGATGAGAACTTCCCCAAAAGTTCAGGTGTGCTTGGATTGTGGATTTTTTTGGTTTGAGTCTTTGACATTAAGGACCTACTTTAGCACCCTGTAAGCATAGGATAGCCTGTTCTACATTCATTGGGATGGCTGGTAAGCCTTGCTAAGAATTTCCCCATACCTTTCTAAGTGGGAAAGAGACCCCTCCCCCGCTCCCACACTCTCCTTTGTGATGTAGATTGTGCCACCTCTTTCCCTTTCTCTGTTCACTTGGAATCTCCTACTTGCTCTGGGGTATTTCTTGACATGGGAACAAAACCCTGTAAAACTAAGGAACTTTCTCCAAGTGTTTGATAGCTAACTGCTGCAGCTCATTCAAACTCTGTGACTCCCTCCATTGTGATCATGGAGCTAAATAGGTGCTCTGCCTTGATTTTTTGTTCAGCTGATCCCAACCCTCTCCATGTTAAAAAGTCTCAGCAGGTAGCCATGTTAGTCGGTAACTTTAAAGACAATGAGCAGTCCTGTGGTAGCTTAGAGACTAACAAATATATAGAATCACAAGCTTTTGTGGGCAAAACCCACTCCATCAAATGATGAGCTGAAGTAGAAATAACAGAAATTAAGTTGTTTATAACAGGAAAAAATGGTGCTAATGAGGCTCCATGTTGTGAACCTCTTGCTTCCAGGCCCCTCTTTGGCAAGTAACACATTTCCCCATGAAAGCAGTTTTGTATTGTTTTCTGGGGACCAATGGCTCCATCTTCTGGTTAAACCCAGTAAGGTCTTTGTCCTCTTTCTTCTCTCTGGTTGCTGCAGTCCACAGTGAATGTGAAACATCTTGCATGGGGTCATGTGTTGTCTACCAAATATTATTCTGGCCAGAAAGTGGCCTGGAAGTAAAGTTGTCACCATGCTGAGCATCTCTTCATTTTGGATCAGTGGTGAGCAACCTGCAGCCCAAGGGCTTCATGCGGCCCATTGTGGCTCTATGTATGGTCCATGAAATATTTTGTTTCCTATGGCCCATGGGCAAGGTTGCCAGATTCTGCTGGTTTTCATCCACATATTTTTGTTCCTACAGGTATTACAAAAGTGACACACGTGTGTAAAGCAAGGGCACGTGAAGTGAGATGTGTGCCGATTGCACACAACATTGAACCGTAGCAGGGCTTTGACTGGATGCAGAGGGAGCACAAAGCTCTTACAGTCCATCAGCACACCCTGCAAATTCTAGGTACACAAGCGCAGCTAACAAAACTACCCTGTCTCAGGAGATCGTCTTGGTTATGACAATCTTGCAGTCTGCTCCTACTTCACTAGTCTTGGTTGCCCATTTCTGTCCTGGATCCTTTCTTTAAGATGTCTGTGGTTTGTGGTTCATTGTGTTGTGTGGCTATAGGCCTCAGTCAGGGACCAGGGCCCTATTGTGCTTGGTCTGGTACACACACATACAACAACAAATAAGAGTGGGCCCCAAACAGTGGGAGTAACTATTGATTCCTACATGCTCTGAAGGCATACTGCACTGTGGTAGTGGAGCAAGAAGAATAAAATGGAATGCATGGCTCGTGTGTATGTGTTTGGCTTTCCTCACACAGATCCAGGCCTCACAACATTCAAGTGGAGATATGAAATACTTTGCTAACGGCTGGTCAAAATGTTTCCTTCAAAACTTTTTTTGACCGAATGACATTTTTCATGAGAAGTGCCAGCTTTCCCCGGGAAATGCCACATTATCGAAAACGTTGGGGCCCAGACTAAGAGACATCTAGTTTTGGAGCACAATATTTGGGGGGTTTGAGTTTCCAATGAGAAGTCAGTTTCCTCCCCTTTTCTTCAAAATTTTCTGTGTAATAAAACCCAATTTTTTAACCAGCTGTAATGTTAACATGCAGTGAAGGAAACACAGAAGCTGGGCTGCAAAAACCCAATGAGCATGAGGGCTCATTTATGCCACAAGTGAGGGTATGGTCCCTCCTGCTGGCAAATCCATACTCACTCGAAAGTGTAAAAACATCAGTATAGCCAAGCTAGCACAGGCACCTGCTGAGCCATACCGAGCAGTATCTGGCTGGTCTCATTGTGGACTTTAGCTTATTTAAGTGCTGGAGAAGCACCCTGCAGAACCCCAGATAGCCTTTAGGAATGGGTCTTGCTGGTTCAGGCAGGCCAAGACAGCTGGCCAGGGTTTTGTGTCTCTGAGGTTAATTTCTATGTGGTCAGATTGAAACCAGCCAGGGAGACAGCAGAACCGAGTGAAAGTTTCATTCTGAGCAGCACTGAACCTCAGCACTTAGTCAAGCAGAATGTTTCCTTAGAATGAAAAACGGTAAAACCACAAAGGAGGAAGTTAGCAGCCCATTCCATCTGGGGTTTGTAAACACCAGGCTACCCCAAATTACCCTCCATACCTGGGAGGTGCTGAGCACCCTCCTTGCCCATTGTCCTCACCAGGAGACTGGGGAGCTCTGCCTCTTGCAGGCAGCACTCAGCATCTGTCAGGATTCAGCCTTTACAGCTCCCTGGGGATGCAATGATATGACCACATGATCCTGTTTCCATTAGCTCTTCTGTCCAGTGTTGCTGGGGAGATGCCTGATGAAAACCTCTGCAGAAGAGCAGCCAGAAGATGCTGGAAAGCTGCACACTGGTATTTTCATCTTTACACTCAGGGACTCACGTGAACCCAAGATCAATTTCATTAGTGTCCTCTTGGTCATGCTTTGGTCCCAGGGGGGTGGGAAACTAGAGCGATTGGACCACCAACATCTGACACCTGGAGAACTTTCTGCTACATTGCTGAGTTTGTTCCAAGCCCATCTGTACTTTGGGTGGTCCACTCTGGGCCCAGATACTTGTGTAGCTTCTTCTGTTTGTGGGGGAGAGCAGCCCCCCCAGCTCTCCCTCCTGTCTCTCCCTCAGTGCGGGAGTGCCCATCCAACTCATGACATCACGGACAGGGTAAAGAAGAACTTCCTCAGCTGGTGTAAGGCTCCAGGTCCTTGCTCTATGCTCAAATGGCCTGACTGCCATAGCTATCCCTGAGCTGTCCACGTCAGCAGGTTTCTGGGGGAAGGAAGCTCTGTGGTCCCTGTCCAGAGGAGGGAGCAATGGCTGGAGGAAGATGCTGACTGACATCCCTCCTCACTGAGGCCCTCTATATTTGCACATGGTGTTGAAATCTCCCCCCGCCCCCCACCCAGCACGTAGGCCACAGGCCTGAGATGGAAGGACCATCTCTGGAATAAGAGAACAGCTCAGCCTCCAGCCCTGGACCTTGCTAGCAAGTAGGGCTGCTCTGACACAGACGTACATGTGCTAGCAATGTCCTGACACCAGCCACTTCCATCCCCAAAAAACATTCTCACAGTGCTGGATTTACACACAAGCCATAGCACAGGGCCTTCTGATTATGAGGAGACTCTAAATAAAAAAAAAAAAAAAAGACTAAACTTCATTTTTTAGCAATGTGATGGAGCCTCTTGAACTTGACATAACTTAGGGCCTTAGCGTGTCTTAATCTGCCCTGTTTGTTCTGTCACTACCATCCAAAGCTGGATTTGAACCAGAGACCTAGAAATGAAAATCCTCCCAGACCATCATCATCAGACCCCTGGGCTATCTGGTCCCTTCACCTGTCTTTGCTGCTCAGTCTCCATGTAATTTTGAAGCTAATTTCTTCCCTGCTTGTTGTTTGTTCTTTCCTACAATATCACACATCTCCACCACTCTTACACCTTGACCGTATCGTGCTCTTGTGTCTGCCTGCTCCTGCCTTTTTGGCTATGTCTACACTACAGAGTTTTTCCGGGATACTGGAGGTATCCCAGAAAAACTCTGCCGCATCCAGAGAACTCATCTGCTTTTTCGGAACAGTTTCCAAAAAAGCGGGTAAGTTCTTTCGGAAGACCTGTATTCCTCATTTTATGAGGAATAAGGGCTCTTCTGAAAGAGGAGGTTTTTCCCACATTTGGCCCCATGGTTCTCAATTTGCATACCTTTTTCCAAAAAAGAACTGCAGGGTTGACATAGCCTTTGTATAGTATGTGTGCTGATGCCAGGACTTACACTAAATAACTATAAGTGACCACAAGGTGTCTCTGTAACCCAAGAAAGACCAGAGTTCTCCTGTTAAAAAATTAATCAAGAGAAACAATCTGATCATTTCTATACAAATGCTGAAACAGTCCTTATTTCTCCCGACTCCCTTCCAAACAAAATAATGCAAAGG
Source organism: Rafetus swinhoei (assembly GCA_019425775.1). Classification (NCBI taxonomy): domain Eukaryota; kingdom Metazoa; phylum Chordata; order Testudines; family Trionychidae; genus Rafetus; species Rafetus swinhoei. Next base: position 12,477,269 of record CM033425.1, on the reverse strand, counting down.
TTCATATCTTGCTGCCCTGCCCATCTTCCATGACCATTTTTTTTATACCCCTCCCCAGGTTTTGGGACACTCCAAAGGCTTGGAGGCGTTAACCTCTCACTAACGTGCATCTCTCTCCCAGGGATGCAAAGTTTGTAAAATTCTGTGTTTATTCAGACAGAGTCCAGGCCTGCCAACCCTCCCTTGTAGAAGGATGTTTTGCAGGCTGGAGTCTATACATTATAATTAAGGCTAAGACTTAGTCATGGGTATTTTCAGTAAGTCCTGGACTGGTCTTGGGCAGTAATTAAAAATTCATGGCCAGTGATCTGCCCAGGACTTTTACTATAAATACCCCTGAAGACAAACTCTTTGCTTCTGAGGCAGAGGTGCTCTGGAGGGTCCTGCTCCCGCAGCAGGGGCTGACTGCCCCCAGTGGCCCATTGCTGCAAGGCCACTGGGAACCATTCTCCCTACAGACTCAGGGGCTGCAGCTCTGGCTGCCCTCAGGACCAGCAATCCCAGGGCAGCCATTAGCACTGTTGCTTGGATGCTCCCGCAGCTGCCACTCGGACCAACCTTGGGACAGCTGCTGCTACTTCTTGAGTATCCCCCAGGGCCAGCTTCTCATGACTGCCTGAGCAATGGCCAAAGCAGCTGACCCTGGGGCTGCTCCAGCAGTGGCAGGTGTGGCTGGCCCTGCTGCCAGCTGCACCAGCACCAGCACCCTGCAGCTCTGGAAGACATAGTGGTGGTGGAAAGTCAGGGAACCTGTGATTCCTGGAACCTCCATGACAGAATCACAGCCCTAATTATAATCAGGTGGTACATTCTGCTGGGAGCTGTGGGTGAGCGGCATAAGGAAGTATTAGCACGTGCTATTGACTGTCTGTGTGATTAAAGCCCACTCAAAAATCTGAGCCTGAAATGTTGGTAATGAGTCCCTGAGGGAGTGACTCTGCCATTGCACAGCAGTGATGGTGATGCTATCAGAATGAATGAACACGAGAATTTTCCCCTTTTGGAAGCTTATCTCCTTTCCCAACGAGCTCATGAAAGGCTTAATTGGTGCATTGATTCTGAACTGCCATCTCCTTTCATTAATTTCTATAGCACTTGTCACAAGACCAGCTCACTGCTTTCATTAGCTGAATAAATGAACAACCCCAGGGAGCAGAAAGAGCAGCTGCTGGGTTGAAAAGTGGCCCCGCTGCCACCATGTGCCTTCCTCCGCAAAGGGATGCAAGGAGGATAGAGGAGAAGCTCCATGATGAACTGTCAGATGCTTTGGAAGTTGACAAAAAACATGTTGCTCCAAAAGTGTGAGATTATTTTTAGAGCCCCGCTGGTGTCCTTCCAAGTCAGCCTCTCATTTCCTGCTGGATGGGGAAATTACTTCCTTGTGTTGTGCCACTCTGGAGATCCCACTCCAAGATTCAAGCATTAGAACAGTGCAGCCTCCACACCATGTATAATGTTGACCTTGAAGGACGTCAGTAGTTGGGAACAGCATGAACCAGCCATCATCTGCCACTCCCCACCTGTTATAAATACTGCCCTGTGAGCAATACAGGCAGTTCCTGCAGCAACTCTGCAAATCCGGCTCACGTGGGCATCCAAACTCAGCATGTCCCATGGCTATGTTCACATTCCTACACAGTTCAATGTCTAATCGTCCATCTACTGGCAGGGATACCAATGACAAGATCTCTGTAGGACAGATACCAATGCAACCTCCACATTCACTTCCATACCCAGAAAAACCCCCAAAGCCTTTCTCGACCTCAGTACCACTCCTGGAATTAAAATGATCATTTTAGCATATACTCATTTTTCACTCCTTATTCAGGCAGATCCAAGGATAGGGCTGCTCAAGTGAGGACTGAATAAGACCTGCACAAGAATCTCAGGATTTGGCATAGCCATCATCAGCCCATCAATTAAAACAGCTGCTTTCCCACAATTCCCAATAACCTCATTCCATTGCCTCTTAGCTTGCTGATTTGAAAGAGAACGGCCTGTCTGAAAGATGTTCTCACCTTTGACAATAAAGTGGGTACCATGGCATGAAGGTGAGCTATGGCAGCATAGTGATCAGTGACAATGTTCCCTATAATCTTTTCCATCCATGTGAGGATTTTCTCCATCCACGAGTGAAATAAATTTTATGTGCACCAAGGCATGTACAAATGTGCACCACCAGTAGAATTAAAAATCATTGCTTGGGCACTCTGTTAATCAGGTGGGTGGCATCTGAATCTCTCCTGAATGGTTGCCCACACATGCCACTGGTTTGGGAATTAGTCTGAGACCTGGGACAGATCCCTGCTTCACCACTGGAGTCTTGTATGACTCGGGCAAGTCACATAAACCCATGTTCTCAAATGTATTCCAATTCCTAACTTCCACTGAAACTAACCAGTGGCAGAGAGCAGCCTACTGTGGCTCTGTGTTTTTGTCTCTCTGTGCCTCAGTTCCCCTTTTGTAAAATGGGCATGACAGCACTGGTATGTCTCATCAAGTGTGTTGAGGTGCTATCTCTACAGGAAGTGGGCAGGGAAATTGCTTAGGTTCTACCCCTATCTTACAGTGGCATTGTTTGCTAAGAGCGTGCTGGTGTGTTTCCATCTCTAACTAGCTGTGGAAGCCTCTCTCAGGCCTATAGTTGGTGCCCTCCTACTGAGACACCCTGTTCCCTGCTCCCATCTAGAAGGGCCTTGGAGAAATCACTCATTGGGTTTGCTGTGAAAACACATTCCAAGGGAGCAAGTTTACCAGGCTCAAACACAGTGGGGGAAGTGAGAAGGGATGGACAGAAAATTAGGCTCCGCCATTTTGTAAAGAAAGGAACAGTGAGTTAGGGTCAGCAGATTGGGCAATTTAGTCCTATTGATTAGCACCCTTCAGCTGTCTTTTGACATTGGACTAGTCTATGCTGGACGTGCTCTCTTGGCACAGCAGCACTGATATATAGTGCATTGAGTGAAGATTCTCTATGGTGATGGCAGAAAGCTCTCTTGTTGGCATAAGAAATCCACCTCCCCAAGAGGTGGCAGTTGTGTCAGCGAGAGAGGACACAGCGTGATCCACGCTGGTGTTTAGGCTTGGTGTAACTTACGTCACTTGGCTGGGGGTGGCTTATCAGACCCATAGGCGTGCGCAGCACATTTCATTAGGGTGCGCACCCAAAGAATTTTTTTTAAATGTACTTTGACCCCCATTAGCCACACACCTGACCCCTGTTAACCATGCCCTGACCCCCCTTGGCCACCCCCCCTGACTCCCATTGGACACACCTCTGGAGGTAACACTCTGGGGGCAAGATGGGCACATAACCAGAAGTAAAAGGTGTCATGTGACCCCCCTCTAAGGACTTTTCCCACCATCCTCCTACCAACAGGGATTAATCTGGCCCCCACCAAACCTCCCTCATGCAACTATCCTGCAATTGCATTAACCCAATGTGTGTGACATTAACGCAGGGGTGGAGAGGCTGGAGGAAGTGTTCCCTCAGTTTCCTCCCATGAGCAGAATTAATTTTGTGTTGTTCACCAGTACTGAGTTCATGCTTGTTTGGATGTGCCACTGTGGCACCCAAGTTATTAATAAATATCTCATAAACCTTTACCTTTTCCCTCTGCTGCCATGTCTCCTCCCCTTGCTCCATCAGCTCCCCTGGTGCCTGCTGCCCCCCAAACCCTCATCCGCCTCTGCTGTCCTGACTCCTGCCCTTCTCACTGCCCTCAGCCCTCCTGAGACCTGCCCCCTCCACCAGCCCTTCTCTCCCCTGTGCCCACTCCTCCAGTAGCCCCACTCTGATCATGTGAGCTACCCTCCTCATCCCCTCCTAACACTTCCCTCTACACACCTGCCCTGCCTCTCTCCTCTGGTGCTGGTCCCTCCCCTGCAGGTGTCTGCCCTTCTGCTTCACCCCCAGAATCCCCTGGCACCTGCACCTTCCTTAGCCCTGCACCCTCCTGGTGCTTCCCCTTCCCTCACTGCCCCTGCCCCTTTCCCTGGTGCCCACCCCTCACCACCCTCTGCCCCCATTCCCTCATGCGTGCCCTCACACATGCCTTGCTCCATCCCTGCCTTCCTCATGCCCACCCCTTCTTTCAAGCCTTCTCCCAGCACCTCTCCCTTCCCCCTCTAACTGCCAATGCCTTTACCCTCTCCTCTCCCAGCATCACCCTGTCCCCCCTCTCACTGACACCTCCCCTCCTGCCCTTTTCCTCATTGTCTGCACTTGGCCCCCCTGGCATTTGTCTCTCCTGCACCCTGCCTCTTGGTGTCTTCCCTTTTCTTCTCCTGACCTGCCCCGTCCCCTCAGCACAAGCCCCTTCCTCTCCCACCCCATTCTCTTTTTTCCCCCCTTCCCCACCCATCCCCTCCCTTACCTTATCTTCGGCTTCTGCCTTCCTATTTGCGGGGCTGGAGTCAGAGCCGGCCCAAGCTACAGGCTGGCCGGGCCCTAGCCCGGGGCGCCTCAGGGGCACCGTGCCATGCTGCCTGGCTGGGCGGGGGCGCTCCCGGGCGCCTCAGGGGTGCCGCACCGTGCTGCTGGGCTGGGCGGAGGCACTCCCGGGTGCCTCAAGGGCGCTGCGCCATGCTGCCGTGCTAGGCGGGGGCACTCCCGGGCGCCTCAAGGATGCCGTGCCATGCTGCCGGGCTGGGCGGGGGCGCCCCCAGATGCCTCAAGGGCACCGCGCCATGCTGCCGTGCTGGGCGGGGGCATTCCCGGGTGCCTCAGGGCTGCCTCAGGGGCGCCGCGCCGTGCTGCTGGGCCGCGCGGTGCTGCCGGGCCGGGTGGGGCCCAGGGAGCAAAAATGGCTCAGGCTAGCTGGCCCGAGACATTAGGGTGTGCCTGGGCACACCCAGCACACCCCGTGCGCACGACAATGATCAGACCCTAGAATGACACCTGTTACACCAACACAACTTGCATTGTAGACAAGCCTATAGTTTCTAGCTTTCCCCAAAGCCATGTGACTGATACTTGTGAAGAATGAACCCAGGTCCACACCACAGGAGAAAGTCTACCTAAGATATGCAACTACATCCATGAGACTAGCATAGCTGGAGTTGACGTACCTTAGGTCGAATTTCTGTGGTAACCCCACTGTGGGATTTCGATGGGAGAAACTCCCCTACTGCCTTTCCTTACTCCTCATGACCAGGAGGAATACCAGAGTTGACGGGGACACCATCAGCAATTGATTTGTCAGGTCCTTCTTAGATGCTCTAAATCGAACCCCTATTGATTACCCTCTGGAGCATCAATCTTGGGGTAAGAAAAGCCTTGAATGTTAAACCTGTGAGTTAGTGAATTACAGGAAAATGGCCACAAGGTGTCTCTGCAACCTAGAAAAGTTCAGTTAAAAATCAATCAAAGGACCCTGCGAGATCTAAGTTCTAAGATACTTCTTAGGGTCCCCTCCAAATAAGCTAACACAAAGGCATGTGGCTTTATCCCTTGGCTTTTAAATTTGTTCATTCCTTTCCCACTCCCCAGGGAGACATCCGTTGTGATGTTTGAGTCAATCAGATAGGTCTGTGTTGAGCTTCTCAGGCTTTCTTTCTTTATAATGCTTCTTTGGGCCTATCTACAAGAGCAGAATGGGCTGATACAGCACTGATACTGATATTCACAGCAATAGATTCCACAGAGGGAGCTTATATATATATATTTTTAATTGCTTCTGTAACCCGGTAGGGGAGTGATCACCTTTTTAATTCTGTATTTGCACAGCATCAATGATAGCGTGGTCCTGATCCATGACTCTCACTCCTTAGTGTTGATGTTGTGAGGGCCAAGACTCTAACCAGGGTTCAAGAAAGAACTAGATAAGTTCATGGACATTAAGTCCATCAATGGCTATTAGCCAGGATGGGCAGGGATGGTGTCCCCAGCCTCTGTTTGTCAGAAAGTGGGAATGGATCATGTGATGATTACCTGTTTTGTTCATTCCTTCTGGGGCACCTGTCATTGGCCACTGTTGGCAGACAGGATACTGGGCTAGATCGACCTTTGATCTGATCCAGTATGGCCATTCTCATGTTCTTATAAATAATAATTATGAGTAAAACCCTAGTGTTAGGCTGGAATGTGACCAGTGATGTCTCTACCGCTTGGGTTTTAGAACGTTTATTTTATTGCCCATCAGAAAGCAGAGCAGATCATAGTTCATGGGGATTAGAGATAGGAAAACCTAGCTTAATCATAACATTCCTTCCCAAGAAGCATCCGAGAGCCTTTGAAGTTCTAGGAGCTAGCTGTGATTGGAAGCAAATGTGCCAAACTTTTGCAAGAAAGGCTTGGCTCAGCATATTTCTATCTGGTACGGGATGGATGAAATCTCACAAGAAATGTGTTCTCACAAATACTTCAGACTAGGTTTTGTTATCTCAGACAAACATCTGGGCCATCAGTGGTTCTGGAACTATTTTTAGGGTGGGTGTGCTGAGCTATGCCCCCTCCCCCCCCACTTATTTGCGCCTCTCATTGCCTCAGGCTGGGAGTCACACCTAGAGTTGCTAACTCTTCTGGACTTGATGGACCTGATACCATTGCTGAAAATAGCATCCAGTAGTCTGGTCCAGGAGAGATGGCAACCCAGACACAGCTGGAGGCAGCTATGGGAACCCAGGCCAGTGGTAGGACCCTGAGCAACAGCAGAGCCTCCAAGGCTGGTGGCTTGGACCCCAGGGACGGTGGACTGTATAGCCCATGGGGATGATGGGCGTCAGGACCCTAAAGGGTGGCGGAGCTGGTGGGACCCCAGAGGGGCTACCCAGAGGCCAGGACCCAGGCCTGGCAGAGCTTCTGAACCCTGCAGGGTTTTGCTAATATAGACTGTGGGCATATGTCTGTATATTCCTTTAGTATACAGATATTTACTGAAGTGCTTCTTGGTTATTTGAAATGGTCCTGCTGCATCAGTGAGGGGCATAATTTCCATTCAAATTCTGTTTGAATGGAATGGAATGGAGTGTTTGGGATGATCAATAGTTATCTATGTTGAAGGTTTGCCACCGGCCAAGCTGATTATTTGACCTGGGAAAATATGCAATGTATCAACAATCTTGTCAGGTTGTCAAAACAACAGGTTTGGTTACTGCAGATCCAATACTATATAAAGGCCAGGAATATTCCTAACATTGGAAGCTCAGCGTAGACTGAAGCTGCGGAGGGGGCTACGTACTGGCCATTGGGGTCCATCTGCTGCCTTTCTTCAGGGGGTTCCCGGCAGCAGAAGGGACGTAAGCATTGTATTTTATTCTGAGATTTGCTTAATAAAGTCTTTAAGCCTTCACCCAATTTGTGGTCTTATTGCCTCTGAATCCTTTAAGAGAAGGACCACTGCCTCTTAGCAACACAGTGCAAGGCATAAGAGATGTCTCTGCCTAAAGAGAGCTGAATCCATCCAGATGTCTCCGGACAAAGCTCAGTAGAGAGGATGGAATTGAGCCTTGCAGTCTTGTGTCTTAGGATCAAAACTGGTCATGGGTCCTTCAGTGCCTCCTGTGATAGGTGCCACAGAAGCATGAGAGGCAGATAGGCAGGGAACGGTAAAAGCTGGATAGGTGCTGATATTGGATTGAGTTTGGTTACTGTATTTTGTTCTATAGTGGATGCTACTGCACCTTAGAAAATCTCTGCACTCTTCATGAGGCACAATTGTTCATCTCTATTTGGAGACGCAACTAGACTAGCAGGCGGAGCTGCCAGTCATGCTGATGTGCTTTGGCAGAGCAGTATGCAAGTGCAGGGCTGGGAGTCACAAGAGATGCTATAGTCTAGAATAAGATGCATTGGCAGAGCTGTCTGAAGGCCCAGGAGTCAAACAGGAGCTATGATTCTGGATGTGGGACATCCCCTTTCCCTTGTAAGCAGTGATGAATGCAGCTTATCTGCTCCAGCATCAGAGCCAAGCAGACATCTCTCTCACAGTCAAGCTTCTTCGTCAATGACTTACTAGAGGCAGCAAGGGAAGGCTACAATCCCTCAGGGAATTTGTCAGTCTGAGATGGCTCTGGAGTCTGCTTCACAGAGGCAAAGAAAACCTGATCCAGCTTTTCCAGAGCGGCTCATTACTGGAGTAGGAGCTGTTCCCAGGTAGGGAGAGAATTGCCTTGGCCTGGTATCTCACTGGCAATAAAGGCTTCTGCCTCCAGCTGATGCTGGCTTTGTCTGTGCCTTCTGGCTCTGTTTACTGTTCCTTTTGGAACCTCCCAGCCAGCTCCAGGCTCTGGGCCAAGGGGCTCAGTTACTGTGTTAGCAACACTTGGTTTGAACTTGTTTTCCCTCACTCTTGTGCTCCTGCCCTGAAAGCTCATTTGCTAAATGAGATCTCACTGCTTTTTTTGTGCCTTTTCTCTTTGGCTTGTCACTGATCGCTGTCATTAACCAATGCCCCAAAGTCTAGTGTTGACATGGTCTCAGAACGGGAACAGGAGACCTTCGCAAAGAAAAAGATCTTACAGAGAATCCTGTGGCACTCGTTTCAGATGGGACATAAAACCAAGACCTTGACCATTCATGGCCATTAGAGGTTTCATGGCAGCCTGTAGGAGATTATTATTGATGGGAGTGTGTTTATGTCACAGCAGCCTGATTGCTTGCTGCCTTCTCCAAATTCCCCAGGCTGTCTTTTTAACATTAATAAACATGAGTAAAAAATAAAGGAAGAACAACATGAATGCAGAGTCTCTCCCGTAGGGAGAGAAAGTCACTTCCCAGCACATGTTGGCATCTGCTTTCTCCCCAGCTATGTTACAAGGTTCACTCACTATGGGCATGTCTAAACTGTTTACACTGGGGAGTTATTTTGAAATAACAAGGCAAGTGTCCACACTACTAAGCCTGTTATTTTGAAAAAAATAACTCCTGCTTGTGAAGAGGATTAAGCTTATTTTGAAATAGTTGTTCCGGGAGTTATTATTTGTAGACCTCGTCTTTGGAGTCACAGGTACAAATGGAGATTTAGCATCCAGTTATTATGGCCTAGTAACTGCTAAATAAAAGACAAAATTGCTCCCTGCTGATCTTGGTTAAAAAAGAGTGAGGGGGAGTTTTGCGAACTGATAGGGGTTCCCTCTCAGCTGAAGGAAGTGTTTCCCTTCTCGCCCTTCCACCTGGACATGGTCTTGCATGGTCTGTCATTGTGCAGCAGTGACTGGGACAATGGCCCTGAGATTTTCCTTTCACTTCCCCATAAGCTCCTGCAATGGTGAATTAGTGCATTGATTCTGAAACGCTGCCTCCCTTTCTGAATTTCTACGGCAGCTGTCACCAGAGCCATCTGGTGCCTTCCTCACAGGGACGCTAAGCCCAGTGAAGCTCTGCAGTGGAACACAGATTTGTAAAGTGGCCCTTCTTTAACCATACACAGAACTGAGCCGTTAGAAGGACGAGGCATAAACATTACCAAGCAGCCGTGGACAGAAAACATGTTTGTCACAAATGCACCAGCTCTGTGGAAACAAGGCCTCACTGGTTTATTTTTAGACCCCAGCTGGTGTTCACCCAAGACTGCCCTTTGTTTCCTGCTGGGACATAATTTTAGCAAAGATAAGATGTTCGAAAACAACCCCACGTCCCATTTTGAGCTGTGGTTGGAACATCTGTACAGTACAATAAGGGTAAGAGAGATGTTTGTGATTTCAGCTAAGCATGACAGGTCTTTAATATGTCCACTGGGCTGCATCCATGCCTGAGATCTCTAGCTGTATTGTTGGAACTGTGCCTGCACTCATGTTAGAGAGGGGAGGGCAGAAGAAAGGGGGTTCCCTGGCCTTTTGATAAATTAATTCCATTACTACTTTGTGCTCAGATGGTCCAGTGCCCCTTCCTGATCTGAGCAGAGACCATCTGTTTCAAAGATAACAGTGGTACATGTACTTCTGTGTGGGCATGATCACATTTTCCAGAATTCAAATATGTGTGACCAACTGAGAACTTTCCTTACTGTTTTGGTGAGACCTATGTGTTCCTCAATTTTCCCTAGAGTTTATATGGCTACCCAGTGGTGGGGGGAGGAAAGACGAACTAAGTTTGCTTTTCAGACAGGCTAGAGAGAAGTGGATACCCCTTACCTAGCTGTCTGAGCTTGAATGCGCTTGCTTTTTTTTTTTTTTTTTTTTTATAATTAAAGAGAGAGACTGGCTGAGGCCATGTGAAAGGAAAATCCAGAAGATAGAGGAAAACCCAATAACCAGGAGTTTGCCAGCTAGCAGTCAATGTCACATAGGGAGACAGAGTCCCCTACTGCTCAGCAGGGAAGCTGGGTAGAGACCCCAGCTTGAGAACAAAGGGCTGGAAGGAGTAAGGTGGAGGGATAAAGGATTGGCTTCTAGAAGACACTAGGGGTTGGCTAAGAAGGTCATATGTAAGGGAGACACAGAGCATGGTCAAAGGACCCTGGACTACCCAGAATGGACAATACTTACCTTCATCTCTCTGTGTTGATCTAAGGACTTTCTGATTCTGGGTGTCCCTGTAAATACTCCTTGAAATCACACCTGGCACTGTGAAGGGGCCCAGGACAGACCTTCAGGGGTCTGGTGTGGCTGGAATTGCTGTAGAGAGTCACAGAGAGAGACAGGGAAGGCCTGGGCTGAAGGCCCAGCCCCCCTATGTTGAGCAGGGTGGGTTCTCTGGAGCCAGCACACTAAAGGGCTGACTGCCAGGAGACGGATTCCAGGTCCGGGCCTAGTCCAGGCCCTATGTGATCTCAGTGTCAGTACTTTATCTTCTTTAAATGCACTTTTTAAAAAATAAATAAAAAACTTTGAGAAATCCCTTGCAGGTTAATAGCACTCAGCTACTCCCTGGAGTTCCCAGTCTTGTCTTCAATTAAAAATACACATTGGCTGTACCAACCGGGTATAACTGAGATTCTGAGGCAAATGACAACAAACTTCCTTCTCTAGCTCCAATGCAATTAGGGATGCCAACTCTCATTCCTGGAGGCTCCAGGGCAATCCTGGAAAGATTAGAGCATGCGATGAAACTCCCAGAATACAGCCAACCAAAACTGGCAGCCCTAACTTCTGGGGTCATTTGGAGGCCGAGAGCACACACACAGACCATCTGCTGGGGCCACATTCCATGTGGGCCAATTTTTTCAAACTGTTATGTTTTTACATCCACTTATTTCTGGTTTTGGTGTATTGCTGCTCCCTTGTCCCAAGCACAATGATTGACCCCAGCCCAACAAAGAATTTCACACATGTGTAAGTGATCTGCTGCAGAGGGGCCTAAATTAACAACACCAGGATATCTTGTGTTGCTTATTTGTGGCTCCAAAAATCATATTGCAGGCTGCCAATCCTCACAGTGGGTCCTCCTATGAATTCATGCTCTATTACTATTGCAAAGATTATTAGCATAAAACCAGAGAACTAGAGATTTGTTTTCTCTGAAGTCTGCTTGTAAGAATCAGTTATTGATTTGCAGGTTACCCAAAAATGTGCTGGTTTCCTGTCAATAGGGTACTTCAGAGATACTCATCAGAATCTTGAAATTCCCCCTTGTTATCTGTGCTCATCTTGTTTTCCTTCTGGTTCTCACAGCTTTCAATTCTAAGCTACACAGACAGTGCTTAGCCCATGTGAGATTGATTTGAGAACTGGACATTGCGTGGAATTGTTAAGAAGAAGGGAGGTTCTGTTATATTTTGGTTGTAATTCACTGTTTTTATATATATGTAAGCTGCCGTTTGGGATCACCTTCGTACGTACATTTCTAAAGCAGGGACAGATCCCCTCCACTCACATCAAGTAATAATTCACTCTGCTAGGAATTCCATTGGTTAGATGTTAGATTAGACTATGACTGTAAGGTTCAACCACTGTCTGAACTTGAGTACCTAATAAAAAGAACAAATAAATAAAGCATGCACTTGCAGCTGATATGACTGAGTACGGACAAAGGGCCCAACCCTGCAGACACTCAGGAGAGGAGTTCTGTGCAAGTTAATGAGCCTGTTTGCCCGAGTAAGAATTATTTCCTTGAGCAAAAGTTTGCTCCAAGTATTTTGCACTTGGTCCAAAACATTTATTAAGAATATGCTGACATAGCTTGCCTCGTAGTTCAGCCAGGATCAATGTCCTTTCAGATCACGCTGCTCTTTAAAATTAAGTGTTATGTCATGGTGTCTGTCTGAGACTTTCAAAGGGGCCTCAAGGGCATCCAACATCTCAGTTTTCCAAGCAGCTTTCAGTCAGCTGTCATTTTGATTCAAGGAAGCTGTCTTTTGCAGCAGCAGTTACTGACCCAGAGTCTGAACTACTAGCCTAGGAGCACCTGTGGTCTGCCAGGAATAGCTGGGGGCTAGGGACATCACTCACCCTAGCCTTTGCAGGTCAGTCCCAGAGCTTCACCCTGGTTTAGGGAAAGTTGACTTTGGACAACTGTATTCTTAAAACTGTCCCCAAATTAATTTTTCTCCCTCCCATAGCTGGAATCAGGACATTCAGGCTTCCAAGCTTTGTAGTTGGAGTGAAAAAACCCCAAACTAATGTATGATAAATAAGCCTCCTTAAATCATGCATGAGGGGCTGATCCTGACAATCATGGGACAGCACTGCAGAACTGGACCCAGGCTGTTGTATGTAGGTGTGTAATTAAAACATTATGTATCGCCCTTTGCAAAAGGCAGACTCAAGTTCCAGTCTTCCTTTTCCTGTCTATTCCTCCCCTCCCATACTCATTTCTAGTTGTTTTCTGAAGTATCCCTCCTCCCATCCTTTTCAAGTTAGGCGATTTTATGTTTGAAGTTGTGTCAAACCAATTTAGGGTGTTTTAAATTCAAATACAACTGCCCTTGTTTTATGACTAAAAGAAAAATTAACCTTTCTCTTAAAAAAATCCAGTGATATAATTTATCAGCGTACAGAAAAACATAAATCTTTCTCCATTAGTACAGCATGCACTGTGAGAAGTAATGTTAGTGTCTTTTATATTTAATAATTACTTCCTTAGTAGAAAGCAACTCTCTTCTAAATTTTCTGAAGAGACTGGAAACAATGTTAGGAGGTTTTTTTCCTCTTGTAAATGCTCTAAATCTTAGCTGGATAATATCACTTGATCATAGAAATAATGAGTCCTTTATCAGCAGATGGAAATTTGTAACTAGTTCACAAACTTCATTGTTTACATTCGGTGCTGCTCAATGAATCAGTGTCTAAATATTTGTGTGTATGTGCATGTTTTTATATATATTTTTATATACAGGTGCACACATGTATCATAACTCATAAATAATTTATCCTGTGGTTTCACCCAGCTTGCAGTGAGATTCAGTTTATTCGACTAGGAAATTTGTCAGTTGCAGTTTTGATGCACATATGCAAATCCTTTTTTCCCCCTGCAAGAAGGTTCTATATTGTTCAATTACTTTGAGTAAAGGAATGAGTGTAAAATATTTATTTCATTTAATTATCTCTATATTCCTCCATTGTACTGCACCATTAAAAACATGCTCCTTGCTTCAGGCTCTGTGAAACCATTGATCTTTATCTCCCAACTTACACATAGATTCTAGACTTGTTTAATTAAAAAAAAAAATTACTTTGAGAACATTTGTACCTTGTATTGTCTCATACATTCATCCAGCCTCCGTTGTTTGTTAATGCATCCCAGGGATTAAGTCTAATTTGCTCATTATTTTATGGACTGAAGGAAACTGACATAAAACAAATGAATTTCCAGCTGAATTAATATATTTTTCCTCTCAGGATTTAACTACTAATTAAATCAACATAGACTTAATCTCGGGGGCTATGTCTATATTGGCAAGATTTTGCGCAAATACTTTTAACGCAAGAGTTTTTGCGTTAAAGTATTTGTGCAAGAAAGCATCTACACTGGCATGTGCTTTTACGCAAGAGCATCCGTGCCAGTGTAGACGTTCTCTTACGCAAGAAAGCTCCGATGGCCATTTTAGCCATCGGGCTTTCTTGTGCAAGAAATTCATGTTGCCTGTCTACACTGGCCTCTTGCACAAGAACAGTTGCGCAAGAGAGCTTATTCCTGAGTGGGAGCATCATAGTTCTTGCGCAAGAAGCACTGATTTCACACATTAGAACGTCAGTGTTCTTGCGCAAGAACTCCCCGCCAGTGTAGACAGGCAGCATGTTTTTGCGCAAAAGCGGGCACTTTTGCGCAAAATCATGCCAATGTAGACACAGCCATGTTTTCCCTGTGCAGTCTGGCCTCATGATATGAGGTGTTGAGGGCCTCAATTCCCATTAACATCAAAGCCCCTCAGGTGACATTTATCCTAGTCAATAGCCAGCCCAGCACAAAGCCTATAGGCTCACTTAAAACCTGTTTTGAAGACTTAAGCCCTGATTCACAGATTTTAACTTGAAGCATGTAAGTACTTTGCTGGGGTAAGGCCTTCAGGAAGTGTTGAGGCCTTGTGGTAGTCCTGTGTCTAGGGATGAATTTTCCCCTCAGTACATACTAGGTTTATCCCATCAAAAAGTGTTTGAGTGGAAAAGACAGATCTCAGAAACAGTAACTGCCCCACAAGTGAAAAGCAAAGCAAAGCTCTTTTCGCTATTTCTCCATGCTATACCTGAAGTAAATGTCTCATGTAAGCAAAAACAGAGCCATGAGCAATAGATGTTAGTACCCAAAATGTGTGGTGGCCACTTTCCAGTTAGCTCCCTTTTCTGAAGGGGGTTAATATAACAGTGTGGTGTATTGTATCACAGTAAAGTATGACTGGGTTAAGGTGCTAATGGTGCCTGGCCACTCAATCAAAGCTATGGAGAACCAAAACATTGATCAGTACTGTTCAGGATTCATGTCACAAAGAATCCAACCCTGTCTGTACAATCTGCACCCACTTGGCCTCTGCTAGAGTTTGCCTGGGTAATGCAGGGCTGCAGGGTAACTGCAGGGCTGATTCCTCTGAGTGCTGTAGGTTTCATAAGAACGGCCATACTGAGTCACACTAACGGTCCATCTAGCCCACTATCATGTCTTCCAACAGTGGCCAATTCCAGATGCCCTAGAAAGAATGAACATAACAGGTAATCACCTAGAGTACGCTTGTGGTAGTCCTGCGTCTAGGGATGAATTTTCCCCTCAGTACCTACTAGGCTACACTGTGGGGTATTTTTCTCGGAAGAAGGTATGCAAATTGCACTCGCATTTACATATCTTCTTCTGATTCTTTTTCTGGAAGAGGCTCTTCCAATATTTGGCCCTTCTACATGGAGCCAAATGTTGGAAAAATCTCCTATTTCGAAAGCCCCCTTATTCCTCATAAAACAATGTGTACAGGGGCTTTGGAAAGAAAGGGCTTTTCCGACATTTGGCCCTGTGTAGATAGGCTAAATATCAGAAAAGCCTCTTCGAGAAAAAGAATTGGAAGAAGATATGCAAATGCGAGTGCAATTTGCATACCCTTCTCCGAATCCCCCCCCCCATCCAGTGTAGCTGTACCCCAAGTGATCCATCACCTGTCGCCCATTCCCAGCTTTTGGCAAACAGAGGCTAGGAACACCATTCCTGCCCATCCTGGCTAATAGCCATTGATGGACCTAACCTCTATGAATTTATCTTGCTCCTTTTTGAACCCTGTTATAGTCTTGGCCTTCACAACATCCTCTGGCAAGGAGTTCCACTGGTTGAATGTACTTCCTGTTGTTTCTTTGAAACCTGTTGCTTATTAATTTCATTTAGTGACCCTAGTTCCCATGTTATGGGAAGGAATAAATAACTATTTTTTACTCACTTTCTCCGCACCAGTCATGATTTTATAAACCTCTATCATATCCCCCCTTAGCTGTCTCTTTTCAAGCTGAAAAGACCCAGTTTTATTAACCACCATCAATCATCTGGACAGATGAATGGGCTGTGTTGAGTTGCGTGTTACCAGGACGTTGCCATTAAATCTTTCCTGGAGCTGGGAGCTCCCTGATCTGTTCCAAAGAACCTCATTAAAGATTCCCAGGGGATTTTACTTTAAGTGAATGCAGCGTTTGTAAAAGGTCCAGGAGGCCGAAATGCTCTGTCAGGTTCCATGGGAACCTTTTAATTGGCTTCAGTGGTTTTTGGCCTGTCATCTTGTTAGAATAGAAAGCCTGGGGCTGTTCTACCTGGTGCAGTGGGGTAAAAAGGCCCCTGGCTAGCCTCACAGACTGGGCTGTGGGGTTATATGGTACAGCTCAGCCAGGCAACAGGAGCCAGCTCACTCTGGTCAACAAACAAGCCCATTGAAGTCAATGGTGAAAGTCCCATGGATGCCAGGGGGACTCTGGAGCAGGCTGAACTCGAGGCAAAATTTCTTCACTGGCAATTCACATACTCACCAAGGTTTGGGTTTGTGAGTGGGGCAGGTTTGCCACGGCTGGTGCCATGAGCTCTGGCACTGACACAGCCAGGTTTTCTTAGTCTGAGCAAATGCTGGCTCAGCCTGTGGCAAATCCCTCCCAAAAGGTCCAGTCATTCCCAGTGCTGAGCTGAGCTCTCCTGTGAGCTGTTGCTTGGCAACGGGAACTGAGGGCAGGCAGCCGCTTGTGGGAGGCACATAGCAGCACCTGGCTGGTCCAGGCCCTCTGGTTAGTGCTTAAAGTCTGGATCCAACGCTGGAGGCCTTTACATTGCTCTTCACCCTCAGGCAAAGGGCCTTAACTGGAACCCCAAATGTCACCGCTTGACAGGAAACACTGAGCATGTGTCTGTCCAGCTGAGGGGCTGCTCCTGGCCCTGACACCGAAGAATAAATTACCAAGGAGGTTGTGGGGCCAGACCTTCCACAGAGATAAATTGGCATAATGCCCCTGGAGCCAGTGAAATTGCAGCAGTTTGTGCCAGCTGAGGAAGAGGCTCTGTTTGATTGGACTATGCTTCCCAGAAGCAGATGGGCACGCAAGGGCAAGTGAAGGTGAGGCAGATGGTGGCACTTGTAAATGTTCCCCAATGTTCATGTGCCAGGGGAAGCTCAGCCAAGCCTTGTGCCATAGATCTGGCAGCACTGGAAGAAGGATGAAGGGAAATGCTGCCTGCAGTGCTGATAATTCCCATGTGATTTTGCTGGGCGGAGATGTGCTTGCCAAGAACGGACTCTCCCACCTTTGTGGTTCAGCTATCTTGGGGCTGGTGTGTACCTGTTCAAACCTATTTTCCCCCAGGACTGGTCACTCTTGCTGGCCAGAGGCAGTTCAGAAATGCCAGAAGGCCTGACCCTTCAGGAAAGGGTTTGAAATCTAGAGACCTGATTTTTTTAAAGACCTCTGGATTCATAGTTCCCAGCCACCAGAGAATATTTACCCCCAAGATATGCGGAGTTGCCTCTGCTCCCAGATGATAAGGCTGTATGTGCACGTGAGTCATCAGAAAAGACACGTGTGCTCAAAACCAGCACACAGCCACCATACCAGAGCACTCTGTCCTCAGTCCCATAACACAGCCATGTGGAATGGACTGGGCAGTCCAGTGGTCAAGGCACTGGCATGGGATTCAGATGCTATGGATCCACTTCCTTCCTCTGCCACAGACTCCCTGTGTGACCTAGGGCAAATCTCTGAATCCCTGTCTGTGCTTTAGTTTCCCTATGTGTACAGTGGGTATAATATCATTTCCCCATTCCATGGGGTACTGTGAGGATAAACTCGTTCACATTTCTGTGGCACTCAGATATATGTGTCCCCGTTACTGCAGTATCTTTAACTAAAACACCTTCTCTAGTAGTGTATCTACATGGTACCTTAATAGCAGAGTAGTCCTTACCCATATGCAGAATATGAAGTTTTGTAGGCACCTGAAAATTTGGGGCACCATTGGGTCTTAATGTCCACCCACCTGCCTCTTATTCTTGTTCTGTGGCTCTGCTTCCTCAGGAGAGGCTCTTGTTAACTTAAAAATGAAAAAGCCTGCCAGAAATATCAGCAGAGCACTGAACCCGTGAAAGAACCATTCAAGTGGCAAAGAAGCCATTTAACAGGCATTTGCCAACCCCAGGAATAGACTGTCTGAATTTATACATTTCTGAATTTACAGTGTTAGTGCACATCGTTTAAAATTTGTTTTCAAATTATTTCATCCTTGTGCTGCTGAAGATTATAAAATCACTTCTCTAAAAAAATCCCCTTTCCCCCCAAGGCTGCTGTTGGGCACAGGGGTACCAGTTTAATAGTATTTTGTAGGGCCCCATAAATCCTAAGGACAGCCCTGCTTAATAGATTTGTGTAGTGCTGTTTCCCTTCATGCTAGCTGGGTACCTATATGGCCTTCCTTGCAGTAGCAACTGAGCCCTGGCATATCATATTGACTATATGTTTACCAATAACCTCACGTGCACTTGTGCCTCTAGTGCAATGGTGTACTTATTTGCTCAAGTAACTTGGTGATGTGTTTATTGCTGGCCCCCCTGGAATATAGCAGTATATTTTCTTGCAAAACAAATCAAGAGGAATGATTGAGATTTTCCCTGTTTGATCAAATGCCTCCCAAACCCCAGGCCACTGGGAAGAGCTGAGATCCCAGTCCAACCGCCTTCTATCTCTGTGCTGCGCCCACACAGAGTCTGGCTCCTGGGGTTGTAGCAGCAGGGTGAATTTCACCTTCATGATGCATTTCTGAATGTGAGTATCTCCATATTCAGTCCACAGGCCTCAGTTCAGCGGATGAAATGGGCACAGCCGCATCGAAGTCAATGAAGTGGTACACATTTCTACCAGCTAAAGACGTGGCCCAGCTAGGCAAAATCTCTTCACTGGCAGTTCACATACACAACCAAGATTTGGGATTGTGAGAGATGAAAATTGGCCAATGATTTAGTGACTTAAATCCTGTTATTTATCTCTTAAAACCCTTTCTTATGGTGTGCTAGCTCTTTATGTGTACAGCTCCATTGGTTAAATTCATACACCAGAAATATCATTTGCCCCACTCTGGCAATGTAAAGGAGCCAGAAAGATCACTCTTTCAAGGCACTTTCAGACACTGTATCTTTTAGGACTAGAATCAGATTTTTTTTTTTTTTATATTCAACAAATTGCAAACTCTCAGTTTTGGACAAATCACTAAAGAAAGAGACGTGTATTTGTGGTTGGGCTGCCCAGTGACTTGTTTGTGTATTTGTCACTCTTTCACATGTCAATAGCCACTGGAGATGGTTTCGCTTCCTTTTCTGGAGCCTTTTGGCTTACGTGTTCTAGTTTCTGATTGGTCATTTAGGACAGAGAGGGGTTAATTTTAGCATGGGGACGCCCCCACAGCAGAACAGCTGTACAAAGACAGCCAGGTGGGGCGGGGCTGTTTTTTTGCTATTGCTCTTAATCACTGAGAAATTGTCCTGTATGTCCTTGAAAGCAGTTTAAGAAGCCCAGTGTATTTACTATAACTTCAGTCCCCTGACTTATGTTTTATATAATTTTCCACCAGCACTTGTTTTGTCTTTGTGCTTTAAAAAATAGTATGTAAATTAAAGTTAATGTCTACAATATACACTGGCTTGGAAAATCCCTGGGTGACAGCATAAAACCCTCTCTTCCTCTGTTAGATAAACCCAATCCTGATAGACAAAGCCAATCATTGATGGCTGTGGGAGTTTGGTCTGAATAATAAGAAGAGGATTTAGTCCAATACTTTTAACTTCTTGTTCTCAAACATAAGAGAAAAGACCCTTGCAATTAATGCTGTTCTCTGCAATCAAAAACATGTTCCCTGGAAGGGCTAACACAGCATATGCGGAGGTGATGTCTGGATTAATTTAACAACCAACTAACAGTCACACTTTGTGAGGAATTAAATAATCAAGAAGCATTGGTGTGCACATGCACACATGATAAGGCATTGATTTTACATGAGACCCACCTAGTGCTGACTCCTCTATATGGGGTGTCAGTGGGATCCCACTGGGCTGGTAGATCCTGATACAAAACACTAAGGAAACAACTGAGAAGGTGTCTCTCTCTCTCTCTTTTTTTTTTCCTGGACAACATGACAGTGGCATGCATTTCAGTGATGTTGGACAATCTGAACTGGGAGCATCCCAGGCTGCGTGCTGAGAAGCAATTGCAATATGAAGTTTTCCAGAATACTGTTGGACACTTGTACCCTAGAAACAACCACGTACTTATACCAAGCTCTTTCCTGCCATCCTTCCTCTTGTGATGCGGTACCTTACCTTGCAAGCTAGAATCAGTGGGACCAATCCTGGAGTAAGGTACATGTCAAAAGGTGGAATCAGACTTAAAATGATGGATTCCTGAGCCATGCAATAATTGCTCACTAGGTATTGCAAGGGGCCTCCAAAAAGAAGTCCCACACATGGGCAGAGAGCACCGTATATCTGTATTTATTACAATACTGGAGTACTGCCTCAGAGCACTAGGCATGGGCCAGGACTCCATGGGTATGTCACTCAGCAGGGCTGAAGTCGGAATAAGCTGTGCACCTTTAGCTACGTCAATTGTGTAGCTTAAGTCGAAATAGCTTAATTTGGCTTTTAGCACTGTCTACACAGGAGGAAGTTGAGGGAAGAACCCTCTTCCTTCAATTTCCCTCACCCTTCATGAAATGAGGGTTACCATGAGTCGGAGTAAGAAGTCCTCCAGCTCAACTTATTTCTAAATAAAGGCTTGTCGTGTAGACACGCTTTTTGTTATTTTGGAATAATGTCAGCTACTCCAAAATAACACTGCTGTATAGACGTACCCCATGGTACTAGGCACTGTACAAACACAGAACAAAAAGACCCTGCTCCAAATTGCTTACAGCTTAGGGGACATTTCATTGATTTTATTTACTCCACAATTTAATAAAACAACTCCCCTTTTGCTTCCCATAATATCTCAGGGGTAGGGACAACCAGGAAGAACTAGAACTATTGCAATTTGTTGACTGTGGTTAATGTAACTGAAGGACTAACTCCCTGCCCTGCCCCCAATTGAACAAAATGACACCCTTTGCCCTGAGAGCCAAGCTCTGGATTAGCAGATAGGCCATGCTCTGATTTGGACCAGGTTTGGATGCTGCTGAAGCAATGGGAGCAGTGTGTTCTGGAATCGAGGCTCCTCAGACTTCCCTGCCAGAAGCCCTTTCAATATAGAGACTGTTAATTTGGGCTGTTCAGCTGTCCTGGGGAGCTTGGGGAAAGAAGATCTCTTGGATAGTCAGAACATTGAAGCAGATAGGGAGTAATGGTGTGATATGGCCCCTGGCTAACACTGCTCAGCAAGCTGGTCATCACATTCTGTACCAGCTGCACCTACTGGGTGGTCTATGACAGTGTGGTCTAGATTGGGCTGCACTCATCCTGCCTGGCAGTGAAAACTGCATCGAAGCCCTTGTCTGAGCACAAATGCTGTTTCTGGCCCATGTGAGCAGCTCCTTTTTTGGAGGCCCCTTTGCAAACTGACCGAATCTGTTCTGTTGTAGGTATTGTTTTGGTATACAGGTATTGGGCCTGTATTGTTTTATGAGAGTGAAGTCGTGTGTTTGCTTTCCAGGCAGGGAAGGGAGTATACGGGCCAGGCTAGTATTAACTGTGACTGCTCTAGGGGAGAAGTGTTGGTTCACAAACTTGACACTGGTATGAATTTGACCAAAGCTGCAGTCTGCTTGCTTGTTCCATGTGAACAAGAAGTAGGAGAACCAAAGGGCACTGTGATTCCTGGCCATTATGACAGTTATGACAGAGGGAGAAAGGTACAGTGACTGCCTTGTCTTCTTCCTGCAGCCCTAGAATTTCCATTAGTTCCTCTGGGATGAGGGTCCGCAGGACAAGGAAATGTCAAAGGCCTTAGTGGCGCTGGACAAGGGTTTGCTACTCTAGCTAGACTGATAAACCACCCTGGTGTAAGTGGGGCCCTTTTGTCAGGAGGCCTGCTGACAGTGGGAGGGCAAAGGGGCCAATTGCCTCAGGGCCTGGACATTCAAAGAGGCTTGGAGTTCCCAGCTGCTACCACCACTGCTGTGGCAGCAGGAGCCCTGGGCCCCTTTGAATTGCCATGGGAGGACTGAAGAAATGCTCCACACAGCTCTGAGGACTAGGGCCGGAGGTGGGGGGAGCACACTACAGTCTGTGTGACGCTAAGAGCTGACTGCCTTTGGCCCTGCCCCTTCTGGGGGCATGGAGCTGGCCCCACCATGCCTTGCCTGGGTCCCATGATGGCTGTCAGTCTCCCTGGGCCTAAGGGTCAAAGCTGCCTTGCTGTGCACCAGCTACACTGCAGTCCGAGTGACGCTGGTGCAGAATAGACCCCCCCTGCTGAGAAGGGACGTGCCGTCTCTCCCTATTGAAAGCAATGCAGGTGACTGCAGTGGGGAGAAGTGGTTGGGAATAATACCATAGATAGGAGGCGGCAGGAATTCTTAAAGACACTGAACCCTGTCTAACTCACAGCCAGCCAATGTGTGTTCCTGGTTCCTTGGGCATCAATGGATCCTGCCTGACTCCTGACATCATTGTATGGCTTCATCAGACCTGATGAAATTCACCTCTGTGCAAATGGGCCCACCAGTCCTATGCACCAGTTAGGCCTTGATAAAGCCCTGGGGGTGCACAAGCTGCATGTAAGGCCTTCTGGCAAATGTCAACCTTGGAAAATAACTGTAGCTCACATTAAAAAAGAGATCAACCCCAGAAGGTGACAGACTGGGGGCTGCTGGATTCATGTGTTAACACCTGCAGGGTAAGGCCAGCAGAACAAAAGCAAAGGACCTTGTGCTTATCCTCCCAAAATAGCCCAGAGCCACAGCTTGCCACCTGCTGCGAGCCAGAGATGAGCTGGACCTAGAGGAATTTAGAGGCCCTGCTCTTTTTGCTTGTCTTGCCTGTCCTGCACCTGCTCTTTCTCTTTCCCTGGTGCATGTTTTTCCGTTAACTGTTGGACTCCTGTGGGCCTCTTCTTCCCCCTGGCTGCAGCTATTCTTAGAGAATTTGCTTTTGAGTTTCAGCCCCATTGCCCGCAGGGCATGGGGAGCTATTTGTGTATTGCAGCTGCTAGCAGGAGGCCAGTGGAAAGCCCCATTCGCTGCGCTGACGTTGACGATACTTTCAGACTGAGTTGGGAACATTGCAGCAGCCTGTCTCTGCTGGCTTTACTGGGTCTGTAACTTCCATGGTCCAAGCTGCAGTTCTGTGTGTGGTCAGGTCAGAGGGACAGATTTGTTCCTGGAAAAGACAACCAGAGAAGAGATTGTTATGTCTGGCCAGAAATGCAAGCTGTAGCTACTCACCATGTGAGTGAGGCCAAGCTCCTGCCATGCACACACTTTACGACTTGTGCTAATTTAGGGCCAGATTCTGCCACTTTCCTATGGAGCTGCCCTTCCTCTCCGTGAAGCCCTAGTCATTTCAATGGCTCTATTCACAGAGTGCTATTCAGCACCAGTAAGTGTGTCACTCCTCTCCCTTGGAGGGGAGTTTTGTCTTTGTGTCTGATTTAGGGCCAGATTCTGCCTCCCTCGCTCATAGTGTATAGCACTTCTCTCCATGAGTCATGCCATGGAAGTAAATGAGTCTAGTTGCAGATTCAGGTGCTCCTCAGCCCCTGAGAAATAGTCTCTCCCGCATTCAGAATCAGACCTTCAAAGGTCAGAAGTCCCTAGAGCAGATTCTAGGATATTTTCCCACTATTCTAAGCCTCTCAGTGTCTTTCTACTGCTGCTACTCTGGTCTTATATTGAGCTGCACTGGGATATTATAGTGAAATATGAGGCAATATGCTGTCGTGATGGCCCATACTACTACTCCAAGTACAGCAGCTGCAGGGTTTAGGGCCATTACTGGGGACTACTACGAATCCAGGATCTACGGGTGGTCCTGATCCTGTAATCACCTCTAAGCAGACAGACCCATATGCCTCTGAGGAGCCCCACTGATGTTAATGGGGCTCTGCATGGGCACAAAGGGCTTCCTGTATGGCCCAGACTGCTGGATCACCCACAGTCGGGCCAGATTTTCAGGAGTTCAGCCTGTTGGGGGCACACACACTTGGGGCTTTGAGCATTTGGAAAAATCTGGCCTGGGCTGTCACATGGGGAGCAAGAGGTGACCTTCAGCTCCACAGAGCATCCTGATCATGAAATTACATGCTAGGCCCCAATTAGTGCTGTCGCTATGGGCCTTTAAATATGGATCAGCGTGTGTGGGAGGGTGCTCACAGCTGGCTCAGGACTTGTGCCTTTGGTCACTGCTCAGAGAATCCCCTTGGTGCGTGTGTGTGGCAGAGAGAGCATATGGTTCCATTCCAAAGAACCTACCTCTGTAAAACCAGCCCCTTCTTCCTGGAGAGATCTGCTCCCTGCAGGTCTGGGGACTCAACAACATTGGAAAGGCCCTTTGCACCAGCCACAGAATTGGCTACTAAATTCCAGTTGGTTACATCTATGAAGCCCCACTGAGGGCCGGGATTACACAGGTGCAATAAGGTGATAATGGACAGGTACTGGGCTTGCTCCAGAATCATTGTGGGCACAGTTTGGTCTGCAGAACCTTTGTTATTGTGCTGATGAATAAAGAAGAAAGAATCCAGCTTCATTTCAAGTAAGCCCAGCTGGTTGGCTGCTGAGCACTTCTGAAATGCTGGCCAGAGGTGCCACCCTACCAACTGAGTGTGCCTAAAAATCACGACCTGAGCTTGCCCCAGGAGTCCTATTTACAGGGCTGGCAGCTAGAAACAAACCCTGAGAGTGTTTGACCAAGAGTTACTGAGACGCAGTCAACATGGGGCTGCTTTTATAACATCACTTTTCAGAGGAGACACTCTGGATTTGTGCCCTTGTTTGCAATTCCTCCTCTATTGTATGAAGGTCTCCAGCCCTCTCATCAGAATTTTATATATTTGATTTACAGGGAATCCTAGCTGCAGGTTTTTTTATAGCTCCAGTAATTCCTATAGTGCCCATCTTCTTCAGACTTTTTTCTGCCTTCACCTCCTGAAAGTTGTATTCTGGTTGCTCCCAGGTGGAAATACTTTGCTCTTATCACCTGACAGGGGCTAGAGCAAACAGCCCTTCCACTCTGCTGTATTCATGCTGGCTGTGAGCAACCTGTTGCTTAGTCTGGATGACTCCATCATCTCCACTCAACTCAGGATCTGTGTGCTGACAGCTGATTGGGGCCTGGTGGACTGAGCTAGGTAAAACTGCACCATCCAGCACAGTTGTGGGGCTTTGTTTCTGGTGGGTACAAGAAGAGGTGCTTCTAAAGGTGATGTTGCATATGGGGTGGGGGAAAAGAGAAGGAACTGATATGATTTGAGGTTAGACTAACAAGTATGTCAATGGCTTAGTTACCGATGAGATGAGATTAGCACTTGGGCTCAGCATTGAGAGCCATGTGCAGGTGGGGGCTGGTAAGTGGCAAGAGAAAAGGGCTGTTGAATGTGCCTTGGGGGAGCAGGATGCAAATGCAAAATGTCTCCCTGTCTGCATGAGCCTTTGAGCCTAGGGAGCATGCAGGGCTGGACAGCCTGGCTTGCCTCTAATCTCCCCAGGGCTGCAAGCTAAGGGTAGGGCAACACCAACTCTGTACAAGTGCCCCAGGGGACAGGAGTTGGGAATGGGTCCCATATGAAGAGAGATTAAAAAGTCTTGGACTTTTCATCTTAGAAAAGAGGAGACTTAGGGGGGATATGATAGAGGTCTATAAAATCATGACTGGTATGGAAAAAGTGAATAAGGAAAAGTTACTTACTTGTTCCCATAATATAAGAACCAGAGGTCACCAAATGAAATTCATAGGTAGCAGGTTTAAAACAAACAAAAGGAAGTATTTCTTCACACAGCGCACAGTCAACCTTTGGAACTCCTTGCCAGAGGATGCTGTGAAGACCAGGACTTTAACAGGGTTCAAAAAACAACTAGATAAATTCATGGCAGTTAGGTCCATCAGTGGCTGTTAGCCAGGATGGATAGGAATGGTGTCCTTAGTCTTTGTTTATCTGGAAATGGGTGATGGGGGAGGGATCATGTGATGATTACCTGTTGTGTTCACTCACTCTGGGGCATCTGGCATTGGCCACTGTCAGCAGACAGGAGACTGGGCTAGATGGACCTTTGGTTTGACCCAGTATGGCCATTCTTATGAGTTCCTTCCCCTTAGGTCCAGGCACCGGCTGTTGGAATCTAGGTCTAAACTGGCAGGTTAATTTCTGGAAGGGAAAAATGAGGCATTTTTTAAAAAGGTATTCTTCACACACCAGGCCTCCTGGGCCCTGTCAAAGGGGCCCAGACTGCTCAATGTTCCTCCTCCAGCCTAAAGCCAGAGACAACACCTGTGCCTGGGGTGACTGGGAGAGGGTAGCTGTGTGCACAGGTTGGGTGCAGTAGCTAGATGACTAGCCACCTGTTCTGCACAGGAGCTTAGCTGTGCTTGCTCACAGAAGATTAAGCTATGTGCATTCTGGGAGTGAATGGAGGATGGGTTATCAAACCTGGTTCTCAGCACCTGCCTTTCTCTTTGGCAATCCACTGAGGCGTGCCTTTTGTGCCCCCTTTGGTGGCAAGGGAGGGAATAACTTGCTAGGCTCAGCATATGGTTGAAAAGAGGATTTCAAAGCAAGATCTAGGGCTAGATCCCCTGCTAGCATTCCCTGGCAGAGATTTGTCGACCTCTGTGGAGTTGTACACCCGTTTGCACTAGCTGGAGTTTGGCTCGGAGATTCAGAACCTCCAGATGGGTGCAATTGTGCTGTGTCCACTGCCGTTGTCTCTGGCTTACTTCTGTCTTAGCCAGCAATGAACAAACTGCCCTCTAGCATACGCTGGCCTGTTAGCTTTAGTGCACTTGAGACAGGGTAATAGATATGGGATTGTAGGTTTGGAGGATGGAAAACCAGGGTGCTGGGCATGGGGAAGAGACACGAGAGGAAAAAGGCAGGGATAAGGCCAGGGAGCACTTCTCTCTGTTGGTTCACATGTTGTATTTTGTGCACCTACCTCACTAATAAAACGTAATGCACCAGAGAATTCCCAGGGGTTCCAGCCAGGCTGCTTGCCAGGGTATGGCTGTGCAGAGTCTGGGACCAATGCAATTTAATGTCTGGTTGGAGACAAAGACTTGTATTTCTTGGTGATCACAGCCACACGTGTATGTACACATAGGCACCTGATGAAGACAGCTGTGCTGGAGACTGAGAGCTGGAATGTGCATTGCGCAGGGCAGGAAAACAGAACTGGGGATTTCCCAGTTCTTAGCAATTGCATGGTACAGAGCAGAGTACAGAAAGCCACATCTCCTGTTTCATGTCCCTGCTCCCCATCTCCTGGGTTAGCAATGTTGCCTCTTTCTAGGGGGCTGCAGGCAGCACAGGGCGGGTCTTAGCTGCGCGGGGCTAGTATTGCAGCCATGGGCAACTTTGCTTTTGTGACTCATTCTGTGATGAGCTGGAGGGATGGCTCAGCTTGTGCCACAGTAACATCCTGGATGCAGAGAGCTGAAAAAGTCCCACACAGGGTTGAACTTCATGGCAAGTGAGACTTCTGATGGCATGGAGGTGCACTGCCTCTCTTTCCACTTCAGATACTTCTCACTAGGTCTGGCAATGGGTAGGAGACTGAGTTTGGGGAGCATGGCAGTGGGTCAGAAGATGGGGACAAAGATGGTACTGAGTGGGAGGAGTTTCAGGACAAGGGGAAACACTCAGGGACAGGATCCAGGATGGAGATGCAGGAGAACTAGGGGGCAGGGCTCTCTGCCTTCTGCACTCAACTCTGTACCAGGTAATTGCTAAGAACAGGGAAATCCCATTTTCCTGCCCTGCGCAATGCACATTCCAGGTCGCAGTCTCCAGCACAGTCCTCTTCATCAGGTGCCCATGTGTACGCACACATGTGACTGTGATCACCAAGGAATACAAGCCTTTGTCTCCAAACAGGCATAACTGGATTGGGCCCAGACTCTGCATAGCCATACCCTGGCGAGCAGCGGGGGCTGGAACCCTTGGGAATTCTCTGGTATGTTATGTTTTTCAGCAAGGGAAACTTGTTTTGCTCCCTTGATCCAACAACCCCCATCACTTGCTGTCTATAAACCTGTGTCTGCTGAGAATGCAACTAAAGTCCCAGACGCCTGCGCACATCCAACTCACTGCTGCTTTGATACATGGATCTGGCTGCAGAAATGGATCCCTTTGAGCCCCTCCCCAAACGTAGAAGCTACTAGCAAGTCAACTCAGAGCAGCCTCTTGCTCTCGGCTACACCACACTGGAGTGCCAGGCCTCGCTGCCAATGCCTTTATAGCTCTGGCTGGTCACACATTTATTAGAGCAAACTTTACGTCACTTGCCTGTGCACTGCTAGAGCCAGGCCCCGGCAAGGGGTGCCCACAGCAGCAGTCACAGGAAGCCCTGCACTTTGGCTTACGCTTCTGCCTGCCCTGGAGGAATAGGAGGGTGAGCTGGGAGGGGGAAGAGCAGGTTGTTGTACACGGTGGTGCCCCCCCCCCAAAGCTTCCTGCAAGCAATGGGTCTGTGCAGCACCCGCTTTCTCTAGGATGGCCACCCTCTAGCCATGAGCCTCAACCAGTGCTGCAGGGCAGAGGCAGAGCTGCTCTACTACAGAACAGAGAGACTCCAGATTACATGGGCTACCCCCCAGCTGCAGGACTTGGTTGCTCCGACAGATAATGGAGCTAGATGGGGAGCCAGTGCTGGCGTATCCTAGTGTAGAGGGCACCTGTGTGCACTCCTATAGGGCTGCTAGAACAGCAGCTGTGACAGGGCCTCTTTGCACACCCAAACTTCCCCCACACTGAGCTGAGGGGCATTCTTTAAAGTGGCCTTTGTTAATGAGGAGGAGTGAGAAAATGCTACTCGTGTTGCTCAGTGCAGGACTGGCAGGTGCTCAGAGTGGTATCCAGACCAAGAGAGAATAAAAAAGAGCATGAGTTTTATGTCTACATCAGCTAGCTCTTCCCTCTTACTGGGGAGGTGGCTTTGGAATAAAAATGGCAACTTTCTATGTGCATGGGGACTATGCTTAGACACCCAGCATGACATCACTTCCCGTAAGCTGCTTTTCAGATACTAAAATCAACTAGCTTTTGACCCAACTCCCCTCGTTAGCAAAATTGACTTCAATAGAGTCCACGAGGCCCTTATGAAGTCCCCTCTTAAAAGGACATTTTAGGGGACCAGCAAAGAAGCAATCCATAAAAAGCCATTTTCAATTATAAATTTCAAATTTCATGTTTAAAAGACTTCTGGCTAGCAAGAGCAGCTACAACAGACAGAGCCCCTGAAGTTCTACTTGCCCGCAGAACCAAACCAAGCAGCATGGCAGATTGTGGAGTAGTTCTTTCAATCATTATTAGTTGATTATTCACTTCCCAATTGGTGCTTCGGGAGACAGCGCAGCATATCTTTTAATCAATAATTAGTGACATTTCCTCTCCCTGCCGTAAAGCAGAACAGTTGAAGTTAAACTGGGTTTTTGGCCACTTCTGGAGCCATCGCTGGTGAAAAAAGGTGATCTGAGGAAGATGGCTTGTCAGGCACAACAGGGCAGGGCCTTGAAATGTGGGAGCCCAGCAGCATGACTTCTGCCTGGAGTTACTGCAGGACCTTAAAGCCAACTTTTCTAAGTGGATGGCTCAATTTGCACTTCCCAGCTAGAGAGAACTTAGTCCTGATTTTCAAGAGCTGTTGAACACCTGGAATGTCTATTAAAGTCAATGCGAGCTGCAGGAGTTCCCTGTGTTTGAAAATCAGCATATGCGTGTGGCTCCAAAAAATTGAGAACCCCCCTGCATCAGTGGTATCTTGAAAATTATATCCACAATATTCAGGCTTTTTGCAGTAAAAGGCTGAGAGAGGAGACTCCTGAACCAATTTCCTCCATAATCAAAATCTAAAACTCCAATGAAAAGCTATTGGAAAGAGGCTGGGGTGTTAGGACCCCCAGTCTACTTCAAATTGTGGTATTCCAAGAGAGAACAATTTCTGAACACTCCCTATATGAGAATACCTGTCCTGGCAAAAAAGATACCAAGTATAAAGATGCACATTAAAAGAAAAGAAATTCTCAGCTGGAGAGGGGTGGGTATAAGGCTATTCCAGGTACTTACGAAGGGTGTTCAGCTGGGTTCCTCCACCAAAGTTCCACCACCTATGCAAAAACCTCATGCTCAGTGAGAAGAAGATCTCTCTCATGGGATGAATCTACCATGGAAGTCTCCCAAGAGCAGGATGAGATGTCTTCTCTCTGAAGAAACTCCTGGTACAAGGGGTGGAATGAGTTTACAGGGAACAAACCCAGCAGGCTTAACTCTAGCAGGTTCCTGGGGAAGGGCAAACTGGTTTGAATAGAATACAGCCCTCTATCCCACCCCTTTATAGAAATGAATTCAAGCTAAATATGTTTAGGGGTGGGGTACGGTCCAGTCTTGCCCCATTGCTTTCTCTGCTAGGGACAGCCAGGCCAAGAAAACCTGTGCCAATTGCCATTGAAATTAATGGTAAAACACCCACTGACTCTGGATCAGGCCCAGAATCATGCAGCTGTAACTGACCTCTCACCCCAATGCTCCATGCAGGCAGGGGCAGCTCTTGACCACAGCAGAGATCTGGCTTTAAGTACGTGCTCTGGATGGACTCCCTATAGGAATGCCCAATGCTCCAGGCAGTGAATGAGATCTGGCTAATAAGGAAGCCATTCCAAGCAGTAAAGGCCTGTCCTGCTCTCTGCTGAGATCAATGGCAAAGGTCCCAGTGGTTGCAATGGGAGTAATTCCTGCTGTCACTTAGGACACTAGGTCAGTACCTGCCATCACCTTTCCCCAATAAATTCATGTGCCAGGCTTTCTGTACTCGAAGAGACCATCTCTCAGGGTGATGCACATCATGCACAGCCCTGCTCATAACCTGAGTGAGCCCTGTCCTGCTTTTGCTCCACTAATGGGCACTAGTGGTCTGTCAGATGCTTTCTTTTTACCATTTTTCTTTCTCTTCTTTTGTATAGGCCAGTGCTTTTGCCAGGGTCCAGCTATAGCTGCAATTCCTGGTACCTTGGAGAACCAAGCTGCTCAATTTGATGCCTGTGGACTTAGGCCCTTAATCTAAGTCAACAGGCATCAGAAGTGTTGGCTGCAGGACTTAGGAAAGGGGTTGGGTTGGCAGGCCTAGAGCCTGAAACCCTCTTTTGAGAGCAGAGACACCAACTGCTGCTGGGTATGTTTTCCTCCTGGTGCCCTGCCAATGTGCCTCTTCCCTAAGTGGGAAGGCCCAGCTCTAGGGTGAGCAGGGCTGTAGATCAGTCCCCAGATGGCCAGGCCAATGCAGCCCTTGGCCATTCTACTGGAAAGGCCAATGAAAGAGCCAGAGGTAATGGTGAGTTCTGGGATGTGGAGACTTGGCTACTGGGAACCTCATTTCTCTAGCCCAGTGTTTCTCAACCAGTGGTACAAGTATGCTTAAGGGTACCCGAGAGAAGTCGTGGGGGGGAAGGGGGTACGTCAACACAACTGAAATTTGGAGAAAACTTAATTTTTGTTTTAAGTTTTACAGCGCTTTATTAGTTTTGTACTTTTTACACCCAAAATTTAATCGCCTGCCCAGATATGATTAAGTTGTTTAAACAAATGTGCTGCAATGGTAGAAAAAAATGTGTGTGTAGGGACTGGGGGTACTTATATTTTTTTAAAAAATGGGGATACTTAATTTTTTTGAAAAAGGGATACTTTATAAAAAAAGGTTGAGAAACACTGCTCTAGCCCATCACAGAGATCATGAACCACCACAGTAAAGTGCTCTCTGGTTACCCAGGCTGTTACCTAATGGGTGTGCTGAGAGCAGCAAGGGGCTAGCAAAGGATTTGTAGCGTGAATGCTGGTTCCTGGCTTCCATCACTGGAGAAAGAGGAGACCTCCTAGGTGTGATTTCCCCCTCGGGAAAGTAGAAGAAACTGCCCCAAATTCAACAGAATCAGCCCTGTGAATAAAGGTGTCCACAAGAGAGGATCCAGCCCTATTTCTGCCAGGTGCAGAACTCAGAGTGGCAAAGGATTTGTGCCCCTGTGTACAGGCACAGCACTGAGTTCATGGCATCTTTTCAGTCCCCTCCCATTATCCCCAACTACCATGCAGTTGTTAGGAGGAAGGGAACTATAGCTATAACTCATGAGAGGGAGGCAGGGAGACATGAGAGGGAACTGGGAGAATGGACTCCAGGGAAGAGGAAAGGGAGGGATCGCTCCGGGAGACCCTTGTGCTGTAATTATTCAGCCATTTGGGTCCTGCACTGGAATTCCAGACAGCAAGATATTTGTACTCTTCGTTATGTCTGATTGTGGCCTTGGGCTTGCACCCTGGGGAACGCTGCTGATATTCACAGTCAGAGCAGCACAATGCTTGCAGAGGCACAGCCCCTCCCAGGGATGTTCACCTTGATCAAAGCATTTGTGGCCCCCATTTCAAGTGAAGAGGAGCCTCAACGAAAACCCCTCTGATGTTACGAACAATTCCATTCTTGGAACAGGTCAAGTCAGAACTCCAGAGCTGTGCAACTTCTGTTCTGCTGAGGTGTTTGCACAGGATCCAAATTCAGAACAGGTCTTTGAATTTGGATCCCACTCAATGTAGGTGAAACGACATTGTAACTACTGAGCAAAACAAAAGTTACTCTGTACCTAATGAGTCACTTAATGAGTAACTGTTTTAAAACATCTCAGAGGGGTAGCCATGTTAGTCTGTAACTTTAAAAATGAGTAGTCCTGTGGTACCTTAGAGATTAACAAAATACATAGTATTATGAGCTTGCATGGGTAAAACCCACCTCATCAGATGAGTTGGAGTGGAAATAACAGAAACCAAGATATAAGAATGGCCATGCTGGGTCAGACCAAAGGTCCATCCAGCCCAGTACCCTGTCTGCCGACAGTGGCCAATGCCAGGTGTTCCAGAGGGAGTGAATCAAACAGGTAATGATCAAGTGATCTCTATCCTGCCATCCATCTCCATCCTCTGACAGACAGAGGCTAGGGACACCATTCCTTACCCATACTGGCTAATAGCCATTTATGGACTTAACCTCCAGGAATTTATCTATTTCTCTTTTAAACCCTGTTATAGTCCTAGCCTTCACAACCTCCTCAGGCAAGGAGTTCCAGAGATTGACAATGCCCTGTGTGAAGAAGAACTTCCTTTTGATTTTAAATCTGCTGCTCATTAGTTTCATTTGGTGGCCCCCAGTTCTTGTATTATGGGAACAAGTAAATAAGTTTTCCTTATTCACTTCCTCCACACCACTCATGATTTTATAGACCTCTATCATATTCCCCCATAGTCTCCTCTTTTCCAAGCTGAAAAGTCCCAGTCTCTTTAATCTCTCCTCATATGGGATCCGTTCCAAACCCCTAATCATTTTAATTGCTCTTCTCTGAACCTTTTCTAATGCCAGTATATCTTTTTGGAGATGAGGAGACCACATCTGAACGCAGTATTCAAGATGTGGACGTACCATGCATTTATATTAGGGCAATAAAATATTCTCCGTCTTATTCTCTATCTCTTTTTTAATGATTCCTAACATCCTGTTTGCTTTTTGACTGCCGCTGCACATGCGTGGACGTCTTCAGAGAACTATCACGATGATTCCAAGATCTCTTTCCTGATTAGTTGTAGCTAAATTAGCCCCATCATATTATATGTATAGTTGGGGTTATTTTTCCAATGTGCATTACTTTACATTTATCCACATTAAATTTCATTTGCCATTTTGTTGCCCAGTCACTTAGTTTGGTGAGATCTTTTTGAAGTTCTTCACGGTCTGCTTTAGTCTTAACTACCTTGAGCAGTTTAGTATCATCTGCAAACTTTGCCACCTCACTGTTTACCCCTTTCTCCAGATCATTTATGAATATGTTGAATAGGATGGGTCCTAGCACTGACCCTTGGGGAACACCACTAGTTACCCTTCTCCATTCTGAAAATGTATCATTTATTCCTACCTTTTGTTTCCTGTCTTTTAACCAGTTCTCAGTCCATGAAAGGATCTTTCCTCTTATCCCATGACAACTTAATTTACGTAAGAAACCATGTTGACTTTTGCCCAACAAATTATGTTCTTCTATGTGTCTGACAATTTTATTCTTTACTATTGTTTCAACAAATTTGCCCAGTACTGACATTAGACTTACCGGTCTGTAATTGCTGGGATCGCCTCTAGAGCCCTTTTTAATATTACATTAGCTATCTTTCAGTCACTGAGTACAGAAGCCGATTTAAAGGATCAGTTATAAACCATAGTTAATAGTTCTGCAATTTCACATTTGAGTTCTTTCAGAACTCTTGGGTGAATGCCATTTGGTCCTGGTGACTTGTTACTGTTAAATTTATCAAATAATTCCAAAACCTCTTCTAACGACACTTCAATCTGTGAAAAATCCTCAGATTTGTCACCTACAAAAGACAGGTCAGGTTTGGGAATCTCCCTAACATCCTCAGCTGTGAAGACTGAAGCAAAGAATTCATTTAGTTTCTCCGCAGTGACTTTATCGTCTTTAAGTGCTCCTTTTGTATCTCGATCATCCAGGGGCCCCACTGGTTGTTTAGCAGGCTTCCTGCTTCTGATGTACTTAAAAAACATTTTGTTATTACCTTTTGAGGTATCTATCTGTCTGTCTGTGTCTATCTATCTATCTGTTATTTCCACTCCAACTCATCTGATATATATATATAAAGAAGTACATGTCAATTGTAAGACCCATATTAATGAAGCTAATTAAATGGTCTGGAGGTGTCACATTCATAGCTTTTGATATGAAAATGTAAATGCTAAAGGCAGGGGAAATTGGCTTTGTAATGCATTAATCAGTTAATGTTTTTATTCAAGCCCAGGGTAACAGTCTTGCATCAAAAGCTATGAATGGAACACATCCAACCCACTTAATTAGCTTCATTTACATGGCTCCTACAATTGACAGGTACTTCTTTTGCTGTTATGTATATCTCTCTTGATTTCTATTATTTCCACTTCAATTCATCTGGTGTCTTACTCACAAAAGCTTGTGATACTATATGTTTTGTTAGTCTCTAAGGCAGTGTTTCTTAAACTTTTTATGGTTGAAGAACACCACGGATTTTTTGTTAAGCCAAAAAAAAAACCTGCCCTCCCAAACAACAACAACAACAAAAAAACCAACCCAAGCCTGCCCCTTTAAGGACGGACATTTTGAATTCTGTTGTTCTCCATGGCACACCTCTGACTGCCTCGCAGCGCATTGGTGTACCACAGAACACAGTTTAAGAAACACTGCTCTAAGGTGTCACAGGACTACTTGTTTTAAAACATGACTGCAAACACTTTGGCTCCATCCAACAGGGGTTTGTGTGTGTGCACGTGCATCATTCCATTGTGCCTAGTACAGGCCAATGCCCATTGTATAGATTTGAGTAGAGGGAGGAAAGAAGGAGACAGGTAGGTTCTTCCCCACTCCCTATTCCTAACTCACTTCTAGAGGTGGAGAGCCTGGGAGGGGAGGGGACCTCAAACGCTTGTGCTAGATGTTGCACACCTCCTTCCTCCCATGAACAAAGTGATTTGATCCCATGACATTTGAGCTCCTCAATTAGTATTTTAAAGAGCACATCACTTCTTAAGACTATGTTTTAATAAAGTCAACTTGTTTCGGCTGCATTGAACTTGGGTACTTGGAGTCATTTAATTCCTCTGTAGGAACTTGGTTTCCAGTGGTACATAAGTGCTGTTGTCTGGGAAGAGCTCCATTGTATCTGTATGTCCATTGTATCCATTGTGTCATTGCACTAAGGGGGAATAATACCTCTGCACGGTGTGTGGTTTTGATGCAAGACTAGACTATTGTAATTAAGAGTCCAATAATGTGAACTGATTCATCCAAAACTTTGAGTATCCTAGAGCTATAAATCTTAGAGAGGTCTGGATTGTTATGATTTAATTGTAACTAGAGAGTTTGTATTAACACTTCCAGAGCTGCATTCAGTCACTCTTCCTCATTTGGAATGAATCACATCTCAAATCTGATTGCAGTGTAACTTAGGCAGAATTTGATCCTCCATCATTAACCAACAAATGAAATAAAATGAATCAAATGAAATAAAAATATTAAGTGAATCAACATGTTCAATAGAATCGCTATGGATAGTAATTCCATGCTCCAATAATAAGAAATTAGCAGTAGGGATATATTACCGACCACCTGACCAGGACAGCGATACTGACATTGAAATGCTGAGGAGATTAGAGAGGCTACCAAAATAAAGAACTCTATAATAATGGGGATTTTAATTACCCCCATATTGACTGGATACATGTCACCTCAGGAAGAAAGCGGAGATAAAATTTCTCAATGGCTTAAATGACTGCTTCTTGGAGCAGCTGGTGCAGGAACCCACAAGGGAGAGGCAATTCTCGATTTAGTTCTGAGTGGAGCGCAGGATCAGGTCCAGGAAATAACCGTTACAGGACCGCTTGGGAATAGTGACCATAATATAATAACATTCAACATTCCTGTGGTGGGAAGAACACCTCAGCAGTCCAGCACCCTGGCATTTAATTTCAAAGGGAATTACACAAAAATGAGGAGGTTAGTTAAACAGAAATTAAAGGCACAGTGACTAGAGCCAAATCCTGCAAGCTGCATGGAAACTTTTAAAGACACCATAATAGAGGCCCAACTTAAATGTATACCCCAAATTAAAAAACATAGCAGAGACCTAAAAGAGTCACCGTGGCTTAACCACCATGTAAAAGAAGCAGTGAGGACAAAAGGCATCTTTTAAGAAGTGGAAGTCCAATCCTAGTGAGATAAATAGAAAGGAACATAAACACTGTCAAATCAAGTGTAAAAATGTAATAAGAAAAGCAAAAAAAGATTTTGAGGAACAGCTAGCCAAAAACTCAAAAGAAATAACAAAATGTTTTTAAGTACATTAGAAGCAGGAAGCCTGCTAAAAACCTGTGGGTCCCTAGATGATCGAACTATAAAGGAGCAATCAAGGACGATAAAGCCATTGCGGAGAAACTAAATGATTTCTTTGCTTCAGTCTTCACGGCTGAGGGCGTTGGGAGATTCCCAAATCTGCACCGTCCTTTGTGGGTGATGAATCTGAGGAACTGTCCCGGATTGAAGTTGTCATTAGAGGAGGTTTTGGAACAAATAGAAAAACTTAATGTTAACAAATCTCCGGGACGGATGGCATTCATCCAAGGGTTCTAAAAAGAACTCAAATGGGAAATTGCTGAACTGTTATCTGTGGTTTGTAACCTATCCTTTAAATTGGCTTCCATACCTAATGACTGGAAGGTAGCCAACGTGACACCAATATTTAAAAAGGGCTCTAGAGGCGATCTGGGCAATTACAGACCGGTAAGTCTAACTTCAGTACCGGGCAAATTAGTGAAACAATAGTAAAGAATAAAATTGTGAAGCATGTAGAAGAACATAATTTGTTGGACAAAAGTCAACATGGTTTCTGTAAAGGGAAATCCTGTGTTACTAATCTATTAGAGTTCTTTGAAGGGGTTAACAAACATGCGGACAAGGGGATCCAGTAGATATAGTATACTTAGATTTTCAGAAAGCCTTTGACAAGGTCCCTCACCAAAGGCTCTTGTGTAAATTACATGGCCATGGGATAAGAGGAAGGTCCTTTCTTGGATTGAGAACTGGTTAAAAGACAGGAAACAAAGGTAGGAATAAATGGTAAATTTTCAGAATGGAGAGGGGTAACTAGTGGTGTCCCAAGGGTCAGTCCTAGGACCAATCCTGTTCAACTTATTCATAAATGATCTGGAGAAAGGGTAAGCAGTGAGGTGGTAAAGTTTGCAGATGATACCAAACTGTTTAGGATAGTCAAGACAGAAGCAGACTGTGAGGACTCCAAGAAGATCTCACCAAACTGAGTGATTGGGCAACAAAATGGCAAATGAAATTTAATGTGGATAAGTGTAAAGTAATGCACATCGGAAAAATAACCCCAACTATCATTACAGTATGATGGGGGCTAATTTGGCTACGACAAATCAGGAAAGAGATCTTGGAGTTATCGTGGACAGTTCTCTGAAAACTTCCACACAGTGTACAGTGGCGGTCAAAAGGCAAATAGGATGCTAGGAATTATTAAGAAAGGGATAGAAAATAAGACCCAGAATATCTTACTGCCCCTGTATAAAACTATACGCCCACATCTTGAATACTGTGTACAGATGTGGTCTCCTCACCTCAAAAAGATATTTTGGCCTTGGAAAGGGTTCAGAAAAGGGCAACTAAAATGATTAGGGGTTTGGAATGGGTCCCATATGAGGAGAGGTTAAAGCGACTGGGACTTTTCAGTTTAGAAAAGAGGAGACTGAGGGGATATGATAGAGGTATATAAAATCATGAGTGGTGTGGAGGGCCGATAAAGAAAAGTTATTTATTAGTTCCTAAATAGAAGAACTAGAGGACACCAAATGAAATTAATGGGTAGCAGGTTTAAAACTAATAAAAGAAAGTTCTTCTTCACACAGCGTGTAGTCAGCCTGTGGAACTGCTTGCCAGAGGAGGCTGTGAAGGCTAGGACTATAATAGAGTTTAAAGAGAAGCTAGATAATTTCATGGAGGTTAGGTCCATAAAAGGCTATTACCCAGGGGATAAAATGGTGTCCTTGGCCTCTGTCAGAGGCTGGAGAGGGATGGCAGGAGACAAATCGCTTGATCATTGTCTTTGGTCCACCTTCTCTGGGGCACCTGGTGCTGGCCACTGTCGGCAGACAGGATACTGGGCTAGATGGACCTTTGGTCTGACCCAGTACGGCCGTTCTTATGTTCTTATGTTCTTAACAGAACATGGTTCTTAAGTAGGAATCCCTGGGTTTAGAGTTACCACCTTAGATCAGATCCATGTTTAGCTCTTTGGTGACTCCCAAGGAATAATATCCCAGCTCTGTGTTGCTAGCATTCATATAGTGAGTAGCTAAGCAAAAGTGTAACACAAAAGAGATTCAAACACAGAAGGATGAACCTTTGGATGATAAAGGGACATGTTTTATTGAAAGATAATGTAAATAGTTAAAATACAGTTAGACCATGGGAAAAGGATACGAGAGGTTAAACTGTGTACAGATACATCAATATCTGAATGTTTCTGGTTTTATTGATGTCACTACAAGGCTGTATCAGAGGCTAAAGCAGGAAGGACTTTTCAAGAGAATACGGAAGGGTGGGAGCTGTGGGAACATGGGAGTAATAGTGGGTATTAAAGGGATCACATAGAACAAAAAGCTGTTTTGCTGGAAATCAGCATTATGGTCTCTGGGAAACTCTCTCTGCTGACTGGCCTGGGAACAGGCTCAGGCCCCTGGGGTCAGAGGGTTATGAACACTCGGATTGCTTCAGGGACCTCTCCAGGTTCTTGCCATCGTGTGTCACCTGGCAGGTGTAGGTCTCATGGGCCTTCCACTTGGATGCATCCAGAGCCAGGTAACTGCTGGCCATGTACTTGTTGTCGCTCTGCTTGGACGGCCTGGTGGTCTCCACTCCCGTGGAGATCTGCTGGCCATCAGCTTTCCAGGTCACTTGGACGGAGCCAGGGTAAAAGCTGCCCAACAGACATACCAGGATGGCTTTGTTCTTTGTTTGCAGCTCTTCCGAGGATGGAGGGAAGAGGTGCATGGTAGGAGGTGCCTTTGGCTGACCTGCAAGACAATGAGACTCAGTGTGGGGATTCAGGAGAAAGTTTACCATAAGCCAAATTCTAAGAACTGCCAATGCAGAAAGAAGGAAACTATTTCAGAGTTAAATAATGTGATGGTGATCTCCAGTTTTCATTCAGTTTGAGTTTTTTCCCTATATGACAATGGAATTTGAAGTCCCAATATTGCTGTGAATAATTATCACCAGTGTGCATATTCTGTGTAAGGATTTCTTAGAGGAGTAAGAGTTGAGGATTGGACCCTGATTCAGACCTTAGAGATGCACGTGCACAAGTGACCTGCTGAGAGCTATCAGGAAAAACATCTGACAGAGCCACTGCACAGAACTCACATCAATAGCACCACACTCAAGCAGCCAGGCTCTGAGCTACACATGGTGCTCTTAAACACAACTGGTATCTGAGGTCAGGACGGTCATCTGGTTAGTGATGAGTTGTGTTTGGCATCCGTTTCATTTGATTGAGAGTGCTTATTTTTTGCCTGGCTGGAGTTATAGAAAACTGGATGTCCCTTGTGTTGAAAAATGCTTTCCGTTCAATTGCGGTATCCTGTTAGCTCCTTCCTATGCTCTGCACTTCAGGGGCAAGCTCCCAGACACTTCGGAGATAAGCTCTACTAAGCTATGCTGAAAATAACGTTCAAAGCGGCACACATTGTACTTCAGAAGGATTTTTTTTTAAGTTATTTCATAAAATGTTATAAAACCCACTTTTCAGATTTTTTTCTTCCATGGAGATTTAAATGTTTTATCAGTTTTAAATAATGACAGAAAACTTAAAAAGAGAGAGACAGAGAATGATTGAAAGCCCATTGAAATCAATGGAACGATGTTTGTTGATTTCAATAAGCTTTGGATCAGGCCCAAGATAGCACTCTAGCTCATTAGCAATACTAACTCCATCAATTTCAGTAGCAGTATTCTGAATTTACACTGATGTAATTGAGATCAGACTCCCAATCCTAAGTACATAACACATTTCACAATTCAGACCTAAGTCAGTAACTAGATGCATTTTCAAAAAGTGTATGTGTGCTTGGGGGGGGCGGGGGGCGGGGGGGGAACTACCACTAGCAAAGCAAGAAAAAAAATGCAGTCCCCTTTCCACAAGAGAGTGCCATTAAAATTCAGAGTTCAGCAAAGCAAAAGAAAGCAGCCAAGGCAATTCAAGATTTTCCCATATAATCTATTGATGATGTATTCTTTTATCATTCTTGTCCAAATTGCTGCTTAAGAACACATTTGACAAACATGCTAATGTAATATGAGGGAGACTTCCTCTTCCTAAATGTAAAGCTTTTAGGAATGTTTTTTTGACTCTTTGGCATATTTCTGCATTTCTAATAAGCAGAATGACTCAGTCTGGAAGATTTTTTTTTAAATTGGTCTTTCTAGCACACTAATGAGGGCATCTTAAATTGGCAGGAATTAGACTACAGACTCATTTCAAACAATCTCACCTGCTTAGAGGTTTTCTGAGTAGTGAAAGCTATATATATATATGTCTTCACACATCTTTATCTGAAATCAGCGTTAAAACTCAAATTGGACCTGATCTCTTATCTTCAGTGGGTTTTGGATCAGACCTCTATAGATTAAGAAGAAGGAGAACCCTAAAGTGAAAAATGTCAAAGTGCCTAGATTCTAGCATGGAGGTCTTGCTGGCTTTGAGGTTCATTTTTTTTTTGTTAACTTCAGCCGTTTTCCCCTCTAAAATATTTTTGTCTCTTACAGATTTTTGGGAAACCCAAATCTGTGTAGCTTTCAAGTCCCTGTTGTAGCCCAGATAATTAATAATTATCTGGTGAGGAAGCCCAGTGCTAACACAACCCTTCATGAAAGTTTTCCTTTTAGTTTAATAAGGTCCCTTAGTTTAGCCTCTAGTCGATATTGGAACTGTTGCTGTTGGTGATAGTTCAGCTGTGCAGCACCTTTCTGGGGGCAGAGAGCAGAGGAGGTTTAGAGCGGAGACAATAAGTGAGAAGACCTGGGCTTTATTTCTGACTCTGATACTGACATGCTATAAGACCTTGGGCAAGATCTTCATTTCCCCCTGCACTTCATGTTCCCCAGCTGCACCACAGGGAATAGTAACCGCTATTGTAAAATATTCGGAGATCCTCACAAGACACAATGGGTGAAACACTGGATTCACTGCAATCTATGGCAAAACTCCCATTGCCTCAGTGGGGCCAGGATTTCCCCCAATGCACTGAAGATTGGATACAGTCTTACCGTTACCACTGAGAGTCTATGCTCCCCTGACTACAAGCCTCAGAAAGCCGAGGCCCGGCATTGATTACTCCTTGCCATATTTCTTCTAAGTGCATTTTAGTATTTGGGAACATCCTAAAAGAGCCTAATATGTCTCCTTCTCCCCTTGATTTCACATGAAGCTCCCATGGGGGTCAGGTGGGAGATCTTCATGCAGAGTAAAGGGTGAATGAATATGTGCCAGGGGTTTCAACAGAGGAACCTGCTGCTGCCTGAATTAAGATGCCCTGTTCTTGCTTTTCCATGTTTACTTTAACAAGGTGAATTCAGCACTACATTGAGCAGTGCTGGAAATCTGAACTAGAATAAGAAAGCAAATGAAGCATTGGCTTGACTCAAAAGCTGAGTGACTTTTTGTCTTGGTGACACAATAGTCTCCTGGAAAAAAAACCCTCCTATATTTCAAAGTGCGCAGCATCCCCTTTCTAAATGATTGCGTCTGGGATGGGGAGGAGGGTATTCCTTCAAAGAAAGGAGGAAACCCCCAAAGATTCCTGCTCTATGCACTAGAATTCTGTTGGACTGGATCACAATTCCCTCTCTGGCTTGCCCTCCAAACTTTCTGTACTCTGAAAAGCCCACCAACCACACATCAAACAAACTAAGGCATGGAACTTTGTAATTTCACTCCTGGTAGAAACTCAATATCCGTTTTTTAAAAAGACAAAATACATCACTCATGATTAAATGTTGTGGCTAGAAAGACAAGCTCTTTCTTAATCACAGACTAAAAAGAATGGAAACAATTGCAGGATGATACATTATACCACCTGGCCTGGAACAAAAAGATACAAAAGTTTATAAAAAGCAAATCATAAGCTAGCTGCACAATGATTATAGAGGAATATTTGTATTACTTACCGAGGACTGTCAGTTGGGTTCCACCTCCAAAGACATACACATAGTGGCACATGGCTGTGAAAAAACCTCCTAGCAGAACCCTGTGTGGGAGCTGCATCAGGAACTGTCCAGCTCCTGCTGGATCTTCTCTGTGATGCCAGAGATCGGGAAGATATTTCCTCTCTCTGAGGAGATTCATGGGTCCAGTGAATGAAATGCTGGTTGGGAATTAGTGCAGCAGCGTGCTCTCATGTAGAATGAGAACGTTGCTACCTCCACCTTGGTGTACACCACCATCTGGTTTGTGGATATTCTGGTAACAACCACACTAGTTCTAGCAAGTTGTAGCCAGACAGGAACCCCCCCTGTAACATCCATCTTGCTTGCCTGGAGCATACAGGGCACACACAGAGCAGTAAAATCAGCATAGTCTTTGAAGCCTTGACAGGAGGCCCGGATATGCTAGCTCACAGTGACCCTGGACAACTGTAAGCATAGATATGAGGGTGATCGAGCTAATTGCTGACCTCGAGGCTGAGAGAACTGCCTTGGCTGGTACCTATATTGATATGAACACACTTGTCCGGGGCGGGGAGGAATCTCCCGCCCGGTAAAGAATGTCCAGTACTAACAATTTAGTTATCTCTCTTGCAAGTGTAAATTAAGTTGAAACTCCCTTGTAAGAACTGGCGTCACAAAGATGGACCAACACAATTTGGCATCTTAGATAAGAAAGAGGATACGGGCCCCTATGAGTATAAAGATGGGTCCAGCAGCACACTTACTCTGAGCGTCAATCTACCATCTATCTGCTGGTCAGGTTAGGTGATTGGCCTCCTGAGGTTCCACGGGGACGCCCACCTCGTATTCATCTTTCCTAGGAATTGAGGGACCGGCCTGATACGCTGGAGTTGAGAGGCACAGAAGGGGGTAAAAATTGTACCTGGATGTGTCCTTTGTCTTAAGTGTACACATAGACTTAGAGCTCTTTAAAGATTAAGCTGTCACTTGGTACCATTATTATTCTTATTTTCTATCTTTATTTTCTTTGTAACCACTTTTAAGATCTATATTTGCTAGCAGTTAAGAAATAGAGCAATAGCCATTGTAACCATATGATTTATAAGCTTCTTTAATAAACCTGTAACTGTTTAAGCTTTAACCTGACTCCTTCAGTTGCTGTAACAGAACCAGACACAATTAAAAGCACTCCAGCCGGTCATAGGGCAGACACAGTGAGGGAGAGCTGGGCGTTTTGGTCCTGTCGCCTCCATGGGACAGACCCTTTGGGGCATCCGTCAGCCTTCCCTAGGCTGCCCTCTGCGAAGGGACCCCAGTCCTAGCAGCTAAAGACACGGATGAAATAAG
This sequence comes from Rafetus swinhoei, assembly GCA_019425775.1. Lineage (NCBI taxonomy): Eukaryota > Metazoa > Chordata > Testudines > Trionychidae > Rafetus > Rafetus swinhoei. The sequence continues at coordinate 12,433,167 of CM033425.1, read as the reverse complement.
CTCTCCCTGCATACCCTTGGGGCTGCCCGCTGCGTAGGGACCCCGGTCCTAGCAGTTGAAGACTCGGATGTGACACACTCTCCCTGCAAACTCTCAGGGGCGCCCGTCAGCCTTCCCTAGGCTGCCCACTGCGAAGGGATCTCGATCCTAGCAGTTGAAGACTCGGGTGTATAACACACATGCACACACACACATACCACGCACTGCCCTGACCATCGGCTGACACAAGTTGATGCTTACCCCCTGGTTGTTGTGTCAGCATTTCTGGAAATGTGGTCACATGGGGGAAGAACACTTGGACAGAATAACATCATTCTACTTTTCACTGATTCAGAGATCTCTTGCAGATAAGATGGACTCCTCTGGGGAGAACCTGGAGCACTTATAGACCTGAGCACCAAGGGCCAATTTGCACTCCATCTAATTTCACAGTTGCTTTTTTGTTTAACGTGCAACCCTTTAGTGGATACAGTAGGTATTAGGTAAGTCAGATACCTGTTTTTTGCGGGATTGCAACACGTAGATATGAAGTCAGAGACCCTTGACCATTACTGAATAGCCATGATAACTGGCTTCTGGACACAGTACATGTGAAAGCTGGTACCACGTTGTGATGTTAAGTGACATCTGTTCTCTGTAGCCATCATTCTTGTCTTATGACAGAAGTTAGGGTAACTGTATTGTACCTTATCTGATCTGCATCTTCAGGAGACACCAGGCCGGGGGCAGAAGCTGCTCCACTTCGTATTTGCAAGGAGATGTGCTGTGCTGGCCTTTGGCAACAGGCTGTCTGGTTCAGGATACATCTGGAGCTGTGAAACAATGAGCCAGTGCTTATGGTTTATTTGCCAGGGAATATATTTAACTCATCCTTAGTGCATGGCCTAACAGTAGGCTCAGTACAGGTTTTCCTGAGTGCTGCCAATAGCTGAAAACTAATCAGTAAACTCTAGGCTTTTCTGGAACTATGGAGGCCATGTCTGTTTGGTGAACTCAAATTTACCCATTATGCTGGTCATCTAATTATATGGCGGGATCCAGCACTCTGGAGCAGAGAATTCATTTCAGCCTGCATCTGTATGCTGATCTTTTTTCCCCATTGAACCAGGCACTCTTGCCCTAAAGGGACTGATTTCAAACTCTCTGAATTACAGAGCTCTCTCCCTCCAGAGGTTCACAAGACAGATTCACTTGCTGGGTGCCCAGCAGACTGTTAACTTGTGATGCAACACCCCCCCCCTCCATACACACACGTCAGACACCAGCAATGAGGTGTGATCCCTCTCTCCACTCAGCTGGCTGCATCTGTCCTTCCAGAGTGCTGCACTATCCCTCTGTCTGGGAGCATGAGCTTCTTTTTCTCATTCGTCTCTCCAGAGTCCAGCTAAGTGTCATAATTAATGCATAGGAACTGAGTGAAACTCTTGTGTTGTCATGATATCGGCAACCATAACCATGACAGTAGAGGTCTGTCATGTAGAAACACGCCTGAGGAACAATCTGCTGGAGAACGATGCAGGCGGAGAGATGACTGGCAGATGCCAAAGGAATCTGTCATCGCTAGGCTACATTGATGCATTCTGGGTTTGCACTGAGTAGCCGGAGCTTGCTTGGCCATGGTCCCACTGGGAATATAAGACGTTTGGCTCACACCAAGACCATCCTGAGCAGTAGCTGCGCTGACCAAGTTAAATGCAGCATTGGTTTCTATGGGTCTCACCTGCCTCCTTCCCAACCACTGAACTCATGACTATTTGGTTATTCAGAACAACATAGCAGACCACATACAGATCAGTGCTCCCGTGCTAATGAGACCTCACTCTCAGCTTTATGCTTAGCCCAAGGCATAGCCTGTCTTCTCTTCCCAGTACAGCAGTTGGCACCAGGGCAGGATGGGGTACCAGTTAAGCCCTTATGCAGCAGGGAGAAATTTATCCCAGCACAAGGAAGAGCTATCTCTCACTGGAGCTGAAAGCGGGACTTGGTGCTCAGTGTCCTCTTCAGATTCCCTTGTTTTGACCCTTAGACCATCACGCCTGCTCCGGTTCTCTTTTTATTTGTCCCAGGTACTCACTTGAGTTTCTGGGCTCAGTGGACCCTCCCCACAGGCTGGGAGAGGGTCCTTTAGCTGCGTGTGGATTTATGCCCATTCACTTCCCAGAATCCTCTCTCACTCCAGGCACCCTCAGGGAACCAATGGGCAGGATCCCCTGGGATGCTAACGTGAAGGGGAAAGGAGTCTAGGTGAGCGGGCTGTATTTTAAAGAAGCCTTATTGAAGGCCCAGGAACAAACCATCCCGAAAAGGAATGGAAATATGGTAGGTGACCACTTTGGCCTAACAGCGAAATCCTTGGTGAGTTTAAACACAAAAAGAAAGCTTACAGGAAGTCAAAACTTGGACAGATGTCTAGGGAGGAGTATATATATATTGCTCGAGCATGCAGGGGTGTAATCAGGAAGGCCAAAGCACAATTGGAAATGCAGCTAGCAAGGGATGTGAAGGGTAACAAGAAAGGTTTCTACAGGCATGTTAGCAATAAGAGGGTGGATCAGAGAGGGTGTGGGGCAGTTACTGGATGAGGAAGCTAACCTAGTGACAGATGATGTGGGAAAAGCTAAAGGACTCAATGCTTTTTTTGCCTCTCTTGTCACAGTCAAGGTCAGCTCCCAGACTACTACACTAGGCAACACAGTATGGGAAGGAGATGGGCAGCCCTCAATGGACAAAGAACAGGTTAAGAACTATTTAGAAAATTTGCACATATACACATTCATGGGGCCGCTTCTAATGCATCCGAGGGTGCTGAGGGAGTTGGCCGATGTGATTGCAGGATCATTGGCCAATATCTTTGAAAACACGTGACAATTGGGGAAGGTCCTGGATGATTGGAAAAAGGCAAATGTAGTGCCCATCTATAAAAAAGTGAAGAAGGACAATCCAGGGAACTACAAACCAGTCAGCCTCATCTGAGTCCTCAGAAAAATCATGGAGGGGATCCTCAAGGAATCCCTTTTGAAGGACTTGGAAGAGAGGAAAGAGATCAGGAATAGTCACCAAGGGCAAGTCATGCCTGATTGCCTGCTATGAGAAGGTAACTGGTTCTATGGACATGGGGAAGGAAGGTGGTGGACATGATATATCTTGACTTTAGCAAAGCTTTTGATACCGTCTCCCCAAGTATTCTTGCCAGCAAGTTAAGGAAGTATGGATTGGATAAATGGACCGTACAGTGGATAGAAAGCTGGCAAGATTGTTAGGCTCAATGGGCAATGATCAATGGCTCCATGTCTGTCTGGCAGTCAGAATCAAGTGGAGTGCCCCAAGGGTCGGTACTGGGGCCAGTTTTGTTCAACATCTTTATCAATGATCTGGATGAGGGATGGATTGCACCCCCAGCAAGTTTGCGGATGACACTAAGTTAAGGGACAGGTAGATATGTTGGAGGGTAGAGATAGGGTCCAGAGTGAGCTAGACAAATTGGAGGACTGGGCCAAAAGAAATCTGATGAGGTTCAGTCAGGACAAGTGCAGAGTCCTGCTCTTGGGATGGAAGAATCCCAAGCACTGTTACAGGCTGGGGACCGACTGGCTAAGCAGCAGTTCTGCAGAAAAGGACCTGAGGATTACAGATGATGAGAAGCTGGATATAAGTCAACAGTGTGCCCTTGTAGCCAAGAGGGTTAATGGCATATTAGGTTGCATTAGGAGGAGCATTGCCAGCAGATCTAGGGAAGTGATTATTCCCCTTTATTTGGCACTAATGATGCCACAACTGGAATATTATTGCATCCAATTCTGGGCTCCCCCTTACAGAAAGTATGTGGACGCATTGGAGAAAGTCCAGCAGAGGTCAACAAAAATGATAAGGGGGCTTGAGCACATGACCTATGAGGAGAGGCTGAGGGATTTGGGCTTATTTAGTCTACAGGAGAGAAGAAGGGCGAGAGGGGTTGATAGCAGCCTTTAACTACCTGAAGGGGGGTTTCAAAGAGGATGTAGAGAGGGTGTTCTCAGGGGTGACAGATAACAGAATGAGGAGCAATGGTCTCAAGTTGCAGTGGGGGAGGTCTAGTTTGGATATTAGGAAAAACTATTTCACTAGCAGGTTGGTGAAGCACTGGAATGGGTTATCTAGGGAGGTGGTGGAATCTCCCTCCCTGAAGGTTTTTAAGTCCTGGCTTGACAAAGCCCTGGCTGGGATGATTTAGTTGGGGTTGGTCCTGCTTTGGGCAGGGGAGTGGACTCAATAACCTCCTGAGGTTTTCTTCCAATTCTGTGATTCTGTGGAGATGTGAGGGATATACCACTAGGGCTACAAAGAAAACTTATTTCGTAGTAAAATGATTAAACAGTTAGCTTCCTATCTGAATGTACTGAAGTTCTAGTGAAAGCCAGTCTCAAAGGTATGATGCAGTTCATTCTGCCTTGGGCTCCATCTTAGAAATATAAAAACAGCAATTTTGTGCTGAGGCCTTGGAGGCTGCTTCAGTAATGGCACAGAGGAATTTGAGTTAACCCACATTTTTCTAATGAGAAAACCAAAGAAACCAATTGGATTTGAAGGATAGGACAGTAGAACTACATGCATTAAATATTGTTAGATAAAGAGTTCTGTAAAATTCTGTAACTTTTGAGAGCAAGAATGAGCAAGAGAGAGCGAGTGTTTGTTTTTGAATCATCCTATGGAATTTTATTGCAGGGATAAATTCTCTTTCTGCAAAGTGGATCAATAAACCTACTGGAGAATTCTCAGTGTCTATTTTGCTCTGTAGGTCTCTCTGCCAAGGATCAGAAGGTCTAACAGGTGGGTGACAAATAACCTCCTGTCACACCTTACTGTTGCTGAACAGACTACATACCAAGTGAGCTTGTTGCTGAAATTTATTCAGAAGTTGGAAATACTACAATGACATTGGTTTCAAGGTGAGTGCAGAACAGATTGCTGTGAGCCCTTCCCTGCTGCTGGGCTACATAACTGCCTGGAGACTGGGAGACAAGGAAGGCAATACCTGCTTAGGAAATGGTTTGGGGAATTTTGAAACCTTTGGTAACATTTAAGAGCCTAGCTTGAAGTAGGGGCAAAATGGGGATGCCCATCCTCAGGGCCAAATTGGGATGCCAGACTGTGCTTTACTCCACAAGCGCTTGCCTTGGCCCCATTGAATTGTCAGTGGGCCTGTCTGAAGAGCAAGGCACTACTCAGTATGAATAGGCTCTGTGCAGCCAGCACTGCAGAATTCACTTTTTACCCAGGTAAAAGCGAGAAACAATGTTGTCTAAACTAGTACAGCCAGCCCTGAATTACTGAGCCCTGGCTAGCTGGGATTTCTCTGCTTTGCAAAGCTTTACTGGAAATGAAGCTGGCTGGCCCAACCATCATCCTGATCAGTGAGCTCGGAGCCTGGCAGACACAGAATGCAGTCCTCACAAAGCCACCCAGCCTTTGCAGACTGGCCAGCAACCTCGTGCTGTGCTCCAGGCTTGAGGGACAGAATTAGTTCAACATGTTTAAAGCCCTCTCCACTTGTAAACATGTCCTGTATGTTTAAAAGATTTTAGGTCAGTTTTGGTTGCATTTCTGAACTGAAATCTAAAGGTAGCTACCATCACCCAAGGTACAAGGAGACAGCTCCTCAGCTGAAGGAGTAAGTCCGCCAGTGTACTTAAACGTACTCAGGGTAAGTGTAAATCAGTGTGGTCTCTTGCCACCAAGGAAGCTACATGGGTTAGGATTGAGGAATTGTCCTTCCAAATGAAAAGTTATCCTCCAGTTGTAAAATTACATCATTCTCTCATCTACTTCTAAATGAGTAATGTTGCAGAAAGGGCTGTTTCAAAATTACTCATCTCAACGTCTTTCAGTGGAAACATGAGGTTCAACTGAATGAATAATTGTGTGGGAAGTGCCTGCTTTACTCAACGAATTCATTTTTGGTTAAAATTCCCAAAATGTACAAAGTGGAAATATTAAGCCAAAAACTCTCAATACCTGAATTATTTTAGATTTTCCGTCGAACATGCTTTTTTGGGATTTTGGACCCATATAGATGGCAATGATTTTTTTGTGCTACTTTTGATAAAATCATTCACAGAATTAAACGATATTTTCTGACCAGCTTTCATTATGGAACATTTCCTTGCAATGACCCCAGACAAATCAGAAAATCACCTAGTGCAAATATTTTAAGACAACATTAGATTTCATGAGATGGGACACTTGTCTGAGCCTGGGGTGAGTTTTACTGGAGCTCTGTTACAGACAATGGAACAATAGGTGTCTACATAGGCTGAGAAGCTGGCCTGGATTTCTTTCATATGCTAACACCTGCTGTTAATGGGAAATAGTTCAAACCTTACAAGAAAAATGGGGAGAATATTTTCCTTAAGGAGCTAACACTAGAGCATTGTAACTGGGGATCCAGTGGTAGAATCTCGATAGATTTCATTGGCAAATTCAAAATTCCCTTCATGGGGAAAAGAGAAGAAAATCCAACATGTAAGGTGTGTACCTGTTATGACTGTCCACAGAGATTAATGTTATTCCCAACACCATGTGAAGGTCTCTATGTAAAGTTCTGAGCCCAGCATGAAGATAGAGGAAATGGAAAAAATCATGGAAAACTTACAGTGCAGCCAGGAGAAGGAAAATTTGTGAATAATGCAGTGACTTACCAAGGACGGTCAGCTGGGTTCCTCCACCGAAGACCTCCCACTGTGACACACAGATGTACAAAAACCAGTCCCAGACGATGGCAGGGAGAGGTCGTCACCATTGCCCGTGTGGGGAAGGAGGCACAGGAAAACTTCCACTGCCTGTCCATGGCACTGCAGGTTTCTCCTTTGTGGAGAAATTCATGAAGTCGGATGAGTGAAGATCCGCTGGGAAGTGAAGCAATGAAGCGTTCCTTGGGAGAACTCACTGTAAAGCCAAATCTTGGTCCCTGCATGAAGCCCACGTAAGAGAGATGAAGATAGTCTTGTCAGGAAGGCACTGGTGTGGGAGTCAGGAGACGGGGTCAATTCCTGGTTCTGCCACAGACTTTCTTCGTGCGCTTGGGCACATCACATCATCTCTGTGCCTGTATTCCCCAACCGTAAAATGGGGGCAACACTTCCCTGCCTCACAGGGTGGTGTAGGGATCTACTGTAGTTAGTATCCCAGAGTTACTGAGGCACTACAGTATACAGGGCAGAAACATCCCTGTGTAGAAACAAAGGAGCTCTGTGCTGTGCTACCCACTGGGTTCCACCACTACTTTGCTCTGCCAACGCCTGCAGAGGCTGTTGCCCTGCATGTGGCTGGAGCCCTGGGTGCTGCAGGGCAGGTGCACAACTGGATTGCATGTTGGTCCTTCCACTGCCATGTGGCCATAGCAGGCCAATACTGGGCCAAAGCGTTATTGGTGTTATTGTACTGACTTCAGCAGAATTGCATCAGGGTAAGAAGGAGACACATTAGCTGTCAGAATTGACTTGAGTCAGTCGTGTATGTTATTGATACATTAACTGTGCTTAGCATGTGTCCATAACCCTGACACCTCTGACCACCAGCATCTTTCCAGATGTAATTAATATACAACATGCCCTTGTGACCCACCCCCCCCATAAGTGCCAGTAACCCATCAGACATGGCAGGGACTGCACAGGTGTGGACCAGACATTATTCAAACCACGTGCTAACCACATCTCCTCTCCGAATCGCACAGCCTCTCTGCACTCACCCGTGAGGAGCTAAGGCGTCCCCTCCTACCTTGTCCTAACTTACCTGCTCAGGAGCCTCGGACAGTCCTTGGGGGTAGGGGTCACTGTGAGTTGCTGGGCATGGCCCTTCTGCAAGAAGCTGTGTCATCATGTCCTCTGTTCTTTCTCAGCTGAACCTTGCGTGCGGGTGGGTGGGTGGGGGGTGGGAAATTGCCCATTGGACATGTCTGAGCAGTGGCTGAAGATCTATTTACCATGAAACCAGCCACCACCCTGCTCTGTCTGACCCCAGCAGTAGAGTTGCCAGTTTTGGCTGGCCATGTTCCTGGAGGTTTCAGCACATGACACGATTTTTAATTAAAAATTGATCATTAATTCCTGGCGACTCCAGGACAATCCTGGTGGGTTGGCCAGCAGTGGATCGGATGCTGATGTTATTGTCAGTCTCTCTGGCACCAGTCAAGATGCTCAGAATCTTTTGGTGCTTTTCAGTGTCATCTCCATCATGCGCTGGCGCGTGCTGGGAAATGCTCCCAGATACTGTTGGTACCAAAGCAGAGTTGTCTGCTCAGCCAGTGTCCCGGGTGCAGCCAGGCCAGCACTTTCCTCACAGGAGCGCCCAGTTGCCTTCAGAATTCCCATTGTGTCAGCAACCACGGCCATTGGCTGCGCACTGAGCAGCTGGTGCAGCAGGAAATCCCTGCGCTGTCTCCCTGAATGGAGCTGACATGAGACTCCCACCGTGGCTGGGCTGTTCCTCCCCTGCCCGTGGGAGAGCAGCTCTGGGGCCTGCTGCCCAGCAGTGTGTGGCATGTGATGCCCTCTCAGCAAAGGCCGGGCCAGTGAACATGTAGGCTGTGAGCTGTGTCCATGCTCAGCTGGCTTCTTATGAATGAAGCCAGGGCCCTGGACCCTCCCTCTGTCTGTAAATACCAACCCCCTTAGCGCCGGGTGTGTCTCAGCACAGGTCGGCCTGGGGAGCAAATGGCACCAGCTTTTAATGTCCTCATCGGTGGGCTGCAACTGCCCCATTAATCAGTTTAATCATTAATGAGGCTTGATCCGGCTCTTGCTAAAGTTGGTGGGGAAGCGCCTGTGACTGCAGTGGTTCTGGCTCAGACGCTATGAGAATCTCCTGAGCAGTGGAGGGTAGGTCTGAGCCGTAGCAAAAGGGCCTAAATGCCATTGTAGATAAGCATTTCGGTTCCGAGTGTCCTAGGTATTTAATCACTAAAATATACAAGCAGGGGGCCTAGCGGCACCCAGATGCCAAACTCTCATTCATTTCAATGTCTTTTATATTTAGCTCTTTGTAGACTAATTCTTATTGACTTTCAGTTGAGAATGGATTTTTTGGTGGATTTTTAGTGGAGTTACTCACTTTGGCAAAGACCCCAAATTCTTAATGTAGGTTTTCAGTCCGTTCATCTATCTACTTCAGTTTCCATTTGCAAGGGAAGAGAACCGATAGTCATTGAACAAAGGAAATTAATCTCTTTCTACACCTCTTCCTCAATGAAGTCCTATTTAAAATCTGAGTACAGCAATGGGTTCTAGTGGCAACTGACTCTCTGAGATCCTAAAAGTTGTGACTCTTTGCCCTTCTGTGTTCTGCATAGTCTTGATGCTCCACAAACCATAATCTAGGATTCTTATCTCCCATGTGGTGAGTGGTGCATGAGCTGGGAGGGAAGGATGGTGGGTGTTAAAGTTCTTTACGAGATGGTTTTAAAAAACCCCTCATTGTATAAAACTCATCCATATTGCAGTCTCTCTCTGCTCTGCTTTCCCCTTATTTCCTTCTGTAGGAGGTTGCAGTGCAGGACGGGCCAAATAATCATCCATCTGTGTTACTCATGCTGTGAGTGGCAGCAGCACAGTGGAATCTAACAAATACGTGGTATATGTGACAGAAATGTGGCATTTTACCTCCTTGTCCTCATGCTTGTAGGAGAATCAGTGTTGAAGGTCCTGCTTTGGCTGGCACAGCACTGCTCAGGGGGTCCAAAATCAAAGCCCTCCCTGATGCATATTATTTGAAAAGTATATTGAATGTGTAGGTCTCTAAAGCACTTTATACACTTACTCTAATTGTAAAACTGGACATAAGGCTCACTGCTTCCCCTCTGGCTGTAACGCAGCAGCTGTCACATGATGGCCAGTAGCACTAGCTACTGGCCTCTTGTCTGTAGGCAAATGAAGGTCAAGGGTGACCTGTGCATGGCACAGCACTGCAAAGGGGGTCCATGTGAAAAGCTCTGTGTCACGAGTTCCCATCAGCACACATCATGTATGCTTCTGGCTGGGAGGGGCGGGACAGCCACCAGGGTACCCCTCGTGGCATCCAGTTACACATAAAAGCAGTCCCAAAGTACAAATGATTGGGTTTAATGGGACACAGGCTGTCTGCTCTGGCCTGTCAAGCCCCAGACTCTGAAGAGCCCAAGAACTCACAGGGCCAACGTGATCCCAAAGAATGTAGCTCATCAGTAACATACTGATTCCATTTGAAAATCATCTTTCATTTGAAGACTCTCAAAGAACTTTGCACGTTTACTCTGACAGTCAAAGTGGACATGAGGGTCACTGCTTCCCTGCTGGCTGTAACGCAGCAGCTTTCACACGATGGCCAGAGCACTAGCTAATTCAGGCAAATTTCCAAGAACTGCTGGCAGGGGAAGATAAGTGGGTAAGCAGCAGCCACCTAATCAGGTGTTTGCAGGATATTAAAGGCCACTCTTTACAAGAGGGGTTTGGGTCTGTACTAATCCTGGCCACCCTTTACAAGAGGGGTTTGGGTGGCCAGGAGCTCTGATTACAGCCCATCCCAGGTAAAAACTGTCGGCACTGCAGCGCCCTCCCTGCACAGGCCCGTTTGGACACTGATTCCCCTGGGTGCTGAGCGGTTCAGTAAATAGCCCCAGTGGTTCCAGTGCGGCTCCCTGCAGAATGACTAATGATCTGTGGGAGGGAGGGGCTGGAATCTGCTCCATGGGAGACCAGAGGGTGACTGAACACCGCCTCACAGAGCACACTGCTCTCGGCAGGGCTGGTGACCCTTGTGAACTTAGTCCCAGCCCAGCCCTGTGGTGCTGTTGGGAGCTGTCAGGGTCCCAGTCCAAGCTGGGCTGGCTGCAGCACCTGGGGGATTGCATCCCGCTGTCATGCAGCCCACTCTCGCCCAGCGATCCCCTGACACAGCGTGCGCTGTGCAGAGATTTGTGCCGCAGCAGCTGTCACCCCCAGGAGACTGGTGAGAACCAGAGGGACCCGTGTTAGGGGAGAGCAGGCCCAGCCTGGGAAACGGCCCCCCCGTGACATCTCTCCTCCCCCCCCCCGATCTCCATGCTATGGCACATCGTTTGGCGTCACTTCTCATCAGCCTGTGTGAGACGCCACAAATGAGACTCTCACTGGAGAGAAATCCATGTTGGCTGCGGGAAGGGGAGTTTATCTGGCTGGCAGACAAGGTGACTCTTGCAATGAACACACCAGGTGTAAAAGGGACACAAGAAGTGAAGCTCGCCACACACACAGCGATAGTCGAATGTTTTGGTTTTATTAATGACATAACAAGGCTGCATGGGAGACTAAAGCAGGAGGACTGGCCAGGGAATGCCGGGGTGGGAGCAGAGGGGAACAGGGAACAAAGACAGGTGTCGTGGATCAACAGAATCCCACCCCCAGAAGAGGAAGGAGATTTGCTGGAAATCAGCATTATGGCCACGCTAGGAGATCCCGTCTCCTCTGGGAGCCCCGACGGGCTGACGTGGGCACCGGCTGCGCCCCTGGGGTCAGAGGGTTCAACACTCCGATCGCTTCAGGGACCTCTCCACGTTCTTGCCATCGTGTGTCACCTGACAGGTGTAGGTCTCATGGGCCTTCCACTTGGATGCATCCAGAGACAGATAACTGCTGGCCATGTACTTGTTGTCGCTCTGCTTGGATGGCCTGGTGGTCTCCACTCCCGTGGAGATCTGCTGGCCATCAGCTTTCCAGGTCACTTGGACGGAGCCGGGGTAGAAGCTGCCGAGCAGACACACCAGGGTGGCTTTGTTCTTGGTTTGCAGCTCCTCCGAGGATGGAGGGAAGAGGTTCACGGTAGGAGATGCCTTTGGCTGCCCTGCAAGACAATGAGATCCCCTGTTAGGATGGACAAATCCAGAACCTGCCTGTTCGGAATATCAGAAATTCCTGTTCCTGCCAGTGTAAGAGATCCCATCTCTCACAAGCCCTGGGAGCAGGGGAATTGTCTGAGACGGGAGATCTCCTCAGGGTGAAGGCAGAGGTTTGGGACTCAGGATCAGAAGGGTCTATTCCTGTCTCTGCCACAGCCTCCCTTGGGGACCCTGGCTGAGTTAGTAGCTGTCCCTGTGCCTGTGCAAGGGGATAATATCACGCTACTCTTCCTTTCTGTCACTGAGGGGTGGATCCCCTGTTCCTTGGCACCCCAGTGTCCCACTGACATACATAACAGCTTGGGGCCTGTAAGGGGGGCAGTGCTGGAGCTAAAGAGACAAGTCTTCGGGGTCATTTCTTAGGGTCCAAGCTTTACTTAGGGCTTGTCTACACTGGACGGTGATTCGAGGTCTGAGCGCTCTCCCATTGACCCCAGTTCTCCACGAGGATGGAAGAGAAGCCGGAGTCAGTGGGAGAGTGGGTGCTGCTGGGCTTCTGGGATGGAAGACACCACTGTAAGTACACTGAGTTCATCTACACTATTGGGGTGTTGTGTAGCCCTGGCCTTAGTGTGTAATGTGTGTGGCAGGGCAGCGGCAGCCACTGCAGAGTGCACAGAGGAATGTGGGGTAAGCCACACATTTTTTATGGAACATTCCTATATAATTAAATGACAAAGAGAGGAAAAGGACCCAAGGACGGGAAAGGGGTCTAGACACTTGGTAGCATTATATGGAAACAACTTTAAAATAGTACAGGACATTCAGAGAGAGAGAGAGAGACAGAGGGAGAGAGAGGGAGAGAGAGCTCTTGCAAAGAAGTCCATGGCATTGCACGGTGTGCATAAAGTTTCAAGATATAAAACTGTGCAAAGCAAGTCAATCAATCCCTAGAGGAGCTATCATGGTCTATCACATGCTGTAAGTCGTTCTGCTAAGGGTGGATCTTCTGCATATCACCTGGCTGGGAAACAGCTTTTTATCGCACTGTGTTACCAGCCGGACACTCCTGGTGCTGAAATGTTCTGCCACTCTGTGTCTCAGAGCTTTGCTGGATCAGCGTCCAAGACAAGAGGAAAAGGGACATGGCCAGATTTCACCGTGAGCTCTGAGTTGATTCCCGAGCCTGGTGTTTGTCTTTGTTACTGCTCGGAGATGGGGGAGAAGAAAGGACCCACTGGGTTAGGAATGAGCACATCGGGGGTTTACAAATGCCTCAAACTTTGAAGCTCTAGATCCCTGGGCCCAATATGAGAAACCCTTCCTCGCTGCAGGTCGCACTTCCCTCCCCATGTGGTTGGTCCCGCGGTTTGCAGAGCAAGGTGCCACTCGCACGAGTAGGGTCTGTGCAGCCTGGGCTGTGGTTAGTTTATACTTTCCATAGGTCAAAGCGAGAAACAATGTTGGGTGAACTGGCAGAATCAGCCTTGAATTGCTGAGTGCTGGCTAGCCCAGATCTGCCTGCTCCCCAAGGTTTCGCTGTAACTGAAGGCTGCTGGTCCAGCCAGAGTCCTCTGCATTGAGCGCTGAGTCCACCAGCCCTAGAACGCAGCTTCTAGGAAGCCGTCCAGCCTTTCCAGATTGGCAGCAACCTCCTGAATGTGCTCCAGGCTTGAGAGAGGCAGGTAGTGTCGCCTCTTTGAAGCCTTGCCCTCTCCTGTCGCAGGCTACCCGAGTCCCACCCCATTTCTCTGCACCCTCCATATTTCAATGAAATCAGAGGTAGCTACAATCATCCAAGGTACAGTGGAACCAGTCCCCTGGGTCAGGAGTAAATCTGTCAGTGTAACTACAATCAGGGGCTGTAAGTGTAAGTCTGTGTAATGGCTGCCCAGGGAACTACTTTGTTTTACACCTAAAGGGCATTTGTTCTGATGTGGTAAGAATAACAGTCGCTTAACTTTCTCTAAAAGAAAACTGCAAAGGGGGTGGGCATTATCGACCCATTAGATCTTTTCTCAGCTAAAAATTGAAATGTTCGCAAAAAGTGTCTGCTGACGTGGACAAAAGTCTTTTGGCTAAGCAAAAATTGAAAACCAAATGCTGTCACCTAAAATCTGATTTCTCCTGTCCCCTGGCTTTTCAAGGAATTTTGTGGTTAAAATGTGTTAGGTTGGGGGTTTGTGGTTTTAGATGATAATGTTTTTAAAAAAATGTGTGTTGAAAATGTTCAGACAATTTAACCCTATTTTATAACCTCCTCACACAATTTTGAATTTTCTTCAAACTAAACTGCTAAATCGGGTTTTACATTGCAACAAACAAGTTATTTTCTATATCACATTAGGGTTCAAGGTATTGAAAACCCATCTTAAAGAGTTTTGGATGAGTTTTTGTGTAGCATTATCAAAGACAATGGGACTGTTTTGTTTTCCTTTGGCTGAGAATCTGGCCCTGGTTTCTTTCAAATGTGGATCAAAACCGAGAGCTAACAAGAAGTGAGTACTGCTCTAAAACTAAAGGAAATTTAAAAAACAAACAAACTAACAAAACAGAGGATGGGGAAATATTTCCCTTAAGAGGCTAATACCAATTACTTAGAAATTAGGACCTGACTGCATTGTCTGGATCGGTTTGATTGACAAATTCAAAAACCTGTCCACATGGAAGATACTAGAAAATCTAGTATGGTACATATACAACCTTTTCTGACTATCCACAGGTTAAATATTATTCTCAGCATGGTATGAAAGTGTGTGCACCAAGAGAGAGGAGATCCGAACCTGGCACTAAGGGAGAAAAGGGGGGAAAATCACGGAACCGTTACCTTGTAAGGTTGAGAAGGAAAGACAGTGAATAACGCAGTGACTTACCGAGGACGGTCAGTTGGGTTCCTCCTCCGAAGACATACCACAGTGACACTCGGCTGTACAAAAACCTGTCACATTGAATGGCAGAATGAGGTGCCTCCACTGCCCATGTTGGGAAAAAAATGCAGGATAATTTCTGCCGGTCTCTCCATGAGAGGGAAATTTCATTCTTTCAGGAGAAGCTCACAGTAGAATTCACCGAGTGAAGATCCCTTGGGAGGTGAATCAATGAAGGGTTCCGGGTGAGAGCTCATGTGGCGCTAACACGGATCCCCAAATGCAACCTGAGCAAGGGAGCAGAAGATGGTTTCGTGCTGACAGCAGAAGCTTGGGGGTCGGAAGATAGAGGTGCAAGACCTGGCCCATTGTGCCCCATTTCGCATGGTTGCAGGTGGCAGAGGGGATGTGGAGAATCTGTTGAACAGGGCCTGCTAAGCTGTTGGTCCTTTCGATGCCCTTTGTTGTGAGAGGTCCCTTAGCTGGGAGGGGCTGGCAGAATAGTTTGGGATGCTGGGAGCGAACATGCTGAGCCATGGGTGACCCTGGGGCAATTCCAGTGGCTTGTGGGAATTCCACCAGAAGAGAATTAGGCCCGTTTGTATCCAATAGCAGGTGTCATGTTGGCGCTAAGCATGTGTGTGAAGCTCGTGCCTGCAGGGCGGGCCCGTGGGAGCGCTGGCATCTCTAAGAGCAGAGTCAGTGTGAAAACTATCCTAATGCCATGCCAACAAGTGTCAGCAAAGACACCGCTCTGCCACGCTGGGCCCTGCATGCGAGGGGATAGGAAACGGCATCACATGCTGTGCTCGTGTCTCAGGCAGGCAGAGGAGCCTTCCTTGCACCTGTCTGTGAGAAACGACATCGTCTCCTGACGCATGGTCCTACCTTACGTGATCAGGTCCCCAGACAGTCTGTGGGGAAGGGGTTGCTCTGCTCCTGAAGAAGCTGCCTCATCGTGTCCTGTCTTCACATTCGGCTGGTGAAATCCCCGCACGGCCTGAGGAGCTGTGAAATAGTGCTCCTGGTCCATGTGTCATGAAGCCAATCCCCACCGTGCGCGGCTAGGACCCCAGCTGGGAGTGGGACTCAGGTGCTCCTGGCAGTCCCTCTTTGGAGCCACGGTCCCGCATATAGCCTGTGTTGGAACTTGCTCCGGACCCTGTTAGTAGCAATAAAAGGCGACAGTGGTATCGATGTCCCGGATGCAGCCAGAGCAGCACGTTCCTCACGGGAGCCCCCAGTTGCCTTCAGAATTCCCATTGTGCCAGCAACCACGGCCATTGGCTGCGCACTAAGCAGCTGGTGCAGCAGGAAATCCCTGCGCTGTCTCCCTGAGCAGAGCTGATGGGAGACTCCCACCATGGCTGGGCTGTTCCCTCCCCCCTGCCCGTAGGAGAGCAGCTCTGGGGCCTGCTGCCCAGCAGTGTGTGGCATGTGATGCCCTCTCAGCAAAGGCCAGGCCAGTGAACATGTAGGCTGTGAGCTGTGTCCATGCTCAGCTGGCTTCTTATGAATGAAGCCAGGGCCCTGGACCCTCCCTCTGACTGTAAATACCAACCCCCCTTAGCGCCGGGTGTGTCTCAGCACAGGCCGGCCTGGGGAGCAAATGGCACCAGCTTAATGTCCTCATCGGTGGGCTGCAACTGCCCCAATAATCATGTGCTGTGTGAGGCTTGATCCGGCTCTAGCTGGAGTTGGTGGGGAAGCTCCTGTGACCTCAGTGTCTCAGACTCTGTGAGGATCCCCTGGGCAGTGGAGGGGAAATCTGAGCCAGTAGCAAAAGGGCCTAAATGCCATTGTAGAAAAGTGACGTGAACATTTGGACTCCTAGTGTCCTAGGTATTTAATCTCCATAATATAAAGGCAGGGGCCTAGCGGGACTTTCAAAAGCACTCAGATGCCAAATTCCCATTCACTTCAATGCCTTTTATATTGGGGTCAACAGTGTGTCCTTGTAGCCAAGAAGGCAATTGGAATATTAGGTTGTATTAGGAGGAGCATTGCCTACAGGTCTAGAGGAGTGATTATTCCCCATTATTCGGCTTTCATGAGGCCACATCTAGAGTATTGCAACCAGTTCTGGGTCCCCCACTATAGAAAGGATGTGGACACACTGGAGAGGGCCCAGCAGAGGGCAACCAAAATGATTAGGGAGCTGGATCACATGACCTATGGGAAGAGGCTGAGGGATTAGGGCTAATTTAGTCTGCAGAAGAAAAGAATGAGGGGGGATTTGATAGCAGCCTTCAACTTCCTGAAGGGAGGTTTGAAAGAGGATGGAGAGAGGCTGTTCATAGTAGTGGCCGATGGCAGAACAAAGAGCACTGGTCTCAAGTTACAATGGGGAAGGTCTAGGTAGGATATTAGAAAAAACTATTTCCCTAGGAGGGTGGTAAAGCACTGGAATGGGTTTCCTAGGGAGGTGGTGGAATCTCCATACCTAGAAGTTTTTAACTCTCAGTTTGATAAACCTATGGTGGTGGTGATTTAGTTGGAATTGGTCCTGCTTTGGGCAGAGGGCTGGACTTCATGACTGTCCTGAGTTCTCTTCGAGCCCTAGGATTCTGTGATTCTTAGTAGCATACTTATTGACTTTCAGTTGAGAATGGATTTTTAATGGAGTTATTCACTTTGGTAAAGACCCCAAATTCTTAACGTAGGTTTTCAGTCCATTCGTCTATCTACTTCACTTCCCATTTTCAAGGGAAGAGAACCGATAATCATTGAACAAAGAAAGTTAATCTCTTTCTACACCTCTTCCGCAATGAAGTACTATTTAAAATCTGAGTACAGGAATGGGTTCTAGTGGCAACTGATTCTCTGAGATCCTAAAAGTTGTGACTCTTTGCCCTTCTGTGTTCTGCAAAGTCTTGGTGCTCCACAAACCATAATCTAGGATTCTCATCTCCCATGTGGTGAGTGGTGCATGAGTTGGGAGGGCTAGACAATGGGTGTTAAAGTATTTTATGAGAAGGTTTTAAAAAAAACCCTCATTGTATAAAACTCATCCATATTGCAGCCTCTTTCTGCTCTGCTTTCCCCTTATTTCCTTCTGTAGGAGGTTATTTACTTGTTCCCATAATATAAGAAGTAGGGGCCACCAAATGAAACTAATGGGCAACAGGTTTAAAACAAATAAAAGGAAGTTCTTCACACAGTGCATAGTCAATCTGTGGAACTCCTTGCCTGAGGAGGTTGTGAAGGCTAGGACTATAACAGGGTTTAAAAAAAGAACTACATAAATTCATGGAGGTTAAGTCCATAAATGGCTATTAGCCAGGATGGGTAAGGAATGGTGTCCCTAGCCTCTGTTTGTCAGAGGCTGGAGATGGATGGCAGGAGAGAGATCGCTTGTTCATTACCTGTTTGATTCACTCCCTCTGGGGCACCTGGCATTGGCCACTGTCGGCAGACAGGGTACTGGGCTGGATGGACCTTGGTCTGATGGACCTTGGACTGGATGGACCTATGGCCATTCTTATGTTCTTAGGTTGAAGTGCAGGACGGGCCAATTAACCATCTATCTATGTTACTCATACTGTGAGTGGCAGCAGCATGGTGGAATCTGACAAATATGTGGTATATGTGACACAAATGTGGCAATTTACCTCCTTGTCCTCATGGCTTTAGGAGAATCAGTGTTGAAGGTACTGCTTTGGCTGGCACAGCACTGCTCAGGGGGTCCAAAATCAAAGCCCTTACTGATGCATATTTTTGAAAAGTGTATTGAATGTGCAGGCTCTAAAGCACTTTATACACTTACACTACTTGCCAAACTGGCATTAGGGTCACTGCTTCCCCTCTGGCTGTAACGCAGCAGCTGTCACACGATGGCCAGAGCACTAGCTAATTCAGGCAGATTTCCACGTACAGCTGAACCAGCTGCTAGGGCTGGTTGGTAAGTAGAGAGCAGTGTCCCAAGCTGATGTCTGTGGGATAATTAGCCTAATCTTCCCAAGAGGGGTTTGGCTCTGTACTGACCAGAAGTGGCCAGGAGCTCTGGTTAGAGCCCATCCCAGGTAACAGTCGTCAGCACTGTAGTGCCCTCCCTGGATGGGCCATGTTTGGACACTGATTCCCCTGGGTACTGAGTGGTTCAGCAAATAGCCCCAGTGGTTCCAATGAGGCTCCCTGAACAATGACTAATGCTCGGGGGAAAGGAGGGGCTGGAATCTGCCCCATGCGAGGCCAGAGGGTGACTGAACACAGCCTCACAGAGCACACTGCTCTCGGAAGGGCTGGTGACCCATGTGAGCATGGCCCCAGCCTAGCCCTGTGGTGCTGTTGGGAGCTGCGAGCATCCCAGCCCAAGCTAGGCTGGCTGTAGACCCCCGGGGGTTTGCATCCCACTCTCATGCAGCCGACTATCACATTGCTTGGCATCACTTCTCATCAGCCTGTCTGAGACGCTGCAAGTGAGACCCTCACTGGAGAGAAATCCATGTTGTCTGCGGGAAGGGGAGTTTATTTGGCTGGCAGACAAGGTGACTCTTGCAATGAACACACCAGGTGCAAAAGGGACACAAGAAGTGAAGCTCGCCACACACACAGCGATAGTTGAATGTTTTGGTTTTATTAATGACATAACAAGGCTGCATGGGAGACTAAAGCAGGGAGGACTGGCCAGGGAATGCCGGGGGTGGGAGCAGAGGGGAACAGGGAGCAAAGATAGGTGTCGTGTGAATCAACAGAATCTCCCCCACAGAAGAGGAAGGTGATTTGCTGGAAATCAGCATTATGGCCACGCTAGGAGATCCCGTCTACTCTGGGAGCCCCCGACGGGCTGACGTGGGCACCGGCTGCGCCCCCTGGGGTCAGAGGGTTACGAACACTCCGATCGCTTCAGGGACCTCTCCAGCTTCTTGCCATCGTGTGTCACCTGACAGGTGTAGGTCTCATGGGCCTTCCACTTGGATGCATCCAGAGACAGGTAACTGCTGGCCATGTACTTGTTGTCGCTCTGCTTGGATGGCCTGGTGGTCTCCACTCCTGTGGAGATCTGCTGGCCATCAGCTTTCCAGGTCACTTGGACGGAGCCGGGGTAAAAGCTGCCCAGCAGACACACCAGGGTGGCTTTGTTCTTGGTTTGCAGCTCCTCCGAGGATGGAGGGAAGAGGTGCATGGTAGGAGATGCCTTTGGCTGCCCTGCAAGACAATGAGATCCTCTGTTAGGATGGACAAATCCAGAACCTGCCTGTTCGGAATATCAGAAATTCCTGTTCCTGCCAGTGTAAGAGATCCCATCTCTCACAAGCCCTGGGAGCAGGGGAATTGTCTGAGACGGGAGATCTTCTCAGGGTGAAGGCAGAGGTTTGGGACTCAGGATCAGAAGGGTCTATTCCTGTCTCTGCCACAGCCTCCCCTTGGGGACCCTGGCTGAGTTAGTAGCTGTCTCTGTGCCTGTGAAAGGGGATAATATCACATTACTCTTCCTTTCTCTCCCTTTTGTCACTGAAGGCTCGATCCTATGTTCGTTGGCACCCCTATCTCCCACTGACATAAATAACAGCTTGGGTCTTGCATGGGATATAGTGCTGATGCTAAGAAAAAAAAATTTTTTTAATACTTTTAACTCATTTTCATACATTGCAATCTCTATGCGTTGGACATCCAACAGGGGCCATTCTCAATAAACACTGCAGGTGATGCTGCATTGTGGTTCATTTTAGAAATCTAAAAGCAGCTTTCTAAGGATTTTGGATGATGTTCTGTTTAATTGTTTGGGATTATTTCTTAAGGTCTAGGTTTTGTTTAAAAATTAATGTGGTGATTAGATCACCAGAGGTTACTTTAGTGTTCAGAGAAGAATCTGGGGTAATCCACATTTTTCCTTTGGGAAAAATCCTGTAAAGTATAATTACATAGCAGCCAGTGTGATCCAAAGAATGGAGGAGAGAGCTAGGCATGTTTGAGTGTTGCAGAGAAAGTACTGTAAAAGTCCATGGAAGTCTAAAAGACAGACTTTTAAAAACCATCCTATGGAGTACTATCAGGAACAAACTCCATATCTTAAATTCTGGGAGTTGGTCACTAAACCAATTAAAAAGTTGGTATCACGTGCAATATTCTTCAGGCCTTTCTACTCAAGGACATTTCTTTTGAATAAGATTTCAATAGGAAATAACCTGTTTAACTCATCCTGTGACATGCCAACTGCTGAACAGCCTGGTTACTAAGCTAACTTGTTGCTGAAAAGTGTTTTTCAGAAGCTTGTAATGTTCAGTCTCTTGTAGGAGACTGATTCCAGGCGAAGGACTCAAGTCAGTATGTGTCTAAGTTCCTTGTTGGATTAGGGTCTAAGACGACTAAAAGGGACATTGCAAAATTTCACAATCGTGGTTGATTTCATGGTGGATACAGAGTAGAGTCCCTTGAACCTCTGTACGATGTTCTGCTACATTAATGAGTGGAGATAAAGAGACAATAAAGGACCTACTGCCCATTCCTACTGTCTTAGGAATGAACTCACAAATTTGGGGATTTTTTAATTTCCTGGTAATTTCTAGGTACCTGCCCTCTAACTGGGGCCAAAACTAAAAGATGCTTTCTCCTTCAAGGTAGCATTTTACCCCACAAGTGGCCACTCCCACTGATGTCCATGGGCCTGTTTGTGGAGTAAGGCACTATTCAGCACAACTAGTGCAGTCTGGGCTGCAGTTATTTCAAGCTTTACCCACAAGTGAAAGTACCAATCAACGTTTTCTGTGCTCATCCAGTCAGCTCTGATTTACAGAGTCCTGGTGAACCAAGATTTGTCTGGTCCTCAAGGTTTTACTGGATCTGAAGCCTGCTGACCCAGCCGGTAAGTATGTCCCATCCTGATCATTGAGCTCTGAGCCAGGCATGCACAGAATCCAACCTCTAGGAAGCTTTCCAGCCTTTGCAAATTGGCCAGTAACCTTGCATTGTGCTCCAAACTTGAGAGAGGCAATTAGTGCAGCCTCTTTAAAGCCCTTTTACTTCCCTCCTACAGCCTGCTGGAGCCTCAACCCATTTATCTGTGGCCCTCCATATTTCCAGGATGCTGGGTGCCCCATAACCCCTGCAGTACATCAAGCAGGAGTAATATTTCAAAACTAATATATGTGATAGTGTCAGTCATCCAAGGTGCAATGGGACAGATTCTCTGTCAGTCAGTGCATTTACAGTCCTTCAGGGTTAGTGTAAATCATTGGAGTTCCGCTACTGCCAAAGAGGCTACATTAATTTACATCACACAAGGGTCTGTTCTTATAGTTAAAATTGCATCAATCTCATAACTTGCTCTAAATTAGCAATACTACAAATAGGGTTGCTCTCAAATTACCCATCAATTCTGTTTTCAGTTAACATTGGGATTTCAGCTCAATGAAAATTTTTGCAGAAAGTGCCAGATGTTTAAAAAAAAAATCTTGTTGGAAATACAAAAATTCAAACCAAAAAGGTTTCTGCAAATATATGTTTCCTTTTCCTGATTTCATTAATTATTTGTTGAAAGTAATTTAGTTTTGGGGCTTTTTTTCACTAAAAAGTCAACTTTCTTCTGAGAATTTAGACTGAAATAACATTTTTCATGTTTGTTGAGAATTTCCAGCATTGAAACCCCATGTTGTGACTAACTCTTACTAAACTAAATAGTCTCCTAACCACCCCAGAAGATCAGATTTTAAATCACAAAGTACAAATTAATTGTTTCTATCCCATGTGACTTCAAGAAGTCACACATCTGTCTTAAGGAGGCTTAGATGAGTTTGGGTGGAGATCCACTGAAAACAATGGGGCTGTGTTTCACCCTGCCTGAGAATGTGGCCCTTCAGTTCTTTCTTACCTGGGCAGAAACCCAGTGTGAATAAAGAATGTCCAGTCCATTGAAGAAAAAACAAGATAGAAAATATTTTCTTTTAGGAGGCTAACACAAGTTATTTAAGAATTAGGACCTGCAGCAGAATCTGGATAGATTTCATAGCCAAATTGAAAAACCTGTCCATGGGGGACAAATAAGAAAATCCAGCATGGGACATATATACCCTGTTCTGACTATCCATCAATTAAACGTTGTTAAAAATGGCCTGTAAAGGGCTATGCACGGAGCAGGGAGAAGACACAAGACTGGCTAAGAGAGAAAAGAAGGAAAAAATCATGGAAATATAACAGTAAAGGCTTCAAGAATGAAAGCCGGAGAGTAATTGAGGGACTTACCTAGGACAGTCAGCTGGGTTCCTCCACCGAAGACAAACCACAGTGACACATGGCCATACAAAAACCTGTCAAGTTCGATGGCAGGGAGAGGTCGCTACTATTGCCCTCTGGGGAAAATAGATGTGGGACAAATTCTGCTAGCTCTCCATGAGAGGGAGAGATGGCTCATCCTTTCTGCAGAAGCTCATAGTAGAATGGATTGACTGAAGATACTTTCGGAGGTGGAGCAATGGAGTGTTCCTCAAGTGAGCTCACTTGCAGACAAATCCGGGTACCCACATGCAGCCCACGTAAGAGAGAAGAAGATGATCTTGTCATGAAGGCATTGACATAGGGGTGAGATGACAGGGGTGCAAGTCTGGGCTCTGCCAGACACTGACTTTGTGCCCTTGAGCAAGTCATTTCATCTCTCACCCTCTGTTCTCCGTAAAAAGGAGACAATAGTTCTCTATTCGCAGGGATGCTGCAAGGATAAATGGCTTTATAGCTGTGAGAGGCTCAGGAATGGCGGTGATAGGGGTCATAAACTTACCAAGATAGAAGACAATGGACTATGTGCTAGGCAGCTGCTATTTCACTGGGTTCCAATGCCCCTGTTTCCCAAACACAAACACAAGCAGGTAACTCCAGCCTGTCTGTGCTGCCTTGGGAGAAGCCCCATTGGGGCCCATTTCGCATGGTTGCAGGTGGCAGAGGGGATGTGGAGAATCTGTTGAACAGGGCCTGCTAAGCTGTTGGTCCTTGCATTGCCCATTGTCCTCACACGTCCCTTAGCTGGGAGGGGCTGGCAGAATAGTTTGGGATGCTGAGAGCGAACATGCTGAGCCATGGGCGACCCTGGGGCAATTCCAGTGGCTTGTGGGAATTCCACCAGAAGAGAATTAGGCCCATTTGTATCCAATAGCAGGTGTCACATTGGCGCTAAGAATGTGTGTGAAGCTCGTGCCTGCAGGGCGGGCCCGTGGGAGCGCTGGCATCTCTAAGAGCAGAGTCAATGTGAAAACTATCCTAGTGCTGCACCAACAAGTGTCAGCAAAGACACCGCTCTGCCACGCTGGGCCCTGCATGTGAGGGGATAGGGAACCGGCATCACGTGCTGTGCTCGTGTCTCAGGCAGGCAGAGGAGCCTTCCTTGCACCTGTCCGTGAGAAACGACATCGTCTCCTGACGCATGGTCCTACCTTATGTGATCAGGTCCCCAGACAGTCCGTGGGGAAGGGGTTGCTCTGCTCCTGAAGACGCTGCATCTTCGTGTCCTGTCTTCACTTTCGGCTGGTGAAATCCCCGCTCGGCCTGAGGAGCCGTGAAATGGTGCTCCTGGTCCATGTGGCATGAAGCCAATCCCCACCGTGCGCGGCTAGGACCCCAGCTGGGAGTGGGACTCAGGTGCTCCTGGCAGTCCCTCTTGGAGCCACGGTCCCGCATCTGGCCTGTGTTGGAACCTGCTCCGGACCCTGTTAGGAGCAATAAAAGGCGACAGTGGTATCGATGTCCCGGATGCAGCCAGAGCAGCACATTCCTCACGGGAGCCCCCAGTTGCCTTCAGAATTCCCATTGTGCCAGCAACCACGGCCATTGGCTGCGCACTGAGCAGCTGGTGCAGCAGGAAATCCCTGCGCTGTCTCCCTGAGCAGAGCTGACAGGAGACTCCCACCATGGCGGGGCTGTTCCCTCCCCCTGCCCGTAGGAGAGCAGCTCTGGGGCCTGCTGCCCAGCAGCGTGTGGCATGTGATGCCCTCTCAGCAAAGGCCAGGCCAGTGAACATGTAGGCTGTGAGCTGTGTCCATGCTCAGCTGGCTTCTTATGAATGAAGCCAGGGCCCTGGACCCTCCCTCTGACTGTAAATACCAACCCCCCTTAGCGCCGGGTGTGTCTCAGCACAGGCCGGCCTGGGGACAAATAGCACCAGCTTAATGTCCTCATCGGTGGGCTGCAGCTGCCCCAATAATCATGGGCTGTGTGAGGCTTGATGCGGCTCTAGCTGGAGTTGGTGGGAAGCGCCTGTGACTGCAGTGGTTCTGGCTCGGACAATGCGCTAATCCGGTGGGCAGTGGGAGGCCACGTCCCATTCTCAGAAGTGACTTAAGCACTTGGGGCCCAGAGTGTTTTCAAGCACCGGTCTACAGAGGTAGGGGCCTGGTGGGATTTTCAGAAGCCCCAGCTGCCAAACCCCATTCATTGGTGCCTTTTACATTTAGACCCTTAGGATTAGTTCCTATTGACTGTGAGTTGAGCGTAGACTTTTAGTGGCGTTAGTCACTTTAGAAACTCCCCCCAGCACTGCATGTAGGTTTTCAGTCCATCTGACACTCTGTTGTACGCCCATTTGCAAGGCCGCAGTGCCAACCAATGCACATGGATCAGGGGAAGCTAATTTCTTGCAAGAGACTTTTTGTCAAATAAGGGAATGTGAAGAACTACACAGAGCCCTGGGTTCTTGCAGCCAATACTCAATGGTCCCTGATCACTCCCTCTCATCCCTTCAGTCTCATACTTGCTTAGAAAGCTCCTGTAAGCTTCTGTGAGCCTTTGTCCCCTCTGTGTTCGGCAGCCTCTGTGCTCTGGAAATCATGGTCCGGATACATTAGCCCCCGAGTGGAGTCATGTGTGTGGTGGGATACGGGGGTGAGGTGAGGGTAACAAGAGCTATGGGGATGGTAAAGAAGTTCATGTTGAGAAACCATCAGTCCTTAACACTCATCCATAGTGCAGCCTCTCACTGCTCATCTTCCTCCTCGTCACTTCTCTGGGAGGTGGAAGCACATGACTGGCCATCCATCCGTCAGTCCATCCAACCCTCCACCCATCCCTCCATCCATGTCACTGCTACTGGAAGTGGTGGAAGCGTGGTGGGATCTGACAAATAAGTGGCCTGTGTGACACAAGTGTATCCCCTTATCTCCCCGGCCTCTTGACTGCAGGGGAGCCAGTTTTTAAAGGTGTCCTTTGGCTGGCCTAGCACAGCTCCGGGAGTCCTTAAGGAAAGGTCCGAGTGTAACGAGACCCAGCTGTGCACAGCAGGCATGCTTCTGGCTGGCAAAGGAGGGAAAGACGTCAGCATGCCCATCACAGGATCCAGTCTCATCACTGATCACCCAAGGAAACCAATGGGAGTTTAATGGGACACTAACCCTTGTGCCGCAGCGCAGAACTCACTGGGGCTCAAGTGATCCCAGAGAGTCTAGCTCATCTGTCACATTCTGGTTCCATGTGAAAAGCATCTTTCATCTGGAGACTCCCAAACAGTTCACACGTTTCCTCTGATGGTCAAAGTGGACATGAGGGTCACTGCTTCCCCTCTTCCCAAGAGGGGTTTGGTTCTGTACTGACCAGACGTGGCCAGGAGCTCTGGTTACAGCCCATCCCAGGTAACAGCCATCGGCACTGCAGCGCCCTCCCTGCATGGGACTGATTCCCCTGGGTGCTGAGTGGTTCAGTAAATAGTCCCAGTGGTTCCAGTGCGGCTCCCTGAAGAATGACTAATGCTTGGGGGGAAGCAGCGGCTGGAATCTGCCCCATGGGAGACCAGAGGGTGACTGAACACCGCCTCACAGAGCACACTGCTCTCGGCAGGGCTGGTGACCCGTGTGAGCATGGTCCCAGCCCAGCCCTGCGGTGCTGTTGGGAGCTGCCAGGGTCCCAGTCCAAGCTGGGCTGGCTGCAGCCCCCAGGGGTTTGCATCCCGCTCTCATGCAGCCCACTCTCGCCCAGCGATCCCCTGGCACAGTGTGCGCTGTGCAGAGATTTGTGCTGCAGCAGCTGTCACCCCCAGGAGGCTGATGAGAGCAAGAGGGACCTGTGTTAGGGGAGAGCAGGCCCAGCCTGGGAAACGGCCCCCCCGTGACATCTCTCCCCCTCCCCCGATCTCCATGCTATGGCACGTCGCTTGGCGTCACATCCCATCAGCCTGTGTGAGACACCACAAGTGAGACTCTCACTGGAGAGAAATCCATGTTGGCTGCGGGAAGGGGAGTTTATCTGGCTGGCAGACAAGGTGACTCTTGCAGTGAACACACCAGGTGCAAAAGGGACACAAGAAGTGAAGCTCGCCACACACACAGCGATAGTCGAATGTTTTGGTTTTATTAATGACATAACAAGGCTGCATGGGAGACTAAAGCAGGGAGGACTGGCCAGGGAATGCCGGGGGTGGGAGCAGAGGGGAACAGGGAACAAAGACAGGTGTTGTGTGGATCAACAGAATCCCACCCCTCAGAAGAGGAAAGAGATTTGCTGGAAATCAGCATTATGGCCTCGCTAGGAGATCCCGTCTCCTCTGGGAGCCCCCGACAGGCTGACGTGGGCACCGGCTGCACCCCCTGGGGTCAGAGGGTTACGAACACTCCGATCGCTTCAGGGACCTCTCCACGTTCTTGCCATCGTGTGTCACCTGACAGGTGTAGGTCTCATGGGCCTTCCACTTGGATGCATCCAGAGACAGGTAACTGCTGGCCATGTACTTGTTGTCGCTCTGCTTGGACGGCCTGGTGGTCTCCACTCCTGTGGAGATCTGCTGGCCATCAGCTTTCCAGGTCACTTGGACAGAGCCGGGGTAGAAGCTGCCCAGCAGACACACCAGGGTGGCTTTGTTCTTGGTTTGCAGCTCCTCCGAGGATGGAGGGAAGAGGTTCACGGTAGGAGATGCCTTTGGCTGCCCTGCAAGACAATGAGATCCCCTGTTAGGATGGACAAATCCAGAACCTGCCTGTTCGGAATATCAGAAATTCCTGTTCCTGCGAGTGTAAGAGATCCCATCTCTCACAAGCCCTGGGAGCAGGGGAATTGTCTGAGACGGGAGATTTGGGTGAACCCATGGGCCTGGGAAACAGGACTTTAGTAATCCATTTGTAGGTCTTTCACACACTTCCTTTGTTACCCTGAGTAAGTCACTTATCTCTCAGCTTAAAAAAAGGGGGAGCACACTGAACTACCCCATGCAGGGTTCTCAATGCCCCCTTCCCCCATATTTCTAAGTAACTGTGTTACACTTGGAGGAAGGTTCTGTAAAGGTGTGACATGTTTTCTGTATTCTGTCCAAGGTCCCCTTTAAAAAAGTCATTGTTCCACAGAGAAAAGGAAATACTCCCAACCATCTAGGAACATTGACATTTTGCACATTGTTCCTTAATATTAGGTGCCACGTTTTAATGTGCTTTCTCACATTGAGTAGCAGCTTGCTTCTCCAGTCATGCTGCTTAGTTTCACTGTGAGATATTACCATGCTAAAAATACTCCTTTGATTCTCCAGAACCGAATCTCTGTAAATGGGTCATTTTGCAGAAAAGTGTGTTTCCTACACATAACTATATTTTACTTTTCCCCTTTCAAGAAGCCTGGGCTCCATTAACCAGTTTCTTGTCTCGATCTTCCGTGGAAGGTTTGCCTGAATAAAGAGAAAGTAGAGGCTGCAGGGTCAGCTTCTGTGTGTTTGCAAAGCTTGAACATGCACCTCTTGGTTTGTTTGCGCTTCCCTTTTGTTGTATTTCTTTCTCAATTTAATCTTTAAGGAGTTCATTGAGAATAGCTCATGCACCCATGACAGCAACTAACTGCAAGGTTGATGTTGGGGAGAAGGCGAAGGGTTGACAGTTAGCGCTAAGGAGAAAATCTATTTTGTACTAAATTGACTAAGCAATTAGGTTCCCATCTGGTTGCCCTGAACTTCTAGTGAGAGCCAGAAATTCCTTGCATACTGAGGCTTTGTGGGCTCCTCATCTAGTGGCCCAGAGGAATCAGGGGTTACCCGCAGTTTGCGCAAAGTGAAAAGATACTTGTAAAGAAACCAATTGTATCTGAAGGATAGGACAGAGGACAGGAGAGCTATGTGCATCAAAAAGTGTTGGATAGAAAGTTCTGTAGAATTCTGTGCAGTCTGAGAGCAAGAGCAGCAAGAGAGAGGGAGTGTTTCTTTCTGAACCATCCTATGGAATTGTATAGCACGGAGAAATTCTCTATTCTGCAAAGGGGGTTATTAAAGGTACTGTAGAATTCTCATGGTCTACCTGGGTCTGTAGGTTTCCCTGGCAAGGTTCAGAGCTTTTGATTAACTCCTGTGTTAGAAAAAACTTCTTATCACACCGTGGTTGCCTGATCCTGTTCCCGAACAGCCTAGTTTCCAAGCAAACGTGTGGCTGTATCGTTTTCAGAAACTGTAAAGTACAGGTTCAGTTTTGGGACCAACCCTTACTAAATGGCCCAATCGCATGTGCCTCTCAGGGATTTCCTAGGTTGGGGTGCAAGAGAAGAGCACCCCAAAGTACCACAATGAGCCTTGATTTCATGGGGAGTGCAAAATAGTTTGTTCTGAGTGGTGCCTGGAAACAGGGAGACAAGGAAGGCAATACCTGCTAAGGAATGGATGAAAAGTTTGGGGAATTTTGAAACCTGTGGTAACATTTCAGTGCTCAGCTTGGGGCTGGGGTGAAATCGGGATCCCCGTCCTTAGGCCAGTCTGCATGTAACTGCTAAAGGAATCCATCCCACTCATGTGAGTAGCCTACTTGAAAAGCAAGGAGCTACTCAGCATGAGGAGGCTCAGTGCAGTCTGGGCTGTAGTTATTCCAGGCTTTACCTGGGTGAAAGTGACAATGTTGTCTTAGCTAGTCCAGCCAGCCCTGAATTACCGAGCCCTGGTAATTCTCTGCTTTGCAAGGTTTTACTGGACATGATGCCAGCTGGCCCAACTGGAATCCTGACCAATGAGCTTGGAGCCTGGCAGACACAGAACGCAGTCTCCACAAAGCCACTCAGTCTTTGCAGATGGGCCAGCAACCTTGTGCTGTGCTCTGGGCTTGAGGGGCTCAATTAGAGCAACGTCATTAAAGCCCTTTACTCTCGCAGGCTGCTCCATCCCATTTAACTAACCTCTTGCATATTTGAAAGGGTTTAGGTGGCTTTGGGTTACATTTCCGGACTGAAATCTAATGGTAGCTACAGTCCCCTAAAGTACAAAGGGATGGATCCTCAGTGTGAGAAGTAAGTCGGTCAGTCCAAAAAGACTCACTCAGGATAAGTGTAAATCAGCATAGTCCCTTGGTGCCAAGGAAGCTAGAAGGGTTTACACCATAAGAAGAACTGGGTTTCTCATGTTAGAATTACATCTGTCTCTTGACTCCCTTTTAATGAGCAGTGCTACAGATTGGACTAATTGAAAATTGGGCATCCAAACCTCTGGCAGTTGAAATGGCGGGATGCAATTGAATGAATATTTGTGTGGGAAGGGCCTGCCTCTCTTAAAAAACCAAAATGACTTCTCTTGTTGAAAATCCAAAAATGCATACATTGGAAATATTAAGCCAAAAACTGTCAATGACTGGAGAATATTTAGGTGTCGGCCAGAAATGCTTATTTGGTATTTCGGAATCATTTTGATGGAAATGTTTTGGTTTTTTGATTGATTTCTGGTTGAGTTAATGACAGAATAAAACTGTATCTTCTGACCAGTTTCTATTAGAAAATATTACCTACCAATGGCCATTAGACAAACCAGATTTTAAATCACCAGGGACCAGTGATTTTTACAGAACATTGGATTCCGTGAGAATGGACACCTATCTTAGGACCCTGGAGTGAATTATCTGGGTGCTCCATTGCACACAAAGGAGATATGGATGTCTACAATGGCTGAGAAGTTGGCCTATTCTCATGGGAAATAGTTCTTACTTAAAAAAAAAAAGGGTGGAGGAACGGGAGCTAACACCCTGGCATCTTATTTTCCTTACAGAGCTAACACCAGGGCATTATAACTAGGAACCCAATGGCAGAATCTCAGTAGATTTAATGGGGAAATTCAAAATTCTGTTCATTTGCTAAAGAAAAGAAAATCCAGCACGGGAGGCGTGCACATCCCATGACTGTGCACAGAGACTAAAGCTTATTCCCACCACAATGGGAAGGTTCTGTAAAGTGAGAGGAATGGGAGCCCAGCATGAAGAGAGAAAGGGAAAAAATCATGGAAAACTTACAGTGCAGGCAGGACAAGGAAAATTTGTGAATAATGCAGTGACTTACCAAGGACGGTCAGCTGGGTTCCTCCACCGAAGACCCACCACAGTGACACACAGCTGTACAAAAACCAGTCTCAGTTGTTGGCAGGAAGGAATCTTCACCAGTGCTTGGCAGTGAGTGAAAATAGGTTCAGGGCAATTTCCAGTGGTTCTTCATCGGAGTGCAGGCATCTCCTTAGTGGAGAAACTCGTGCAATGGGATGAGTGAAGAGCCACTGGGAGGCGAAGCGATGGAGCGTTCCTTGGGAGAACTCACTATAAGGCCAAATGTTGGTCCCTGCATGCAGCTAGCATAAGAGAAGAGAAGATGGTCTTGTCAGGAAGGCACTGACCTGGCAGTCTTGAAAACGGGGTTCAGGTCTTGTCTCTGCCACTGACTTTGTGTCCGTGGGTAAGTCACTTCATCTCAGTTCCTAATCCATACAATGGGGGCATCTCTTTCTGGCCTCACAGGGTCAGGAGAAATTGTAGAGTGACTCAGAGACATGATGCTTAAGCATTACTGTGGTAGACAGCAGAAACGTATCTAGATCAAAGCAGCTCTGTGCTGTGCTATTCTGTTGGGTTCCACCATTATTTTGCTCCCAAATTCATGGTGGTTACATTTGTATTGTCTTCCGTGGAATTATGTCAGGAAAAAATGAAGGGTGTTAGCTGTCAGTATTGACTGGAGTCAGTCGTGTATGTTATTGATACAATAACTGTGCTTAGCATGTGTCAATAACCCTGACAGCTATGAGCACCATTGTCTTTCCAGATGTAATTAATATGCAACATGCCCTTGTGACCCTCTCATAAGTGTCAGTGAGGGACACATCAGACATAGCAGGGACTGCACAGGTGTGGACCAGACGTTATTCAAACCACGTGCCGTCCGCATCCACTCTCCGAATCGCGCAGCCTCTCTGCATCTGCCCATGAGGAGCTAAGGCGTCCCTCCCACCTTGTCCTAAAATACCTGCTCAGGAGCCTCAGACAGTCCACAGGGGCAGAGGTTGTGCTGAGTCACTGGGCATGGCCCTTCTGCTGGAAGCTGCATCATCACGTCCTCTCAGCTGAACTGTGCGGGAGGCTGGGGAAATTGCCCATCAGACACGCCTGAGCAACGGCTGAAGATCCATGTGCCATGAAACCAGCCACCTCCCTGCTCTGTCTGACCCCAGCAGGAGACTGGGGGCTAGCAACAGGGGAAGCCAGGAGCCAGTGAAGTTGCTTGGGAGAGCCGTGCCCAGCACACAGCTGGCGTCTGCTTGGAATGCTCCAGACCCCACTGGGACCAACAGGAGGCAGTGCTGGCTGAGCAGACATGCTCTATGTTGACACCAATGCCCTGTATGCAGCCAGGCTGGCACGTTCCTCACAGGAGCCCCCAGTTGCCTTCAGAATTCCCATTGTGCCAGCAACCACGGCCATTGGCTGCGCACTGAGCAGCTGGTGCAGCAGGAAATCCCTGCGCTGTCTCCCTGAGCAGAGCTGACGTGAGACTCCCACCGTGGCTGGGCTGTTCCCTCCCCCTGCCCATAGGAGAGCAGCTCTGGGGCCTGCTGCCCAGCAGCGTGTGGCATGTGATGCCCTCTCAGCAAAGGCCGGGCCAGTGAACATGTAGGCTGTGAGCTGTGTCCATGCTCAGCTGGCTTCTTATGAATGAAGCCAGGGCCCTGGACCCTCCCTCTGACTGTAAATGCCAACCCCCCTTAGCGCCGGGTGTGTCTCAGCACAGGCCGTCCTGGGGAGTGAATGGCACCAGCTTAATGTCCTCATCGGTGGGCTGCGGCTGCCCCAATAATCACGTGCTGTGTGTGAGGCTTGATCCGGCTCTTGCTGAAGTTGGTGGGGAAGCGCCTGTGACCCGAGTGTCTCAGAGTCTGTGAGGATCCGCTGGGCAGCAGAGGGGAAATCTGAGCCAGTAGCAAAAGGGCCTAAATACCATTGTAGAAAAGTGACATGAACATTTGGACTCCTAGTGTCCTAGGTATTTAATCTAAAAAATATAAAGGCAGGGGCCTAGCGGGACTTTCAAAAGCACCCAGATGCCAAACTCCCATTCACTTCAATGCCTATTATATTTGAGTCAACAGTGTGTCCTTGTAGCCAAGAAGGCAATTGGAATATTAGGTTGTATTAGGAGAAGCATTGCCTGCAGGTCTTGAGAAGTGATTATTCCCCCATTATTCGGCTCTGGTGAGGCCACAACTGGAGTATTGCATCCAGTATTGCAATAAAGATGTGGACGCTTGGAGTATGTCTATGGGAGGGCAACCAAAATGATTAGGGGGCTGGAACACATGACTTATGAGGAGAGGCTGAGTGATTTGGGCTTATTTAGTCGGCAGAAGAGAAGAGTGAGGGGTATTTGATAGCAGCCTTCAACTTCCTGAAGGGGAGGTTCCAAAGTGGATGGAGAGTAGCTGTTCTCAGTAATGACGGATGGCAGAAAAAGGAGCAATGGTCTCAAGTTACAGCGGGGGAGGTCTAGGTTGGATATTAGGACAAACTATTTCCCTAGGAGGGTGGTAAAGCACTGGAATGGGTTACCTAGAGTGGTGGTGGAATCTCCATCCTTAGAGGTTTTTAAGTCTCCCCTTGACAAAGCCCTGAGTTAGTTGGGATTGGTCCTGCTTTGGGCAAGGGGCTGGACTTCATGACGTCCTGAGGTCTCTAACAGACCTAGGATTCTGTGACTCTATTTAGCTCTTAGTAGCTTATTTCTTATTGACTTTCAGTTGAGAATGGATTTTTACTTGAGTTATTCACTTTGGTAAAGACCCCAAATTCTTAATGTAGGTTTTCAGTCCATATGTCTATCTACTTCAATTCTCATTTTTCATGGGAAGAGAACCGATAGTCATTGAACAAAGGAAGTTAATCTCTTTCTACACCTCTTCCTCAATGAAGTAATATTTAAAATCTGAGTACAGTAATGGGTTCTAGTGGCAACTGACTTCCCGAGTTCCCAAAAGTTGTAACTCTTTGCCCTTCTGTGTTCTGCATAGTGTTAGTGCTCCACAAACCATAATCTAGAATTCTTATCTCCCATGTGGTGAGTGGTGCATGAGCTGGGAGGGAAGGACGGTGGGTGTTAAAGTTCTTTACGAGATGGTTTTAAAAAACCCCTCATTGTATAAAACTCATCCATATTGCAGCCTCTCTCTGCTCTGCTTTCCCCTTATTTCCTTCTGAAGGAGGTTGCAGTGCAGGACGGGCCACTTAACCATGTATCCATGTTACGCATTCTGTGAGTGGCAGCAGCATGGTGGAATCTGACAAATATGTGGTATAGATGACACAAATATGGCATTTTACCTCCTTGTTCTCATGGCTTTAGGAGAATCAGTGGCTGGCACAGCACTGCTCAGGGGTCCAAAATAAAAGCCCTCCCTGATGCATATTTTTGAAGAGTGTATTGAATGTGCAGGCTCTAAACCACTTTATACACTTACTGTACTTGTCAAACTGGCATTAGGGTCACTGCTTCCCCTATGGCTGTAACGCAGCAGCTATCACAAGATGGCCAGAGCACTAGCTAATTCAGGCAGATTTCCACGTACAGCGAAACCAGCTGCTAGGGCCGGTTGGTAAATAGAGAGCAGTGTCCCATGCTGATGTCTGTAGGATATTAAGGCCACTCTTCCCAACAGGGGATTGGGTCTGTACTGACCAGAAGTGGCCAGGAGCTCTGGTTGCAGCCTATCCCAGGTAACAGCCGTCAGCACTGCAGCGTCCTCCCTGCATGGACCTGATTGGACACTGTTTCCCCTGGGTGCTGACCTGTTGAGAAAATAGCCCCAGTGGTCCGAGTGCAGCTCCCTGAAGAATGACTAATGCTCAGGGGAAAGCAGAGGCTGGAATCTGCCCCATGGGAGGCTGGAGGGCGACTGAACACCACTTCAGAGAGCACACTGCTCTTGGCAGGGTTGGTGACCCAGGTGAGCATGGCTCCAGCTTAGTCCTGCGGTTCTGTTGGGAGCTGCCAGGGTCCCAGCCCAAGCTGGGCTGGCTGCAGACCCTGGGGGTTTGCATCACGCTCTCAGGCAGCCCACTATCATGTCATTTGGCGTCACTTCGCATCAGCTTGTGTGAGACGCCGCAAGTGAGACCCTTACTGGAGAGAAATCCATGTTGGCTGTGGGAAGGGGAGTTTATCTGGCTGGCAGACAAGGTGACTCTTGCAGTGAACACACCAGGTGCAAAAGGGACACAAGAAGTGAAGCTCGCCACACACAGAGCGATAGTCGAATGTTTTGGTTTTATTAATGACGTAACAAGGCTGCATGGGAGACTAAAGCAAGGAGGACTGGCCAGGGAATGCCGGGGGTGGGAGCAGCGGGGAACAGGGAACAAAGACAGGTGTCGTGTGGATCAACAGAATCCCACCCCCCAGAAGAGGAAGGAGATTTGCTGGAAATCAGCATTATGGCCACGCTAGGAGATCCCGTCTCCTCTGGGAGCCCCCGATGGGCTGACGTGGGCACCGGCTGCGCCCCCTGGGGTCAGAGGGTTACGAACACTCTGATCGCTTCAGGGATCTCTCCAGGTTCTTGCCATCGTGTGTCACCTGACAGGTGTAGGTCTCATGGGCCTTCCACTTGGATGCATCCAGAGACAGGTAACTGCTGGCCATGTACTTGTTGTCGCTCTGCTTGGACGGCCTGGTGGTCTCCACTCCTGTGGAGATCTGCTGGCCATCAGCTTTCCAGGTCACTTGGACGGGCCGGGGTAGAAGCTGCCCAGCAGACACACCAAGGTGGCTTTGTTCTTGGTTTGCAGCTCCTCCGAGGATGGAGGGAAGAGGTTCACAGTAGGAGATGCCTTTGGCTGCCCTGCAAGACAATGAGATCCCCTGTTAGCATGGACAAACCCAGAACCTGCACGTTCCGAATATCAGAAATTCCTGTTCCTGCCAGTGTAACAGATCCCATCTCTCACAAACCCTCGGAGCAGGGGAATTTTCTGAGATGGGAGATCTCCTCAGGGTGAAGGCACCGGATTGGGACTCAGGATCAGATGGATCTATTCCTGTCCCTTCCACAGCCTCCCTTTGGGACCCTGGCTGAGTTAGTAGCTGTCCCTGTGCCTGTGCAAGGGGATAATATCATGTTACTCTTCCTTTCTGTCACTGAGGGCTGGATCCCCTGTTCCTTGGCACCCCTATCTCCCACTGACATAAATAACAGTTTTGGGCCTGTAATGGGGGCAGTACTGGAGCTAAAGAGACAAGTCTTCGGGGTTATTTCTTAGGGTCCAAGCTTTACTTAGGGCTTGTCTACACTCCACGGTGACACGAACTCTCAGTGCTCCCTGTACTCCACCAGGATGGGAAGAGTAGCCGGAGTCAGTGGGACAGTGGACACTGCTGGGCTTCTGGCATGGCAGACACCACAGTAAGTACGTTGAGGTCAGCTAAACTATTGGGGTGTAGTGAGGACATGACCTTAGTGTGTAATGTGTGTGGCAGGGCAGCGGCAGCCACTGCAGAGTGCATAGAGGAATCTGGGGTTACCCACATTTCCCTTTGTGGAAAACTCCTATAGAAGGAAATGACAAAGAAAGGGAAAGGACCGGGTATGGGAATGCGGGTCTAGACACTTGGTAGCATTATCTGGAAAGTTTTGCAAATGGTACAGAACTGTCAGAGAGAGAGAGCTCTTGCAGAGCAGTCCATGGCATTGGATGGAATGCATAAAGTTTCAAGATATGAAACTGTGCGAGGAAATAGCGACTAGAATAGCGAAAGAAGAGCGAGTTTGAAGGCGATGGATAAGATCTGGAAAAGTAAAGCGATTTGCTTAGGAACGAAGCTGAGCATCCTGAAAACGTGTGTAGTTAGCAGCATGTTGTACAGGTGTGAGACATGGGTGATAGGGAAAGATTCGAAGAGAAGGATATTGGAGTTCGAGAGGAGTTGTTATAGAAAGATCCTGAGAGTAGGATGGATGCAGAAGGTCACCAACGAGGAATTATACAGGAAGATACCGGCGAAAGAGAACCTACTGCAGAAGGTTATACAAGGGAAGTTACAGGTATTCGGGCATATCTGCGAATGAACGATAAGCGAAAAAGTTAAGACCCTGTTATTCGGTATAATGGTTGGTCTGAGAGGCAGAGCCCACAGAGAATGGATAGATGATACAGTACATTGGTGCGGAGCTAGTCTACGAAACTTAGCCACTCCGCACTGGACAGGGAAAGATGGAAGGAAATAGTGAGGGAGGCATCGCACACCAACGGTGTTAAACCCATGGTTGTTGATGATGCTGATGCTGAAGCAAGTCAATCAATCCCAAGAGGAGCTATCATGGTCTATCACATGCTGTAAGTCTTTCTGCTAAGGGTGGATCTTCTGCATAACACCTGGCTGAGAAACAGCCTTTATCACACTGTGTTACCAGCTGGACACTCCTGGTGCTGAAATGTTCTGGGACCTACAGGCTGGAGCCAGTCTGTGTCTCAGAGCTTTGCTGGATCAGCATCCAAGACAAGAGGAAAAGGGACATGGCCAGATTTCACCGTGAGCTCTGAGTTGATTCCCGAGCCTGGTGTTTGTCTCTGTTACTGCTCGGAGATGGGGGAGAAGAAAGGACCCACTGGGTTAGGAATGAGCACATCGGGGGTTTACAAATGCCTCAAACTTTGAACTCTAGATCCCTGGGCCCAATGTGAGAAACTCTTCCTCGCTGCAGGTTGCACTTTCCTCCCCAAGCGATTGGTCCCGCGGTTTGCAGAGCAAGGTGCCACTCGCACGAGTAGGGTCTGTGCAGCCTGGGCTGTGGTTAGTTTACACTTTCCATAGGTCACAGCGAGAAACAATGTTGGGTGAGCTGGCAGAGTCAGCCTTAAATTGCTGAGTGCTGGCTAGCCCAGATCTGCCTGCTCCCCAAGGTTTTGCTGTAACTGAAGGCTGCTGGTCCAGCCAGCGTCCTCTGCATTGAGCGCTGAGTCCACCAGCCCTAGAACGCAGCTTCTAGGAAGCCGTCCAGCCTTTCCAGATTGGCAGCAACCTCCTGAATATGCTCCAGGCTTGAGAGAGGCAGGTAGTGTCGCCTCTTTCAAGCCTTACCCTCTCCTGTCGCAGGCTGCCCGAGTCCCACCCCATTTCTCTGCACCCTCCATATTTCCATGCTGTGGGTGTCCCTTAGCTTGGTCAGAAAATCAGGGAGGAGTGGATCTGTCAGTAGTAACTCATCAGACTGTAAGTTCAGTCTGTGCACATGGCTTACAGCTACTTTGTTTTACACCTATAAGGGCATTTGTTCTGATTTGGTACTGGAAGTTAAAACATAGCTGAACTTCTCTAAAGACTGCAAAGGGAGGCACATTACCTATCAGATCTCTTGTCAGTTAAAAATTGGGGTTTTATCTAAATGGAAGTTTTGGCAGAAAGTGTCTGCGGATCTGGAAAAAAATCTTTTTATTCTTGTAAAAGTAAAAAACTGAAAATCAAATATGTTTATGTAAAATCTTATTTCCCTTGCCTCTGCCAGTTTTTCAGTAATTTTTTAGTAAAAATGTTTTATTTTGAGGATTTATATTATTATATGAAATTATATTTAAAATGTTTGGTGAAAATTTCCAGAAAATTTAATCTTTTTAAAAATCTGCTCCCAGTAATTTGAATTTTTTTAAGCTACCAGCCAAATCAGATTGTAGATTTCAACAAAGAAATTATTTCCTGTATCTTGTTGCATTTTATGATATTGTAGACCCATTTTAAAGAGATTTGAAGCATTTTTGATGTAGGATTATTGAAGACATTAATTATTGTTTTTTGTTTTCTTTGGCTTAGAATCTGACTCTTGGTTTCTTTCACATATGGGTCAAAACCCAGAACTTATCATAAAGTTCTAATCCACTAAAACCAAAGCAAGCAAACAAACAAAAAAAGAAAAACCAACGGGGCCCAGGGAAATATTTCCCTTAAGAGGTAAAAAAGTGGTTATGCAGAAATACGGCCCTTACAATACAAACTAGGGAGGTTCAATGGGAAAATTCAAACACCTGTCCATGTGGAAAATAGAAAACTATATGCCCTGGGACATATGTAACCTGTTCTGAGTATCCTACAGGTAATACATTGTTCTTAACATGTGTGAAGTGTGTGCATGAAAAGAGAGGAGACCAGAGTTAGGCACCAAGAGAGAAAAGGAGACAAAAATCGTGAAACTATTACTGTAAGAGAGGGCAAGGAAAGGTGGTGAATAACTGAGTGACTTACCAAGGACGGTCAGCTGGGTTCCTCCACCGAAGACAATCCACAGTGACACACGGCTGTACAAAAACCTGTCATGTTCAAAGCACGTATCTGTAGCACGCCCCTTTGTGAGGGCTGGCACCTCTAGGACCATAGTCAGTGTGAGGTCCTCCACAGTCCATGTTGGGAACATAGATGTAGAACAACTTCTGCTGGCTTTCCATGAAAGAAGGTTTATCCTTCTTGGAGAAGGTCATAGTAGAATCAACTGATTCTCCTCCCAAAGTATCTTCAATTAATGTGTTTTGGGAGAGCGTGATGGAGGTATGGGAGTCAGGAAACAGGGTGCAAGTCCAGGCTCTGCCAGAGACTAACTTTGTGCCCTTGAGCAAGTCACATCATCCCTCTATCTCTCATCTCCATCTGTAAAAGGAGACAATAGTTCTCTCTTCAGGGATGCTGGAAGGATAAATTGCTCTATAGCTGTGAGAGGCTCAGGAATGGCGGTGATAGGGGTCATAAACTTACCAAGATAGAAGACAATGGACTGTGTGCTACGCAGCTGCTCTTGCACTGGGTTCCAATGCCCCTGTGTTTCCCCAACACAAACACAAGCAGGTAACTCCAGCCTGTATCTGCTGCTGTGGGCGAAGCCCCATTGGGCCCCATTTCGCATGGTTGCAGGTGGCAGAGGGGATGTGGAGAATCTGTTGAACAGGGCCTGCTAAGCTGTTGGTCCTTGCATTGCCCATTGTCCTCACACGTCCCTTAGCTGGGAGGGGCTGGCAGAATAGTTTGGGATGCTGAGAGCGAACATGCTGAGCCATGGGTGACCCTGGGGCAATTCCAGTGGCTTGTGGGAATTCCACCAGAAGAGAATTAGGCCCGTTTGTATCCAATAGCAGGTGTCACGTTGGCGCTAAGCATGTGTGTGAAGCTCCTGCCTGCAGGGCGGGCCCGTGGGAGCGCTGGCATCTCTAAGAGCAGAGTCAGTGTGAAAACTATCCTAGTGCCGCGCCAACAAGTGTCAGCAAAGACACCACTCTGTCACGCTGGGCCCTGCACGCGAGGGGATAGGAAACGGCACCACGAGCTGTGCTCGTGTCTCAGGCTGGCAGAGGAGCCTTCCCTGCACCTGTCCGTGAGAAACGACATCGTCTCCTGACGCATGGTCCTACCTTATGTGATCAGGTCCCCAGACAGTCCGTGGGGAAGGGGTTGCTCTGCTCCTGAAGAAGCTGCATCGTCGTGTCCTGTCTTCACATTTGGCTGGTGAAATCCCCGCACGGCCTGAGGAGCCGTGAAATGGTGCTCCTGGTCCATGTGCCATGAAGCCAATCCCCACCGTGCGTGGCTAGGACCCCGGCTGGGAGTGGGACTAAGGTGCTCCTGGCAGTCCCTCTGGGAGCCACGGTCCCGCATCTGGCCTGTGTTGGAACCTGCTCCAGAACCTGTTAGGAGCAATAAAAGGCGACACTGGTATCGATGTCCCGGATGCAGCGAGAGCAGCACGTTCCTCACGGGAGCCCCAAGTTGCCTTCAGAATTCCCATTGTGCCAGCAACCTCGGCCATTGGCTGCGCACTGAGCAGCTGGTGCAGCAGGAAATCCCTGCGCTGTCTCCCTGAGCGGAGCTGATGTGAGACTCCCACCATGGCGGGGCTGTTCCCTCCCCCTGCCCATAGGAGAGCAGCTCTGGGGCCTGCTGCCCAGCAGCATGTGGCCTGTGATGCCCTCTCAGCAAAGGCTGGGCCAGTGAACATGTAGGCTGTGAGCTGTGTCCATGCTCAGCTGGCTTCTTATGGATGAAGCCAGGGCCCTGGACCCTCCCTCTGACTGTAAATACCAACCCCCCTTAGCGCCGGGTGTGTCTCAGCACAGGTCGGCCTGGGGAGCGAATGGCACCAGCTTAATGTCCTCATCGGTGGGCTGCAACTGCCCCAATAATCATGGGCTGTGTGAGGCTTGATGCGGCTCTAGCTGGAGTTGGTGGGGAAGCGCCTGTGACTGCAGTGGTTCTGGCTCGGACCCTGCGCTAATTCCCTGGGCAGTGGGAGTCACATTCTCAGAAGTGACTTGAGCACTTGGGGCTCAGAGTGTTTTCAAGCACCTGTCTATAGAAGCAGGGGCCTGGTGGGAATTTCAGAAGCCCCCAGCTGCCAAATCCTCATTCATTTTGGTGCCTTTCTATTTAGACCCTTAGGAATAATTCCTATTGACTTTGAGTTGAGCGTAGACTTTTAGTGGTGTTAGTCACTTTGGAAACTCCCCCCTTGGCTGCATGTAGGTTTTCAGTCCATCTGACTCTCTGTTGTACGTCCATTTGCAAGGCCGCAGGGCCAACCAATGCACATTGAGCAGGGGAAGTCAATTTCTTCCCAGAAACCTTTTGGCAACAAGGGAGTATGAAGAGCTAGCACCCAGCCATCGGTTGTTGCAGGCAACACTGAA